>CM067329.1:78252500-79695000 GCA_034376525.1 Nicotiana benthamiana
TTGACCTTCTTTTGATTCGTGTACTGTTATTTTGGTTGTTTTTGTTGCGTTTTAGTTGTATGTCGAGCTTTGCAGCTGTAGATACATGCTAATATTTGATTGAAGCTGTGTAAAAAGTTGATCTTTTAGCAGCTTATTATGCAAAAATATAGATTGTCAAACATGGGTTTTATTTGACAAGAAATGTGGTCCCGGGTTAGATCCCATGCATTTTAATTTACTGCTGGTGGTAGTTCATAGCTTGCATAGGTTAGAATTGCAACTATGCAGAGTAGATTAGCGTGGTCTGTGCCTTAGGACGACATGTACAGATCGAGAAATGGTCCAAATTTGTAATAAAAACTTGCTTAGGTTAAGAAAATATGAGAAAATGTTCTATGAGTGATTCAACGCTGTGGGCATTGTATGTTGATTGAATAGTGAGAGTTATGGTGCTGGTTATATGTCTAGAGATTATGGATTTCTGCTGTTATGAAGGAATTGTCTTGACTGTTGTGTAACAAGGATTTCTGAAATTTGCTTTGGTAAATTACAGGAAAGCTTATCATCATTGCCAACAACTGCCCTCCACTCAGGAAGTCTGAGATAGAGTACTATGCTATGTTGGCTAAGGTTGGAGTCCACCACTACAATGGAAGTAAGTACATCTCTTTGTTTGTATGGTTTTTTGTTCTGAACCTTCTTATGGTGCTGTTGAAATATTTTTAAATGTAGTTTGCTGTTTTGACTGTGTGAGTGTTAATTAATAGGTTACCTTCGACGGCAGAGTCAGAATTATGTAACTTTGGTTTTTAGTACCTTTTGTTTTTCCAAAATGTTGAGAATTGTCTATTATAGTTCATTATGATGACTGCTTGGTAAAAGACAGATGCATCATAAGTCATGATTCTATGGGATTCAGAAAGCATAGGTCTTAAGGTATAGTGATTGCTGGATTTTTTTTTGATATAACTAAGCATGAAATTAAGGGTGTAGTATGTGTATTGATACTGGAGAGGTATTTGACATGTCTTCTTCAAATAAAGATACTTGACATGTATGGTGAGGATAACTATTAACCATGAAAACCTTTAAAAAAACTTGATCAGTGGAGATCTTCATTACAGTTTATTGGCATAAGAATTATCTGGTTGTTCTCTTTGTGGTGGCTCATGCATTCTTCTGTGAGTTGTCCATGTACCCTCAGTCCAGAAAATAAGTATGTAATTTATTTTGTGTTAAGATCAATATGAAGACTGCGACAGGGCTTTGTTTCAGCTTAAGTGTGAGTTACTCCCATATCATGGGTTCGAACCTTTCTGCCACACACAAAGCCTGGTGTGGCAAAGAAGAATGTTGGGCCTGTACTCTTCTGGAGTTATAATGTTGCTATAATTCCAAAGAAAATGAGGTTGACAGCTAACTTTTGGTTGTGGACCGCACCCTTATTGACATTTTGCATATTAAATCTACTTCCTTTTGTGGTTGCTTATGTATTCTTTTGATTTCTGGACTGTCTTTATTCCTCTCGTTCAAGGTCAATAGTTAGTTTGTTTCTGCTTTTTGTGAAGGATTAACTTCAAGCTGAATAGAACATTACACTTGCAGTTAATTCGCAGTATATTCTTTTTTGTTCATTACTCGTGGCTGTGATCCCCACTTTGTCGGAATATACTGGGTAGTTGTTGTTATATCATACCAGTCTTCTGTAATTATATGCTCATATCTCTTTACTCTTTCCTGTTTCAGACAATGTAGATTTGGGAACGGCTTGTGGTAAATATTTCAGGGTCTGTTGCCTGAGCATCATTGACCCAGGTGAGACATTCTATCTCGACTTGCTTTAGTGTTGTTCAAATATACTTAAAAAGAGTATTTTTCTAATCATGTTAGTCTTAATTTTCTTCAAAAACTCAGGTGATTCTGACATCATTAAGAGCATGCCCGATGACAAGTGAGAGGATGCCATTCTGAATCAGGGAAAATTATCCCATTGTTTCTTATGAGAAGAATAGCTAGTGTAGATGATAATTTTACTTTTATTCTGGTGATTTGCAAGATAATTTTGATGATATTGGAATCTTCATGACACCGATTTTCTGTTTAGTGAAGCTACTTTATGGACAATGATTTGTTGTGCCGTTGATTACACTTTAGTTTTTGCAATGTGGAACTCCTAATCTTGCAGTGAACAATCACCAAGATGTACTAGCCTCAGAAGAGCTGAAGAAGATACTGAATGGTAATTATGTCTAATTATTATGTTATAAATTAATCAAATCCCACTTTGCTTTTGGCTTGAAGATGGAAAAATGCACTTAGCTCACTCGAATATCTATTTATTTTGAATTTATTAGCTAATAAAAGGTGAGTGTGGATTGTGTTTTATTCATTTTCTGCGAGAAAGTTTGCAATAACAACCATTTCCTCAGATATTATTAAAGGTGTCTAACGGGTGGGCCAGGCTTGGATTTTTTGACCTGTACGGGTCCGGTTCCTGGTCGGTTATGGGTTGGGTTTTAATGGGCTTAACAGGTTCGGGTTAAGTCGGGTAAAAATTGAACCATAAGGGTTACCGGTTGAGAGAACTAAACTGGGTTGTGTTTAGTGTATTTTTAATTTTTTATTTTTTGATATTTTATATACGATTGTAAGTTATATTAATACTTTGTATTAATTTAAAGAATAAAAGGAAATTGGGAAAAATTGTACTTATAAATTGTAAGTATTACATTTATTTCAAAATTTAAAATTAAAATTTGTATTTTAAAAGTAAATTAACAAAAAAAAAGTAAGACTAAATTTTCATCTATAATAAATTAATAATACTTCAAATTAATCTAACAAACTAAAACATTAAGCATAAATACGCTTGTCACACTTCCTTTTTACACACCTAACCCGAAGGATAATGTATAATACAGTTTTTTCATTTAAAGTGACATTAAATGAAATCTGTATTATTTATTTATTCAGAGTCGCTACTTGGGATAAATTTGGCTTTTGGTGTTCCAAGTCACTGGTTTATCTTGAATCCCGAATTGAGGAAAACTTCGACTTCCCAATTGGAGTCTAAGAACAAGAAATTCCGAATAAGGAATGTTGTTGACTTGAGGGAAGGTGTAAGCACCCTCGGATCCCGTGGTTCTAGCACGGTCGCTTAAATTGCTATGAATGGTTAAAATCTGGTTTTAATACATGAAATGCATATGTGCCAATTTTTACTTTTTATCGCTTTTATTTAATGATATATTTCTTTAAGAAAGTGAACGACGTTTAAATGTATTTTCGGATTGTGCCGCATCAAATGAACCCGCAATCCTAGACACACTTTATTCAACATTTTAGGATTTGGATATGGGCAGCATAAAATGCCCACCCATATTTAGGAAGGTAAAATTATTAAAATACGCGCCTAAAAGAGTCTAGCGCGTTATTATCTTTTGGGAGGGCCGTGAAATTCGCTAAACGGCACTTCCCGATTTTCTAAATATTTTTAAACCTTTATTGAGGGTCCCGCGATTTAAATGTTTTGTTCAGCGAGGCTCATCTCATTTATTTTAAAGGGTATTCAAACTAAATTTTTGAGGGCCATAGCTATATTTTGCTTATTATGACACTCATTCTCTATTTGTGGCTCAAGTGCTGCCATGCCTCTAAAATTTCCATCAATCGAGATAACGAATTAACCAACAAACACTAATTGGCTCTAAACAAAATGAAATCATCGTGCTGACAACTAAAATAAAGGCAGAAATAAGAAATCCCTTCTACATGAACAAACAAATAAGGCAAACTAAAATGACATTAAAATAGTTAAATTGATTTGTTCTGCTTCAACCTATATCTCTCGACATTTGCAAGCTAAGCAGTAGGATTATACAACTTCACAGTATCAACAGGGTCTAAACAGTAGTGCCTCGTCCAAATGAATTACTCAAAACTTTGAAATTATTGTGTCAAGCTTTTCATGAATTTACCGCATCAATTACTTCAAACACATGTCACAATCAATCCAATGACCTTTGCATAAATATGTAATAACGTACATGGAAAGATTAAACTAAAGTATCACTATTTTGGTCAACAAAATTGCATCTTAATTTAAGATATAGAAAGGTAGATATACTGGACACAACTGTATACTTGAACAATATGAAAGCACATCCAGATTGATATTTTCACATTAACACATGTAAATCAAAATCAGTTCAGTCCAACAAAAGGAGGAGTAGGTCGATCCAGACTCAAATTTGATCATTCTTAACAATTCACTTATCTATTTATGAAATCAAATCTCACATACAAAGCCAAGACAGACATTAAAGGCTAAACAAATTACAAATATGTTCAATTACAATGCCCTATTCGACGCTGAATCATCACAAATCCTTGGAAGAATAAGTTGTTTCATGCTTCTGGACTATTCTGTCATTTCAAACATTTTATAAGTCAATGTTACCTACATATTAGTTGAATATCAAACCAATAGAAGATAAGATTTAAACAGATCCATATAAATAAGACATGATTTCAGAATTTTTTAATCATTCAAGTGAACGCAGTATACAAGGAAGTGTAGAACTAACCTATTTGTAGACGAAGACACTAAGAGCTCAGCAAGACCATAGACAACAACATCAATTTCAACAGCAATACACGGCCTAATTTTTGCGCGAGTCAAACCAAGCGAAACTTGCAGAAATACAAGTCTGCGACAAGCCGAATAAAGCTAAGAAACAGTTGCGAGTAGAAGTCCAACAACAAAGGATTTGAACCACAAGCCCAGCAGAGAAGAACATTAGCAAAATAACTCAACCAAACCCAGCAAAATCAACGCAAGCTAATAGAAATCGAAGCCAGCCCCTCTAATTCTAACTTTCTTCTTCTTTTTGTTTTGTAATTTTTTTGTTTTTCGGATTTAGATCTGTCTGATTTCTTTGAGATTTTGAAAAGATTGTTTTCAAATATTTTGGCATTTCTCTGTGTATATTTTCTGTTTGAGAGTGGGAGTGAGAGGGAGAATCAATGGAGAAGAAGAGGGAATCGAAAATTTTCGAGAAGATTTTTTTTTTGAAACTCCTTTTTTTGGGATATGATGTGTGTATGTTGTATGTGAATGAGTGAAGAAGAAGGGTTGAAAAATTGGGGAATGAGACACGCCTTTTTCGTGTCTCTAAGGGGAGGGTACAGCTAAATGGGATTTGGGCCATGGTCATGGGTTTTTGGGTTGGGTTCAATTGGGCTGAGCTGTTTGGCCCAAATTTGGGTCTTATGACCAACCTTTTAATTTATTTTTCTTTGGCTTTTCTCTTTTATCTCTTTTATTAATTAATTAAAATACTAAATTATTTTTGTAGACATTAAAACAACTAATTAACTTAAAACTAAAGAAAAAATGCTAATTTTAAAGATTAAAAGCTAAAAATGATCATTTTTGTGATTTTCTTAATGAAATTAATTCCTATATGAAAATTGGACCTAAGGTGACATAAAATTAAAATGTGACATTGTTTGTAATTTTTTATGATTTTAAAATTTTAAAAATGCATGAAATGCAACTAAATAAAAAAAAACTCCTAAAATCTATAAAAAATCATTTTTGGTTTATTTTTTGGAGTTATATTCATGCTGGGCAAAAATCATGTGCTTACAGCTGCCCCTCTTTGCTCGAAAACACGAAGAATTTTCGGGGAAAGATAAAATATGCAATATGAGGGATTTTTGCCCATTTGAAACTCCATGAGAAGAATTTTTGAAAAACTGTCTGACAGAACCTTGCTTCACAGGTTGTCTACATATCCTAGGCTACAAAGGAATCATGTCAGGTGTAGTTCAAAAGTTTTGGTAGCTGGGACTACCGAGAAGTTGTGATTTCGCTGTTGTTGTTGCTGCTACTGCTTGCTAACCTCCTTATTACACCAGAGGAAAATCAAAGCTAAGCTAACTAAGCCTATCAACTATGAGTTACAAAATTCCTATCTATAATTCTCTTGGAACTTGGTCTTAAGTCTTAGCTGATTTTGCTGTAGACTTCAATCTGAATCTTGATGCTCATCAGTTGCAGGTGCTGGTTCTTTCTTCAGCTTTTGGATTAAGGCGGAACAAGCAAAACTTGTAACTTCAATCATATCTTGAGCAGTCCGCATCTTTCTCCGCTTCAACTTTTGAATTTATTTCTTTTTGTTCTTTTTGTTCTTTGCTTTATTCTGGACTGAGACTCATTCTTTTGGCCTTCTTGAATCCTGTGTTTTGAGGTTGACCTACTTAAGATACCAAAACAAACAAACGAACGAAATTTTCTGCCCCAATTTTGGCTGGAAAAATTTCGTGAGTTAGTTGTGACACATTTTTAAGCCGTCAAATCAGAAGAGGCCTTTCGGATTTGGCAAAAAAATCACGGTTTTTAAACTTGGTTTTGAAAAGAAAAAGCTCTACGGTTTTCAGGCCGGGAGATCCTCGGTTTTGGCCGGGATATTTGAAAACAAAAAGCTCCACGGTTTTCTGGTCGGGAGATCCTCGATTTTTCGGCAGGAATATTTTGAATAGAAAAAGGCTCCACGGTTTTCTGGCTGGGAGATCCTCGGTTTTTGGGCCGGGATATTTGAAAGCAAAAAGCTAAGCTACCATGATTTGATTCTCTTTTTGGAAATTTTCATTTTCCAATTCCTTCCTTCTTCCTTTTTTGGGTTTTCTTTTTAGATGTTATTCCTTTTTATTTATCAGAATGCATGAAAGAGTGTCTGAGAAAACTTCCTTTTTGGTCGTTTCTCGTGCTGCAGCGCTATTTCAACGCTTGCGCATTTCATTTCTTTTGGGCTGCACCATCTTCTGGCACATCTGTTTTGAATAAGACATGCTTTCAACAAAGAAAAATTCGTTAGTTGAAATTGTGGTTGGTTTTGTGTCCTTGACCATCTTCATTGCCTGATCCCGACCCCATTTCTATTGAGAATTCTGTTGCTTATTAACCATGAGGGTGACTTTCTTTCACACTGACCGGGTTCAGCTTTAGGATTTCCAGATGACTCGCCCATGTGGGCTCCGATTTTCCACCTCATTTTGCTTTCCAGACTTTTGCCTTTGGATTTCTTTCTTTTCTATTGTCTTTCACTTTGGAGGAAATCAATCACCATGGTCAGTCGGGATTGGACTGGCACACCACTGAGGCTGAGCATTTTCTTTGACGTTTGCCGGGCGGAGCCCTGTGAAACCGGTCCTGCCACCTTTTCTTTGTACTTACTACGGAATCAAAGTTAAACCGAAAGGGGTTCAAAGAAAAGTATGCAAAAAGTCAAGTATACGAGTTTAAAGAGAAGCGTCCCTTTCGGGGGAAAAGAAGGACTTATCTGGGGTGCATGCTGGCTCCAAATAAACATGACATGCTTCTTGGACTGGACGCCCGACCCGCACCAACTTCCAACGTCTCATGAACCCATTGACCCATATTTCCAAACTTGGGAACCTTGCCAGGACTTTTAGTGATGAAGTATCCTCTTTTCGGCCACCGCGCCCTTTGCGGGTTTTCGCCCATTCGACCTCTCTCATTTCCCTTTTCACTGTCGCCTGATAGTGCTCTCTGCAAGTTTTCACTAAGCAGACTCTCTCATTTTTTATTTTCTCTACTCACCGTCGCCTTATGGCGCCCGAAGGTTTTCACCGATAAGACTGTCATTTTGATTTCTCTCTATTTGAATTGTATCAGATTCCAACAATGATATTTCCCACTTTAATGTCTTCACCAATTGATCAAAGGGGCCTGGACAAGGTCTTTCAGCATAAAAGGATTTTGGGCAAAACTACAACTTTGGAACCATTTCAGCGGTCTCATGGCCGAACCATTATATCATCTGCCCCAGTTTCACTTTCGGGGGAAATTGGGATTTTGTTTTGATATGACTGAGCCTCAGGGAGATGCTGCCTACGTATCCTTTAGGAATCAAATCAGAAGTAGTTCAAGAGAATAATTTTGTTTTTGCTTTTTTGTTTGGTTTTTCTTTCCTTTTCTCTTTTTTTTTTTTGCTTTTCTTTTTCTTTTCTCTTCTTTCTTTTCTTTTCTTCAATAGCACTGCCGGGTTTCAAAGAGGGTAATCAAACAAAGGCAATTGACTCAAAGGGTTTACGAGGGATTACAAAGCCTTCTTCATTTCAGTTGCACAAAGATATCCTCGAAGCAAGTTTCGACATAGTACCTTTTAACTGCATCTGCATTTACCACTGCTTCGAGATCATTCCCTTCTATATCACCTAGGTACAATGCTCCTCTTGGCAGTATCTTCCTGATGATGTACAAACCTTTCCAATTAGGGGCAAAATTTTCCTTTGGCTTCTTGATGACGAGGAAGAATTCGCCTTAACACTAACTGTCCCACTTCAAACTTCCTAGGCCGTACTTTCTTATTGTAGGTGCGGGTCATTCTTTGTTGATACAACTGCCCATGAAAAACTGCGGCCATTCATTTCTCATCGATTAAAGTCAATTGTTACAATCGAGTTTTAACCCACTCACTATCTTCAATTTCTGCTTCAACAATTGTTCGGAGCGAGGGGATTTCCACTTCTGCCGGGATCACAACCTCAGTTCCATAAACTAACAAATACAGAGTTGCTCCCACCGATGTGCACACTGTAGTGCGATATCCAAGCAAGGCAAAAGGTAATTGTTCATTCCAATGCCTAGAGCTTTCGATTGTCTTTCTCAAAATCTTCTTGATGTTTTGTTCGCTGCCTTAACAGCGCCATTGGCTTTGGGCATAAGAGGAGTGGAATTTCTGTGCGTTATTTTGAACTGCTCGCACACTTCTTCCATCAAATGACTGTTCAAATTTGTAGCATTGTCCGTGATAATGGTTGTGGGAATACCGAACGGTAGATAATACTTGAGTGCACAAAATCCACAACAACCTTTTTAGTGACTGACTTGAGAGTGATAGCCTCAACCCACTTCGTAAAATAATCAATAGCTACAGATTTGAACCTGTGCCCATTTGAGGCTTTTGGCTTGATCGATCCAATGACATCCATACCGATGCAACAAAAGGCCAAGGTGCTGACATGGGACATAGTTCTATTGGAGGTGCATGAATCAGATCTCCATGCACCTGACATTGATGGCATTTCTGGACAAAACTGAAGAAATATTTATCCATGGTTATCCAATAATATCCAGCTCAGAGTATCTTCTTTGCCAACACATACCCGTTCATGTGAGGTCAACACACGCCGCATGCACTTCATGCATGATTCTTCCCGCTTCTTCGACGTCAACGCATCTTAATAAATTAAGATCTGGAGTCCTTTTGTACAAGATTTCACCACTTAAAAAGAAACCACTTGCATGTCACCTAATTGTTCTCTTTTGATCCCAGTGGCATGTTCGGGATATTCTTGTGTTTTCAAGAATCTATTAATATCATGATACCATGGCTGGACACTTGGCCATGCTTCAACTGCATTACAATAACCATGTCTCTTCTTGATTTTGATTTCCAAGGGATCAATGTAGGCATTGCCCGGATAAGGCAGCATTGAGGCTAGAGTAGCAAGTGCATCAACTAATTCATTATGATACCATGGGATGTATCTGAATTCTATCGACATTAAACGCTTACCGAGATCTTCTACATGTTGTCGGTAAGGGATGAGCTTGACATCTCGAGTTTCCCATTCTCCCTGAGTTTGCCTAATAATCAAATCAGAATCCCCCATGATCAGTAATTCTTCCACATCTTGATCAATCGCCATATTCATGCCCATGATGCAGGCTTCATATTCAGCAGCATTGTTTGTACAGAAAAACCGAAGCCTTGCAGTAGCTGGGTAATGCTGGCCAGTTGGTGAAATTAAAATTGCCCCAATTCCAACACCCCTAGTGTTCACCGCTCCATCGAAGAACATTTTCCAACATGAGTATCTTCAATAACCACTTCTATCGTGTTTACGTCTTCATTCGGGAAGTGCTCAACGGCTGGTATTCTTCATCAACCGTATTTTCAGCCAAGTGATCCGCCAGTGCCTGGGCTTTTATTGCCGTGCGAGTGACGTAAACTATATCAAACTCAATGAGCAAGATTTTCCACTTTGCCAATCTTACAGTAGGCATGTGTTTCTGGAATATATACTTCAACGGATCCAACCTGGTTATGAGGTAAGTAGTGTGAGCTTGCAGATAATGTCTCAGCTTTTGAGCAACCCATGTCAAAGCACATCATGTTCTTTCTAACAAAGTGTACTTGGCCTCGGAACCGGTGAATTTCTTACTCAAATAATAAATCGCTTGCTCTTTCTTTCCAGTCACATCATGTTGCCCAAGAACGCAACCAAAAGAGTTTTCCAAAACCGTCAGATACAAGAAGAGGGGTCTATCTGGCTCTGGTAGGACCAAAACTGGAGGGTTTGACAGATATTCTTTGATTTTGTCAAAAGCCTCATGACACTCAGCTGTCCATTTGACTTCTGCATCTTTCTTTAACAATTTGAATATTGGCTCACATGTGGTGTCAATTGAGAGATAAACCGACTGATATAGTTCAACCTTCCCAGAAGACTCATCACATCTTTCTTTACTTTTGGAGGAGGTAAATCTCGGATGACCTTTATTTTTGTAGGGTCTAACTCGATACCTCTCATACTAACAATGAAACCCAAAAGTTTGCTGGATGGGACCCGAACGCAAATTTAGCCGGATTCAGCTTCAGATCATATTTCCGTAGCCTTTCAAAAAACGTCCTCAAATCTCGAACATGATCGTCCCGAGTTTTAGACTTAATGATCACATCATCCACATACACTTCTATCTCTTGATGCATCATATCATGAAAAGTGGTAGTCATGGCTCTCATATAAGTTGCCCCAGCGTTTTTCAGACCAAATGGCATGACCCGGTAATAGTAGGTACCCCAGGGTGTAGTGAAAGCTGTTTTCTCTGCATCTTCTTCATCTATCAACACTTGGTGATATCATGCGTAACAATCCACGAATGACTGTATCTCATGTTTAGCGCAGTTGTCAACAAGGATATGGATGTTAGGCAAAGGGAAGTTTTCCTTGGGACTCGCCCGGTTCAAGTCTCGATAATCAACACACACCCGAATTTCCCCATCTTTCTTGGGTACAGGAACTACATTGGCCAACCACGTAGTATACCGAACCACCCGGATTACCCCTTGTTTCAACTGCTTTGCAATTTTTTTTTTGGAAAACTCTTTTGGTTGTGAGCCTCCCCTTCTTGAGGCAAATCGTTCTTACTGAAGGAGATTTGGTTAAGAGCAAAGAACCTTTCGGACATTCTTTCAAGCTGTTCCACCGAAGTCTCGACAGGTACGTACACCTCAATCAAAATTCTCACTAGGATATCCCGATGCTCGGTAAATTTTATTAGCAATGATAACATGGACACTTGTTCGGGACACTTGCGCAATTGATCTACCACTTCGTAATCAGGCTTTTTCATTTTCTGGAAAAAGGCTTCCTCTTCTTCAGCACTGATGGACTTTTTGAGCGGAGAACGCTTTCGTGTGGCACTGTTTACCTCTTGGATGTCTGAATATTTCTTCGCGGAGGTATCCCCTGGTAATTCCCCAGTAATTTCCTTGCCTTTGTATGTGACCACAGTTGGTTGATAATTCCATGGTACAGCAGACGGATCTGTCATTGGCTTTTGTGGTACGCGTCCGATAACCACCGACTCATTCGGCCAAGATGGTTTGATCGTCCCCCGGACCACATAGGCTCATTTGGGTACATACATTGGCATCCTTTTTTCCATTTCAAACGTATTTGGCTTACTTATGGATTATGGCTTTTCTGGGCGTCCTCGTGGAAGATAAAGGACTCCACTTTTCTGGGGTGATGTCGTCTCTGCCTTGGTTTCAATCTTCTTTTCAACCTTAGCCTTGATATTTTCATTCTTCTCTCCCCTTTTCCCTTGCTTCGGGGTTGTTTATGGCTTTCTTTCTATATCAACAATGGAGGTTATGGCTTTTGAAGCAGGATCGAATTCCTTGTCTTCACAAATCATTCCGATTACATGCCCGTTGTTATGAGCAGGTAATGGATTATTGGTCACATTCAGAGTTTCCTCATCCATGAGCACTATTCTTCCCTGGTTAATCAATTCCTGCACAACTTTCTTCAAAGTCCAGCAATTATCAGTGTTATGCCCCTCAACTCCGAAATGATAAGCACAATACATGCCCCGTTGGTAAGCTGGAGAATCCGGATTCTGTCTATTTTGGGGAATGGGCTGCAATAGATTCATCTGTATGAGCTTAGGGAAAATGGTGGAATATGGTTCCCCAATTCGTGAGAAGTTTGCCTTAGGTGGTTCACGAGGGCGAGGGTTATTTTGTGGTGGTCAGGGGTTATACTGGTTTCGGTAAGGAGGTTGATTTCTCTGGAATGGAGGTGGGTTTCGGTTGACTGGTGGTTGCATTTGGTTAAAAGGCTGAGCATTCATGACTGTATAAGGTGGGGGTGGAGGAGCATAGGCCATATCATTGTGCAGGTAGTAATGTTGAGGAGTCCTTTCCGGGAATACCGATCTGTGAGCTCTGTACCATAACTTTTTCTTCTTTGTTTTTGCCTTTAGCCGTTCCTCCAGAACCGCCTTGGATGGCTTGGGAGGTTACCCTTATGGCCGCCTGACTTAATATTCTTCATGTTTTCAAGCCACTCTCTACCATTTCACCAATTTTGATAGCCTCTGGAAAAGATTTGCCTATGGCTGACATCATATTTTGGAAATAATCCGGTTCCTGAACCTGGAGAAACACAATGACCATCTCCATTTTATCCATGGGAGGTTTACCCTCGAGGCTTGCTCGCGCCACTTAATGGCATATTCCCTGAAGTTTTCTGAGGACTTCTTCTTCAAGTTTGACAAAGCATTCTGGTCCGGCGCAATGTCAGCATTGTACTGAAACTGCTTTACAAAGTCCCGGGACAAATCGTCCCAAATGTGCCACCGAGACATATCTTGATCCATGTACCATTCTGAAGCAATAGCAATCAAATTTTCCCCAAAGTAAGCCATCAACACCTCTTCTTTTCCGCCAGCCCCTCGCAGTTGATTGCAATACTTTTTAATATAAGCGATGGGATCACCGTGCCCATCGTATTTATCAAACTTTGGCGTTTTGAATCCCATAAGCAAGCGCACATGTGGGAACATGCACATATCGGTATAAGAAACACTCTTTTGCCCGCTCAAACCCTGCATATTTCTTAAGTTTTGCTCCAGGCTCCTCATCTTCCTTGCCATTTCATCTGGTTCAGGAGTGATGGAATTTTTATCTTGCCCCGGTGTGAGTTCATAGGGTGGTGGCAGAGGGTAAGTATATGTAGGGTATTGTAGCAATTCTGGCTGATGAGGCGGGATGGGGCAAGTATATGTTGATGGGTCGAACACAGGCTTTGGAACTTTTGGCGGTGTTGTAATAGTAGATGCCGGAGCAGTGAAAATATGTAGGGTCATTCCGCGCATGAATTCCTGTGGACGAACATCAGAAGTGTTGGAAACACGTTTCAAATGCAATATACTAAACGTGTGTTCTTTTGTAGGTTTTGATGAATGTCAAACAAAGCAAAAAGCGATATATAGCAGTACTCAAGGACAAGCACAAAATGGATGCATTACAAGAAGCTCAAGACAAAGTTTAGAAATGTTATAATTGAGTCAATATTAATTGTGATCTTGATTCCTCAACTTGGCTCATAACATGGCTTCTCCACTAAAATTATTTTTCCAAAATCATGCATATTTAAATTAAGTGTCAAATGATTTTAAACTATGCATATTTACATTTGTTAAAATGTTTTCCAAGCATGCCTCAAAAATCTGGGCTAAGATAATCGATTATGTACTTATGATAATCGAGTATCTCTAAGCCAAGACTGCATGACAATCGATTGTGAATTAATGATAATCGATTGTGAGTAAGTCAGTTAACATCAGGTTTTTGCAAACTGCATAACAATCGATTGTGTACTTATGATAATCGATTGTTAACTGAGGCAAAGTTTTCAAAACTCATAAAAATCGATTATGAACTAATGGTAATCGATTAGAATGAGAAAAATGTCTCCCAGTGATTTTAAATAAAATGATAATCGATTATGGCTTTTGATAATCGATTATATATGAGACAGAGAGTTTTGAAATTAATTAATAATCGATTATTCCATTTGATAATCGATTGTTGAAGCTGGCCGTTGTCATATATTTTCAATTACCTTCAGGTAATCGATTGTTGATATTTAACAATCGATGTTTTGCTTAAAATCTGGAAAAGATTTTCTGAACGTTGTTAAAATAATCGATTGTTGATTTCCGGACAATCGATGTTTTATGCCAAAAATTGGAAAGGATTTCTTAACGTTATAAATAATCGATTATTGATTTGAAGTAATCGATTGTTGACGTAAAATCTGGGATTGAATTTTTAATCTGATAGGCAAACAATCGATTGTTTAGTCTTGACAATCGATTGTCACTGAGTAATTTCAGCAATCCTTAATTGGCAATTAGACAACGGTAAGACTGAGTTTTTCACCTATAAATACAGCTTCAACTCAGTGTTTTCAAAACAACAACATATACACTTTGAGTATTTTCATTGCTAAAAGCTTTCTTACATTGATCATCATTTTCCATTCATCCATAAAGCTTTTTGAAGAGCCATTCTATTGAGCTAAATTGTTGTGATCTTGAGCGTACTATTTCTACTCATATCTACTCATTAAGGAGTGCTTTGTAAAGTGAGTGTGTTTTGTGTTTGTAAGAGAATTGCGATTCTCGTTTGTTGAGGAACTTGTGATTCCTCGGTTGAAGTCTTTGGGATTGTTATCCCCGAGCAGTTGAAGTCTTTGGGATTGTTATCCCCGAGCAGTTGAAGTCTTTGGGATTGTTATCCCCGAGCAGTTGAAGTCTTTGGGATTGTTATCCCCGAGCAGTTGAAGTCTTTGGGATTGTTATCCCCGAGCAATTGAAGTCTTTGGGATTGGTATCCCCGAGCAATTGAAGTCTTTGGGATTGTGATCCCCGAGCACCTGGGTGAGGCTTGTGTCCTCAGCTGTAACGGTTTGTTAAGCACCCGTAAGCTTGACAAGTTTAGTGAAAATCTCGAGAGAGTCTCTCGGGGACTGGACTAACCACGTTTGTGGCCAACCAGGATACATCATTGTGTAAGTTTATTCTACTGCACTTGTTTTAATTTCTGCAAAGTTTTTAAATTCCGCACTAAAACGCTTAATATTTTTAAAACGCTATTCACCCCCCCCTCTAGCGTAAAGCGTATTGTCCAACAATTGGTATCAGAGCCATACTCTCTGAAAAACTTAACCGTTTGAGAGAACCATCCATGGCTTCTACTCTAAATTTCTTTGCAGGAATAGGTGAAGGAGAATGCAGCATGTCGCCTCCAATATTAGACGAAAACGACTACTCAGTCTGGAAATATCGGATGCAAGTTTTTACAATGGCAAACGATTTGTATCTATGGCAAGCTATTAAACACAGTGATCAACTGACGACAAAAGTCGGGAAAGATAAGGTAAGTGAATACAACACTAAAGCTATGAATATATTACATAACGCCTTGAACCAGGAACTTTGGCGAAAAATCTCCCACTATAAAACTGCTAAGGAAATGTGGGACAAACTTGAGGAATTGTACGAAAACACGCCTCAAAAAGCGGTCAGCACAAACGATGAATCAACTGGTCAGTGCCTCATGGCAGACGAAAAAGACGAGGTAAGTACATCTAACGATATGCAAATTGCTTATAACAAACTGCATGATGAATTGGTAAATGCTTCTAAGACTATTAAAGATTTACAAAGAACTCTTTCTTTACAAGAAGAGGATTTTCAAAAACAACTCTTTTTAAAAGACAAGGACTTTGAAGAACGTCTTTCTTTAGCTCAAAAAGGTGTTGAAAATCTGTCTCGTGATAACGAGAATCTTGCAAATGAAAATCAATTTTTGTTAAATGATAGTATAGAACTTAGACAAGTCATCAAGACTATGCATGAAGCCTCTTGTGTTGATAAATGCTCTACTTGTACTGCTTGTGAGTCCTTAAAACTAGAAAACACAGAACTTAGGAAAACATTAGAAACACGTAGTAAAGAAGTTCCTAAAGTTGTTGAAAAAGAAACGCCTAAGAAATATCAACGACATAAAAACAAAAACTTCACTACTCCACCTAGAAATAACTCTAAGGTATTAAACAAGCCTAGAACAAATTCTTTTAGACCACCTAGACATTATGCTAGAATGTATGAAAATAAGGGTAGAACTAATATCTTTAGACAACCTAGATCCGAATCTAGGATTCTTGCAAACAAGCCTACAAATAGTAATTTTCGGCAACCAAGAAATAACTCTAGGAACGAGCTTAGACCACCTAGACATGACACTAGGTCCTTCAACAAGTCTAGCACTAATAACTTTAGACCATCTAGATATTATACTAGAAATGGGAACAATATGTCTAGTGTTCATCTTTTTCATTCGCCTAGAACTTTGTTGGCTCAACCTAGGCATCAACACAACCCGAACGTAGTATGTCATTACTGCAATCGTATAGGTCATATTGCACCTATGTGTTTTACAAAGCATAGAGATTCTTCATATTATTATGGTCGTTATTTGCCTAACCCCCAAGGACCCAAAATGGTATGGGTACCTAAAGAATATTAATTTGCTTTGTAGGTGTGCTTGAAGGGATCAAGTGTACTATGGTACCTTGACAGTGGATGCTCCAGACACATGACAGGAGACGAATCCAAATTCCTTCAACTAGAGCACAAAGAAGGAGGAAGCGTTGTATTCGGTGACAACAATAAAGGACAAATTATTGGCATCGGATCGGTCGGTAAGAATGAAAAATCCTCTATAAAGCATATATTACTTGTCAAAGGTTTAAAGCATAATCTCTTGAGCATAAGTCAATTATGTGACAAGGGAAATCTTGCGTTGTTTGATTCGGATGAGTGTTTAGTGTTTAGACGTAGTGACTTCAAGATTATTCTACGTGGTTTTAGAGTTGACAATATTTACATGGTTGATCTTGAAAACTCCTCATCCGAGTATGTTGATTGTTTGTTGAGCAAAGATGATAATGTGTGGTTGTGGCATCGTAGAGTAGCTCATATGAACATGCATCTTTTAAATAAATTGATTTCTCAAAATCTAGTGATTGGTCTTCCCAACTTAAAATTTGAAAGTGATACTATTTGTGATTCATGTCAAAAGGGGAAGCAAACAAGAGCATCTTTTAAATCCAAAAATGTTGTTTCAACCTCTAGACCTTTACAACTATTGCATATGGATTTATTCGGACCATCCCGTATCGAAAGTCTAGGAAGAAATAGATATGCTTTTGTAATTGTTGATGATTTCTCTAGATTTACATGGACATTATTTCTTGCACATAAAAGTGATGCATTTCTTAGCTTCAAGCTTTTTCTTAAAAGAGTTCAAAATGCAAAGGAAATGGCAACTCCCATGAGCACATCCGATCATCTCGACAAAGATGAAAAAGGTAAGGAAGTCGACATCAAAAAGTACCGAGGTATGATTGGCTCTCTTCTTTATCTTACTGCTAGTCGTCCGGACATCATGTTTAGCGTGTGCGTCTGTGCCCGTTATCAATCATGTCCGAAAGAGTCTCACCTTACTGCGGTAAAGCGGATTCTAAGGTATCTTGTCGGTACTACCAATATGGGTCTATGGTACCCCAAAGGTTCTTCATGCCAACTTATTGGCTATTCCGACTCCGATTTTGCTGGATGCAAATTGGACCGCAAGAGCACTAGCGGCACTTGCCACTTGCTCGGTAGCGCTTTAGTTTCTTGGTTTAGTAAGAAGCAAGTTAGTGTTGCGTTGTCCACAACCGAGGCTGAATATGTAGCCACGGGGAGTTGTTGCGCTCAAATCCTATGGATGAAACAACAACTCTTGGACTATGGCCTACGTCTTGACCACATTCCTCTTAGATGTGACAACACTAGTGCCATATGCTTGACGAAGAACCCCATTCTTCACTCGCGAACAAAACACATTGAAATTAGACATCATTTTATTAGAGATCACGTTCTAAAAGGCGATGTCGAAATTGAATTTGTTGAAACAAAAAGCCAATTGGCCCCTTAGATAAAGAGTCCTTCTTCCGAATTCGTAGTGAACTCGGGATCCTTGACTCCACGTTGATCTAAGTCATGCATTGCATTTTATTTCTTACATAATTTCTAACTTGAGCGTCGGAGGCGTCTAACACTTTTTTGCAGGTATCACCCTAAAGAAAAGGGGATCATAAAAGCATGACGCAAAATACTCAAGTATTCTACAGGAAAATTGCCGTCAAACAATCGATTACTGTATCAATAATCGATTACTTTTGTTATCTTTATTTTCCAATAAATAAACTTTTGTTTATTTCATATTTTTTTGCATATTCTTCTCTTGTATATATTTTTTTTGCTAATGGCAAAAGGGGGAAGAAACGGGATATCAAGAAGTATGCTATATCACTCTCAACTTCATTCATGCTTAAAATGAGGGGGAACATGAATTGAGGGGGAACATCAAATTGCATACTTTACACGTGTCTTGGATTATCAAAATAAGTATTGCATATATCCCGCTTATGTTTGCCATTATCAAAAAGGGGGAAATTGTTGGAAACACGTTTCAAATGCAATATACTAAACGTGTGTTCTTTTGTAGGTTTTGATGAATGTCAAACAAAGCAAAAAGCGATATATAGCAGTACTCAAGGACAAGCACAAAATGGATGCATTACAAGAAGCTCAAGACAAAGTTTAGAAATGTTATAATTGAGTCAATATTAATTGTGATCTTGATTCCTCAACTTGGCTCATAACATGGCTTCTCCACTAAAATTATTTTTCCAAAATCATGCATATTTAAATTAAGTGTCAAATGATTTTAAACTATGCATATTTCCATTTGTTAAAATGTTTTCCAAGCATGCCTCAAAAATCTGGGCTAAGATAATCGATTATGTACTTATAATAATCGAGTATCTCTAAGCCAAGACTGCATGACAATCGATTGTGAATTAATGATAATCGATTGTGAGTAAGTCAGTTAACATCAGGTTTTTGCAAACTGCATAACAATCGATTGTGTACTTATGATAATCGATTGTTAACTGAGGCAAAGTTTTCAAAACTCATAAAAATCGATTATGAACTAATGGTAATCGATTAGAATGAGAAAAATGTCTCCCAGTGATTTTAAATAAAATGATAATCGATTGTGGCTTTTGATAATCGATTATATATGAGACAAAGAGTTTTGAAATTAATTAATAATCGATTATTCCATTTGATAATCGATTGTTGAAGCTGACCATTGTCATATATTTTCAATTACCTTCAGGTAATCGATTGTTGATATTTAACAATCGATGTTTTGCTTAAAATCTGGAAAAGATTTTCTGAACGTTGTTAAAATAATCGATTGTTGATTTCCGGACAATCGATGTTTTATGCCAAAAATTGGAAAGGATTTCTTAACGTTATAAATAATCGATTATTGATTTGAAGTAATCGATTGTTGACGTAAAATCTGGGATTGAATTTTTAATCTGATAGGCAAACAATCGATTGTTTAGTCTTGACAATCGATTGTCACTGAGTAATTTCAGCAATCCTTAATTGGCAATTAGACAACGGTAAGACTGAGTTTTTCACCTATAAATACAGCTTCAACTCAGTGTTTTCAAAACAACAACATATACACTTTGAGTATTTTCATTGCTAAAAGCTTTCTTACATTGATCATCATTTTCCATTCATCCATAAAGCTTTTTGAAGAGCCATTCTATTGAGCTAAGTTGTTGTGATCTTGAGCGTACTATTTCTACTCATATCTACTCATTAAGGAGTGCTTTGTAAAGTGAGTGTGTTTTGTGTTTGTAAGAGAATTGCGATTCTCGTTTGTTGAGGAACTTGTGATTCCTCGGTTGAAGTCTTTGGGATTGTTATCCCCGAGCAGTTGAAGTCTTTGGGATTGTTATCCCCGAGCAGTTGAAGTCTTTGGGATTGTTATCCCCGAGCAGTTGAAGTCTTTGGGATTGTTATCCCCGAGCAGTTGAAGTCTTTGGGATTGTTATCCCCGAGCAATTGAAGTCTTTGGGATTGGTATCCCCGAGCAATTGAAGTCTTTGGGATTGTGATCCCCGAGCACCTGGGTGAGGCTTGTGTCCTCAGCTGTAACGGTTTGTTAAGCACCCGTAAGCTTGACAAGTTTAGTGGAAATCTCGAGAGAGTCTCTCGGGGACTGGACTAACCACGTTTGTGGCCAACCAGGATACATCATTGTGTAAGTTTATTCTACTGCACTTGTTTTAATTTCTGCAAAGTTTTTAAATTCCGCACTAAAACGCTTAATATTTTTAAAACGCTATTCACCCCCCCCCCCCCTCTAGCGTAAAGCGTATTGTCCAACAAGAAGTGCCTCCTACATAGTGAGCAGATATTGTAGGTTGTCCTAACAGGATTTTTGGGTGACTGATTGGAACACTGGAAGCCCCAGTCGGCCTTGTGAGCATCTCGGGGAATCCTGGGATGGTATCTGGGGGTTCCTTCCCATTTGTCCAGGCATCCCACATCTCCGTCACTCGTAGACGCAAAATTCTTTTTTCTTCAGCTACAGAAGATTCTGAGACCGGGACACCCGAAAGCGGGCTGTCATCTGGAATAGGGACCGTTGGCAGAGTTATTTCTGAAGACATCTGTATGCTACCTTTAGATCTGGTGAAGTAAGGATGTGAAGCCAGCTTACCACAAACCAACCACTTGTTTCTTATAAACCTGACTCTGGAAAGGGAAGTAGCCAACAATTTGTATTAGGAAAAACATAGACAGATCATCACATCAATGGCCGCATGCGTCATCCTGGCTTTGCTTGCTTCACTCTTTTATTTATTCAAATTTTCCTATTTTGCTCTTTTTCTGTTTTGGTTCACTCTTTATTTATTTCTTTACCATTTCTCTCTCTTTGTTACGGTCGAATCCGATGGGGATTGCCTACGTATCGTAACCCCGTACGAATCAGACCAAGCGTAGTTCGTACAAACAAGGTAAATAAGCTAACCCCTTTTTTGGGAATTTTGAAAGAAATGCTTTAAGGAAAATATTTTTGATTTTGATTTCTGATTTTTATTTTTGTTTTTGAAAGAAAGACTTCAAAATTTCCTTTTTTCAAAATTTGTGTATTTTCTTTTATTTTCTATTTACAAAAGACATCTAAGGAGTATTTTAATGATTTATTTGACCTAAAAGGGAAAATGGCTATTCATCCAAAATTTCTTTGTTTAGAAAACAGGGACTTGGTTTTGTCGATACGGCCTTTCAGCACTTCTGGAGGAAGATTTTAAGGCTGTGCCCGCAAACCATTTAAAAAATGACTCAGGGTGTCTGGTCTTGCAAAAATAGCCTTCCGGCGCCCTTTTGGGGACATTCGGCTTATTCTTTACAAGAATGCGTCACCCGACTTATTCATGGCGAAATTAAAATTTTGGTATTTTGGGCTATATTTGCAAAAGGGAGGTTGGACCCGAGGAGGATTGCCTACGTATCCCACGCCCTGTGAGAATCAAACCGGTGTAGTTCGGGCAAATAGGAAAAAAAAATTAAAACAGAACTTTTCTCAAGTATTTCTCCATTTTCTATTTTTGAAATCAAACCAAAATGACCATTTTTCTATTTTTCAAACAACGTTTTCCCAAGATAAAAGACTTTATTTTGTATTTTCTTTTACTTTTAACAAAACTACATAAAAAATATTTTCTTTTTCCTTTTCATTGTTTCTATTCAAAATTTCGGCAGAGTTTCGACAGTACGCGGTTATCAGATTTTATCCAAATATTAGCTTCCTAACTGCTATTTCCCTCATTTTCTCTATTTTTGATTTTTCTCAAATTCCGACATTCCAAAAGTCGGTCAACATGCATGTTCAAAAAAATAAATGCACAGAACAAGTAGGATGCACCAGGATTGTCTTTTTATTTCAGGTTGCTAGCCCTAGACGGACCCAACCCCTGTGTTGAGTCCCCTAAGTCAAATGCGGCATGATGCAAATAAGCTTTCCTACTAGGGATCCCGCATGAAGTCAAGTTATTCTATGTTCAAAATCCGGGTCGGTGTTCTAGACAGTGTACCAGAGCGGACAACTCGAATTGAGGAGGGGGAAACTTACCGGTGACCTACGGGGTCAGGCGGCTTAGTAACTTATCAGGCCTCTTTCTTATTTCAGGGTATGATACTAACAGAATAGGGAGTCTCAACCAGTAAGCACATCCCTGGAGGTAAAAAGAGAAGGGTGTCGGCACAATTTATATACAGTTCAAATAATATCAAAGCGGTAACAATTAGCACATTAAGAATGTAGCATGTACAAAAATCAGATATAACCAAATACAACAATTTATCTAAGCTCGAATTCTGAACCCTAAACAAAATGTTCTGGGTTCTTTTCCCCAGCAGAGTCGCCAAAGCTGTCACACCTTCTTTTTTACACACCTTACCCCGAAGGATAATGTATAAGGGAGTTTTTCCATTTATAGTGACATTATCCGGATCGGAATTATTTATTTATTCAGAGTCGCCACTTGGGATAAATTTGGATTTTTGTGTTCCACGTCACCAACTTATCTTGAATCCCGAACCGAGGAAAACTTCGACTTCCCAATTGGAGTCTGCGAACCAGAAATTCTGAATAAGGAATTCTGTTGATCCGAAGGAAAATGTTAGGCACCCTCGGATCCCGTAGTTCTAGCACGGTCGCTTAAATTGCTATGAATGGCTAAAATCTGATTTTAATACATGAAATGCCTAAGTGCCAATTTTTACTTTTTACCGCTTTTATTTAATGATATATTTCTTTAAGAAAGTGAACATCGTTTAAAATGTGTTTTCGGATTGCGCCGCATCAAATAAACCTGCAATCCTAGACACACTCTATTGAATGTTTTAGGATTTGGATTTAGGCCGCATAAAATGCCCACCAATATTTAGGAAGGTAAAATTATAAAAATACGCGCCTAAAAGAGTCTAGCGCGTTATTATCTTTTGGGAGGGCCGTGAAATTCGCTAAACGGACCTTTCCGATTTTTAAAATATTTCTAAACCTTTATTGAGGGCCCCGTGATTTAAATGTTTTATTCAGCGAATCTCATCTCATTTATTTTAAAGGGTATTCAAACTAAATTTTGAGGGCCATAGGTATATTTTTCTTATTATGACACTCCTTCTCTATTTGTGGCTCAAGTGTTGCCATGCCTCTAAAATTTCTATCAATCGAAATAACGAATTAACCAAAAAACACTAATTGGCTCTAAACAAGATGAAACCTTCGTGCTGACAACTAAAATAAAGGCAGAAATAAGAAATGCCTTCTACGTGAACAAACAAATAAGGCAAACTAAAATGACACTAAAATAGTTAAATTGATTAGTTATGCTTCAACATATATCTATCGACATTTGCAAGCTAAGCAATAGGATTATATAACTTCACAGTATCAGCAAGGTCTAAACAGTAGTGCCTCGTCCAAATGAATTACTCAAAACTTCCAAATTATTATGTCAAGCTTTGTCATGAATTTACCGCATCAATTACTTCAAATACATGTCACAATCAATCCAATGACCTTTGCATAAATATTTAACAACGTACCTGGAAAGATTAAACTAAAGTATCACTATTTTGGTCAACAAAATTGCATCTTAATTTAACATATAGAAAGGCAGATATACTGGACACAACTGTATACTTGAACAATATGAAAGCACATCCAGATTGATATTTTCATATAAACACATGTAAATCAAAATCAGTTCAGTCCAACAAAAGGAGGAGCAGGTCGATCCAGACTCAAATTTGATCATTCTTAACAATTCACTTATCTTTTATGAAATTAATCTCACATACAAATCCAAGACAGACATTAAAATGTTAAACAAATTACAAATATGTTCAATTACAATGCCCTATTCGACTCTGAATCATCACAAATCTTTGGGAAGAAAAAAAATTATGTTGTTTCATGCTTCTGGACTTCTGTCATTTCAAACATTGTATAAGTCAATGTTCCCTCCACATTAGTTGCATATCAAACCAACAGAAGATAAGATTTAAACAGATCCATATAAATGAGACATGAATTCAGAATTTTTTTAATCATTCAAGTGAGCGCAGTATAGAAGGAAGTGTAGAACTAACCTATTTGTAGAAGAAGGAACTAAGAGCTCAGCAAGACCATAAACAACAGCAGCAGTTTCAACAGCAATCCACTGCCTAATTTTTGCGCAAGTGAAACCAAGCTAAACTTGCAGAAATTCAAGTCTGCGACAAGCCGAATAAAGCTAAGAAACAGCTGCGAGTAGAAGTCCAAC
Organism: Nicotiana benthamiana; assembly: GCA_034376525.1. Lineage (NCBI taxonomy): Eukaryota > Viridiplantae > Streptophyta > Magnoliopsida > Solanales > Solanaceae > Nicotiana > Nicotiana benthamiana. The sequence goes on from CM067329.1 coordinate 78,276,909, forward strand.
AACAAAGGATTTGAACCACAAGCCCAACAAAGAAGAACATTAGCAAAATAACTCAACCAAACCCAGCAAAATCAACGCCAAGCTAATAGAAATCGAAGCCATTCCCTCTAATTATAACTTTCTTCTTCTTTTTGTTTTGTAATTTTTTTTTTTGTTTTTCGGATTTAGATCTGTCTGATTTCTTTGAGATTTTGAAAAGATTGTTTTCAAATCTTTGGTATTTCTCTGTATATATTTTCTGTTTGAGAGTGGGAGTGAGAGTGAGAATCAACGGAGAAGAAGAAGGAATCGAAAATTTTCGAGAAGATTTTTTTTTGAAGCTCCTTTTTTGGGGATCTGATGTGTGTATTTTGTATGTGAAGGAGTGAAGAAGAATGAGACACGTCTGTTTAGTGTCTCTAAGGGAGGGTATCAGCCAAATGGGATTTGGGCCATGGGTCATGGGTTTTTGTGTTGGGTTCAATTGGGCTGAGCTGTTTGGCCCAAATTTGAGTCTTATAACCAACCTTTTAATTTGTTTTTCTTTGGCTTTTCTCTTTTATCTCTTTTATTAATTAATTAAAATCCTAAATTATTTTATAGACATTAAAACAACTAATTAACTTAAAACTAAAGAAAAATGCTAATTTTAAAGATTAAAGCTAAAGATGATCATTTTTTATGATTTTTCTTAATGAAATTAATTCCTATATGACAATTGGACCTAAGGTGACATAAAATTAAAACGTGATATTTTTATAACTTTTTTATGATTTTAAAATATTAAAAATGCAACTAAATAAAGAAAAACTTTTAAAATCCATAAAAAATATTTTTTGTTTTTTTTTTTAGGAGTTATCTTCATGCAGGACAAACACGTGCTTACAACGTCTAATAATTTGAAAATAATACAAATTGTCTTAAAATTTTAAATAACACATATATATAGCATATATTAAAAATAACACGTTACCTGTTACCATCGTATTCTATGATTTGAGCATTTATAGTTTTATACCCTAAATACATACATTATATGTTAAATTCCAACATTTTTAAATTATGTTAATTAGTATACAATAGTTGGTATATTCATGGTATATTTATAGTATATTCATGGTGTATTCATGATATATTCACAGTATATGCACGGTATATTCATGTTATATTCACGTTCCGGGCCGGCCCGATTAACCAGTTTAATGGCATTGTTCATCTAACAGGTTTTATGGGCCGGGTAACCCGTCTCAAAATTTTAAACCGTTCAAACCCAGCTCAGCCCCCTATCCAACCCAGCCCATCCCCCTTACTGGTCTGGGCCAGTTCCGGGTTCTATCGGTTTAGACCTGTCTGAAACTGGGCTGACCCGACTCCTCTAGATATTATTTCCCAATATGGAATGAAAGTTAATGCAGTCCTATTATGTTCGTACCATGATTAACTTTAATTAGATGGATTTTTTTTTTAGGGGAGAAATCTGCAATTGTTACCGTCTTTGGTGAACATTTTGTAGTAAGCACTTTATGCGCACGGGATAAACCTACCATGTGTAATAGCCTATAAACTATATTAGGCAAGCTTTGTGTAACAAGTTCAACCTAGAAAACATTAAGGGGATCGATCCCACTCCAAACCAACTTGTGTATTCATTATCTTTTTATTCTTTCCAGAACGTGTTCAGCCAACTTGTGTATCCATAATTTTTTTATCCTTTCCAGAACGTGTTCTGCGCAAAAAACATTTTCATCATTAATTTGCAATGCGCAATTATATTAAATCCATTAAAGATTCTAGTTGTTTAGAATGACGTTATATAGGTCCTTTATTTTACTATTTGTTTAAAAGTTAACCTTATGTAATTGTCTTTATTTGGAATTGAGAAACTTAAAAGTTAAAATTAGGGGTGGACGTTTGGCAGTTCGGATTGCATATGAAATTTCAGTTTGGATATTTAATTTTCGAATTGACAAAATGACAATCCAAATACGTTCGAATTCGATCGAATTGTTTAAGCTAGGTTCGGATTAATTGGTTTGGATATTTTGAATTTTTAGTTTTGAGCTTATAACTTGAGATGTTTCTTCTTTTCACAAAAATGAATATCCAAACGAAGTATTTATGTTACACTGCCCGAAAAGTTCTTCATTTTCACCTCAATCATTTAAATGAAATATTAAAGTAATAGAAATTATCATATAAAAAAATTAAATGAAAATACAATAGAGACGTTAATACGACAGATAAGAAGTAGAGATAGTAAAATCATGTCCAAATAGAAAGTATTCTCATAATAACTTAGTAATTAATATTGAATATACGATAATATCTAATATATAGAGTTGAACTTATTACTATTGACATATGAATAATGTACTAAATATAAAGTATAAGAATTTCGGATTTTCGGATATCCAATAATTTGAAGTACCAAATCCAATATCCAATCCGAAATCCAAAAATTTTAAAAATGAGATTTTAACATTGTGGGGCAAATATATAAAACTATTTAAATAAAAAGCACAGCATTTTTCTTTTCAAAATTGATAGATTCATTTACACTTATGTCATATGTATGGGTCAAAAATCGACTCGCTATAATTAAAGAGATTAATTCGTCCTTAAGTGTATTCGGATGGGGTAGGCGCACGACCAATCATTAATAATAAGTGCACAAAAATTGCTCGGCCCAATCAACGAGGCTACATCCTACTCACTGCTGACGGACGTCCCCTCAACACGGCTACGCCTACCTAACGCCAGCTGGCATGATTCACCACTATAAATACCAAGAGAAGGAACCCTAGAAGGGGGAGGGAGGGCTCTTTCTTCTTCACTCCCACTTCTTACAGAAGAGAATATCTTTGTAAGGCTCTGAACCTTTCATGCAGAGGCAGACCATATCATCAATAAAAGATCATTTACCCTTCTCTCTTTATCAAGTTTCAATTGTCTCTCGCATTTCATTTATTTGGTCTTTTCGTTTATTACGGTTTGCTATGATTGGCCCATTGTTTTATGCTTAGAAAGTGTACGAGAACTTTGAGGCAAACAATTTGGCGCCGTCTGTGGGGATTTCATAGCAGAGTCACGCAGTTCATCCTTGGACCAAGAATGGAAAGAGAACACCCAAAAGAGAAAGCAACACAGCTCGAATGAGCCAAGGTAGCATAGCGGGTGAATGAAAATCGAAAGCTCCAATAAGAGTCAGTAGCCCCAATTTCCCCCATTCTTGAGAGAGCGAAAGAAGAAGTAGAAGAAGAAGAAGCAGATACCCCCCCTCCCTAAGGGGAGAACACGGGCGAAAGACCTGCATCCCTTTAACACGAGAACCTGCCAAAAATTATCACGAAACCAAGATTTATAACAAAATGTCTTCTGCAAACTAGCCAAGAAGGCTACGTGCTGATCAGACAAGATCTCAAACTACTAAAGTTGAACGACAACTCAGGCTACATGCCCTCGCCCAAAATTTCAACAATGATTTGAACCGGGACTCAGGATATGTGCCTTCGACATAAAAAAATTACAAGAGTTCGACTATGGTTGAATGAAGCTCAAGCTACGTGCCCTCGCCCAAAACTTCAACTATGAGTTGAACCGGGACTCAGACTATGTGCTTTCGACAACAAAATTACAAGAGTTCAACTACGGTTGAATAACAACTCAGGCTATGTGCCATCGCCCAAAAGTTCAACTATGAGTTGAACCGGGACTCAGGCCATGTGCCTTCGACATCAAAAAATTACAAGAGTTCGACTACGGTTGAACGACGGCTCAGTCTACGTGCCCTCGCCCAAAAGTTCAATTGTGAGTTGAACCGGGACTCAGGCTATGTGCCTTCGACAAAAAAATTACTAGAGTTCAACTACGGTTGAACAATAGCTTAAGCTATGTGCCCTCGCCCAAAAGTTCAACTAAGAGTTGAATCGGGACTCAGTCTATATGCCTTCGACATCAAAAAATTACAAGAGTTCAACTACGGTTGAACAACAGCTCAGGCTATGTGCCCTCGCCCAAAAGTTCAACTATGAGTTGAATCGAGACTCAGGCTATGTGCCTTCGACATCAAAAAATTACAAGAGTTTGACTACGGTTGAATGACAGCTCAGGCTACGTGCCCTTGCCCAAAAGTTGGACTATAAGTTGAACCGGGACTCAGGCTATGTGCCTTCGACAACAAAATTACAAGAGTTCAACTACAGTTGAACAATAGCTCAGGCTATGTGCCCTCGCCCAGAAGTTCAACTATGAGTTGAACCGGGACTTAGGCTATGTGCCTTCGACAACAAAATTACAAGAGTTCAACTTCGGTTGAACAACAGCTCAGGCTATGTGCCCTCGCCCAAAAGTTCAACTATGAGTTGAACCGGGACTCAGGCTATGTGCCTTCAACAACAATATTACAATAGTTCAACTACGATTGAAAAATAGCTCAGGCTATGTGCCCTCACCCAAAAGTTAAATTATGAGTTGAACCGAGACTCAGGTTGTGTGCCTTTGACAACAAAATAACAAGAGTTCAACTACAGTTGAACGACAGCTCAGGCTACGTGCTCTCGCCCAAAAATTCAACTATGAGTCGAACTGGGACTCAGGCTACGTGCTTTCAATAACAAAGTGCAAAGGTCCAACCAAAGAACAACAACGCGGGCCACGCGACCACGCACAAACTTCAACTACAGAATAAACCAAGCCTCAGGCCAAGCGTCCTCACCAGCGGACGCTTCAAAACCCATTCCCCTACGAATGAAAAAAAAGTTAAGCGCTCTCTCCAACCAGGTAGGTGCGCCTAACTCAAACTAAAATTCAGGCCGCGATGAGTCCGGCCTCTATCGAATTACAAGGCCACAACCAACAATTCGACCACGCCTGAACTGGGACTAAGGCTATACGCCGCCCTCACCGAACAATGGTTGTAGCATACTCATGCCAAACAAAGAAAAATGATAAACCAAAAGCAATCAACCACGGATAAGGCCGTCAACGCTAACAACCCGCCTAGTTTTTTACTAAGGTGAGCGGACGACCCGACAATAATATGATTCATCCAACAGACCAATACCATCAACGTCATCATGGCCAAAGACGCCGACGTTATCACGACTAAAGTCGTAAGGAGAACAACACGTTCCCCTTTGAATAAGTGAAAAATAAAATTCGTAAACAAAAAAGAGAAGAACGTAAAATTGTATATATATTCACAACAGGTCACCTCCAGTTATACATACGCCCAAGGCCGGAAAAAAAAAAGGAAGAAGCAAAGCTAACTCTAAAAAACCCCTTCTACTCGGTGCCACCCGCGCCACCCTCACGGCCGCCCGTACCATCATCTGCACCCTCAGCGCCATCATCGGTCACTGTAGTGGTCGAGTTAAAGCCACAGCCAAGATGAGCTACACGAGCCATTTTGGCGGGCCCCCCATAAACAGCTTCGGGCACGACGCCGACCTGCCACAACTTCCTATACAAGTCAAGTTGGGCCTCAGCGAACGACCAAAGGTCACGAGCGGGACCATAGGAAGCCGCATGATCCCTCAGGCGCAGGTTCTCGGCCTCCAAGCGCCTCAGCTTGAGTGTCCCGCTCATAAATGCCGATTCTATGTCCAAACATCACATGCCAGCAGATGTGGTCACCATCATAGGTACTCAAGATATTGTGATGCGTTCCTCCAACCCCGCTACCCTAAAAGCCGCAGTAGACATTTCCATCTCCTGCTCCCTCTCCCGTACATGAACCGCCGTCTCCAGTGCCCCAGCCTTCGTCGAAGCGTCCCTGGATTGCTGCCACGAAGCAGTGAGCACCTTATCCAGTCGGAGCACCTGCCTGATCAGGGACTCGGAAGCCTCCGCCACAGCCTCCTGAGTATGGCGCTCCTTCTCGGCTACAGCATTCCTCTCGGCCTCCAACTCCTCCTCCCTACGCCAAAGTTGATCTTCGAGAGCACTAACCCTGCCCTGAGCTTGCTTCACCAGAAGCTCCCGCTTCGTCAGCTCCTCAACTAACTCCCGGCTGCGAGGGTTGTTCCTCACGCGCTCGCGCAACATGTGACACCTATCCCTATAGCGGCGATATTTCTCCACCACCTGCAAGAAAAGTCACGAGCAAATGTTGGCCCGGCGTATGCTCTCCACCTCCAAGAGAAAAGACTACAAGACAAGAGCAGCGTTTAAAATAAGAAACAAACAAAGGGAAGAAATGGAATGAAAAGAAAGCACCACACATACCCTAAAGCCCATAACGACCACCTAGGTCATCAATCCAACGTCTGATACGTCCCTCAGCGACCTACTCTTCTCCTCCGAGAAAAGGGGTGAAAACATTGGTATCAAATTGTCCTCCTCGAGCAGCAAGTTCTGGCTCGTAGGAATCTCAGCATAACGATACGGCCCGTCTGCATGCACTGTCGCGTTGGTAAAACCTCCCAAGAGCTGGTGAACATCCTCAGAATCCAGGTCGGACTCAGAATCCGACCCCATTCTCACGGTGTCTCGTCCTTCCTCGACCGGCTGGGAAGTCAAAGCTTTTCCCCTCACCAAGGGTTGACACTTGCTTCCTCAACCGAAGCAACCACTGAGGAACCAATCTCCTTTTCAGCAGTCGGAACTGATGATGAAGCTGGCGAAACGACTGTGTCACTGCGGCCTAAGCCGACCGGGGCAACCCCCATTCTGTTCTTGCCCTCAAGGGCAGGCAAAGACGCCTCCTCCCCCATAGCATTTGACGGCGGAGAATCCAGATGCACCACTTTCGTGGTAGGCGTGAAGGCGACCCTTCGCCTCACCTATAGTCTCTCCTCTTCTTCTTCCTCCTCCTCATGCACTGATGGTTCCGCCCTTAGAAGAACAACCCCTGAAGGCTGCTCGATCCTCGTTGAAGATCGCACTGGGGAATGGGTCGCCGACGACTTAGCTGAAGTTACCCTCGGAACAGGGCGTGAGGTTTGCGCCATCACCAAATGAGCAGTCCCACCCTGCCTACGGAATGTAAGCTGAGGAGCCCTTGCAAGACGCATCGCCCTTGACCAATAAAAGAAAATGAATTAGGAGAAAAGAAACTCAACACGACTAAACGGGAATGATGTAATAGCTCAGGCACTCACCCGCGACTGGCCTGCGGCCATGCCTCTCCCAGAAGGCCGGCCACGTTTGAACCCCTACTGACTGAGGGAGTATGGCCTCGACCCATTCGCCAATGCTGGACAGAGGATCCGGAGGCACCCACTCAGCCGCAAACATAAGACAAAAATTAACACCCATTATAGCAGGAATAATAGAGAATGGAGGGCAGGACCCGACGGATATAAAACTCACATATTTGATTCCAAATCTCTGGGATGTGTCTGACATTCCCCACCAAATGCTCGGTCCTAATATAAAAGATGTTCTCATAAGAATGAGGGTTGACCGCGTCTTTCCAGCTCAGCAGTCAAACCCCGGGCCCCGCGAGGGACTATCCGAATCATGGTCCCGCGGACCCTTGGAGGGGCGTCCAGAGTTAGCACGTACCTCAGCGTTATTTCTCTCCGCGCCAGTACCGCATACGTGGCGAGCATAGCAAAAAGCTTGAAAACAGAGGGGACGAGTTGCCTAGGGCACACTTCATAGTAACAACAAAAATCCACCACTAGCCCCGGAAGGGGGAGCCTGAACCCTAATCTGAAAGGGTAATCATAGAAAACGAAATACCCGAGGCGCTCGATATGAACCCTCTCCTCACTCCTGGCTAAGGAGATGTTGGCAGAACGTGGAATACCCCATTGCTCCCTCAATTAGGCAAGGCCCACTTCACCCATCAGTGGGGCCTCATCAACCTGATCCTCCCCCTCGTCATTGGTAAAGTCGGTCGTCGGACCCCTGGGCAGAGAAAGGATATCGGCCGCCGATGGGATCCTATCAGTTCTGTCGGTTCAATGGGCCTCGCCACCGCAGAAGATTCGTCGACCGCCGGAAGAATCACCGGAGAAAACTCTATGCTGGAACTGCTTGCCATTGATAACTACTGAGCAATGAGTGAACGAAGCTTGATGAAGAAGGAGTGAAAACAGAGATTGAGTGGAAGAAGAGAAATAACAACACAAGCTGATGGAGAAAAAAAGTGAGACAATTCTCTTCTTCAGAAATCTTAGGAAGATAATGAAAAGTGAGAAACATATGACATTACTCAATATTTATACTGCAAAATGGCTTTCCCGAATTCCAAAATCCACCATTAACTACCCAACCAACTGCAAAACGGTTCGAATCCATAAGTAACGGGTGCCATTATGACAGATAGATATCATGAAATGGTTTTCACAATCGTCAATCGATGCTTCGTCCTCGAGGCAAGGTTAACGACCTGGGCATGATGGAAAGTCGTCCAGTATGCCGAGCGTCATTGAAACGCTCAACAGGCAAGCCCATGTCCCCAACGGCTACCTACGGGGACACAGGGACCTAGGTGAAAACGTCAAACGGCTACTGCCGTCTTTCAAGTGCATATGGCTACGGCCGCTCCTTCAAATGTAAAATGTCCACGGCCATCCCCTAAATAAGCGAATGGCTACGGCCTTCCCCTAGACATAAATTGCTACGGCCGTCTTCCAACTGCATATGGCTATGGCTGCTCCTTCAAATGTAAAATGGCTATGACCATCCCCTAAATAAGCGAATGGCTACGGTCGTCCCCTAAACATAAATGGTTACGGCCGTCTTCCAAGTTCAAATGGCTATGGCCATCCTCTAAATGAGCAACTGGCTACGGCCATCCCCTAAATAAGTGAATGGCTACGGACACCCCCTAGACATAAATGGCTACGGCCGTCTTCCAAGTGCATATGGCTACAGCCGCTCCTTCAAATGTAAAATGGCTATGGGCATCCCCTAAATAAGCGAATGGCTACGACCATCCCCTGCCCATAAAAATGGTCACTGCTTTCTTCCGAAGATGAATAGCTACGGCTATCCCCCAAATATAAGAAGCCATGGCCATTTCCTGAAAAATTTTAGTAGCAGCGACCATCTTCTGAGTATGAACCACTACGGTCACCTCGGGCTACAACCAGAACGACCACCGATCTCCTTTTCTTCGAATCTATTTGAATTGCATGGTAAAGTCCGCTCATCGAGTTCGACCGGATCTCGACATCAATAAGCGGAGGGACTAACTGTATGGGTCAAAACTCGACTCGCTATAATTAATGAGATTAATTTGTCCTTATGCGTATTCAGATCGTGTAGGGGCATGACAGTCATTAATAATAAGTTCACAAAAATCGCTCAGCCTAATCAACGAGGCTACGGCCTTCTCAATACTGACGGACGTCCCCTAAACATGGCTACGCCTACCTAGCGCCAGCTGGCAAGATTCACCACTATAAATACCAAGAGAAGGAACCCTAGAAAGGGGGGGGGGGGGCTGCTATTTCTTCTTCACTCCTACTTCTGAAAGAAGAGAATATCATTGTAAGGTTCTGAACCTCTCCATGGAGAGGCAGACCAAATCAATATCATTAATAAAAGATCCTTTACCGTTCTCTCTTTATCAAGTTTCAACTGTCTCTCGCATTTCATTTATTTGGTCTTTTGGTTTATTACGGTTTACTATGATTGATCCTCCGCTGATTTTAATTGTTTTATGCTTATAAAGTGTACGAGAACTTTGAGGCAAACATCATATTCTAATAGTACTTACGGTTAATGAAAGACCACTAATTAAGGAATTAGTTTATGTTCTAATAAATGCATATCCATTTCTCTTTCATCCTCATTAATACATTTCTGCTTCTCTATTGATAAAATATTAGAATAGTGCTTGACAATAGTGATGGTTAGATGACAAAATGCAGGTTTGGTTTGTATTTTAGTTCTGTTATGAAATATTAGATTATGGTGGATGTCCATAACTCTTATAACACCCACTACTTTTATCCATTATCTCCATAACTTCCACTACTCCAATACTTTTGGTTGTAACTCCCACACCTCCATGATCTCCCCCATGATCTTCCTCCATGATCTCAAAAGCTTAATGACATATTTATGGAATTCTTTTAGTATACCTCTATGTAGTACTATAAATAGAGGATGAGAAATCATTTTGTAATACACTTGGATACATAGAAGAAATATATTCTCTTCTCTATTTCTCTCTACTTTGTTGTCTATCTTTTTGTTTATTACTTTGAGCTAAGTTTTGTAACACGTTATCAGCACGAAGCTCTACTATCTCAAGAATCTCTTTGAGAAAATTAAGGTATTTTTCTCCTCCTAATTTTGTTTTAATTATGTCTGACATTATGAAAAGAAAGTTTGTTGCCCTTGAAATTTCGGGCAAGAACTACATGACATGGGTGTTGGATGCTAAAATCCATTTGGATGCAATGGGTCTTGGAGACGCCATTAAAGACAGAAATAATGCATCCACCCAAGACTGTGCTAAGGCCTTGATTTTCTTGCGCCATCACCTTGATGAAGGTTTGAAAATTGAATATCTCACAGTCAAAGATCCACTTATCTTGTGGAATGGCTTAAAGGAGAGATATGACAACTTAAAGTTGGTCACTCTGCCACAAGCACGATATGATTGGGCTCATCTGAGGCTCCAAGACTTTAAGTCTGTTTCTGAATATAATTCTGCAATGTTTAGAATTACTTCTAAATTGAAACTCTGTGGAGATACTATAACTGATTATGATATGCTTGAAAAAACGTTTACAACGTTTCATGCCTCCAATATGGTTCTGCAACAACAGTACAGAGAGAAAGGTTTCAAAAAGTACTCTGAGCTGATTTCTCTTCTCCTTGTGGCTGAGCGAAATAATGGTCTGCTCATGAGAAATCACGAAAATCGACCCACTGGGTCTACACCATTGCCTGAAGTAGATAAGGTGTATTCCCATTATGCTAAGCGTGGAAAAGGCTATGGCTTTAATCATGGTCGTGGTCGTGGTCGGGGTCATGGCCGTGGACGTGGACAAGGAAGAAATTTTTCTGGTGTTAGTCACCCCCCAAAGAGATATAACCACCAAAAGTGGAAATGGAATTATGAGAATCCCAAAGCAAATAGTGCAGAAACTATATGTTATCGTTGCGGTGGAAAAGGGCACTGGGCGAAAATTTGCCGTGTACCAAGACATTTGGTTGAGCTTTATCAAGCATCTCTAAAGAGTAAAGGCCCTGAAACCAATTTTGTCTCTGACAATAATTTTGACATCACCCACTTGGATGTGGCAGACTTCTTTGAGCACCCTAAGGGGAAAATAGATCACTTGATCGGTGATGGATCCATGGTTAAAGAAGATTGAGCAGTTTGATATTTTTATTTTTACTTATTCGTAGTAGTTAATGAATAAACAATTATCATAGTTTACATAAGTTATCTATTATTGTGATATGGTTCAAATTTTATATTTTCTGCTTTAAGCTAGTAAAGCTAAGTATCAAGCAAGTATTCGTTAAAATTATAATATGCTTGAAATAAAATTAAAAAAAATATATTAAACAGAATGATCAGTTTCATTTTTGTAATCCTTTCTAATCTGCTCGGTGTTAATGTGTTAGCACATTAAAGGTGTTATTATGCTAGTAGTATGTATCTTAAGAGTTTTATCAACTTGACAAATAATCTGTATTATGATTTTAAAATATATAACTTTAGATTACACATTCATCTTATGCTTTATTTGTAGCACATTAAATATAGTAATTAAAGAAATATTGTGAAGACTCTTTATGCTATTACTAATTGTTAATACTTTGATATTAAAAGGAGAATAACTATGATAAAAGATTTTTTTTTTCATAATGACCACACTGAAACTATTATGTTGAATCATAGACTTAAATTTGTTTATTCTCATATCTATAAAAAAAATACTAATATTTTTCGTATATTTCTTTTGTATGTCAAACCATGGGAAGCAAATATGGATATCTCACAAAGCAAACTTGGATCAACGTCCAATTGTAAAAATATTTGTTTAATTGATTCATGTACCACACATACGATATTCAAAGAGAAGAAATATTTCTCTCATTTAAGTATGTGTAAGGCAGATGTTACTACAATTTCTGGTAGTAGTAATTGATTGAAGGCTCCGGAAGAGCAACTATAACTCTGCCTAAAGGAACAATATTTATCATAGAGAATTCAATGTTCTCTTCCAAGTCCAAGAGGAACTTGTTGAGTTTTAAAGATATCCGTCAAAATGGATATCATATTGAGACAATAGATGAGAATAATCTTGAATACCTCATCATTACAAAGAATGTCTCTGGCCAAAAGAGGGTTATTGAGAAGTTCCCATCTTTATCTTGTGGCCTGTATTGGACAAAAATTAGTGCAATTGAGGCACATTCCACAGTAAACCAAAAGGTTACTGATTCCAATACTTTTGTACTTTGGCATGATCGATTGGGACATCCTGGATCAATTATGATGAGACGGATTATAGAAAACTCATATGGGCATCCATTAAAGAATTTAAAGATTCTTTTAAATAATGAATTTTCTTGCACTTCTTGTTATCAAGGCAAGTTAATTATTAGACCATCACCAACAAAGGTTGGAACTGAGTCACCTACGTTTTTGGAACGTATACAAGGGGATATTTGTGGATCTATTCACCCACCTAGTGGGTCCTTTAGATATTTTATGGTCTTAATAGACGCATCCTCTAGATGGTCTCATGTGTGCCTATTGTCATCACGCAACCTTGCGTTTGCAAAATTAATGGCACAAATAATTCGATTACGAGCACAATTTCCTGATAATCCAATTAAGTCTATTAGACTAGATAATGCTGCTGAGTTTTCATCCCAAGCATTTAATGATTATTGCTTATCAATTGGGATAAAAGTGGAACATCATGTAGCTCATGTTCACACTCAAAATGGTCTTGCAGAATCTTTAATTAAACGTCTGCAGTTGATTGCAAGACCATTACTCATGAAAACGAGGCTGCCCACTTCGGTTTGGGGTCACGCCATTTTGCATGCAGCAATGCTAGTTCGTATCAGACCGACGAATTATCACAAATATTCCCCGTTGCAATTAGTTTTGGGTCATGAACCTAATATATCCCATTTAAGAATTTTTGGATTCACAGTATATGTGCCTGTAGCACCGCCATACCGCACCAAAATGGGTCCGCAAAGAAGGTTAGGAATATATGTTGGGTTTGAATCGCCCTCCATTATTCGCTACCTCGAAACATTGACAGGGGATTTGTTCACTGCACGATTTGCAGACTGTCGATTCGATGAGACACTTCTCCCAAAATTGGGGGAGAAGTTGGTGAAACCAAACGGGAAATTTTGTGGAAAAATCAATCATTATCTCATCTTGATCCACATACCTCTATTTGTGAAAAAGAGGTGCAAAATATTATCCATTTGCAAAGAATAGCAAATCAAATGCCTGACGCATTCACGGACTTGAAAAGGATAACAAAATCTCACATCCCCGCAGAGACTGTTCCAATCCGTATTGATATCCCTATTGGACAATCTTCTAGTGTCATATCTAATGAGTTGAAAGCACGCCTAAAAGGTGGCAGGCCATTAGGTTCCAAAGATCGAAATCCTAGAAAAAGGAAAGCAAATGATCAAAATGACACTACGAAAGAATCTCATGAGGAAATTCACGATTTAATAAATTCTGAGATTCATGAAGAATCCATTGAGCCCGAGACTCAGGAAAATAAGGAACTATCAATAAATCCAATCGATATTGAGACAAATTTTAATCGAGTGGATATAGTGGTGGATTATGTCTTTGCATATAATGTTGCATCTAGCATTATACAAGAAAGTGAGGATCTTGAACCTCAATCTGTAGGAGAATGTCGACAAAGACTTGATTGGCCAAAATGGCAAGAAGCAATCCAATCAGAATTGAATTCACTTGCAAAACGTGAAGTTTTTGGGCCTATAGTTGAAACACCTAATGGTGTTAAGCCTGTTGGCTATAGATGGGTCTTTGTACGCAAGAGAAATGAGAAAAATAAGGTATAAAGATATAAGGCACGCCTTGTTGCACAAGGATTTTCTCAAAGGCCTGGTGTCGATTATGAAGAGACATATTCACCCGTAATGGATGCTACAACTTTCCGTTATCTCATTAGTTTTGATGTCCTTGAAAAGCTTGACATGCATTTAATGGATGTGGTTACTGCCTATCTTTATGGCTCACTTGATAATGAGATATACATGAAAATTCCCTATGGATTCAAAATGCCAAACACTCACAATTCAAAGTCCCGGGAAATGTTTTCAATCAAATTGCAAAGATCTTTGTATGGTCTGAAGCAATCAGGACGAATGTGGTATAATCGTCTTAGTGAGTATTTATTAAAGGAAGGCTATATATATGATGCCATTTGCCCATGTGTTTTTATAAAGAAAACAACATCGGAATTTGTTGTACTTGCCGTATATGTCGATGACATAAACCTTATTGGAACTCCCATAGAACTCCAAAAGGCAATTGATTATTTAAAGAAGGAATTCGAGATGAAAGATCTCGGAAAGACAAAATTATGTCTTGGTTTGCAAATTGAATATTTGGCAAACGGAATTTTTGTTCATCAATCTGCCTATATAGAAAAGGTATTGAAACGGTTTTACATGGATGGAGCATATCCATTAAGTACTCTGATGGTTGTTCGATCACTTGATGTGAATAAGGATCCATTCCGACCGCAAGAAAAGAATGAAGAGCTACTTGGTCCTGAAGTACCATATCCTAGTGCAATTGGCGCACTAATGTATCTTGCAAATACTACAAGGCCTGACATAACTTTTTCAGTTAATGTCTTAGCAAGATATAGCTCTGCTCCCACAAGGAGACATTGGAATGGAATCAAACATATATTGCGGTATCTAAAAGGGACTACCGATATGGGCTTATTTTATAGCAATAGTTGCAGTCCTGATCTTGTTGGTTATGCTGATGCTGGATATTTATCTGACCCACACAAGGCTCGCTCAAACAGGTTATGTGTTTATCTGTGGAGGCACTGCCATATCTTGGCGATCGACTAAGCAATCAATTGTGGCTACTTCATCTAATCATACTGAGATAATCGCTATTCATGAAGAAAGTCGAGAGTGTGTGTGGTTGAGGTCTATAATACATCATATTCGAGACAAATGTGGTTTGAAATGTGACAAACTACCCACGATTTTGTATGAAGACAATGCAGCATGCATAGCCCAATTGAAGGGAGGACTCATAAAAGGAGATAGAACAAAGCGTATTTCACCAAAGTTATTTTTCACACATGATCTTCAAAAGAATGGTGATATCAATGTGCAACAGATTCGTTCAAGTGATAATATGGCTGATTTGTTCACAAAATCTCTACCAACGTCAACCTTCAAGAAGCTGGTACACAAGATTGGAATGCGAAGGCTCAAGGATGTGAATTGATGCTCTTTTCAGGGGGAGTTAATGCGCGTTGCACTCTTTTTCCCTTACAAGGTTTTGTCCCACTGGGTTTTCCTTGCAAGGATTTTAACGAGGCAACAAAAATGCATTTTGTTAGATATGTGTACTCTTTTTCCTTTTCTAGAATTTTTTTTTTCCATTGGGTTTTATTTTAGTTAAGGTTTTAACGAGGCACATTATCTTTGGACATCCAAGGGGGAGTGTTATGAAATATTAGATTATGGTGGATGTCCATAACTCCTATAACACCCACTACTTTTATCCATTATCTCCATAACTTCCACTACTCCAATACTTATGGTTGTAACTCCCACACCTCCATGATCTCCCCCATGATCTTCCTCCATGATCTCAAAAGCTTAATGACATATTTATGGAATTTTTTTAGTATACCTCTATGTAGTACTATAAATAGAGGATGAAAAATCATTTTGTAATACACTTGGATACATAGAAGAAATATATTCTCTTCTCTATTTCTCTCTACTTTGTTGTCTATCTTTTTGTTTATTACTTTGAGCTAAGTTTTGTAACAAGTTCTGCTTTCTTACTATTTATAGTCGATTATTAGATAATTTTAACCAAAATGATAGTTACTCGATCAAAATACTGACTTTGAGTATACAATTGATTTAATGAGTATATCTGATATTTCCTTCGAATTCACCCTCAATCTAATTTCTCTTGCTACTGACATTCTCCATTTTTTAAAATTCTTAACCTAATTTCTTAATCTTTTATTATACCATGTATATTTTTATAATACCGTGAATATCATTATTACCATATATAATTACGTATGCGCACATAAATAAACAAATGTGATGTACGTTATACCATTATTATAATGTGTATATAATTATGACACACTTAAATAAAGATACAAATATACAATATACCCTTAATACATGATATAATATAATTACATATTTATACGTAACTAAACAAATACTGATTTATAATTGATCACGCCCAACTATGCCTTATAAAAGGACAATTTGGTCGTTGCAAATATAATTATGTTTACAAGTCCGGAGTCGAATCCCACATAGAACTAAGGCTTAGCTACAACTGTTCACTATCACCAAGAAGACAAGCTTGAACAGTTTCTAACTTATAGATATTAAGATTCTTGTGTTTAACTAATTAACTAACAACTAAAGATACTAAGAGTTAGAGACAAGATTAAGGAGGTCTAGAGTTATGATTCATTGTTGGAATTCTTCCCGCTATTCTTCTATTATTTCGCCTAAGTATTCTCTACCTATCATGAGTACTCTTATTACCGTAAATCTCTCCCGAGAAATCACGACAATTACTTGTCGCACTGTCCCGAACTATGTTAGCTGGCTTTTAATACAGCTCACTTCAGATCACACCCAAGGCTTCGTTATCTCTAATTCCGCCTTTAAATCCACGGTTATTTATCCCTCATATACTATGGGAGTGGTGTTGTTCAATAATTACTTAAATATGCACTCTCTCCCGAGTTATGCATACTAAATAGGTACAGCTAATTGAGAGCTCTTCAATTAACTACAACAAGAACGTAGTTGAACAAATAGAGAAAAGCTATGACTCAATTATATAAAAACATAACGAGAATTTATCCTATAAAATGTTCTATCACAACTCTAGATAACAAATTAGCTATTCATAATAGTATGTAAAACTACAACACTAAAAGTCATAACCAACAATGAAAAATAGGAAGAGGAAAAAAAACTTGTAGAAGAATTCCCAATCCTTGATCCTATTGTATCTCTACCTCCATAGGTCAAATCTACGTCAAAAATATGTTCAATCCTCAAAAATACCATTTATCCATGTATATATACCAAGTAGGATCGGGACCAAACACTTATACCTTCTCCTACGTGAAAAAGGATAAGTTTTAGGCCTGGATGGCCGCGGTTCTACCGCGGTCGCGGCCAAACCACGGCCAAACATTCTCTTAGATTCTTCATTCGTCCGCGACTGCCTTCTACTGCGGTCGCAGTAAAACCGCAGTTTTTAATACTGTTCCGTTTAGAATTTAGAAAAATGTAAAACATAAAAATTGTAGCCCATTGAGTTATCTTTCCAACCATATATTATGTATCCAAACAAAGTTCTGAGCAATAAGTTATATCCATTTTACTAGACAGTATGCAATATGTCTCATCGAGTCTTCGTTTGTTCTCAACTATTAAATTTGAACCCCCGAACACGACTACAGCTTAATTCCTTGAGCTTTTACTTAGATTTCAAAGCTTTAAATCACTTAAAATCATTCCATAACATCTATATAGCTCGGAATCACACCTACAAGGCATAAAATACATAATTAGTGCAAAACACTAGCGATAAAAGCGCAAACTCAACAAAAGTGTAGTAAATTAGAGTGTAATAATTGACTAAAATACGTAAGTATAGCCTATCATCAATACCCCACACTTAAATCATTGCTCGTCCTCAAGCAATCAAACTACATTTTTTTTAGACACGACATTTTTAAATAATTCTCCTAACTCATAACACCAAGAGTATTTAAAATAGACTAAGCACAAAAGCATAACATCTTCACCTCAAGATTGGACTCACGAGTACCACGCATTATTCACCACTCACCTACTCACTCTAACATAGAGGTCACTGATATTATCTTTCCTTCATGAATCAAGTGCTCTCACACAACAAAAGAGAGAAGTTCCACATAATAAAATTTAAGAACACTTAGGAACTCAAGATAGAAAGAATTCACTCACTCTCAAAATAACATTCATATGCCACAAAAGATGTACCATAAGCTTGCCCGTAGTGTACTACTCCACTAATCGAGATTATTCAATTTAGGATCAATTAGGACTTTATTTGGTTGTAATGTAGGCTACGGGGCGGGTAGGATACATTTAGATATAAGAGTGGCTACACCTTCCTAAGCACTTTAATACATATACTTTAATATTCAAACTCCATACTTATATCAAACCAAACCCCACCTTCACATCAATATCTATTATCCCATACTTCTCTAAGTACACTTACATTAAGAGCCACCACATATCAAGGAATTGTTTTTTTACAACAATCCAACTATTTTTGTTTCCAATTCAAGTGACTTTTACTTTGTCAAAACAGTGCACCCTTCTCTTTATTTCATTAGTTCCACTCAAAAGCCAAACCAACCACCCCACACTTTAACTTTTATAAAGTTCATAACAGTTTAAGTGCTCATGAGAGGTTAGAAGGTTCAGATAGATGGTTAATTCAAATAAATGGGTAAGGCTTGTAATGTGGTTGCCAAAGAAACAACATTACAGACTCAAATGGGTTAACTACGATACATAACAATTAGGTAGGTAAAATATACATATCTGGCTCAACAAAGAAATATCTATATCACTTCCTAGACTGAATAAAACTACTATTTCGCTTTGCAAACACACGTGGCAAGTTCTAGACATCCAATGCAACACACAGAATAATACAAAACCTTACACACACGGCACATAACTTACTCAGGATTGGATTATCAAGACATTCTAGTCAAAGCAGTTAAGCAAAGTTAAAATATACAATTGAAGGTACTTCTACAAGAGTCAAAAACCGAGCCTAAGCATCACAACCAAAGTACTCACTATTCTCAAGGCATAACAAAGTCAAAAGATATTGCTTTAATTCAAAACACAACACAATGGCTCCTACTAAAAAAACTAACTACATTCGGTTCAAATAAAACCCTTGAAAAAGAACCGTGGTTTAAAGAAAAAACCAAGGAGGAATTGCTACACTACCTAACAAAAGAAAGTCTTTTTTTAAGACTTAAATGCCTCAAGAAAATTGTCTACTAGATCCATCATCGGGAAAAGTTCAACATTTTCTATTTTAAAAAAATTATTCAATTAAACTAACACAACTAAAATAGCATAAAAAGTCACCCAGACAATCTCCTCACCACACACTTAAAATTGTGCATTGTCCGCAATGCATACCATAACTAATAAAAAGGGTAAAAGAGACTCGCTAGTAGGCCAAAGGCCGAAGCACTAACAGCTCATGGGGTACTCAGACTTCTCCCAAGCTTGGTCCTTCGTGCGGGTACCTCACACTTAGTTCCAACCATTTGGTTTGTTATTGCATCCTTCCAATACCTTTGCTTTCCAAGCTCCTAGAAAATAAAAAAATGACACTACAAAAATAATTCAATTAAAAAAAATTAATACAAAAAAATAAAAGAAAGCAGTGAAGCTGTGTTTCCTCCAAACAAGCGCTTGATTTAACGTCACGACACGACGTGAATCACTTTCTGCCTCCACTTAGAACTTATAAATCGCACCACAAGTTTTGATTCAAGCTTATGATTATGCTCTTGGGGTGGTAAAAATTTTTGCGAGCCAAAAATTAGATAGAGTCTTATGCACTTTTTGGCTCTCGACCGAGGAGTGTCATATTGCCTAGACGACCTTGAGAATTTCAAAACATAAGGCACATCTACCTCTTCCTTGGACTCCTCTTTATGCTCGTAAAGATCCATTCCCATTTCACCGTCCAAACATAATGTAGAAAAGTGTCTGGAATGAGGTACAACACGCTCCAATACATGAACTTCAAGATTCTCGACCTCCTCAACACCCAAAACACTAGAGCCAACTAAATTTGTATATTCAATGTCCTTGGTTGACTCTAGTATTAGTTCTTCAACTTCGGCATCCTCAAAGTCTAGATGATTAGAGTGTTGGGGTTCTACTTTGGATCCCTATATTGGCACCTCAATTTTCGTCTCTAATAAAAACTGCTCATGGCTACTATCCGTAATATTGACATATTGAGCATTAAAATCTTCAACTAGTTGACTCACTTGAGCCTATAAGTTGTGAATAGTTTCATCTTGTCTTTCTATCCGCAACAGTATTTTATTTTGTTGTTCTATAAGACACTTTAACATATCTTCGATCTTCTTTAGGTCAGTTTCTCGAGGTTCTTTATTCCTATTATCCTCACAAGAAAACATAGAATCATCATAATAAGGGGTTGGGGAAGAAAAGAAATATAAGCACAACCATGAAAGTGACCATCTTGACCACCACACATATCATACACATTCCACACATAAGATTGAGTTGGTGCACATAATTCGCTCTCGAAAATATTTTGATAATTTTGCCCTGGGTGATTTCCTTCACAATATGCATAAGGAGAACTAAAAGTAGAATTACCAACATCAAAACTTTCATAATTCCACGATGCCATGTTTTCTTTTTAAAATCAACAAGTAAAACATAAAAATTAAAGAAAAATAAATCAAATACAAAATAATAATAATAATAATAATAATAAAAGTTCAAACTTGAAACCTAGCAATATGTACACCTACAGCTACACCGTTAGTTCCCCGTCAACGATGCCAAGATTTGATCACTACCAACTATGGCTTATAAAAGGACAATGCGGTCATTGCAAATATAATCCGGTTTACAAGTCCGGAGTCGAATCCCACAGAGAACTAAGGCTTAGCTACAGCTGTTCACTATCACCAAGAAGACAAGCTTGAACAGTTCCTAACTTATAGATATTAAGATTCTTGTGTTTAACTAATTAAATTAACAACTAAAGATACTAAGAGTTAGAGACAAGATTAAGGAGGTCTACAGTTATAATTTTCCCAATTGTAGGAATCCTTCTCGCTATGTCTTCTATAATTTTGCCAAAGTATTCTCGACAGATCATGAGCACTCTTATTACCGTAAATCTCTCCCGAGAAATCACAAAAATTTACTAGACGCACTCTCCCGAGCTACGCTAGCTGACTTTTAATACAACTCACTTGAGATCATACCCAAGGCTTTGTTATCCCTAATCCCGCCTTTAAACCCCCGGTTATTGATCCCTCAAATACTCTGGGAGTGGTGTTGTTCAACAATTACCTAAATATGCACTCTCTCCCGAGTTATGCATACTAAATAGGCACAGTTAATTGAGAGCTCTTCAATTAACTACAACAAGAACATAGTTGAACAAATAGAGAAAAGCTATGGCTCAATTATATAAAAACATAACGAGAATTTATCCTACAAAAAGTTCTATCAAAACACTAGATAACAAATTAGCTATTCATATAGTATGTAAAACCACAATACTAAAAGTCATAACCAACAATGAAAAATAGGAAGAGGAAAGAAAAATTTGTAGAAGAATTCCCAAGCCTTGCTCCTATTGTGTCTCTGCCTCGTTAGGTCAAATCTATGTAAAAAATATGTTTAATCCTCAAAAATACCATTTTTTCATGTATATATACCAATTAGGGTCGGGCCCAAACACTTATACCTTCTCCTACGCGAAAAAGGACAAGTTTTAGGCCTGGATGGCCGCGGTTCTACCGTGGTCGTAACCAAACATCCTCTCAGATTCTTCATTCGTCCGCGACTGCCTTATGCCGCGGTCGCGGTAAAACCGCAGTTCTTCACAATGTTCGTTTGGAATTTGGAAAAATGTAAAACATGAAAGTTATAGCCCTTTTAGTTATATATCCAACCATATATCATGTAGCCCAAACGGAATTCTGAGAAAAAAGATATGTCCATTTTACTAGACATTGAATATGCCTCATCGAGTCTTCGTTTGTTCTCAACTATTAAATTTGACCCCCGAACACGATCCCGGCTTAATTCCTTGAGCTTTTGCTCAGACTTCAAAGCTTTAGATCACTTAAATTCATTTCATAACATCTATATAGCTCGAACCTACAAGGCATAAACACACACAATTAGTGCAAAACACTAGCGATAAAAGCGCAAACTCAACTAAAATGTAGTAAATTAGAGTGTAATAATCTACTAAAATAGTAATTATAGCCTATCATCAATGATATACCATTATTATGTCGTGTATATAATTTTCTACGCGTACTGAATTAACAATCACAAACCTACAATATACCCATAATATACTAATTCACTTAATTGGAAGTTTAAGGAAATGCCTTCAGTGGTGCAGATTATTTTGTGTCTTCCTTTGATGATATGTCTAGTTTTGTTTGAAAAGACGGAGATCATGTTACATGTATAGAAGGTCATTATTGGGGAGTTTAATTAGGAGATAAATTAGGAGATTTGTTGGGATTTGATTGACTACAAAATGGAAACTGCTACTAATGTACATTTTTGGTGCCTAATTTGTTATTCAATAAATGATGCCAAGATTCTGTAGATATTTTTTAAAATCTTGTTATGAAATAATATAAAAGACAAGAACAATAATGCAAGAACAAGAGCAATAGAGAGAAGAGTAGAGAGAGTTCTTCTTATTGATACTTAGAGAATGTTAGGAGTGATTTACAATGGTAGAGGGCACCTCTATTTATAGGGAGGAAGATGATTTAGCTACCAAGAATAGAACTCTAGAATCTCTCTAATTAAAGACATTCACCTTAAATAGAAGTGTATTTATAACACTCCCCCTTGAATGTCTATTCAATGATGTGCCTCGTTAAAACCTTAAAACAAAACCCAATGGGAAAAATTAAAGTAAGGAAAAAGAGTACACATGTTTGAATATGCGCCTATTGGTTGCCTCGTTAAAAACCTCGCAAGGAAAACCCAGTGGGACAAAACCTTGTAAGGGAAAAAGAGTTCAACGCGCATTAACTCCCCCTGATAAGAACATCAATTTATGTCCTTAAGTCTTCGCATCCCGATCTTGTGAACTAGCTTCTTGAAGGTTGACTTTGGTAGAGATTTTGTGAACAAATCAGCCATATTGTCGCTTGAACGAATCTGTTGAACATTGATATCACCATTCTTTTGAAGATCATGTGTGAAGAATAACTTTGGTGAAATATGCTTCGTTCTATCTCCTTTTATGAATCCTCCCTTCAATTGAGCTATACATGCTGCATTGTCTTCATACAAAGTTGTGGGTAGTTTATCACACTTCAAACCACATTTGTCTTGGATATGATATATTATCGACCTTAACCACACACACTCCCGACTTGCTTCATGAATAGCAATTATCTCGGCATGATTAGATGAAGTAACCACAATTGATTGCTTAGTCGATCGCCAAGATATGGCGGTTTCTCCACAGGTAAACACATAACCCGTTTGAGATCGAGCCTTGTGTGGGTCGGACAAATATCCAGCATCAGCATAACCAACAAGATCCGGGCTGCAATTCTTGCCATAAAATAAGCCCATATCGGTAGTTCCCTTTAGGTACCGCAATATGTGTTTGATCCCATTCCAATGTCTCCTCGTAGGAGCCGAGCTAAATCTTGCTAAGACATTAACTGAAAAGGATATGTCAGGCCTTGTAGTATTTGCAAGATACATTAGTGCGCCAATTGCGCTAAGATATGGTACTTCAGGACCAAGTAGCTCTTCATTCCTTTCTTGTGGTCGGAATGGATCTTTGTTCACATCAAGTGATCGAACAACCATCGGTGTACTTAAAGGATGTGCTTCATCCATGTAAAACCGTTTCAGTACCTTTTCTGTATAGGTAGATTGATGAACAAAAATTCTGTTTGCCAAATATTCAATTTGCAAACCAAGACATAGTTTAGTCATTCCGAGATCTTTCATCTCGAATTCATCCTTTAGATAATCAATTGCCTTTTGGAGTTCTATAGGGGTTCCAATAAGGTTTATGTCATCGACATATACGGCAAGTACAACAAATTCCGATGTTGTTTTCTTTATAAAAACACACGGGCAAATGGCGTCATTTATATAGCCTTCTTTTAACAAGTACTCACTAAGACGATTATACCACATTCGTCCAGATTGCTTTAGACCATACAAGGATCTTTGCAATTTAATTGAGAACATTTCCCGAGATTTTGAATTATGCGCGTTTGGCATCTTGAGTCCATCGGGAATTTTCATGTATATCTCATTATCAAGTGAGCCATAAAGATAGGCAGTAACCACATCCATTAAGTGCATGTCAAGCTTTTCATGGACAGCAAAACTTATGAGATAACGAAAGGTTATCGCATCCATTACAGGCGAATATGTCTCTTCATAATCGACACCAGGCCTTTGAGAAAAACCTTGTGCAACAAGGCGTGCCTTATATCTTTGTACCTCGTTTTTCTCATTTCTTTTGCGTACAAAGACCCATTTATAGCCGACAGGCTTAACACCATTAGGTGTTTCAACTATAGGGCCAAAAACTTCACGTTTTGCCAGCGAATTCAATTCTGATTGAATTGCTTCTTGCCACTTTGGCCAATCCTATCTTTTTCGACATTCTTCAACAGATTGAGGTTCGAGATCCTCACATTCTTGCATAATGCTAGATGCTACATTATAAGCAAAGGCATTATCCACCACAATATCCACTCGATTAATATTTGCCTCAATATTAATTGGATTTAGGGATAGTTCCGTATTTTCCAGAGTCTCGGGCTCAATGGATTCTTCATGAATCTCAGAATTTGTTAAATCATGAGATTCTTTCGTGGTGTCATTTTGATCGTTCTTTTTCCTCTTTCTAGGATTTCGATCTTTGGAACCTAATGGTCTGCCACGCTTCAGGCGTGCATTCGATTCATTGGATATGACACTAGATGATTGTCCAACAGGGACATCAATACGGATTGGAACATTTTCCGCGGGAATGTGGGATTTCGTTATCCTTTTCAAGTCCGTAAATGGGTCAGGCATTTGATTTGCTATTCTTTGCAAATGGATAATCTTTTGTACCTCTCTTTCACAAATAGAGGTATGTGGATCAAGATGAGATAATGATGCATTTTTCCACAAAATTTCCCGTTTGGTTTCACCAACTTCTCCCCCTAATTTTGGGAAAAGTGTCTCATCAAATCGACAGTCTGCAAATCGTGCAGTAAACAAG
The DNA here is from genome assembly GCA_034376525.1 of Nicotiana benthamiana. Taxonomy (NCBI): domain Eukaryota; kingdom Viridiplantae; phylum Streptophyta; class Magnoliopsida; order Solanales; family Solanaceae; genus Nicotiana; species Nicotiana benthamiana. The sequence goes on from CM067329.1 coordinate 78,302,158, forward strand.
TCGCCTGTCAATGTTTCGAGGTAGCGAATGATGGAGGGCGATTCAAACCCAACATATATTCCTAACCTTCTTTGCGGACCCATTTTGGTGCGGGATGGCGGTGCTATAGGCACATATACTGCGCATCCAAAAACTCTTAAATGGGATATATTGGATTCATGATCCAAAACCAATTGCAACGGGGAATACTTGTGGTAATTCATCGGTCTGAGACGAATTAGCATTGCTGCATGTAAGATGGCGTGACCCCATACCGAAGTGGGCAGCCTCGTTCTCATAAGTAATGGCCTTGCAATCAACTGCAGGCGTTTAATTAACGATTCTGCAAGACCGTTTTGAGTGTGAACATGAGCTACAGAATGTTCAACTTTTATCCCGATTGATAAGCAATAATCATTAAATGCTTGGGATGTAAACTCAGCAGCATTATCCAGTCTAATGGACTTGATTGGATTATCTGGAAATTGTGCTCGTAGTCGAATTATTTGTGTCATTAATTTCGCAAACGCAAGGTTGCGTGATGACAACAGGCACACATGAGACCATCTACAGGATGCGTCTATCAAGACCATGAAATACCTAAACGACCCACTAGGTGGGTGAATAGGTCCACAAATGTCCCCTTGTATACGTTCCAGAAACGTGGGTGACTCAGTCCCAACCTTTGTTGGTGATGGCCTGATAATCAACTTGCCTTGATAACACGAAGTGCAAGGATATTCATTATTCGAAAGAATTTTGAAATTCTTTAACGGATGCCCATATGAGCTTTCTATAATCCGTCTCATCATGATCGATCCTGGGTGTCCCAATCGATCATGCCAAAGTACGAAGGTATTGGAATCAGTAACCCTTTGGTTTACTGTTGAATGTGCCTCAATTGCACTAATTCTTGTCCAATACAGGCCACAATATAAAGACGGGAATTTCTCAATAACCCTCTTTTGGCCGGAGACATTCTTTGTGATGACGAGATATTCAAGATTATCATCATCCATTGTCTCAATATGATAGCCATTCCGGCGTACATCTTTAAAACTCAACAAGTTTCTCTTAGACTTGGAGGAGAACATTGCATTCTCTATGATTAACGTCGTGCCTTTGGGCAGAGTTACAATTGCTCTTCTGGAGCCTTCAATCAATTTACTACTTCCAGAGATTGTAGTAACGTTTGCCTTACACATATTTAGTTGAGAGAAATATTTCCTTTCTTTGAGTATTGTATGTGTAGTACATGAATCAACTAGGCAAATACTTTTACAGTTGGACTTTGATCCAAGTTCGCTTTGTGAGATATCCATATTTTCTATCCCATAGTTTGACATACAAAAGAGATACACGAACATAAGAATAAACAAGTTCAATTCGTTTGTGTCACATAATATTTTCAAAATCTGCTGCTAACAGTTGACTAACAAAATCAGATATGTTATCCATAATTGATTACTTTGCAGTTTGAAAATTTCAGTTTAAACATTTTCTTCAAACAATCGATTGTTAAACACAAACAATCGATTGTTGAACATTGACAATCGATTGTTAAACACACACAATCGATTATTTGCTATTTTGAAAAACTTCAGATCACATTGTCTTAAGATAATCGATTGTTATGCATAGACAATCGATTGTTGGCTATTTTGAAAAATTCCAGAGCACACTGTTTTAAGACAATCGATTGTTAAGTATAGACAATCGATTGTTGGCTATTTTGAAAAATTCCAGAGCACACTGTTTTAAGACAATCGATTGTTAAGTATAGACAATCGATTGTTGGCTATTTTGAAAAATTCCAGAACACACTATTTTAAGACAATCGATTGTTAAGTATAGACAATCGATTGTTGGCTATTTTGAAAAATTTCAGAACACACTGTTTTAAGACAATCGATTGTTATGCATAGACAATCGATTGTGGATGATTTTTGAAAAATTCCAGATTACACTGTCTTAACGACAATCGATTGTTAGACAAAGACAATCGATTGTGGATGATTTTTGAAAAATTCCAGATTACACTGTCTCAACGACAATCGATTGTTAGACAAAGACAATCGATTGTTGATCAATTATTTTTCAGCTTTAATGCAAAAATAGTAGATAATCGACTAGTTTTTCAGGCTAGTCGATTACCCCTACTGGAAAATAAAAATTTTATTGATATTTGAGCATATTGAAGATATTCTAAAGACCTACTGCTAACATTGCATCATGAACTAACAAATACGAGCTAATACTAATGACTATTGGTTTATTCACTAACTAATACAAATAAGTAGAATAAAATCAAATAACTCCATCTTCTTTCATCACGGACCCATCACCGATTAGGTGGTCTATTTTTCCCTCGGGTTGCTCAAAGAAGTCTGCCACATCCAGGTGGGTGATGTCCGAGTTGTCGTCATAGACAAAATTTGTTTCAGGGCCTTTTCTCTTTCGAGATGCTTGATAAAGGTCAACCAAGTGTCTTGGTATACGACAAGTCTTTGACCAGTGCCTTTTCCCACCGCAACGATAACATATAGTTTCTGAACCATTTGCCTTAGGATCTTCATGACCCCGTTTCTGCTTTCGGCGGTTATCTCTCTTCGGGGGGTGACGGACTTCATTGGAATTTCTTCCTTGTCTACGTCCCTGGCTATGACCCCGTTTACGACCATGACCATGGCCCTTTTCATGTTTGGCATAATGAGAGTGCACCTTATCTGCTTCAGGCAGTGGTGTAGACCCAGTAGGTCGATTTTCGTGATTTCTCATGAGCAGGTCATTATTTCGCTCAGCCACTAGTAGAAGAGAAATCAGTTCAGAGTACTTTGTAAAGCCTTTCTCTCTGTACTGTTGTTGCAGTACCATATTGGAGGCATGAAACGTTGTAAACGTTTTCTCAAGCATATCATAATCGGAGATATTATCCCCGCATAGCTTCAATTTAGAAGTAATTCTGAACATTGCAGAATTATATTCAGAAACGGACTTAAAGTCCTGGAGCCTCAGATGAGCCCAATCATATCGTGCTTGTGGCAGAGTGACCAACTTCAGGTTGTCATATCTCTCCTTTAAGCCGTTCCACAAGATGAGTGGATCCTTGACGGTGAGATATTCAATCTTCAAACCTTCATCAAGGTGTTGGCGCAAGAAAATCAAGGCCTTCGCACATTCTTGGGTGGATGCTTTTTCTCTATCTTTGATGGTGTCTCCGAGACCCATAGCATCTAAGTGGATTTCAGCATCCAACACCCATGTCATATAGTTCTTGCCCGAAATTTCAAGGGCAACGAACTTTCTTTTCGTAATGTCAGACATAATCGAAAATTAAATTAGGAAGAGGGAAATACCTTAGATTTTTTCGAGAATGGTTCTTGAGACGGTAGAGTCTCGTGCTGATAACGTGTTATGAAATAATATAAAAGACAAGAACAATAATGCAAGAACAAGAGCAATAGAGAGAAGAGTAGAGAGAGTTCTTCTTATTGATACTTAGAGAATGTTAGGAGTGATTTACAATTGTAGAGGGCACCTCTATTTATAGGGAGGAGGATGATTTAGCTACCAAGAATAGAACTCTAGAATCTCTCTAATTAAAGACATTCACCTTAAATAGAAGTGTATTTATAACAGTCTAGTTATATAAGTGTCTTTTTAAAAATTATTTCCAAAATTCAATTCGTAATCTAAAAATTCAAACCAAAAATTCAAGTAATTCGGATTTTGGGTTTGCCCAAAACATGTGCACCCGTAGTTAAAATTAATGTACATGATCTGCTATAATTTATTAAATTATCCCATAGTAAAAAGATGTAGGATGATAAATATAGAATGATTGAGGAATTGAAGGTAGAAGAGGCCTCGCATAGGGAAAACTAGAGTTATACAGTTTTTTTTCTTTTGTGTGAAGAGAAGATAAGACGAGATATTTTTTGTTACTATTTAAAGTTTTTATTTGAAAGGCAATGAGTAAAAACATTCATAAGGGTAACTTAGATGGTAAATGTTTACCCGCGCACCGTGTTAAAACCGATTGCGGTAAATTTTTACTAATTTACCCATTTAAAGACCCAAACTTTTAGGTGTTAGAAATGTTTGTTACAGTTCACTCAATTTTATTTTTGGAAATAGGGATATATTCAATCATAATAGGTCAAAGTGGCATTACATCATTATTAGTAGTAGTAGGAATAATATTAAGGGTGTATTTGATATAACGAAAAATGTTTTCTTGGAAAACAAGTAGTAATTTTATTCATTTTTTTGTATTTGGTATACAAATTAAGGAAAATGACTTCACAAGAGTATTCATCAATAAAACATGAAGCCATAAACTTTCAAACCAACAACATTCGGGACCCACAAATTTCATAAACTTTTGAACCGCTAAACATTCAAAATCGCTGAATTTCGAACCCGTAAACTTTATAATTTATAAACCCGTAACCTTCCAAACACATAAACCTCCGAACTCATAATTTTGGAACTTGTAAAATTTTGAGCCTTTAAGCCGATAAATAATAAATTTAAAACTAAAAAATATATTTAAATTTTTTTTCGGAGGGGGGTGGGGGGAGGGGGTAGGGTTCGGCGGGGCTGGGGGAGGCAGCAAAACAAAAAAATTAGAAATTAAATTACAAAAAAAATAAAATTATTTTTTGTGCGGGAGGGGGGTCAGGTGGGGGTGGGTGGTGCAGAAAAATAAAAAAGCAAAAATTTGAAATTGTAAAAAAAAATTATTTTTTTTGCGGGCGGGGGGAGGTGGTGGGGGGATGAAGGGATAGTAGAGGGATGGTAACGGAAAAACTGAAACTTGAAAAAAAATTTGGAGGGGGTGGGGTGGTTGGTAAGGGTGGGAAAGGTTGAGAAGGAGCTTTGTAAAACGTTTTCCATTCTTTTGATAAGGAAAACATTTCCCTCCAATTGGAGGAAAATGAATTGATAAGGAAAATATTTTCCAAAATATTTAAGCCAACCAAACATGAGAAAATTGGAAAATATTTTTCGGAAAATATTTTCCTTCATACCAAACACACCCTAAGATTCCCAAGTTCTGCTAGTATATTACAGAGAGAGTTTGAAACTAGTCTAGTGCTCAAAACTCCATTCTTGTCATCTTGTAGAGCCTTCTCTACTGAGTCCGGCGGTGATTGCAAAATAGTAGTTGTATAGTCTGGGTGTTGCTTGGTACCCCATCATGCCAAAAAGTGTGCCACCTTGTTGCCCTCACGAAAACTATGCCGGATTACTGGATTCCCCAATTTCTTCAACAAGTACCTGCATTCCAAGAAAATGTTAGTATATGCGGGGAATGTATTGTATTCCAGCAGTTTGATTATATCCATTGAGTCCATGTCTATCTCCAGTTGCACTATTCCTTTTTCATATACCAGATTCAAATCTGTCTGGAGTGCTTGTAGTTCTACATGGGTGGGGTTATGAACTTTGATTCTGGTCACAAAGCGAGTGATCTAGTTTCCACAATCATTCCTAATTAAACCCTCGATCCCTCCCGTGCCATGAAAATTTATAGAGACATCAATGTTAAGCTTGTATTTATGGGGCGATGGTGCGTACAACTTTATATGGGTCAGAGTTTTGTGTGTTATGTTTTTGTAGTTAGATGTTAAGAATTTAAATTCCATGGTACGAATTTTAACCATATAGTAGTTTAAGACGTTTGAGTAGTTACTAAAACAGTTATTATTACGATTTAGCCAAAGGTGCCATATTGCAAAAGAAACTATTTCCTCCCAGGTTACATGGCTATGGTCGACTATTATTTTGTCATTTTTAGTAGCTAAAAGCGAATATTTGTTGCGAGGAATGCTATTAATATTCATGCCACCGTATTCCAAAAAGATTGGGCTGCAGGGCAGTCAAGGAAGATATGAGTTATGGTTTCTTTCGCTTGTTTACAAATTTTAAATGTATTTTCCATTGTTACTCCTATTTGATAGAGGTAGGAGTTTGTTGGTAGTCTATTTTTAAAACACTGCCAGAGAAAACTTTTTATTTTATTGAGGGTGTGTAGTTTCTAGATCCAGTCGTAGTCTGTTGTTGGGATGTGTTCGTGGAGTAGTTTGTAGACGGAGTGTGTGGTGAAGGCATCATTCGTGTTTGACAGCCACAGGGGTGTGTCTACTGCATCGGGGCTTTGTGCGGAGTGATTGGGGGTGATACTGAAGGCAATGTTTATGAGTAATTCGAATGAAATTTTTGACCAGTCCAATTGGTTATTTACCCAGTCCTGATTAAGAGTTATGTTGCTCTCGTATTTGGTTAAAGGACCTTGGATAATTGAGCGAATGTTTGTTTTGTTTTGGGACCATCATCCGTAGTAGGAATTTATAGATTTTCCATTTCCAATGTCCCAGGCCAGCCCCTTACTGGTGGCTTCCCAGCCTTTCAAGACGTTTTGCCAGATGAAAGAGGTATTTTTAATATTTGATTTATAATGGTTGTATTGGATTAGGGAGTTTGCCCAAAGTATGGTTGGGTTGGTGAATAATCTCCAAGCTTGGCCTGCAAGTGTAATTTGATTTTTTATGCCTTGCCTTTGGAATCCCAAGACCCCTTTATCCTTTGGAAGGGTTACAACATCAGACATAGTGTATTTTCCTTTTAGTGGTTGTTGTTCCCCAAATAAAGTCCCGTTATATTTTGTCAATTTGATGTAGGGTTGTTTTTGGAGGGGATATGTATTGCATAATGTGGTTAGGTATAACATTCATGGCTGCTTTTGCAAGTGTTACTCTTCCCGCTAGTGTCAGCAAATTTATTTTCCAGCTTGAGAGTTTATTTCTCATGTTATCAATTAAGAATTGCAAGTCCAACGGCTTGGGCCTAGTGTTCGTAATTGGGAAGCCCAAGTATTTTCCAAAGTGGTTGGTCTCCTTAATGTTGAAAAGACTAGTAGTGTAATCTTTTATGGTTGTGTAGCAGTTTCCGGAGAACAGAATTTTTGATTTATTGGTATTATTTTGTGTCCTGATAAGGAGCAGAATGTAGCTAAGGAGTGGTGGATAGAATCGATTGTGTTTCTTTTTTCTTGTCCCATGAATGTTAAATCGTCTGTGTAGAAGATGTGAGAGAGTAGGTGACCTTTCGGCCTGATTTTGATTGGGTGCCAGAGGGATATGTCCACTTGGTGGTGAATGTAGACTGAGAGCAGTTCCATGGTAAGAAAGAATAAGTAAGGGGACAAAGGGTCCTCTTGTCGGAGTCCTCTCGATGGTTCAAAGTACTCTGTTTGACCCCCATTTATCAAGACGGCTATTTGACTAGTGGTTATGGTGTTCATAATCAAGGAGGAGATTTTTTGTGGGAATTTGAAGAAAGTGAGGGCCTTATAGACAAACGACCATTCCATTAGGTCAAATTTCAAGGTCTATTTTGACAATGAGTTGACCAAATTGCCTTTTTTTGAATTGGTTTACTACCTCCTGAATGATAATGGCATTATCGCAAGCCCTCCTACCTTTTAAGAAGCTAGCTTGACAGGGACTTATTAGGTCTGGAAGGATAGTTTTAATCCTGTTTACAATTATTTTAGTGATTATTTTGTAAATAGTATTGCAGAGTCCTATAGGTCTGAAATTATTCAGGTTATTTGCATGTTTGAACTTGGGAATAAGACAAAGACGGGTTTTATTAATATCTTTAGGGATTCTGGATTGTTTGAAGGCTTCTTTGCATAACTGAATGACAGATGGGCCCACAATGTTCCAGTGACATTGGTAAACAAATTGGGTGTATACCATCTGGCCCCGGTGCCTTGTATGGCTTGAAAGAGTATACTGCACAAATAATGTCGTGAATGCCTAGGGGCCTATCTAGGGATGAAAGGTTTATGTTGGTAAAGCTGGTGTGTAAATTGCTGATAGAATTCCATTCTGACATGATATGATTTCTGCTGAAATATCTTTACATTGGTGGTGTGTGTTCAATTATTTTTTGACGATCAGTGATCTAGTTGTTAGAAGATAGAAGGAGATACTATTACGTCTCCACCTGTTGAGCACAGACATATGGAAAAATGTTGTGTTTGCGTCCCTTTCACTGAGCTAGTTTATTCGGGACCTAATTTTCCAGTGGTATTCATCTAGTCGGAGGATATTATTGTATTCCAGGGTGAGGGTGTGTTTTAGATTTCTTAGGAAGTTGCTATGGGTGTAACTAGAAGGATTTTGGATACCATTAATCTAGCAAAAAGTCTTCTTTTGTTAGCAAAAATATTGCCAAAATCTTGGGCGCTCAATTCAGTAACATTTACTTTGAAAGTTTCGAGGGCATCATTAAAGTTATTATCATCCCAGCTTTTCTCAACAATATTACTAAACTCCGGGTGACTAAGACATATTTTTCTGGTCTGAATGATTTTTTGTAATTGTTCTAGTGTTTTTGGGTCTAACTAGCAGAGGATTATGATCAGAGTAGGTTCTAGGTAGGTGTGTAATGAGCACAGAGGGGTATTTTTTTAACCAGGGCTCGTTTGCAAGGCATCTATCTAGTCTTTATAGTATCAACTTATGCATCCTATGGTTGGACCAAGTGTATTCAGAGCTCTTAAAACCTATATTAATTAAGTTGCAATAGTTGATGCATGCCCTAAAATTAGTAGATCTATTTTTATTGACATTCCTGCCACTCCATTTTTCATTAAGATTACGCACATCATTGAAATTGCCATCCAATAGCTAGGGACCTTTGTAATTATCAAAAATATTTCTAATACTATTCTATAATTCTAGTCTCTTAACTAAGGAGTTACTTGCATAAATGGAACCAAAAAGCCATGGGTTATGATTTGGAAATACCTGGACTAGTGCATGCAGCTCCTGGTCAGTCTGCCTAATTTGTTCCACTGCTACCAAAGCATCTACCCACATGATCACCATCCCTCCAGCTTGGCTTACTGTTGGTATTTCTATGTAATCCGAAAAGTTAAACTCCACTCTGAGGCTTGCATGTCTATCCATTTTAGTCTCAAACAGTGCCACCAAGAAAGGATTGTGATAATTAACCAATTCCCTAAAATTGCGTCTGAACTCGACATTATTTGCGCCCCTTACGTTCCATACTATAATGGTAGTTGGTGTATTTATTAGGGGAGAGTGATTTTGGGATGAAGGAGATATATAATTCCCCCTCAAGAGGGTATTGGCCCTCAATGTTGGATTCAGTATCACTGCATATTTTTGCCGTCGTGGAGTTGAACGGTGGAGTGATCTCCACTGAGCATTTTTGGAGTGCCACTGGGCAACGTAGTATGTATTTTGTGTATTCCCTCTCCGGAAAGAACATAAGGGCTATATCTCTTATGGTTGATATTTTTGTGAACGAGGTTTTGTTGGAGGGGGGTGTACCACTGTTTCGTTGATCTCTGATGTAGGATGCTGCTCGATTGGACCTTGTTCCATTAGAGGGTCCATGTGAACTGGGACTTGGGTCTGTTGGGGTGTCCAGGGAAAGAAGAGGGGATTCATTCCTGTCACCTCCATTGGTGGGACGAAGGGAAGCTCGAACAATTTGATTCATGTTCAGTAGAGGGTTGAAATGTTGAGGTAGGTTCCAGTGGTTGTGCGTGGTGTGATAGAGTGCTGGAGCTATTGCAGGGGCTTGAGGGTCGAGAATATATGCCATCCACATATGGTTCATGTAGTTGTCCATGACCATTCTCATTACCTCCGTCACCACCTGTGCTATAAAGCTTGGATTTTGGATGATCATCATTACCTCCTGCCCTTCTATTATCATGGAGAAAAAAATAGCTCGACCCTAAAGGCCCTGCTCGATCCATGAAATGGGTTGATAATCCGGGTGTTGGGGTTGAGTTGCATACACTAGGTTTGGGTTGTGCATAAGGTTGTTCTGGTTGTTGTTGTTGTTCATTGTTGGGAAGTTGTAAGACTGCCTGGGCAATCTGCGGGTTAATAGTGCTAGGCGGGCCCTCTTGTTTAGTGGGAGAAGAAGATTTGGGTTTGGCATTTAACTATTGGGGTAGAGTTAATAAAGGAGTTTTGGATGTATGCTGTAAAGCTATAGGAAATTATTTGGTATCTTTTGCCTTAGATTGGAGAAGTTTTGATTGGGGGAAAGTGGTGTGTGTGTGTATATAGTGTCCATTTGGTTCATAGTGTCTATAGGTTTCGCCATTTGGAACATGTCCATTGCCAAGTGTGTGCATGTGTCACTCATCTCGTCTGACTTGTCATGCATTATTGAGAGTTTTTGCATGCAAGGAATGCTTTGGGCCGAGGGTGTAGTTGTCAATAGCGTGAAGGTTAATTGGCAACTTGGCATGCAAAAGTTTTGCATGGATATTGGCGGACTGTTCCTGCTGGCCACGTGGCATTTCTGATGTGGCCTGCATTCTAGATTGTATCGAAGACAGCTCCTGTGAGGGAGATGAAACGTTTTGGTGTTGAAGAGTAATTTCCATTGGGGTAGATTCCGTCTCTTCTTCTTCTTCCATATCTTGAAGAGATTAAAATTTATTATTAAGGGGAGTGTGCTTTTTAGCAGTATTAGACAAATTTCTAGTGTTGATTACTGCAATTCGACTCTTTATCGGACTAATATTAGTGTTGCTCAGGGGATGATGGTGGGAATCATCCGTTCCCTTGGATCTGTAGGATAGTTTTTAGGTATGGAGGTACTCATTTGTGGCAGCTACAAAGATCTTAACTTCGATACCTGTCTGCCCGCTTTGAGGTCTTGCCTGAGCTCCATCTGATTCCACTTTTTGGGTGTTGTTGTTGGTTGTGGTGCCTTTGCGTGTGGCCTATTCTTGTGTTTGAACTCCACGGTTTGCTACTTGTTTGATAAGGTGGTTGAAGTTGCTGGTGCATGTTGTAGCTCTGAGTGTGTATGGGCTATTTTGATATGGGGCAGTGATGGGCAGTGTGACCAAGTCTACCATAGGTTTTGCAGAGAATATGTTCTCCTTCATACATGATTTGCTGTTAATAGTTTCCTATGAGAATATTTGACTGGACTGCCTCTCCAAGTTGTATTTCTACGCACAGTCACGCATATCCTCCACGGAGTGCAGCTCTTGTACAAGCATCAATTTTGAAGAGTTTTCCTGTGGTGTTGCCTATTTTCTTTAGGATGATTTCAACATAAAACTCAGTCGGTAACTAGGGCAGGCGGATCCATATGGCTGACCTTTCTTGAGTAGCATGACTTGCTACAAAATATGGTTCGCATCTCTTAAGGGATAAGAAGAATCTGTTGATGAACCAAGGGCCCTTTTGGAGTGTGTTATCCATGTTTTCTTCTTTGTTGAACTTGACTATAAAGTAATCGGAGCCCATGTCTATTAGTGAGAAATTCTCTGATGGTTTTCACATTTCTTGTAATTTTTTATTCAAGTATTCATATTGTATTCTCTTGCCAAGTAGCTTAATGATGAGGGAGTATCTCTAGGGAAGATACATCCTGTTTTTATCTTCTTCTATTAGTTTGATTGCCCTTATACCTTCTTGTAGATCCTTTGTTGTCTGTGTTTCTTGAGCCTCCATTAGAAATTGTTTATCCGTTTCTTAATCGTTTTCTGGTAAATCAATATGCATGGTGAATTCCGATGCCATTAGTTTTTCTTTGAAGCTTGATTGAGGCTTTGTCTCTTCGTTTAACGGGCTGTTAATATCTGGGGGTTTTGGTGAAATGTGTTGCAATACTATTTTTGTTTCTTCCTTGTCCATCCCAGAGAGAGAATCTAGTGGAACCATTGTTACCACCAAATTGAAGCCTGATAATTTTGGTTAAAACATCATACCTTTTACATTTTTGGAGCTTTTAGTCAAAGTTATATCTAAACTATACCCAAAAGTCTACAACATAAAATTAGATAGCTTTTCAAGTGTCACTTGTTGAACAAACGGACATTCTAAGGATGTATTTCAGTATTTTCGCCAATATTCTTAATAATAGCTTGGATCGCAAAGAGATGAACCATATTTTATATGTTTCAGATCTATTTACTTATTTTTGAAAGGCATTTAAACGTTTATTTTAAAAATTATAGTGGAAAATAATATAAAAAACTCTTCTATTCAATGTCTCTGTGGCATAAAAATGGAGTTAAAAAGAACTCTTGTTTATTAATAATGAATAAAAATGAAAGTATTTTTTTTCAATAATTGAATATCCAAATGATTAAAATGCAAAAAAGATGACACGACATTTTACGACTACTGCTCATTTGAGCATAAAGCGGGTTATTCCTATCCTTATGAATCAGATAAGACTATAAAATTACATTTTGTCAAATAAATATTATAGGCTAATACAATTAATTTAATTATATAAAACTAATATATATGGATTACATAAATAAGTCTTAATCCGTTGGGCTAGCTCAGTTAGTTGGGCTACAAGTGATGAACCCACTTCATAAAGCCCAAGATGTCATATTTTGAAAGGCCCAATCTGGTGTCACGTGTCAAATGACATGGCACGCCAAGTCAAATTGAAAAGCCAATAGGCTTATGCCACATGTAAAAATGACAAGACATGACAAGTTAAATTGAAAAGCCAATAGGCTTATGGCACATGTCAAAATGACAAGACATGCCAAGTCACATTAAAAAGCCAATAAAATCATGCCACGTGTGCAAGTGACATGTTCTGTCCAATCAAATGCGGACTTATCACACTTCAATTTGATTGGCCGGAAAGAGTTTGTTTTTATCATAGCTCTTCTCTTCCACAACTATAAAAAGGGGTCTTTGTAATTCATAAAGATACCAGAAGATATAACAAGAATCAAGCAAGAGCTCGTGGATAAAACACCGCAAATTTCTCTGCAAGTTTCAAGCTTTAAGTAATCAAGTTCAAGTTCAAGAAATCACGTTCAAGCTCAAGAATGAAGAACAAATCAAGGTTCAAGGAGTACGAGTTCAAATCAAAGTTTGTGCTAGTTGAATTCAAGATCATCGTTCGTGGAAACAATATAGATTCAAGCTCAAAGGTCCTTGAATTTACTTACTATTGGGAAAAAGAATCAGAGGATTCATATAGATTATACGCTCATATTATTTAAAAACGAATACTATGATTGTCGTAATACTTTTGATCCTGATTTTATTTTCTCAACGTAAATTTATTTTCTACAAACTCTGGCATGCCCAGTGGGACAATATCTACCTCTCATATCAACTTTTCAATCACCAAAGTCCAAGAACGCCGAAATGGCTTCATATAAAATCAACTTCAGATCAACATCTACCAAGGCTGTTATATCCAAGTTTTATGCTGGTGTGGAAAGTATCGTCGACGTTACCTTTGAAAGCTTCAGACCATTAACGAGGAGCAAAGCAAGCTCTTTAGGACAACAATCAATACAAGTGTCATCCGCATCAATATCTATTTTCAGATCTTCATCCTCAAAAGGATCAAGATCTTCCACAAATGCACCCGAAGGAGGAAGCAATGTTGCTAAAAAGATCAAGAAAACCCTTGCTCTGCTTGACCTCTCCGGATCCAAGAACTATGCTGTGTAGGAAGATGATGATGCTTCAAGTGATGGATCCTCTCCATTTACCCCACATAGAGTGAGCCAATCGAAGATCAATTTGTGTGACAATCCATGCTACGCTCCATCATCCACAACAATCATGCAAGCCATAGTGACAAACACTTCATCTATGGAGGAGCAGCTGGAAAATTTGACGGAAGCAATCACTGGCTTGACCAAGTGCATGCAAAATTAAGATGCTAGAATCAACAAGATAATGAAAAAGGGTGAGAATGTTGAAGGAAGAAGAATCCACCCACACACGTAGCAAGCTCTCAGAAGTTTAGAGTGATTCTTCCCCAAGAGAAGTAGCATCCGCTAAGGCTATCCATGTCTCATCTGACGGGATGATTCCCATCGATGAACTGAAGGAATTTATCGAAGGAACTATTAAGAACAAGTAAAAAGTTGCTGCCAAGTCCTCCCTTACATATACAAAGTCGTGCACTGCAATGGTGATATGTTGAAGATTCCTGTTGGCTATCAATCTCCAAAGTTTCAACAGTTTGATGGTAAAGGTAATCCAATGCAACATATGGCGCACTTTGCTGAGACGTGCAACAATGCTGGGACTTACGGAGATTACCCTGTCAAGTCGTTTGTTTGCTCGCTAAAAGACTGGTACACATACCTCAAGGCTGGATCTATTGACAACTAGGATCAACTAGAGCAAGAGTTCCTCAATCACTTCTTTAGCACGAGACATACTGTGAGTATGATAGAACTTACAAATACTCGTCAACGAAAGAGCGAACCAGTTATTGACTTTATCAGTCGTTAGAGGAATGCAAGCCTCAGCTGCAAAGAGAGGCTTATTAAAGCTTCTATCTTAGAGATGTGCATCCAAGGAATGCATTGGGGACTCCGCTACATCTTACAAGGTATCAAGCCTAGCACATTTGAAGAACTTGTGACTCGTTCCCATGACATGGAGTTAAGCATGACCTCCACTGGAAACGAAAGATTGCCTATCTATGAGCCTTGCAAAAAGAAACAACAAACAAAAAGCCAAGAAATGGAGCAAATTTGCACCCAAGTCTGAAAACAAAGAAGCTATGAATGTCAACACATCATCTTGAAGTTCACAACGAAGGTGAGCAAAAAGTAAAGTACGAAATCCACTTATTTTCAAGATAAACCAAGTGGAAATTGACTCTAAAAGAAATTCAAGAAAAGGAATATACATTTATGAATTCTGATGTGCTAGAAATTTCTGAAAAAATCTCATTGAGCTGTCGGAGATGAAACGGCCAAATAAAGCTGGCAAAACGAATGACCCAAATTACTGCAAATACTATCAATTACTGCAAATACTATCAACTTGTGAGCCACCCTCTGGAGAAGTGTTTTTTCTTCAAGGACAAATATATGGATTTGGCTCGTGAAAAGAAGATCGTGCTTGAAGATAAGAAAGAAAGCGCAAACCAAGTCTCTATTACCTTTGGTTCATTCATCCAGATGAATCATATAGTTTTAAAAATAGTAAAGATGAAGAATTACTGGAGAAAAACAAAGTTAAAGTTGATCAACCTAATGATGATGAAGGTTGGACTTGGTGGTAGGCACTACAAAATGAGTCTACGTAAAGAATCGATTGAACAACCAACAAGGAAAATGATGGTAAAAAGGCCAAGGAAACAAAATCCAATTAGGCGATTAAAGAAAGCAAAAGTAGAGGTCCACCATCCTCAAAAGCCACGACATCTAGTGACCTTGGAGGATTTCTTGCCGTGTTGGTTCCGCATGAAGATTCCCGTGATGGTATTGAGGCCTCTTGTTGAAATGCTGATAAAAAGGAAGAAAAGAGTGATGACCTACCATTGGCACCATCTTTAGAAAATCTCATCGAGTCTATTAGTCAAGAAGTTAGCACGTGTGAGGAAAAAGTTAGGTTCACAAATAACGATCTTCCACTAGGTGACACTCTTCATAACCGTATGTTTACCTAGTTGGTTGTATGTGTGATGAAATGATAAATCAAATTTTGGTTGATAGAGGATCCTCGGTGAACATCTTGCTAATTCGCACAATGAAATAACTTGGTATTCTCATGAAAGAAATCTCGAAAACTCATATGATGATCCAAGGTCAACCAGGGGGGGGGGGGCAAAGAGCCATAGGTGCGATCAGGTTGGGAATCACCATTAAAGATATGCAATCAAGTGCATGGCTGCATATGATCGATGCAAAGACTTCATAAAATATTTTGCTTGGAGAGCCCTGGATACATGAGAATAAATTGGTTCCATCTACTTACATCAATGTTTGAAATACTGCAAAGGTGAAGTCGAGAAAAATATAGTTGCTAATGATGAGCCATTCCCCGAGGTTGAGTCATACTTTGCCGATGCAAAGTTCTACTTGAAGAGCCGTATTATGAAGGAGCTAAAAGCTGATGATATCATGAAAAGCAAGAATGATGAGCCCACAAATAAAAGAGCTGATGTGACTGCTGGTAAAGCCAAAGCTATTACTAAAGAGGTGCAACCTAACGCAAATAAATCTTATAAATGGGATATTGTTTCTTACAACAAGAAAGTAACTCATGCGCTCCAATATGTCCCTAAAAAGAAGAAAGATTAAGGTGAATAATCTAATCTCCAAACTAACATGCTAAAGGAGTTAACTCTTCTGGTAAAATTAATTAAGGTAGTAAAGTTGTCCTTAAAGCCACTTCCAGGGTTTGTGTTCTAAAATCGTTTGCAGAATGTCGCTCTCCCTACAAAGCGTACAGATGAAGATTTTTGTCCCAACCAATAAGCCGTCAAAAGTTAGGGAAGCTCCCATCAGAATCTGCTATGAGGAAATCACGTGAGTGTTTGGGATACAAGTAACCATCAGCAATGTGCATTTCCATAACAAAGGAGAGAAACAATTACATCACCGTGGAAGATAAATCTACCGGTTCTAATAGACCTTCAATCTTTGATCGACTTGGAAAACCAATTGTGAAGACTTCCATATTTGAGAGATTGGGTCCATTAAAGAAGGGTAACAAATTCCAGAGAAATTATCAAAATAAAGAACACCCGTTTCGCCAAAATTTAGAATATCTCTAAGGATTTCCAAAGTCTAGTTCCTTCTAGAATGAGGTGACAAACAAAAATCATGGTTTCGTGTGATGAGGTACTAAAGGTGAATCCATACACTGTGGTCCACACTAAAAAATGTGATGAAGATGATGAAGGCATGAGTTCTTAATATCATGTTACTACACAAGGCGAGCATGGTGTTTCATCTCTAATGGAAGACGATGAGAAATTGGAGGATGTTTCACTGTGTCATCACATATCCTTCAAGGATGGGGACCCTTAAGAAGATGAAGATGCAAATGATGCTCCACCTGAACTTGAAGAAGGGATGAAGACAATTGTTGATGCCTTAAAGAAGTTAACCTTGGCACCGATGAAGAACTAAGACTCACTAACCTATGTGCTTTACTAGAAGCTGATTAAGAAAGCACTTATATTGAGTTACCCAATGAGTTCAGGGAGGTCTTTTCTTAGAGTTACAAAGAGATGTATGGATTGGACCCAAAAGTAGCAGTTCATCGCCTTGCATTCAAGAATGATGCTCGCCCTACTAAACAAGCTCAAATGTGCTTTAGGTCGGACTTGGTTCCCTTGATTAAAACCAAAGTTAGCAAACTCATCGAAGTTGGCTTTATTCAAGAAGTTAAATACCCAACATGGGTTTCAAGTATTGTACATGTAAGGAAGAAAAATGGCCAGATTCGAGTATGCGTAGACTTCAGGGATCTAACAATGCATTTCCGAAAGATGTTTCCCGATTTTTATTCCAGAGATGATGATCGATGCTACTACTAGGTATGAGGAGGTTCATCGGGCTATAACCAAATTTGTATAGTGCCAAAAGATGAAGCGCTTACTGCATTCCGTACCCCTAAGGGTATTTATTGCTAGAAGGTAATGCCTTTCATCTTGAAGAATTATAATTCTACTTGCCAAAGGTCTATAGAATATTTTTGACAATCTTCTCCACAAGAATGTCGAATGCTATGTTGACGACTTGGTGGTAAAATCAAGACAGAAGGGCAATCACCTGAAAGACTTGAGAATGGAGTGTTGAGTTGCTCCAAAGGTACCAACTTAGGATGAGTCCATTGAAATGTGCCTTTGGAGTTACTTCTGGAAAGTTCCTTAGTTTCATTGTTCGACATCAAGGGATCAAAATTGATCAAACCAAAGTGGATGCCATTTTAAAAATGCCTGAGCCTCAGGATATTCATGAATTAAAAAGTCTGCAAGGAAAGCTAGCATGGCTTAGAAGATTCATCTTAAACCTAGCTGGAAGGCGCAAACCATTCAGTCTCCTTATGAAGAAAGGCGTTCCTTTCAAGTGGGACCAAGCTTCTAGCAATGCCTTTGAAAGTATCAAAACCTACTTGATGAAGCCTCCAGTCTTAGTAGCCCCTATATTTATATATCCATTGATATTATACATTGCGACGCAAGAAAGGCATGTCGGAGCACTGTTGGCCCAAGAATATAGTAAGGGGAAAGAGAACTCTCTTTACTACTTGAGTAGGATGATGACACCAAATGAGCTAAATTATTCGCCAATTGAAAAGTTGTGTTTGGTTCTAGTATTATCAATTCAAAAGTTGAAGCACTACTTTCAAGCTCGTGTTGTTCGTCTTGTTTCTAAAGAAAATCCCATCAAGTTCATGATGTCTAAGCATGTTCTTAATGATTAACCAGCGAGATGGTATCCCCAATTTTAGCAATTCAAGATTGTGTACATCCCTCAAAAGGTTGCCAAAGTAAAAGCATTGGCAAATGTCTTAGTAGATCATCCGATACCTGATGACTGGGAGCTAACTAAAGAACTACCTGATGAGGACGCAATGGTTTTTGAAGTTCAACCTCCATAGAATATGTACTTTGAAGGTGTGGCGCATTGCGAAGGATCTAGTGCTGGCATATTTTTTGTCACTTCCCAAGGTAAAGTTTTGCCCTACTCCGTCACCTTGACACAACTTTGTTACAACAATATTGCTGAGTATCAAGCATTAATACTTGGGCTTGAAATAGATGTTGATAGAAGCAGTTGAAATTACAAGTCTTTAGTGACTCCCAGTTAGTGGGCAATCAGCTTTTAGGTAGTTATGAGGTCAAGAAACCTGAAATACGCCCTTATCATAATTATTATAAATAATTGATAGTATGGATTGGTGATGTGATTATTCAGAATGTGCCTAGGAAATAAAATAAGAAGGCTGATGCTCTAGCTGCCCTAGTTTCATCGCTAATCCTGTCTAATCAAGCGCAACTTACTATCTGCCAAAAAGGGGTAGTTCCGCCGCCAAATGAGGGTTGAAGTGAAGAAAATGAACTCAAGCATCTTGCGGCTGTTTCTAAAGTTGAGAAGGAAGAATGGAGGCAGTTCATCATTGACTACTTAAGTTATGGGATACTTTCAGAAAATCCGAAAAGAAGGACTGAAATCTATCGTCGTGCACCTCTCTTCCTGTACTACAAAAATAATCTATACAGAAGATCAATCAAAGGAGTACTCTTGCGATTCTTAGGGGAAGATGAAGCACTCGAAGCTTTACAAGAAGCACATTCTAGGGTATGTTGTTCATACCAGTCTAGACAAAAGCTCCACTTTCATATAAAAAGGATGGGATATTATTGGACAATGATTGTAAAAGATTGATTGGACTACGCTCGAAGATGCAAGGCTTTCATATTCCATGCAAATTTTATTCATCATCCTCCTGAAGTATTGCACCCAACTATGCATCCTGGCCATTTGACGCTTGGGGATTGGATGTTGTTGGACCACTACCAAAGTCCTCTAGTTGGTACCTATACATCTTGGATGTAACTGACTACTTCTCAAAATGGGCTAAAGTTGTGGTTCTTAAGGAAGTAAAAATGGAAAATATTGCAAGTTTCATCCGAGTAAACATAATCTATTGCTTTGGAATTCCGCGTTACATAATAACGGATAATGGCAAGCCATTTGACAATAAGTTGATGAACAAGATTTGTGATCTCTTTGGCTTCAAGCAGCGTAAATCTTCTATGTATAATGTTACCGCAAATGATCGGGCTGAGGCATTCAACATGACCCTATGCAACTTATTAAAGAAAGTTGTCTCCAAATCCAAACAAGATTTGTATGATCGTATGGAAGAAGCTCTGTGGACATATATGATAACTCACTGTACGCAAACACAAGCGACCCCTTATGCACTTTTTTATGGAGTCAAGTTGTCTTATAACTTGAGTGTCAAATACCTTCATTATAATAAATTATTCAAGAGGGGATCACCGATAAAGAAAATGCTCGACTTCGATTAGCAGAGTTGGAGGCTCTTGATGGGAAGAGATTGGAAGCTCAACAGAGTCTTGAATGTTATCAAACTCGGTTGTATCACGCCTTCTTGTCATACAAAGACCACTATTACTTCCCATGAACCTGTAGGGAGGTTCACTTCAAAATGGTATAGGCCATATGTCGTAAAAGAAGCTTACTCAAGTGGGGCTTACAAGTTTGTTGATGCAGATGGCATGAGAATCGGTCCTATCAATGGCAAGTTTTTTAAGAAGTATTATCCTTGAAGTTTAAATGCTCCTTAACGCATGAGCCTAAATTGTATGTTCCTAAACTTCGGGCCCGCATAAGTCTAAACTGTGTACAGCCCACCAAAAAAATGGAGTCATCTAGGTTGAATACCTCGAAAGAGGTAGCCTAGGAAAAAGTTAGGACATAAAAAAATCTGCTAGGTTGAAAACCTCAATAGACCCGCCCTAGGAAAAAGTTAGGACATAAAAATTTTAAAAAAAATCACTCATTCTGAATTACGATATGACTTGATCCTCTTCACTGAGGTATGTAGGCAGCTTAGAGTTTTATTCTGAGTCAGTTGCATTAGTTTAAAAAGATACATAATCCCCTAATCACTGTTAGAATGGAGTACAATGAATTGTAATTTGTTCAATCAGCGCATGCAAATCGAGTTAAGAAGTCATTCTTCTGTTAATCTTTGGATCCCATTTGCTTTAAAGGGGAAAATCCGCTATGGTAAATCAGTGTCTTCAATGAAATAATTATATTCTTTTAGGAGGCTACGAAGTATTTATATTGAATTTTTGGGATTCGCTATGTCTTGATGTCTGCATAACCTTCAAGTTTGTTGGTCATCAAAGCCGCTCACTGCCTTTAGAAAAAGGGAAGAAAAGAGAGGCATCCAAAGGCAATACAAGTATAAGAAGAAAGATTGCTTGGCATAATGTTTCAAATTCAGTGAGACTTGAACCCAAGATATTTGTGAGAATGGATCTCTTAAATTTTGATTGATAGCAAGAAAAACGTCTTATGATCCCGAGGTTTGCATACCAAAAAATAAAAGTTTTAAAAGTCGCACCAATTTGGATCTGTCCGTATATCATAAACTAATGTCGACTGCGAACTATCATCTGAAACTATCCTTAAGGCATGAAATTTTACACTTTGGATATGTTTTAGATTTTGAAGTTTTCTTTCCAATGAATTAAATGGTTCGTGGTTTTAATGTTCCTAAATCAAGATAGAAAAGTTTTGGTGAAGTCATGCAAATCTGAAATCGTCGCCTGTCTGAATTTAAGATTGATTTTGAACTATTATTTGAAACTATCCTTAAGGCATTAAAATTTTCATTTTGGATATGTTATATAGTCGAACTTTAACTTCACACTGATCTTCATCTCCTAAAGGAATAGTAAATTTTAGCCCAGCATTGTCTACTAGAGCTTGTAAATTATCCTCGAGAAACTTCCCATGCGCTTTCTTCCACCAAGATATATAATTGGTGGAAAAAAGCTTCTCCACAGGATATACTATTGGGGGAAATCCGCACGTGACATAGATCAATATAGTATGTAAATACTCCAATATCTGAATCCTTCATCTACAGAGAGGCTGTGGATATCATTCTCCAAAATATCGAGGACGTTCTAGTAATACACAAATTGGCGGCCAAATTGATGCGGGCTATATGGCTCGATGATGAATGATGTATCATACCTGGGAGGTAAATACAACTTAATCCAACTCTTGAGGTGCCACATTATCTACATAATAATAAGGACGAGAATTTATTAACATTGTTGGTGTCTGAACTATTTCCTCTCCATTGTGGATGCGTTTTCTTGCATCCTTCTTGTCAAAGTACCTCGCGCCTCCCTCTCTTGAGTATGTCACCATCAAAGGGACAAACAGACCCTTAGCAACTGGATAGTGGGCTTTGAGGTAATATACAAGCCAGCCGTAATCATAATGGATGGGAAACCAAACTTAAACTTGATCAAATTAGGAAGAACACAAAATCTTACTCAAACCATAATAAATACTTGCCAAAACTGGGATCGAAAGGCTAATGTTTTTCCCGCTTGCCATAATACCTGCCATCTGAAGTATCTCACAACGAATAAAGTTCTCTATCTTATAAAGAAACACAAAAGCACATGGCAACATGATAAGTAGGCTGCTATGTGTTTCATCTTTCTTGTTGGACCTCACCCTAAGATTGGAGAATATAGCTTCTGCATCACTCGACCACCTAGTTGTCTCGGGAATAACTCCACTAAGATAATGTGTTGACTATACGCATGCGCAATTTATTTTCCTTTCGCAGTGGGACATGTTTATATATTAAAGCTTTCTTATTCAAAAAATTTTTCCACTTGCTCAAAGAGACCTTTTGATTAACACCCATACTTTCCTTATGGTGATGGAAGGCAACAAATAAATATTCACAAGATCAAGGAATAAACCTCACCTATTTTTTATCCAAACCGATTCGTTCTCTTGTCTCGGGTACCACTTCTTCGTATGGAGAACCCGCAATGGGTAGACCTCCAAGGATATGTAAATCCCAAAGAGATATAAATAGTTTCCCAACTGATGTAAAAAGCTTGTTCATCTTGGGGAACCAAGCCTTACAAAATACTTTCAAAACGTTCGAGTATCAAAAATCTTTGTTATACTCGAGGTTTGTTGGCTTCTACCAAGTACATCTTCAGCCCATTCCCAATATCTTGGTATATGACAATACTCGCCATCGGTTGTTACTAAGTTTCCCCAACATACTTCTCCGTGAATTATGCGATGCCCTAAGATTGGAATGGTGCTAGAAATGTTTACGTGGTGATGGATTGGCTCTTGGAGAGACTACGTCTTGGACAATGAATTAGAAGTAGACTTGGCTCCAAGGTCCAGTTTTCTACATGAAGCAAGTTCCTAAAAGAAAGCCATGAGGCTGCATATCGGCTAGCTTGTGGAGTATGAACAAAAAACTTGGTTTGTTCTATGCCATCTTCAGTCTCGATTACGAGATATCCAAGATTGGAGGAAGGTGAGGTATAATCTCTGAAATTTTCCATTTTTTCGGGCTGCAAAGGACAAAAAAAAGTCATCAAAGTCCAAATCAAGAATATTAGAATGGGCACAAAGATCTAAATGGATGAAATTGACTCCATTTTTCGGGCAGGGATGAGTATCCACCCATTCACACCTTGATAGTAATCTCTCCAAATTTTGGGCTACCTTGAGAGTAATCTCTCCGATAGTCGGGCCACCTTGAGAGTAATCTCTTTTATAGTCAGGTCCTCTAGAGAGTAATCCCTTCAATAGTCAGACCACCTTGAGAGTAATCTCTCTGATAGTCGGGCCTTCTTGAGAGTAATCACTCCGATAGTCGGGTCACTTTGAGAGTAATCTCTCCGAAGTTGGGCCGTCTTGAGAGTAATCTCTCCAATATTTGGGCGGGGATGAGTACCCATCCCCTCACACCCTAAGATTGCTTTCTTCATGCGTGTATCATCTTGTTAAACAAGATCATATCCTTGCTCAATTGGCCAATAAAACAAAAAGGGGAAGAAAAAAAGACGACTAAAACACAATTAAAAAAACTTGATCTGTCATATATGAATTCGAGCAGGTTTGCAAATTACAAATTGATGCTTAGTTGTATACATTTAAAACCGCATACCCAATTTTAATATCTTATCGAGGTTAGGTAATTGCATCAAAGATCAGCCTTGTAACGGATCAGACCGAGGTACTGGGACAAGACACTAAATTCAAGGATCGAGGTACTTATTGAAGATCGAGGCCAGTAGCGATCGAGATCAAATGAGACATACATCGAGCAAAGCACAATAACAAAAAGGGGAAATATTTGTATTAACTAAAGATCATGGCGTAAATCTCGGAACTGATCAAATCAAAGGTGGTTATTTAGTTAATTATGGGATTTACTTTCGTAATTAGGATTGTACCATATATAAGATTCCTCTACTATATAAATAGGGTCTTAATCATTTTGTAATGACCTCACATTGATACATATAAAAGAAATACAATACTTTCTAGCTTACAATCTTGCTCACCATATTGTTATATTTTAACTGTTCTTACATCGATCAGTTCGAGGGTGTTTTACTCGAGGGCTGAGTTCTGATATAATGCTGGTTTGCTTCACTTTATTGTTGATTTCCATCACTACTCTATACATTTATCAATTGGTATTAGGTAAAATCATGCGTCCTTAAAACCACATTATAATTTTAATTGTCATACAATTTTTTGAATAAACAGTTTGGTGGCCACCGTGGGGCTAAGGATAATAGTGAATTCCTAGTATTAATCCTCATAGCACATATTGCTTTACGCTTGTTCTCATAAGTGCCTTTGATTTCAGGAATCAACATGTCTGACTCTCAAGCAGCACCCACTCACGCAGACACTGCCTTAGTCTTCATGGCAAGAATAAGAACATAGTCTCTCCCAGAAATGGAGTACCTCCAGTCAATCCCAATGGACCACCAACCATAGATCTAGCTGATGTCAGTTCTTATGTTGCCATTCATGGAAATTTAGGCGCCGACCCTGAAAATAACGTCCGTAGAGACACTTGGGAAGCCAATAAGAACCAATAGAGCGGCAAAGAATGTGGGATTAGCCTTCAAATGACATTTGAAAAGTTACAGGCTCAGCAAGCTACAATAGCGCAGCTCCAAAATCGTAATCAAGCACCAACTATAATTGAGCTTGATACGTCACGGGAAGTTGTTCACAGGGTCGAACATGTACTAGAGAAATCGAACGAAAATGAATCCGAAACGGACCCCATCATCATGAAGATGTTCGAGGAGCTCACTAAACGGATCGAATCAGGAGAAAAGAATATTGAGGCTAATGACAAGAAGATAGAAATGTACAATTCACGAGTTGACCAAATACCAGGGGAACCCCCGATTCTAAAAGGTTTAGATTCGAAGAAGTTTGTGTAAAATCCTTTCCCTCCAAGTGCGGCTCGAAGCCCATTCCGAAAACTTCTGCATGCTAGAAATTCCCAAATGCAATGGAACCATTGATCCTAATGAGCATGTCACTTCTTATACATACGCAATAAAAGAAAATGACTTAGAAGATGATGAAATCAAACCTATTGTGTTGAAGAGGTTTGGAAAAATTTTATCGAAGTGGGAAATGATATGGTACCACAATTTGCCGCCCAATTCTATCGATTCCTTCAATGTGCTTGTTGTTTCATTCGTAAAGGCACACGCCGAGGCAATAAGGGTCACGACTAGGAAGTCAAACCGCTTTCAAGTGAGACAAAAGGACAATGAAATTTAAGAGAATTTGTATCTCGGTTCCATATAGAACGCATGGACGTACTCCCGGTTACTGATGATTAGGCTGTCTAAGCCTTCACTCAAGGTTTGAATGAGCCAAGTTCGATATCATCACGATAACTAAAGCAGAATTTGATAGAATATCCATCTGTGACCTTGGCTGATGTACATAATTGATACCAGTTAAAGATCAGGGTTGAGAATGATCAGTTAGGAGACCCTTCCTGTTTCGTCTACTAAATAGACCTGACTGCAGAGTTTAAGGGACATCGATAGAGAGCCACACTCAAATAGAGATCCATACAAACCATACAACGCAGATCGTAGAAACAACAGACCGAACATAATCCCGTTCTAGAAATGATCGAGGATAAAACCCTTGAGGGATCATGAGTAAGTGTGGATTCGATAAACACATCGATCCTAAAGAAGTGCCACGATTATCTGAATACAACTTTAGTATCAACGCATCAGGTATTGTATCAGCCATTGGATGAATTAAAGATACTAGGTGGCCTAGACCACTACAAACTGATCCAGCTCAAATGAATCCGAATGAAATATGTAAATACCATAGAACCCATAGTCATAAAGCCGAAGATTACAGACAATTAAGGGAGGAGGTAACTCATTTATTCAACAAGGGCCACCTTCGAGAGTTCTTAAGTGACCGGGCTAAAAACCACTTCAGAGACAAGGATACAAACTAGAAACATGAATAGGAGGAACCGCAACATGTGATTCATATGATCGTTGGTGGGGTGGATATTCCTTAAGGACCGATATTTAAACACCCCAAGGTGATAATTACAAGGGAAAAATGCACCCAGGACTACTTACCAGAAGATACGTCTTTCAATGATGAGGATGTAGAAAGGATCGAACGACCTCGCAGAGACACACTGGTAATATCTATCCATATGAATAAAATTCAAGTTAAATATGTGTTGATTGATCTAGGTAGCTCGGCAAACATTATTCGATCAAGGGTCGTAGAGTAGCTTGGCCTACAAGATCAAATCGTGCCTGTAGCTCGAGCACTCAACGTCTTCAACATGGCAAGTGAAACCACCATAAGGGAAATCATTTTTCCAGTAAATTGTCCAGGACTATCCAGAAGACGAAGTTCCATGTAATAAAAGATGACATGCGATACAACGCGTTGCTCGGAAGACCTTGGATTCATAATATAAGGGCACTACATTTGACGATTAATCAAGCTTTGAAGTTTGCAATATCAGAAGGAATCAAAAAAATGTACGGCAAACAACCCGCCGCCAAAGAGATGTTTGCAATCGACGGAGTAGTACCAGTATCGGCACATTCTTCTGCAAAGGGATCGGAGTCAAAAGGAAAATAAAAAGTCAAATAGCAACCACAGACACCAACCTCGGCCCCATTGGAGGAGCCGGAGATCCTCATGGATGAAGATTATATGATACCTCGAATCTTTATAACCCCTGATGATTCTAGTGCGAAGAAGTCAACGGTCAAGGAGCTGGAACAAATCATATTGATCGAGTATCTTCCTCATCAAAAGGTTTACCTGGGCACGGGGTTAAATCCCGATCTCAACAAAAAAACTCATTCAATTCCTTTTAGATGACACAAATTGCTTTGCTTGGTCCCACCTAGATATGACAGGGACCACAGAAGATCACAACATATCAATTGAGCCTAGACCTGAAGTTTAGACTGGTGAAACAAAATAGAAGGCCTCAATCCAAGGTAAAACATGCATTCATTGAGGATGAGGTAACCAACTTCTCAAAATAGGATCCGTTCGAGAAGTAAAAATATCCCTAGTGGTTAGCAAATGTAGTTGTAGTCCCGAAAAAGGGGAACAAACTTAGGATGTGCATTGATTATAAAGATTTAAACAAAGCATGTCCCAAAGACTCTTTTCCTTTACCGAATATTGATCGCATGATCGATGCCACGGCCACGGGAACCTTAGTTTTCTCGATGCCTACTCCGGGTACAATACTATCCAAATGAACTCGGAGGATCAGGAAAATACTTCATTCATTTTATTTATGACTGACTATTTCTCTAAGTAGGTTGAATCACAGGCTTTCGAGAAACCAGAGAAAAAGAAGTTATAGACTTCATCTAGGATCTCATCATATGCCAATTCGGGATACCCGCCGAAATAGTATGTGACAATGGAAAATAATTCATCGGCAGCAAGATAACAAAGTTCCTCGAAGATCATAAAATAAAAAAGATCATGTCGACGATGTATCATCCTTGTGGGAATGGACAGGCCGAATCGAAAAACAAGACCATCATTCAAAATCTAAACAAAATATTGAATGACGATAAGGTAAAATGGAGAAAGTTTGCTAGAAGTACTTTGGGCGTATCAAACAACATCAAAATCCAGTATGGGGGCAAAATTGTTCTCCTTAGTATATGGCGCCGAAGCACTGATCCCGGTTGAGGTCGGGGAACCTAGAGTCAGGTTTTGATACACAATGGAAGTGTCAAATCACGAGGCTATGAATACAAGCCTCAAATTTCAAGATGAAAAAAAGAGAATCCGCCCTCATCCGAATGGCCGCACAAAAGTAGCGCATCGAAAGGTACTACAACTGAAGATCCAATCTTTGCCACTTTCGAGTCGGGGACTTAGTTCTGAGAAATGTTACCCTCAATACTCGAGACTCAAATGAAGGAAGACTCGGTCCAAATTTGGAAGGACTGTATTAGGTCCTTGGTATCATCGGAAAGGTATCTTACAAACTTAGCATGATGAACGACGAACAATTTCCAAATAATTGGAACATATCTCTCCTCAAGGTATGACCTTTTCTTTTTTCATTTATGTTCTATACTAACTTGTTGCTGGTGTTCGATTGAAGGCATCGAGGTTTTCTCCAAACACGAAGTCCTTAAGTCTGAAAGCACGTATTGCACTCTTTTTCCCTTCGACCATTTTTTATCCCAAATAGGTTTTTCCGGTAAGGTTTTTAATAAGGCAACCATTGTTCATGCTAACTTAGCAATTCAACAGTATCCGAGGCTTATTTACAGTCAACCTTGAATACTGGGGGCATCACCCCCGGATGTTATGTTTTCAAGTAAAATACTTCGTGTCAACATGGTCTCGATATGCAAAATTTGTAAAGGGCTAAATGGTCAAACGAATTGTGCCCATGTGGATTATTCGAGCCATAATGGTAAAACATGTACGCATGAATGATCTATTGAAATAAGTATTTTTCCTTACCAAATGTTCTATGCCTTAGTGAAATTTCTACATTACAATTTCATACTTCTGATCTATTGTGGAAACTAGTTCAAGCGCCGATCGCAACTAAAGCTCGAGCAATCAACCCCGTATTTGGGGGGACTGCCGTCCAAAAATTGACATGTTCGAATTATTAAACTTCGAAACCATAAGGCCTTAAAAGGCTAATCCTCGATTTTTTAGGCCATGGCCTCCCCAGTTGAGGACTGACACTTAAAATAAGTTCAAGTATAATTGGGAAATAAGCCCAAGAAGCAAAACGTAAGGCTACAGCCAAACTAACACGGTTTGGAGACGTCTGAGTTCCGTAATCAAATCAAGCCTTCGAATACTTTTATAAACCAGTTAAAAAGGCTACCCTCGGCAAAACAACCAAAGGATTTCGATGACACTAAACCCCAAAAAAACCAATGGGTGCAGACTTACCTCGTGCTAAGGCATGATAAATTTTCATATGATTAAACTTTTTAAGCCGAAAAGGGACAAAAGCCATTCTTTTATGGCCATATCGGTCCAATTCAAGAGCCTAAGAGCCATTATATTTTTTGAGTTCGAGAATCTGCCCTCGCTCAATAAAAACCTAAGGGTATTTTTTTACTTCGAGTTCGAGCAAGTACTCACTTGATTACAAAGACTATATTAGTCTGAATGCGATCAAGTTACCAAAGTTTCGGATTGCAAAATAAAATTTTTGCAAGGCACGAAGTGTATCAAAATTGTTATAAGGCGAAAAGAAAATCGGAATTTTTACAAGGCAAAAGTCGAGATAAGAAAGGAAACGTTATATATATATATATATATACTACACAAAAAAATCCAAAAAAGGAAAAATCCCAAGGGCCTAATTTTCTTGGGGAGCTGCGTCTTTGTCATCAAAATCCCTTCCTCTCAGATTCACTCGTGCTATTGAAATCATCATAATAAAAAGAGAGCAACGCTTTGGCTTAAGCCTCGAGTACTTTCGCATTCTCGATATCGATAACAAGGTCAAAGCACACGAACATGAATCTCCTAAAGAGTCTCTCTTCGAGTCTAATACTTGGCATGCTCAGCAACCCAGTATGATCGAGTTTGATCCGTATCAGCAGCTTAGGCATCAGTCGGTAGACAGCCACGATTGCCTCCATGTCAGCCTTTACCTTTTCTGCCTCAGATGTGACCTTTGGAAGTTCGGCGGCCAACCGAGCCTCGAGCTCCTCAATTTTCTTAGCTTAGGAGAGCTTTCCTACTTCATGCTTTGGATTTGACGTTTGGCCGATGACAATCGAGCTCGAACAACATCTTTATTCGACGTTAGGCAGTCCATATTTTGCTTCCACCCCAAACTCTCTACCTTCGTCGTGTTGGCCTCTTCACGAAGCTTCTCAATCCTTTCAGCCTTCTGTTGAACCTGTAGGACCAAAGTATTAGTCATTTTTCTCGAATTGATACATTGAGCTTCTAAAAAAAATTTCTTTACCTGCTCGATCAGCTCGGTCTGATTTTTATGAGCTGTGGCCAATTCAGCTCGGAGGTCCTTGATCTCCATTTCTTTTTCCCACTCAGAATTTTAAAGGTATATCTCTCCTCCGTGAGCCTTTTAAGATTGGCCTCGCACCAGCTCAACTCTTCCCAGGATTTGGAAAACGTATCCCGATGAAGTGTCATGGCCTTTGAAGAAAGAAAGAAATTCAAGCAAGAAGAAATAAATACAGGCGTAATATTGGCGAAAGGAGCTAAGGCTTACCTGGCTCAGGATTCATTGATCCTCATCAAAGAGACTTGATGCATCACCTAGATTGGTAACATCTTCAAATCTCGTGAAGCAACTGCAAAAAAGGTCCTCCTCTTCGTGGGATGTTCCCACATAGGGGGTCCCATGCCCCGGGCTTCCTGAATTTCCCCCTCGAAAAATGTGGGGATTGGCAATGAATCATCAATATCTATTACCCCAAGAAAGTATTGCTCATCACGATGAGAGACATCTTCAGCCTCCGACGACACGGGGACTTAGGGTGTTCTCTTTGTTTTGAAGGGCCTCGGAACTAGCCCCTTCAGGCACATCCACCGATTGCTCATCACGGTGGGAGACATCTTCAGCCTCCAACGACACGTGGACATTGCTTGGACCATCTTCCGAGAGCTCCTTGGTCCAAGGTTGAACTTATTTGATCATCACCGGCTTAGTGGCCTTTGGGGCCTAGGAGCTCTTCTTTAAGGCTACTAGCTCGAAGCTAGAATCTTCATCTTCCTCCCTCGGTCGCTGAGCTACACCAATAGGAAGGGCGACAATGTCTTTTTCGAATTTCGAGCCTTGATCTTCTTGGGATTTGGAGTATTGGAGGGAGAGATCCTTTTTTACTTTTCTTTCGGTGACTTCGGGACAGAGTGTGAAACCTCTTCCCCTGCAGACAGGGGCCTCATGACAGCATCTTTTCGAGGCCCGTAAGAAAGTAAATCAAGTGAGTATAAGAAGGAAACATTTTGAGAATAACCATCAGATACGTAAAGAAAAGGATTACCGTGATTTTTTGCCTCCTAGCGGTCCTTTGCTGTATCACACCATGAGCACTCAACGTATAAGGAGGTAAAAGCTAAGGTATGAACCCACTCTCGAGGTTCGAAATCGCGCAGGCATCTAAGCGACCTATACATCATAGAAAAGAATGTCGATGAAGAACAGTAAAGGAAACAAAACAGTAAATAAAATGCAAAAAAGGATTGAACTTACATTTCATGTTCCACTTCCCGGGGAATGGCAAATTATCAGGCGGAATTAGGTCGGAAGTCTTCACTCTGATGAATCAACCCATCCACCCTCGATCCTTGTCCTTGTCTATGCTCTAGAACAATACCATGGTGGCCCGACGCTGAAACTTTATTAACCTACCTAGGAAAAGATGAGGCTATACATCCTGATGAGTTGGTCGAGGGTAAAAGGCGTTCCTTCGACTTTACTCGTGAAAAATCGGAACAAGATGACAATTCACCAAAAGAAGGGTGGATTTGACCTAGTATTATTTGATATTGGTAGCAAAAATCAAGGATGACAGGATCGACAGGACCCAACGTGACACATGGGTAGTGATATCTTCCTCCGGGGTCGGAATCACCACCTCTTTCTTATCCCAATTGCAGTCTTTCTAAACATACTCAAGGTCACTCTTGGTAATCGAGCACATGTATCTTGACATTGGCTCACACCGACCAGGGATAGAGGAAGTTTTCTCGAATTTAAAGTCGAAAGTAAGGTCACACCCCCCTCATGAATGCACTCCTCGGGGCGCGACTCCACCGGAGTTTTGTCATCGATCGACTGCAATGAAGAAACTTTTTCCTTTTGAGGAATGGTGTTAGGTGTTTTTTCCATCTCTATAAGTTGAAAGAAAGAAGAAAATGTTGGAAACACGTTCTCAATGAAATATACTAAAACGTGTGTTCTTTTGTATAGGTTTTGATGAATGACAAACGAAGCGAAAACTTTATATATGACGAAGTTCAAGAAACAAGCGCACAATTGATATACAACGAGATTCAAGCTCAAGACAAAGTTTTATAGTTTAATTGAGTCATTCTTAATTGTGATCTTGATCCTACAACTTGACTCGTAACATGGCTTCTCTCATAAAACTATTTTCCAAAATCATGCATATTTAATTTAATGTCAAATGATTTTAAATCATGCATATTTACAGTAGTCAAAATAATTTTTAGACATGCCTTAAAAATCTGGACTAAGATAATCGATTATGTACTTATGATAATCGATTGTTTTAAGCCAAGACTGCATGACAATCGATTGTGAACTAATGACAATCGATTGTGAGTAAGACAGTGAGCATCAGGTTTTTCAAACCTGCATGACAATCGATTGTGAACTAATGACAATCGATTGTGACTGAGGCAGTGTCCATCAAAGTTTTTCAAAACTCAGAATAATTGATTATGAACTAATGGTAATCGATTATGTTGAGACAGTGTCTTCCAGTGATTTTCAAATTTATTAAATAATCGATTGTTACATTGGACAATCGATTGTCAAAGAGACAGTGTCTAAAATGTTTTTCAAAAACTGATAAGTAATCGATTGTTGACTTTGTGCAATCGATTGTGAAGCTGACCGTTGTCGTAAAGTTTTCAAATACCGTCAGGTAATCGATTATTGATTCTGTATAATCGATTGTTTTGATTAAAATCCGGAAAAGATTTTTTGAACGTTATTGGGTAATCGATTATTGATTTTGTATAATCGATTGTCTTGATTAAAATCCAGAAAAGAATTTTTGAACGTTGCTGAGTAATCAATTGTTGATTCTGGACAATCGATTGTTTGTGGTAAAATCTGGAAAGGATTTTTTGAACGTTGCCAGTAATCGATTATGGATTGTAAGTAATCGATTATCAAGCGTAAAATCTGGGATTGAATTTTGATCTGACTGGCAGACAATCGATTGTTGGGGTTTGACAATCGATTGTCAGTGAGTAAAATCAGCAACTCTTAATTGGCAATTAGGCAACGGTAATGTCAAGATTTTCAACTATAAATACAGCTTCATTTCAGTGTTTTAAAAACAACAACATACTACAACTGATCATTACATTGCTATAAGCTTGCATCATTTTATATTCAATTTCATAAAGCTTTTGAGAGCCATATTCTAGTCCAAAGTTGTTGTGATCTAGAGCTTACTTCTTTTACTCATATCTACTCATTAAGGAGTATTTTGTTTGAGTGTTTAGTGTTTTATACACTTGTAAGAGAATTGTGATTCTCTTGTTGTAAGGAACTTGTGTTTCCTTGGTTGAAGTCTTGGAGTGTTGTATCTCCGAGCAAAGGTGTTAAGGCTTGTGTCCTTAAGTTGTAAAGGTTTGTTGAGCACCCGTAAGCTTAACAAGTTAGTGGAAAATCTCGAGACAGTCTCTCGGGGACTGGACTAGCCACGTGTTGTGGTGAACCAGAATATATCGGTGCGTTCTTTCCTTTTTGTTTATTTAACGCACTTATTTATTTCCTGCAAATTTTAATTTCTGCAAGTTTACGCTAAATTTTATTATAACGCTATTCACCCCCCTCTAGCGTTAAGCGTATTTTCTAACAATTGGTATCAGAGCCCAACTCTCTGAAAACTTAACAGTTTGAGAGAACCATCCATGGCTTCTACTCGTGATTCTTTTGCAGGAATTGATGAAGGACAGTGCTCCACACGACCACCTCTATTCAATGGTACAAATTACACGTACTGGAAGGAGAGGATGAAGATTTTCGTTCAGTCCAACAGCTTTCACCTTTGGAAGGTGATAATGAAGGGAAACCAAATTCCAACAAAGAAGGTGGAAAACGAATGGGTTCCCAAGTCCGAGGATGAGTATGACGCGGATGACATCCGAAAGGTTCAAAATAATGCTAAAGCAATTAATTTATTATATTGTGCTGTTAATGCTGACGATTACAGGAAAATATCGTGTTGCACAACGGCAAAGGAGATGTGGGACAAGCTAAAAGTTACGTACGAAGGTACGGACCAGGTAAGGGAAGCAAAAATTGATTTCCTAACCCATTCTTATGAATTATTTCACATGAAGGAAGGTGAAAAGGTGGACAAAATGTTTGAGCGATTTTCAATAATCATAAATGACCTACATGCTCTCAAGAAAACATTCACGGATAGAGAGCTCGTTCGAAAAATTCTTAGAAGTCTCACATCGGCATGGAGATCAAAGGCCTATGCAATTCAAGAATCCTTGGCGTTTCAAACGTCACCATCGACGCACTAAGAGGTAACCTTAAGACCTATGAATCTACTATTCTTAACCCTTTTGTTGATGATCAAAGGAGGCAAAGAATAGCTCTAAAGGCGAGCACAAGCCAACCGCAAATTGATGAGGAAGGAGACAACGAGTTTGGATTCGTTATCAAAAGATTTCAAAAGTTCATGCGCAAGGAGTATGAACGCAAGGGCAAAAAGCAAGGCGAACAAATCAAGTGCTATGAATGTGGTGAAACCGGGCACATCAAATCAAATTGCCCAAACATCAAAAAGGAGAAGAAACCTTTTAAAAAGCAACGTGCATACATTTCTTGGGGAGGCGACTCCGGAGATGAGTCAAGCGAAGGAGAAGAAGACGAAGCAGCAAATCTTTGCCTTATGGCACAAGAAGACAACAAAGATGAGATATGTCAAATTTCGTCTAAAAACTTCTTTACTCTTGAAGAAATGCGAACTGCTTTTGATGAATTATATGCTAAGTTTATTAAGGCTTCAAAAACTGTTAAGGGCATAAAAGAAAATGCTTCATTAAAAGAAAAGGATTTTCAAAAACAGCTTTCTTTGAAAGAAAAGGATTTAGAAAAACTGGTTTTAGAAAATGAAAAGCTGAAAGAGGAAAACAAGTTTTTTGGAAAAAGAAGCGCCGATTAGCCCGAAAGTTCTACTAAAAATTGTTCTTCTTGCTTGCATCTCAAAAATGAGGTAGATAGACTCAAAGGTACCTTAGATAAGTTTAATTCTTCCCACAAGAATTTGAATGAGGTCCTTGTTAATTTGAAATCAACCAAGCATGGCATAGGATTTAAGAATGAGGTTAAAGAAAAGGTTGAAGCCAAACCCCAACCACCTAAGGTTCAACCTAGGGCTAATAAAACAAATGCTTATCCTAGAAATAGCAATCCTAGAACCAATATGCATGCTAGACAAAATATTGAACATTTTAGGAGACCTAGAAATGACTTACCACCTAGAAATAGTTACCCTAGAAATGATGCATATTTTAGGCCAAATGTTGAACCTTTGAAATGGCCTTCAACCTAGAAACAATCACTCTAGAAATGTTGCCCATCCTAGAGCTCATAGTAGGAGAAATAACTCTCATGAAATGCGAAATAGTCATAGTGTTCAAAATAGAGTAAGAAATTTTCATCCGTCTAGTTACTATGAACCTAGAAGGATGCATAACCCAAATGTGACTTGTCATTATTGTAGACGTATTGGTCATATTGCTCCTGCATGCTTTACACGTCATAGACATATTACTCAATCGCATCATTATAATATGCCTAACCCCCAAGGACCCAAGACGGCATGGGTACCTAAAGAACATTAATTTATTTTGTAGGTGTGCTTGAAGGGACCAAGTGTACTATGGTACCTTGATAGTGGATGCTCCAAGCATATGACGGGAGATGAATCCAAATTCCTTCAATTAGAGCACAAAGAAGGAGGAAGTGTTATCTTCGGTGATAACAATAAAGGAAAGATCATCGGCATCGGCTCGGTCGGTAAGGATGAAAATTCCTCTATTAAGCATATATTACTTGTTAAAGGATTAAAGCATAATCTCTTGAGCATAAGCCAATTGTGTGACAAGGGAAATCTTGCTTTATTTGATTCGGATGAATGCTTAGTGTTCAGACGTAGTGATTTCAAAATTATCCTCCGTGGTTTTAGAGTAGATAATATTTATATGGTTGATCTTGCTAATTCCTCACCCGATTATGTTGATTGTCTAATGAGTAAAGAGGATGATACTTGGCTATGGCATCGTAGAGTAGCACATATCAATATGCATCTTTTGAACAAATTGATTTCTCAAAACTTAGTTGTTGGTCTTCCCTATTTAAAATTTGAAAATGACTCTATTTGTGACTCGTGTCAAAAGGGGAAGCAAACAAAAGCATCTTTCAAATCCAAAAACATTATTTCAACTTCTAGACCATTGCAATTGCTTCATATGGATTTATTTGGTCCCTCTCGCATTGAAAGTCTAGGAAGAAATAAATATGCTTTTGTGATTGTTGATGATTACTCGAGATTTACTTGGACTTTATTTCTTGCCAATAAAAGTGATGCTTTTCAAAATTTTAAATATTTTCTTAAGCGTGTTCAAAATGAGAAAGAAACAACCGTCACTTCAATTAGAAGTGATCATGGGGGAGAGTTTGATCACAATCTCTTTGCGGACTTTTGTGATGAACTTGGAATCGAGCATACCTTTTCCGCTCCACGTACACCACAACAAAATGGGGTGGTGGAAAGGAAAAATAGGTGTCTCGAAGAGATGGCTAGAACCATGCTCGATGAAGCTAAGATACCCAAACATTTTTGGGCGGACGCCGTGAGTACCGCTTGCTATGTTCTAAATAGAGTAGTAATTCGGCCGATACTCATGAAAACCCCCTATGAACTTTATAAGGGTAGAAAACCAAATATTTCCTATTTTAGAGTTTTTGGTTGCAAATGTTTTGTTCATAACAATGGCAAAGACCAATTGGGTAAATTTGATGCTAAGTCGGATGAAGGTATTTTCATTGGATATTCCTCACGTAGTAAAGCATATAGGGTCTTTAATAAAAGAACCCAAATTGTGGAGGAATCCCCTCATGTTGTATTTTCCGAAAATAATGCTCGCTTGGCGAGAATGGATTCCGGTTTTGATCTTGCAGGTATCTTAGATAGCTTGAAAGACAAAATACAAGAGGAACCACCCAAGGAGAATAAAGATGAAACTGAGGAACAACCAACGGAAGAAGCGCCACGATTGGAAAAAGAAACAAAAGTGCCAAATGAGTGGAGGACGATCAAAGATCACCCTCTTGAACAGGTAATTGGAGACGTCGGAGGAAAGGTAAGTACCCGAAACTCTCTTAAGAACACTTTAGGACACACTTCTTAAGAGCTCACGTTCTCACTTGGCAACACTAGTTTAAGTTATTACTTCTTTACAAATTACTGACTTGAGCGTCGGAGACGTTTAATTCTATTTTGCAGGTATCGCCCTAAAAGATAGGGGGAATTATAAAGTTTTTGCACAGAACAATCGATTGTTCCAAGCAAATAATCGATTATTTTACTGTGCTGAAAATCGATTAGCAGTATCACTAATCGATTGTTTGTGGTTTATGTTCATTATGCAGTTTTGTTTAATAATTGATTCCTTAAATTGCATAATCGATTTCTGTCTCAGCCATTCATCAATGCTTTTCCAAAACAATCGATTATTCCACATTTGACAATCGATTATTTCATGTCAGAAATTTAAACTTTTGTTACTGTTTGTCTCCTCAATCGATTTGTGTCAGTTCCAAGTCAGGTCAATAACTCTTCAACAATCGATTATTGCATCTCAACAATCGATTGTCTAACGGTCAGTGAATTTATTTTACGGTTTCTGACTGATTTGGCTTTAAATTCTCAGCAGATTTCTTCCATAAATGATAAGCCACTCTTCCCTCTATAAATAGGCTTCATATATGTTCATATTCATTCACTCAAGCATCAATTTTAGCTTTCAAAATATCAAATTCCCTCTAATCCTTTGCAAAATCCAGCAGCTTTCATTAAAAATGTCGGGCCGTCACTCAAAACGTTCCCGTTCTGCTAGGCACGGCGCATCCGCCTCTGCTGCCCCTCCTCGTCCGAACTATCCCTATCAAGATGGTTCCGTTCTATATTTTAATTCCGACATCGAGCTTACTCGATTCTTAACCAAATTTGAAAAGCGCGACACTCT
The DNA here is from genome assembly GCA_034376525.1 of Nicotiana benthamiana. Taxonomy (NCBI): domain Eukaryota; kingdom Viridiplantae; phylum Streptophyta; class Magnoliopsida; order Solanales; family Solanaceae; genus Nicotiana; species Nicotiana benthamiana. The sequence continues at coordinate 78,340,061 of CM067329.1, forward strand.
TCCACCCCGCTTTTCAACCCACAAGTATCTTGAATCATTTGGGCCTGCTGCAAATATGCTCAAAAATTCTCAACTTCTTGACTTTTTACTCCTTACCCATCCTTATATCAATACTACATTGGTTCAAGCATTTTATTCCAACCTCCATGAGGATGATGATGGTGAGCTTGTCACCAACATTAATGGTGTTCAAATTCTTCTTTCCGATGAAAATCTTCATACCATTGCCCGTCTTCCTCATAATGGTGAAGACATTTTTCGGTACACCGGAGAGGCCGGAGCCCTTTTTGATGAAACAGCCCTCTTACACCAAATCGGTCTTACTTCTTATGATCCAAATCTTTCTTCCCGTCGTCCTACAATTACGGGAATTGATCCCAATTATCGGTTGATTTTCTATTTCATCACCCGAGTCCTCAAGCCTCGTAAGCATAACCATACTACCATTTCCCAAGAGGACACCAAGCTCATGCATGCCATAGTTACCGGAGCTAACATCAATTGGTGTCGCCTTATCAAAATTCACATGCGTGACGCTATCAGAGATGATAGGCCTCTTCCTTATGCTCTCCTCATCATGAACTTTCTTGAAGCCACCGGATTCGTCACTGGAAATGGTCCTCTCAAAAAGAGTACCAAAAAGTGGGAAATTTTGGAATCCTCCTTTCATCATGACGGTGATCATGTAGCGCCTGCTCCTCCTCCAACCCGTCGTGATCCTCCGCCTCAAGAGCCTTCCCTTCAATTCATTTCCGACCAAATTGCTTCATTGACATCTTCTTTCGGTCAATTAACTCACGAGATCCATGGATATTTTGACCACGTTCATTATCCATATGCGGGTCTTGTTCCATATGAAGCAGCGCCGGATGATGAGGCGGAAAATGATGAATGAATAATTGTTGTTTTTAAGTTTGTTTTTGTCTTCCCTGTTGCTGTAATTTTTTCTTTCCAATAAATAAACAAGGTTTATTTCATCTTTGGCATCTTATTATTATGTTATTTTTGCTAATGGCAAAAGGGGGAAGATAACGGGTATGATGCACTCTCAAATTATAAGCTTAAATTGAGGGGGAATTCTCAAATTGAGGGGGAACAAATTACATACTTGTTGCATGTATATACTTGTCTTGAATCATTATTATAAATTGCTTGTCTTGCATATCCCGCTTAATGTTTGCCATTATCAAAAAGGGGGAAATTGTTGGAAACACGTTCTCAATGCAATATACTAAAACGTGTGTTCTTTTGTATAGGTTTTGATGAATGACAAACGAAGCGAAAATTGATATATGACGAAGTTCAAGAAACAAGCGCACAATTGATATACAACGAGATTCAAGCTCAAGACAAAGTTTTATAGTTTAATTGAGTCATTCTTAATTGTGATCTTGATCCTACAACTTGACTCGTAACATGGCTTCTCTCATAAAACTATTTTCCAAAATCATGCATATTTAATTTAATGTCAAATAATTTTAAATCATGCATATTTACAGTAGTCAAAATAATTTTTAGGTATGCCTTAAAAATCTGGACTAAGATAATCGATTATGTACTTATGATAATCGATTGTTTTAAGCCAAGACTGCATGACAATCGATTGTGAACTAATGACAATCGATTGTGAGTAAGACAGTGAGCATCAGGTTTTTCAAACCTGCATGACAATCGATTGTGAACTAATGACAATCGATTGTGACTGAGGCAGTGTCCATCAAAGTTTTTCAAAACTCAGAATAATCGATTATGAACTAATGGTAATCGATTATGTTGAGACAGTGTCTTCAGTGATTTTCAAATTTATTAAATAATCGATTGTTACATTGGACAATCGATTGTCAAAGAGACAGTGTCTAAAATGTTTTTCAAAAACTGATAAGTAATCGATTGTTGACTTTGTGCAATCGATTGTGAAGCTGACCGTTGTCGTAAAGTTTTCAAATACCGTCAGGTAATCGATTATTGATTCTGTATAATCGATTGTTTTGATTAAAATCCGGAAAAGATTTTTTGAACGTTATTGGGTAATCGATTATTGATTTTGTATAATCGATTGTCTTGATTAAAATCCAGAAAAGATTTTTTGAACGTTGCTGAGTAATCGATTGTTGATTCTGGACAATCGATTGTTTGTGGTAAAATCTGGAAAGGATTTTTTGAACGTTGCCAGTAATCGATTATGGATTGTAAGTAATCGATTATCAAGCGTAAAATCTGGGATTGAATTTTGATCTGACTGGCAGACAATCGATTGTTGGGGTTTGACAATCGATTGTCAGTGAGTAAAATCAGCAACTCTTAATTGGCAATTAGGCAACGGTAATGTCAAGATTTTCAACTATAAATACAGCTTCATTTCAGTGTTTTAAAAACAACAACATACTACAACTGATCATTACATTGCTATAAGCTTGCATCATTTTATATTCAATTTCATAAAGCTTTTGAGAGCCATATTCTAGTCCAAAGTTGTTGTGATCTAGAGCTTACTTCTTTTACTCATATCTACTCATTAAGGAGTATTTTGTTTGAGTGTTTAGTGTTTTATACACTTGTAAGAGAATTGTGATTCTCTTGTTGTAAGGAACTTGTGTTTCCTTGGTTGAAGTCTTGGAGTGTTGTATCTCCGAGCAAAGGTGTTAAGGCTTGTGTCCTTAAGTTGTAAAGGTTTGTTGAGCACCCGTAAGCTTAACAAGTTAGTGGAAAATCTCGAGACAGTCTCTCGGGGACTGGACTAGCCACGTGTTGTGGTGAACCAGAATATATCGGTGCGTTCTTTCCTTTTTGTTTATTTAACGCACTTATTTATTTCCTGCAAATTTTAATTTCCGCAAGTTTACGCTAAATTTTATTATAACGCTATTCACCCCCCCCCTAGCGTTAAGCGTATTTTCTAACAGAAAAGAATGAGGTTTGGTGTTTTGAGAGAAGGCTAATAACTAAATTTAGAAATTGGGCACCACAAAAAATTGAAGGAAGTAAAGAGTTTTGAAGATTAGGGCGGGGATTAAGAGTAAAGTTTGGGCAGAAGAGAAGGAAAGTGCATTTATAGAAACAAGATGATAGTTCAAATCAATAATGGCAGACAAGCAACTGATAGGCATTTAATGCCTCTATTTACGAACCGACGGGACATTTTCATCACTTCCGTCACTTACGTCATGAAGGTGACGTCATGACAGGTCGAAGTACAAAATCAAAGGCTCAATTCGTTTCTTCTCATTATACTCCAAGAAACGAGGGGACTATCTGTATACGGTTAAAACTGGGCATACTTGATTTTACTATCTGACCAAGGTTAGCAAATTACATCGAAGATCGGCATCGCAACGGATCAAACCGAGGTACAGGGATAAGACACCGAGATCGAGGACCGAGGTACCTATTGAAGATCGAGGCCAATAGCGATCGAGACCAAATGAGACAAACATCGAGCAAAGCACAATAACAGTAAGGCAAGATATCCGGATGAGCGGTTATTTAGTTAATCATGAAATTTATTTCCGTAATTAGAATTGTACTATAAATAGGATTCCTCTACCATATAAAGAGGGGCTTAATCATTTTTTAACGCATTGACGCATATCAAAGAAATATAGTACTTTCTAGCTTACATTCTTGCTCATTAGATTGTTATATTTCAATTGTTCTTGCATCGATCAGTTCGAGTGTGTTCCACTCGAGGGCTGAGTTCCGCTCTAACGCTGGTTTGCTTCACCTTATTGTTGATTTCCATCACTATTTTTTATATTTATCAATTAGTATTAGATAAAATCACGTGTATTATATAAATTTAATTATTATTTAATTTTTAGGATAAACATTGATAAACATATGAGCAGGGGTTTATATAAATCTCAAAGGTGGTTGATTGGAGGTATATCTATGGTGTGGGATCAGTGTTTAAATCGGCGACCGTCGGACTTCAGTAAGGAATCAAATTTTTAAGTTCATCTCCTAAATGGATTTGGATAGTAAGGATTTGGTGCTTTCCATTAAACGCCTAAAAGAAATAATCCTTGACCGTGTTAAAATTGGAGGCAAAGTAATTGCCAACTAATCTGTTGCATGCAAAAGCAAATATTTTGGTACAACGAGAAAGTGACAACTAAGTAGAGTCCACCTATTACGATTGGAAAAAGCATATATCAATAGTGAGGAACTAAATAAAATCCATGAAAGATACACCTACTCACGTGCACTATTAAAACATAGTGCTTTAAACTTCTTTTATGTGATAATGTAGTGACTAGGGGTGTTTATCGACCAGATTAGACGGCTTTTTACTCTTAACGATTTGGCTTGACGGTTATCGGCTTTTAAATATATTAATCTGTTAGCCACCCGATAAGATATCGGGCGGATTGGTATCGGGTTAGCTCTTATAGGGCGGTTAATGGGCGATTTATCGGCCTAACATACATGTTCACTAAATATCTCTTATTCTCCTCGACTAAGAAATAATGAATTGCCATAAAAAATTGCCATAAAAAATAATATTTTAGAGGCAATATGATGTATTTAATTTTTTTTGCCAGAGCCACTCAATTTGATTTCCGTGATTAGGAAATTAGCTTTACCATCTTCGGCATGTTGCCAAACAGGAGGATTACAACCAAAAATAAATTAAAAATAGAACCAAAATATTTCTAGATCCCGAGAATAAAAATGCTTAGAAGTAGAAATAAACTTTTGTTAATCATTTTCAAGGGTTTTAGCTTTTTTATATTTAATATATATAAATAAAAATAATATATATATATATATATATATATATATATATATATATAATATATTTATATTCTTAACGGGTTAACGGATTAGCCATTAAGAAAATTGAATAATCCATCCTCAAACCGATAAGCCATTAATAAAAAAAATTCAATCCGTTCCCCGTTCGTTAAGCCGTTAAGCCGTTACCAGTAAACCGTTAAGCTTCGATTTAAATCGATTTTTGATTTCGAATCGATTTTGAACACCCCTAATGGTGACATGGGATTTTGAGCTTTGCTTCAGCAAATGCAGAGGGTTCAACTTAGTTGAAATTATTTTAGGACTAAATTACACTCTGAGTTCGTAAAGTATTTTAACTATTACTTCAAGCTTTAATCTTTGTAGTACCCAAGTTTATACTTCTACATATCTTGAAGTAGGGATTGTAGGCAATTAAATTTTATTAAATATAATTCATAAGAAATTTAGATTAAATATCAATTTTGTTTTCTCAAAATAAATTTTATGTGCTAATATAATTGAATTAATCATATAAATTTAATATATAACGATTAAATAAATAAGTCTTAATCCGTTTGGCTAGCTCATTTAGTTGGGTTACAAGTAATGAACCCACTTCATTAGGTCCAAGATATCATCTTCCTAGAAGCCCAGTTTGGTGTCACATGTCAAATGACGTGGCACGCCAAGTCAAACTGAATAATCAATAGGATTATGTCTTGTGTCAAAATGACAACGCATGCCAAGTCACATTAAAAGGCCAATAAAAACGTGTTACGTGTGCAAGTGACATGTTCTGGCCAATCAAATACGACCTTGTCACACTTCAATTTGATTGGCCGGAAAGAGTTTATTTTTATCATAGCTCTTCCCTTCGACAACTATAAATAGGGGTCTTTGTAACGTAGAAAGATATAAGAAGATATAACAAGAGGCAAGAGAGATTTCATAGGTAAAATATGGCAAATTTCTCTACAAGTTTCAAGCTTCAAGTACTCAAGTTCAAGAAATCAAGTTCAAGCTCAAGAACGAAAAACAAATCAAGGTTCAAGGAGTACAAGTTCAAATCAAAGTTTGTGCTAGTTGAATTCAAAATCATTGTTCATGGTAACAATATAGATTTAAGATCAAGCTCAGGGGCTCTTGAATTTATTATATTGGAAAAAGAATTAGAGGATTCATAGAGATTGTATACTCATATTATTTGAAATCAAATACTACGATTGTCGCAATATTTTTGGACCTGATTTTATTTTCTTAACGCAAATTTATTGTCTACACTTACTTTTTAGTTTTTTATTTTTATTACACAGGAAGCTAAGATGTTAATCTCCATTTCATCTACACCGCCCCTATATGGTGAGTGACATATCTCTCTATTCCCTTACATAACTAATCTAAGATACTTGAAACTTCCTTTCTCGGGATGACTTGTGAGTCAAGCCTCGCTTCCACGTCTGCTTCTCGTTACGTCGTTGAACTTGCACTATACATATTATGTCTTAAGTCATGCTCAACCTGAAACCTTTAAACTTTAGAATATATCTCCAAACTTTCAACTTTTCGTTAACATCGTCCGGCTTTCTCATCAATTAACAATATATCATCACGAAATAACATACATCATCGCGTCTTGCCTTGAATCTAATAATACTATGTTATTTCCAATATTTATATTTGGATTCTTTACTTTGTTTGAATCTCTACGAATTCCTTTCCATCAAGAGGGAGGGATTTTACTCTCTTTCACGTATGTGTTTTAGTTTAATTAGGTATAAAGTTTAAGAAAATAAATTTTGCACCTTAAAAAGTAATGTAAAATATTACTGAATTTAGAAAGAAGCATTTTATTTATATTTTAAAATGGATTTAAAAGGAAAATAAAAAACTTAAATTAAAAAGAAAGCAAATAAATTGTTCACAATCTCCACGCGATGAATGTTGAATTCGACAATTCATCCTCAACATCATCGCCGTCCCACAATTCACACTAGAGTTCTCTCCTCACTCTGCTTGAAAGTTGAAACTTAGAAATTTTCCAAAACCAATGGCCAGAAGTCGAAAAGATCGCTCCAAAACCAATTGAGCTGCATCCTCTGTTCACAGCTTGAGAAACCTAAATGGAAGATGAAGGTTACTCTGATTTCTTTGTACTCTGAACCTTTGGCATTTTGATTTGATCTCTATGTGGTTTGAGAATTTTTGTCTAACAAGAATTTGGGGTCATATATCTTTTCAATGAATTTCACTAAAAATTAACTTGAACAAGAAACAAAAATAGGGAAGGGAGACTGCACAAACTAAGAAAATTTTCAAAGTAAGCAGAAAATAAGATTCAACTATTGCATGCTTTTTTTTTTATGAACATGGAGTTCAAGAACATGGGGCCATGGGGGTTGGGGGAAGGTAGCTGTTCTAAATAGTTCTATGCATCTAAAAATTTTGCTAATACATACATTATATTCAACAGAAACATTGGTTCTACTTCAAGGAAGAATGAGACACTAGATATGCAACTGGGGCCATATCTAGAAGGATGCCATGACAGAACAATCTACTAGAAGATGTTGCAGCACGAAATCCAGCTGTACTAGCAGGGCGAGGAACACGTAATGACATTGGAGTTCGTGAAATACTAGGCCCGTGCTGCATGGTAATTCTAGTGAAACTAGTGATAGAATAAGATTTAGCATCATTTTCATAAAATCCAATCATCTGATCTAGGAATAGGTCTTCCAAATCAAAGATACTGTCGTCCTTTATGCTAGCATTAAAACTTGGATATACTCCACCACCACTAGTGCTAGAAATTGACAGCAATGGGTTAGAATCAACAGAAAGACCTGGCTCACGAGCTCCCACAATGCTCTCAAAATCGTTCTTCGCAGCACTGCTAGAAGTTGTACAACCATGGACTCCAATATGATCGGCAATTGATAATGGCAATCTTGCAGTGTTAACAATAGGACCAAATTGAGTGGCTTCAACCAACTCTTTGGTGATTAACTCTTCCATTTCATACCCAACACTATTGACTGGATGAGTGTACAATTCAGTGCCATCAACAAAAGATGGTTGCCAGCTAAGTGATGGAGATGTCCTAGCGTCAACCCTACGCCACGCTTCAGAGGTGCCTTCTGCCGCCTGCCGGTACAGTGATTAGGTCTTCTACACCTAGCAGGAACTCATCATCGCCAATGAGAAGTGTTCTATTCAACTCACTAACAACAACACTACCAAACCGGAAATTCTCAGGGTTAATATCGGTGGTCATTCAATAGCATCTGTCATGCAGTTGGCAACTGCCCTGGTAAAGGTAACATCCCCGTCTCAAAAGCTTCAGCCACATAGTGATTGGCCATTGTAATTGTCCTCCACAAGGTCCATTCAACTTCTCATTTTTTTGTCCTTGTGAAGGTTCGGTAGTACCAGCAACACTAGTGATATCATGAATGCTTCTTCTCCTCTTCGCCTTATTATTGTATTTTAATCTACTGAAGAACTTCTGTGCATGGCTTGCCACCTGTGTTGGTGTTCTAGATACCCCACAGTGCCTAGATATACTTCTCCAATCACCTCTTCCATATTTCTCCAACCCCTCGAGAAACAACCTATGACAGGAAATAGGATACAAAGAAGTTATTAGCCTTGGAATTTAATTCTGGAAGTGAATTGCAAGACAATATCTGCATAAACCTATTACACTCGCTCAATTAACGGACACTTTTTATGCATCTTAGACTTTCTAATGGTTATACATACATTTTTAACTTCCATTTATATCCAATGAACACATTTAATAAATTTGAATTACCAAGTTTGGTGTTATTTCAGCAAACATTTATCTCTACTGATGACCCGCTGCCTAACCGGGAAACTACAATTTACGCTAATAATATGGTATTTTGATTTTTATTGGATCATCCCACTTATCAAGAAAGAGATGTTTATAGAATCATCTCCTCAAGCACCACATCATTCCTTGTTGCAATTGTCCCTCTTAATTCAACAACAGATCCTCTTTTGGCTTCTCAAATTGTTGTAGGCTTTATTTCTCTTATCTTCGGAAAAAATTAAATGGAACAGTATTTTCCAACAGAAAAGCAGAGCTCCTCTGAAATCAATAGAATGCTCGCCGAAGCAAAGTAGGGTCCAAAGATTTTTTTGTTGTTGCTGTTGTAAGCCCATCCTCACCAAGAAAAGAAAGTGAAATACAAATATTGTATACTAGAAAGTTTTCACAATACATCAAACAAACTTTTTGTGTTACTGACAAAATCAAATAAACTTTAGAAATTCTAATCACGAGAGAGTGAAAGGGATAGAAACTTGACAAGTCCAATCCAGTTGAAAAATCCTAGTGTGTGTGTGTGTTTTTTTTTGGGGGGGGGAGGGGGATCTTTCCAGCACCTAAACTATCATCAGGTATGTTTAATTAGATTTCCTTGATAAATATATGCTTTTGTACCTTCTTTAAGTCTCTAGTGACTAAGGTTTGATACTGAAGTTAATCTATTCGGAAGCTAAATTAGAGTATGGGATGAGGCTACAGAAGTATGATCGACTGTACTTTGTGATTAATGCTTTTCTGCTAAGTATGCTAGTATTTTTAGAGTCCTGAAACACGTGTACTTCAACGGGAAAACCAAAAGAAGGAAAAAGAATTATCTGCCAATTTTGATCGAGGAATTAATTACTGATTCAATGTTCCTCTATTTAAAGTGGTTAGGATTCTTTCCTTTTCCATATGTTAGACATCATGATATCCTTATGATTTAGTCGCCATAAAGTTTTAAAGCTTAACCGCATATCAAACATTATATAGTTAATGGCATATGGCTGCTGGGAGTTGTATTAATGTATATCCTTAGTTGTAGTATCAAGCATCAGACTATTGCACCTGCATGAGTATCATGTTCGGTAATTGAAATCTTGAGAAGGAAAATTCGGGAATGGAACCTTAGATGTACCCCCTGAGTTTAATGTTTTCTCAGCTTCATAACATATTAGCCTTTTGGTTTCTGTTGATAACATGAGCTATTCTAACTGCTAAGGACTTACTCTGGACCTCTAAATTTATCCTTTTCGCACTTTTTATTTGGAGGGTCAAGGATCCTTGGGAATCAAATAAATTTTCGGCATTTTATCATATTAAACTTGGCATCTGTGATTTGTTTACAATTGAGAGGCATTTATAAGTTGTTAGCTTCTAATTTGTCCATTATGTGGTGGCCATTTGATGAATGCCCATTTTGGTATTTTTGCAACATGGTCCTTTCACAAGATACTATGTGGAAGTTATTCACTTTGAAATCTTTTGAATTACTTGAAAATAATTGTCTCTCCGAAGAACCAAAATTTTAAGTATTTTAGCTGTTAAACGATATCTTTGTTCTGGCAAAGATAGCAAGATTCTCTAGATTGGTGCTTTATGGTTTGGTTGCATTTCGTTTGATATTCACGCTAAAACATTTCAAAGTCGAATCTTTTGATATACTATATGTTCAACTGGGCTTTCTCTCAAAAAGGCTAGAGATCTCTTTCAGATATCTTCTTGATTGGTCTCTAACAAGAATAGAAAGATATGCTTCATTGATGTAGTTGTAGTTCAGCTTGAACACAATTTGTTGTCGTTATATCTCATAATGAAACCTTCTTCCTAATAGTAAAAAAAATTGATGATCTCTTAATTATATACTCTTTTTAGACCTGACGTGGTAGAGATCTGTAGGTTCTATTTCAAATATAGAAATATCTGGTCAAACTCTTACTGGTTAGCTTCATCATACAAATCTCTGTCCGTATTCTATTTTACCTTTCCAGAGTGAGTTCATTAATCAGACATTTACTGATTAATTTTTCGTTAAATGGTTGAAAGCCTTTTAAAATAAATATAAAGTAGCTAAATACAGGAGCAACAGCCACAAAAGTAAAAAAAAAATCCTCGCAGTCATATGTTACTGTGTTAATCCTGCTTAGTTAGCTTGTTACCTTTTTCAACAAAAAAAAAAATCCTGCTTAGTTAGCCAGTAGCCTCATCAAAGTCTTATATTTCAGTGAACTTTAATTGTTTTACTCCACATTGATGTACAAGTTAACATCTAGAAACAAAGTCGTCGTTGTGGTCAGTCTGTTTTAATGTGCCACCTGCCTGTTCCCCTTATCAGTTGCTCTCATTACTGTGATTAAAATTAATAGCTGATGAAAAAAGTAGGAGCCTTGCTGCCATTCTTTCTGTTAACCAAGTGTCAGTGGGTACAGAAAATCATATATAGATGCAACAAATATTTATGCTGGTCTTTGTCATATATGGAAGTCATCCATTTTGGGAATACTCTTCAGAAACTTTCTCTTTTACATCAGAAAGCACTCTAGATCTAACAAAATGAACCCTGACCAGACATGCAATAGCTCCTCTTGGACTAAGGAGGAAGACAGAGCATTTGAAACTGCCCTAGCCATTTATGCTGGAGATAGCGATCAATTGATGAAGATTGCGGCTGCAGTTCCACGGAAATCTATTCCAGAATCTTACAACATTATAAAAAACTTGTTGATGATATAAATGACATCGAGGCGGGAAAAGTTCTGCTACCTCGATACGGAGAATGCAAGGTTGTTCCAGCTGCAGAAATAGATTATCTGGAGCAGAGGTAGAACGGCGAAAAGGGGTTGCTGCAGAGGAACACAGGTGAGGTTTTTTCTGCAAATTTGGTAAATACCATGTTAGTTTGCTTTAAATATCTGGCTAAATTGATGATTATCTAATCTCTACAGTAATGTGTTTCTTAATGGTTGAATAAATTTCATTGCTTACTGTAAGGATTAAGAAGTTCTTTGCGACAAAATGCTTTTTCTTTCCCTTTATTTTTGAAATTAACAACAATTCCGTCAAGTTGGACCAAAACCGCCGACAAAACTGTGTTAATATGTAATCTCTAAAATCCATTTTTAAATTATATATGGATGTAGTATATGTAAATGTATAATAGACAGTTGGTCGTAAGCAATGTCTTGCACGAATCTAAGTGGATCTTGTGTGAATTTTTCTCTGAAAATTTGGTATCTGACAATATGGAAGAGAACTCATCTGCTTTGGCTAGTAATTTCTTCAATTTTCTTTTAGACTTTTTTTTTCCTCAAGAAAAATTAAATGCAATGCTTTTTCGTGTGTAAGTTTGTCTTTTTCACAGAAGAGTGGAGTACAGCTCGAAATCAATTTTGTAACGTAAGTCATTGCATCATCAGTATATTTGTTATTCACAAACAGATGCGTGATATACTATATATGGACAAGTTATTATAGACCTCAGACTTATAAAGGCTTCAATCTAACTCATGCTGGAAACACTTGTGAAATTTGTTGCTGACGAAAAGTGATGTGAACAATATGCATATAGCCCATCAAGCTTAGTCCATGTATAGTTTCTTCTTTAGCACCTCATTGAATACCATGCGAAGAGCCAGTTAGATGCTGGCAATATTTATATTTCTCTTTCTTTTCTTGGTGAGGATGGGCTTACAGCAACAACAAAAAAATTTTGGACCTTACTTTGCTTCGGCGAGCGTTCTACTGATTTCAGAGGAGCTCTGCTTTTCTGTTGGAAAATACTATTCCATTTAATTTTTACTGAAGATAAGAGAAATATACCCTACAACAATTTGAAGCCAAAAGAGGATCTGATGAATTGAGAGGGACAATTGCTACAAGGAATGATGTGGTGAGTGAGGAGATGATTCTATAAACATCTCTTTCTAGATAAGTGGGATGATTCAATAAACATCAAAATAACATCCACTAGTGCCATATTATTGGTGTAAATTGTAGTTTTATGGTTAGGTTGCGGGTCGTTAGTAATGATAAATGTTTGCTGAAATAACACCAAAGTAGGTAAATCAAATTTATTAGATGCGTTCATTGGATATAAATGGAAGTTAAAATTGTCTGTATAATCATACCGACTTGTGAGTAGAAAATCTAAAATGCATAAGAAGTGTCTGTAATTGAGTGAGTGTATTAGGTTTAAGCAGATATTGTCTTGTAATTTATTTCCGAGATTAAATTCCAAGGCTAGTAACTTCTTTCTATCTTCTTTCCTTTTGTAGGTTGTTTCTCCAGGGGTTGGAGAAACATGGAAGAGGTGATGGGAGGAGTATATCTAGGCACTCTGTGGTATCCAGAACACCAACACAGGTGGCAAGCCATGCGCAGAAATTCTTTAGTCGGTTAAAAGACAATAATAAGGCGAAGAGGAGAAGAAGCATTCATGATATCACTACTGTGGATGCTGTTACTACTGAACCTTCACAAGAAAGAAACTGAGAAGTTGAATGGACCATGTGGAGGGCAATTAACAATGGCCAATCACTGACTATGTGACTGAAGCTTTTGACACAGGGATGTTTCCTTTACCAGGGGCAGTTATCAACTGCATGATCGATGCTATTGGAGGACCATCCGGTGTTAACCCTGAGACTTTCCTGTTTTGTACTGCTGTTGTTAGTGAGTTGAATAGTTCACTTCCCAATGTGGATGATGAGCTTTTGCTAGGTGTAGAAGACTTAATCACTGTACCGACACAGGGCACCTATGAAGCGTGGTGCGGGGTTGACCCTAGGTCATCTACATCACTTAGCTGGCAACCATCTTTTGTTGATGGCACTGGATTGTACACTCATCCAGTCAATAGTGTTGGATATGAAATGGAAGAGTTAATCACCAAAGAGTTGGTTGAAGCCACTCAAGTTGGTCCTATTGTTAAACACCGCAAGATTGCCATTATCAGTTGCCGATCATATTGGAGTCTATGATTGTACAACTTCTAGTAGTGGTGCGAAGCACGGTTTTGAGAGCACTATGGGAGCTCGTGAGGCAGGTCTTTCTGTTGATTCTAACCCATTACTGTCAATTCCTGACACTAGTGGTGGTGGAGTATATCCAAGTTTTGATGCTAGCATAAAGGACGACATCTTTGATTTGGAAGACCTATTCCCAGATCAGATGAGTGGATTTTATGAAAAGGATAGTAAATCTTAATCTATCACTAGTTTCACTAGAATTATTGTGCAGCACGGGCCTATTATTTCACGAACTCCAATGTCATTATGTTTTCCGCGTCCTGCTAGTGTTGTTGGATTTCACGATGTAGCATCTTCTAGTGGATTGTTCTGTCATGGCATCTTTTTGGATATGGCTCCAGTTGCATATCTAGTGTCTCATTTTCCTAGCAGTAGAACCAAAGGTTTCAGTTGTATATGGTGTATGTATTAGCAAACTTTTTAGACGCATAGAACTATTTAGAACAGTTACTTCCCCCAAACCCATGCCCCCTTTCACTTCTTTCTGTCCTTTGGCGTACAAGCATGTTCTTAAAACTCCATGTTCATAAATAAAAGCATGCTTTAGTTGTATTGAATCTTATTTTCTGCTTACTTTGAGAATTTTCTTAGTTTGTGCAGTCTCTCTCCATGTTAATCTTTTATGAAATTCATTGATTGGTCCAAACAATTACGGAGATCTGGCTAGTTTGACATTCATCACTAGAACTTTTCAAAGTACAAATTAGTTTTCAAATCAATTCTGACGGTGCAGAATACAAGAGGGGTTGCTCTGATGGTAAGCAATCCTCACTTCCAATCGAAAGGTTGTAAGTTCGAGTCTCCTCAAGAGCAAGGTGAGAAGTTTTTGGAGGGAAGAATGCCGGGAGTCTATTTGGAAACAGGCTCTCTATCCAAGGGTAAGGGTAAGATCTGCGTACACACTACCCTCCCCAGACTCCAGTAAGTGGGATTAGGGTTGTTATTGTTGTTCTGATGGTGCAGAAAATCTTTACAGTATAAATGGATTTTAATTGTTTACTCATTGTATTGATAATAGCATAACATGGGCATTTAAAGTAATTCACTCTAATATGTAATTAGTTTCTATCTTAAACTCTGTATCAAACTCGTCAAATTATGAGAAATAACAAAAACAGAGTTCGCAATAACTCTGTGTCTAAGACTTTAGTATCTCCTATATGTATCATTTATTACAATGACATTGCCTGCCAAGGGTCCCCTAGTCTCTCTGCCCAGGGTAGGGATAAAGTCTGTGTACATATTACCTTTCCTACATCCCACTTATGAGATTATATTGTATTGTTGTTATTGTTGTTACCATTGCCCAACCCGTTATTATCTACTTTTCCTCTTTGGTCCTCAAATTTGCGTGTTCAAGGCATTGAAGATTCTTTCTCTATCCCCTACTATTTCTAAACTAACATCTTCTCTTTGAGCGCTATAAAATTATAGCGGTACATTTCAATCTTGAAAATTGCATTATAATCATCTTTCCTTAATTAGACATATGGTAACTCTAACGGTGTGAGCTTGCTCCCATTATCTGTTAGAGGCGGAGTTATGATTCCAATTTTATGGATTTTGAATTTACAATGATGTCTTTAAATGTTAATAACTGGTTTTAAATTTGATATTTTTACATATTTAATAAATTTCTTAATTTAAATTCAAAAATTACTAGGTTCGAACGATCGACATTCAAGCATCTATGTTCGCCCCTGTTACTGGTTTGAAGTCCAAATAAAGAACGAGGATATAATTTGATTAAAACTCATAAAACTGGTCAATTTATGATCAATTTTCATATTATAAAGATCGTGAGATTAGATAAAGCAGTATAGTTATTGAGGATATGTACATTCTATAACGCATCTAATTCTCTTGGAACTGAGACATAACTTTTTTAAGA
Source organism: Nicotiana benthamiana (assembly GCA_034376525.1). NCBI lineage: Eukaryota > Viridiplantae > Streptophyta > Magnoliopsida > Solanales > Solanaceae > Nicotiana > Nicotiana benthamiana. The sequence goes on from CM067329.1 coordinate 78,355,548, forward strand.
TAATCATAACCAAATAATATATTGTTTACCAGAAAAACGATATAGTTGAATTTGTACCGTTATTTATAGACACGTGGATAAATTGATCCAATAAAATAAAATAACAAAGTATAAACAAAGTAATTAAAGACAATTGAAGAAGAAACAAGCATGGGCTTTAGAATGTTCCCGTTGGGATCAATAATACAACCTTTATAAAAAGCTTTAGAGAAAGAATACTAATCTTTTGTTACAATATTTCTTGATGTCTTACAATATAAAGAAAGCATCTATTTATACTAGAGCTATGTGGTTTATGGTCTACCAATTATGCACGGTTAATCACCAATATTAATGTTATGATGAAAGGTAATAAATGTGAAGAATAATAATGGGTAATAAAGCTTAATAAAGACTAATAAAAGCTGAAGGAATCTTGGGGTCTTCTGCAACGTTTCTGTAACGGTCATATCTTGAATTACTTCTTATCTAGCCACAGGTTTGTATGCAATGTGAATATGGTTGATACTGATGATTAACACATATTGCTTCCTAATTCACCTATCTTCTAAGACCAGTTTTTACCATCCTCCCACTTTTAGGTTATTCACAGTGATGTGACCGGGATGTGTAAGTTTACCACCCTCGTTATCGGCTCATTAAATCCTTGCCGGAAAAACCCAATCGGGACAAAAATGGGGCAAAGGAAAAAAGAATGCAAAACTTAGGGATTCAGATGATGCATATAATCACATATTATTCTTTCGTCGATGACTGATTGGCGCTGAGGAAGTACTGCCATCACAGAGAACCCAATCTCGAATTTTTTAGTATCCACTCGGAACTTTCGAGTTTTGAGTTTTTAGTTGTACTCAATTTTATTTTAATTTTTTGTATTTTGACTCTTTGGTTTTAATTACACCCAAAAACTTTTATAACCTTACAGCCTTAGAGACTAAGGATGTATATGACCAGGAATGTACTTCTGATTTTGATAAAATTTCGGAATTTAATGCTTTTAGTTAACTTTACTATTGAAAAATAAGACATCCGACCTTTAGTCATTTGATTGGATGGCTTCATAAGAGAGGGCTCTTATATTTACGGTGCTTATGAAGAGGATGTCTCATGTTCCTTCGGGCACAATTGTTTTAGATTTGTAATCCTTTTTTGCTTCTAAGTATGAACAAATATTAAAATAAATTTCTTCATTCAAACCTATGCGAGAATGTTTTTAGAAGGGGCAAGTTTTGCTTCATTTCATTCCTTGACCTTATACAAATATTACACCTTTATGCATACGATAATTTACCAGAAATGATAAAAAAAATCATTATAAGAGAATTGGACCAGGCTGAAATTTACTTGGTCCAACCGGTTGTTGATTCTGATTCCTTCTATTTCTTAAATTCCCCTCTCTGGAGCTGATCTGGCAGTCCCCGATCTTTTACCTGGCTGTCTCCAGCACTTTTCTTTATTTCAGAGCTTTTTTCAGGCTATCTCCGGTATCCTATACGGATGATTTCAGATCCATCTTTAGATGCTTCCGGTACTTATTATTGTAATTATTGTTGCTTTGATGCAACAGTCCCCAACATTCATAGATAGTATAGTCTTTCATTGAAGTTATTTTCTGGCTAGCGCTTTTTGGAATGTTCCTTCCTCCTATCCTAATAGGTATGGTTCAAAACGGTGACTTGAATGCCTCCGATCAAAGTTCATTTGACCTTGACTCCGAGCCATAGAAGATGTTAATTTAATTACCTAATCTTTTTTTTTGCATGAATCTTTGACTCGTACCTATTATGAATATTCGCTCAAGTTGTTACTTGAAATTCCAGGAAACTTTCCTTTAACTTCTTTGAGGCATTATAGCTTAAGGGATTGAGACCCTTAGTAAATGATTCTTTTGTCCATTCATCCAGTATTGTCGAGAACAACATTATCTCCTTTTGGAACCGGATCACAAACTCCCGCAACAAATCTGAGTCTTTTTGAAAATATCTGCTTGAACTTTTCTCGCTCCAGCGTGATCTTTAATGAAAGAATTTGCAAGAATTTTAAAAGAATCAATTGAGTGTTCAGGTAAAAGTGAATGTCATGGTAAAGCCCAATTTGATAGAGTTTTACCAAATTTCTTTAGCAAAATTGGTTCATCACATGCATAGCTAAATCATTTCCCTTCAAAGCTATGGTGTAGGTGATCACGCAATTCTGGTCCTAAAAAGGATAAGTGGTCGCTGCAAATATAATTCGGTTTAAAAGTCCGGAGTCGAATTCCACAAAGAACTAAGGCTTAGCTATATCTGTTTAATATTTTTAAAAAGAAAAGTTTGAATAATTTTCTAAATTATAAAGATTGAGATTTATATTTATAATTAATTAACTAGCAAATACAAGGGTAAAATTATCAACTAAAGAGACAAAGGGTTGGAGACTAAATTAAGCAGGTCTAGAGTTATGATTTTTTCAATTGTCGGAATCCTTCTAGCTATGTTCCCTATAATTTTGCTAATGTATTCTCTACTGATCGTGAGCACTTTAGACCACGTCAAGACTTTGCTATTCCTAAACCTGCCTTTAAACCAACTGTATTGTTTTCTCACATACGTTAGGAGTGACATTGTTCAACAACTACCTAAATATGTACTCATTCTCGAGCACTACACACTAAATAGGCACAGTTAATTGATGGTCATTCAATCAACAACAACAAAGACGTAGTTGAACAAGTAGAGAAATCCAATGACTCAATTATATAAAAACATAACAAGAATTTATCCTACAAAAGGTTCTATAAAAAATCCTAGATAAAAAATTAGTTGTTCATAATAGTATGTAGAACTACAATACCAAAAGTCATAACCAACAATGAAAAAATAAGAAGAGGAAGGAAAAACTCGTAGAAGAATTCTCCGCCTTGCTCCTATTGTGTCTCTACCTCCTTAGGTCGAATCTGTATCAAAAATTGGTCTCCTCTAAAAATATTATTTTTCCATGTATATATACCTAGTAGGGTCGGATCCAAAAATAATTATACCTTCTCCTAGACGAAAATAACACTTTTCCCAGGTTTGACTAGCGCGGCCGCGCTAATGGCCCAGTGTTCTACCTGACGAGCGCGACATGAGCGTGACTTCGATATTGATGCACACCTTTTACCTCATTCCGCTTACAATTTGAAAAATATAAAACATGAAAGTTGTATCCCTTTGAGCTAGCTTTCCAATTATATATTGTGGAGCACAAATGGAGTTCTGAGCAAAACGTTATATCTATTTTAGTAGACTAGTGCACAATATGCCTATTCGATTCTTCGTTCGCTCTAACTATCAACTATTGACCCCCAAACACGATCCCGTCTTAATTCCTTGAGCTTTTACTCAGACTTCAAAGCTCCAAATTACTTTAATTCATTCCATAATATCTACATAGCTCGGAATCATTCCTACAAGGCATAAATTACACCATTAGTGCAAAACACTAGTGATTACTAAAGTGCAGTAAATTTGAGTGTAATAAGCGACTAAAATATATAATTATAGCCTATCATCAACACCCCACACTTAAATCATTGCTCGTCCTCTAGCAATCAAACTACACTTTATATAGACACGACCTTTTAAAATAATTCTCCTTACTCATCACACCAAGAGTATCTAAAATAGACTAAGCACAAAAGCATAACATCTTTACCTCAAGATTTGACTCACAAATTCCACGCATTATTCACAACTCACCTACTTACTCTAACATAGAGATCACTAACATTATCTTTCCTTCATGAATCAAGTGCCCTCACACAACAAAAGAGAGTAGTTCCACATAATAAGATTTATGAAAACTTAGGAACTCAAGATAGAAAGAATTCACTCACTCTCAAAAATAACATTCATATGCCACAAAAGATGTACCATAAGCTTGCCCGTAGTGTACTACTCTACTAATCGAGCTCATTCAATCTAGGATCAATTAGGACTTTATTTGATTGTAATGTAGGCCGAGGGATGGGTAGTATACATTTAGATATAAGAGTGATTACACATCCATAAGCACTTTAATACATATACTTTAACATTCAAAACCCACACTTATGTCAAACCAAACTCCACCTTAACCTCAATGTATATTACCTCATACTTCTTTAAGCACATTAACATCAAAAGCCACCACTTATCAAGGAATATTTTTCGTCACAACAAGCGAACTATTTCTTTTTCTAATTCAAGTGGCTCTTACTTTTTTCAAAATAGTGCAAATTTCTCCTTATTTCATTAGTTTCACTTAAAATCCAAACCAACCACACAACACTTTAACTTTTACACAGTTCATAATAATTCAAGTGCTCATGAGAGGTTAAAAGGTTCAAATAGATGATTAATTCAAACAAATGGGTAAGGCTTGTAATGTGGTTGCCAAAGAAATAATATTATTAGTTCAAATGGGTTAACTACGATACATAACAATTAGGTGGGTAAAATATACATATCTGGCTCAACAAAAAACCCCTATATCACTTCCCGGATTGAACAAAACTATATTTCGCATTGCAAACATACAGGGAAAGTTCTAAGCATCAAATGTAATGCACATAATATAACAAATCGTCACACACATGGCACATAACTCACTCGATATTGGATCATTAAGACACTCTAGTCAAAGCAGTTGAGCAACGTTAAGAACATACAATTTAAGGTACTTATCCAAGAGTCAAAAACTGAGCATAAGTGTCACAACCAAAGTACTCACTATTCTCAAGGCATAACAAAGTCCAGAGATATTGCTTCAATTCAAAACACAACACAATGGCTCCAATTCTTAAAAAAACTAACTACACCCGGTTCAAATAAAATCCTTGGAAAAGAACCGCAGCACAAAGGAAAACCAAGAGGGAATTACTACACTACCTAACAAAAGAAAATCTTTTTTTTTTCTTTAGACTTAAATTCCCAAGAAAATAATCTAATATATCCATCGTCGGGAGAAATCCAATCTTTTCTATTTTAAAAAATTATTCAATTAAACTAACACAACTAAAATAACATAGAAAGTCACCCTGATAATCTCCTCACCCCACACTTAAAATTGTGTATTATCTCCAATCTACACCATAACTAATAAAAGAGTAAAAGAGATTCCCTGGTAGGCCAAAGGCTGGAGCACTAACAGCTCATAGGGTACTCAGAATTCTCCCAAGTACTTGGTCCTTTGTGTAGGTACCTCACGCTTAGTTCCAGCCATTTGGTTTGCTATTGCATCCTTCAAATACCTTTGCTTTCCATGCTCCTAGAAAATAAAAAGATGACACTACAAAAATAGTACAATTAAAAAAATAAAAAAAATAAAAAAGAAAGCAATAAATCCGGGTTGCCTCCCAAAAAATGCTTGATTTAATGTCGCGGCACGACGCGAATCACTTTTTACCTCCACCTCGAGCTTATGAATTGAATCCCCAATTTGGCATCAAGTTTTCGGCTATGCTCCAGGGGTGTAGGAACAAATCTGATTGACCCAAGCAACCATTGTACTATTCTATACTTCTTTATGTTTAAATGAGGTATGTAGTCCTATCTTTCTAGCAAGAAAATTTCCAGAATGTAGGCACCTCGTTCCTCATTCCTTAACTTCTCAATCGGCTCGGATGACTCTATTTCCATATCGCCATCCAAGCACAATGTAGAAAAATATTTGGAGTGACGAATGCACTCACATATATGAACTTCAAGAATTTCAGCATCCTCAACATCAATGATACTAGAGTCAGCAAAATTTGTATCATCAATGTCCTTGGCTGACTCTAGTCTCACTTCTTAAACATTGACATCCTTAAATTGTAGTTGGCTAGGTTGTTGATTTTCTACTATGACCTTCCCAATTAACACCTCAATTTCATGCTCTTTTTGGCTACTATCATCAATAGAGGTTTGTTGAGCATTAAAAACTCCAACCACTAGACTCAGTTGAGCCTCTAACTTGCAAATAGTTGCCTCTTGCCTTTGTATCTGCAATTGTTTTTCATTATTTTGTTTCAGAAGGTACTTTAGCATATCCTTGATCTCGTTCAGGCCCGCATTCCCAGGTTCATTGCTCCTATTAACTTCACAAGAAAATATAGGACCATCATAGTAAGGGGTTGCAGGAAGATAAGAAATATAAGCACAACCATTAAAGTGACCATTTTTACCACCATACATTTCACAAATAAGGTAGAGTTGGTGCACATAACTCGATATCGAAAATATTTTGATAATTTTGATACGGGTGGGTCACAATACATATGAGGATCAATAATAGAATTACATACACCTAAATTCCTATAATTCCAAGATGTCATATTTCTCAAATTAACAATTATAAAAAAATAAAAAAAATAAAACAAAATAAAAGGTCAAACTTGAATCCTAGCAATATATACAGCTACAACTACACCGTTAGGTCCCCGGCAACGGCGCCAAAATTTGATCATGCCCATCTCTTGTCCTAAAAAGGATAAGCGGTCGCTGTAAATATAATCTGATCTAAAAGTCCGGAGTCAAATCCTACAGAGAACTAAGGCTTATCTATATCTGTTTAATATCACTAAAAAGACAAGTTTAAATAATTTTCTAAATTATAAAAATTGAGATATATATTTCTAACTGATTAACTAGCAAATGCTAGAAAATAGTAAAATTATCAACTAATGAGACAAAGGGTTGGAGACTAAATTAAGGAGGTCTAGAGTTATGATTTCCCTAATTGTCGAAATCCTTCTAGCTATGTTCCTTAAAATTTTGTCAATGTATTCACTACTGATAGTGAGCAATTTAGATGTCGTATTCTCTCTCGAGCAACTACAATAATTTACTATACATATTCACTCGAACTACGCTAGTTGGCTTTATCTAACCGCTCATTATGACCAATGGAAAATAGGAATATTTGGTGATTCAAGAAGTGACTTTTCATTATTCAGAAATTCAGAATAATGAAAATTGACTAAACAAATGTTCAACTTTATATTTTGTTCTGGTGGGATCAATTCAATAAAAGAAAAAAAGCAATTCGAGTCGGTCTTGAAACAATTCATTGCATTTTCTCCTAGACTTCCTAGGTAAATCCATTTTATTATTCAACAATGAGCCACTAGACACTATGTATCTACTGCATGTAATTATGCATATATACTTATGTTTATAATATATGTACATATAGATATTTTATCCACATAGTGAATAATTCCGAAATTAAATCAAAAAGGCCCTTTTAACTCAGTGGTAGAGTAACGCCATGGTAAGGCGTAAGTCATCGGTTCAAATCCGATAAGGGGCTTTGTAAAACTCCAATCTAGTATTCATATTTGGGGGAGAATTGTATTTTTATTTGTAATAAAAAAAGTAACTAACTGGATAATACATTATCATTATACTTAATTATTATACTTAGTTATAAAGTTGAACATTTGTTTAGTCAATTTTCATTATTCTGAATTTCTGAATAATGAAAAGTCTTTCAGGCTTTGTTATTCCTAAACCTGCCTTTAAACCTACTGTATTGATTTCTCACATACGTTGACGTTGTTCAACAACTACCTAAATATGTACTCTCCCTTGAGCACTACATACTAAATAGGCACAGTCAATTGATGGCCATTCAATCAATAACAACAAACACGTAGTTGAACAAGTAGAGAAATCCAATGGCTCGATTATAAAAACATAACAAGAATTTATCCTACAAAAGGTTCTATCAAAACCCTAGATAACAAATTAACTATTCATAATAGTATGTAAAACTACAATACTAAAAGTCATAGAAAAAATAGGAAGAGCAAAAAAAAAACTCGTAGAAGTTTCTACGCCTTTCTCCTATTGTGTCTCCGCCTCCGTAGGTCGAATCTGTGACAAAAATTGGTCTACTCTCAAAATACTGTTTCTCCATGTATATACACCTAGTAGGGTCAGGCCCAAACAATTATACCTTTCTATCAAAACCCTAGATAACAAATTAGCTATTCATAATAGTATGTAAAACTACAATACTAAAAGTCATAACAACAATGAAAAAATAGGAAGAGCAAAAAAAAAACTCGTAGAAGTTTCTCGCCTTGCTCCTATTGTGTCTCCGCCTCCGTAGGTCGAATATGTGTCAAAAATTGGTCTACTCTCAAAATACTGTTTCTCCATGTATATATACCTAGTAAGGTCAGGCCCAAACAATTGTACCTTCTCCTAGACGAAAAAAAACACTTTTCCAAGGTTTGACTAGCGCCGGCCGCGCTCGTGACCGTGCTAATGGCCCAGTGTTCTGCTTGACGAGCGGGGCCTGAGTGCGAACGTGCTATTGATGCGCACTTTTCACCCTGTTCCGCTTAGAATTTGGAAAAACATAAAACATGAAAGTTGTATCACTTTGAGTTAACTTTCTAGCCAAGGAGTTCTGAGCAAAACGTTATATCCATTTTACTAGACAGTGCGTAATATGCCTACTCGATTCTTTGTTCGCTCCAACTATCAACTGTTGACCCCCAAACATGATCCCAACTTAATATCTTGAGCTTTTACTCATACTTCAAAGCTCCAAATCATTTTAATTTATGCCATAACATCTATATAGCTCGGAATCACTCCTACAAGGCATAAAACACACCATTAGTGCAAAACACTAGCGATTAAAGCATATACTCTATCAAAGTGTAGTAAATTTGAGTGTAATAAGCGACTAAAAGATGTAATTATAGCCTATCATCTATATGTTATAATGTGTTCCTTTGAATCCGATGTTCTATCGTCTTTTGAAATATTTGACATCTTGAATCTCCATGGGATCAACTTCGGAGTCTCACTTAGTGTAAACAACAATTGAAAATATTTTTTCGAATTCGGACCCTTTAGGACGACTGGTGCTTCCAAAATATGATCTATCCGAGCATGGGATTCTTTAGCATTTTGATCCATTAAATCATTCATTTCCCATATAAACCCTTGGGTTTGGGTTTGAAAGAATTGTTTGCAACATTTTTGGATTCACTACAGGCACCACCTGCTTGATTGTTGATTGTTTTGAACTCCCCGCGGTAACGATGTTACAGATTCTTTGTGCCACTTGACTTATTGGTACGCCAGGAAGGACTCGAACTCCACCATTTGAATTATTGGAAGCAACCAGTAATTTTTGCCAAAGCTCAATCATTATTCGATCCTGTCTTGAGAGATAATTCATGATCTTCCTTTGCTGCTCTCTAAAAAATTTAATAGTAACGACAACGAGTTCATCATTCATATCATCTGGGTAGGACTCCTTGCTCGCCGAGTATTTCTTTTTACCCGGTTAAGAGTTGACTCATTTCCATCGAGAAGGATTTCACTTATTAAACCATATTGTTGATTTCCATCATGGAGATTGTCCACATGCTCGTTGTTGTTATTTGTTCCAACATTGATCGAGTTGGCGTCATTGGTTGCCATAATTGTAGTATGCTTACAATAGACAAACCTCAACATTGATCGAGTTGACGTCATTGGGTGCCATAACTATATTATGCTTACAATTGAAAAACTTTAAAGTATGGTAGTAAATGATAAATATATAAAAAAAATATCACAATTGTCTAAGCCCCCACAGTGGGCGCCAAACTGTTTATCAAAAAATAGTACAATTAAATTTGTAACATGGTGTATACACACATGGATTAAATTGATCTGATAAAGTAAAATAACTAAACAGAATAAATAAAAACAATTGTAAAAAAAACAAGCATGGCCTTTAATATGTTCCCACTAGATTCAAGAAGATAGCTTTTGAAAAAAGCTTCAGAGAAAGAATACTAGTCTTTTGTTATCAATATTTCTTGAAATCTTACAATAGAAAGAAAGCATCTATGTACACTAGAGTTATGGGGTCTGGTCTACCAATTATGCCTTATTAATCATCAATATTAATGTTACGATAAAGGTAATAAGAGGGTATTTGGCTAAGCTTATAAGCTGGTCAAACTAGCTTATAAGCACTTTTTAGTTTATTTACGCGTTTTTTAACAGTTAGCTTTTATTGATATAAAAAAATTACAATGAAGAGTTTATAGTAGTAGTATGGACTAACCACTACTTCCAGTACGAACACCTACAAATACATGAATTTGCAACCTAAAGCTAAGGGTAATGGTTAAGTTGTCGCAGTCCAGCTTGCCAAAGCTTACAGTTTCTGCCGTGAATATGAATAAGCAATGCAGCCTCGCGACATAACTGGTTCTCCTCGAATGCTTTCCCTTCAAATCTAATATAGTTCATGTTTCTCCAAATCAGTGCAACATTGGTTACAAAGGCAGAAGCAGCAACAGCCTAGTGCCACAGTTTACTCCTAGCTTGACAGCATATCCATTGGAGTTCAGCTTCCCAGCTTCGAATTGTTCTGTTATGGCCTATCCAGCAGCACATTCTATGCCACAGTCGATTAGTGACTGGGCATTCAAAAAACAAATGAGCAAAATCTTCTACATGTTGCTTACAGAATACACAATTCATAGACACATGCACACCAATCTTCTGTAATCTGTCAACAGTAGGCAGTCGATGTTGAGCAGCAAGCCAAGCAGTAAATTTGTGTCAAGGAAGGCATTAGAGATCAACAGCAGATTCTTCCATTCCACCTTAGGAAAGATAGGGAGCATTACATGGTATAGTTTCTGAATATGGAATTTGCCTAGCCTGCACAACCCATCCAGTCTAAGTGAGAGATCACCTTGCAATTGTTGATTATCCAGAATTGGATTTCTGCAGTCCAATATCTTTCTAACTACCCAAGATGCTGTCTTGGGAATAGGCATTGTAGCAATATCATGGTTCTTAACATAATAGTAGTGTATCCATTTGATCCACAAACAATCTTTCTTCCTTGCCAAGTCCCAAAAGAGCTTAGTGATAGCTGCCTTATTCCATATATGCATGTCTATGATGTTGAGACCTCCAGCAGTGACTGGTCTACAGACCCTTTCCCAGGCTACCAGAGCTCTTTTATTAATTGTTGCACTCCCAGTCCACAAATAAGATCTGCAAACATCTTCAATGATCTTCAGAACCTTCTTTGGCAGGATGAATATCAGTGCCCAATAAGTTTGAATACCAAAAATAACAGTTTTGATCAATTGACATCTTCCTGCATAAGATAGTAATTTGGCAGACCAGCAAGTGATTTTATCAGTTATCCTCTCAATCAGTGGCAAGTAATGGTGGATGGCAAGCTTCTTTGAGTGAAGAGGTATCCCTAAATATTTGAAAGGCAGCTGACCCTCAATGAAGCCCAGAGATTCTAGTATGACTTCTTTGACATTCTGATGAACACCAGCCAGATAAACAACACTCTTAGTATTGTTAGCATATAGTCCAGAAGCTACAGAGAATGTAAGTAAAGCATTATGCAGAATCTGGATAGAAATAATATCAGATCGACAGAATAGGAGAAGATCATCAACAAAACAGATATGGGCACAGTTCAGCTTCCTGCATTTTGTATGGAAGTTGAAATCTCCATTTCTGTGTAACTGAGCCAGCAGCCTATTTAAGTATTCCATAGCCAGAACAAACAAATAAGGTGACAAGGGATCTCCTTGTCGAATACCCCTCCTAGCACTGAAAGGCTTAGTGAGACCACCATTCAACACTAGTGAGTAAGTCACAGAAGTGACACAAGCTATTGTCCAATTAACAAATTTTGCTGGGAATCCAAGATCAATAAGTAATTGTCTGAGGAAGCTCCATTCAAGAGTGTCATATTCCTTCCTCAAATCCACCTTCATAACACATCTTGGAGACACACCTTTCCTGGAATAACCCTTGAAAATTTCATGGCTAAGCAAAATATTATCAATGATGCTCCTCCCTTCAATAAAGGCTGACTGGGCTTTTCCAACAAGATCACCAATAACAGATTTCAGTCTCCTAGTGATGACCTTGGATATAATCTTATAGACAGTAGTGCAGCAGGCAATAGGTCTATAATCTTTCACTGTTTTAGGAGTTTTAACCTTAGGCACAAGAGCAATAACAGTAGTATTGACCATGTGAGGCAGTGTACATGTAGAAAAGAAGTCCTTTGTGGCAGCATATACATCTTCCTTGACTATCTTCGAGTTGCTAGTAAAGAACTCCACAGGGAAGCCATCTACACCTGGTGTTTTGTCTTTAGGCATATCCTTAACAGCTTCAGTGATTCTTCCATAGTAACATCCTGAATAAGTGACCTTTGCTGTGATAAGGTCAGACAACGTCCTTCCTTAACAATAGCAGTATTAATGCAAGGCAATTCAGCAGCACATTCACCCATCAATGACTTGAATACTTCAATAAATTCCTGCTCCACAGCCAAAGGATCTGTCAGCTTCAAACCTGCATCAGTGTATATAGAAGTAATATTATTCTGACTGGTTCTGATCTTCCACTGGGCATGGAAATATTTTGTGTTTGCATCTCCACATTCTATCCAACAAGCCTTTGATTTCTGCCTCATAATTTGCTCCTCTACATTGCTCCATTTCTCATTGTCATTTAGAGCTGCTTTCTCCTCATTAAACAATTGCTCTGAAAATGGATTATGTAGCAAATGATTCTGTATGATATCCAATGATTCCCTAGCCTGGATTAGCCTCTGTTTGTAGGAAGCCATATGGATGTTCAGTTCTTTTAAGTGCTGCTTCAAGAACTTCAATTTATACCAAATCTGTTGCAGAGGTGATCCTTCACACTGCTGACTCCATGCATGCTGCAAAATAGAAGAAAACTAGGGATTCTCCATAATAGCATAATAGAATCTGAATGGTTTAGGATGCAATAGCTTTTGACTCCCAAACTGTATGAGAATAGGAGACTGATCAGAGACTGAGGGATTCATAAAATCTGCTTCCAGATGCCCATATTGCTGAAGCCACTGAAAATTACCCAGTGCCCAATCAATTTTGCTATAGACATGCTTATTTGTCCATAAATACTTCCAACCTTTAGATCTAAGGGAGGTCAATTGGAGATCAGAAATGACCTCTTTAAACTCTCTAACTTCAACATCAGTGACTGGAGAACCAATCCTATCATCAGAGCAAAGGATAGAATTAAAATCACCACTTAACAGCCATGCATCTTGATTGGGAACATTTATTGATCTTAGATCATTCCACAGCTGTTTCCTTAGGACTACAGAATTGTGAGCATAAATGACGCTCAATTGTATTCTGATTTTATTCAAAGGATCTTCTAACAAGCAATGAATAAACTGGTCAGTCACACAAGAGATATGGATCTGAATGTGAGGCTTCCAGATTAGCCATATCCTCCCATTGACAACTTTGGCATAGTTGCATTGCACCTTCCACCCTTTTGCAATCTTATCTACAATCTTCTTTGCTTTATGTTCCTTTACTCTAGTTTCAAGACATCCCAGGACATCCACTTTATTCCCAGCCAGAAAGCTTTTCAGTTCTTTCTGTTTATGGGCTTTATTAAGCCCCCTAATGTTCCATGTGACTATAATCATGAATCATTAGGCAGCAAACTCCAAGAGGGACCAGGATCTAACTGTTGTCCCCTCCTACCATCATCAAGTATAGCAGCAACAGCCTTGCCCTTGTCATGGTCAACCATAACCTCTATATCACCACTAGATGCATTAGCTTCAACATGTGCTTCCTGATTGGCAGGGTCATCTAATCCAGTCCTCGGAATTGCATTCATATCAGTATTAATCTGCACCCTCTGCATCTTCTCATCATGTTGCACAGATTGCACTGGCAGGCTAGGCAATGTACTTGCAGGCATTGTTAAGCTTACCAGTGTATCTGCATTAGCTTTAGGCAGCCATTCCTGCTTTGTAATTTTTGCTGGTTTTTTAACTCTAGGTCTTTGCCTTATTTTCTTCTCTTGCTCTTGCGCCTCCTGTACACCATAATTATGTCCATTATACCAACAGTCAAAAGAGTCATGGCCAAATTTTAAGCAGTGATTGCAGAATATAGGCTTCCAGTCATACTCAATCACTTGTAGCTTCAGACCAAAAGGAGTTTTAATTTCAATTTCCTCAGGCAGAGGATAAGCAGCATCTACTTCAACCAGTACTCTAGCATATGAGATCTTCTCAAAATGAGCTGTGTATTTATCAGTGTACAGAGGTTTACCCATCGCACTAGCTAGTTTGCTTAGAATTTCAGGAGACCAGTAGCCCAATGGTAGACCAGGGAATCGAATCCAAACAGGTACAGTACTAAGAACATCATTATGAAAAGAAAAATCAACATCCCAAGGTTTCAGCACCATAGGTTTGTTCCTGTACGAGTATGACCCATATTGGAGAACTAAATTCTTATCCTCAACATTAACCATCAGAATGGACTAAGATCTGTGGTTTAGCCACAAAATTCCATACATGCAAGACGAAATTCTCCAGATATTTCATAGTGGGATTATCACCGATGATGTATCCAATTAATGAAGCATTCCAGTACTCCGACTGAGGTTTCAGTTCAGCTTCACTAATTTTGACTACCTTTTTCCCATCCCTATCAGTAGGAGGCACAAACGAGAGAGCCTTGCCCATACTACGATTACCCCGGACGACCTCAGCAACAATAGGAGATGAATGCTCAGATACAGCTACATCAGAGAACTGCAATCTTCTCACAGCAAGACTTGCAGGAGCTTCATCAATTACCATCGGAGGAGGCACAACATTCACAACTTCATCTGCATGCTTAGTATCGATCGATTGGAATTTTTGAGGAAGGAAGTTGCCAAACGTTAGTGGTTCTAGTTCTTTAGTCACACCCGGTGCTGGTGTAACGATTTGGGCAGTGGTGACAGTTGGTTGTTGCCGGCGACGAGCCATTATCGGCGAGAAAGTTTCGTGCTAACTTACGCCAAGTTGTACTGTTTCATTGCTTAACGTGCGCTGAGAGCGTTTTTTCCTTTATTTCTTTTTTATTTATGCGTTTGATAAAATTAAAAGTGCTTATAAGTTAAGTGCTTATAAGCCAAAAATAAGCAAAAGCCACAAGTTGGCCTCTCCCAACTTATAAAATTTCAGCTTATAAGTACTTTACGTTTGACTAAAATATTTACTATTCTATCCCTAAAATACTTCTTTTTAAAATAAAATTTTTTCGTATACCCAGTTCTTTAGGTGCTTATTATTAATTCAGCACTATTATTCAAACACATAACTGCATATTTTTTAAATCAATTTCAGTATTTAAATTGTTTTTCAGCACCTAATGTTTATCAGCTACTCTAAAGCAGCTAAGCCAAACGAGCTCTAAAAAGGTGATAAAAAATAATAATGGTTAATAAAGCTTAATAAAAGCAGAAGGAGTCTTGGAGTCTTTTGTAACGTTTCTGTAATGGTCATATTGTAAATTACTTTTTATCATGCCGCACATTTGTATTTGGTGTGAATATGATTGCATCACTGGTGATTAACATATGTTGCTTTCTAGTTCACTCATCTTTTGAGATCGATTTTTACCGTATACATATGTAACGTCAACAAATAATATAAGCTTGTACGAATCCTCTTGGTATAGTCAATAGTGGATGCTCGTGAAGGAATTGTTGAAAAGTGTTATTGGAAATTGAGTCATACTTCAGTACTACCTTTCTCATAAAGTATGCTTATGCGTTGGAGGAGGGGAGTCAAATTTCCATACACACAATTCGGACTAGCAAAATAAGGGCAACCAAAAGATAAAAATTTATGTGATCCAATATCTATATCAAACTAATGATGATAGTGAAAATAGCTGGGCTTAACCAGTTTTCGAACTAGTAATTAAAAAATAAATAATATTTGTAAAGTCTTTAAAAAAGAATCATTATTTTACTGAAACACGGAAAGTTCCAATATCATATGCTGGATTATGGAACTCATCATATAAATTTCCAACATATTATGTTGAAACTCCATAACACGAAAAGTTCAAACATAATATGCTGGATTATGAAGCTCATGCATATAAACTTTCAATATAATATGTTGGAACTCTAGCACATTATGAAATTCCATCAGATTATGCTGGAATCTCATATATAAAATTTCGAACACGAGAATATTATGCTAGATTTTTTTCAAAATTTTAAGAATATTTTTGTTCATATTTTACCTTTACATGAAAAAGTAGCTAAATTTCGATAATGTTTGAAACTGTGACTATTTTTCAATTACTTAAAATATGATTGTTTCGGATTTTTTCGCATGATAAATATGTGTTTGTTACACGTTCTTTTATATTCCCGCTGTCTCAAATTATCTGTGGTATTTTTCTTTTACAAACATTAATTAGAAGGAATTTTAGATTATCTTACCCTTATTTATGTCTTAAGATATGATCTCTTTATATATGCGCTATCTCTTTTTTCAAAACAATTACTATTAAGGGTAAATAGAAAAAATATAATTTCTCTTGTCTTGAACTTCTAAAACAATACTCCATCCGGTTCACGATAAGTGTACAATTTACTTTTAGCACACCCATTAAGAAAATACTAAATCCTATACAAAAATACCTAGTATGACTAAACTACCCCTAATTAAATATTTAATTGAGGAGTACGAAAACTTTTTAGGAATATGTACTTAGGGGTTATTTTGTAAAAATAAATTGAATTTTTTTCTTGATTATATAAGTGGACACTTATTTTAAACCAATATAAAAAAGTAAATTGGATATTTATTTTAAAACGGAGGAAGTAAATAATTTGAGATAATTATTTTTAGAAATCACTATATATAATTTGAGACAGAGAGAGATTGTTAACTTGGTCAATTAATATATTTTTTGAGTTCATTTATTATTACTTAATAATGATAAAGAATAATAAGTTGATACAAACATAAAGTAAAATTTACCCAAAAATTTGAAGTGAGAAAAAGATACAGTTCATCGGAAAGGAAAATCCCAAAAGCAGAACAACAAATGCTTCAAACACAAAAGTAATATAGAGCAACCTCCCTGGTAAATACATTCTAGGATCTCCAAAATAATTCAAGATTTAGAGTTGGGTGGTCGTGAATTAGTAAAATGGAAAGTGGGTTCAGCGCAGAAGATCTTTCCACAATCGGAGGCATTGCCACCGTATCACTCTTACATTCATTCATCCCTACGCATTGGTTGCCTTTCTCCATTGTTGGCAGAGCTCAGAAATGGACTCTCTCTCGTACACTTCTTGTCAGTCAGTACCTGCCTACTCTCTCTTCTTCTTTAGTTTTATATTTCTTTCTTCTGTAGATCTCGTTGATTTGTGATTTGGGTTCTTGGAATTATGTGGTAAAATGAAGAAGAAATTGATAAAGTTTGATTTTGACATGTGAAATTTGAATCTTGATGCTGCAATGAGTGTTTCTATTGATTGCTTAGTTTATTTTTGTTTTGTGGGATTTTTTTTATAGAAGCACAAAATGTAGATACTCCTGAGATCATCACCTTACTACATTTTGCACTTACTTCCATGATAGCTTGGAACTTTTCTGCAATCAAGCTGGAGGAATTTGGACTTTTTATATGGATAAGTTGTATTAGCTGATTTCATTATTGTCTTCATTATTGAAACTTAAAAAAGACAACCTGGTTCTCAGAAGTTTGGATGCAGACGAGGAAAATCTTGGAGCCCGTTTGAGTTTGTAGATTAAAAGTGGGTGATAAACATCAAGCGTTGGAGCTTATTTTGTTTAGATAAGCAAAACACTTTTAAGGTAGCTGATAAGCATCAAATGCTAAATACTTGTAGGGGTTGTTTGGTTGGAATACGATTTATACCGGCATTTGGAATATGATTTATACTGGCATAAATGCCGGTATAAGTTTTATTGAGATAAGTTATGCTGAAATTAGTTATGTTGGGATTGTTGTTTATTCATTATTTGGTATGTTTTATTAAGAATGACAATTGCATAATTTTTAAGAAGAAGATATAAGTTATACCGGTGCTAATTACGCCACCTTCTATAAGGTATAAGTTATCCAATAGTTAAAATTAACACCGGGATAACTTATACCTGGTTTGCTAACTAAACAAAGTATTAAGGTGGTATTCAATTTTTATATCACCCTTATACCTTTTTATACCTCATACCAAACGACCCCTTAAGGTGTTGAAGCTAATTTTTTAAATAGGCACTTACATGTTTAGATAGAAGTGGTGAAACTTTAAAAAAAAAAAGTGTGTTTGGTAAAAAGGTGTTGATAAGAACTTTTTATTTTAGTTTTTATGTATATAAGCAGTTTTGGTGTTCACCAGACGTTTAAATAAGTCAAAAAGTGCTTATGAGCTAGTTTGGCCAGCTTATAAACTTTGGACTGGAAAGTTATTTAAGCTCCTTAACTTATGTTGTATAACTAAAGGATTAAATCTGATATTTTTAGAGATGATCCCTTTGGGGCTAAGTAAAAGAGGTTTCACAAGTAGAGGATTATCATGAAAATGAGGAGTATTATGTGGAGATAACATATTCCAAAAGGGAATATTTAGCCGAAGGTAGTCATAGAAAAACCTCTCATATTAGTATCGTCTTCTACACGTTCTGCAGATGGGCTCTTGCCAAGGTAGAAGAGGGATATGCTTTTAGTGTTTGTTCCATGTCATGCAGCTTCGAAGTTATTCACCTTAAATTGTTGCAAATATTAGTGATTTGAGCAGATTGTTGGTGGAAGGCAGAGTTAAAAGAGGGCTTACTAATGGAGAGTATACCTCCTTTTTGCTTTAAAATGCTGATATTTGAATAAATGATGTCTAATCTTCAAACTATGTACTTTCCAGTAGCATCAATGAATGGAAGAGGGGCGTTCGAAATTTAATTGTGATTCTTTCCTAAGACTTGGACATGCGTAAGAATCAAGATATTTAGATGGTAGATTCACTTAACTAAAAGAAGAAGAGTCATTCACATGGAGCTTCAGCTTTCCCACGATGTAGTGTCGATTAACGAGAAATTTGACAGTTTACCTGTTATTCGACAGTTATGGTCATTGAAAAAGGAGAAATCAGATGATATTTTCCAGTTTTTCTGGGTAACATGATTGCTAGGTCCTTTTCTCAAGATAAATCAATGTGCCGACTGAGTGAAGCATTACTCAAATATCCTATCCTGCTTTCTATATTTTCCACAGGAATTTGATACTAGTATGTTCCCTATCATGTTCCCATAAAGTTCTCTCCTTTGCTAAATTTGCTTTTCTTATAAAGGTGAAAGTAGTTAAATACATAAAGGTTGGTTGTTGCTGCAATCTGAATTTTACTTGAATCAAGGAATGGAGAATTGATTTAGTTGTTCTTGCAAAGTATAACTATAAATATATAACTTCAATCGAGGATGGCTGTGCCTTATAAACAAAAGGGATTGAATTTTGAAAATTTTCTCCAATATCATGTCGCCTTAGAGCAGGTGGGCATGCAGCTTTTCTTGATCTTTTGCAAGTTAGATTGGAAGTTTTTCTTGCATTGTTGTTTGGTACTCCTAATTACTTGTGAGTTAAGCTGCTTCTTAGGTTGAAAACATTATGTGGGACAATTAAAATCATGTCTTAAGCTTCACATGATCTTTCTAAATGATCAATCGTCCCTTCTCATTTAACCAAGGAACACTCTGTTTGTGTGTGTGTATTCATCAATCCGAGCTCCATCTGATGTAGAGATCTGCCTTTGAGTCAATCTTTTGCCCTATTAATCTTGGTTTATATCTTCATGGACCTTGTGACATAGGCAGATCAACATGAGTAACAATTTTCTGATAAGTATTATTAGAATTTTGAGTAACAATTTGCTGATAAGCATATTTAGAATTTTGAGTTTATACTGAATAGTAATATTAGATCACAGTACATTTGTGTTTTGACAACTAGATGCTTGCAGCCCCTAATGGTGGAAGATACAGTAGAGTAAATATTGGCGCACACTTAAATTCGTGCTAACATACTGAGATGTATGAGCATTCAAGGGTGTGGTCTAATAGTCAATGTAGTGGGTGGAGCACCATGAGGTCTCAGATTCAAATCCTAGAGGAGGGCAAAAACACTAGGTGATTTCTTCCCTTCTGCCTAAATATTGGTGGAAAGAGTTACCCAATACTTGTGCCATTGAGAGGTAGCAGGTGCCCGATGAAATGGTCAAGGTGCTTGCAAGCTGGTTGGAGATTGTTAGAATATGTAAATAGTAGAACCCTAATCCAACAGTTTGGATTATGGCGACATGTGAGCTAGTTTGGATCAAACAGTTGCTCAAAGAGCTGAAATTTAGTGATGTTAGTCTGGGATTGTGTGTGATAATCAAGCTGCTCTTCATATTGCGTCAAATCCAGTGTTCCATGAGAGAACTAAGCACATTGAGATTGACTGTCACTTTGTCAGAGAAAAGATACTCTCGGGAGATATTGCTACAAAGTTTGTAAAGTCAATTGATTAGCTTGCAGACATTTTCACCAAGTCCCTCGCTGGTCCTCGTATTAACTACATATGTAACAAGCTCGGTACATATGATTTATATACACCAGCTTGAGGGGGAGTGTTAGAATATGTAAATAGTAGAACCCTAATCCAAAGTGTATTAGGAGTAGGATAGGTTATGTGTATATATATATATAGGGCTCATTGTACCATGTTTAAAAATATCAATTATATATTTTTCTCCCGTGCTTTCTCACAGAGATCACCGTCATAAAAAATACTAAGTTAAGATACAAAGTGAATGAACAATCTATTGCCTTTAGGGATGACAATGGGGCGGGGTGGGACGGGTTGACTGCCTTTTTGTAAAAATTTCAAGCGGAGCAGTGCGGTTTGTGGGTTGAAACCATTAAAGCAATCCGCTCCTTTTTTTGCTCTTATTATTACTACAATGCTTCGCCCAATTTTGTTTGTCTATTTCTAATAAACTGTTTTCTTTGTTTCTATTTTTTGTGTTATTTGTTGGGATTATCAACTCATTTTTGCAAGACCCAATTATACTAATTCAGTGTATGACGGATTTTTTTCCAGATTGTGACAATTGAATTGATAAATTCATGGCCTAACAAAGTCGTTGGTGTGTTTTTCTTTTATACTAATATTAGTATATATTTTGCAACTACAGAATATTAGTAGGTGCAGAATAACCAATATGAGGCTCAGAATATATTTTGCAACTACAGAATATTAGTAGGTGCAGAATAACGAATATGAGGCTCAGAATATATTTTGCAATCACGCTTCAGTTTTATTAGTATATTAGTAATGTAATTAATAACCTCTCCATTTTACATGATAACAAATTGGTTAACTTATTTGTCTTAGTTAAATAAGAAAATGAAAGAAAAAAGAAAAACAAAAATTATGTGGGTTTTGCAGCTGCTAGGAGAGGCTGTTTTCAAATTTGCTATGCCCACCCCGCTCCACTGCCATCCCTAAATTTGCGTTGTGCTACTTTTGATGGATCTGGTTTTGATGCAGAAGATATCATTATTCACCAATTCTGCTACAACTGTAATTATTCGACTATTTGACCCTAGACTTTATGAATTGTAGTAAGCGTGTAATTCCGCTACTTATAGCAATGATGATACCTAATTCGAAGAAATACTTTCTGGCATCACTTAGTGCAACTCGGAGAAACATGCATGACTTGACTGCTAAAAATTTGCCGCTAAAGCCTAATGCCTGTGAAGTATTATATAACATTTCCTCCTTTCTATCCTCCTCCTTTCAGGTAGTTGTTAGTTTCCTCCAAAATTTATAATCTAGTATTTTATTGTTTAGTAATTACACATAAGTCTAGGTTCAAGTGTGAGCATACTTTTAGACTATGTTGCTCAAATCCTTCAAGATCCTTGTTGCACCTGTTGATCCAACATGATTTGCATGTGGGTGTTTGATCTGCATTGGATTTGGTCAACCTGACTTGGGTACTCTGACTACACCTATGGCCAAGAAGTAAAGTTTGATTTGGTGTTTTGTTTAATTTTGTATTTATGTCACGCATAAAGTAGTAGAACACTTTGCTATTATACGAGATAACTTATGAATAAAATAAGTGTTTAGAGAGAATTTACTTATACTAGTTTTAACTTAATAACTTCAGTTAATTGTCAAAATATATACTTCTATATGTTGTAATACACATTTATTGGTTGGATGTTAACACTCGTATCCATATTCCTATCCATATGCTTGAACCCTAAGATTTAGGTACTGGCGGATTTGACTTCTAGATCCACACCTATATTGGGTGCCCACACCTGTATTCGAGCAACAACGCTTTAGATCATTGTCTCATTTTATTTGAATTGCTTGAATTTATGAAGATAATAAATTTGAGTCTCACCACTCAAAGTGCATTTTTCTCTAAAAAATTTGGAGTGATTCAAGAGTTTTATACTCCTTTCATCTTGGCGGTTTGATTATTTGACCTATTTGGTATTTTGAAAGTAAAACGTCTTCTTTGGACACAACTTTTCAAATATTTTCTTGAAAATTGTAACTTCTGAAATTTGGATTGGTACTACTTTTATGTATTTCAAATATACAAGTTTTTGAAAAAAAAAAAGACAAAAAGTATTATTATCAGAAAGCAACACAAGATTAGTCAATTGGACACTAAATCAAGTACTCTTGGCGTGGAGGGAGTACCTCAAACGCACTAAAATTTCGGTTAAAGTACCTGTATTTAGATTCATGTATGTGATACTAATTTGACTGCTCTTGTGCACAGCTGCATTTGGAGCAGTATTACATGTAATATCCACTTCAATTCTTGGCATAACGGCAGTAACGATAACAAACACAATTGCTGGCGAGGAAACAGTGCACAAATTGGCTTCCCTTTTGCTTATAGTTCTTGGTGGTAGTTATGTAATCTTGTTTCTTCGCGGAAAGGGTGGTCACTGCCACTCACACAATCAACCTATGGAGAAAATGGCCGTAGCAGGGCTTATCCTTGTTCCTGCGCTGTCTCCTTGTGCAACCACACTCCCCGTTTTTCTTGCTGTTGGAAACTCAAAATCCATGATGGTGCTTGCCATCATAGTTCTGTTATTCAGGTACTATTGTTTCTAAATTTCTACTATACTTTGTATATAAGTGGATTACATACTCTTTTTGTTGCCTTTTCTTTTGAGAAAATGTAAGGTTACTCTGGAGAAAGAATAGAATCAAAATAACTTGATCTTATTAGAGAAAAGGATATGGAATAAGGGGGTGGGAGGAAAGAGTGGGTTTCAATGATGGTATGTCCCTCTAGCTTGATCCTTTATCTATCCCACCCTCGCTTCGGTCGATCATGGGTGTATCCCTCTACTAAGAGTTCAGAGAAGATATTTTGCTTGTTCTCATTGCACAAAGGTGAAAAAGATAAAAAGAACATGCCGTCAACAACTTACAATTTTAAAGGCTTTATGAACTGAAACATCTACCTCTTAGAATATGATGCGAAAGTTTTAGAGACACCTGGCCCATTTTAATTTCTGTGGCTTTTGTATTTTATTGAAGTCACCATTTAAGTATTGTGCTCTAGAAACGTATTTCAGTGCACATCTGTATCCAAGGTTGTGACCTACTGGTCAATGAGGTAGAATGACAATCATGTGGTCTCAAGTTCAAATCCCATCGGAGGCGAAAACACTAGGTGATTTGCCTTGATGGACAGAGTTACCTGACACCTGTGCTAGTGGGAGGTAGCAAGTGGTCCGTCGAATTAGCCAAGGTGTGCAAACTGGCCCGGACACCACGATTATCAATAAAAAGTACTTATTGAGAAAATGTAAGGTTACTCTGGAGAAAGAATAGAAGCAAAATAACTTGATCTTATTAGAGAAAATGATATGGAATAAGGGGGTGGGAGGAAAGAGTGGGTTTAGACGGTGGTATGTCCCTTTTGCTTGATCCTTTATCTATCCACCCTCGCTTCGATCTATCACGGGGTTCCCTCTGTCAAGAATTCAGAGAAGATACTTTATCAAAAGAATTCAGAGAAGATATTTAGCTTGTGCTCGTTACACAAAGGTGAAAAAAAAAACATGCCTTCAACAACCTAGGATTTTTTAAAGCTTTAACAGACTGATCCATCTACCTTCTTGAAATAAGATAAAAAGTTTTAAGAGATGCCTGATCCATTTAATTAATGTGGCTTTTGTATTTTACTGAAGTCACTATGTAAGTATTGGGCTCTAGAAACTTATTTCAGGGCATGTCGGCACCCAAGGGTGTGGCCTAGTGGTCAATAAAGTGAGTTGAGAATCATGAGGTGTCTGGTTCAAATCCCAGTGGAGGCAAAAACAATAGGTGATTTCTTCTCGTCTGGCTAAGCCTTGGTGGACAGACACTTGAGCTAGTGGGAGGTAGCAA
Organism: Nicotiana benthamiana; assembly: GCA_034376525.1. Lineage (NCBI taxonomy): Eukaryota > Viridiplantae > Streptophyta > Magnoliopsida > Solanales > Solanaceae > Nicotiana > Nicotiana benthamiana. Next base: position 78,379,849 of record CM067329.1, read on the forward strand.
GTGCTCCGTGAAATTAGCTAAGGTGCGCAAACTAGCCTGAACACCACGGTTATCAATAAAAAGTACTTATTTCAGTGCCTGTCATTGACTAGTGCTTGATGTTTTGTGGATTGTGAGAAGTGGTGATGGGATGTTGTTCCTTATCATGAGGTGAGCTGTGCTTCACCTTAAATACGAGGATGCTAGTGTTTTAGTTTTTCATTCCTTCAACCTTCATCCAAAATCTGTTTGGACCTGTCTGCTGCAAATTGCTAAACTTTCAGAAAATACCTCTGCGAGAATTTTAGTTATGGAACTACTGCTCCAGGCTGCAATCTTGAAATTTAGTACCTCCGGTGGTTGATAACTTGATATACAGCATACTTCTCAATTTTCTCTTTCTTACAACGAAAGCCCGTTCACGCTTGTTGAATTTGTTGATATCTAAGTTTTTCTCAGTAGAGGGACATTTTAGTTTATCTGTAGTTCCATTGCGCCCATTTAACTGTCATTAGATTCACCGACTACCATCCCGGTGCGGAAGTTCTTTTGATTTATCCAAATATCCTGAATGCTTAACACTAAGTTGATACTTCACTTGCAGCACCATAACTGTGATGACCTCACTGGTGGCTCTATCATTTTACGGTGCAAGTCAACTCAAGTTTCACTGGGTGGAACGCTATGACAAGCTCCTCGTCGGTTCAGTGCTAAGTTTGGTTGGTATTTTGACCCTTATATTTCACGATCACGATGGAGAAGTAGGTTCGGCAGGAGGTCATGTGCACAGAAAACTCATTGTGCTATAAGGATCGGTCTTCTGCCAACAGATCTGTTCTGTGAAGCTTAGAATTTTAGTGGATATTTATACCTCAAGTTAAGAAAAGCAATGTAAGATCACTCTTTTTTCCCCCTTCCAATTATGTAATTAATGAATGCTCAACTTTATGACTAGAACCAGTATGTGTCATGTACGGCATTTGCGTTATTTATTAGTTTTCCAGTTCTCTTTTTATTTTCTTAATTTATTTTTTGATTTTGCAGTTAAAATAGGGACACATTTTGATGATTTTTCCTTGTGACCACCTTTTCCTCTATCAGAATGGAGAACAAACAGATAATTTTAGCAATTAGCAACAACAACAACAACAACAACTACCCAGTATACTCTCACCAGGTGGGGTCTGGGGAGGGTAATATGTAGGCAGTCTTACCCCTACCCAAAAGGGCAGAGAGGCTGCTTCCATGCGACCCTCGGCGCATAGGACAGAATGAAAAGCTGCATTTGAAAACAAAGACAAAATTAGTAACCAAGGCAAGACAAAACAAAATAACAAAACAAAGCATAAGTAATCCTGCAGAAATAACGTAAATGGTTATGTAAACATAAGGAACATAAATACCGTCGCAACCAAGAGGGGACCTAGGCTAAAACACTAGACATCGATGGGTAACCCTACTATCCCACACCCAACCCCGGGTGAGGCGAACGAAGGACTCTAAGAGCCCCTATCCTGCAACCCTGATTCTAGACCTCCAGACTCCCCTATCGAGGGTCATGTCCTCGGTAACCTGCATTTTAGTCATGTCCTGCCTAATCACCTCTCCCTAATGCTTCTTAGGCCTCCCTCTACCCCGCCGACCACCAGCAATCTCCAGCCGCTCGCAGCTCCTCACCGGGGCATCGGGACCCCTCCTCCGTACATGCCCGAACCACCTCAGCCTCGCTTCCCGCATCTTCTCGTCCACTGGGGCCACCTCTACCTTCTGTCGAATAACTTCATTCCTAATCTTATCCAGCCTGGTGTGCCCACACATCCACCTAAGCATCCTCATCTCAGCAACCTTCATTCTCTGGACATGGGAGTTCTTCACGGGCCAGCACTCTGCCCCGTACAACATCGCAGGTCTAACCACGGCTCTGTAGAATTTCCCTTTGAGTTTGTGTGGGATTTTCTTGTCACACAGGACCCCAGAAGCAAGCCTCCACTTCGACCACCCTGCTCCTATCCGATGGGTGACGTCCCCGTCAATCTCTCCGTCCCCCTGAATCACAGACCCAAGATATCGGACACTGTCCCTCTTGGCGATGGCCTGAGAACCAAGCATCACATCCCTGCCCACCCCACTCGGCTCGTCACTGAACTTGCACTCCAGATATTCTGTCTTAGATCTGCTTATCTTGAAACCTTTAGACTCGAGGTTCTGTCTCCATACCTCTAACTTCTCACTAACACCGGCCCTCGTCTCGTCTATCAATATTATATCATCAGCAAAGAGCATACACCAGGGCACATCCCCCTGGATATGACGGGTTAGAGCATCTATCACTAAGGCGAACAACATGGGACTCAGCGCCGATCCTTGATGGAGCCCCATTACCACAGGAAAATGGTCTGAATCGCCACCCACCGTCCTCACCCTAGTCTTAGCCCCATCGTACATGTCCTTGATAACTCTGATATAGGCTTCTGGCACACTCTTCGCCTCCAAGCACCTCCATAGCACCTCCTTCGGAACCTTGTCATACGCCTTCTCCAAGTCGATAAGCACCATATGCAGGTCCTTCTTCTTATCCCTGAATTGTTCCGCCAGCCGCCTGACTAGGTGAATAGCCTCAGTGGTGGAGCGGCCCGGCATGAAACCGAACTGGTTCCCCGATATATTCGTCGCCCCCCTCATTCGCGCCTCAATCACCCTCTCCCAAACCTTCATCGTGTGGCTCATTAGTTTAATACCCCTATAGTTGTTGCAGCACTGGATGTCCCCCTTGTTCTTGTACAAGGGCACCACTGTACTCCACCGCCACTCATCCAGCATCCTCTTAGTCTTGAATATCACGTTGAATAGCCTAGAGAGCCACTCCCCTCCAGGTTTACCCATGCACTTCCAAAACTCCACCGGGATCTCGTCAAGCCCGGTTGCTCGACCCCTACTCATCCTGCGCAACGCCCCTACGACCTCCTCCACCCTAATGCGCCTACAGTACCCAAGGTCTCTATGACGCTCTGAGTGCCCCAGCTCCCCTAGCTCTATGCTCCGATCCCCCTCCTCGTTAAGAAGGTCCCGAAAGTACGCCTGCCACCTCTGTTTGACTTGCGATTCTCCCATCAAAACTCTACCATCCTCGTCCTTGATACACCTGACCTGGTCTAGGTCACGGGCTTTCCTTTCCCTTGCTTTAGCCAGCCGAAATAGCTTCTTTTCCCCACCTTTCTCCCCTAGTTCCTCATACATGCGACCGAACGCCGCGTTTTTAGCTTCCGTGACTGCCATCTTAGCTTCTCTTCTCGCCTCCCTGTAGGACAACCTGTTCACTCTCCGCTCCTCCTCGCTTGTGCTCCCTGCCAACCTTGCGAACGCCGCCTTCTTCGCCTCCACTTTCCCTTTGACTACATCGTTCCACCACCAATCACCCTGATGCCTACCTGAATATCCCTTAGAAACCCCGAGCACGTCCCGTGTTACCCCCCTAACCAAGCTAGCTGTCGCTGACCACATAGCGTCCGCTTCCCCATAAGAAAGATTAGCAATTTTAGCAATTAGCAAATGAAGGAATAATAATAGAGGCACAATTTACCGAGTCTCTGCTGCATTTATAAGAAAGATTCACAACATTTATGGGCACAGTTTAGGGTAATGTAAATGCCCTATTACAACAAGGTTGTTTTTTATTTGATTCCCCACCTGGTGTCTGCTGTCCACATTGGAGCTCAACTAAATCTGGTTTCGCGCCGGGAAGTCTCACATTGGAGGGTAAAGTACTCCCTAACAACGTGACTCTATATCCAGGGGTCGAATACGAGACTTTTGGTTAAGGATGAAAGAGTACAACTCCACTATAATCCTTATTGGTAATAAGGTCGTTTAATCTACCACCCCCAAGCTCTAGCGCAAAAAATTGAAAATAAATTTACGTACTTTCGCACCAAAGTCTGTGGTCAAGTGTTAATGAAATAGGTTGAAAACTATGGGAGATCACACTTCAGAGTAGGGCGATTCTTCTTATTTACTCAAGCCTTGATGAACAAAATTACTCGATATCTTTACTGATAGAAGATAACAAGTATCCGCAAAATAGTCCTGGTATAAATAACCTTTTTTTTTTTAAAAAAAATACAGATTCTCTATGTTGAAAGACAAGTATTAAATGATACATTACAATAGCTATAAACTAAAAATATCCTATATCGTGTGCAAGAATCTAGCGGTCACAGCGACCAATTGAAAAATGATATCGTCTCGTTTGCTACTGTATTAAACTGTCGAATCAAGTGAGCCACAAGATCTAGTAAAAATTGTGATAGTCCAGATTGTGAAAGACAACTTTTTTGATGGATTCTAATTTGTTCTACTTATTTTTTTAAAAAAAACTTTTAGAAGCAACTAATTTTCCAAATTAAAAAAAATGAAAAAAAAATATTGATAGTAAAAGGGCCCACCCCAGGTATAGGGAAAGGTTGATCACAAAAGTTAGGAACAAATTCTTAAAATCTTTTAAGAACCAAACATGTTTGTATACCAAAGAAACCATAACTTGCCTCGGTAATGCCCTTCATCTTTAAACTAAGGTTTGGAATGTTTATTTGGTTTTGTGTATGAGTTATGTCATGCCCTAAAAGGAAGCATTGCATCCCAAATATGGTGCCATTTCTATGTCACTACTAATACTAATATTACAAACCTAGCAAATGGGCAATTAATATTAGCCATTTAAGCATAGCTACTCTACCTATGGAATGTGCTTCTTCTTCATTTATTGTTAATCCTTTCAAGATTATGGCCTCTTCTTCCTTCATTTTCCTTTGGTTCATTCTTCTCTTTAATGGTTGGTCTATACTCTTGAATTTGTCATGGATTTTATTTTATTAAGAGTTTTGTTATTTAGCTAGCAAGCCATTTCACGACTCACACGGCACAATATAGTACTTTATATTATATATTTTTTTATGAATAATATTGGTTGGAGATGAGTTTAAGTAGAGCAACATGATCATTTCATATAGTTGATGCCAATTTATTTGGGATTGAGGCATAATTATTATTTCTGATTTGCTATTGTATACGGAAACATCAACAGTCACATGTTGTTAAGTTAATTTCTTTCTTTCTTCTTGTTGTTGGACAGCTTCAATAGCACATGCATTCACAGGCACATATGGGGTAAACTATGGAAGAGTATCAGACAATATCCCATCACCCGAAGACGTCGTAAAACTTGTGAGGACAAACAAGATCAAGAACAACAGAATCTACGACGCAGATCACAGAGTTCTGAATGCATTCAAAGGTTCAGGGATCGAAATCAACGTATGTCTTCCCAATGAATTACTCAAAGATATAAGCGTGAACGAAGCTCTAGCTCTAGAATGGATTAAACGTTCAAGACAAGAGGGGTTACTCTGATGGTAAGCAACCCCCACTTCCAACCGAGAGGTTGTGAGTTCGAGTCTCTCCAAGAGCAAGGTGGGAAGTTCTTGGAGGGAAGTATGCCGGGGGTCTATTTGGAAACAGCCTCTCTGCCCAAGGGTAGGGGTAAGGTCTGCGTACATATTACCCTCTCCAGACCCCACTAAGTGGGATTATACTGGGTTGTTGTTGTTGTTCAACCGTTCCTACCCGATACCTCAATCCGAGGTGTCGCGGTTGGAAATGAGATACTAGGTGGTGATATAGAAATATCAGAAGCTCTAGTCCCTGCTTGTAAAAATGTGTACCGTGCACTTAAAAGGTTGCAGTTAGCAGATTTAATTGAAGTTTCAAGCCCACATTCTGAAGCAGTTTTTAACAGCACTTATCCACCTTCAGCTGGTGCATTTAAGGAAAGTCTCATGCCATATTTAGGACCATTACTACTTTTTTAACCGAATTGGATCCCCATTTTACATAAATGCATATCCATTTTTGGCCTATAAATTTGACTCTATTACAATTAATATCAACTATGCACTTTTTCAACCAAATGCTGGAATTGATGATCCAAAGACTAAATTGCATTATGACAACATGTTTGATGCTATGGTTGATTCATCTTATGTTGCATTAGAGAAACTTGGGTACAAGAAAATGCCGGTTATAGTGTCCGAGACAGGTTGGGCGTCGAAAGGGGATGACAATGAAGCGGGTGCGAATGTTAAGAATGCTAGAACTTATAATTTTAATTTGCATAAAAGATTGATGTTGAAGAAAGGTACACCTTATGCCAAAAATGGTGGTCAAAGGTTATGTGTTTGCATTGTTTAATGAAAATTTGAAACCTGGGCCAACCTCCGAGAGAAACTTTGGATTGTTCAATCGTGATGGAAGTATTGCTTATGATATTGGATTTAAAGGACTTGTGCCTTCTTCTGCATCCTCAAAGGTATGTAAAATGTTTTCTTTACATGATTAATCTATTTTCACTTTCAAAAATGTTATTGTTATTTTTCTTTATGCATTAGTATCCTAAGCAAATGGCGTGATTGATTTGGAGTTGCGTCACATAAAGCTAAATAAAGGATTAACGCGTCCTAAAAGGAGTTTTTCAATTCTTAAAACTCGAATATGAGACATCTGATCATTAAGAATGAAGGAATCTCATTTATCCCGCTGTAGCCTTTGGCAAGCACCGAAAATAATTGTTACCTATATGTCAATATGGTTGTTCTAATTATTTAACCAAACTCGAACATAACTTCTGGTTATCAAATAAGTAGGAAAAGTTATAAGCTAGAAGTACAAGTTTTTAACGTCATTTTTCTCTATCATTATATATTGATTTGTTTTTTGTTTTGTCAGGACTCTGTACTACGAGGGCAGTATTGGAGTTCGAAATCGTTAGTTCTTGTGGCATGCATGACAATTCTGCTTATGTTCACAGAACTATGACCTAACAACATTTGAGAAGAAATAGTTATTTAAAAGTATTGGAAGAAATTGTTGTCCTCAATTTGTATAAATAGTTTGCAGTTAATTCAATCACTAGTACAGGTTGATTGATGATTGGTTGTCAATATATGTATTTTTTGGCCACTTAATGGCTAATAACATATCGCGATAATTTAATGGTATTGATGATGATGTTTTTCGGCATAATATATGTTCGCTTGAAACCCAGCTTTTTCTTCCTAGAAATTAAGCCTTCGTTTTACTAATTCTTTCAAATGTTGATGATAGAAAATTGAATTTTGATTATTGCTCATTGCAACAAGTTGAATGAACAAGAGTTTTTATATCAAGCATAGCATGCAATTTTTTACACAAATATACCTAAGGTGGAAATATAAAGTCAATAGTAAGGAAACTATAAGTTGGGTAAATTGTAAGCTTATCGATGTAGAGTTAAAAAAATAAAAATTGTACCAGGCCACGTTAGAATTGCAAGGTACTAATTACCAAAAAAAATATAAAAAAAAAATATTGCAAGTTACTACTAAAATGTATGAACATTAAATTATACACATTCCATATTTTTTTCTCTAATGAATAAAAAGGCAATTGAAAATGTCACTATCGTCAACTTTGGACGTTGATATACTCTCTTAGAAAGTAGAACTATCACATCAAATGAGTCGGAAATCACATAAAAATTATTGAACTTCGCCAACGTTTATATCGACAGCCCCCTTAACTTGATATTATTTTTTATCTAAACACTTTCATTTTGGGATTTTACATATCGAACAGATCATGTTATCGAAAATGTGCTTATTAAATACAGACTTGCTAACATGGAAAAAACTATGTTTCGTCACTTGTATGGAATGCGTAAATAGGGATGCCCAAAGTCGAACTATAACCATTAATCGAACCGCAATAACAACTTATTGATTTATTTGTATCAAATTATCGGGGTAATAATTGGTGAATGGATTATTATTTTATAATTAACGGCTTAATGGTTTGGGGGTGGATTACTCAATTTCCTTATCAGATAAACCATTAATCCATTAAAAATAATTATATTTACACTTTTACCTCTATGTATGTAAAGTAATATTTATTGGTCGGTCCAAGTTATATGAAATCCGTCATGATCCGGTAATAATGTAGACCTTGAGTAGGATTAAATTTTAGTTGGGTTCTCTCTCCTCTCACGCTCTATCCTCACAACGTTAAGTTCTTTACCCAGCCCCCTCCCCCGTCCCCCTCCCCCCTCCAGCGAACCCCCCCTCCCCCCTCCGGCGATCTCCTTCCCCTCCGGAGACCTCCTCCCCCCGAGTAAGTTTTCTCTCTCTTCCCTCTCTCTACACTTCCCCCATCCTAGCCCTCTGCCCCTACCCCCCCCAACCCCTCTTGTTTTTTTCCACCATCCCCTCCCACCCCTAAGTCCGGCGACCCCCACCCCTGATTCCGGCGACCCCTCCCGTTCTTTCTCTCTCCTCTCTCTCTTCCACCCTCTCTCCCGTTCCCTCACCCCCAGCTCTATGCCCTACCCCTACCCAACCCCCCTTCTCTGTGATTTTCAGGCAGCCCCCTTCGTTTTTGTGGGAGGTTGTTGTGCGTGTGATTTTCAGATACTAGGCGCGGCGGACGAGGCGAGCTTGTGGCGTTTGGAAGTGAAGAGCAAAACCACACCGGCCAAAACGTATAAGAGCTGGCGGTAGTTGACATCGTGCCAAGCAGAGCATACTTTCAGGTTTTTTCACTGGGAGTTGGTACCTCCCGATCCCTTGTTTACTCTATGCACCCATTTACGTATTCGAACTAGCATCCTGTGTGTGGTTTACTTTGTCGCTATCTAGCTAGCATTCTTTTGCGTATTCCACTATAGTCCGTAGACGATTGGAGGGATAGTGGCCCCGGCAGGGGATGGTAGTGTAAGGTCATATCCTCGGGTGGTGGGGGTGGTGGCGGGGGTGAGTAGGGGGCAGGGAGCGGTTCTGTGGGTAGGGCGGGAGGCAAGGGTGGAAGGAGGGTAGCGGACGCTTATAGATTGAGGATCGGGTCATGGAGCATAGGCACACTGACGGGTAAGTCAATTGAGCTGGCAAAGATTCTTCAGAAGAGGAGGGTCAGCATAGCCTGTTCAGGAGACTAGGTGGAAAGGGTCGAAGGCGAGGAATGTAGATGAGTTTAAGATGTGGTATTCTGGGGTCGTGAGGGGTAAGAATGGAGAGGGCATCTTGGTGGATAGGGATCTTAAGAAGTCCATGGTTGAGGTTAGGCGAGTGAATGATAGGTTAATGTCTATTAAGTTGGTTATCGGGGGTTGCCCCTTAATATCATCAGCGCTTACGCGCCGCAAGCAGGCTTAGATGAGGAGGTTAAAAGGCGGTTTTGGGAGGCTTGGACGAGTAAGTGAGTAGTATTCCCCAATCTGAGAAGTTAGTTATTGGAGGAGACTTTAACGGTCATATTGGGGTTGATGCTGGTGGCTATGGTGAGGTGCACGGTGGCTTTGACTTTGGGGTCAGGAACGAATGAGGCACTTCACTGCTTGATTTCGCCAGGGCTTCGGAGCTTTTGGTTGCAAACTCGACATTTCAGAAGAGGGAGGTGCATTTGGTTACTTTCAAAAGTTTGGTGGCGAGGACTCAGATTGATTACTTCCTCCTCAGACGAAGTGACAGAGGTTTGTGCAAGGACTGCAAGGTTATTCCGGGAGAGTCCCTTTCGACTCTCCATAGACTTATAGTGATGGATGTTGGTCCCTGGGTGAAGAGGAAGAGGAGGAGAGCTCGGGGCCAACCGCGGATCAGATGGGGTGCTTTGACTAGGGAGAAAGCCTAGGAGTTGGAAAAGAGGTTATTTGATGGTGGATCTTGGAGAAGTTCTGGGGATGCGGACTCAATGTGGTCAGAGACAATGCACTTGGTTAGGGAGGTAGCATGTGATGTGCTTAGGGTAGCCAAGGGCTATTCAGGCAGACATCTGGGTGACTGGTGGTGGAATGATGAAGTCCAAGGAAAGTTGGAGGCGAAGAAGTCGGCGTTTGCTAAGTTGGCAGGGAGCACAAGCGAGGAAGAAAGGAGGGTGAACAGGGAGAGCTACAAGGTGTTGAGGAAGGAAGCAAAGGTGAACAGGGAGAGCTACAAGGTGGCGAGGAAGGAAGCAAAGTTGGCGGTCACGGAAGCTAAAAATGCGATGTTTGGTCGCATGTACGAGGAATTGGGGGAGAAAGGCGGGACAAGAAGTTATTCCGGTTAGCTAAAGCGAGGAAGAGGAAGGCGCGAGATCTAGATCAAGTTAGGTGCATCAAAGACGAGGATGGTAGAGTTCTGATGGGGGAGTCTCGAGTCAAGTAGAGGTGGCATGCGTGTTTCTGAGACCTTCTTAACGAGGAAGAGGATCGAGACATAGAGCTAGGGGAGCTGGGGCATTCAGAGCGTCATAGAGACCTTGGGAACTGCAGGCGCATTAGGGTGGAGGAGGTCATTGAGGCTTTGCATAGGATGAGTAGGGTTCGAGCGACCAGGCCAGACGAAATCCCGGTGGAGTTCTGGAAATTCATGGGTAGGTCAGGAGTGGAGTGGTTGTCCAGGTTGTTCAATATGGTCTTCAGGACCAAGAGGATACCTCAGGAGTGGAGATGGAGTACAATGGTTCCCTTGTACAAGAACAAAGGGGATATCCAGTGTTGCAACAACTATAGGGGTATCAAATTAATGAGTCACACTATGAAGGTCTGGGAGCGGGTAGTCGAGGCAAGGGTGAGGGAGTCGACATCTGTATCCGCGAACCAGTTTGGTTTTATGCCGGGGCGCTCCACTATAGAAGCTATCCACCTTGTCAGGAGATTGATGGAACAGTTCAGGGATATGAAGAAGGAGCTGCACATGGTGTTTATCGACTTGGAGAAGGCGTATGACAAGGTTCCGATGGAGGTGCTATGGAGGTTCCTTGAGGCGAAGAGTGTGTCGGAAGCCTACATCAGAGTAATTAAGGACATGTACGATGGTGCTAAGACTAAGGTTAGGACGGTGAGTGGAGACTCAGACCATTTCCCGGTGGTTATGAGGCTTCATCAAGGATCTGCCCTTAGCCCTTTCTTGTTTGCCTTGGTGATGGATGCTCTAACTCGTCATATTCAAGGGGATGTGCCTTGGTATATGATATTTTCTGATGACATAGTCTTGATAGACAAGACGAGGATTGTGTTAATGAGAGGTTGGAGGTATGGAGACAGACTCTAGAGTCTAAGGGTTTCAAACTAAGCAGGTCTAAGGCAGAATACCTGGAGTGCAAGTTTAGCGCCGAGCCGGGTGAAGTAGGCCGGGACATGAAGCTTGGATCTCAGGTTATCGCGAAGAGGGACAGTTTCAGATATCTTGGTTCAGTGATCCAAGGGGACAGAGAGATCGATGGGGATGTCACTCACCATATAGGGGCGGGGTGGTTGAAGTGGAGGCTTGCATCAGGAGTCTTGTATGAAAAGAAAGTGCCACAGAAACTCAATGGGAAGTTTTATAGAGCTGTGGTTAGACCTGCCATGTTGTATGGGGCGGAGTCCTGGCCGGTGAAGAACTCGCATGTTCAAAGAATGAAGGTTGCGGAGATGAGGATGCCCAGGTGATGTGCGGGTTCACTAGGTTAGATAAGATTAGGAATGAAGTTATTCGGGAGAAGGTGGGGGTGGCCCTAGTGGATGAGAAATGCGTTAAGCGAGGCTCAGGTGGTTCGGTCATGTGCGGCAGAGAAACCCTGATGCCCCGGTGAGGAGTTGTGAGCAGCTTGCGGTGGTCGGTATGAGTCGAGGCAGAGGGAGACCTAAGAGGTATTAGGGAGAGGTGATTAGGCAGGACATGGCTAGAATGTGGATTTTCGAGGATATTGCGCTTGATAGGAAAGTCTGGAGGTCTAGTATCAGGGTTATAGGATAGGGCGTCTAGAATTTTTTGCACTCCGTTACTGGCGATGGATGGGGTTTGGGAGGGCTCTCCATAGATGATCTGTGTATTGGATTGTGCCCACTTATGGTAGTTACTATTTAATATTATTGCATACTTTAGATAGTTATTTATGTAATTTCTGCTGGAGTTACTAATGCTAATTTGTTTTTGTTTTACTTTTCCTTTCCTGAGCCGAGGGTCGATTGGAAATAGCCTATCTGCCCTTTCGGGTAGGGGTAAGGCTTGTCTACATATTACCCTCCCCAAACCCCACTTTGTGGGACTATACTGGGCAGTTGTTGTTGTTGTTGTTGGGGCGGAGTAGTACTGCAAGTCTCCTACTTCCATATATACAAGTATATGTGATAAGTTATGTGTTTCTATATTTTTAAGATCTAACAAACTTTATGATAAGAACCAGACCAGGAACCTATTACACATTCTTAAAATACTCAAGAACAATAAATCTCAAGTCGAGCACAAGTTCCAATAACTAGAGTCAAAGAAACGATAGAGGGAACATATGGACATCAGTTCCCTTTTGATGACTGTACCAATTAACTCCCCGCAACCGTAAAGTTGCTGCAATTGTTCCTCTGCATACACGTAACAGTGCAAATAGTGCAGCAATCACTTTATGGGGAATGCATTGTACCAGATAATAGCTTGCGTCATCCAAGTGCCATCACGTATATATTATCAACATGAAGCAAAGGAAAAACACACACCTGCACATCCTGAAATTAATCAAGTTCTGTCTCAAGTGTGCTACTATCTTGCAAGTGATATTCAAGGCTTCAAGAACAAAGAACAATAGAACAAATGACTAGTTTCCTACAGCGTGTTATCATATGCCCTTAGTTGTGTTGTAATTTTGTTTGAGTGATCTACTTGTATTCCTACTTAGTGTAGCTAGAAGCATTGTGCAGGAAATCATTTGTAAAACCACAAACCTTGTTTTTGTGTCTTGGTTAGAGTTAGTCAAATTGTGATCTTTGTAATAGAGTTTTACGAAGAGGCTTGTAATAAAGTTATTACAAGTGAGTGAGGGATTAAGAGTTTAATTCCTAAGTTACAATAGTAGTAATATGAAGTTTGGTCAGTAGTAAAGTTGAAATTCTACGAGTGTAGGTCTTGGATTTTAATCCCATGAGCTGGGAGTTTTCCACGTAAAACTATGCTGTGTTATTTATTTGTCTCTTATTGTGTATGTTCTGTAGAACTGATAGAGGTTCTCTATACAGTTTGATGGATCCTAAGTTTCCATCAATTGGTATCAGAGTAGGTTCTTTCTACAATGCTAACACCTAGAAAGGATCCATATGGCTTCTCCACCAAACTTTAAAGAATGTCAATCAACCTACAGACCTTCAAGATTTAATGGACACTATTACGTATGGTGGAAGACAAGGATGCATTATTTTATCATGGCTGAAGATTCTGAGCTCTGGGATGTCATCTGCAATGGCCAGTCATTCTCATGAAGACTATTGGGAGCAGTAATGATAGTTCCTAAAACAAGGAAGGAATGCAATGATGCTGACGCAAAACTACATAGAAAACTTCCGAGCAAAAAAGATTCTCGTCTGTGGTATTGGTCCAGATGAATACGATAGAATCTCTACCTGCCAATCTGCCAAGGAGATCTGGAAAGCTCTCAAACATCACATAAATTAACAATTCAAGAAATGCAGTCAAAGATCGACGTGCTCACCACTGAGTATGAACTCTTTAGGATGAAGGATGGTGAGTCCACTTCGGACATGCACACTTGATTCATCTCCATCATCAATGAGCTCCACTCGCTAGGAGAGATCATTCCAAGGAACAAACTTGTCAGAAAAATACTCAGTGTATTACCTTGTTCCAGGGAGAGCAAAGTAAATGCTATCACAGAGGCGAAGGATCTCCAAAAGTTGACCATCAATGAACTCATCGGAAATATGAAGACATATGAAATGAAGAAAAAGAAGGACCATGAAAGAAGAGAACTCAAGAAGGAGAAGAACCTGGTCTTCAAGGCTGAAAACAATGACTCAAGTGGCGAGGATGCTGACATGGTGCATCTAACAAAAAGATTTCAAAAAATGGTGTGTAGGAAATGAGGCATTCCAAAGAGAGTAAGCTCTACCAGACCAAAAGGCTATGAATTTTGTCATAAACGTGGGAAATTAGTACACTTCATCAAACATTGTCCTATGCACAAGAAAAATCAGTACAAGCACAACACAGATAAAACAGTCAAGAGGAACTTGGTTCCTAATAAGAGATTCAAAGAAAATATGTTGCTGACAATGTTATGAAACAAGCTCTTGCTACATGGGGAGATTCTTCCAGTGAACCTGAAGGAGATGATGAACAAGGTGACACCTCGATGATGACCATTGAAAGCTAAGCAGTTGAATACGACTCTATCTTTATCCTGATGGGAAAGTCTGATGAGGATGAAGATGATGAAGACGATGAGGTCAACTTTCTGGACGATCAAAGAAATTTTAAGTCATATTCTCAAAATAATATTATATTAATTGATTCATATTATAATCTCATTAATGACAAAAATATGCTAACTGTGGAACTAGGAGTAGTAGAACATGAGAGAGATGATTTAGTAATCGCAATGGTTGATTTAAAGGAAACCGTTAAGGTGTTAAAAGGGAAAAGGATGCTTAAACTAAAAAAAATTGCAACCATAGAACATGAGAGATATGACTTGTTGGTAGTAGTTGTGGATCTAAAAGAAACAATTGAGGAACTAAGAAGAAAAAAACCGGTGGGAAAAATCAAAATAGAAAGGAAGTTGCAAGTGAGGCACACCTTACGCTTGGAAATAAACTAAAAATGGTAAAATCTAGTCTGTGTGTTGAGCTCAGACAACTTCAGAAAGATCTAGGTTGAGTTAAAAATGACCTAGAAAAATCTTTTAAGTGGAATTGGTCCTCTAATGCATTCACTGCTATGTATAAGTATGGGGGAACATGCATAGAATTGGGTTTCAAAAGGAAAGGACTCGCTACAATCCATATAGCAAGTATGTTACTGTCCTTGATAATTGACTTCGCACTCACGATGGTAACACCAGGTACTTTAATGAAACCTGTAAATCTAGATTTCAGTCTTAATAGAAAAACAAAGTTTTTGCTGAAAAAATAACTACTAAAGCACCTTCTCCCCCAAATAAAATGCATGTGATGCCTTTTTGGACAAGAAGAAGTTTAATTCGCCCCTTTCTTCATTACAAGATCCCCAAAATTGTTTGGGTCCCTAACTCTAACTCTTGATTTCCTTATGTAGGGAGAAGTGAAGGAAAGCAGCCAAAAATGGTATATAGATAGTGGCGGCTCTAAGCATATGACTGGAAGCACCGATGATTTTGTTTTACTCAAAGCCTGCAAGGAGGGAGTGTGTCATTTGGCAATGGCAAAAAATGATACATTCTGGGAGTAGGAATAATCGGGAAGACACTGAATCATTCAATTTAAAATATGTACTATGTGAATGGTCTGAAATATATCCTACTAAGTGTCTCTTAAATCTATGATAACGGAAACAAAGTAGAATTCTTGTCAAAGACTTGCACTTTTACAAATCTGGTAACTGGTGAAGTGGTTCTGTTGGAAAAAAGATTCAAAAATATTTATGTTGCTGATTTTGAGTCTTTGACAATGGAGATCTTACATGCCTAGGTGATGTTGATGACAATACTGAACTGTGTCACAGAAGATTGGGACATGCAAGTTTTTCATTGCTGAGCAAGTTGGTCAAGAAGGACCTGGTCCGTGGGTTGCCCAAGTCAAGGTTCAAAGATCACAAGGTGTGTGATGCTTGTGTAAGAGTAAAGCAAGTTGGGTCCTTTTTCAAGCCCAAAAAGAAAGTAAGCACCTCAAAGTCACTTGATCTCCTTCATATAGATCTGTGTGGACCTATGAGGGTGCCAATTAGAGGGGAAAAGAAGTACATTTTCGTCATAGTAGATGACTACTCCAGATTTACTTGGACTAATTTTCCTCAGATCCAAGGATGAAACTTTCTTAGTGTCAACTGCCTTCGTAAAGAAGATTCAAGTAAAGATAAGCTAGTTTTTTCCCAAGTGAAGTTTTATTTTGAAGATCGACAAAGGAAGCTCCGGCATGAACCAGGTCAGTCCCTGTATGCATACATAGGGGCATATTCGAGCATGTGGTATGCACGTGAAATAGATAAGCTTAATTTGGTGTAATTGATATCTCCTGATCGAAAAGGTTGCATAAGTGATAAGGAGAAGGATTCCTTGATCAAAAAGAACACTATGTAAGATAGGGGAGGAGTTAGAAGTTGAGATCAACTAGAACTCTTCCACCAAGGAAGAGTAGTATTAGAACTCTAGTTATTTCTTAATCTACTAACTCTGTATATTACAGGATGTTCTCAGTTTATAGGGATGAACAAAAGTAGAAGTTAAAAGTGAATTGAGAGCAAAATAGCAAGGCATTTTGCAAGCAGTTAGTGTGTGATTCAAGTGTACAAACCTGAAGCTACATGAACCAGATAGAAGAACCAGTTCCAAGTGTCTGTTTTTTATTCTATTTCAAATGTAGTAGGTGTTTTCATATTATACCTTTTAGCTTTATCTAGAGACAATTGTAGTAGGTACTCAGAGTATTCAAGTTAGAGTTAACTTGAAGTTGTTGCAATAATATATGTTGTTTGCCACAACAGGATTAGAGTTAATCCTAGGTTTCATAAGTCTTTCGTAAATGCAATTTTTGGCTCAGTGATTTAGTGGAGAGTTTGGGGAAATCCCACTGAGAAATATTTCATGATTCTTTTACCTTTTAAGCCAGGTATTTTTCATATAAAATACTTGTGTTTTTTACTCTCCGCATTTACTATTTTAGCAATAGTAGGTTAAGGAACACTTAGAAGAATCAGGTACATCCATAATTAGTTTAAGATAAAAGTTGGACACCATACAAATCACCTCCCATCTTATATGGTATTGAAGTTAAAACATCAATTGGTATCAGAGGGGGTTATCCTTGAAGAGGCCAACACCTTATGAGAAGATCAAGATGAGTGCACCATTTAGCCTATGACTTTTATTGAATTTTTCCTAAATCATTAAATATTGAATCTTTTTTCACTCATGGGTAGTTTCTAAAGCTTATTTTGATTGTTTGAACTATATTTGGTTAGATTCGATTAGTTTGGAGGCAGATTTTAGGCTCCGGTAGAGCTTTGATTTGATTGCGAAGCGAGGTAAGTGACATAGTTAATCTTGAATTAAGGGATGAGGACTTGTTGGCATACTTTCTATATGATTAACATATGGGTGCAACATATATGTGAGGTAACGAGCATTTATGCATTTTTGTGGGATAAAGCATGCGGGTATCTTTGTTGCCCTTTTATTTATGATATCCATGCTTATATTAGATTATTACTTATTTGATCATTCCTTTTGTAATTACTAATTAATTAGTAATGGTTTAGTATTTTAGAAGTTGAGATTTGGTACTCTTAGAATCACATTTTATGTAAAGCACATTCTCCGCACTATTTATCTCTCAAATTTATATTATCTTTACTACATTATAAGGGAGAATGTTAAAGAGCAGAGGGTGGTGACATGTCATTCTTTCCAATTATTCATTGGTACATGGTCAAATCGAGACTAAAAGCACAAAGGGTGATGACGTGCCGTTTAATTTTACTTATGTCATCATTTTATGGTAAGTATGAGAGTAAAAGCACAAAGGGTGATGCCGTGCCATCTTTATACCGTATGTCTATATGTATTCATTGGTTGGTGGATTGTTTGGCTATCTTACGATGACATACCATTCATAGTTATCATATCTTTCCCCCTTCGCATGTTCCTTCCCAATTGCATATTGTTAAATCTTTGTTTTTCTGTTGTTGTACATATATTTATGTTTGTACAGGTTTAATTACATGAGTGTACTCTCATACCCTCGCCAATACCTCATCGAGATTAGGCTCGACACTTATGGAGTACATTGGATCAGTTATACTTATACTACACTTCTGCACTTCTTGTGCAGATTTTGGTATTGGTCCCAATGGTGTGTGAGGTGCGTCAGCTCGGATCATTGCAGACGATAATTGAGGTAGATCTGCTACCTTCTATAGACCTTTTAGTCTCCTTCATCTTCCCTCTTTTGCTATTCAATTCATTCGAAATAGTTGTATTAAATTCAGACTCTGTTTGTAGAATTTCTAGTAGCTCGTGTACTTATGATTCCAGATCTTTGGGAGTAGATGTTATTACGTGACTTATGCTGGTGTTGTATTCGATTGAGTTCCCATCTCGCGTTATTTATCATCACCTTGTTTAAACTGTTAAAATTTTGACCATTTAACTATCTCGCATCAGCTTGCCTAGCACGTGGATGTTAGGCGTCATCACGACCCCGGGGTTGGGATTCGGGATCGTGACATATATAGATGAGTCAATATATAAAATTTGAGAAAAATTGGAGGTGATTTAGATTGATTTGGTATCAATTCATAGTTAAAATCGAGTTCAAAAGGTTCTTCTGCGACAAATGTATTAAACATGTATCTCACAAATAGATATACATGTATATACATGTGATCCACATTTGATATAAATATGATACATATGTGATACACAGATAATACATCGTTTGATACACATATCATATTTTTCCATGTTCATCTTCTACTTCTGTCACGACCCCAGTTCGCCCTCCGTAAACATGTTGTGACCGCACCTAGTCCCTACGACTAGGTAAGCCTAACAATGCGGAAAATAACATAACTTGCGGAAATAAATAATTAAAATTGAACAACTAGAAGCAAAATTTGTATTTAAATGTCGCCCCGCATATACAACTCAATAGTGCCGAAGTCTACAATAACACCCCAAAACTCGAAAACCTACGTATGAAAAGCTAAGACAAGAAATACTACATAACTCTAACTCCGAAATTTTTCTATCAAGTTTAGAAAGTATAGAAGTGCTACAATACTAAAAGTAGGAATGGGAAGGGACTCATCGGCCTGCGGATGCGGCATGTGTACCTCAAAGTCTCTGGATCGCCACCTCCCTCAAGGATTATAGGCCTGAGAAGAAGTACCTGGATCTGAACATGAAAAACATGCGCAGAAGAGGCATGAGGACACCACAGCGGTACTCAGTAAGTGCTAAGCCTAACATCGGTCGGGTAGTGGCAAGGAAGGTCAGGGGCCTACTGAGGTAAAATAAGACAGGTTAAGAAAGGCAGTAACAAATACACAAAGGATTGAGTAAATACGGAATATGTACAGCTCAATACCAATGGTAACAATGAGGGTCCCCCAGGATACCGTCCCTTAGTCCTGTTCTCAATTGACCAGTGGATCTCCCAGGATACCGTATCGTAGTCTATCATATGTGCATATTTGAAGGATCTCTCGAAATACTGTCTTGTAGTCCAACTATCAATGTGCAGGGGGATCTATCGGGAATCTAACCCGTAGTCTCAAGGTAAATATCCATGGGGATCTATCGGGAATCTAACCCGCAGTCCCAAAGTAAATGTGCAGAGGAATCTATTGGGAATCGAACCCGCAATCCCAAAGTAAACAAACAAGGGGGAGCTATCAAAATCCCACATCTGTAGTCCCAATGTAAATGCGCATCCACAACTGGAGAATATTCAGAAATGAAGTACAACAATACAAAGCAACAGATAGTACTAACCTAACATGCTTCACCTAGTACAATTTAGGCAACTTGAGCAAATAGGCAGTTTAATTCAACTAAGCTTGATTTTCTATCTAATACAGGTTAAACTTACATATAGAATTATCAAATCAGCAAGAAAACTCAATTTAAATATTTCAAGTTAAAAATGAATTTTCAACAATTAGATCAAGTACGCGCTCGTCACCTCATGTACAAGGCATTCAAACATAAAATATCATGTCCTAAAGGGAAAGGTCCCCCACACAAGGTAAGACAAGTCACTTACCTCGAACCGGCACAAAATCAACTAGAAACCACGCCTTTGCCACGAGTATCCGGCTCCAAATGGTCCAAATCTATCCAATTCAATTACATATCGTAAATAACATTGTATGCAACTGATTCCACTATTAAATTTAAAGCTAAGGCATGAAAATCGATAAAAGGACCAAAACGCCCCTCAGGCCAGCGTGTCGAAATCAAATATATTCTACATTTTTGGAACCCTCGTACTATCACAACTCTAACCATACAAATGCCTCACAAATCGGAAGTCAAATGCCAACTCAAAACTCAATAATATGGTCTAAGAAGTTTTCCCCAAATTTGATCCTAAATTCGAAATTAGATGATGGATTTAACTATATAGTGATGGAATACAACTAAGAAGGATTAAGAAAATCTTACCCAATGATCTTCTCTTCAAAACCCACTCACAATCACCCTCTCCCGAGCTCCCAATTGATATTTCTAACTTTTGAAATTAAACCCTCGAACTTGGTATATCGGAACAGTGGTTTCCGCTTCTGCGGTCCCACTTATGTGGAACATAAGCCGCTTCTACAACATTCACAAAAAATCCAATTTTCGCTTCTGTGGAACAACAATCGCTTATGCAGTTCCGCTTCAGCGGGCCTCAGACCGCTTCTGCGGTCTCTGAAGGGACTGGCACAAACCCCTTTCTGCGGCCTTTTAGCCGCTTATGCAGCTCCACTTCTGCGATTTCCAAGTTGTAGAAGCGAAAATACCAGAAGAGAAACTTCAGCTGCTGCAACACTTCTCCGATCTTCCCGCCAACTATCCGAAATCATCCCGAGTCCCCCGGGACCTCAACTAAAAGCACCAATAACACCTAATACCCTATTGTGACTTGTACCAATTCTTAAAACACCTTAAACAACACCGGAAACCCGAATTAATTAATAATTTAAGCCTAAGAACTTCAAATTTTATCAAAACGCGCTTTCAATCAAAAACCTAACCAAAACACGTCTGAATGATCTGAAATTTTGCACACACAACCAAAAGACATGACGAAGCTACTGCAACTTCCGAAATTCCATTACGACCCTCGGATCAAAATCTCATTATCGGGCCGAAAACTTCAAAAATTCAAATTTCGACATTTCAAGCCTAAATGAGCTACGGACTTCCAAAATACATTCGGAATACGCTTTCAACCCCGAAATCATCTAACGGAGGTAACAGAAGCATCAATTTTCCATTTCAAGGTCGTCTTCACACTGTTCTGACTACGGATCACTTTTCAACACATAAGCTCTCATTTAGGGCTAAGTGTCCCAAAACTCTATGAAACTCAACACCGGACGCCCCGACAAACCAAAATAGCAGAAATGATCTTAGGGGAAACAGTTAATGGGGGGATCCGGGGCGTAAATTTCAAAAATGACTGGCCGAGTCGTCACAACTTTGAATTTTCAATTCATACCACATCTTACTCTATCAAATCATCCCAAAATAGAGATTTGAACGTAAAAATTGCACGGGGCGCCCTATTTGGTTGCCCCCGTTTAACCTATGCCCATGTTTTTAAAAAGTTTTAACTTGTACCCATTTCTTAAATAACTTCACCTCCCTTTCTCCTTCTTCTTCTCCTCCTTTGTTTTCTTCTTCTGATGATGAAATAAATAGTGAAAATATGCAAACAAGCAATTGACTGAGTAGTCAAGAAAGAGGACGACCCTCCCATTGCCTTTTTAAATATTAATTCTCTACTGTCTTCCGTGAAATCTGTATTGGGAAAATTTGGTTCTCCATGTCCACGTAGTATCCACATACGGTCTCACTAAAGAATGCGGCCTTGGCAGGGCCGGGTTAAAAAGGCCGGTCTCATTCAATAAACGGATCAAGTGATGTGGCTCACCGTAATGTCACATCGAGCTCTGACATTCGTATATCGTAATGCCACCAACCCTTGTACTTTTTTTGTATTGTTTCGAAGACGGTCCCTTAGTATATAAAGGGGACATTCTCCCTTTGTAAAGGCTCATGTGTATTTCATTACTGAAAATATACAACTATCTCAATATGACTCTCTCTCTCTCTCCTCTTGGTGTAAAATCTGCTATTTGTCTCATTATTCTTATATCTTAGTCATTTCACAATCTCTAGACCATATTACATATTATTCCGATTGACTCAAATTATTGATTGTTTTCAAGCTATATAAAGTGTTCGAATAACTTTTTAGCCAAACAATTTGGCGCCGTCTGTGGGGATTTCGAGAATCAAAGTTGTAGTTTGTCTCTAGAGATCCTTCGAAAAGCACCCTCTACAACCCAGAATGGCTGAAAACAATGCTAGAATGAAGGCTATCCTGGAGGTTAGAATAGACCTCAAGGGCACTCTCAACGCGGTTGCCGAAGGAGATGCCCTACACACAAATCCCAGTACTCTAATAGGCATGGAAGCCTTACCCTCCTCATCAGAAGACCTAGTGGTGCCACGAGAAAGAGAAGCTTCAACATCTACCACTAAGGAAGCACCCCCAAAAATAAAGAGACTACTAGAAGAGTGGCTGACAAGCACTCTGAGTGGTCTAACCAAAAAACCACCTCAAAATAATAGATACACCCCAGCAGCAGATCA
This sequence comes from Nicotiana benthamiana, assembly GCA_034376525.1. Taxonomy (NCBI): domain Eukaryota; kingdom Viridiplantae; phylum Streptophyta; class Magnoliopsida; order Solanales; family Solanaceae; genus Nicotiana; species Nicotiana benthamiana. The sequence continues at coordinate 78,402,220 of CM067329.1, forward strand.
TATCGCAATCGAGGATGAGCTCGAGGTCACGAGAACAAACAATGTTCCCGTCGATGTCCAAGCTAACGACGAAACACTCGCAGCCATCCTCAAAAAGATGGAAGAGATGGAGAATAAGAACACGTCACTCCGCGACCAAATGAAGGAACACCAAGAAAGGGTGGATTAGATCCCAGGCGCACCAAAGTTGTTGCCGAAGTGATACATGGGGAGGTTCGTCGAACAACCCTACACGGAAGGAGTCGCGCCATACCCCATCCCAAAAACCTTCAAGATGACCCCCTACTTGAAAGTATATGATGGGACCACCGACCCCGAGGACAACCTGATACACTATATTACAGCCCTCAAAGGCAATGAATTATCAAAAGAACATGTATCATCCGTACTTCTGAAGAAATTCGGTGAGACGCTGACAAGAGGGGCTCTAACGTGGTACTCACAACTGCCGGCCAAGAGCATCTCAACCTTTGAGGAGATGGCTGATAAATTCGCTACTGCCCATGCGGGAGCAAGAAGGCGGAAGCATGGGTCAACGACATTTTTTGTTGTGCATCAAATCCCAGGAGAAGGACTCAGGGAGTTCCTAGCCAGATTCAACAGAGTCAGAATGAGCCTACCTAACATTTCTGAAGGCATGGCAGTTGCGGCCTTTCGGAACGGGCTCAGCAAAGATGGCTCGAAGGCCACCAAGAAGCTACTCAGTCGTCTCCTGAAATATCTCCCCACCACCTGGGAAGAAATATACAATGCCTATTGGGCCGAGGTACGAGGGGATGATGATGACCTCAACGGCCGGACCCGAAGGTTGACAACAGTACACCCGAAAATCTGAAGTGACCGGCGCAACGAGGGGAGGCGGGAACAAATCCCACGCCTCAGCGGGGAAAGATATCAACCATACATCAGGTCCTCGCACCCCCCACCACCAAGGCATGCAGACGCCCTGCAATGACATATTGCTCCACTAAGGAGCGACAGAGGTACGCCCTCTCCATTATCTGCACATATCTTTTGTTTGTCCCCTTCAGAGGTAGTGTACGCACTAGAGAAGCTGGGCAACAAGGTACAATGGCCAACAAAGATGAAGTCCGACCCCGCCACCGTAAAGTCAAACGCCCTGTGCGAGTTCGACCAAGAGCGAGGGCATAGAATGGAGGATTGTATAGGTCTCCGCCAGGAGGTAGTCCAAATGCTGAACCAAGGGTTCTTGAAGGAGCTGCTCAGCGACAAGAGAAAACTCAATTTTGCACGAGGGTGGGAATCGCATCATGGCCCACCAAGTCCGCCCTCACCAACGCGCACCATCAGCATGATCATTGGAGACAGCAATGATTCGGTGATCAATCACGTGAAGTTCAGCACCACCCACAAGCTGAAGCGAACTATCTCCCACGAAGGGTATGATGACTTCGAAGATAGTATCACCTTCGATCGGTCTGATGTCGACGGTTTGTGTTTTCCTCATTATGATGACTTAGTTATTACTTTACGCATACTGGATGCTGATTTTAAAAGAATCATGGTCGACGATGGAAGCGGCACATGTATCATTCATCCAAGTGTCCTTGCACTCATGGGACTTGAGGATGAAATAATCCTGCGCTGCATAACATTAACAGGTTTCAATAATGTAGTGGAAAGAACCTCAGGCGAGGTGACGGTGCCCATCCTTACAGGTGGAGTCACAATGCAAACCACCTTCCACGTGATGAACCAGGAAACAACATACAATGCCATTATCAGACGCCCGTGGATACACGCCATGAGAGTCGTCCCATCCAGCTTCTATCAAGTAATCAAATTCCCAACCCTATGGGGAGTGCACTACATACAGGTGAGCCCTGCACCGCCCAAGAATGCTATAAGATATCCCAAGATTACACGCATACCAAACAGCTCCAAGGAGCAAGTGCAGAAGCATAGCAATCAGCCCTGTCGGGAATAAGGTCCGTCCGACAGAGAACGCCATCGAAGAACCTGAGGAGGTCGAGGCTAGCAAGGCCACGGTCGAAGACCTCAACCCCGTTCAGATAAACAGCATCGACCCGTAAAGAAAGCATACATAGGCTATTGCCTCTCAAATCCAGGCCAGTATCGTGAATTTTTATCTAACCATGCGGATCTGTTCGCTTTTTTCATGCAGATATGCCAGGAATTCCAAGAGAAATCACCTCTCACAAACTCACGTCGACCCATTACACCCGCCCGTGCGACAAATGAGAGAAAATTCAATGCAGCCATTAACGAAGCAGTGAGCGAAGAAGTGGACAAGTTGCTAGACAATGGCTCCATCAGGGAATCCAAGTACCCGGAATGGGTCACCAACTTCGTAATGGTCAAAAATAAAAACGGGAAGTGGCGAATATGTGTAGATTTCACCGATCTAAATAAGGCCTGTCCAAAGGACTCTTTCTCGCTCCCCCACATCAACCAGCTAATAGATGCAACGGCAGGTCATGAACTGCTAAGCTTCCTTGATGCATATTCAGGCTACAATCAGATCATGATGGCCGAAGAAGATCAGGAAAAGACGACTTTCATCACTCATAAAGGTACATATTGCAATAAGGTAATGCTCTTCGGGCTCAAGAACGCAGGGGCCACGTATCAAAGGCTGGTAATTGCAATGTTCAAAGAATAGCACGGCAAAACCATGGAGGTCTACATCGATGACATGTTAGTCGAATCATCAAAGAGGGAATACCACCTCACCCACCTGAAGGAAGCCTTCGAAATATAAAGGAAGTATGGCATGAAGCTGAACCCCGAAAATGCGCTTTTGGAGTAGCCTCGGGAAAGTTCCTGGGAATTCTGGTATCACAAAGGGGCATCGAAGTCAACCCTGACCAGATCAAAGCCATAGAGGCCATAACAAAAATTCTAAGCAGCAAGAAGCAGGTGCAGAAATTAATGGGCCGAATAGCCGCCCTCTCCCGGTTCATCTCACGCTCCTCCGACAGGTGCCATAAATTTTTCGACGTGCTGAAGAAAGACCAGGGACTGCAGTGGAACGCAGAATGTGTAGAAGCTTTGAAAATCTTGAAAGCATACTTGTAATCACCACCCTTATTGGTGAAAGCCAACCCAGGTGAGCCGTTGCTGATATACTTGGTCGTATCAGAAGTCGCAGTCGGCGCCGTCTTAGTACGCGAAAATAAAAGTACACAATCTCCTATCTATTATATTAGCAAAACTTTAGTGGACGCCAAAACGCGGTATCCCCACCTAAAGAGACTAGCATTAGCCCTCGTAGTAGCTTCACGAAAGCTACGACCATATTTCCAATGCCACCCCATAAGGGTAGTAACGACCTTCCCCCTAAGAAGCGTCCTACACAAACCAGAACTCTTAGAGCGACTCGCCAAATGGGTCTTCGAGCTCAGCGAGCATGATATTACGTACCTCCCTAGAACCGCCATCAAGTCGCAAGTCCTAGCTGACTTTATCGCCTGCTTCAGTGCGAAACTCATGCCAAAGGCAGATCTCGAGGCACAACGTGCGTCCTCCGAAAGTGACCTATGGTTCCTTTACACGGACAATGCCGCCAATGTGTCACGATCAGGACTGGGACTCGTTCTTGAGGTCCCCACGGGTGAAACAATTCGCCATTCCATACGATGCCTGGAGATAACTAACAACGAGGCCGAGTACGAGGCTGTTAATGCAGGCATGAAACTAGCCATCAAGTACGAAGCTCGCCGAATTCTCCTCCATTGCGACTCCTAGCTTGTAGTGAACCAGATCGCTGGGACTTATCAAATCAAAGAACAAACGTTGCAAAAATACCAGTCGGAAATCCACAAACTGATGGCTACATTCGACGAATGTCGCTTCGAACAAATTCCCAGAGCATGGAATATCGAGGCAGACGACCTAGAAAAGTTGGTTGCCGGCACCAAAAAGAACAGCAAAGAAAGTGTGGTCACACTCCTCCACTCGGCCATCGATCACACCGAGGTACTTTCCCTAAACTTGACTTGGGACTGGCGCAACCAGTTCATATCTTATTTTCAGGACGGGGTATTAACCCCCGATAAAAAGAGGAAAAGAAGCTTCGTGTACAGGCCGCCCGGTACTCCATGATCAACGGTGACCTTTATAAAAGGATGTTCGGTGGCCCCATAGCCAAGTGCTTAGGGCCGCAACAAGCAAGACCTGTACTCGAAGAAGTACACGAGGTCCATTACGGCGCCCACACTGGAAAACGCGCCCTCGTTAGAAGCATCATACGCGCCGGCTACTATTGGCCCACCATGAAGAAAGAGGCAGCAGAGTACGTCCCCCGACGCGAGCAATGCCAAAAGTTCTCCCCAATGATACACCAACCAGGAGAACCCCTCCATTCCATCATATCCTCCTGGCCATTCATCAAGTTAGGACTGGACATAGTCAGCCCTCTGCCCCCAGGGCAAGGAAAGGTACGATTTCTGCTTGTTTTAACTGACTATTTCTCTAAGTGGGTCGAAGCAGGTGCATACGCACAAATACGCAAGCAAGAAGTCTTCACATGTATTTGGAAGAGCGTCATATGCCATTTTGGCATCCCCAAAGAAATCAGTTGCAATAATGGGCGCAAGTTCATCGGCCAGAAAATGATTGAATTCTTCCAAAAATGGCGTATCAAAAGAATACTATCCATGCCATACCACCCCGCCGCCAACGGTCAAGCGGAGTCCTCCAACAAAAAAATCCTGAACATACTCAAAAAGAAGCTCGAAGATGCCAAGGGACTATGGCCCGAACTACTACCCCAAGTCTTGTGGGCACACAGAACTTCGCCCAAATCCAGCACCGGAGAAACCCCATACTCACTGGTTTATGGAACCGACGCAGTCATACCTGTTGAAATTGGTGAACCCAGCTTAAGGTACTCACATACCAGCGGATCGGAAAATGACATCAGCAGACTCCAAGATCTCGACGAAGCCGAAGAAAGAAGAGAATGGCCCACGTCAGAATGGTAGCTCAGAAACAACAAGTCGAAAGATACTACAACAAAATGGCAAAAATAAGGCCTCTCAAAGTAGGGGATTACGTCCTCAAAGCCAAGACTCTTGCCTCAAAAGATCCAAGCGATGGAAATTGGGCACAAACTGGGATGGACCCTACAAAATCACAGCGGCGGCAGGGAAAAGAGCATTCCAGCTGGAGACAATGGAAGGAAAGACACTCCAAAACAACTAGAACATCGCTCACCTCAAACGTTTCCACTTCTAAAAAGGTGACACCTGAATCGTACTCTTTTTTCCTTAACTGAGTTTTGTCCCAATTAGGTTTTCTCGGGAAGGTTTTTAACGAAGCGGCGAAGGGGCCACCTGGAGATATTTTGCAGCGTGAGTGCATCATGTCCACCTCTCGACATACACTCCAAGCCCGACATGATACAGGGACTGGATTAGTGACATCTCCAAGTGTATAGAAAGGCTACGGCCATCTCCAAATGAATGTAAAGGCTACGGCCATCTCCAAATAAATGTAAAGGCTACGGCCATCTCCAGATGAATGAATAGGCTACGGCCATCTCCAGATGAATGAAAAGTCTACGGCCATCTCCAGATAAAAGGAAAGGCTACGGCCATATCCAAATCAGTGTAAAGGCTACGGCCATCTACAAATGAATGTAAAGGCTACGGCCATCTCCAGACGAATGAAAAGGCTACGTCCATCTCCAAATGAATGAAGAGGCTACGACCACCTCCAAGTGAACGCATGGCTATGGCCATCGTTTTTAACAGGCTACGGCCTTTAACTTTACGTGGCTATGGCCATCGTTCATGTCAGGCTACGGCCTTTATTTTACATGGCTATGGCCATCGTTTACATGGCTATGGCCATCGTTTATATGGCTAAGGCCATCAGGCTACGACCTTTATTTTACATGGCTATGGCCATCGTTTATATGGCTAAGGCCATCAGGATACGACCTTTATTTTACATGGCTATGGCCATCGTTTATATGGCTAAAGCCATTAGGCTACGGCCTTGATATTACATGGCTATGGCCATTGTTTATATGGCTAAGGCCATCGGGCTACGACCTTTATTTTACATGGCTATGGCCATCATTTATATGGCTAGGGCCACCAGGCTACGACCTTTGTTTTACAGGCTATGGCCATCATTTTATTTGGCTAAGGCCATTTGGCTACGGCCTTCATTTTACGTGGTTATGACCGTTATTACACGGCCAAGGCCATTAGACCGCGACTTTTATATTACATGGATACGACCATCATTTTCATCAGGCTACGGACTTTATCTGTACATGGCTAGAGCCATCGCATTCACAAGGCTACGGCCGCCTATTTTATACGGCTAAATCCATCAAACTAACTTTACACCACTATGGCCGACAAATTTCAAGCAGCTATGATAAAGAAAAGTACAATGACACACCGAAAGGTGGAAAAGATTACTTACAACAAAAATTATATGTTTTCTCAAATGGGAACAAACACCCCTAATACAAAATCAGTATGAACAAATATATTTACAAAGATACTAAGAAACCACTACCTATCTATCCCGGCCTGGCCCTCAGGTGGCCCGTCCTCATTTCCGGGAGGGTACGCCCTGGAAATCTAAGAACTGGACTCCAAGAGATTGATGTCTGCTGAGTTGCCCCGCTTCTGGGCCAGTGATTCAGGCCGTAGCCCACCGTCTCACGAGCGAATCTAACTAATTGGCGTTGGTGCTCAACCTCCGCTTAAGACGCCCGACCAGCCGCCAGGAATTCCTCAAGCATGACTAGCCTGGCCTCCGCATACACCCACATTTCGTGCGCCTCACGAGATGTATCGGCATGCGCGAGAGCTATCTTAAGCTCCTCAACCTCGGCCTTCGTGGCTTTGAGTTCCTTCATTAGAGCCGCCACCCAGATGCGCAATTCTACCGCCTCCTCCGCCACAACACGACCGAGCTGCAGCTCCTCGTCCCTGGCCTGGATAAGGACCTCCATCTCCGTGGCCCGAGCTACAGCGACCATGAGCTGTTTATCCACCTTTTCCAGCTCGGCCACTTTTTTCTTCAATTGTGCCTCGGACTCCACTACGCCCTCACGAACCACTCTAAAGTTGGGGTCTTGCTTGTACATGTCGGCTGGGTTCGATGCGCCTCGCACCTTATTGTACTTCTGCGCTAGCCGGTTGTATTTGGCCATCTTCTCTTTCCGGCACCGATCCCTCTCCACCTCCAAGACAAGAGTCTGGAAAAGATACCAAGTAAGTACGAGAATGTCGCAAGCCTACATAAAGAACGGTCATCAAGCAAAGCCGAAACATACCTGTAAGGTCGCGCCTGCCACCCTTTGGGCCAAGGCTTTATCACTAAGCTCCGCCAGGGTCGTGCGCTCGGCACCGGCGCACAAGAGCGTCATACTGGAGCCGCCTCCTCAAAGTTCTCCAGCAGATTATAGTGACTTGGGATCACTATATGATGAGAAGATTGGTCGGCTATCATCTCCACCCGGTCCAAGGACCTACCTCCTCTGTTTGCGCCCTCCGTGGCTGCCCCCAAGCCTTCCACATCCACGTATTCGCTTCTCCTCGCCAACGTCTCCTCCTCTTCATGGTCCCCCTCCAAAGGGTGCGGAGCAGGCTCAGAGGGGGTCGGCATGGCAGAAGGCGCCCTTACGGGGGCAATCTCAAGGACAGCCACCGGCACCTCTATGGGCGTCGTCTCAGGTACGACCCCCATCACGACCTCAGATGGTATCTCTTGGGCCGGTTCTGATGTATTCTCCTGTCTTAAAGGAGGCGAAGCACTGCCCCCGGAAGTGCTGACGAAGATCAAATCGGCCTCAGGATCAGATGTCGTCTTAGAAGGACCGGCAGCAGTTTTCTTCTTATTCTTTTGCTGCTGCTTCTTCCCCGCCTTTTTAGAGGCGCCTCGACCTACCAAAACACATGAGAGACGGGTAAGGAAATTATATGGGCCCCCAAACCGTAACAAATATTAGGTAAAGCCGTTACCAGTCGGGCCGTGGAGCCTAAGAAATTCAGTCCAAGAATGGCTTTCCTCTGCAAACGGTATCAGCGCCTGCACCCACGACCTAATGTCGTCAACACTACGAGGAGGACGAGCAACTACTGTATGAAAACAAAGAAAAACTTTCGACAGTAAGAACCAGCAAAGTAAGGTTAAAATAGTAAACATCACGCACAACAGTACTTACGTGCGTCATTCCACACTTCCAGAAACCCATTAGGGTTGGGCACAAGGTGCTTGGTACGGATGTAGAAGAACCTCGTCCAAAATTTACGATTGTCCTTGTCATCCACATGCGCCACGAAGCTTTTCTTCCCCTACTCCTCAACTGGAGCATCGAGCCTCTCATGAAAACCATATTGAACATTTGCAAAAGGTGATGAACGGTCACCTCCTTTCCGGCCTTCACCGCATAAATGGATACCACCCTGCACACCTTCAAGGCGTACGGGGTAAGCTGGGCCGGACACACTCCGAACCAGCGGCACAACTCCTCTGCTAAAGGGTAAATTGGAAGGGTGTATCCGATTTGGAAGGCGTATTCGTAGAAGGCACAGTACCCGGGCCTGGGCACATTACCGTAATCCAACCCCGCGGGAACCATGTCAACGTGATCAGGGATATCATAAGTCTCCCTGAGGGAAGCCAAGTGGGACAACGTCATCTCACTATGCTCCCAAGGGAAGACTTTACGCTTATTCAGAAAGTCGCTTCTTTTGCTCATATCGCGTGGGAGCAGGTTGGCCGTTAAAAGGGGAACAAAAACTTCCTCAGCCTCCTCGCCGTCCGAGGATGACGAAGCCTTTGTAGAAGCAACGTCCCTAGTTTTGGTATCGTCACGCCTACGTTTAGCCATAGTGAATGATGTAAGAAGAAGGTATTAGGGGTCGCAAGTTCGATTTTAGAAAACGAGAATTTCAGAGAAGAAAAGAATAGCAAACACCAGGAAAAGATAGGGAAAAGAGTGAGATAATACTCTCCGAAAGGGATCGAAAGATGAACCTAGTTCAACTCTTCACCTGTTTATAAGAAAAGGTACACGGAAATCGAAATGGCATGATTCAAAAATCGGCGCAGGAAACCCAAACGTCACGTCATAACCCGAACCACCTCGGGAGCAGAAGCAATGATCACGCATGTGATCGATGACGTCACCTCAAAAATAAATCCCAAAAAGGAGGTAACATGCCAAATGACACGACCTTTTACATACGAACGTGGCTCTCACGGATGTATCAGCAGGAGCGGCCACATTTTCATAGGCGCCAAGCACGCATGTCCGTCCATTGGAGACGCCTTTCGACTGCGTCCCCAATAAACGGAGGGACTATCTGTATTAGGCAAAGTTGGTTCTCCACGTCCATATAGTATCCACATACGGCCTCACTAAAGAAGGTGGCCTCGGCATGGTCGACTTAAGAAAAGCCGGTCTCAGTCAATAAACGCACCAAGTGATGTGACTCACCGTAATGTCACATCGAGCTCTGGCACTCGTATATCGAGGCCACCAATCCTTGTACTTTTTTGTATTATTTCGAGGAAGGTCCCTTAGTATATAAAGGGGACCTTATCCCTTTGTAAAGGCTCATGTGTATTTTATTACTGAAAATATACAACTCTCTCTATCTAACTCTCTCTCTCTCTGGTGTAAAATCTGCTATTTGTCTCATTGTTCTTATGTTTTAGTCATTTTACAATCTCTAGACCATATTACATTTGATTCCGGTTAACTCAAATTATTTTTTAATTATTTTCAAGCTATATAAAATGTTCGAATAACTTTTTAGCCAAATAAAATCTATGTTGCAGAATCTGGAGATTTATAGGTTAAGTGGCAGATTTCAGAATTTGTCCTCTACTTATTAAGTGATTGGTGGTAGAGTTTGATTCTATTGCTGGAGAGGTCAATTGAAGTTCTGTATATACAAATATATTAATTATATATAGACATTGGTCACTGGTAAATGGAAGAAGGTAACAAAGAACTTCGGTCATTGGCCTTGACACCAACATGGTTTGTTGCTTCTGTATTGACTATATTTGTTGCTGTTTCACTCCTTGTCGGGCAATCCATTCACCGCTTATCTACTATATTTGATCTCTTCAGCCGTCTTAGACTCATATGCAACAATGGTTTCTCAATATTAGATTATGAATTTCTAAAACGAGCCGAAGTTTTTAGTTACAACACAAAAATTTTAGTTTTAGAGCTGAAAAAGTTTTCAGTTACAACACAAAAACTTCAGCTCTAGAGTTGAACTTCAAGTCCGGCTATTAAAATGCTGAAGTTTTGCGTGATTGGCTTTGTTACTTCAGCTCGTGTGTTGGAGTTATGCTAAAAAACGGGGATGCTTGCAATTTTTTTTGCAAAGCGAATACAAGTTAAAATGTAACACAAAAAGCGGATATAAATACAAATAGCCCGATTTAAGCTCCCTTGATGCATCCAATCTATTCCAACAATACTCATTCAAAAAAAATCAAAAATTTGATCTTATTTTTTTGCTACAAATAATTAATTGGCTAATATTGATAATATTTTGTAGATTGGCTAATCTTCGTACTAACTTATCCACAAAGTTAACCCCCAAGGCCCAAACATATGAATCTGAAGTTGGACTCTGTCAAGTCTTTGTGTGAACGTAGAACCCAACTTGAAGTTTGTTGAATTTTGGCTTTTAGAGATTTCATACCTTTGGGTAAGAGGAAGGCGAAGCAGGCTCGGTCTAAAGTTTGCCAAAATTGATATTAAATAAATTTTAAGAGCTGAATATATTTTAAATGGGGATGGTTACAAGTGTCATTTCTACCTCATATTTCCTGTTGTAAGAAGAAATATACAAATAACATATTTTACAATTAAAATATTATGCCTCCCTTTAGAATTTGTAGGAGCGTTACAAAATTAATCGAGTTGTTAAAAATGTTTTGTCAGTTCTGATTTGGATTTGATGTACTCTTATCACCTGATTCACTAACATTAACATTGTTTTAACATTACTTTTTTTCTAAAATTAAATTCGAAAGCGAAATACTCTTTTAATTTTCCATGGCAGACTTGTGTATGTATGATGGATATTGATCTAATAAAATATCTTTGGTTTAAAGTTCAGATATCAGTACACTCCAATTATATCAAGGAAAATGATCTAATAGAATAAAATAAGTATCTCGGTCAAAGCTTGTTAATTTTATTTATTTTCAATTTGTGTTTGCAACAAATTATTTGTGATACAAAAATCTATTGCAACCATAATATGAATATAAAGAAACATAATTTTATTGAAAAATGATGCGGATATAATTTTGTTTCTCCGTTGATTCTTCTCTCTTGATTATCTCCATGATTCGTGGGCTGGAGCAGCATATTTTCGAACGTAGGATGATGCAGACTTCCTTGGATTTATTTGATATCCATGAAGTATGTTGTGGATCTTCTTGAAGTATTTGATTATCAAGAATTATCTGGCCACCTCTTGATCTTTTTGTGAATATCTCATGAGTTTATGGAATTTTTGAGATGCCTCTTCAATGGAATATGTATCTTTTATATAGGTTAAAATATCATGGTATAGCCAGTTTTTATACTGGTCAATGAAAAATAGCCAGCGTTTACCAAGTCAATGAAAAATAGCTGATGAATATAAAATATTTACTTATTATATATTATTAATATTCTACTTTAAATAATATACTTAAATTATATTTCGTATTTTGCCTCTTTCTAACTATCATTGCAGAAAAAGAAATAGAAAAAAAGATTATAAATAACAGAAGAAAAAGACAAAATGCTCGATGAAAATCCGCTACGGCAAGTACAAGAATTGGAAAAAGAAAGCTTATAATTGAAGCTCGGACACATCCAAGCTCACTCCTCAGGTACGTCCAAGCTCATGTTCTTACAAACGTCCAAGATCACGTATTCAAGATCATGTCTTCCAAATCCAAGATTATGTCTTCAGACGCGTCCAAGATCACATATCCAAGATCATGTCTTCCAAATCATATCTTTAGACGCATCCAAACTCATTTCTTAGACATGTCTAAATCATTTAATACTTTCAAGATTTGTTATTAATAGAATGCAATTTGGCATCAGAAAGGGGGGAGCAGAAGAAGAAGATCTACTTTTATCTAAACTTTGGTTTTAATTTCTTTCTTTAAATATTTTATTTTATTTTAGTAAGTTTTTGAATTTTCTAAGAGTATTAGAAATATTCTAGAATTCCTTTTTGTTGTGAGATTTAAATACTCCATAATGGAGTAATCTCTTTTGTTGTGAAAGTTGATGAAGCTTGATATATATTTTTATAATGTTATTTCAGTTTTAATACATCATTGGCTTGAAATTTTCATTGTATAACTCATACTGTGCTGAAATAATGGTTTCTAACTAATCATTATTATCACTTCTATATATTCGATTTAAGTTATTCTTATATTAATTTTGTAAATCTCACGGAGCAAAATTGATATATAATAACCAATGAATAAATAAGTAGAGTGAGAATAAATAAATAATCTTATTTGTCTCAGTTTTAATTCTCACGGAGGAATTATTGTAGATAAGATTACTGATTTTAAGTGAAAATATTCTCACGAAGTTTTTACTACCTTTTAACACAATTCAGGTAAGAAAATATTTCGGTTTAATCGTCACTAGTTTCAACTCAATTAATTACATAAACTCACTGAGTGCTATTAATTGATTGTTTCTTAGTGATCAAATATAATTGTATTAGTAATAAGCAATTATTCTTTAGAGAAATACATGTGAAAATTGTGATATTATTGTAATTATATTATCAAGTGAATTCAACGATTCCCAGCTCTTTTTTAAAATTATAAATCTTTCAGAAATTATTTTTTTTTGCTTTAAGTAATTAACAAGTTTTCAAACTCACCTTTCATCAATTTGGTTCTCTCAAATAGTAGTAAAAATATTAAAAGTCTGTAGCCTAGATTAACCAATCTCTGTGGGACGATATCATAAACTATACTAGAATTTAACTGAGTACGATCACAAAAATCTTATGCACATTGGTCTCGTCAAATTTTTGGCGCCGTTTCCGGGGATTGGCACAAGTCTACTTTAGATTAAATATTTTATTACTAATTTGAGAATTTATTATAACTATTACTATTAATTTTATTGCTATTATTCTTATTTCTGTCAGTATTTTCTCTATCTAGTGTTAAGTACTTCTTCCGACTACTTCAATCATTAGTTTTCCTTAAATATATTTAGTACAACATTACTAGTACATTTATCTACAAATATTATTCTAAGTTTATTTTTAATTACTATTATTACTAGTGCTATCTTTACTTATACTTAATATATATTATTGTGCCTTTCGTTTTTCACTAAATATTTTTATTATTGTTGAAAATTTCTTTAGTCATTTTATTTATTATTAGTACTGCTTCAGAAACTAGTGTTACTGTATTATTATTTTCTTCTCTTTAATATTTTAGGTAGTTTTTGACCCGCTCTTCTATAAAAGAGTTGGTCAATTACGATCCTGAAATTGAAAAATCTCTTCGATTGTGAAAGAAAGGAAAAGCATTATCTTCCCGAAGCATAGCTTGTGAAGGTATGGAGAATCAAAAAATAGAAAACATTCAACCACCAGTCCATGTGGAGGATCAGTTTGATGAAGTAGCACCAATGCCAGCAAACAGAATCCTAAGGGATTATGCTAGACCTGACCGCTTCAACTGTGAATCTAGTATCAGAAAACCTCCTGTGGCAGCCAACAACTTTGAAATCATGGCTGGCCTAATTCAAACGATTCAACGGTCTTGCATCTTCACTGGAGACGCAAGTGAAGATCCACACAGTCATTTAATTGACTTTTTGGAACTTGTTGAAACAACTAAGTATAATGGAGTACCTCCTGAAGCTATCAAGATAAGGCTATTTCCTTTCTCTTTAAAAGGAGATGCCAATACTTGGTTGCGAAGTTTGCCACAAGGTTCCATCACCACATGGGATCAAATGACTCAGAAATTTTTTAAAAAATATTTTTCCCCCGCTAAAATCACAAAATTAAGACAATACATCTCTAATTTCTTGCAGACTGACACTGAGTCAGATTATCAAGCTTGGGAAAGATTAAAAGCAATGTTAAGAAAATGTCCACACCATGACATTCCTAAACATATGCAGTTGTATATTTTTTATCACATGTTAAAACCCTCTTCTAGAAATGTGATTGATGCAGCTGCAGGAGGTTCTGTAATGGAAAAAACCACAGTAAGCATTGCAATTGTTGAACGAGATTTTTGAGAATGCCATCCAATGGCCATCTGAGCATATAATCAAAAAGAAGGTTGCTACGGTTGATCAGGTTGATGCTTTAAATACACTAATGCAGCAAATTGTTTCTTTGGAACAAAAGTTTGAAACTTTTCAGGTGAATACACAACAACCAAGCCAATGTGCGGAGGAAACCATCTGAACCATGAATGTCAAGCAAACAATCATAATGACGAACATGTCCATTCTGTCGGTTATAAATCGTATCCTTTTGAGAGTCCGATGGTACAAAAGCACCAGGATTTCAATGAAGCAATCCAAATGGTGCCGAGAACTCTCAAAGCTTCCATAAGCAACAAGTAAAGGGTCCACCCGAATACCAGAATCCAAACCATGGCCAATCAAACTTCATACCATATCAGCAAGCAATTCAATATCAGCAAATGCCCCAACAAGCTCATTCAAGTCTTGATGATCTTTTGTATAAGTACATTAAGGTCACTGATGAAAAGATGGAGAGCTAAAATTCATCCCTCAAAAATCTAGAAATACAGTTGAGGCAATTTGCAGCTCTTGTGTCAGAAAAGTTTCAGGGTCCCTTACCAAGCAATACGGAGAAAGTTCCAAAAGGGCATCTTAAGGCCATCACCTTACGGTCAGGTAAAGAGCTTGATGTACCATATGCAGACCAGTCAGAACAACAGGTAAATAATGGTAAGAATGTTGAAATACCCTCTGGACCATCTGAAAAGAAAGAAGTCAAGAAAAAAGAAGAAAAGAATATTGAAAAATTGAATCATCTCCCTGTGACAATTCCTTTTCCATAAAAAATGAAAAGAGAAAATCTTGATAGTCAATTTACCAAATTTTTGGAGATTTTAAAACAGATTCACATCAATATTATGTTCACTGGTGCTTTATAGCAAATGCCTTCATATGTTAAATTTTTAAAAGAAATTTTCTAAAACAAAAGAAAATTGGAAGAAGTGTCTGTAGTAATGCTTACAGAAAAATGCAGTGCTATACTTCAAAATAAGCTACCACAAAAACTTTGTGACCCAGGTAGTTTTACAATTCCATGCACTTTGGGAGGAGTATATTTTGAAAAATAAACACTCTATGACTCAGGAGCTTCAATAAATTTGATATCATTTTCTATCTTTAGAAAATTGAATCTTGGTGAAATGAAAGACATATGTATTTCTCTTCAGTCTGCAGATCAAAGTACTAAGAAACCTAGGGGAGTAATTTAAAATGTGCTCGTAAGAGTAGATAAGTTTGTTTTCCCTATAGATTTTATAGTACTTGAAATGAAGGAATGTCCTGATGAACCAATCATTTTGGGTAGATCATTTCTTGCCACAGGTAGATCAATCATAGATGTCCATCAAGGATAGCTAATTTTGAGAGTTGATGAAGAAAGAGTCATTTTTGATATGCAAAAGATATTAAGATGTTCAGGAGATGAGACCTCATCATCATGTTTTTCAATTGACATGCTTAATTATCTCACAGATGAATTTAAAGATGATCAATTAATTTCAGACTCAATGCAAAGATGTTTGGCCACATCTGGCACAACACAAGATGTTGATCCTATCATCAGAAGAGAAGATGAAATACTAGAAAAAGATTCTGAAGATGAGGAGATGCAACCAGAACTAGCAACCAAAAATTGAACTTAAAGTTCTCCCATCTCATTTAAAATATGTTTACCTTGAGAAAGAATTATTTTCAGTAATTATTTCACCTTCTCTTATTGCAGAAGAAGAAGAAAAACTGATCGAAGTGTTGAAAGCACACAAGGGAGGCTTGGGATAGACTATAGAAGATATAAAAGGGATTAATTCAGCTGTTTGTACGCACAAAATTCTTATGGAGGATAGCTACAGGCCTATAGTCCAGCCCCAAAGGAGATTGAATCCAGCAATACATGATGTAGTAAAAACGGAGATCGTAAAGCTTTTGGCAGCAGATGTTATCTATCCCATTTCAGACAGCCCTTGGGTAAGCCCAGTTCAGTTAGTACCAAAGAAAGGAGGTATGACTGTTATAAAAAATAAAAATAATGAACTCATATCTACCAGGACCGTCACCAGATTGAGAGTCTGTATCAATTACAGACGTCTCAATGATGCTACTAGAAAAGATCATTTCCCTTTACCATTTATTGATCAAATATTGGAAAAAATTACAGGATATGATTTTTACTGTTTTCTTGACAGTTATTTAGGGTACAACCAAATACCAATTGCACTTGAAGATTAGAACAAAATGACTTTCACTTGTCCTCATGGAACATATGCATATACGAGAATTCCATTTGGTCTATGCAACGCCCCTGCTACATTTCAGCGTTGCATGTCAGCAATTTTTTCTAACATGACTGAAAAATTTCTTGAATTTTTTATGGATGATTTTACACTCTTTGGCAAAACATTTGAGGAGTGTTTTCACCACTTGACCTTAGTTCTTAAGATATGTGAAGGGACAAACTTGATTCTTAATTGGGAAAAATATCATTTTATGGTTACTGAGGGAATTGTTTTAGGACATCAAATCACTGCTAAAGGGAAAGAAGTTGATAAGGCTAAAATTGATCTTATCGTAGTATTATCCCCTCCCACAAGTGTTAAAGGCATCAGAAGCTTTCTAGGTCATGCAGGTTTTTACAGACGGTTCATAAAAGACTTTTTTCAATGATTTCAAAACTACTTACTAACCTTTTGATGAAAGATATTAAGTTTGAATTTTTAGGTGATTGTTTGAAAGCATTTGAGATCCTTAAGGAAAAATTATCAACAGCCCCTATAGTTGTGTCCCCATACTGGAATCAACATTTTGAGGTCATGTGTGATGTTAGTGATATAGTAGTTGAAGCTGTTTTAGGCCAGAGAAAGGATAAGATCTTTCATCCCATTTACTATGCTAGTAAAATAATGAATGAGGCTTAACTGAATTATGCCACAACAGAAAAAGAGTTACTAGCAGTAGTATTTGCTTTTGATAAGTTTCGATCTTACTTTATAGGAACCAAGGTCACTGTTTTTACTGGTCATGCAGCTCTAAAATACCTCTTAGCAAAGAAAGATGCTCGACCTAGATTGTTAAGATGGATTTTACTTCTACAAGAATTTGACCTTGAGATAAAATACAAAAAAGGAACAGAAAATTAAGTAGCTGACCATTTGTCTAGGTTAGAAAATCCCCCCTTGAGTTTAGCGAAATAAAGGAAGAATTTCTTAATGAACACATTTTCAGTTAACTCAATTGTGACTCAACCACCCTGGTTTGCAAATATTGCAAACTACTTGGTTGGAAAATGGACACCCCAAGATCTCTCTTACCAACAACTAAAAAGCTTATATCTGATGCAAAGTATTATTTGTGGAATGAACCTTACTTATTTAAAAAATGCGCAGATAATATCATTAGAAGATGTGTGCATGAGGATGAGATGAGCAAAATTTTATATCACTGTCATGATGGAGCAATTGGAGGACATTATGCAGCAAGAGAGAAAGGACTGGCTTACAAGCAATACAGGTATGTGCAATATTTGATGTTTGGGGAATAGATTTCATGGGTCCTTTTCCTTCTTCTCATTCTTTTGAATATATCCTTGTGGCCTTGGATTATGTATCAAGATGGGTTGAAGCCATCCCCACAAGGAAAAATGATGCTCGAACTGTGTGTAATTTTCATAAGAAAAATATTTTTACTAGGTTTGGCACACTACAAGTCATCATTAGTGATCAAATGACTCATTTTATGAATAGACAATTTTCTGCTTTGCTAACAAAATATGGTGTGACTCATAAAACAGGAACACCATATCATGCTCAAACTCAAGGGCAAGTTGAAGTTTTCAACCGTGAGTTAAAAAGAATTCTTGAAATAACAGTTGGGATCTCAAGAAAGGACTGGCTTTAAAATTAAATGATGCATTATGGGCATACCGAACAGCGTTTAACACACCAATTGGAACATCCCCATATAGATTAGTCTTTGGGAAAGCTTGTCATTTTCCATTTGAATTAGAACACAAAGTTTTTTTGGGCACTAAGAGCACTAAACTTTGAATTAACTGCTGCTGGTAAAAATAGATTTTTTCAGGTTAACGAGTTGGAAGAACTGAGATTAGTAGCTTATGAAAATGCAAGACAATGAAAAAACAAAAATCTGGCATGACAATTTGATCTGACAGAAAAGTTTTCAAGTGGGAGATCAGGTATTTCTTTACAATAGTCGACTCAGGCTATTCTCAGGAAATTTGAAATCCAGGTGGACAGGTCCTTACAATGTTACAGATGTAACTCCATATGGTACAATTGAAATTCAACAAAATAATGGTGGAGACAAGTTTAAGGTAAATGGACACATGCTAAAAATATACTCTGGGGGATATTTTGAGAAAAATCCGTCAGTCACTTTGATAGACTGATGAATTTCAAAATTAATAAGTCGAGCTGACGACATTAAACTCAGAACTATGATACCATACCCGCAGCCATTGAGGGTGAAGCAATGGAGCCTCATAAGTCTGATACAAATTTGGGTAATTAAATGCTTAACCAATTAATCTGGTCAATATTCAGGTTATTGTACAACCGGAACATCTCATGAAGTCCTCTACAAAAACAGTGTCACCTACAAGGAGTAATTCCATGGTGATCGGTATGCCTAAGTAACCGGTTGGTTAGCCATTTAATAATTCAATTCGAGTGTTAAATTAGTTTAGTCTATTATACATAGAACATGTGTGGTCACAGTTTCTTTCAAACTTTCTTCCGTGATTGTAAATTTGAAAGTCGAAAAGATTTATTTTATTTATATATTCTTATTTTCAATTATATATATAAAGGTTTTCTAATATATTTATCTATGCATAACTAGTTTTCTTTTGTTTATAATAATCCTTTATTCGTAAGTATTGCTCTTGTACAGTTTTAAAGTATTAAGATAAAATTTTACATACCGTTGAACATAATTTTTTTCATTTATGCCATCTAACTTCCAAGTTTGTGATTTTTGTTTTTATGAAGGCAAAGGATGAGTATCTCTAAATATGAGAAATTGTTGAAATTGAGAAGCATTATGATCACAAACAGGTAGAATCAATATAATTTAGCTAGAAATTGCCCCAAATATCTATCGAGGCGAAATTTCGGACAATCTTGATTTTTAAAAATTAGGCCTTCTTTGTTGTTTTCTTAGCCTCTTTATTCTGAAAAAAAAAAAAGTGTACATATATATCCTTTTAGCACCCAAATTTGAGCCTTTAATTTCTTTGCTACACCATCATGTAAAGAAAAGTAAGAAAGAAAACAAAAAATAATATTCTTATTCTTTTCAAGCTATCCATAATTGAGTAGGAATGGTTGTCAAAGCAAGAGAGGGAGAACTATGAGAAAAAAAAGATGAAAAATTGGACATTCTGAAAAGCTGTGCTTTAAGTATATATGAATGTCATGTACCAAAATACAAAAAAAAAATGTAAATATGCTTGTGAAACAAATTCGTGGTTGACAAAATAATTAACTCTTTTGATAAAGCTGGAACGATCAAGTCACTATAAATATATCATTATCCTTACCAGCATTAAGCCAAATATTACAAAACCAAAAAAGTTCTAAGAAAATTTTAGAAATCAATGTTGATCGTATATTAGAGGAGACTGACATGAAGGGCAAGCTTACGAAAAAATTTGAGAAACTCAAGAGCTGTGGTCATAAAGTTATCAATCTCAAAAGATTCATCATGAATACGAGATACAAAATTTCTTTTGCTAAATAAAAGTAAAAGCAGAAACAAGGTAAAGATTTGGTGAACTTGAAAAAGTTATTGGCGTTGAACTTTATGTGAACTTTTATTTTTTTAAATTTTCTGTTGTACAAGAAACAATAATTACTAATAAAGTTATTCTCCTCGAGGACGAGCAATAGTTCAAGCATGGGGGAATTTTATGAATATAAAATGTTTACTTATTATATATTATTAATATTCTACTTTAAATAATATACTTAAATTATATTTCGTATTTTGCCTCTTTCTAACTATCTTTGTAGAAAAAAGAAATAGAAAAAAAAGATTATAAATAACAGAAGAAAATGATAAAATGCTCGATGAAAATCCGCTACGGCAAGTACAAGAATTGGAAGCGGAAGCTTATAATTGAAGCTCGGACACATCCAAGCTCACTCCTCAGACACGTCCAATCTCATGTCCTTAGAAGCGTCCAGATCACGTATTCAAGATCATGTCTTCCAAATCCAAGATTATGTCTTCCGACGCGTCCAAGATCACATATCCAAGATCATGTCTTCCAAATCATGTTTTTAAACGCGTCCAAACTCATTCCTTGGACATGTCTAAATCATTTAATGCTTGCAAGATTTGTTATAAATAGAATGCAATATGGCATCAGAAAGGGGGAGCCGAAGAAGAAGATCTACTTTTATCTAAACTTTGGTTTTAATTTCTTTCTTTAAATATTTTATTTTCTTTTAGTAAGTTTTTGGATTTTCTAAGAGTATTAGAAATATTCTAGAATTCCTTTTCGTTGTGAGATTTAAATACTCCATAATTGAGTAATCTCTTTTGTTGGGATAGTTGATGAAGCTTAATATATATTTTTATAATGTTATTTCAGTTTTAATACATCCTAGACTTGAAATTTTCATTGTAGAATTCATATCGTGCTGAAATAATGGTTTCTAACTAATCATTATTATCACTTCTATATATTCTATTTAAATTATTCTTATATTAATTTTCTAATTCTCACAGAGCAAAATTGATATATAATAACCAATGAATAAATAAGTAGAGTGAGAATAATTTTTTGTAAAACTCTTATTTCAAATCTGTAATCTTGTTTGTCTCAGTTTTAATTCTCACGGAGAAATTTTTGTAGATAAGATTACCGATTTTAAGTGAATATATTCTCACGAAGTTTTCACTACCTTTTAGCACAATTTAGGCAAGAAAATATTTCGGTTTAATCGTAACGAGTTTCAACTCAATTAATTACATAACCTCACTGAGTGCTATTGATTGACTGTTTCTTAGTGATCAAATATAATTGTATTAGCAATAAACAATTATTCTTTAGAGAAATACACGTGGAAATTGATATTTTATTGTAATTATATTATCAAGTGAATTTAACGATTACCAACTCTTTTTTAAAATTATAAATCTTTCAGAAATTATTTGTTTTGCTTTAATTAATTAACAAGTTTTCAAACTCACCTATCATCACTTTGGTTCTCTCAAATTGTAATAAAAATATTAAAAGTCTGTAGCCTAGATTAACTAATCTCTGTGAGACGATATCATAAACTATACTAGAATTTGACTGAGTACGAGCACAAAAATCCTATGCACATTGGTCTCTTCAATAGCCACTAATGAGAGTTTTGGTGCATTTGTGTACGAACTCCAGCATATTATACTGGACCGGTATACTTTGCTAACTCCTGTTAAATTTATGGGAGACTGTAGCACAAACTCAGTATATTATGCTGGATAATTAGACTTGCTGGAACTCCCGTAAAATTTACGGGAATTCTTGCGTAATTATGCTTGAACTCCCATAAAATTTGTGGGAGTTCCAGCCTAATTATCCTGGAACTCATTTGTGGGAGTTCCAGCCTAGTTATCCTGGAACTCCCGTAAAATTTGCGGGCATAATTTTTTGGATTTGGAACAGTATTTTCGCTCAGATTTAAAGTGGCTAAATTTCGATGACTTTTGAAACTTGGCTATTTTTCAACTATCAATGATAAATTTGGCTATTTTTAAATTTCTCGTTTTATGTAGGTGTGAGTTAGAGTTTAGGGTAGAGTAGCTGATAAACAACCCTAATAGACTCCTAAAATTTCAAGAGTCAGTATTTTAAATTTAAGATTTAGCTTGATTTGTCAAAATTTTGATGCCTACCTCTTGTTAAATTGCTGAAGTTATAAAAAATTGTTGCGACGTTATTTTCAAATTAGATAACGATTGTTTGATAATTCTTAAAAGGATAATAAAAATAGCAAAGATAATTCACATATAAACGAACCTTCAGAACCAGCCGAGAATAAAATTAAAAGAAAGAAAATTAATTGAAAAGGCTTTAAAAAAAATTGATGCTTTATACAGCTGTAGTTGTGATGCTTGCCCTTAAATATCAAAACACAAAAGGTTTTTGACAAAGGCAAGCTGCGTAGCTGACATAAAAAAATAGAAAAGAAAGGGTTACTTTTGATAAATCTGAAAAGTTATGGTGCATTCTAAGCTATTAATTGATTCCTCTAGTTTAACTATATAATAAATACTATAAAATCACTTTCTGCATATGCAATTTCCTTCCCTTTTCTTTTTTTAAATAACTCCACCATTTCCTTTCAGCATAAGTCTTCCCCATTGGTTGATCTATTTTTAAATTATATCTCGTTCATCAACCTCTTTTTTTTTCTTGTATTTAATATCAATACGTTTATATAAGGATCATGCAAAAAGAACACAAAAATTTTCCGTACTCTTTGTTTATAATTTCATATATGTTGTTTTCAAGCGTAACTTCATTGAGTTCTAATAAGAAGAGTGTATTCGATCATATCTAAGAGGTTGCTGGAAAATTTTATTTTGTGTCTCATACAATTTATATTAATTGTATGAGTTAATTTTTTGTCTTATAATTTTGTGAATTTAGAATTCTGTGGATTCGATAATGTAAAATTGAGTCATAATCTTGTGAGACAAAAAGAAGCCTTATACAACTATTATCAGTTGTATGAAACACAAAATAAAACTTTTCGAGGATGCAATACATACATAGACACTCAAAATTTGCACCAAATTCTATTAGATATTTTAACTATTTTACTGATCAGATAGGCACTTTTTGTTGATAAAGGTCTGCCTCGTTAATACAAACATAAGAATCTAGGTGGATCCAAGATTTAAATTTAATTGGTTTAGCTTTTAAATTTAGTGACTTCATTGTAGTTAAAATTATGGTTTTAAATTTAATATATTATAAAACAATAAAAGAAGAAGAGTATTGTACAGAAAAATAGAGAGAGTTCTTATTGATATGTTATGAATTACAATGGAATACAACCCTCTATTTATAGGGAAAGAGTGATTTATCCACCAAGTAATAATTCCTAGAGTCTCTCTAAATATAGACATTCACCATAAATAAAATTCTATTTATAACACTCCCACTTGAATGTCTATCTACCAGATAATGTGGCTCGTTAAAACCTTAAGTAAAATAAAATCCAGCGGGAAAAGAAATTGTAGAGAAGGAAAAAAATACACATATTTAGAGATACGCCTTTTAGTTGCCTTAGTAAAAATCTTGCAAGGAAAACCTAGAGGACAAAATCTTATTAGAGAAAAAAAGTGCAACGCGCATTAGCTCCCCTGATGAGAGCATCAATTCACATCATTAAACCTTCGCATCCCAAGCTTTTGCACTAGCTTCTTGAAGGCTGACATCGGTAGAGACTTGGTGCACAAATCAATCATATTATCACTTGAGCGAATTTTTTGCACATTGATATCACCATTCTTTTGAAGTCATGAGTAAAAAATAACTTTGGTGAAATGTGCTTTGTCATATCTCCTTTTATGAATCCTCTATTCGATTGGGCTATGCATGTTGCATTGTCTTCATACAAAATTGTGGGTAGTTTGTCACATTTTAAATCACATTTATCACGAATAAGATGTATTATAGACCTCAGCCATACACATTCTCGACTTGCTTCGTGAAAAGTAATTATCTCAGCATGATTAGATGAAGTAGCCACAATTGATTACTTAGCCGATCGCAAAGTTATGGTAGTACCTCCACAAGTAAACACATAACCTGTTTGAGATCGAGCCTTGTGTAGGTCAGATAAATACCCAACATCGACATAATAAAAAAGATCGGGACTGCAATTATTTCCATAAAATAAGCTCATATCGGTAGTTTCTTTTAGATACCGCAATATGCGTTTGATTCCATTCCAATGTCTCCTTGTAAAAGTAGAGTTATATCTTGCTAAGACATTAACTGAAAAGGTTATGTCAGGCCTTGTAGTATAAGAAAGATATATTAGTGCACCAATGATACTAAGATATGGTACTTCACGACCAAGTAGCTCTCCATTATTTTCTTGAGGTCGGAATGGATCCTTATTCACATCAAAAGATTGAACAACCATCGAAGTACATAGTGGATGTGCTCCATCCATGTAAACCGTTTCAATACATTTTCTATGTTGGCAGATTGATGAATAAAAATTTTGTTTATCAAATGTTCAATTTTCAAACCAAGATATAATTTTATCTTTCCGAGATCTTTCACCTCGAATTCCTTCTTTAAATAATCAATTACCTTTTGGATCTATAGGAGTTCCAATAAGATTTATGTCATCGACATATACGGCAAGTACAACAAATTTCGCTGTTATTTTTTTTATAAAAATACATGGACAAATGACATTATTTATATAACCTTCCTTTAATAAATACTCACTAAGATAATTATACCACATTCGTTTTGATTGCTTTAGACCATACAAAGATCTTTACAATTTGATTGAAAATATTTTTCGGGACTTTGAATTATGTACACTAGGCATTTTAAATCCATCGGAAATTTTCATGTATATTTCATTATTAAGTGAGCCATAAAGGAATACGATAACCACATCCATTAAATGCATGTCAATCTTTTTATGGTCAGCGAAACTAATGAGATAACAAAAAATTATAGCATCCATAATGGGTGAATATGTCGCTTCATAATCGATACCAGGCCTTTGTGAAAATCCTTATGCAACAATGCGTGCCTTATATATTTGTACCTTATTTTTCTCATTTCTCTTGCGTACAAAGACCCATTTATAGCCAATATGCTTAACACCATTAGGTATTTGGACTACGGGCCCAAAAACTTCATATTCCGCAAGTGAATTCAACTCTGATTGGATTCCTTCTTGTCATTTTGTCCAATCACGTCTTTGTCGACATTCACCAACAGATTGAGGTTCCATATCCTCAATATATTGAATAATTCTAGATGCAACATTATATGCAAAGATATAATCCACCATTATATCCAATCGATTCAAATTTGTCTCAATATCGATTGAATTTATTTATAGTCCCTTATTTTCTTGAGTCTCGGGCTTTACGAATTTCTTCATGAGATTCTTTCGTAGTGTCATCTTGATCATTTGTTTCCTTTTTCTAGGATTTTGATCCTCGAACCTAATGGTCTACCACGTTTAAGCATGTGTTTGACTCATTAGCTATGACACTAGAAGATTGTCCAACATGGACATCAATACGGATTGGAACATTCTTTGTAGGGATATGTGATATTGTTATCCTTTTTAGATCCGTAAATACATATGCATTTGATTTGTTATTTTTTGCAAATGAATAATATTTTGCACCTCCTTTTCACAAATAGAGACACGGATCAAGATGAGATAGTGTTGAATATTTTCACAAATTTTTCTGTTTGGTTTCACCATTTTCTTCCCCTAATTTTGGAAAAAGTGTCTCGTCAAATCGACAATCTGCAAATCGTGCAGTGAAGAAAATCCCCCGTTAATATTTCGATATAGCAAATAATGGAGGGCGATTCAAACCCAACATATATTCTTTGAGGACCCATTTTGATGTGATATGGCGGTGCTACAGGCACATATACTATGCGTTCAAAAATTCTTGAATGGGATATATTAGGTTCATGATTCAAAACTAATTGGAAGGGAATATTTATGATAATTTATCGGTCTGAGACAAACTAGCATTGTTGCATGCAAAATGATGTGGCCCCAAACAGAAGTGGGCAACCTCATTTTCATGAGTAAGGATCTTGCTATCAATTGCATACATTTAATTAAAGACTCTGCAAGGTCATTTTGAGTGTGAACATGAGCTACATAATATTCCACTTTTATCCCAATTGATAAGCAATAATCATTAAATATTTGGGATGAAAACTCAACAGCATTATCAAGTCTAATAGACTCAATGGATTATTGGGGAATTGCGCTAGTAATCGAATTATTTGTGCCATTAATTTTGCAAATGCAAGGTTGCGAGATGACAATAGGCATACATGATACTATCTAGAAGATGCATCTATTAAGACCATAAAATATCTAAACGACCCACTAGGTGGGTGAATAGGTCCACAAATGTCACCTTGTATATGTTCTAAAAACGAAGGGGACTCAATCCCAACCTTTGGTGGTGATGGTCTAATAATTAACTTGCCTTGATAACAAAAAATGCAAGAAAATTTATTATTTAAAAGAATCTTTAAATTCTTTAATGGATGCCCATTTGAGTTTTCTATAATCCGTTTCATCATAATTGATCCAGACTGTCCCAATCGATCATTCCAAAGTACAACAGTATTGGAATCAGTAACCTTTTAGTTTACAATAGAATGTGCATCAATTGCACTAGTTTTTGTCAAATACATGCCACAAGATAAAGATGAAAACTTCTCAATAACCCTCTTTTGGCTAGAGACATTCTTGGTAATGATGAGATATTCAAGATTATTCTCATCTATTGTCTGAATATGATATCCATTTCGGCGGAATTTTTAAAACTCAACAAGTTCCTCTTGGACTTGGAGGAGAACATTGCATTCTCTATGATAACTATTGTTCCCTTAGGCAGAGTTATAGTACCTCTTCCAAATTGTTCAATTCAATTACTACTACCAAAAATCATAGTAACATTTGTTTTGTACATACTTAAAAGGAGAAATATTTTTTTTCTTTTAATAGTATATGTTGTACATCAAGTACACAAATATTTTACAATTGAATTTTAATCTAAATTTATGATGTGAGATATCTATATTTGCTTTCCAAGTAATCAATGCAAGTGCATATGCCAAAATAATAATGTAAAAGATATTGATTTTACAGTTGAACTATTATTTGTCTTATTAAGTTTCTGTAACTTATTATTCCTTAATACTCAAGTTATAACTTGAGTATTAAATAAGCCACTAATGTATTCTGGGTTTTGCCCATAAAGAAAAGTATATATAACAAACGGAAAATGGCCTAAAATGTTTATTTATTATATGAAATAGGACATTAAAATTCTCTGTTAAAAGTTGGCCTTTTAAATATCTTTGTTGTCTAAAAATTGGCTAAAAAATGGCCTTATCCACTACCGGAAGACATGTAAATCCACGCGGAATTATATTTGTCTATTTAAAAACGTAGAAGGGCATTTTAGACCCTTTTCGTATTATACAAGGTCATATACGAGTCAGTTATAGCAGTCAATTCTCAAGCACTTCACACAATATCAGTTTATTCACACACCTATTTTAGACCCTTCATTGATATCTGATTTCTCCTACTAATTGGGTCACCTTGTCGATTTTAATTTGGGTTCTAGTTTAGGTTTAATTATTTTTCATCTTAATCATTTATTTTGGATATTTCTCTAAGATAATGTCGCAAAGTTCGAGTAGCTTAAATGAGTCGATTAGGAGGTGTCGTTGTGGACTTGCTGCTAATAGTTTCATGGTGTGGACTCCTTTGAATGCTGGGAGAAAATTTTTCAAGTGCCCTAAGCATGAGGTATATAAATTTGTAGATGGGTTCTTTTAATTATTTCGATTTGATTGTAATTTTGTTTTTTTTTCTTTTTTGTTTTAGGATGAAAAATTTTCCTATTGGGAATGGCAAGATAAGGAGCTTCCTCCTAAAATTTCAAAACTCATATGCAGCTTAAAGAAGGAGAAAAAAACTCTAATCCGTGAAAGAAATGTATCCAAAGGAAAGTTGCCGATCTTGAGAATGTTATGATGCTCGTCGATCATGGAGGAATAGAATCCTTGGAATTGGAAAGAAATGTTGTAATGAAGAAAGTGGTTGATTTAGAGTACTCAGCTCTGCGTGATGCTAAATGTCGGAAGAAGACGTGAATTTTCTTTTGTGTGATACTGGGATATTTTGTTATGTTCTTTGCATTAAGGGGAAATGATATGCAATGTTAGTGTTGTTCTGGCTTAATTGTTGTATGTAATAAAAATTTATGTTTTTGTGCAAAGATTCAATGAAGCCATTCCCATTCATTTGAATATTTCTGTCTATGATTGGGTTACTTACTGTGATAATTAGTTTGTATCTATAATTGAGTTACTTGTTGTGATAATAGCGTTGTTGGTCTTGAATATGTGTGTGAGTAAATTGATATTGGGTGAAGTGCTTGAGAATTGACTGTTATAACTGACTCGTATATGACCTTGTACAATTCAAAAAAGGTCTAAAATACCCTTCTACATTTTTAAATAGGCAAATGTAATTCCACCGGATTTACATGTCTTCCGTTAGTGGATAAGAGCATTTAAAGCCAATTTTTAGACGACTAAAGCATTTAAAAGGCCAACTGTAAACGGAAGACTTTGAGGTCCTATTTCATATAGTAAAGGGGCATTTTAGACCCTTTTCCGTATAATAAATTCTTTTGAAATCACTGTCAATATATTGATAGCTCTAAATAAAGTGTACTAACCTCTGTTATACTCTCAACAGAGCCAATTGGACCCATTTAGATTCAGACTTTCTTTCATCAGGTTTTTAGGACATATTTGTAAACGGATAGAACTTAGTTGATTAGAGTTTGTGCTAATAACGTCTTATAAAATAAAAAAAAAAGAATATTATGAAAAAAAGTAGAGAGAACTTTTATTAATATGAGATATATTACAATGGAGTAGAATCTTGTATTTATAGGGAAAGAGTGACTTAGTCATTAAGTAATAATCCTTAGAATCTCTCTAAATATAAACATTCACCATAAAAAAATTCTATTTATAACATAATACTTGTTGATTTTATAGTATATTTTTACATATAAATTTATACTTTATGTCAAAAGTTATGAATTCAGTTGAACCCAATCAAAATGCAACATCCGTCCCTGTTTTAGAGTGAGTAGTTAAAAAGATTTCAAGTATAATTAATTTTGGGTTTGTCTATGTTATTTGGTCTAGCTTAACAATAGATTTCAGATACTAATTTAGCATGGTTAAATAATAAGTTGAGATGAAAATATTTATTAATTAATTATAATTTAATAATACTTATAATAATTATAATATATATATATATATATATATATATATATATATATATATATATTGTTATGAAATAATATAAGAACAAGAACAATAACTCAAGAGTAAGAGCAAATAGAGAGAAGAGTAGAGAGAGTTCTTCTTATTGATACTTAGAGAATGTTATGAGTGGTTTACAATGGTAGAAGACCCCTTTATTTATAGGGAGTGGGATGATTTATCTACCAAGAATAGAACTCTAGAATCTCTCTAATTATAGACATTCACCTTAAATAGGAGATTTCATAACACTCCCCCTTGAATGTCTATTCAACAATGTGCCTCGTTAAAACCTTAAAACCAAAACCCAATGGGAAAAATTAAAGAAAGGAAAAAGAGTACACATGTTTGAATATGCGCCTATTGGTTGCCTCGTTAAAAACCTCGCAAGGAAAACCCAGTGGGACAAAACCTTGAAAGGGAAAAAGAGTGCAACGCGCATTAACTCCCCCTAATGAGTACATCAATTTATATCCTTGAGCATTTGCATTCCAATCTTGTGCATCCTCTTCAAGACGATCTTTGATAGAGATTTGATAAATAAATCAACCATATTGACTTGAATAAATATTCCGCACCTTGAAATCATCATTCTTGATAGATATGAACATCTTCATATAATTTGGTGGAATAACTCTTCAATATCTCCATAGATGCATTCTCAATGCCATCATGCTTATAGTTATAGCAAGATTCATATGTACACAAATTGTACTTAGGATGTGGTACTTCAAGACCAAGAATTGCATATGCTTCAAGCAACTTAAATCTTTCAAGTTAAGTCATATAAGCCATATAATAGACTTTAGATGCATATCAAGTTTTCCATGTCATGCTAGACAAATAAGATATCGAAAACTGACTATACATACCTTTGACTTTATACTTTCAAGCATTTGAACTATAGGTTCAAAACTACATGTCTTTCATATGGAATCAATTCTTCTTGAATTGTATCTCTTCCATTTAGTTACTTTCTTTGGGTCAGCAAATGCATATAGCATGCTTTGCAATATGTTGCAATTGAATTATCCCTTTTATGAACTTCAGTTTCATTTCATGATATTCGGGGATTTACATACACAAATGATAATTCATCCCATGTAACCTTTTCTCAAGTGTTTATCATGTCTCCCCCTCATGTTAGTAAAGCTAACTTGTTTCCTCAACTTTGGGAAATCATCTTTGTGCATTATCATGTCAATATACACGGCACATTAATAATAAGATGAAATTATTTGGTTCCTGACCTTGAACCATTTGTAAGGGGAGAATATAATATACTCTCGTATACAACGTATATCAAACTGATATATATAACTTTGTTCTCATAAGAAACAGTTTAGCTATTAAGTGGAAGCACTCAATAATTATCTTGCTAAACCAACTTTGATATAAACCAACTTATCAAGATGAACTATCTTGAGTAGAAAATCTGGAAATTATGCTCGAAGTTAGATTACTGAGCAATTTACCTCGCAAACACCGGCCAGGCTGCGGGTCAACAACAATTGCGCATGTAACCATTTCATAGATGCATCATATGTGGTATACATGGCAGGTGAATAGGCCCATATTCACCTTTGATATTTCCAGAATTTATGGGCTTCAACCCGAACTCTTTAGTTGGTCAGTTCATTAATGAGAACAAGAACTTTCTAGTTCTTTGATATTCACCTATGTGAATTTGCGCATCATACTTAAAATGAGATGGCTAACACGAATGCCAACTGAATAAATTATCAATATTGGTAAACTTCAAATTTACACCATGACATGTGCACTTGTCAATAAACTTCAGGTTTATTATGACATGGGTTTTTATACCAATAGATATCCACTTTATTGTGACATTCTTTTCGTTTGTGTAGTACAAACTGGAGAACAAAGCGAGTAGCTTTTCATATGCAAATTAACCCGCTACAAGTTGTAGTAATAGGAGATATCAAAGCCTTCCTTTATTTATAGTCTCAATATAATCAATCGCTTTCGCGTGTACTTTGGAAACTGAATAAGTTTCTTTGAGACTTACTACAGCACAATACTCAATTGTGTTTCTCCAACATAGTAATAATTGGCTCTTCTAGAGCTCTCAATTAATTTTGTACTACCACAGATTCATCAACATCCATGTGGTGAATATCTTTCTTAAAGAGAAAGTTATACCATTATGGTCATGTCAAACTTATATGCAAGATGTGTTTCTTGCATTATCGTTGTCCTTTAATAGTCATATTTCCAAAATACTTTGGCGTACAATAGGTACATGACCAACGATCATTCATGCCATATATCATCTCAAACCTCCTTCTAGGGGTGAGTGTGGTATATTTAATACCAATTTCATGTTCATATTCTTCCAATAATGAATATGTATTCGTGAATCAAATGTTGTCACATTCACTTCGAGGATATGTGATTTTGTTATCCTTTTCAAATCTATAAATGCGTCAGGCATTTGATTTGCTATTCTTTGCAAATGGATAATCTTTTGTGCCTCTTTCACAAATAGAGGTATGTGGATCAAGATGAGATAATGATGCATTTTTCCACAAAATTTCCCGTTTGGTTTCACCAACTTCTCCCCCTAATTTTGGGAAAAGTGTCTCATCAAATTGACAGTCTGCAAATCGTGCAGTGAACAAATCTCCTGTCAATGTTTCGAGGTAGCGAATAATGGAGGGCGATTCAACCTCGACATATATTCCTAACCTTCTTTGCAGACCCATTTTGGTGCGGGATGGCGGTGCTAAAGGCACATATACTGCGCATCCAAAAATTCTTGAATGGGATATATTGGGTCCATGACCCAAAACCAATTGCAACGGGGAATATTTGTGTCAATTCGTTAGTAAGAGACGAACTAGCATTGCTGCATGTAAAATGGCGTGACCCCAAACCGAAGTGGGCAGCCGACGAACTAGTATTGCTGCATGCAAAATGGCGTGAACCCAAACCAAAGTGGGCAGCCGACGAACTAGCATTGCTGCATGCAAAATGGCGTGAACCCAAACCGAAATGGGCAGCCTCGTTTTCATGAAGAATTCAAGATTATTCTCATCTATTGTCTCAATATGATATCCATTTTGAATGATATCTTTAAAACTCAACAAGTTCCTTTTAGACTTGGAGGAGAACACTGCATTCTCTAAGATAGATTCTCAAAACTCAACAAGTTCCTTTTAAACTTGGAGGAGAACGTTTTGATTGATATCATTAAAACTCAACAAGTTCTTCTTAGACTTGGAGGAGAACATTGCATTCTCTATGATTAACGTCATGCCTTTGGGCAGAGTTACAATTGCTCTTCCGGAGCCTTCAATCAATTTACTTCCCATGGTATGACATACAAAAGAAATACACGAACATAAGAATAGACAAGTTCAATTCGTTTGTGTCACATAATATTTTCAAAATCTGCTACTAACAGTTGACTAACAAAATCAGATATGTTATCCATAATCAATTACTATGCAGTTTGAAAATTTTCAGCGTTTTTCATAAGACAATCGATTATTAAACACACACAATCGATTGTTTGAACATAGACAATCGATTGTTAAACACACACAATCGATTATTTGTTATTTTTGAAAAACTTCAGATCACACTGTTTAAGACAATCGATTGTAAGATATAGACAATCGATTGTTGGCTTATTTTGAAAAATTCGAGCACTGTCTTAAGTCAATCGATTGTTAACTATAGACAATTGATTGTTGACTATTTTGAAAAATTCCAGCACTGTTTCAAGACAATCGATTGTTAGACAAAGACAATCGATTGTGGATGATTTTTGAAAATTTCCAGACCTCACTGTTTCAAGACAATCGATTGTTAGTCAACGACAATCGATTGTGGATGATTTTTGAAAATTTCCAGACCACTGTTTCAAGACAATCGATTGTTAGTCAACGACAATCGATTGTGGATGATTTTTAAAAATTTCCAGACCTCTGTTTCAAGACAATCGATTGTTAGTCAACGACAATCGATTGTTGATCAATTGTTTTTCAACTTTAATGCGAAAATAGTTGATGATCGACTAGTTTTTCAGGCTAGTCGATTACCCCCACTGGAAAATAAAAGTTTTATTGATATTTGAGCGTATTGAAGATATTCTAAAGAACTACTGCTAACATTGCATCATGAACTAACTAATACGAGCTAATACTGATGGCTATTAGTTTATTCATTCACTAATACAAACAAGTAAAATCAAATAGCTCCATCTTCTTTCATCACGGACCCATCGCCGATTAGGTGGTCTATTTTCCCCTCGGGTTGCTTAAAGAAGTCTGCCACATTCAAGTTGTCGTCAAAGACAAAATTCGTTATAGGGCGTTTACTCTTTCGAGATGCTTGGTAAAGGTCAACCATACGGCAATCCTTTGACCAGTGCCCGTTTCCACCGCAACGATAATATATAGTTTATAAACTATTTGCTTTTGGATTCTTATCGTATCGTGCTTGTGGCAGAGTGACCAACTTCAGGTTGTCATATCTCTTCTTTAAGTCTTTCCACAAGATGAGTGGATCCTTGACGGTGAGATATTCAATCTTCAAACCTTCATCAAGGTGATGGCGCAAGAAAATCAAGGCCTTCACACAGTCTTGGGTGGATGCTTTATTTCTATCTTTAATGGCGTCTCCAAGACCCATAGCATCTAAGTGGATTTCATCATCCAACACACATGTCATATAGTTCTTGCCCGAAATTTCGAGGGCAACGAACTTTCTTTTCATATTGACAGACATATGACACAATTACATCAAGAGCGTGTTCATACTTACGGGCTCTATTACAATTATCACATTCACTTCAGGGAATGGATCGAAATCATGTGCTTTACACAATCTCATGTCAAATATTACTTTCATAAAGTGAAAGATTATTTTGAGAATCCTTATTGTTCTCATTACCACAATAATGACGATTATAATTTCGTCTATTGCCACGTCCATGGTAATGATTTTGTCTTCTTTCAGACTTACCACATATTGCTACCACATTCTCTAAAGGGAATGGAGCAAATCCAATTGGACGGAATTCTTTGCCACGTCCACATTCATTGATACCTTCATGGTAATATTTTAGTCTTCTTTCAGACTTATCATATACTGCTTCCACATTCTCTAAAGGGAATGGAGCAAATTCAATGGGACGGATTTTCAATTCTTTGTCCACAATCATACATGAATTTAATCATGGCAGGACATAGAGATTTTACCACTTCGTGTGGTTATAATTTCTCACAAACTCCATTAGAGTTGTAATCAAACTTCGTTGTCTATGTTTGTATATAAAATCAAATTATGGGATTCCAAGAATTTAAAAGGGAAAAATAAATTACTTACCTTTAAGGTATACCAATTGTATTTTCAATGTTTTCTTCCTTTTCTTCCTTTCCTTTCTTTCCTTTTTTTTTCAACGTTTTTTTTTTCTTTCTTTTCTCCTTTTGGCTATCCAGTACTGTTCTTTGTTTTCTGATTTCGTTTCTCTCTTTTTTTCTTTTTTTTTTTTTTCTTCTTTTGCTTTCTTTCTTTGAAGCAAAACCCTACACAAACAAAAGTTAAGACAATCGAAATTTCAATTGGTTAGAGACTCGTGCTGATAACGTGTTATGAAATAATATAAGAACAAGAACAATAACTCAAGAGTAAGAGCAAATAGAGAGAAGAGTAGAGAGAGTTCTTCTTATTGATACTTAGAGAATGTTATGAGTGGTTTACAATGGTAGAAGACCCCTTTATTTATAGGGAGTGGGATGATTTATCTACCAAGAATAGAACTCTAGAATCTCTCTAATTATAGACATTCACCTTAAATAGGAGATTTCATAATATATATATATATATATATATATATATATATATATATATATATATATATATATATATATATAGAGGATTTGTGTAAATATAGACGATGAACAAGTTTTTTCCATTTTTTTTCATAAGGCAACAGAATATTGAGTTAATTTAATGGACTCAATAATGTTGACCTACACTATGATGACAAAAGTATTGATTAAAAAAGTTACACGTGTCAAAATACATAACAAATGGATCTTACCGAAATTACCTTACATAGAGAAGTATAGCACATGAGATGGGGACCAATGACAAATCTCCTACGTGTCATATTACAATATTTATTGTCTTTTACTATAGATATTTTCCTATTATTTTGACGGTAAGTCTAATCACAATGACTCGTAGGCTGAATTTGAAATAATTGATGAAACAAACTGCAAACAATTTCGTATCTTGAATTATGACGTTCAATCTATCATTATTTCATCGTTTGACTTAAATTTTTAAATTTGTTTTATTTTACCTTTCTTGTTTTCTAAAGTTTCGTCGAAGATAAGCGTTTTGCTTTGTTTTTTTAGTTGAAGTTCAACCATTTCAATTCCAATAGCGTGTAAACTATACTTCATAAATGTGACATCTTTTTTTTTTCAAGGGCTGTTTGTTTTTTCGTTCTTATTATCTAAAAAGCCAAATGCCATCTCTCTCTCTAACTTTATTGCATGTGCCTCACTGTTAATTTGTCCATTAATTTTTTCTAACCCGGTGTTCAATATTCGTGATAAAGCCCGATTAAATATAAATTTGTGCTAGGAAATCCCATATTAGAAAGTAAAGTGCTCCATAACAAATACAATTTCATACTCAAGGCTCAAATCCGAATAGGGATGACAATGAGGCGGTGTGAGTGCGGTGCTGTGCGGATTTGAGTGTTAGCAGAGCGGGGCGGCTTTGAGATTTTGCGGTTGCGGGGCAGGTTTAATTTTTAAATTTAAAAATAAATGCGGGGCGGATGCGGATGCGGGTGTTGGTGGGGACTTAATTTTGCTAATGTTCAGCCTAGTTGATGCTTTGCTTTTTCCTGGTTTCCTGTTTTACTTCTTTTAATCGATAATTTTTCTTTCAAATTATATTTTTGATACTTGACTTAGTGTATTAATGTTCACACAAGTATTAAATGAATATATGTGCTGCTCCTAGTTATTTATTTTAATAATAATACTACTATATTAAATTAATATATGTGTTGCTCCAGTCACCGAATATATGCAACTAATTGCTAGATTACAAGCTTCTTTGCAAAATGCAGGAACTTAATAATAAGTTGTATGTTGATATTTTTATTGTGCAAGTATGAGTAGTTATCTGTTGTTATTGTCTTACTATTGAAAAAATCTTACAATATTTGACCAAAAAAGTTTTCGCAAAGTGCTTGTTAAAGTGGGATGAATTTTCTTATTTCCTCAAATTTGAAACAATGATCTTTCGTATTTAGGGTCTAAATTTGAAAATTGGAACCCCGCGAGAATGAGATGCTTATTGTTAGAATCGTCCGAATGACTACAGTGTCACTTTTACAAACAAAAAAAAAATGCGGGGGCGGGGCGGGTTTAAATTTTGCGAGTTCAGACAGAATCCGCCCCTCCTCGCCCTGTATCGCATGTCATTTTTAAATCCGAAACCTCCTATTAAGGATAAAGAAATACTTGCTGCTCTATTACAACCCTAATTGGTTCTCCATCAGTTTATGCATTAATGAAAATTGGACTAATCTTTGTGGCACATTGCCTTGATCTGCAGCATCTTTACTCCTTACAAGAAAATAAAGTGTTCTTCCATCATTGATCCTAAAAGGTATAAGAAAAACAATCAATGCTTCCCTATCTAACGAGGATGGGATTGTTGAAATCTAAGACAAGGTATATAATTTAACCATATTAAGCTAAAATTATTAATTGTATTCCATACTATAATTTTTTTTTATTAAATGTGTATGGGTCACAATTTGATTTCATGATAATGAACGAGACCAATGTAATTATTAAAGTCTAGTCATGATTAACAAATGGTATGGCCATTTATTAACAAGATTATATGGCACTTACCTAATGTGACAACTAAGGCCACGGCCTGACCGTCCTTACGAGGGCGTCCCCTCTATGTGGTCCCAACCTCTTGACACCAGCTGACAGATCTCCTAGCTATAAATACTAAGAGAAAGAACCCTAAAAGGGGGGCTTCTTCTTCTTCTTCTTCTCATCCACTTCTAAAAGAAGAGAGAATACATCATTGTAAGGCTCTGAACCTCTCTATGGAGAGGGAGACCAAACCAATCTCATTAATAAAAGATCTTCACCCTCCTCCCTTTAACATATAACTGTTGTCTCTTATATCTAATTCCTTTGGTCTTTGGATTTATTACGATATGATATGATTGGCCTTCCATTTATTTTGATTATTTTAAAGCTATTTAAGTATTCAAATAACTTTTTGACAAAACCATTTGGCGCCGTCTGTGGGGATTTCATAGCAGAATCACGTAGTTTATCCTTAGACCGAAAACGGAAAATGAACAACCCAACTCGAACGAGCCCAAGCGGCATATCGGATCATGGGAAGTCAAAAACCTCGAGATGAGCTTGCTTCCACATCCCCGCGTCTCCGAGCAAAGGGAAGAAGAAGAAGAAGAAGCAGATCCCCCATCCCTATGGGGAAAATAGGCCTAAGGTACCTCGCCCCCTTTCCACACGGGATCCTGCCAAAAGGGAGGACTTCATGAAAGCATCTCTCTAACTCAGGCTACGCACCTTCAAAAATTACAAAGATTCAACTACTGTTAAACGACAACTCAGGCTATGTGCCTTCGACTCAGGCTATGTGCCTTCGACTCAGGCTACGCGCCTTCAAAAATTACAAAGGTTCAACTACAGTTGAACGGCAATTCAGGCTATGCGCCTTCGACTCAGGCTACGCCTTCAAATACTATAAAGATTTAACTACGGTTGAATGGCAAGTCAGGCTATGCGCCTTCGACTCAAGCTATGGGCCTTCAAATATTACAAAGATTCAACTATGGTTGAACGGCAGTTCAGGATATGCGCCTTTGACTTAGGCTATGTGCCTTCGACTCAAGCTATGTGCCTTCGACTCAGGCTACGTGCCTTCAACTCAGGCTACGCGCCTTCAAAAATTACAAAGGTTCAACTACGATTGAACGACAATTCAGGCTATGCGCCTTCGACTCAGGCTATGCGCCTTCAAATACTACAAAGATTCAACAACGGTTGAATGGAAATTCAGGCTATGCGCCTTCGACTCAGGCTACGTGCCTTCAAATATTACAAAGATTCAACTACGGTTGAACGGCAGTTCAGGCTATGTGCCTTCGACTCAAGCTACGCGCCTTCAAAAATTACAAAGGTTCAACTACGGTTGAACGGCAATTCAAGTTATGCGCCTTCGACTTAGGCTATGCGCCTTCGACTTAGGCTACACACCTTCAAATACTACAAAGATTCAACTACGGTTGAACGGCAATTCAAGCAATGCGCCTTTGACTCAGGCTACGCGCCTTCAAATACTACAAAGATTCAACTAAGGTTGAACGGCAAGACAGGCTATGCACCTTCGACTCAGGCTACGTGCCTTCAAATATTACAAATATTCGACTACGGTTGAACGAAAGTTTAGGCTATGCACCTTCGACTCAGGCTATGGGCCTTCGACTCAGGCTATGCGCCTTCAAAAATTACAAAGGTTCAACTACGGTTGAACGACAACTCAGGCTATGTGCCTTCGACTCAGGCTACGCTCCTTCAAATATTACAAAGATTCAACTACAGTTGAACGACAGTTCAAGCTATGTGCCTTCGACTCAGACTATACACCTTCAAAAATTACATAAGTTTAACTACGTTTGAACGATAGTTCAGGTTACGTGCCTTCACCCAAAAGTTCAACTACGGTTGAACTGGGACTCACGCTATGCGCCTTCAAAAATTACATAAGTTCAACTATGATTGAATGATAGTTTAGGCCACATGCCTTTACCCAAAAATTCAACTACGGTTGAACTGGGACTCAGGCTATGCGCCTTCAAAAATTACATAAGTTCAACTACGGTTGAACGATAGTTCAGGCCATGCGCATTCACCCAAAATTTCAACTACGGATGAACTGGGACTCAGGCTATGCACCTTCAAAAATTACATAAATTCATTTATGGTTGAACGATAGTTCAGTCGACGTGCCTTCACCCAAAAGTTCAACTACGGTTGAACTGGGACTCAGGCTATGCGCTATCGAAAATTACATAAGTTCAACTACGGTTGAACGATAGTTCAGGCTACGTGCCTTCGCCTAAAAAATTCAACTACGATTGAACTGGGACTCAGGCTACGCGCCTTCAAGAACCACAAAGGTTCAACTACGATTGAACGACAGCTCGGGCTACGTGCCTTCACCTAAAAGTTCGACTACGAGTTAGACTAGGATTCGCGCAAAGTGCTTCCACCATTATGAATTACAAAAGAATTCAACTATGAGGCGAACCAGAACTCGGGCTACACGGCTCCATCGCAAAAGCCGAAAACTCAACCACGGACGAATCAAAGCCAATGACACACGTCCCCAAGGCTATAAGCCGGGCCGCAATCAGACGAGAACAAGCACCCCAAATGTACAACCACGGACAAACCCCAGGTCGGGTCAAGCACCCTGCTGTTCAAGTAAGTACGACTAACTCAAACTAAAGTGTTGACCCGCGCAAAGTTCGGCCCAAGTCGAACTACAAGGCCGTGGTTTTTATTATCATGGCCAGTAGTTCGTCTAAGCCCGAACTGGGACTAAGGCTATGTGTTTCCACTGCCCAAATGCGGCTACAACCCACTCCCAACAAGTGGAGGAAGGTGACGACCAAAAGCGTTTATCTATGGCCAAGACCATCTACACCAACTTTCCTTAAGGCAAGGAATCAGTTCGATAATGGTCGAAATCACCTAACCGGTTGAGACTATTAACATGCTCACCAGAAAAACTCTAAGGCAAGGCCCTCCTAAACAAGCAAAAAAAAGGGGGAATAAAGTGTATTCGATACAAAACAAACAGAAGGGAAGAAAGCCACATATATTTACAATATTTACACGGGGTTACCTCCGACTATATTGCCCCAAGGCCAGCAAAGAAAGAAAAGAGAAAAAGAAAACGAAAACTAAACAAACATTACAAATTTTTCCATTTGTTCACTCGGCGCCCCTAGCGCCTCCTTCAGCATTATCAGTGCCCTCGGCGCCATCATCGCTCCCAGGTGTAGACGGGTCAAAACCGCAGTCGAGGCGGGCTTCACGAGCCTTTTGGTGTGCCTCCTCATAAGTGGCCTCAGACATGACGCTGGCTTCCGACAACCGCATGTACACATCGAGCTAGGCCTCGACATACATCCAAAGCTCACGAACAGGACCAAAAGAAGAGGCCTGGTCCCTCAGGCGCTGGTTCTTGGCCTCCAAGGCCGCAATCCGGTCTGCTGCACCACGGGCGTCCCGCTCACAGACCTAAATGCGCCCCTCTAACGACCGCTCTCGAAAGGTAGCAGCGACCATCTCTAACCCACGCTCTGTTTCTTGGGCACGGTTGGTCGCCTGCAGTGTTTCAACCCTCGCCAGGGTGTCCTCTGCCTGCTTCCTTGAAGTGGCAGCCTCAATATCTAGGGCAACCACTTGCCTAGTTAAAGCTTCAGCGGCCTCTGCTGCCTGAGTCCGATTTGGCGCTCCCTCTCAGTAGCCGACCTTCTCTTAGTAGCCGCCCTTCTCTTAGCATCCATCTCCTCGCTCTTATGACGGAGCTGCCCCTCAAGATCATTTACCCTATTAAGGGTCTGTTGCATGTGAAGCTCCCTCCGTGCAAGCTCTTCTACCAACTCCCGGTTCCGCGGGTCATTCCTTATGCGTTCACGCAATTCACGGCATCAGTCACGGTAGAGGCGGTACTTCTCCAACAATCGCACAAAAACCGTCGAGTGGACGTTAGCCCGCCTGATGCTCTCCACCTTCAACAAAAAATGACTACAACAAACAGAGCGACAGTTAATACAAGAAGACGTACTAAGAAAGAAAACAAACCAAAGTTTTAAACATACCTTTATACTCAGGGCGGCCACCTTGCCCATCAACCTGATATCTGAGATGCCTCTCAAGGATGCACTCTCCGTATCCGAGCACAGAACCCCAAACAGCGTCACCAGGTTCTCCTCATCGAGCAGCAAGTTCAGGTCGTTAGGGATCTCCAAATACCGGTAATCCCCTTCGGCCTGCACCGCTGGGCGGGTGTAACCCTCCTAAGACAGACAGACTTCCTCAGGATCCATATCGGACTCCGAATCAACCCCCTCTCCTGAGGCACCCCTTCCTTCCATCGCCCTGGAAGTCGAGGCTTCCGCCGCTCGAGACGTCGAAGCGCCCGCATTTGCCAAAATATCGGCGCTTGTACCCTCCACCAAAACAGTTGCTGAGGAACTACCTTCCCTCTCAGCAACAGGAACAGAAATTTGAATCGCCGAAGCGATTGTGTCAACTTGGCCTAAGACAACCGGGGCAACCCCCACTGAGTGCTCGCCCTCTGGGGCAAGGTCCGCTGCGCCCCCCTCCTCCGCCGATGGCGAAAGGTCTAAACTAATCACCACCGGAAGATACAGGGTAAACGACACCTTGCGCCGAGCTAGCGGCCTCCCATCTTCTTCTTCATCTTCATTCGGTGATCGCTCCGCCCTGGAACGCATGACCCCTGGAGACTCTTCAACTCGGGGCACGGGCCACACCGGAGAGTGTACAGCTGAGGATTATACTGAAGTCGCCCTCGGGACCAGGCGAGGCACCGACATTGTAATCAATCGGGCAGTCACCCCCGGCCTGCGGAAAGCAAGATGAGGAGTCCTCCTGCGCCGTGGTCATTCTGACCAACCAAAGAAGAAGGGTTAAACCAAAGAAATTAAAGTCTACGAAAGAAGAGTAATAATAGCAAATCAGATTCTTACCAGCAACCGGCCTACGGCCATGGACCTCCCAGAAAGACGCCCATGTACGAATCCCCGTTGTAACAGGGAGCACGGCCTCAACCTACTCACGGATGCCAGAAAATGGCACCGGTGGTGCACCCCCCGCTATGGTACAAGAAGAATATCAGTACGTACCAACATAAAGCAGGACATTTAACCAAAGGAAATCAAAACCATCGTATAAAGAAACTTACGTGCATGATTCCACTCCTATGGGAAGTCAGTAGCACAAGCCACCAGGTGTTCAGTCCTGATGTAGAAAAAGTGCTCGTAGGGCGGGTGGAGACATCATCATCGAACTCCACAGTTAAACCGTTGGCCCCATGAGGGACCAACTGAATCATGGTGCCACGTACCCTTTAAGGGGCGTAAAGAGTTAGCATGTGACCAAGTGTAATCTACCTTTGTGCCAACTCCGCATATTTGATCAGCACCGCCAATAATTTGTAGAAAGAAGGGACGAGCTGACTAGGGCACACCCTGTAGTAGCGACAAAAGTCCACCAACAGCATGGGAAGAGGAAGCCTAAATCCCATCTTGAAAGGGTAGGCGTAAAAGACACAGTACCCTCGGTGGTCGACGTGTACCCTGTCCCCGCTCCTGGCCAGGACGATGTCAGCGAAGCGAGGAATATCACACTGCTCCTTCAGCTGAGCGATGCCAACTTCCCCCATCAGTGGATCTTCATCCACTTGATCCTCTCCCTCGGGGTCGGAGAAATCAGTTGCCGGGCCTCCAGGCAAAGAGAGAATATCAGTCGCCGAGGGGAACAGGTTAATATTCGGCGAATCGATGGTTCTCACCATCGTAGATGGGCCCTCAGCCGTCGTAACCGCCATTGGAGCTTTGTCAGAACGAGAACTGCTCGCCATTATTAGTATAACGAGAGAGAAATGGCAAAATTCACCGGTAAATCAAGAGAAGATGAATATCCGACGAAAATGACGGAGAATGAATTAATGAGGAGCAAAAGACTAGATAATCTGAAAACAAGAGGGGCTATCTTTCAGAATTTCACTTGGACAAATATTGGAAAAGTGAGAACTGAATGATATAACCCCTTATTTATAGACAAAGCATAAATGACCTTCACGAATCCCAAA
Organism: Nicotiana benthamiana; assembly: GCA_034376525.1. NCBI lineage: Eukaryota > Viridiplantae > Streptophyta > Magnoliopsida > Solanales > Solanaceae > Nicotiana > Nicotiana benthamiana. The sequence continues at coordinate 78,445,593 of CM067329.1, forward strand.
GGTCACAATTAACTACCTGACCATCCACAAAACGGTTAAGGCCTACAGTAATGGACACCATTATGACAGATACCAGTGAACGGTCATTCAACCGTCAATCGGCGCGTCCCCCATGAAACGGCTGTGACGACCTCGAGATATCATGGGCACGCCCCATGCCTTACAATGAATATGATGTCCCCCTTATACGCGGTAAGCATGATCGTATTCTCTCCAAGCACGCGCGAATGGCTACGGCCATCTCCAAAGTAAATATGGCTACGACCATCTCCAAAGTAAAAATGGCTATAACGATCTCCAAAGTAAAAATGGCTACGGACATCTCCCAAGTAAAAATGACTACGGCCATCTCCAAAGTAAAAATGGCTACGACCATCTCCAAAGTAAAAATGGCTACGGCCATCTCCCAAGTATAAATGGCTACAGCCATCTCCAAAGTAAAAATGGCTACGACCATCTCCAAAGTAAAAATGGCTACGGCCATCTCCCAAGTAAAAATGGCTACATCCATCTCTAAAGTAAAAATAGCTACGATCATATCTAAAGTAGAAGTTGCTGCGGTCATCTCCAAAGAACAAAAGGCTACACCCATCCCTAAAAATATGAATGGTTACGGCCATCTCCGAAGAATAGAAGGCTACGTTCGTCCCTAACGCACAAATGGCTACGGTTATCGGCATAATCCGCTCATCGAGCTCGGCCTGGGCACGACCTCAATAAGCAGTTCCTGATAATGAACGGGACCAATGCATTTATTAATGCCTAGTCATGATTAACAGATGGTATGTCCATTTATTAACAAGATTATAGGGCAGTTACCTATTGTGACAACTAAGGCCACGGCCTGGCCGTCCTTACGAGGGAGTCCCCTCTATGTGGTCCCAATTCCTTGGCACCGGCTGACAGATCTCCTAGCTATAAATACTAAGAGAAAGAATCCTAAAAGCGGGGCTGCTTCTTCTTCTTCACATCCACTTCTAAAAGAAGAGAGAATACATCATTGTAAGGCTCTAAACCTCTCTATGGAGAAGCAGACCAAACCAATCTCATTAATAAAAGATCTTCACCCTCCTCCCTTTAACATATAACTGTTGTCTCTTATATCTAATTCCTTTGATCTTTAGATTTATTACGATCTACTATGATTGGCCTTCCATTTATTTTGATTGTATGAAAGCTATTTAAGTATTCAAATAACTTTTTGGCAAAACAAAATACATCAAAGTAATAAAAGTAGCATATGTCTTTTACCTAAATTGAACGATAGATGACTAAATTCTCACCGAATCTCTTGCACGTTACAGGGGATACTCACATACCAGCGAATTTTAGAAGCTATTTATGAATGACCACCTAACTTAAATCATAGATAATAGATCATTTTTTATTATAGTTATTTTGTGAAAAAGAAGAGCAATTTGGAGCATCGAACTAGAGATATTGAGAGAACTAATAAGAACATAATTATTGAAATTTGAGAGGGCTAAATATGATTTCCCAAGCTTCTAAGGAACTAATTACACTATTATCCAATTTACTTTGGATCTTCCTCTAAAGTGGTAATTTCTTACAACCCCAAACTTTCTAAAATTGTCGCATTAGTATCACTATTTTTAGAATCTTTCGTTTGGCCAATTGGAATTGCCATTAATTAAGTCAGAAGGAAATTTGACACATCATTTACTCTAATCCATTGCGTACAACTAACGCATTACTTCTACTAACAAGAAGTAGAAAAATGAAATAACGTAGAAAGACTGAAATACAAAAGAAGAAAATTCAAGTAGTTCTTTTACCATCACTGATTTAATGTCATAACTAGCATTAGTTTGTAATAATCTGCACTAAACTGGGATTACATTAGCTACCTTACACAATACTCTGAGTCAAGATTTACTTCTAAAATTATAATTAGTGCACAATTCTTAAGGGTCGTTTGATACGAGGTATAAGAAAATATAGGGGTGATATAAAATTTAATATTATCTTAATACACTGTTTGGTTAGCAAACTAGGTATAAGTTATCCTAGTATTAATTTTAATACTCGGATAACTTATACCTTATAGAGGGTGAGGTAATTAGCACTAATATAACTTATACCTTCTTCTTAGAAATTATACAATTGTCATTTTTAATATAACATACCAAACAATGAATAGACAACAATCCCAATATAACTTTTCCCAACATAGCTTATACCGGCATAAGCCGTGTTCCAACCAAACAACCCCTAAATGTAATATATTTACCAGTCATTTTGAAATTTCTGTGATTTGAAGAGGTTGAAAACTATCATAATTACAGTCAGATCTCTAAAACAGTCTCGTTTATTCCGGATAATTTAAATATTTTAGCGAATTGTTGTTATAGAGAATATATATTATAACAAAACATGACATTGATTCCAAAAAAATTTAACTTTTATAAAGGATATTATTATAGAGATGTTTGACTGTACAGTTAACTCTGAATTTGTTTTGATCTAACAATTCAATATTAGAAACTCTATTAATCCTGATTTAAGCCAAATACACTAAGAATAAATCATTTTTATCAAGTTAATCAATTTCTGTAACCCAAAGTAATTACATTAATAAAATAGGCAATTACGTAGTGATTTGCAAATCATAAAAATAAAAGTCACAATTAGAACTCAACTTACATCCTAAAAGTGCACTTTCCACCAAAAGAAAAATTAAATAATCATTAACATATAGTTTATATTAGGACCAATAGTAAATATGCTTAAATTATTACTTAGAAAAAGTAGAAGGAAAAAATAGAGTTTGGAAACTTAAAAGAGAAAAATTAGGAAAGGAAATCCTTTTGTGTTGAAAAAAGGTGGACACTACAGCTCAGCACACACATTACACAAATACACTTCCCATTGGTCTGTTTTCTTTTGCTTACAAAAATATGCAAATTTAGAGAACCGATTCAACCCCTTTTTTTTATTCTCTGCATGGATGTAATGTAAAGTATTTGACCCCCTCCCCCCCCCCCCCAAAGAAAACCACCCCGGGGTTCTGACACTGCCTACACACTTCACACATCTCTAAAGATTTCCTCTTTTATTTCTTCCTTTCACAATTTCCACCCAATTCCTTCTAATTCTGTCAACTGGGATCATCCATCTTCCTGAATTCCACAAGATTTCACTAGTTTGACTTGTTGACTCTTACAGGTAATATCCTTACACTAACACCCACAACCCATTTTTGCCTTTTGGTGATAAAAATTGATCCTTTTCTGTTTTTCCATTTTGTGTGTTCTTTATAGCCTCAATTTTTTTAATCAAGTTTTGAGCTTTTTTAGTTGTGGTGATGGTTTAGTGGGGGGTTCTTTGTGATATTTGATTTGGGGTTGAACTGAATTCTGTTAAGTTGTTGTTAAGTCTGATCTTACTTTGACAGTCCAGTTTTTTAATTTGTAGATTACTGATCCCTTTTGGTGATAAAATTTGATCTTTTTTATTCTTCCTCTTTGGGTGTTCTTTATTGCGTCAAATTCGTTATCAAGTTTTGAGCTTTTTTAGTTGTTGATATGGTTTAGTGGGTTTTTGTGTTATTCGATTTGGGGTTAAATTGAATTATATTCAATTGTTGTGAAATAGTGTCTTATTTTGGAAGTCCAATTTTCTTAATTTGGAGACTACTGATCCCTGTTGGCCGTTTGGTGATTAATTTGATCATTTTTTTTCGATTTTCTAGTTGTCCTTTTGGTGTTCTTATAGCTTCAAATTCCTTATCAAGTCTTGAGCTTTGCTTTTTGTTGTTGTGAAGTATTGATCTTACTTTGAATTTATTAAATTAATATTCGGTTGGGGTTAAATTCACTTCTGTTAAGCAGTTATGAAGTATCAGAATCTGTGACTTTTAAAGATTAGATTTTTAGTTGCTTCTTCTTGTTTTTCTTTTTGTTTGGTGGTATTTGGTTGGGGTTGAATTGAATTCTGTTAAGCAGTTGTTGAAGTTTCAAAAATCTGTGAATTTTAAAGATTGGATTCTTAGTTATCCTTCTCTTTTTTTTGGAGGTTGATTCTTCACTTTTTCATAAATTCTTGCTTTTGGAGAATAATTGATCCGTTTTTGGTAATCTTATTAAGTGTTAACTGAGTGCTGGCCTGTGAGAAACTCCCATGTTCAAAGAATGAAGGTTGCGGAGATGAGGATGCTTAGGTGGATGTGCGGGCACACCAGACTAGATAGGATTAGGAACGAAGTTATCAGAGAGAAGGTAGGGGTGGCCCCAGTGGGTGGCCCCAGTGGATGAGAAGATGCGAGAAGAGAGACTGAGGTGGTTCGGACACGTTCGGAGGAGGGGCCCGGATGCCCCGGTAAGGAGCTGCGAGAGGCTGGAGATTGTTGGCGGTCGGCGAGGTAGAGGGAGGCCTAAGAAGTATTGGGCAGAGGTGATTAGGCAGGACATGATTAGAATGCAAGTTTCCGAGGACATGACCCTTGATAGGAGCGTCTGGAGGTCCAGAATCAGGGTTGTAGGTTAGGGGCTACTAGAGTCCTTCGCACGTCAGTAGGTTTTCTCATAGACGATTTGTGTGTCAGCGTGTGCCCTCCTGTGGCTGTTAGTTATGGTAGTTACTGCACGATTTTATTGCCTGTGATTGTATGTATGTTTCTTATTTTTAGTTAATTATTTTCACTATTTTCTGCGGGAGTCACTAATGCTTTCTGTTTTTGTTTTGTTTTACAGCTGTTTTTCCTTTTGTCCTATGCGCCGAGGGTCGATTGGAAACAGCCTCCATGCTCTTTCGGGTAGGGGTAAGGCTTGTCTTCATATTACCCTCCCCAGACTCCCACCTGGTGGGAATATACTGGGTAGTTGTTGTTGTTGTTGTTGTTGTATTAAGTGTTAACTGATCTGATTTTCTTAGGCAAGTTTTTTTGGTGCTTCTTTAGTTAGTTGATATTTAGATATTTTTGTCAAATAATTAGGTTTGGTTTCTTTTGATGGTGAATCTGCGGTTGTAGGGCACTGAATATTTATTTTATTTATTTAGTTTTACACTTTTTCTATGTTTTGTGATGTTTAATCATCTTAGTAGTCTAATTCTTGTTAAATTCATCCGATGATTCAAATGTTTAATCATCTGAATTTGACGTGTTTGTAAAGCCTGATTTAACGGGATTAAGTGCCCAAAATGGTGGTTTGAATTTTTATTATTCCCTTATGTTATCCATTACTGGATATAGAAGTTAACTGTTTGGATAGCCGCATGATAAGCCATGTTTAGCTTTTTCCCCACTTCGGCAATGATATTTTGAGTATCTCTTATAGTATTGGATCTATTTAGTTGAGATTTGAATGATGTGCTCCATTGATCTTGTTATGAAGTGTGAAATGGTATTTGCTTAGAGCTTTCATGCATTTTCTCTTACCAAATGAATAATCTTCTGAGATTTTGAATCAGAGCTGCATCTTCATACCTTGGACTAACTGTTCTGGGAAGTTAAAGAATTTTTCAACCCTGGAATGATTTGATGGGGGCGTCAAACTCTAAACTAGATGAAGATAAAGCCTTGCAGCTTTGTCGTGAACGGAAGAAATTTGTTAGGCAAGCTCTTGATGGCCGGTGTAATCTAGCAGCGAGTCATATTGCTTATATCGAGACTCTAAAAATTACGGGAACTGCTTTAAGGAAATTTGTTGAACCTGAGGCTCCATTTGAATCTTCAATCTACACTTCAACTAGTGCAACACCTGAGCCACTTGCATTAACTGAAAAGTCCCTTTCCCAGTTTTCATTCTCTTCTCCATTCTCACGTCATGCAGATGCAACTGACAATGTCCTGCCTTCTCCTTCACCTCCAACCTCAAGTCGATACCATGTGAATCACATGAAATTTAGAGGTACATTTTCTAGGAAAGTTGAAGAAAAACCTCCGGTTCCAGTTACTGTTTCAGTTACTTCAAGTACACCACAGAACTCCACACCTCGTTCCATAGAGAGGCGTGAAACATCACCTTTTGAAACCCCTCCTTTCCCTTCTGAAACTTCACCTTGGGACTATTTTGGTCTTGGTCATTCTATCGATAATCATTTTACTTCACAAGATGGAAAGATAGAGAATGGAAATGACACCATGCATCTCGGAAATGTGGATAGAATTCCTGGATCAGAAGATGAAGAAGAACGGTATTCTTCACCAGGAAGGGATGATGGGTCACAGGTCTCAGATGATGAATTTGATGAGCCTTCCGCAGAAACTCTGGTCCGAAGTTTTGAAAATGTCAATAGAACAGCTGATCACGCTAGTAGCAATAGTGCCTCACCTGAAATAACCTCTGTGAGAAGGGTAGTTTCAGAAACCAAGTCTCTGAATGGGGAGAAAAGCAAGTCACCTGATTTGTCCCCACTAAGAGATGCACCCTCAGGACCCGCTGTTGAGAATGAAATGAAGACACCAGTAAAAGAAAATGATATTGAGAATAAGATTGCACCCAAGGACTTCTTTTTGAGCATAAAAGATATTGAGTATCTCTTCGTAAAAGCATCTGAATCAGGAAGAGAAGTTCCACGCATGCTGGAGGCTAACAAATTTCATTTCCGTCCAATTTTTCCTGGGAAAGAAAGTAAGTCCTCTCTTTCTTCTCTCATGCCAGATAGAAAACACATATAAAATGGTCATAACCTTAACTCTGTCTATTTAGTCAAGTTGGATAGGCAAGGGAACAAAGTGAGTATTTTGAACGTGAACTGTTGCTCTCTTAACTCTTTTGTATAGCATTCTTTCTGCATTTTTTAATTGATCAATGATATTTTATCTGTGGCAGGTGGGTCAATGACCAGAATATTAATAAGATCTTGTTTCTCTTGTGGGGGCGATCCAAGCCAGGTTCCTGAAGGTAGGCCGCTTAATATAGAGATAGCTGTGGTAGCTTTTTCAGGTTCTACATTTATAATAAATAATTTGTTTAACACATTCTCGAGTTCTTTTCATCCCACTTCACTCTTGGGTCTCCATGTTTTCTAGTTTATGATACGGAGAGAGGGGAAGCGGGCAAGATATAGGGTGGTTCTTTTTCCTTGAGGAGTGCAGATTATTATTTAGATCTGATTTGGTCTTCTAACTCTCAATAATCTACAAGAAAACACATATTAGCTTTTTTAAGTTTTTCTATTTTCTATATGCTACTCTACTTCATTTCCTCTTTCTAAGGTTTTTTTTGGGGGGGGGGGGGGGTGTCTCTGGTGGTTGGGAAAGGTTATTGGAGGAGGAGGAAATGAGGTAAACGTTCTAAACTAGGAAAAATGTTATCATCTGAACCATTCATTTCTAACATCATGTTCATATTGAGTAAACTTTTCTCCATGCTCATTTGATCGGAATTCTTGCTGTCCACATTCGTTATGACTTCTTAAATATCAATGAAGCTATTGTGTTAATGCATGAATGTGCACTTAGCTTCTATTAGTAAATTTGAGACCGTGTACGTATCCAAATACACAGTTCTGCATTAATCATCGCTATTGCTTGCTGGCCATTGTATGTCAAATGATGGTTTCGAAACTTCTAACCTCATCCAGACTCACTCGCTTTAGATGCTCGTATGCATGGCTTACTACTACATACCTTCTATCATGTTTCCTTATAGCTTTTACGGTCTTTTTGTTTTTTTTTCCTCCACGAAGCTCATCCAGCTGTCTTAAAATTTCTTTTTCAGAGCCTCCCCAATCGTCTGTGAAGTACCTGACATGGCCTCGCACCACATCATCTCATGCTTCCTCCCCAAATCGGCTTGGTGTAAACTCAGCAGATAATATTGAGGATGTTACCAACAATCTCTTCGATAATTTCTGTATGGTCTCAGGAAGTCATGCCTCTACATTAGATCGGCTGTTTGCATGGGAGAAGAAGCTATATGATGAACTCAAGGTTAGCTATTGCTTATGTATGGACAATGTATGTATTTGTCTAGTTGTAACAGGGATACATGTATGTGAGCTAGTTAGTTTTATCTAAACAACCCATAAGTCTTGCTGTTCTATGATGATGACATTCCTATGGATGAAAAACTTACCTTTTTGATGTCAGTTTCTATACTCAGATATTTTGTATGCAAAAAGTATTAACTCTAGGTTTCATACCGGGTTTAATGAGGTAACTCATAAAAGAATATCCTAATGGAAATGCTATCCCCTCCACTTTCCCCAAAAGAAATATAGTAATCTTGATGTTAATTGTGTTTCTGCATTCTTTTTGAATGACAAACTGAATTTAAGTTTCAAAGTTACCTATCAAGTCAATTTCTTACAGAGTGCCTTAATCCCTTGAAGCATGAAATTTGCAAGAAGATACTCTAATTTCTTTCAGAGCTTTTGACTAATCTCTTGATGTAACTGGTCAAAAGAAACAATTCTGTAAATATTCTTCCTGCATTTTCATTCCCTTGGTCTGTTAAGATATTGTGATAGACTTTGTACCAATGGTCATTATCTTCTTTTTTTCCAAAACCCAAGGCATAGTCTTCTGTCGAAGTTTCTTACTTGCTCTAATTATAGTTCTTTTGGAAGTACCGGGATTTTAAAGGAGATGCTTTTCCTTTCTCGTATTATTGTCTGAGATATACAGTGTTGTAAATTTGATATGAATCAATTAAGGCATACTGAGATCCCAGACTAGAAATAATGCATAACATCCGATCTTAAAATGTAATCTTGCAGTTGTGAAGATTTAACATTTTGCAAAGTGATTGTGGTTGAATTTTATATCAACTCTTTAAGAAAAGTTGAAGAATTTATTAATAGACCTTTCAATTTATTAATCCTAATGGTGTTTGAGCTGCTTATTGTAAATATTTAGTCCTTTCTCCCGTATTCTTTAGTTGCCGGCGTACAACTAAATGTAAATATCTTTTGGATTTCAGGCTTGTGAGATGATCCGAAGTGTTTACGATGCTAAGCGTAAGCTTCTGCGACAACTAGAATCTAAGGTAGAAAGTCCACAGAGGATAGACAAGACACGTGCTGGTGTGAAGGATCTTCACTCGAGAATTGGAGTTGCAATTCATAGAATTAATTCCATCTCAAGGAAAATTGAGGAAATAAGAGACAAGGAGCTTCAACCTCAACTGGAGGAGTTGATTGAGGGGTACGTCACTAATGTTGCTCACTATTTTAGCATTGAATATAATGTAAATCTATAGGGATATTCACTTAAATGGACTCCATACGAGGTACTCAATGCAGAAAAAAAAACTTGTTATATCATTGAACATCATATAAGGAAGAAAACATGCACTTTAATAGTTCCATGCTTCAGAGATATGGAGAATCTCCATCAAGTTCTCTCTACCATTATATGTTGAGCAAAAAAATTGTTTTTGCAATTTTTCACCAGTTTTGTCAGGAGAGAAGCTCTCCTCACAAAAAAAAAGCATTCTCACACACGTGTGCTCATGTTTGGAGGAGGATGGCTTTTGAAGGTTAATGGTTGGGATTATTTTCTTATTTTATTGTGTGCATGCTAACCTGTTCCTATGACAGATTGAGGAAGATGTGGGAAATGATGCTCGACAGCCACAAGCTTCAGCTCCATATCATATCAATAGCTCATTCCCCTGGAAATATGAAGATCCTTATTCACTCAGATACTCGTCGGCAGATCGCCATCCATCTTCAAAATCAATTGAGTTCTCTATCTTCAAGTTTTACTAAGTGGATTGTCGCTCAGAAGGCATACATGGATGCTATAAATAAGTGGCTCCACAAGTGTGTCTCCCTCCGCCAGCAATCATCCAGGAGAAATAAAAGAAGGTTGCAACCTCCGCCACTCAGAAACTATGGCCCTCCTATTTATACCACCTGTTCTGTCTGGTTGGAGATGTTTAATACTTTACCCACTAAAGAAGTTTCGGATGCTATGAAGGGCTTGGCCGCTGAAATTTCTCACTTCCTACCGCGGCAAGAGAAGAACCAAGGGAAGGGTACAAATCATCATCCTCATGGAAGTGATCCAGCTCTTACCCCACTGAGAGATGATTCTCCTGAGGACTGGATAACCGGCTTTGATCGTTTTCGTACAAGCTTGGCTTTTTTTCTTGGCCAGTTAAACAACTTTTCTGAGTCTTCTCTGAAAATGTTTACTGATCTCCAAAAGGCCATCCAAGAAGCCAAGCATAGTTATGCACTGCGAATGAACTCCCAATCATAAAATGGTCTTCTGAGAAATAAATAAGTTGCAAAACGTGAAGTAGCAGCAGATACTGAAAGGCAGGCTGAAACTCTGAAGAGATACCAGTGAATATAGCAAAGCAAGGACTATTTATTCTGTCATTTGTACAGGGAGGTAAACAAAAGGGAATAATTCTTGGAGCATCAATATATTTTTGTTGAATCTTGAAATAAAAAAAAATCCCTATATAGTGGCTGTATATGCATATTTTGAAATGGGGCAATGGGAAAGTAAGGAGTGTAGAGTAGTCATAAAGAGAGCTGTTTATATGATAGCAAAACATGTACATTACTTTGATGAACTCAATTACAGTTTCATTAAATATTTTCCACTTCCATATTTCTTTCTATTTTATGGAGCTTTCCCAAGTCGCTTAGAGAAGTTTGGGTCTACATTTATTTCTTGACAGAGGAGGCAGACTTAAAGGTGTTAAACGGGCCGGGTCAGCCCTGTTCCGGACCGGTAAGGGGGGCTGGGCTGGGTTTGGACGGTTTAAATTTTTTAAACGGGTTATCCGGTCCGATAAAATCCGTTATATGAATAGTGCCATTGAACCGGTTACCGGCCAGGACCGGCAAGCGCCCGGAACTTGAGTATAAAATCAATATACTATGAATATGCCATAAATATAGCAATTATTCTATACTAATTAACATAATTTAAAATTATTGGAATTTAACATATAGTTTATATATTTAGGGTATAAAACTATAAATGCTCAAATCATAAAATATGATGATAGTGTATTATTTTTAAAATATGCTATATATGTGATATTCTAAGACACATTGTGTTATTTTAAATTATTAGACATATTTATGCTTAATGTTTTGGTTTGTTAGATTAATAATTAATTTGAATTATTATTAATTTATTATGCATGAAAATTACTTTACTATTTATTTGTTAATTTATTTTTTAAATGCAAACTTTAACTTTGTAATTTTGAAATAAATGTAGCACTTGTAATTAATAAGTACAATTTTTTCCCATCTTTCTTATATTATTTATGTTAGTATTTTTTATTAATATAACTTACAATATTTATATAAAATTCCAAAAAAATAAAATAAAATTATACTAAATCCGGCTCGGCCCCCTCAAAACGTAACTCGTTCAGTTTAATTTTTATCCGTTAGAATGCAAATCCGTTAATCCCGTTAAGGTTCAACTCGAAACCTGTAAGGATCAAAAAAGTTTTTGAACCGGCCCGACCCACCCGTTAAACACATTTTGACAGACTCCATATGAGTAGCTCCCCCAAAAGACTAGCGCTAACCTGACTACCAAGTACAACATGCAAGCTATTGTCTTTGAGATAAAGCATAACTGATAGATTCATTATTACTAGATTAATTGATTGGCTTGTCAAGTTGTGGTTTAATGATTGCTCCTATAACAACAGTAAAACATCTGCTTTATGCCCCATATTTATAGGGGGGGATCCATTTTTTGTTACACATAATATATTATATACTGTATATATTTCAATTTAGATGAATTTGTTTGATTTACAATGGAGTTTAAGAAAAAAAACTTTTAAAATTTGTGATTTTAAAAGCTTAATGGGTAAAAGGATTTGCAACTAGTATGATTTCTGCCAAGAAAATTGCATTTGAAATGAAAATCAGACTCGAACTTCGTAAGAAACGTGTGATATAATGGAAAAAAATAATAATTTGACGAGAATATTAATATTGAAATCTCAAAATCTCTCAAATAGTCCTTTAGAGTTAAATTATTTTCTATACATAGTAGACAAGATAATTTTTTTTCACTTCAAAATAAATTTGAACAATTCGATGTATACGAAAATATTTTTTATTTTCTATTTAGCGTAAAAAACTGAGATCACTAGATGATGAAAATTTAGAAAAATACTGCTTTAATATTGAGTGTTCCTTGAAGCATAATCAATCTGATATTGATGATGGTTTAGATTTATTTTCTAAATTAAAAGTGTTAAGGAAAATAGTACAACTAGAAGATAACAACTTAATTAATATACTTAAACAAATAAGAAGATTTGATTCTTCTCCAAATGCTTATATTACTTATAGAATTATGTTAATAATTCATGTTACCGTTAAAATTGATAAAATATTAACTAAGCTCAATAATATATGGAGAGGGATCAAATGGATTAACTATAATGTCAATTGAAAAAGAATTATTAGAAAAAATGATTATACAAAAAAATTAATAACTTTTATTTAAAAAAATTAGAAAAATGGATTTCAAATTAAAAAAATAATAATTTAAAAAAAATATTAAGGCCCTCGTAAAATTTAGCTTTATGCTAAAAAATTAGTTGGGCCGCCCCTGGATATTGTTGGTTGAAGTTGAGGGCGCATTGTTCTTGTTGTTGACTTGCCATTTCAAGTTCTCGTTCAGAGCAAAGTACAACTCCATTCACATAACTTGACAATTTAGGACTACGAGATTGGCTGTTGTTGGTCTAAGCACTCGTTGGAAAACTGTGTCAAATTGGACAAGTTACCTATGAGAAAAACATGTGATTCAGCTCACAAACAAATCTAGGTTCGTGAGTATATATCCCCAAACTTGCAAAATAATGCCAGGAAGAAACGGAATATATATATATATTTATATGACCGTGTTCAAGAAAGCCAAAAATTTATTTATTTTCTATGTTGGATGAATTAACTAAAATTTTCAGTTTATAAAATACAACAATTTTCTCCATATATAAGAAAGAATCGTTTGTATAAATTAAATTTGACTAAAATATTCTAGCCCTCTACCAAAGCTTCACACTATATTTACAATGTTTGGAAACTATTTTAGATTTCTCCGTTAAAGTATCCACCGTTATGTCACACTTAACCTTAACGGTAATTTCCCACGTCTTAACGGCTCCAACCTTGATCTTAACGGGCGCTTTAATACTCACCCTAAACGGCACTTTCCCTTGCCTCTGTTCATTCCTTAACGCAGTCCTAACGGCGCTTCCGAGCAGGACGTTTGATCCCTTCAACGGCGTCTTAAAAACCGTTACGTTATTCGTTGGCTGATAAAATGCCGGGAATTCGCCGTTAGAAAGGTTAACATCGGAGTAGAGTACAGTAACGGAGCTTCCTTTCCGGTAATAAATCCCGATCTTGTTGTTAACATTTTCAGCTCGGACAGTGACGTCAAATGCAGGCGATACGGAAGACGATGACGTCAGGTTGAAATTCTTAATCGCGACGTTGGAGATTGTGTACTTCGGTGCTTCAGGGCGGAAGACGAGGTAGAGAACGCCGGCGGTGATGCCGAGTGCGATAATGAGAATGAGGAGTAGAGAGAATGTGTAGCAAAGGCACCGGCAGCAGCAGCTCCTGCGAGGCTTCCGCTTCGTCAGAGATTCGTAACGGCGGGAATTCTCCGGCGGAGGATACCGGTAGATTTGATCCTTTGGTACTTGAACTACATAGGTTCCAGGCGGTGGCACAGGCTTTGGAGACGCCGGCTGCGGTGGTTTTGCAAGAATTCCTACTTCGCCGGAGTTGTGCGACGACGGCAGTGGGCTCTCCGGCGGCGAATCTCGAGGATGTACACGATCAGCCATAGTGTACTTATACAAAACTATAGATACAGAATATGGAGTGAGAGAACAGAAATGAAGTGAACGTTGTTGTGTGGAAGAATGTGAGCAAAGGAATAGCGGAAATGAATGAGGTTATGGATTGTGTGTGATCTGTTGTATTTATATTTATAGTAGTGCGTGTGTGCGTGTAATGAAAGAAAAACCGCGTGACATGTTACACGCAAGAGTGGATATATTAAATTTAGGTACAATTCAATATTTGAAGATCACAGTTGTAAAGCACAAAGCGGAAATTAACTACGAAAAAAACAAGAGAAATATCAATCTTAATTATCCATAATAATGAAAAATATGGTTTTTGTTATAAATAGAACTCTATTTAAGGTGAATGTCTATAATTAGAGAGATTCTAGGGTTTACTACTTGGTGGCTAAGTCACCACCTCCCTATAAATATAGGGGTTCTATTCTATTGTAAACCATCCCAAGTATCAATAAGAATACTCCTCTCCCTATTCTCTCTATATTGTTCTTGTCTTTTATATTATTTCATAACACGTTATCAGCACGAGTCTCTAACCAATTGAAATTTTCGATTATCTTAACTTTTGTTTGTGTAGGGTTTCACATGAGGTTCTGCCGCAACCAAATCCCAAAATCTTCTATACGGAAAATAGAAGAAAAACGTTGAAAAGAAAACAGAAGGAACGCAAGAAGAAAAATATTGAAAACAAAGAAGAGACGGGAACAAAGAGGGAAAAACGTTGAGAAAACAAGAAGAGAAAACATTGAAAATATAATTGGTATACCTTAAAGGTAAGTAATTTACTTTTCCCTTTCAAATTCCTGAAATTCTACGATTTTATTTTATATACAAACAAAGACAACAAAGTTTGATTATAACTCTAATGGAGTTTGTAAGAAATTATAACCACGTGAAGTGGTAAAATCTCTATGTCCTACCATGATTAAATTCATGTATGATTGTGGGCAAAGAATTGAAAATCCGTCCCATTGAATTTGCTCCATTCCCTTTAGAGAATGTGGAAGCAGTATATGATAAGTCTGAAAGAAGACAAAAATTATTACCATTAAGGTATCAATGAATGTGGACGTGGCAAAGAATTCCGTCCAATTGAATTTGCTCCATTCCCTTTAGAGAATGTGGTAGCAGTATGTGATAAGTCTGAAAGAAGACAAAATTATTACCGTAAAGGTATCAATGGATGTGGACGTGGCAATAGACGAAATTATAATCGTCATTATTGTGATAATGAGAATAATAAAGATTCTCAAAATAATCTTTCACTTTATGAAAGTAATATTTGACATGAGATTGTGTAAAGCACATGATTATGATCCATTCCCTGAAGTGAATGTGATAATTGTAATAGAGCCCGTAAGTAGGAACACGCTCTTGATGTAATTTTGTTTTATGTCTGACATTATGAAAAGAAAGTTCGTTGCCCTTGAAATTTCGGGCAAGAACTATATGACATGGGTGTTGAATGCTGAAATCCATTTGGATGCAATGGGTCCTAGAGACGCCATTAAAGACAGAAATAATGCATCCACCCAAGACTATGCTAAGGCCTTGTTTTTCTTGCGCCATCACCTTAATGAAGGTTTGAAACTGTGCCAATGGCCTTGATTCTCTTGCACCATCACCTTGATGAAAGAAGATGGAGTTGTTTGATTTTATTTCACTTATTTGTAATAGTTAGTGAATAAACTAATAGTCATTAGTATCAGCTCATATTAGTTAGTTTAAGATATAATGTTAGTATTAGTTCTTTAGAATGTTTCAATATGCTCAGATTTCAATAATATTTTTATTTTCCAGTAGAGGTAATCGACTAACCTAACAGTTAGTCGATTATCTAATATTTCTCATTAAAACTGCAAAACAATCGATTGTCAATGTTCAACAATCGATTGTCTATGTTTAACAATCGATTATCGTAAGACAGTGATCTGAAAGTTTTTCAAAATAGTCAACAATCGATTGTCTTAAGACAGTGATCTGGAATTTTTCAAAATAGCAAATAATCGATTGTCTATGTTTAACAATCGATTGTCTTAAGACAGTGATCTGATGTTTTTCAAAATAGTCAACAATCGATTGTCTATGTTTAACAATCGATTGTCTTAAGACAGTGATCTGGAATTTTTCAAAATAGCAAATAATCGATTGTCTATGTTTAACAATCGATTGTCTTAAGACTGATCTGAAGTTTTTCAAAATAGTCAACAATTGATTGTCTATGTTTAACAATCGATTGCCTTAAGACTGATCTGGAATTTTTCAAAATAGCAAATAATCGATTGTCTATGTTTAACAATCGATTGTCTTAAGACTGTGATCTGTAAAGTTTTTCAAAATAGCAAATAATCGATTGTGTATGTTTAACAATCGATTGTCAATGTTCAACAATCGATTGTTTGTGTTTAACAATCGACTGTTTTAAGAAAATGCTTAAACTGAAATTTTCAAACTGCAAAGTAATCGATTATGGAAAACATATAATCGACTATCTGATTTAGTTAGTCGAATAACCTCAGCAGATTTCGAAAATATTGTTTAAGTATGAAACAAACGGACTGAATTTGTTTATTCTCATGTTCGTATATTTTCTTTTGTATGGCAAACTATGGGAATTAAATTGATTGAATGCTCCTGAAGAGCAACTATAACTCTGCCTAAAGGAACGATATTTTAGAGAATGCAATGTTCTCCTCCAAGTCTAAGAAGAACTTGTTGAGTTTTAATGATATCAGTCAAAATGTTCTCCTCCAAGTCTAAAAGGAACTTGTTGAGTTTTAAAGATATCATTCAAAATGGATATCAGATTGAGACAATACATGAGTATAATCTTGAATACCTCATTTACTCATGAAAATGAGGCTGCCCACTTCGGCTTGGGGTCACACCATTTTGCATGCAGCAATGCTAGTTCGTCTCTGACTGACGAATTGACACAAATATTCCCCGTTGCAATTAGTTTTGGGTCATGAACCTAATATATCCCATTTAAGAATCTTTGGATGCGCAGTATATGTGCCTATAGCACCACCATCCCGCACCAAAATGGGTCTGCAAAGAAGGTTAGGAATATATGTTGAGTTTGAATCGTCCTCCATTATTCGCTACCTCGAAACATTGACAGGGGAATTGTACACTACACGATTTGCAGACTGTCAATTTGATGAGATACTTTTCCCAAAATTAGGGGGAGAAGTTGGTGAAACCAAACGGGAAATTTTGTGGAAAAATGCATCATTATCTCATCTTGATCCACATACCTCTATTTGTGAAAAAGAGGCGCAAAATATTATCCATTTGCAAAGAATAGCAAATCGAATGCCAGACGCATTTACAGATTTGAAAAGGATAACAAAATCACATATCCCCGCAGTGAATGGGACAGCATCTGACTCACGAATACATATTCATTATCGGAAGAATATGAACATGAAGTTGGTATTGAATATACCACCCTCACCCCTAGAAGGAGGTTTGAGATGATACCACACTCACCCCTAGAAGGAGGTTTGAGATGATATATGGCATGAATGATCGTTGGTCACGTACCTATTGTACGCCAAAGTATTTTGGAAATATGACTATTAAAGGACAACGATAATGCAAGAAAAATATCTTGCATATAATTTTGACCATGACCATAATGGTATAACTTTCTCTTTAAAAGAAATATTCACCACATGGATGTTGATGAATCTGTGGTAGTACAAAATTAATTGAGAGCTCTAGAAGAGCCAATTACTATGTTGGAGAAACACAATTGAGTATTGTGCTGTAGTAAGTCTCAAAGAAACTTATTCAGTTTCCAAAGTACACGCGAAAGCGATTGATTATATTGAGACTATAAATGAAGGAAAGATTTGATATCTCCTATTACTACAACTTGTAGCGGGATAATTTGTATATGAAAAGCTACCCGCTTCATTCTCCAGTTTGTACTACACAAACAAAAGAATGCCACAATAAAGTGGATATCTATTGGTATAAAAACCCATGTCATAATAAACCTGAAGTTTATTGATAAGTGCACATGTCATGGTGTAAATTTGAAGTTACCAATATTGATAATTTATTCAGTTGGCATTCGGGTTAGCCATCTCATTTTAAGTATGATGTGCAATAATAGAGAATTCACATGGGTGAATATTAAAGAACTAGAAAGTTCTTTACGAATTCTCTTGTATCACTTGTTCTCATTAATGAACTGGCCAACTAAAGAGTTCGGGTTGAAGCCCATAAATTCTGGAAATATCAAAGGTGAATATGGGCCCATTCACCTGCCATGTATACCACATATGATGCATCTATGATATTGTTACATGCGCAATTGTTATTAACCCGCAGCCTGGCCGGTGCTTGCGAGGTAAATTGCTCAGTAATCTAACTTCGAGCATAATTTCCAGATTTTCTACTCAAGATAGTTCATCTTGATAAGTTGGTTTATATCAAAGTTGGTTTAGCAAGATAATTATTGAGTGCCTCCACTTAATAGCTAAACTGTTTCCTATGAGAACAAAGTTATATATATCAGTTTGATATACGTTGTATACGAGAGTATATTCTCCCCTCACAAGTGGTTCAGGGTCAGGAACCAAATAATTTCATCTTATTATTATTATTGATGTGCGGTGTATATTTTCATTAACACCATAATGCACAAAGATGGACTCTCAAAGTTGAGGAAACAAGTTAGCTTTTCTAACATGAGGGGGAGACATGATAAACACTTGAGAAAAGGTTACATGGGATGAATTATCATTTGTATATGTAAATCCCCGAATATCATGATATGAACCTGAAGTTCATAAAATGGATAATTCAATTGCAACATATTGCAAAGCATGCTATACGCATTTGCTGACCCAAAGAAAGTGACTATATTCTCACTACAAATGCTCATATTAAGTCCCAGAAGGACAAAGTCTTTGATACGCTTAAAGCGTATAGACAAATACTTGATTCCGTATGAAAGACATGTAGATTTGGACATATAGTTCAAATACTTGAAAGTATAAAGTCAAAGGTATGTATAATCAGTTTTCGATATCTTATTTGTTTAGCATGACATGAAAACTTGATATGCATCTAAAGTCTATTATGTGATTTATATGACTTAACTTGAAAGATTTAAGTTGCTTAAAGCATACACAATTCTTGGTCCTGAAGTATCACATCCTAAGTACAATTTGTGTACATATGTATCTTGCTATAACTATAAGCATGATGACATTGAAAATACATATATGGAGATATTGAAGAGTCATTCCACTACATTATATGAAGATGTTCATATCTATCAAGAATGATGATTTCAAGGTGCAGAATATTTATTCAAGTCAATATGGTTGATTTATTTATCAAACATCTACCAAAGATTGTTTTGAAGATGGTGCACAAGATTGGAATGCAAATGCTCAAGGATGTGAATTGATGCTCTATTCAGGGGGAGTTAATGCGCGTTGCACTCTTTTTCCCTTACAAGGTTTTGTCCCAACTGGGTTTTCCTTGCGAGGTTTTTAACGAGGCAACCAATAGGCGCATATTCAAACATGTGTACTCTTTTTCCTTTTCTTAAACTTTTTTCCCACTGGGTTTTGTTTTAGTTAAGGTTTTAACGAGGCACATTATTGAATAGACATTCAAGGGGGAGTGTTATAAATAGAACTCTATTTAAGGTGAATGTCTATAATTAGAGAGATTCTAGGGTTTACTACTTGGTGGCTAAGTCACCACCTCCCTATAAATATAGGGGTTCTATTCTATTGTAAACCATCCCAAGTATCAATAAGAATGTTCCTCTCCCTATTCTCTCTATATTGTTCTTGTCTTTTATATTATTTCATAACAGTTTTATAGATCTTTAACAAATATTGTTTTAGTTATATAGTAATTTTTTCAAAGGAGATTTTCAGGAAATAACACAGGAAATTTGTAAATAAAACATATTAGTATTGCTTTTTTCTATTCAAATTGTAAACGAAAAAGAGCTAAATATACCACTTTATTGTTTACATGTATCTTTCGTCATATTATTGGATTATCCATACCTATGATGGCATACTATTGGGTTATCTATACCTCTATTATCATATTTTGAAACAAAAATACCCCTATTTTTGGATGGAGTGCCACGTGGTAACACCAGATTAAAACGACACTTTTTTTTATCCGACCCGTTTTTAAAAAAACTCACACCCAACCTCTATTTTTATTTTCTGAGTTTTTAAAAAATGGAAATATTTTATTGAAAATAATTTTTTAGCTTTTAAAATACAAAATTTTTTTGTTAAGAACGATTTTTTTTCTGTTTTTACAAAAAAAAAATTTACAAGTTTGTTTTTTCAGTTTTTACAAAAAGAAAATATTTTTAAAAAAATAAAAACTGAAGAAAAAACGTTTTTCAAAAGAGAAAATATTTTGTTGGAAATACTTTTTGAGTTTTTAAAAAACGAAAATATTTTTTTAAAAACTGATAATATTTTTTTTGTTTTTACAATTTTTACAAAAAAATATTGTGTTAAAAAATTTTTTGCAATTTTTTTTATAGTTTTACAAAAAACAATACTTTAGAAAACTCAAAAATAAAAATATGGTTCGGGTTGTAGGTTTTTTGTAAAACGGGTTGGGTAAAAAAAAGAAATAGGTCATTTAATCTGGTACTGCCATGTGGCACTCCATCCAAAATAGAGGTATTTTTGTTCTAAAGTATGACGGTAGGGGTATGGATAGCCCAATTGTATAACGAATGATAATATACACAATATTTGAAAGTAAAAGGGTATATTTGGACCTTTTCCGAATTGTAAATGAGCATAAGAGATTATTTCTTCTTTAAGGGACACTAGATGTAACAGCCCAACCCGTTAGTGATATTGATCGCTCTGGGCCTAGGCCCTCACGTGGTTAAAACGCGTCACTAGGATCTAAGACTTGTTAACTTATATACCCAGCATCCCACTCGTATTTTATCGATGTAAGACTCTGTCTAAAGCCTGTGGTGTTACACTAGAATACTCTTTTTTCGCATTTCATTTATCAAGCAGTGAGTTTTATCAGTAGCTTTAGAAATGATTTTTTTTTCTTTAGTTATCTTATCCACCATGAAAAATAATTTGACACCATCTTTCAATCAATTAATTAATTATTAATCTCATCTTAAAGAAAAATTTACTTCTTGTAACATCATAATGTGTGATGTAAGTTTCACTTAGTCAATTTTCCAAAACAGGAAGAGGACTATTTCTCGCTTTAGGTGAGGAATTTATGACTACATTTATGTGCAGCGGTGAATGAACGGAGTTTTGGTGAAAGGGAAATATGTTGAAACAGTAAAGCTCATATTAATTAAGAGGAAAATATGAATTATTCAAACAAGAAACACATGAAATAATTAATTAAAGAAAATGAAACTAGAGGAAAAAACGACAAAAAGAAAAGTTCAAAGAGTGGACTTCCTTAAAAATTGACAGCTAATAAGCTCTTAAGAAAATGGTGGCTATTAGTAATACAGCATTCGGTAGCAAAACTTGTCTAGCCTCTATAAATATAAATATATAATCGTACAAAATAAAGAATCTTGAAATGTTAAATCACATAATTTTTTAGTATATTTAAGTCATTCCGTGATCTATTAGTTGGTAAGTGAAGCTGATACTATATTGTGAATACATAGGAAAATGAAAGAAATAAAGCGTATGTACATGTCTTTTATGTCATGAGGTTGGCATGGCCATTTCTGAAGAAACTTTCTCCAAAATGTGAAAAACAAAATATGTTTGGAAATTTTCAGAAAGCAAAAAGTAGGGATATACAAAAACTAATACATATAGTATATGTTACTCTAAGAGTGGCTAAAGCACGTAAAAATTGTTAGTATCATGTATTCAAAACCAGAAAATCAGAACCGTTAGTTTAAGAAAATAAAACAAAAAATTCGAGCCACAAGTTTTTCGTGTGTCCTTAAGGAATTTAATCCCTGACAGTTGCCCAAGATTCCGGATTGATTCCTCCCAAAATAGATCAGAAAATAACTATCCTGTGATAGCGACATTTCAAATCATAGAACTTCGACCACGACTAGAAATTCGGCAAAACCCAACCAACTTTGGTCGATCAAAAAGCCGGCCAAAAGCCGATCAAAGTTTGTCAGTTATTCAAAATTTTTAATTTTTTTTACAAAACCAACCAACTTTGATCGGTTTTCTTTGGCGCAAATATGTGGGAAACTATTTTGAGTCCCGCGAAATTTATTTTTCAAGAAACCGACAACTTTGGTTGGGTTTTGCAATTAAAATAAATAAAAATTAATATTAAAAAAATCGACCAACTTTGGTCTGTAAATTCGACCGGTCATTTTAAAAAACCGACCAACTTTGGTCGGTAATTTTATTTTTTAATAAAAACGACAAACTTTAGTCGGTTATTTTCATGCGAAAATACAATTAAAGAGTATAAATAAAATATAAGACAACCTTAAAATAAAATTCACCAGTGGTCTAGCGGTAGAATGGTATCATGTCACAGTACACACCCGGTTCGATTCCCAGATATTGAATCTTTTGATTACATAATTAAAATACCGACTAACTTTGGTGATTTTTTTGAATTTAGTTGATCGACCAACGTTGGTCGGTATATTAAAATGATATTCAAAATACCGTCCAAGCGTATTTGGTCGCATTTTGGTCAGTAATTGTCCATAACCGACTAAAGTTAGTTGTTTTTTTGGTTGGTATTACCGCATTTCTAGTAGTTAACGAACTCAAATGACAAAGCAAATCACACAAAATGCTTACGTTTTTTGCTTTGAAAAATAATGCAGAATGCAGAAGATAGAGAAGAGAGATTTTTAAATTTCGGTGGTAAAAAATAAGGTTGAGCCTATCTATTTATAGCCAACAAAGTTGAGTCCCAACAGGTGCAAAGGTGCCTGTTCGTTTGAAGAGGTATCTATCCGATAGAATTCCTGTTAAACAGAATGGCTGGTAGCAAATTTGACCGTTGGAAATAATGTCGCGAATTTAATATTTTCCGCGCAAAAAATATAAGGAAAGAAATATTATAAAACGGAGCATAAAAATTTTCCTCTTCCGATCCAGTGAGGGATAAAGTTCCTTCGTAAAAAAGGCTAATTCTAAATTTTATTTCCTTCCATTTTTTTCCCACCAATTTTCATTGACACTTCTTTTTGTTTTAATTAAAAACCTCAGCAATCCCCTATTGGGAAATGGCTATCAGAAAAAATTTGCATGAAAAATATATGATTCACAAGTAATGATTAATCACACCTAGGTAAATAGGTTTCCCTTTGAACTTTTCGTAATGAATATATATCTGTCACGACCTGGAATTCTCATCATCGGGACCGTGATGTCGCCTAACATCACACTTGTTAGGCAAGCAAACACTAGTGTATTATTATCCAATTTCCTCTGCTTTTCAATAATTAAGAGTAAACAAGTTAGAACAAGTAGAAATAATTGTGGAAGTAAGTAAACTGTCTCTTTGTTCATATATTATTGCCATTACTACCCATCATCTGGTGTCACAATCCGCAAATATATTATGATTTTCTATAAACATCAGTATGAATGAAATTATAATTATTTTAAAAATGAACAAAAAAGTGCAATAGAGATGTAGAAAGGGATGCGAGGACCCGCGAACACCAACATGACTACAATGGGTCTCCAAACTATTGTCACGACCCAAACTCCAGTCGTGATGGCGCCAAACACCTTGTTAGGCAAGCCCGACCATTTCAACATTTCCAGCTAAATCATTAACTTAAAATAATCTTTTTAGCATAAAATTCTCAGTTTGATAACAATAGAAATACTGCAGAAAACGTAATCAAAAGTAATAACAGCCCAAAGGATCCGGCGTCACAAGTCAGAGCCTCTAGATACAACAGAACAGTATCCTAAACAAGGAAAATCTAGATACGGAAATAAAGATAGATAAGAGGAGAAATCAGGTCCTGTGGACGCCAACACCTACCTCGATATTGTTAGAATATACGCTTAACGCTAGGAGGGGGGGGGGGGTGAATAGCGTTTTAATAAAAATCAAGATAAATTTGCGGAATTAAAATTGCAGGAATAAAGTAAGTGCAGTAATTAAAGTAATAAGGAGAGAACACACCGAATTTATACTGGTTCACCACAACGTGTGGTTAGTCCAGTCTCCGAGAGACTCTCTCGAGTTTTACACTAACTTCGTTAAGCTTACGGGTGCCTAACAAACCGTTACACTTGCTCGTAGATATACACTCTACAAGACTTCAACTTGCTCGAGGATACCTCACCTCAAGACTTCAAGTCAAGGAACTAAACTTTCCTTCTTACAACAAGGGATTAGAACTTCCCTTCAAGTGTATGCAAACACTTAGCACTCAAGACAAGACTCTTATAGAGTAGATCTGAGTAAAATTAATACGCTCAAGAACACATCAACTTCGTCAAGAATTTGGCTCTGAAAAATTATGAAATGAATATAAAATGATTGATATGAGAGTATGTAAGCTTAAGCAAGAATGTAATCAGTTGTTGTACTTAAAAGAGTGATTTTGAGGTGTATTTATAGTCCTCAAAGTCACCAAGACCGTTGCTTAATTGCCAATCACTAATTGCTGATTTTGTGCTAGGATAATCGATTATCTGATTTGCATAATCGATTATCTGCAAATCGTTCAAAAATCATATGCAGATTTTAAGCAGAATAATCGATTATTCAAATTGCATAATCGATTACCTGATAACGTTTAAAAATCAGACGCTGATTTTATGTTAGCATAATCGATTATTGCCTTGTGCATAATCGATTATCTTTCAGCGTTTAAAAATACTTTGGCAACGGTCTTAACATAATCGATTACCTAAAAGACATAATCGATTATTTTGCTGTTTTGTAAATTCCGGTTATACACTGTCTTAACATAATCAATTATTTTGCTGTTTTGTAAATTCCGGTTTACACTGTCTTAACATAATCGATTATCAGAAAAACATAATCGATTATTCCTGTCCAGATTTGAAAGACATGTTTAAAATTCATTTTGGCTAAAATGAAATGTTTGAAAATCATTTTGTTTTAAATCAAAGATGCATGGTTTGATGAAAATAATTTTACGAGAGAAGCCAAGTCTTGAATCTATTGTCGGATCAAGATCACAATATAAAACGACTCATGTATAACTTTGTTGCTTTACTTGATCTTGTTCTTTGTTTCTCTTGTGCTTGGACTTCGGCATATGTCAATGTTCCATGCGCGTCGGTTTGTCATTTATCAAAACCTACAAAGATGAACACACGTTTAGTTTTAGCGACTTGAGAACATGTTTCAACAATTTCCCCCTTTTTGATAATGGCAAACCAATATCGGGATATGCATATTAAATAATTGATAATGACAATCCAAGACAAGTATATGAATGAGTTCCCCCTCAATTTATGAATTCCCCCTTAATTTATGCCAATATGTATTAGTGTGCATAGCCCTTATTCTTCCCCCTTTTGACATTAGCAAAAATTAATAAACTTTTATTGAGGAAACAATATTGAAAATAAGGCAAGAAAAAGAGATGAAATATTATTCAACCGATACATAAAAAATATTATTCATTGTCAACATTAACATCCGCCTCGGTATCCGGCACTTTTTCCGGAAGGACAACTTGGGCATAGGGATAGCGGACGTGGTCAAAATATCCATGAAGCTCGTGGGATAATCGGGTGACATTCCTGTCAATACGAGTCATGGACGTGGACAAAGAGGCAAGTTGCTCAGAAATGGTTTGGAGGGAAACAACGGACGGAGCCTGAGGACGACGTCTTTGAGTTGGAGGTGGAGCCGGATGTTCACCGATATTGGGAAATGAAGATTCTTGAATTTCCCAGTGTTTTGTTGCCTTTTTGTGAGGACCGACGGAGGTGTCGATACCGGAGGCTTGAAAAATAGCCATTATGACAAAAGCATAGGGGAGTGGCTTATCGTCCCCAATTGCATCATACATGTGAGTCATGACGAACTTGCACCAATTGATGCGAGCCCCGGTGATAATTGCGTGCATGAGTTTTGAATCCTCATGAGAGAGAGTCGTATGATTGAATTTGCGCGGTTTTAGAACGCGGGTTATGAAATAAAAGATTAGACGATATTCCGGGAGCATGTGCGTAATGGTTGGGCGACGCTGCTCCGGACTAGCAATAAATTCGCCAATGCCAATTTAGTTGAAAAGGAGTTGTTCATCAAATAAAGCACCTTCTTCTCTAGTGTAAAGTGAAATGTCTTCCCCATTTCGTGGAAGTTTTGTGAGGAGTTGCATGTGTTCCTCATTTAAAAGAATTGGAACTCCATTGATGTTTGAGACTAGGTCACCATCTTCGTCCTTCCCGAGATTGGAATAGAAGGCACGAATTAGAGCAGGGTGAATGTAAGGGGATTGATGATATATGAATCAAGGAGTTGACTTTGCATGAGGATATTTGCTGTGGATGGAGGAGCGCTGTGGCTAAGGAATCGACCAGTGGAGAATCGAGGAGGAAGAATTTCTCGATTTTCAAATTTGTCGACGAATCGAAGGAGTTCGGGTTCAGTGTCGAAACGTAAGAAGGATCCTTCTTTATAGTAGTGGGAGAGTGGAAGAGCGACGGAAGAGGAGGCAATTTGTTTGCTGGAACGAGCGCATTTGGAATTCTTGCCCGTCATTTTTATGGAGAAAGGAGAGCTGGTACAGGAATTTTGAAGACTATTTAAGAATGTTTTGGAGCTAATATGGATGTTGAAGTGAAGATTTGTGAAGGATGGAAGTCCCTATTTATAGAGTAGAGGAAAGGGGGGCATTGAATAGAGAAATGCTACAGATTTTGAGGTGCCAAACGGTCAGGAACGGTAACAAAATTTAAACACTGACCGTTGGTAATCGATTACTGAACTTTGGTAATCGATTATTGCTGCACTGTGTGATACGGACTCGGGGAATAATCGATTTTGATTTGGAGATAATCGATTATTCTTAGGCAGTGCGATGAAAAACCGAGACGATAAGAGGAAATCGATTATTCAGTTTTCAACAATCGATTATTTTATTAACACTTGTAAAACTAAACTTTCAATAATCGATTAGTAATATTGATAATCGATTATTAAACATGATTGCCAGATTCCTGCAAAATCAAAATGTTAGACAATCGATTCTAGTATTAGTAAAATCGATTAGTTTATTTTTCCAGTAGAATAATGGGAAAACATAAAGGAGTAATAATCGATTATTGACTAAGAAAATCGATTATTTATCACCAGTGCCCGAGAATTCCCCCTGTCTTTGGGGCGATACCTGCAAAAAAGAGTTAGGCGCCTCCGATGCTCAAGTTAGTAATCGTTGAAAAGAAAAATGCAATGCATGTATTAGATCAACGTGGAGTCAAGAATCCCGAGTTCACTACGAATTCGGAAAAAGGAATCTTTCTCTAAAGGCTTTGTGAAGATGTCGGCCAATTGATATTGGGTTTCAACAAACTCAATTTCGACATCACCTTTGAGAACGTGATCTCTTATGGAGTGGTGCCTAATTTCTATGTGTTTCGTTCTTGAGTGAAGAACAGGGTTCTTCGTCAAGCTTATGGCGCTAGTATTATCACATTGAAGAGGGATATGATTGATACTAAGACCATAATCCGAGAGTTGTTGTTTCATCCAAAGGATTTGAGCACAACAACTCCCCGCGGCTACATATTCAGCCTCGGTTGTGGATAACGCAACACTTACTTGTTTCTTGCTAAACCAAGAAACTAGAGAGTTACCGAGCAAATGGCAAGTGCCAGTAGTGCTCTTGCGGTCCAATTTGCAACCCGCAAAATCGGAATCGGAATAGCCAACAAGTTGGCATGAAGAACCTTTGGGATACCATAGTCCCACATTTATAGTTCCAACAAGATACTTCATTATCCATTTTACCGCAGTTAGGTGCGACTCCTTCGGACATGATTGATATCGAGCGCATAAACACACGCTAAACATAATGTCCGGTATACTTGCAGTAAGATAAAGAAGGGATCCGATCATACCTCGATACTTCTTTGTGTCTACTTTCTTACCTTTCTCATCTTTGTCAAGATGGTCGGATGTACTCATTGGAGTGGCCATTGCTTTGGCGTTGTTCATTTCAAAATGATTTAGCAACTCCTTGCAATACTTAGATTGACAAATGAAAGTTCCTTCTTTAATTTGTTTCACTTGCAACCCCAAGAAGAAGTTTAGTTCACCCATCATTGACATTTCGAATTCGCTAGTCATTAACTTAGAGAATTCCTCGCATAAAAAGTCATTAGTGGCACCAAAAATAATATCATCGACATAAATTTGAACTAATAGAATGTCATTGTTTTTATTTTTGATAAACAGTGTAGTGTCAACTTTCCCCCTTTCGAACTCATTGTCCAAAAGAAATTTGCTTAAGCGCTGGTACTAAGCCCGAGGAGCTTGTTTAAGTCCATATAGCGCTTTCTTAAGCTTGAAGACATGATCGGGAGATTTAAAGTCTTCAAAGCCCGGGGGTTGTTCAACGTACACTTCCTCTTGAATAAACCCATTGAGGAAGGCACTCTTGACATCCATTTGAAAAAATTTGAAATTCATAGATGATGAAAAAGCAAGTAATAAACGAATGGCTTCTAGTCGTGCTACGGGTGCATAGGTTTCTTCATAATCAATTCCTTCTTCTTGATTATAACCCTTAGCAACAAGCCTAGCTTTGTTTCTAGTGATTATACCATTTTCATCTAATTTATTTCGAAAAACCCATTTCGTACCAATTATGGTGTGATTATCGTGTCTTGGCACCAATTCCCAAACATCATTACGTTTGAATTGGTTAAGCTCCTCTTGCATTGCCAAGGTCCAATGCTCATCCCCAATTGCTTCGGAAATGGTTTTAGGTTCTATTTGAGAAACAAAAGCCATATGCCCTACAGTGTCTTTAAGAAGATTTCGAGTACTTACCCCTTTCTCGATGTTGCCAATTACCTTGTCGAGAGGATGGTCTTTAGACGTCCTCCAAGCCTTAGGCATCATCGATTCTTCTTCTTGTGGTGGTACTTCTTCCGAAAGTTGTTCCATGACTTCATCTTGAACTTCCTTTGGATTCTCCTTTTGCACCTCGTCTTGAAGATTGATTTTGTTTAAAGCATCTGCAAGATCAACACAAGAATCCTTTCTCGCCAAGGGAGCATCATTTTCACAAAATACTACATGAGGAGATTCCTCGACAGTTTTGGTTTGATTATTGAAGACTCTATATGCTTTGCTACGCGATGAGTAACCAAGAAAAATTCCTTCATCAGATTTCGCGTCAAATTTTCCCAAGTTATCTTTTCTGTTGTTGTGAATAAAACATTTACAACCGAAGACTCTAAGATGGGAAAGATTTGGTTTCCTTCCCTAATAGAGTTCATAGGGAGTTTTCATGAGTATCGGTCTTATGACAGCTCTGTTTAAAACATAGCTTGCGGTACTCACGGCATCCGCCCAAAACTTTTTGGAAACCTTAGCCTCATCGAGCATGGTTCTAGCCATCTCTTCGAGACATTGATTTTTACGTTCCACCACTCCATTTGTTGTGGTGTACGTGGAGCCGAAAAGGTATGTTCAATACCGAGTTCGTCACAAAAATCCGCGAAGAGATTGTGATCGAACTCTCCCCCATGATCACTTCTTATGGAAGTGATGGTTGTGTTCTTTTCATTTTGAACACGTTTAAGAAAACTTTTAAAAGCTTGAAAGGCATCACTTTTATGAGCAAGAAATAACGTCCATGTGAATCTAGAGTAGTCATCAACAATTACAAAAGCATAAAGATTTCCACCAAGACTTTCAACACGAGATGGTCCAAAAAGATCCATGTGAAGAAGTTGTAAAGGTCTAGTGGTTGAAACAACATTTTTGGATTTAAAAGAGGCTTTTGTTTGTTTCCCTTTTTGACATGAATCACAAATAGAATCTTTTTCAAATTTCATGTTTGGAAGACCAATTACTAAATCTTGTGAAACTAGTTTGTTTAAAAGATTCATATTTACATGAGCTACTCTACGATGCCATAACCACATGTCGTCTTCTTTACTCATAAGGCAATTTACAAAACTTGATGAAGAATTTTCAAGATCAACCATATAGATATTGTCCATTCTAATACCACGAAGAATAACTTTAAAATCACTATGACGGATAACTAAGCATTCTTCGGAGTCAAACAATACAAGGTTTCCCTTGTCACATAACTGACTTATGCTCAAGAGATTATGTTTAAGACCTTTAACTATCAAAATATGCTTAATGGAGGAGGATTCGTCCTTACCGACCGAGCCAATGCCGATAATCTTTCCTTTGTTATTATCTCCAAAAATAACATTTCCTCCTTCCGTGGGTTTTAGTTGAAGGAATTTTGATGCATCCTCGGTCATATGTTTGGAGCATCCACTATCAAGATACCAAAGTACACTTGATCCCTTCAAACACACCTACAAAACAAATTAATGAGATTTTGGTACCCAAGCCATTTTGGGTCCTTGTGTGTTAGGTGCAAAATAGTGGTGTGATTGACCTGCAGTGAAATGTCTATGTCTAGTGAAGCATGCGGGAGCAATATGTCCAATTTTATTGCAAAATGACAAATGACATTTGGATTGTGCATTCTTCTAGGATGATAATAATTTGGGGGTCTAAATTTATTCACTCTATTTTTAGGAATATAGTTTTGATGTAGTTTTCGAAAATCTTGTCTAGGTGGTCTATACATGCCAATATTTCTTCTAGCATTTGTTCTAGGATGAGTTGCAATTCTAGGATTAAAATTTCTAGGTTGAGTGTTGACATTTATTTTGTTTTGCCTAAGTTGAGTCTTAGGTGGTTTAGGAATGGACTCGACTTTTTCTTTTGGCTCGTGTTTAAAGCCTATACCGTGCTTAGTGGATTTCAAATTTACAAGCACTTCATTGATATTTTTGTGTGAAGAATTGAATTTGTGCAATGTGCTTCTAAGACTTTCTACTTCTTCCTTTAGAGATTTGCAAGAAGTACAATCCTTATTTGAGCTTTCGGGTTTATCGGCGCTTCTTTTGCCATAAAACTTGTTTTCCTCTTTTAATTTCTCATTTTCAAGAGTTAGTTTTTCAAAATCCTTTTCTTTTGAAGAAATTTGTTTTCTTAAATCTTTTATAGATTTAGAAGCGCTAATAAACTCTTTATACAACTCATCAAATGCATCTTGCATTTCTTCTAAAGTGAAATAGTTCTTAGAAGTAGTACATACCTCATTTTGAGTTTCTTCGTGTGCCATAAGACACAAGTTTGTGGTCTCGTTTCCTTCTCCATCACTTGATTCGTCTCCGGAGTCGCCTCCCCAAGAGATGTATGCTCTTTGTTTCTTGACGGGTTTCTTCTCCTTTTTGGTATTTGGACAATTTGATTTGATATGCCCGATTTCTCCGCATCCATAGCACTTTAATTGGTCTCCTTGTTGCTTACCTTTTCGTTCATACTTCTTTTGCATGAACTTGTGAAATTTCTTAATAACGAGTCCGAACTCGTTATCTTCGTCGCTTGAATCCTCATCATTTTGAGGTTGAGCTGTGCTTGCTTTAAGAGCGATTCTTCGTTTCCTTTGATCATCCAAAGGAGGGTTAAGAATAGTAGATTCATAGGTTTTGAGATTACCTCTAAGCCCGTCGATTGTGACATTTGTAATGCCGATTGATTCTTGAATAGCGTCGGCTTTGGAGCGCCATTCTGAAGTGAGACTTCGAATAATTTTACGGACAAGTTC
The DNA here is from genome assembly GCA_034376525.1 of Nicotiana benthamiana. Taxonomy (NCBI): domain Eukaryota; kingdom Viridiplantae; phylum Streptophyta; class Magnoliopsida; order Solanales; family Solanaceae; genus Nicotiana; species Nicotiana benthamiana. The sequence goes on from CM067329.1 coordinate 78,477,198, forward strand.
CCTATCCGTGAAGGTCTTCTTAAGAGCATGAAGATCATTAACGATTTTTGAAAATCGTTCGAACATATCATCTATCTTCTCGTTTTCCTTCATATGAAAAAGTTCATATTCATGGGTTAGAAAATCTATTTTAGCTTCTCTTACCTGGTCCGTACCTTCTTAGGTGATTTCCAATTTATCCCACATTTGCTTGGCCGTTGTGCAACACGATATTTTCCTATAATCATCGGGGTTTACAGCACAGTACATCATGTTGATGGCTTTAGCGTTGTTCTCCACTTTTCTGATATCGTCCGCATCGTATTCATCTTCGGATTTAGGAACCATTTCATTTTCAACCTTTTTGGTTGGTATTTTCTCTCCATTCTTTATAATTTTCCACAGCATAAAATTGTTTGATTGGTTGAATATTCTCATCCTCTCCTTCCAATAAGTGTAATTGGCGCCATCGAAGAGTGGTGGCCTTGTGAAGCATTGTCCTTCACCTAGTCCTGCATAAACGTTACGAGTAGAAGCCATGGATTGTTTCTCTGAAACTGTTAAGTCTTTCAGAGAGTTAGGCTCTGATACCAATTGTTAGAATTTACGCTTAACGCAAGAGGGGGGAGGGGGTGAATAGCGTTTTAATAAAAATCAAGATAAATTTGCGGAATTAAAATTGCAGGAATAAAGTAAGTGCAATAATTAAAGTAATAAGGAGAGAACACACCGAATTTATACTGGTTCACCACAACGTGTGGTTAGTCCAGTCCTCGAGAGACTCTCTCGAGTTTTACACTAACTCCGTTAAGCTTACGGGTGCCTAACAAACCGTTAAACTTGCTCGTAGATATACACTCTACAAGACTTCAACTTGCTCGAGGATACCTCACCTCAAGAGTTCAAGTCAAGGAACTAAACTTTCCTTCTTACAACAAGGGATTAGAACTTCCCTTCAAGTGTATGCAAACACTTAGCACTCAAGACAAGACTCTCTTATAGAGTAGAAGTGAGTAAAATTGATACGCTCAAGAACACAACAACTTCGTCAAGAATTTGGCTCTCAAAAACTATGAAATGAATATAAAATGATTGATATGAGAGTATGTAAGCTTAAGCAAGAACGTAATCAGTTGTTGTACTTAAAAGAGTGATTTTGAGGTGTATTTATAGTCCTCAAAGTCACCAAGACCGTTGCTTAATTGCCAATCACTAATTGCTGATTTTGTGCTAGGATAATCGATTATCTGATTTGCATAATCGATTATCTACAAATCGTTCAAAAATCATATGCAGATTTTAAGCAGAATAATCGATTATTCAAATTGCATAATCGATTACCTGATAACGTTTAAAAATCAGACGCTGATTTTATGCTAGCATAATCGATTATTGCCTTGTGCATAATCGATTATCTTTCAGCGTTTAAAAATACGTTGGCAACGGTCTTAACATAATCGATTACCTAAAAGACATAATCGATTATTTTGATATTTTGTAAATTCCGGTTATACACTGTCTTAACATAATCGATTATCAAAAAGACATAATCGATTATTTTGCTGTTTTGTAAATTCCTACACTGTCTTAACATAATCGATTATCAGAAAAACATAATCGATTATTCCTGTCCAGATTTGAAAGACGTTTAAAATTCATTTTGGATAAACTGAAAATGTTTGAAAATCATTTTGTTTTAAATCAAAGATGCATGGTTTGATGAAAATGATTTTACGAGAGAAGCCAAGTCTTGAATCTATTGTCGGATCAAGATCACAATATAAAACGACTCATGTATAACTTTGTTGCTTTACTTGATCTTGTTCTTTGTTTCTCTTGTGCTTGGACCTCGGCATATGTCAATGTTCCATGCGCGTCGGTTTGTCATTTATCGAAACCTACAAAGATGAACACACGTTAAGTTTTAGCGACTTAAGAACGTGTTTCAACAGATATCTCCAGAACCGAACAAGGCAACAGCAAATAAGCAGAGCTAAGCCTCCGGGATCCCTGTATCTGCACACAAGGTGCAGGGAGTAGAGTGAGCACTTCCAACTCAGTGACTAATAACAATAAATAACAACTGAATGTAAGAAATCCGGTAAGAACAGTATGCAACTCTAATATCAACAGCAACGACAATGATTAATGCTAAACATGGGAGAGAATCTGATAAATACTTCTCTTTCCATCCGACTATTTACTAACACTTCTGGGGCGCGTAGCCCGATCCAATACCATATATATAATGTTGGGCGCGCAGCCCGATCCAATATAGTATATATAATATTGCGGCGCGCAGCCCGATCCAATATAATATATATAATGCTGCAACGCGAAGCTCGATCTAATATAATATATATAATGCTGCTGCGTGCAGCCCGATCCAATAATATAGTCGACTGCGCTCACTGGGGGTGTGTGCAGACTCCGAAGGGGCTCATTCAGTCCAAGCTATATTACTGCGGCATGCAGTCCGATCCATATAATATATTACTACGGCGTGCAGTCCGATCCATATAATATATATAATGCTGCGGCACGCAGCCCGATCCAACATAGTATATATAATGTTGTGGCGTACAGTCCAATCCAATATAATATATAAAATGCTGCGGCGCGCAGCCCGATCCGATATATACATCAAATACCCTCACTACGGGGTGCTTGACCCCTTTCAGTCAATATAGACTTGGCCTCTCGGGCCCACTCAGCTAAGACAGGGTATTCAACCCTAGGTATTGCTCATTTAGGGTGCAAGTTACTACGTCCGGTTTATTTCATGATTACAATCAAAGTCAGGATAGATAGTATGTGTTCAATAGGTATAGTGAGGTCAATCGGCTCAACATGCTCCCTAGGAGTTCTACAGATCGACAGAAAGCCCCAAACATGGCAACTAGCCCAAATATATACAGGTACAAGCTCAGTCTCAGTCAAAAAGTGCAGTAAGTCATCAATCGGGATGGACCAAGTCCGAGTCCCCAGTAGAAACGTCACACGCTTATTATATGACGCGTATTTTATCTCAACATAGCACCGTATAGTGCAAAATACGGGGTTTCAAACCTCAGTATATCATTCATAACCATCACTCACCTCAAACTGGCGAAAATCCTAGCTCGTCTTGTGCTTTCCTCGCAAATCGACCTCCTCGGGTGCAGAATCTGACCAAAACCACAAGGAATATGTTATAATAGGCTAATAGGACATAACCCAATAGAAAGAACTCAAAAAACATCCAAAAATACAAAGTTGGCAAAACTCGAGCCCCGTCCCTACATCTCGAAATTCAGAAAACTTTACACTAAAGCGATCCTTATCACGACACGATTCCGTACATATCAAATTTGCAAGAATCAGAGTCCATTTGACCCCTCAAATCAACACTTTAAGCTCACTTGGGTTTCAAGCTCTAACCACCATTTTTAACCTTAAAACCCTTGAATTTTTAGTGTATAATCCATGTTTTTACACTATAATGACATACTCTAAGTCCAAGAATCCATACCTGATGATTTTCCCCAAAATCCTCTTCAAAATCGCTCCCAAACTCGCCTTAGTCCGAGGTCCAAATGTTCTTCTCTTTTCAAACTTGTGAAATCACTGCTCATTAAACCTAGCACGTTTTCCGCTACTGTTTCATATCTCCGCTTATGCGGCTCTCGCTTCTGCAGCCTCTCGATCGCCTTTGCGGTCCAACTTATTCTCCCAGGGACCGGTTTTGCGGTCAACTACCGCTTATGCGGTCACCACCTATGCGGTATTCCTTCCGCACCCGAGATCCAGGGCAACCTCCCATTGGCCGCTTTTGCGGCTCACCCGCCGCATCTGCGGAACCGCTTAAGCGGCTGCTTTTCCGCAGACGCGGAAATAGGAGAAGCATCACATCCAAAACAAATGCCAAAAACTCCTAATACCTCCGTTCAACCCTTCGGAATTACCCCACGGCCCCCGGAGCCTAAACCAAAAACACAAATATGATCTTATACCTTATTCAAACTTGCTTGAGCCATAAAACACTATCATTAACACCAAAAATCACCAAATTCCTCCAATCCAAGCCTAAGTTTCTTAAGAACTTCCAAAATGCACACACGACCAAAAGTCCAACCAAACGACGTCCGAATGACCTGAAATTTTGCGGACATATCCAAAATCTTCTAACGAAGCTACAACAACTAACGGAATTCCATTCCGATCCCCGGATCAAAATCTCGCCTATCATTCGAAATTTGCCGAAATTCAAACTTAGCCAATTCAAGCCTAATTCTACACCAGACCTCCAAATTCAATTCCGATCGCACTACTAAGTCACAAATCATACCCTGAAGCTAACCGAACCACCGGAATTCACATCCGAGCCATCTAACCACATAGTCAACTTTCGGTTGACTTTTCTAATACAAGCTTCCTTCCAAGAGGCTATGTGCCTCGTTTTCAACCAAAACCAATCCAATTACACCCGACCGAATCTAATGCTGATATTGAAACATGAATCAACACAATAAGGGGGAAACAGGGAGGTAACTCACATGACGGCGGGTCGGGTCATCTCATCCTCTCTAACTTAAACAAACGCTCGTCCTCGAGCGCACCCAGAATAGTCCTAGAAGTCAACCAATAGCTGAATGATCTACCAAGCATAAACCCAGGGTGATCCCAAATCACCCTATCTGTTATTGGTCCGACAACACGACATATCTGAAATTTCACAGTCCATCTAACCCATAAACCATAGGACCGCATTGCACTTTCCGAAGTTATACACAAGATCAGAACCTCACGTCTATATTCAGAATAAATGCGAACCAACTGTAATAATCCATACTTGCAACCTCGGCTGCAATCATATGATATCCCATATAACTCAAACACATGCAACGATAACTTCCACTCACAGCAATTGCCCACAATAACCGGATACCGATAGAAAACCTTTTTGTTAGCTAAAGTCTTATTCCCATACTTTCATATACTGCCAACGGTAACTGAAACACGCGATATACCAAACCCATCTCTCAGATCAACCATTCATGAATCCATTTCCCTCTTGACTGATACTACAACAGATTTTCGAGCCAAACCTCGATATTGCCTTTCTAACAAACTGAAATAAAATTGGTTCGTGCTCATTAATGACTCCAATGATCACTTTGACTCTAACCACCCCTCTGGTGATATGACACTTCGACACAGGCCTAAGCCACAACTTGCGTAATACACGCACCAATGAGAAACAGTCTGAACATACTCAAATCATGACAATGGCTCAAACGAAAGAGCTGTACTTCAAGCTCATCAGTACCATTACAACACAAAACTAAGATCCCGTCTCACACCATAGAAATAGAGTACCTGAATGCTCCTCGAATGGTCATAACTTCACGTGGCCTTGCCACAACGCTCGATTCTATCCAAACACTATTACCCATGAAGCATCTCAAGTCACTATGCTCAACACGGACATCCACACACATATTGAGGTCTGAAACCCAGCAATCCATCACACCCATGGTGAAGAAAGTAATATACTCTATTCAATCCTGAAAGGACACAACAGATGCACTATTCATCGAGCAGCACCCAATACGGACCTTCCTCAGAAACTAGGAAGTAATGCATACAAGGTAACATACAGAAAACTATTCTCAATCATTACAATTGTGGCGTGCAACCCGACCCAGATAACATACCCGTGGTGGCGTGCCACCCGATCCACACAAATATCTCGCATGGGAGATGTACGTCGAGCCATATTTGCTCATTACAATAAACACATATAGTCTCATGCCCGACCAAAAGAAACATATCCGAAAAGTTCGCCAATACCGAAACTGAACCAATGGTAGAAACCTCTGCACTAACATCCTCCACGAAGGCCCAATTAATAAAGCAATGCTTGCCAGCGGTCCGCCGGTCTCTGGAACACAAGCTACCCTACTAGAACATAATCCGATGCACCATGCCATGCAGCATGTGGCATTTTTTACATAGCCCATATCACATTAGTCTAGACATCTTGACATTGGAACAACCAGTCTGCCATCTAATATCATAACCCAAATTTAACGTACCAAGCAATGAAAGATCTGCTCGGAACTCCAATTTCCATAACCGCTAGATGATGTCGACACACACGATCTACAACTACTACATAGTCGGATCACGATAATTTCTAGTCTCCAACACATATAACGCATGAATCACTATATATGGTCCCAATATTCGCCGTACGAATTCATAACACACATCAAGTATCCATTCATACCACGAAAGATATTCAAAATTTTTCCCTGCGCCAGCAACAACTCAATTATCAACGGTCGATCCAATAAGAGAACACTGCAGTGCCACCAAATATTATCAGTTTTTCCTTGCCTTGCCCCCATTCTGAATATAAACTCCCGCTGAACTACTAGCATAACAATACCATCTTCCTTAATCATATGAAGATCGACTCTTAAATCACATGCAATTGCCCGTGCTGCTTATGAATTTAATGACTCCCCATTATGACTGAACCTAAACCTTGAACATGCAAATCTCAATTCTCCATATCATAACACATAGACCATATCACACTAGGATAACATGAGGACTTCTATCTCTCTCCTGCACTGCAAACATCGACGCACTCAACAAGTAAAGAACTTTCATGATCCCATATAGGAGAAAAGTTAGTACACACTCCATGCTTCGCATACCCATAGGAAATATACTCATTTTCAAACCGCGGTAAAACACATCAATAACTCTTTCTCCCAATTCCATTGCACAAGCTATGACAGGACTGAATCCTTCTACCTAAACCAAGTTAAGTAAACTGCCAACTCTTAAAAGCTTTGGTGCACAATACCTATTAGGCTCCTTACCTCGAACACATACAATAATTAATCATATCCTTACCATACCGATTCGGTTCATTATCAAGCTATTCTATTTATCCAATTTCCTTCCCGATTCATCTGTAATTGATATTCTCCCCTGCTATAGCACCACAATACCTCAACCCAAGTTATCACATGAGACTCGCAGCGAAAACCACACTGCCACTGGCTACCCTCTCAAACGTTTCCCAGAAGTACCACTTTCCAGAATTCTTTACTTGAAGAACTTCCTGCGATTATGAATTCGTTTGCCATTTCCTTCCAAATGCGGATACGCAGAATCCCATGATTAACACAAAGTACCACAATTCTTGATCTTTCTAATGAAAACACAGTCTCTAGCCACATACGCAAACTTAAGACACTTGATTGTTACATACAAAATCTTGAACATAGTAAAACCATCTCGAGAGCCATTCACTCTTATTCCACTGTAATTCACCTACCCTTAATGAACATAACCACTCGTGCCTTATTAGTACCTTGACACCGCAGAACATGATTTCATACAGATAAAAACAACTACCTTTCTTCTCTATACACTGAGCATTCTTTATCATCAACAACTCAAAACATCCCAATATTTTCTCACACCTACGACGCACCAAATTTTCCTTCACACGTGCCATCCTCGGCTCAATTTCTACGACCAGAACTGATCCGCAAACATACCTTGAGACAAAACCAACATAGTACCTAACAGTGCCATCAGCTAAACAATAGCAACCTCCCCAACTTGGCTCGAAGAAAAATACCAGGGCACGCTCAATAAATCCTTAATACCTTTACCCTGATGAAACCACAACATTATAGTGAGATTAAACTCAAGTCATTTACAAGTTTGTGAATACGCAGATCATCTAGTACTGACATTCTCAGCAAATCTCGCATTCATTTCCACATAATGATGTATCCATTTCTTAAGTGTTCCCAAATTCTCAAATTTCAAAACAGTCTGCAGGAGTAACCCACCTGCTTCGCCTCATTTCAATATTTCAACATGCCTTCCACCATCATATACGCTACACAATCAGTTAATCTTCTTGAGTCAGAGCTCATACCACCACATGAAATGTACATTTTTGCCCACTAAGAGACATGAAAAATATTCTTCACACACCCATGACTTGGGGCTACACATCACACCGCAATAGAAAACAAACACTTATAACTTATCTATTATCCATCAGACTTTTTCGTCACTCCCAATTCATACAGAAACATCTCGCAGTACCAACATACTCACCACATAGCTATCCAACCGCCATTTCGGCAATTAGGGACCATACTGAACGTATAAGTTCATAACACCAGCTCACAAAAAATCAACACCTTGGTGCTCAAGTCATAAGCAAAGATCCGGCCGTAAGTCCTCCAGACTTGCCCAACATCGAACTCACGGGATCACATATCGCCCCTCGATTGGGGAATCACAAGCCACCGAGGAACTTACAATACTGAGCGCATATGTGCGCATGCAGAGGTGTGGAAGGAATTTCAAGAGTTACATCTCAAGCTGAATCAATTACGCATGAAAATAATTCCAAGAAAATGAAGTTTTTCCTAAAGGTTCAGCAGCCTCTCGAGGATAAGTACAGACGTCTCTGTACCGATCCGCGAGACTCTACTAAACCGCCTCATGACTCGCGAGGCCTGGTATTCTAGGCTGTGTACCAACTTGTCACGACCCAAACCCCGGTCATGATGGCGCAAAACACCTTGTTAGGCAAGCCCCGCCATTTTAACATTTCTATCCAAATCATTAACTTAAACATCATCTTTTTAGCTTAAAATTCTCAGTTTGATAACAATATATATACTGCGGAAAATGTAATCAAAAGTAGTAACAGCCCAAAGGATCTGGCGTCATAAGTCAGAGCCTTTAGATACAACAGAACAGTATTCTAAACAAGGAAAATCTAGATGCGGGAATAAAGATAGATAAGAGGAGAAATCAGGTCCTGCGGATGCCAGCAGCTACCTCGATATCTCCGGAACCGAACTAGGCAACAACAGATAAGCACAACTAAGCCTCTGGGATCCTTGTATCTTCACACAAGGTGCAGGGAGTAAAGTGAGTACTTCAACTCAGTGAGTAATAGCATAAATAACATCTGAATGTAAGAAATCCGGTAAGAACACTATACTGTTCTAATATCAGCAGTAACGACAATGAATAATGCTATATAGGGGAGAGAATCTGATAAATACTTCTCTTTTCGTCCGACTAGTTACTAAGACTGCTGCAGCGTGCAGCCTAATCCAATATAGTATATATAATGCTGCGGCGCACAGCCCGATCCAATATAATATATATAATGCTGCGGCGTGCAGCCCGATCTAATATAATATAAATAATACTGCGGCACGCATCCTGATCAAATATAATATATGTAATGCTGCGGCGCACAGCCCGATCCAATAATATAGTCGACTGCGCTCACTGGGGGTATGTGCAGACTCCGGAGGGGCTCCTTCAGCCTAAGCGCTATATTACTGCGGCGTGCAGTCCGATTCATATAATATATTACTGCGGTGTGCAGTCCTATCCATATAATATATTAATGCGGCGAGCATTTCGATCAAAATAATATATTACTGCAGCGTGCAGTCCGATCCATATAATATATTACTGCGGCGTGCAGTCTGATCCATATAATATATATAATGATACGACGCGCAGTACGATCCAATATAGTATATATATAATGCTGCTATGTTCATCCCGATCCAATATAATATATAAAATGCTGCGGCGCGCAGCCCGACCCGATATATACATCAAATACCCTCACTACGGGGTCCTTGACCCATTTCAGTCAATATAGACTTGGCCTCTCGGGCCCACTCAGCTAAGACAGGGTATTCAACCCTAGGTATTGCTCATTTAGGGTGCAAGTTACTACGTCGGGTTTATTTCATGATTTACAGTCAAAGTCAGGATAGATAGTATGTGTTCAATAGGTATAGTGAGGTCAATCGGCTCAACATGCTCCCTAGGAGTTCTACAGATCGGCAGAAAGCCCCAAACATGGCAACTAGCCCAAATATATACGGGTACAAGCTTAGTCTCAGTCAAAAAGTGCAGTAAGTCATCAATCAGGTAAAACCAAGTCCGAGTCCCCAGTAGAAACGTCACCACACTCATCATATGACGCATGTTTTATCTCAACATAGCACCGCATAGTGCAAATACGGGGTTTCAAACTCTCAGTATATCATTCATAGCCATTACTCACCTCAAACCGGCCAAAATCCTAGCTTTCCTTGCGCTTTCCTCGCAAATCAACTTCCTCGGGTGCAGAATCTGACCAAACCACAAGGACTATGTTACAATAGGCTACTGGGACATAACCCAATAGAAATAACTCGAAAACACCCAAAAACACAAAGTTGGCAAAACCCGAGCCCCGGGCTCACATATCGAAATTCTGAAAACTTTACACCAAAATGATTCTTATCACGACACGAGTCCGTACATATCAAATTTGCAAGAATCAGAGTCCATTTGACCCCTCAAATAAACACTTTAAGCTAAATGAGGTTTCAAGCCCTAACCACCATTTTTAACCTTAATAAGTTTGAATTCTTAGTGTTTAATCCATATTTTTATTCTATTATGACATACTCTAAGTCCAAGAATCCATACCTGATGATTTCCCCTAAAATCCTATTGAAAATCTCTCCCAAACTCGCCTTAGTCCGAGGTCCAAATGTTCTCCTCTTTTCAAACTTGTGAAATCACTGCTCATTAAACCCACCACGTTTTTCACTTCTGCGGTCATATCTCCACTTATACGGCTCTCGCTTCTGCGGCCTCTCGATCGCTTTTGCGGTCCAACTTATTCTCCCAAGGACCGCTTTTGCGGTCTTCCTTCCGCACCCGCGATCTAGGAAAACCTCTTATTGGCCGCTTTTGCGGCTCACCTGCCGCGTCTGTGGAACTGCTTATGCGGCTCCTTTTCCACAGACACGGAAATAGCAGAAGTAGCACATCCAAAAAAATGTCAAAAACCCCTACAACCACCGTTCAACCACTATTTTTATAACCGCTATTGTGGGCCCCGCATTTGTTTTGTTTGGCGAGGCTCATCTCGGCATTTTATTAAAGGTCTGACCTAAAAGCGACTACGATTTTCTACTTTTGTTTATGTAAGAAAAGGAAAATGCTAATTAAATTTGAACCCAATTCACAGGCACATATAACTGGGCTAGCGTAAAGGGCCCAATTCCTATTTTCTTTGATTGGGCGCAAGTTCGAGATCGAGTTTCCAAATGACAACCCCACTTGAGAAATTAGTATGAATCATGACCTAGGCCATCGACTGGTCAATAAATCCCAAACCTTTCTACTTAATGCCACAAAATACCAAGCCTGGACATTCATCAAAAAAAGGAGTTAACAACACATTGATCTACTACTTTAGGCCACCAATGGCATCAATTGAACAGAAATTACAACTAACATTTATTGACAATTAATGATGTGCCAAACTGATTTGATTCTGAAATACACCACACGATTAACCATTTCTAATAATAGGCGGAGCTCTTGGACACTACTACATCATACTTTCAATCCATGGTTTTGACAGTATAATGTGCCTGAACTATTCTGCATTTTTTCTGGAGCTAAATAGAGTAAATAATTGAGCAATAGACTACAGGATGTTAACTCTTGCTTTCTCAATCAAATCTTATCCCTTCAAAAGATTTCAACTGATTGAACTTGTTACTAATGACTATACACTAACTCACCACTACATGAGCCATCATAGATCTAAAATTTCAACAGTTTTCAATTCAAAATACAGTCCACAAACTTAAACAGTTCCAAATTAATGCAATATCAATCCAATTTCCAAGCAATTCATATCGAGTGGAAATAGTTCTAACTCAACTCAAGCAAATTAAACTAAACAACTAGGCATTATTGACTAATACTACAGCAGTCAGCTACCTAACAAAGAATACAACAGAAATATCTTGATCCAAACTTTATTTATTCCAACAGCCAAGGGTGTACAATGTGTACCTGGATATGAAGATTTGAAAGAAGAAGAAAAGATCAACAGTGTAAATAATAGGCAGCAGCAAATCAACAGAAGCAAGCGTATTTCAGAAAACCAACAATGAGCTCTCCAACACAACAAAAACCCAAACCACTTTGAAATCAAATTGGCTTCTCAAAACCCTAGAAATAAACCAATGATTCAATAGACGAGAGAAACCAGTGAAAATAGACTCAATTCTATCAGAATTTGATTGAAACAAACCAATTTCCACTTCAAATTCAACCCAAACTTTGGAGCCTCTTGATTACTAAGAAAGCTGATGCACAACCTAATGTAGTAGTGATTTTTTTATTTTTTGATATTTTCTATTGTTTTTGTGTTTTTAAGTATGAGGAAGACTAAATCTAAAGGTATTGCTTGAACTGAAATTTTTACTTTTAAATCTGGAGAATTGAGGAGTATTTTAGGGAATTTTCTGGCTGAGGAAGAATGGAAGGAAGCAGCCCCTTTTACAAGCAATGGGGGACTCAATTTATCGGCCATTCTAGGGTAAAAGATCAGATTTTGGTTTTCAATTTTATTCCCTGCCCATTTTTACTTTAAAACTTAATTTTCTAACTTGTTCATCAAGTTACTCCCTAAATTTTACTGAAATCTACACTAAAGCCCTATTCTAGGAGTTTCTATGAGGGTCTTTGAGCTGTACAATTCCTAGACTACCTTTAGCCTTTCTTTTCAATCACTGATTCTCAATATTCTACTCTTTCCCATGCCCAAATTGCCCTTATTACCATCTGAAAAATACAAACCTGAAACCAAACCCTTTAACCCTAGCTAAACTATCCTTCAACTATAACCAATTCACCCATCTATAAAGAACTAAATAATACTAATAAGGATAATTGACTAAAATTATCTAAGATAAGTTTAAAACTGGAATTAACACTGAAGAACGCTAGCAAATGACTAATTAACTTAAGATTGAAAAAATGAGCTTGAATAATAGGAAGGAAAGAAGAGAAGGCGGGATTTAAAAAACACACAATTAAGCATAAAATTAAGCATAAACTAAAATTTACAGGAAAGTCGACTAAAATTCGAGACTAACTTAAATCGAATCAACAGATTAGAAAGAAAGACTAAACAAAATTAGAATGCAGAACTATAACAGAAGTAGAACCAACAAGAAAGAATTAACGTATTGACTTAGAGAATTAGACTAAATTGTTTGAAGGAATTAACAAAATCAAAAGAGAGAACATAAAACATGAATTAACAACAAAGAAACTAAAGAGAAACTAAAGAAAAATTACTCCAATATTGTGCCCGGAAAGAAACTACCGAAATTGGAATGCGGTTAATGGTATTAGTCCATTCAGTCCTAAATAAACTAGCCCCAAAAAATGGACGAACCCTAGATTTGACTTTCGTCAAGCTTCAGTGATATTCGAGGGCTTTTGGCTTTGGATTCATAATGAGGAAGTCAAGGAGATTGTAGGGTGTGAGTTTGGTTGGATTTGGGCAAATCTTGGTTTTGGGACAGATCTTCAAACGAAGATTCAAGAAGGTGTGGTTTGATTCGAGGGAAACAGGTGGTATGGTTGGAAAGAGGGGATGTAGGAGAGCATTTGGTGTAATTTTTGTCGGATTTAGAGGTGGTGCTGGCGAGTTTTGGGGTGGTGGATACGGTGGCGGCGGGTTAGGATTTGGGAGGTCTTTCATAGAAGGGGTAATGAGGGGGATGAGACGGGGGTAGGGGGAAGGTTCGGACACTTAAAAATAAGGCAACCTAGGACAAATCTGTCAGTTGGATGTGGATTTGACGGCTCAGATGTTGCGTTATAAAACGACATCGTTTTGTTAATTGGGGGAAACGGACCAGGTTAAAGTTGAAGTGGGCTGGGCCGTTGTACTGGGGCGTGGGAATTTGGCTTGGGCCGAGATTTTGGGCCAAAATTACATGAAAATTGGCCCCAATCAAGGCACCTTATTAAGACCATATTCTTTTAATTATTTCTCCTGCTTTTTTTTGTATTTTTTTGTTTTATATTTCCTAATTTAAAAAATTTGCAAAAAGCTAAAAATAAAGTAATAATATTCAAGATTAAACTAATTAATTTCTAAAATTATTTAAAACCTATTTTGCGACAATTTCACAATTAAAATAATTAAAATGCTAAAGTGAACTATTTTTGTAATTTTTTATTTTTACAAAACAACTAATTTGAAAATAAATCCTAAAATATAGAATTAAATCATAAAAAGCAAATGTATATATTTTTTTATTTTTGTGTAAATTATCACACGCAAATAAAATGCAAACAAATAACAAAAATATCACAAAAATTCACAAAATGGTGAAAAATAAGAAAAAGTCATCTTGTTTGAATTTTTGGGAATTATTCATGTATATAGGGAAAAAATCACGTGCTCACAGCTGCCCCTCTTTGCTTGGAAACATGAAATATTTTCGGGCGAAGATAAGTGAGCAATTACGAGCGATTTTTGCCCGTTTGAAAACTCCATTGGTAAGCATTTTGAAAAAGTTTGACTGCACCCTGCTTCAGAGGATGCCTACATATCCTGGGCTAAACAGGAATCAGGTCAGTGTAGTTCAGGAGTGTCTGGTAGCTGGGACTACCAGGAGCTGTGATTTAACTGTGATTGTTGCTGCTGCTATTCCTCGCTGACCTTCCTTATTACACCATGTCGAAAATAAAAGAAACTATCCTAAACTAAAAACTATGAATTACAAAGTCCTATCTAAAATCTTCGAACTTGCATCTTGTACTTCCTTGTTGTCTTGCAATCTTGTATTCTCCCCTGTTGCCTTGTTGTCCTATACTTCCTCTTGTTGTTACTTCAAATCATGAACTGTAGTGCTGTTCCTTTCCTCCACATTGCTGAAGTTGAATAACCTTGATTTGGATTGTATTCCTCTGTTCTCCAGGCAAGCTCCTGATTGCTGAACTTGAATTTATATGTTTGAATTCTCCAGGGGACTCCTGACTGCTAAATTTGAACTTGATTGTATTCCTCTGTTGTCTAGGCGGACTCCTGACTTCATAAAATAGAAAAAACAAAGAAAACTTTCTATCACAGTTTGGAAAACTGGGGTTTGTTGCCGGATACTAACACGAATTTGAAAATTAAAACTTGAATTGTAATACCTCTGTTCTTCAGGCGGGCTCCTGACTTCAACTAAAACTTGAAATTTAACACCTCCATTCTCCAAGCGGGCTCCTGATTGCTAAAATTTGAATTGTATGTCTCTGTTCTCCAAGTGGACTCCTGATTGCTGAAGTGGAGATTGAATGTATTCCTCTATTATCCAGGCGGGCCCCTGATTGCTGAATTTGAACTGTATGTCTCTGTTCTCCAGGCGGACTCCTGACTTCAAAATAAACAAGAAAACTGATCGAAAACTAAAATTGGACTTATATCACCTCTATTTTTCAGGCTGGCTCCTGACTCCAAACTTGAATTGTATGTCTCCATTCTCCAGGCGGACTCCTGATAGCTAAAATTTGAAATGCAGACCTCTGTTCTCCAGGCGGGTACCTGACTACCAAAATAAATGAAGGAGTTGATTTAAAGCTAACAACTTGACTTGTATCACCTCTGTTCTTCAGGCGGGCTCCTGACTGCTAAAATTCAAAATGTACGCCTATGTTCTCAAGGCGGACTCCTGATTTCACAAAAATAGACAAAACAACAAAAAGTTTCTGCCCCAGTTTCGTAAAACTTGGGCTTGTTACCACATACTAATGAGGATTTAAACTAAAACTAGAATTGCGGTATGACTGAAGAATAACTTTTAACATTTAAATAGTGAAATGTACTCTTCTGTTTTTTAGGTGGGTTCCTGACTTCAAAACCTTTTCATGCCTCTCCTCATTTTCTTGCATTTTCCCCATGCCACACATGCGATTGAACTTGATTACTGCTTGATTTCCTTCACGGAGGATTCCACCTGACAAACAATTTTTCTACCCATGTTTCCATCACCGAAAATTTTTTTAGTTTAAATATGGTGGTTGGTTGATGGAATTCTTCACTGCGTCATCCTTCCATTGCCTTGCTTTGTGTTGCCTGACTTCCTCTGAACTGCCTGACTTTCTGACCAACTTTCACATTCCCCAATCCTGATACCTGTATTCTTTTGTACTCCCCTGTTGTTCCATCTTCATAACTTTCTTTTGCCTGTATATCCTCATTTTCCCAACATTTCCCAAATATTCTGTCGATGAAACTTCCGGCGATTTCCCTTATCTCACTTTACATCCCGTTGTTGCTGACATGCTCTGGCCACCTTATGCTGTACCATTTTCGGAAGCTGGGAGTGGGCCTTGAAATCCTTTTCCCCTTTTATTGAACAAAACTAACATTGAAACATTTTAGACAAACAAAAACCCCGAAAGAGAATGAAATGCAATAATTTTATGAGTTAATGATAAGAAGAATCCAAAATCGGATGACTGTTGAAGAAGAAACAGAAAAGAAACTTATCTGACTGAAGCAGCTGACACCGATAGCCATGACATGCATTTTGGACTAACCGGCCCGACCAGTCCAGCTACCCAGCTCTTTCATTGTTATAATTCATTTCCCAGAACTTCCATCACTTGATTAGTTTACCCGAACCTTAACCTTATTTAACCTGTGATGCCACAACACAGTTTTCACGAACAGACTTTCTCAACTTGCCATTTCTTAAACTCACTTTCGACCTAGGGTGCCCGTGAGGGTTTTCAACACTAAGACTCTCTCATTTTATTTTCTCTCAGCTCCCGTCTCCTTACGGTGCCCATGCGGGTTTTTACCAATAAGACTCTCTCATTTTTATTTTTCATGTTTCTTGTTTGCACCAGAGTGTTTCCCCCGTGGCGAATTACCTTTTCCTGCTTGACTCGATATTTCTCAAAAATTGATCAGAAGGTCTTTCTTTGGATCGTAATGTAGGTTTTTGGATGGGTTATAAAGAATGGTATAATAGGCTCAAAACAATTTCAAACTGGGTTGACACTACAACTTTCAGAATCCGATTTCTTTCAACAATCACAACTTCTACCCCTGTTTCTTGCTTGGGGACTTTCAGATTTTTATTTTGGCATGACTGAACCTCAGAGTAAGGCTTCCTACGTACCCTTTCGGAATCAAGTCAAACGTATTTCATTTCATAGAAACTATGTTGTTGTGATTTTCTTTCTCTTCTTTTCTTTCTATTTTTCTTTCTTTTCTTCATTTTTCTTTCTTTTCATTTATTCCTTTTCATTTCCTTTTCTTTTCATCTTTTCATTTTCCTTCCTTTTCTTTTCATCTTTTCATTTTCCTTTCTTTTTTTTTCTTTTTTCTTTCATTCATTCTTTTTCGTTTTCCTTTTCCTTTACTTTATGCTCGGCGCTTGTGCTGCTTAATTGCGCCGTTGATTCCTAAAGAGGGTATGAAAAAAATAATTAATGCTCAAAGGGGTAACAAAGGATAAAAGTGTTTGGATAGCCGAACAAAATGACTTCTTCATTTCAATCTTTAAAATATGCCAAATACAAGCAAGTACAATCAGAATAAAGAAATCATACATAATATCTCTTGACAGCATAGAAATTGATGGCCATTTCTACACATTTTCCTTCTACATCAGTCAAATATAATGCACCATTAGACAACACCCTGGTTAAGACAAATGGCCCTAGCCAATTCGGGGCGAACTTTCCTTTTGCTTCAGCCCAATGAGGCAAAATATGCCTCAACACCAACTGTCCGACCTCGAATTTCCTCGGACGCACTTTCTTGTTATACGCTCTTGCCATCTTTTGTTGGTATAGTTGACCATGGTACACTGATGCCAATCGTTTCTCATCGATCAAACTCAATTGTTCCAGATGGGCCTTTCCCCATTCATCGTCGTCGCTCTCAGCCTCCGCGATGATTCGAAGCGAAAGGATCTCCACTTCTGCGGGTATTACTGCCTCGGTGCCATGCACCAATGGATAAGGAGTCGCCCCCACCAAAGTATGAACGGTGTTGTGGTATCTGAACAATGCAAAAGGCAGTTTCTCATGCCACTGTCTAGACCCTTCAACCATTTTCCGCAGTATTTTCTTTATGTTCCTGTTAGCCGCTTCACCGCTCCATTTGCTTTAGGGCGGTACGTGGTAGAATGACAGTGAGTAATGTTGAACTGGTCACATGTCTCCTTCATCAAATGACTGTAGAGATTAGCCCCATTGTCAGTGATAATCACCTTTGGTACACAAAATAGACAAATAATGTTTGCATGCACAAAATCCACCACAGCTTTCTTAGTCACATATTTGAATGTCTTCGCTTCTACCCACTTGGTAAAATAATCTATTGCTACCAGGATAAACCTGCCCATTCGATGCCGCCGTATCAATTGGCCCAATAACGTCCATGCCCCAAGTAAAAGACCATGGCGCGGACATCGTAATTTTGATGGTGGAGAATGAATCAAATCTCCACGCACTTGGCACTGATGACATTTGCGTACAAAGCTGATACAATCCCATTCCATTGTGAGCCAATAATATCCTGCCCGTAAAATCTTTTTTTCCAAAACAAATCCACTCATGTGCGGACCACAGACTCCAGAATGTACCTCACTCATGATAGTGGTGGCTTGCCTCGCATCCATGCACCTCAAAAGTCCGAGGTCTGGTGTTCTTTTGTACAGCACTCCTCCACTCAGGAAACATCCGCTTGCCAATCGACACATAGCCCTTTTGTGATCATCGGTGGCCTGTGCCGGGCATACTCCCATCCTAATATACTCCATGATGTCATAGAACCACGGCTCACCGTCAAGTTCCTCTTCTATTACAATAAGCATTTTGATCGTAGACCTGAATCTGCAATGGATCTACGTAAGCCTTATCTGGATGATGCAACATTGACGCCAAAGTAGATAAAGCGTCGGCAACCTCATTATGAATCATTGGGATGTGTCTGAACTCTATTGACTGAAACCGTTGACAAAGCTCATGCAGGCACTGTCTGTATGGTATCCGTTTCAATTTCCGTGTTTCCCGGTCTCCTTGAATTTGGTGTACCAGTACGTCTGAGTCACCCATGACCAAGACTTCCCGGACACCCATATCCACTACTAATCTTAACCCCATAATGCATGCTTCATATTCCGCCATGTTGTTTGTACAATAGAAATAAAGCTGAGCCGTAACGGGATAGTGCTGACCTGTTTTGGAAATAAGTATGGCTCCTATTCCCACACCTTTCACAGTTTCCACTCCATCAAAGAACAATTTCCATCCTGGTTTCTCTACTTGTTCCAAATCATCAATATGCATCACCTCTTCATCAGGGAAATATGTTTTTAAAGGCTCATAATCATCATCAACTGGATTCTCAGCTAAATGATCGGCTAAGGCTTGTGCTTTCATTGCATTCCGGGTCACGTAAACGATATCAAACTCTGTGAGCAGAATCTGCCACTTTTCAAGCCTTCCAGTGGGCATAGGCATCTGGAAAATATGCTTCAGTGGATCCAACCGAGATATGAGGTAGGTAGTGTAGGACGACAAATAATGCTTCAACTTTTGTACCACCCAAGTTAGGGCGCAACATGTCCTTTCCAGATGAGTACATTTAACCTCGTAAGATGCAAACTTCTTGCTAAGATAGTAGATTGCCTTCTCTTTTCTGCCTGTGACATCATAATGCCCTAGTACGCAACCAAATGAATTATCCAAGACCGTTAGATATAGAATCAAAGGCCTCGCTGGCTCTGGTGGGACCAACACATGCGGATTTGAAAAATATTCCTTTATCTTATCAAAAGCTTCTAACATTCATCCGTCCATTTAACCGCAACATATTTCTTTAAAAGTTTGAAAATGGGTTCACAAGTAGTTGTGAGCTGAGCAATGAACTTGCTAATTTAGTTCAATATTCCTAACAAACTTATCACATCAGTTTTGTTTCTTGGAGGCGGCAATTCCTATATGGCCTTAATCTTTGATGGATCCAATTCAATACCCCGGCGACTGACTATAAACCCCAGCAACTTTCCCGATAGCACACAGAAAGCACACTTTACAAGATTGAGCTTGAGATTGTACCTGCGTAGCCATTGAAATAATTTCCTCAAATCCCTGACATGGTCGTCCTGCTGCCTCGTTTTCACAATCACATCATCTATGTATACCTCAATATCTTTATGTATCATATCATGGAATATTGTTGTCATAGCCCTCATGTAAGTCGCCCCAGCATTCTTCAAACAAAATGGCATGACCCGATAGGAGTATGTTCCCCACGACGTGATGAATGCCATCTTGTCTTTGGACTTACCTTTTTTAGGTCTCGATAATCAACGCACACCCTATTTTTCCAACTTTCTTTGGTACAAGCACAACATTAGCTAACCAGGTGGGATACCGTGTGACCCAAATGACCTTTGTGTCGAACTGTTTAGTGATTTCTTATTTGATCTTCACACTTATGTGTTTTGAACTTTCTCAATTTCTTCTTAACAGGTGGGAGTGATGGATCGGTAGGTAATTTGTGGGACACTAGATCGGTACTCAAACCCATCATATCATTATAGGACCAAGCAAAAATGTCTTTATATTCCAACAATGCCGCGATTATTTCTTCCTTGAGCTGCGGCTCCAGAGGAACACTTATTTTAGTTTCCCGGACATTATCTTGATCCCCTAGGTTAACTGCTTCTATATCATTTAAGTTAGGTTTGGGTTTTTCCTCAAAGTGGTTCACTGAAATCTTTTCAGGTACATGGGCTTCGTTTAGTATTTTCATCAAAGCTCGGCGATGTTCATTGGAGTATATCAATAATGACAACATCGAAATCTGGGCCGGTGTTTTCCTCAGCTGCTCAACAATAGAATAGTCCTGTACCTTCATCTTTTTTAGGAACTCCTCTCCTTCCTCCTCTGTAATAGCCTTTTTTACCGAGGTTGGACTGTCTTTAGTAGCCCTAGCTTTTCTCAACTCCTCGAGAGCGAAGCAATGGCCCGATCGAGTCAACCCTTACACCTTACAGCTATCCTCCTCAGTCTCTTTCCCTTTGTACGATACTATCACCTTCTCATATTTCCATGGCTTAGCTTTACTGCCAACCATGGGTAGCTGGACTACTGTCTTGATGATCACTTGCTCTATGTAAGCACCCTTCACAATCACCACGGGCGCGGGTGTCGCCCCTGGTACCACCAATTTAATTGGTTCCAGTTTCTTTGCAACAACAGATAATTCTTTCCCCATCACTACCACTGGCTTGTCACTTGTTCCTTTAAACTTCA
This sequence comes from Nicotiana benthamiana, assembly GCA_034376525.1. NCBI lineage: Eukaryota > Viridiplantae > Streptophyta > Magnoliopsida > Solanales > Solanaceae > Nicotiana > Nicotiana benthamiana. Next base: position 78,498,381 of record CM067329.1, read on the forward strand.
TCCATATTTGTTCCCCTGTTGGCTTTTCTCTTGAACTGGTCTAAACAGCACGAGTCATCATCACGGTTTGTGAGGGTTTCTTCACCTCCCCATCCTTGTGTACCAACTCAATCATGTTGGTCTGGTGATGTGCTGGCAGTGGGTTCTGATTGAGGTTTGGTGCCTCCGAGGCCTGTACCTCAATACGGCGGCTGTCAATAAGCTCCTGTACTGCATTCTTCAACTTCCAACCTTTTTCAGTCTCATGCCCAGGCATTCCCGAGAAATACTCGTAGCTGACAGACTGGTCCAGTTTTCTGGGAGGTGGTTTGGGACTTTGGGCTCTATTGGGGTTAACATTCCCAACTATTTCAGTCTATGGAATAAAGCGGTGTAAGATTCTCCCAATGGGGTAAAAGTTCTTTTGTTTGTGGCCCTCTCATTCCAAAACTTTTGGTTCGGGCGGAAGCCAGGTCCTTGCCTGTTAGCCCTGTGATGTGGATGGGTGTTTTGTGGGGATGTATATGTGGTTTGGGGAGCTAGCGCACGCCATTGTGGATGTTTTGGGGGCTGCATGTATGTCTGATCATGGTGGACAGAGAAGTGGGGCTCTGGTGGTGGGTAATAGTGTTGTGATGGGCCGTATTGGGTGTATGGGCAATTTGGGTGGTGGGGTCTTGGTTGGCTATAGAAGGGTGGAGGATTTTCGGGCCTGGACCAGGTGCTAGCTTCCACTGTAGCCACTTCTTCCTTCTTCTTCTTCTTACTTATCACACCACTAGTACCACTTTGTATGGCCTGTGCGGTTGCTTTCAGCGCTGAATAACTCAAAATTTTGTTAGACTTTAAACCCTCTTCAATCAATGCGCCCATCTTCACTACCTCATTGAATGATTTACCCACAGAAGTCACTAGGTGACCGAAGTATGCCGGCTCCAACATTTGCAGAAAATAATCTACCATATCGTTTTCTCTCATTGGGTGATCCACTCTTGCAGCTTGCTCTCTCCGTCGAAAACCAAACTATCTAAAATTTTCTCCTGGCTTCTTCTCAAACTTCACGAATGACAGCCGATCAGGGATTATCTCGAGGTTATATTGAAAGTGGTCAATGAACGCCTGTGCCAAATTATCCCAAGTGTACCATCGGCTAGGGTCTTGTCTGGTGTACCATTCTAGTGCAGACCCGCTCAAGCTCTGCTTGAAGTAGGCTATCAACAATTCATCTTTTCTTCCGGCACCTCTCATCTTACTACAAAAACCACACAGATGGCTACTGGGTCACCGTACCCCTCACACAAGTCAAACTTTGGCATTTTAAACCCCACAGGCAACTGAACATCGGGAAATGGACATAGGTCTTTGTATGCCACGCTGACCTGACTGCCTAGACAATACATGTTCCTGAAGGATTGCTCCAGGCTTTTGACTTTGCGAATTACTTCCTCTTGTTCTGCATTCTTAACTGGTTTCTCAACTTCTTCGGGGATCTCAAAATGAGGGGTATGGGTGTACTACTCAGGGGTTTTAAAAGTGGGTTCAAGAGGGTAATATTGAGCGTCCTGAGCTTGGAATAGTGGCTCACTAGATGATCTTTGTAATGTGGCTGGAGGGAGTGCCACAAAGATTGGAGCCAAAGGTGGAGGAGGGTTGTGTTTGTGTTGTGGAGCTGGAGGAGCGTATGAAGTGGTAGCATAACCCTGGGTGTGATATGGGAAGAATGGAGATGTGTTAGGAGTAGGAGGCTCCTGAGCTTGCACTAAAGGTGTGATATAGGATGGGTTGGCGGGGTACGAAGGTGCCGGTTGCCTTTGAGACCAAGCTTGGTACATATTAGCCATCTGTGTTTTCAACTTCCTCATCTCTTCTTTCATGGCAACCACATCATTCGCCTCGACCTCTTTTGTAGGGTCCACAATACTAGAGTCAGATTCTTATCCTGTCATCTAATCTTTCGACCGAGTGTTGTACAGGTGAGTTGCCAGAACTGCCAATCAACTAACCACATGTATGGACTCATACATTTTAGGCAACCAGTTGGTTAATGATTAGTTTTAACATATTTGATATCCGCACGTTGGCATGAATGCACATGTATAGTTAATCATTTCTATTATGCATTTGCTCGACCACATGTATCATCCCGACATTTTTGTTTCATTTTTCAATCTATCGCGCTCTTTTCTTTATTTTTCTTATTCTCACCTTTGTTTTTCCGCTCTTGTTCTTCTTTCACTCTTATTCCTACCTTTGTTTTTCCGCTTCTTCTTTTCTTTCTTTTTCTTTTATTCTCGGCTTTGTTTTTCCACTCTTTTCTTCCTTTCTTTTCCTTCCATCTCTTTTTCTTTACAGTCGAATCCCATGGATATTGCCTACATATCGTGACCCCCCACGAATCAGACCAAGCGTAGTTTGTGAAAGAAAATGCGAAAGTAAAATGAAAATAAATTTTGGGAATTTTCAATATTTCATTAATAACACAAACTACTAACCCTTTGAAAAAGGAAATGACAGACACGAACTAAGACCCAACACCAACTTCCAACTACAGACTCATTTTGGAATGAAAAAACAAAGGACAAACAGACTCGAAATAGGAAAAATACATACACAACCTACAGATACTCTAATGACTCAAATCTAGGTGCTCGCGGGGCGTCGTTCGGCCTCGCCGGGGGACTAGGTCCCAAGTCCCTTTCGAGCTGCTCTAAATCATTCATTTTTTGAATCACATAGATCTGCATTGCTTGGATGAAAGTTGTATGGGTCATATCCTCACATACCCGGCATCTCCTGAATATATCCCAAGCGATAGCTCTAATCCGGTCGTTGTTTGCCTCTTTTCTGTAAGCAAGCGCTCTATATGGTTAGCGCACATCTTTAATGCCCAAGAGTATTGTAGGTGCTGATCTTGCAACTATTGCACCTCTATCTCCATTCGGGCCAACAAATCATAACACTGCCCACTCTCGATCTCGTAATCCCTGGCCTGCCTGATTGCTTTACCCTAGAGAGAAGCTCCTTTCTCTTTAGATTGTCAACAACTTTCTGGTGGTCCCTTTTTAGTTGATTCAAGTATTGGCTAGGCAATGCCGCTTTTGTAGTCCATTGTGCTTTGAGCCCCGCCATGATACTCTCAGATTTTTCTAGCTCCCCCCGACACTCCCTAACCTCACTTCTTAATTTTTTTATCAATCGTTCGTCGGATTGGCTCCTCGGTTGTCTATTGATGGTTACCTTCAACTGTTGGATTTGGGCCTTAAGCTCTGTATTTTCTTGGGCCAATTTATTCTTTTCACCTTGATCTGCAGCGACTTCAACACTGTTTTCGAATTTCAAACTCTCTACTTGCTGCTTCAACTTCCCAATCCCATCCTTGAAACTTTATTCCTTGGCTAACCAATCCCACTGCTCTTGGGATGACTCGGCAAAATCTTTGAGATGACGTCTTTTAGCAGGTCTACCGTACGCCATACCACCCTTGAACCAATCATGATACCCGGGGGAAACATCCCCTTTAACCCTATCTGACACACAATCGTTGGCCTTCAAATATTGACATTCGCTACAAATATGGCGAACTTCATCCTCGGGAAACCGACCATCAGGACCAAATTCGACCACTTGGGTGCTCAGATCTTCATCTTTTGGTACCACTGGATGCTCTTGAGTCCCATCAACAGAAAATGAGGCTTGGTTGCTGGCATATATATGACTTCTTCGATAGGCAACCATCCAAGTGCCCACTGTATCTGGCTGGCAGTGAGGGTCCGAAATAATGATGCCCAAGCTGTGACTCCTTCAGGGAGGTTAACCCCTTTGATTCTTGTGTAAAATTCTCCTATGCATGTTTTCTTCGATGAACCATAACTCAAGAACGGGGAGCGATGACATAAATGCTCGATCATCCACATTTGCAACAGCAAGTTACATCCCTCAAAGAAATCTCCCCCGGCTTTGCAAGCAGTGAGAGCCCGAAAGATGTCAGCCACAATCATAGGTGCCAAAGCGCTTTTTTCCATGGTTTGCAAGGTACTGACGACCCCAGCCACTTTCAAATCAACATTTCCATCTTTCATTGGGAATATTATGAGGCCCAAAAAAGCTATCATAAAATCCACCCGCCTGTGTTCCTCCTATTTTTGTCGGTTACTTCTATTACATAGTTTGAATTATGGCCTATTGAATCCTCCCACGTGTCTGTATCTATCATATATGAAACAGAAACTGCAGTAACCCTTTGCGAAATCTGGGTGGTGGATTGTTCGGGGTATTTTCAAGGCATCCAAAAACCGGTGTATGGTGAGGCCACCTGGGAGCAATTAAGTATCCGAACCTCAATGGGGCTTGATCACTTCCGATGTACCCCGCTATTTCTTCTAATGTAGGGGTGAGCTCAAAGTTCGAATAATGAAATACATTATGTGCTAGATCCCAACAAGCAACCAATGCCTTGATAATATACCCCCGAGGCTGGATGCCTAATAAATCTGGGAGATCTTTTAGATACTTCTTCACTTCATCCTGCCCTTCTTTGCCTAAGTCATTCCACCATAATCGAAACTGAAAGGGATCTTGGTTAATATTGAAAAGGGTTCGTTTAGCATCGTGCTCGTCTTGCACATTTATTTAGGTGAATAAGCAAAATAAAAACCTTTATTCAACTCAAAATGAAACTATCTACATTCTTTCTAGATGTTAGACATAAATGACTCGATATCAAAATCAGACTCAAAGATGGGCGTATTTGTAAAGTCAACCTTCCGGTGTCCCTTTCGGTAACGTTCGGCTATTAATGAAAAAAGGGCCCTACTCGACTTATTTACGACTCTTCTTGCTCCTCAAATTAAAATAAAAGACCCAATTTTGTAAACACGGCCTTTCGACGCCCCGGGGACGAGAATTTAAGGCTGTAAAAGTAAAAAATTCAATACATAGCCAAAAGTGACCATTTATGCTAGGTCAGCCTTACGACGTCCCCGTTGGAAACATTCAGCTAGTTTTGAAAAACGACATCACCCGACTTGATGACTCTTTTTCATATTTTCAAATTAAAATAAAGGACCCCGTATTGCAAACACGGCTTTTAACGCCTCGAGGACGAAGATTTAAGGCTGTGAGGGTCAAAAACCAAAACATGACCAAGGGTGACTGTTTATGCAAAGTCAACCTTCCGGCATCCCGTTTGGGAACACTTGGCGATTTTTGACAAAAACGGCATCACCTAGTTTGTTTATGACATAAATTAAAATTTTGACATTTTTGGGCTATTTTTGTAATGGGGAGATTGGACCCGATAAGGGTTGCCTACGTATCTCACGCCCTGTGAGAATCAAACCATGCGTAGTTCGGGCAAATAAACTAACTAAAATTCTAAACAAATCTCTTTCCCAAGCTTTTCTCCATTTTTCTTTAAATCAAATGAAATTGACCATTTTTCTCTATTTTCAAACAATGTTTTTTCAAAAATAAAAGACTTTTTTTTCTTTTGCTTTTAATAAAACAAACTAAAAAAACATTTTCTTTTTTTTCTTTCATTTTCAAAATGTCGGCAGAGTTTTGACAGTTCTTGGGCATCGAATTTTATCCAAACATTAACACCCTAACTGCTATCTCTCATTTTTTCTTTATTCTTGTCCTTTCTCAAATTCCGACATTCCAAGATTCAAAACCGGTCAACATGCGGGATCAAACAAATAAATGTACAGAACAAGTAGGATGCACCAAGATGGTCTTTTTCATTTAAGGTTTCTAGCCCTAGACAGACCCAACCCCTGTGTTGAGTCCCCTAAGCCAAATGCAGCATGATGCAAATAAGCGTTCCTACTAGGGATCCAGCATGAAGTCAAGTTATTCTATGTTCAAAACCTGGGTCAGTGTTCTAGACTGTGTACCATGCGGAATACTCGAGTCGAGGAGGGGGCAACTTACGGGGAACCAAAAGGCCATCCGGCATCATAACTCATTCGAACCTCTTTCTTATTTTAGGGTATGACACTAAAAGAATAGGGAATCTCAACCAGTAAGCACATCCCCTGAGGTAAAGTGAGAAGGATATCGGCACAGTTTATAAACAGTTCAGATAATTACAAAGTGGTAACATTTAGCACACACAACATGTAAGAGAATCAGATATAACCAAATACAGCAATTTATCTAAGCTCGAATTCTAAACCCTGAACAAAATGTTCTGGTTATAGTCCCCAGAAGAGTCGCTAGAGCTATCACACATACTTTTTTGCGCTATACACCCCCGCAAAGGAGCGTAAAGGAGTTTTTCCAATTAAAGGACAATCAGAATGGGATTTATTTATTAATTATTCAGAGTCGCCATTTGGGAGATTAATGGTGTCCCAAGTCACCGATTTGATTCCCGAACTGAGGAAGATTATGGCTCTGTATTGCAGTCTGCAAACCAAAAATCCGAGTAAGGAATTCTGTTAACCCAGGAGAAGGTGTTAGGCATTCCCGGATTCCGTGGTTCTAGCACGGTTGCGTAACTGTTGTATTTAATTTTATCTGATTTTAACACATGCTAACTTATGTGCCCTTTTATTTATATACCGCTTTTACCATTATTTATTTTAAAAGACTTTCAACATCGTGAAAACATATTTTTAATCGCATCACCACTAGCATACACGTGATCGTCGACACGTTTCGACTTCGTCGAGATTTGGATTTGGATCGCATCAATGCATACCCGAGTTTAAGAAAGTAATTTAATTAAACGCGTCTGAAGGTTCTAGCGTATTATTATTTTGGGGAAGGCCGTGAAATTGGCAAAACGGCCCTCCCGAATTCTAAATATTTTTATATAACCATTATTAAGGGCCCCACATTTGTTTTTTTTGGCGAGGCTCGTCTCGACATTTTATTAAAGGTCCGACCTAAAAGCGACTACGATTTTCTACTTTTTTTTCTGTAAGAAAAGGAAAATCCTAATTGAATTTGAACCCAACTCACAGGCACATATAATTGGGCTAGCGTAAAGGGCCAATTCCCATTTTCTTTGACTGGGCGCAAGTTCGAGATCGAGTCTCCAAATGACAGCCCCACTTGCGAAATTAGTATGAATTATGACCTAGGCCCTCGACTGGTCAACAAAGCCCAAACCTTTTATTCTACTTAATGCAACAAAATACCAAGCCAGGACATTCATAAAAAAAACGGGTTAACAACACATTGATCTACTACTTCAGGCCACCAAAGGCATCAATTGAACGGAAATTACAACTAACGTTTATTAACGATTAATGATGTATCAAGCTGATTTGACTCTGAAAAACACCACACGATTAACCATTTTTAATAACAGGTGGAGCTCTTGGACACTACTACATCAGATTTCCAATCCATGTTTTGACAGTATAATGTGCCTGAACTATTCTGCATTTTTTTCAAGCTAAATAGAGTAAATAATTGAGCAATAGAGTATAGGATGTTAACTATTGCTTTCTCAATCAAATCTTATCCCTTCAAAAGATTTCAACTGATTAAACTTGTTACTAATGACTATACACTAACTCACCATTACATGATCTTTCATAGATCTAAAATTTCAACAGTTTTCAATTCAAAATACAGTCCACAGACTTAAACAGTTCAACATTAATACAATCTCAATCCAATTTCCAAGCAATTCATATCGAATGGAAATAGTTCTAACTCAACTCAAGCAAATTAAACTAAAAAACTAGGCATGATTGACTAATACTACAACAGTCAGCTACCTAACAAGGAATACAACAGAAATATCTTGATCCAAACTTTATATCATTCCAACAGCCAAGGGTGTACAAATGTGTACCTGGATATAAAGATTTGAAAGAAGAAGAAAAGATCAGCAGTGTAAATAATAGGCAGCAGCAAATCAACAGACGCATGAGTATTTCAGAAAACCAACAATGAGCTCTCTAACACAGCAACAACCCAAATCAGTTTGAAATCAAATTGGCTTCTCAAACCCCCAGAAATAAACCAGTGATTCAATAGATGAGAGAAACCAGTGAAAATAGACTCAATGCTATCAGAATCGATGGAAACAAACCAACTTCCACTTCAAATTCAACCCAAACTTTGGAGCCTCTTGATTACTAAGAAAACTGATGCACAACCTAATGTAATAGTGATTATTTTTATTTTTTGATGTTTTCTATTGTTTTTGTGTTTTTGAGTATGAGGAAGACTAAAATCTAAAGGTATAGCTTGAACTAAAATTTTTACTCTTAAATCCAGATAATTGAGGAGTATTTTTATGGAATTTTCTGGCTGAGGAAGAATGGAAGGAAGCAGCCCCTTTTACAAGCAATGAGGGACTCAATTTATCGGCCATTCTAGGGTAAAGGATCAGTTTTCTACTTTAGTCCCTGCCCATTTTTCACTTTAAACCTTAATTTTCTAACTTGTTCCTCAAGTTACTCCCTAAGTTTTACTGAAATCTACACTAAATCCCTATTCTAGGAGTTTCTATGAGGTTCTTTGAGCTGTACAATTCCTAGACTACCCTTAACACTTCCTTTCAATTACTGATTCTCAATATTCTACCATTTCCCATGCCCAAATTTCCCTTATTACCATATGAAAATTTCAAACCTGAAACCATATCCTTTAACCCTAGCTAAACTATCCTTCAAATATAACCAATTCACCCATCTATAAGAACTAAATAACACTAATAAGGCTAATTGACTAAAATTATCTAAGACAGGTTTAAAACTGGAATTAACACTGAAGAACGCTAGCAAATGACTAATTAACTTAAGATTGAAAAAAAAAAGCTTAAATCAGAGGAAGAAAAGAAGAGAAGTCGTGATTTAACAAACACACAATTAAGCATAAAATTAAGCACAAACTACTTAACTGGAAAGTCGACTTAAATTCAAGACTAACTAAAATCGAATCAACAGATCAGAAAGAAAGACTAAACAAAATTAGAATTCACAACTAAAACAGAAGTAGAACCAACAAGAAAGAATTAAAGTATTGACTTAGAGTGTTTGAAGTAATTAACTAAATCAAAAGAGAGAATATAAAACATGAATTAGCAACAAAGAAACTAAAGAGAAACTAAAGAAAACTTACACAATCTTCCGCCCAGAAAGAAACTACCGGAACTGGAATCCGATTAATGAAACTAGTCCATTCAGTCCTAAATAAACTAATAACATTAACGGGAAATCAGTTCGGCTTCAAAATCTTCACACAAGCCCCAAAAAATTGACGAACCTTAGATTTGACTTTCGTCAAGCCACAGTGATATTCGAGGGCTTTTGGCTTTAGATTCGTAATGATCAAGGAGATTGTAGGGTATGAGTTTGGTTGGATTTGGGAAAATCTTGGTTTTGGGACAGATCTTCAAATGAAGATTAGAGCATGTGTGGTTTGATTCGAGGGAAACGGGTGGTATGGTTGGAAAGAGGAGATTTAGGAGAGCATTTGGTGTTATTTTGGTCGGATTTAGAGGTGGTGCCGCCGGGTTTTGGGGTGGTGGATACGGTGGAGGCAGGTTAGGGTTTGGGAGGTCTTTGAGAGAAGGGGTAACGAGGGGGATGAGACGGGGGTAGGGGGAAGGTTCGGAAACTTAAATATAAGGCAACCTAGGACAAATCCATCCGTTGGATGTGGATTGGACGGCTCAGATGGGGCGATACAAAACGACGTCGTTTTGTTAATTAGGGGAAACAGACCGGGTTAAAGGTGAAGTGGACTGGGTCATTGGACTGGGGCGTGGGAATTTGGCTTGGGCCGGGATTTTGGAATTACATGAAAATTAGCCCCAATCAAGGCACCTTATTAAGACCCTTTTCTTTTAATTATTTCTCATTTTTTCTTAGTATTTTTTTATTATTTATATTTCCTAATTTAATAAATGTGCCAAAATCTAAAAATAAATTCGTAATATTCAAGATTAAACTAATTAATTTTTAAAATTATTTAAAACCTATTTTGGGACAATTTCACAATTAAAATACTAAAGTGAACTATTTTTGTAATTTTTCATTTTTACAAAACAAGTAATTTGACAATTAATCCTAATATATAGAATTAAATCATAAAAAGAAAATGTATATATTTTTGTATTTTCGTGAAAATTATCACGCGCAAATAAAATGCAAACAAATATAAAAAAATATCACAAAATGGTGAAAAATAAGAAAAAGTCATCTTGTTTGAATTTTTGGAAATTATTCATGTATATAGGTCAAAAATCACGTGCTCATAGTCGAATTGCCCTATATACATGAATAATTTCCAAAAATTATTTCCGGTCGTTATCGACTTTTAACGACCAGAATTGGACTTTTAACGACCAAATTTCCCCTGGCTAAAGGCCTATTTTCTTGTATTGAATTCATACAAAGAAACATAAAAATTACTAAGTTTGGTGGAAGTAAAGATTAATCACGGCCTCCACGGCAGCTCTGTGCTCTCCCTTGGTTAAAAGTTACTCTAAAAAATATTTTTACATGTATTTTATACTCTGCAAAAAATACACGAGTGCGCCGCCTGGGGCGATGCGCCAGACACGGCAGTAGTGGACTTTATCAAAGGGCGTGTAAAATCAACTAGAAGAAATAAATGGGCAGCCGCAATTCACCACGCGCTGCGGCAATGGGGTTTTCTCAGCGTCTACTTTGTCGCTTCGTTTTTGTAGTCCAAACGTGGTTCTCAACCTCCGAACGGGATCCCAGCTTAATCCCTTGAGCTTTTACTTAGACTTCAAAGCTCCAAATATCTCAAATTCGTCTTATAACATCTACATAGCTTGAAATCACTCCTACAAGGCATGAAACATACATTAGTGTATAATACTAGCGATTAAAGCACAAACTCAATTAAAATATAGTAAATTAGCATGTAATAAGCGACTAAAATACAAGATTATAATCTACCATCAACACCCCATACTTAAACCATTGCTCTTCCTCGAGTAATTAAACTACACTTTATATAGACATGATCTTTCTAAACAATTCTCCTAACTCACCACATCAAGAATATTTAAAATGGACTAAGCACAAGAGTGAGACAACTTAACCTCAAGATTTGACTATCAAGAACCACCCATTATTCACAACTCACTCACTTACTCTAATATAGAGGTTAATGACATTACCTTTCCTTCATGAATCAAGTGCTCTCACACAACAAAAGAGAGTAGTTCCACACATAATAGCATTTAAGAACAATTTGAAACTCACTATAGAAAGAATTCACTCACTTTCAGAAATAACATTCATATGCCACAAAAGATGAACCATTGTCTTGCCCGTAGTGTACTAATCTATTAATCGAGCTCATTCAGTCTAGGATCAAGTAGGACTTTAGTTGATCGTAATATAGGCTTCATGACGGGTATGATACATTTAGATATAAGAGTACTACACCTCTCTAAGCACTTTAACGTACACACTTCAACATTTAAAACCCCACACTTATGTCAAACCATAAATCTACCTTCACATGAATATACATTAACTCCAGAGTTCTTTAAGCACAATTACATCAAGAGTTGCCATTATCAAAGAATATTTTTTACAACAATACAACTATTTTTTCTTTCTTTTTAAATTGAAGCGGCTCTTACTTTTTCAAAATAGTATAACTTTCTCCTTATTTCATTACTTCCACTCAAAAACAAAATCAACTACCCCACACTTTAACTTTTACCAAATTCATAGCAATTCAAGTACTCATAAGTGGTGAAAATGTTCAAATATATATTATTTCAAACAAATGGGTAAGCCTTGTAATGTGGTTGCATGTGACGAACCAACCAATCGTCTCCTGAGTCACCACTCTGTTTCCCCCATTTTTTCTTCTTTATGCTTCATTATCCATGTTTCATATGATTGAGTTAATTAGTTTGTGTTCAGAGAGGATTTGGTAATAAATGAGATACTTAGTCTCTTTTGAGAAGGTTTAAGTTGGAAAAGTCAACTGGATATTGACTTATGTGTTAGAGGGCTCGGATGTGAGTTCCGATGGTTTGGTTAGCTTCGGTATGTGGTTTATGATTTAGAAGTGTGATCGGAATTGGTTTTGGAGGTCCAAAGTAGAATTAGGCTTGAATTGGCGAAGTTGAGATTTTGATGATTTCCGGTGGATATGCGAGATTTTGATATAAGGATCGGAATAGAATTCCAAGAGTTGAAGTAACTTGAATGTGTCATTTCGAATGTGTGTACAAAATATCAGGTCATTCGGACGTGTTTTGGTTGGGTTTTTGATCGAAAGCGTATTTCAGAAGATTTTAGAAAACTTAGTCTTGAATTCTATGTGAATTGGTGGATTTGATGTTGTTTAAGGTGTTATGATTATTGGAACAAGTTTAAATAAAGTTTTATGACGTGTTGGTTCTTTTGGTTGAGGTCTCCGGTGCCTCGGGTGAGTTTCGGGTGGTCAATCGAACCATTTTGGAGTTTGAAAGCTGCACATTTTGAGTTCAGCTGTTGTAGAGAATTAAGTCATTGTGATCGCGTGGGGTGTGATTGTGTAGAAAGAATCGAGGAAGGCCAAATTCAAGCCTTTGCAGAAGGCTGGGATCTTTTGCATCGCGTTTGCAAGAAGGAGTCCATGATCTCGCAGAGGAGTTTGGGTCTGAGGGGTCCAAGGCAATTTGTTCATCGCTTTCCCGCGTTCGCGTAAGGTGTAGGAGGCTAAAAGTCACATTGACACGGTCTTGGTCACGTTCACGTAGTGTAATTTTTGGGAGATTAAAATTTTTTCTTCCCGATCGCGAGGCTAGTGCCGCGATCGCGATGAATAAAATGCAGAACTGGAAAGAATGTTTTAAGTCATGCCATCCGCAATTTTAGTGCAATTTCCTCTATAGTTGATCATTGTGAGAGCTTGTTGAAGGGAATTAAAGAGGGATTCAAGGAGAAGCGTTTGGAGGTAAGAATTTCGGATTTAAAACATAATATTAGTGTGAAATCTACCTAGAAAATCATGGAACTTACGCTACAAATGGAAGAACTAGGGCTTGGGATTTTGAACTTTTGAATTGGGATTTGAAGGACCATTTGGCATTGTATTTGAGAACTTTTGATATGTATGAACTCGTGGGAGGATAAGGAACCCGTTGATGTGAAAATTTTTGAGTTTCGAGAAGTAGTCGGGGGCTCAGGTTTTGCTAATTTCAGGATTTTTGGTATTTTTCGATTGTTTTTGCTTGGGCTTTGTTTCCTTAGCATATTGTGACGTATTCATTCTTATTTTGGACAGATTTGACACGCGTGGAGACTAATTCAATAGGCAAAGGCATTGCGAGCTAGATTTTTAGTTGGTTTGAGGTGAGTAATGATTGTAAATGATGTTATGAGGGTTTGAAACCCCATATTGCACATCGTAGTACTATATTGAGATGAGACACACGCTTGATGACGAGCGTGGGGTCGTGCACCATTAGGAATGTGAATCGATCCATCAAGATCGATGATTTTACCGCGTAATTGACCAAAACTTATTTGCTATCATCATGATTTGGGCTGATTTCCATATTTGGGTTTCGTGCCAGCTATTTGAAACCGTTCAGGAATTTTTATCACTATTTTCTCATTGTTTTGACTTATTACTTGAACTCAGTTATGTTGTTTTCCGCTGGTTTACTACTCAATCTTTTTTACTCAGTTTTGAGACTTAAATGATGTTTTAGACTGAGAATTACTGTTTTACTAATACCCGAGGGGCTTGTGATAATTTTCGGACTGGGTTCGATTGAGGGCTAGATGTGAGGATACGCTGATACTGATATGATGCCGAGGGCTTGAGATACATATATATACGCCATGAGGTGGCTTGATTGATATGAGGTCGAGGGAGTAGATTTGATGCCACGAGATGGCTTGATATCGCGGGTACCTATTGTGATGTGAGATTGAGCCCGAGGGACTGGTATCATTCTGAGATTGAGCTCGAGGGGCTGGTACTGTTCTTAGTTATTGCACGAGGGGCGGATTTTGTTGTTACTGTGCCTGCGAGGAGAACTCCTACATGTTATTTTCCTATCTATTACCTGCTTTACTTGTTAAAAAGGGTTTCTACTCGATTCTTTACTAATTTACTATTTTAAGTGATTTTTACTACTTCAGTATAGAATGCTTTGTGTTTATGTGTTTTCTTACTTTTTGTCATTATTTATATTTATTACTCACTGGGTCGGAGTACTCATATTACTCCATGAACCGTGCATGCTGATTCAGGCATAGCAGGTTCCACTCACGAGTGCTGACTCATTCCAGCTTCAGGTGGATCTTCGAGGAGTCTTTAGGTAGCTGCTGACGTTCACAGCCTGGAGCTCCTCTATATCTATTTCCTTATGTTATATTTCAGTATCTGAAACTCTGTAGTTACATTTGAGGATTTAGTATCTTAGATGCTCGTGATTTGTGATACCCCGGTTAGGGCGGTTTCGGGATATATTTCCATTTTGTTGTCTATATTTCCGTTGAATATTGCTATTAAATCATATTTTAACCATCTTTATGTTATGTAACTACTTAAAAGGAATAACTATTTTAGACTGGTTGGTCTTGTCTTCACGAGAGGTGCCATCACGATCGGGTTCGGAGTTAGGGTTATGACAAGTTGGTATCAGAGCCTAGGTTACATAGGTCTCACGAGTCATGAACAGGTTTAGTAGAGTCTCATGGATCAGTACAGATACATCTCTACCTATCCTTGAGAGGGTGTATAACCTTTAGGAAAAACTTCATATTCTTGAAATTCTTGTCGTGCGAATTTGTTGATCCGAGTAATAAACTTTTGTTATTATATTCTCTCACTGATGGTGAGGACACGAGCTACTGAATGAGGTGAATGGCCACCAGTGCCACCAGCTGAGGTCACCAGAGGCCGTGGATGCGGTCATGGTTGTAGGAGAGGTAGAGCAGAGAGGGCAGCACCTGTTAATCTACCAGCTGCCCCAGCTTAGGATCAGGCTCCAGCAGCACCAGTTCAGACTCCAGCTGTGCCCATTGTGATCTCGAGTCTCCAGGAGACCTTGGCACAAATCTTATCAATTTGTACTGTCCTGGCACATTTTGCACATGTTGATCCACCAGCCGCCCCAGCTCAGGATCAGGCTCAGCAGCATCAGTTCTGGCATCAGCTGTGCCCATCGTGATCCCGGGTTTACTGGAGGCCTTGCCACATATCTTATAAAATTTGCACTGGCCTGGCTCAGGCAATTTCAGCCACCATAGCAGCAACTACTTCACAGGCTATTGGAGGCAATCAGACCCTTGCTGCTCGTATACCTGAGCAGGTAGTGCAAGGACAACAGACACCGGGTGTACCTCCGGCCTAGCCAGCTGTACCAACTTAAGAGTTTATGGTACCAGTTATGCCGGATGATGAGCAGCAGCAACTTGAGAGGTTTGGTAGACTCCAGCCTCCGATATTCAATGAAGCAGAGGGTGAGGATGCCCATGGTTTCTAGGATAAGTGCCAGCGGATGCTTCGTACAGCAGGTACTCTTGAGTCTAGTGGTATGGAATTTACCACCTTTCAGTTTTCTGGGGCTTCCTTCACTTGGTGGGAGGCGTATGAGAGGCATAGGCCTGTTGGTGCAGCGCCCCTTACTTGGCAGCATTTCATCTCCGTATTCTTATAACTAGAAAGAGTGATGGGTGCTACATTCGAGGAGGTGGTTGATATCACTTGTGAGATTGAGATGGTTTGCTATCAGGAGCGAGTGGAGAGGGAGGCCAAGAGGCCTCGACGATCGGGCATTTATAGTGGTGCTCCTTCGAGGGCCCAGTTTCAGCATGGTAGAGGCCGTTCTTTGAGGCCTGCTCAGTCAGCATATCTATAGTATCACATGGCATTATCAGTTCGTGGTTATCATGGATCTCAGCAGGCCGATCATCACTTAGTACCCTCCAAGCTTAGAGTTCATCTCGTGCCTCAACAGTTCAGATTTCTTCTATGCCGAGTGCATCTTCTAGTCACTCCGGTGTGAGGGGTTCCCTTCAGTCTCCTTCTCCAGCACCTAGGAGTTGTTTTGAGAGTAAAGAGTTTTGTCATATGCGAAGGTTGTTTCCTCGTCGTGTTGGTAGTTCATCCCAGCAGAGGGGTCAGCCCTCGACTTTTGATCTAATTACTTTACCACCCACACAGCCAGTTAGTGGTGGAGGTCAGGCAGCCAGGGGTCGCCCCAAAGTGGGATGTCGATCAGGTGGCGGTCATGCTTGTTTCTGTGATATTCCAAAGGAAGGCTAAATGCTATTGCTTCAGATGTTGTCATCACATGTATTGTTTAAGTGTTCCACAGAGATGCCTCTATATTATTTGATCCTGGTTACACCTTTTCTTATGCTTCCTCGTATTTTGCTCATTATTTGGGTATGCCCCAGGAGTTTCTTACCTTACCTATTCATGTATCTACCCTGATAGGCGTTACTGTTGTTGTAGACCGTGTGTACCAGTCATGTATGGTGACTATCAGGGGTTTGGAGACCCGAGTGGATCTATTTATATTGAACATGGTAGACTTTGATGTCATTTTGGGCATGGACTGGTTATCTCCATGTCATGCTATTCTGGACTGTCATGCTAAACTAGTCACTTTGCATATGCCGGGTGTACCACGGATCGAGTTGCGTGGTGTGACTGATTATGTTCCTAGTAGAGTCGTCTCTTTCTTGAAGGCTCAACATATGGTTGGGAAGGGTTTGCCTTTCATATCTAGCATTTGTAAGGGATATCGGAGTTGACACTCCTATTATTGATTTTGTCCTAGTTTTGAGGGATTTTCCCGATGTGTTTCTTGCAGATCTGTCGGGCATGCCGCCAGAGAAGGATATTGATTTTAGTATTGACTTGGTGCTATGACTCAGCCCATTTCTATTCCGTGGCATCGTATGGCACTAGAGAAGTTGAAAGAACTGAAGGACCAACTTCAAGAACTCATAAATAATGGGTTCATTCGGCTTTGTGTGTTACCTTGGGGTGCTCCAGTTCCGTTTTTGAAGAAGAAGGATGGCACAATGATAATGTGCAATGATTATAGGCAATTGAACAAGGTAATAATTAAGAAATAAGTATCCTTTGCCTCTCATTGATGGTTTATTTGACAACCTTCAGGGAGCGAGAGTGTTCTCCAAGATTGATCTCCATTCAGGCTTTCACCTGTTAAAGATCAAGGATTCAGATATTCTTGACACAACCTTCAGGACTAGATATGGTCATTATGAATTCCTTGTTATGTCTTTTGGGCTGACCAATGCCTCAGCAACATTTATGCATTTGATGAATAGCGTGTTCTGGCCTTATCTTGATTCATTTGTTATAGTCTTTATTGACGATATTCTGGTGTACTCGCGTAGTCAGGAGGAGCATGCGAAGCATATGAGAGTTGTGCTACAGATATTGGGGGAGGATAAGCTTTATGCAAAATTCTCCAATTGTGATTTTTGGCTTGGTTTAGTGGCTTTCTTGGGTCACGTGGTATCCAGCGAGGGTTTTCAGGTTGATCCAAAGAAGATAAAGCCATTTTAGAGTTGTCCTAGACCGTCCTCAGCCACAGAGATTCGTAGCTTTCTTGGTTTGGCAGGCTATTATCACCAGTTTGTTTAGGGATTCTCCTCTATCGCATCGAACTTTACCAAGTTGACTCAGAAGGGTATTTCATTTGTATGGTCGGACGTTTGTGAGGATAGCTTTCAGAATCTCAAGACAGCCTTGATCACAGCTCCAATTTGCCATCAGCTTCAGGTTCATATTATGTGTATTGTGATTCTTCGAGAGTTGGGATTAGTTATGTATTGATGCATGAGGGTAGAGCTATTTCTTATGCTTCTCTTCAGTTGAAGCCCCATGAGAATAACTACCCCGTTTATGATTTGGAGTTGGCTGCCATAGTTCATGCATTGAAGATTTGGAGCCATTACTTGTATGGCGTATCTTGTGAGGTGTTTAGTGATCATCTCAATCTTTAGCATTTGTTCAAGAAAAAGGATCTTAATTTGAGGCAATGGATATATTTGGAGTTGCTTAAGGATCATGATATCACCATATTGTATCATCCAGGAAAGACCAATGTGGTAGCCGACACTTTGAACCGAAAGGTAGTGAGTATGGGGAGTTTGGCATATATTCAAGTTGGGGAGAGACCCGTTGTAGTTTATGTTCAGGCCTTGGCCAGTTGGTTCATGAGGTTGGATATTTTGGAGCCCAGTCAAGTGTTGGCTTCTATGGTTTCTCGGTCTTCCTTATATGATTGCATCAGAGAGAGCCAGTATGATGATCCGCATTTGCTTGCCCTTAGGGATAGAGTTCAACATGATGATGCTAGAGATGTGACCATTGGTGATGATGGGGTGTTGAGGATGCAGGGCCGAAATTGTATGCCCAATGTGGATGGGCTTCGAGAGTTGATTTTAGAGGAGGCCCATAGCTCGTGGTGTTCTATTCATCCAGGTGCCGCGAATATGTATCAGTGCTTGAGGAAGCACTATAGGTGGAGAAGAATGAAGAAGGCTGTTGCGGGATTTGTAGCTCAGTATCTCAATTGTCAGCAGGTGAAAGATGAGCATCAGAGACCGGGTGGCTTGCTCCAGTAGATGGTTATTCCTGAGTGGAAATGGGAGAGGATCACTATGGACTTTATTGTTGGACTCCCACGGACTTTGAAGAAGTTTGATGATATTTGGGTGATTATAGATCGGCTGACCAAGTCCGCACACTTCATTTCTGTGTGTACTACCTATTTTTCAGAGCGATTAGCAGGGATTTATATCCGAGAGATTGTTTGTTTGCATGGTGTTCTGGCTTCTATCATTTCAAATAGAGGTACTCAGTTTACTTTGCAGTTTTTGAGATCCGTGCAGAGAGAGTTGGGTACTCAGATGTAGTTGAACATAGCTTTTCATCCTCAGATGAACGAGCAGTCTGAGAGTACTATTAATATATTGGAGGACATGTTGCGTGCTTATGTCATTAATTTCGCAGGATCTTGTGATAAGTTTCTACCACTTGCAGGGTTGTCTTATAACAATAGCTACTAGTCGATTATTCAGATGGCTCCATATGAGGCTTTGTATGGGAGGTGGTGTAGATCGCCAGTTGGTTTGTTCGAGCCCGGCGAGGCTAGGTTATTGGGGACTGGTTTGGTACAGGATGCCTTGAAAAAGATGAAGATGATTCAGGAGATGCTTCGTACATCGTAGTCTAGGCAAAAGAGTTATGCTGATAGGAAGGTTCGAGATATGTCCTACATGGTTGGCAAGAAGGTTATGTTAAAGGTTTCACCCATATAAGGTGGTATGAGATTTGGGAAGAAAGGGAAATTGAGTCCTCGATTCATTGGGCCTTTTGAGGTGCTTCAGAGGATTGGGGAGGTGGCCTATGAGCTTGCTTTTCCACCCAGCTTGTCGAGTGTGCATCTGTTATTTCATATTTTTATGCTTCAGAAGTATATTGGGGAACCGTCTCATGTTTTGGACTTCAGCACAATTCAGTTAGATGATGATTTGACCTTTGATGTGGAGCCAGTAGCAACTTTAGGTAGTCAGGTTTGGAAGTTGAGGTCAAAGGACATAGCTTCAGTGAAAGTGCAGTGGAGAGGTCGGCCCGTGGAGGAGGCTACATGGGAGACCGAGCGGGAGATACGGAGTAGATATCCTCGCCTATTAGAGACTTCAGGTATGTTTCTTGACTCTTTCGAGGATGAATGTTTGTTTAAGTTGATGAGGATGTGACGACCCGGCCAGTCGTCTCATGAGTCACCACTTCATTTCTCCCATTTATACTTCTTTATGATTCATTATATTTGTTTCATGTGATCGAGTTAATCAGTTTGTGTTCGAAGAGGATTTGGTAAGAAATGCGGCACTCTCTTTTGAGAAGGTTTAAGTTGGAAAAATCAACCGGATGTTGAATTATGTGTTAGAGGGATCGAATGTGAGTTCCGATGGTTCAGTTAGCTTCAGGAGGTGATTTATGACTTAAGAGTGTGATCACATTTGGTTTATAAGGTCCGGAGTAGAATTAGGCTTGAATTGGCGAAGTTGAGATTTTGGCAATTTTCAGTGGATAGGCAAGATTTTGATATAAGGGTCAGAATAGAATTATGAGAGTTTCAGTAGCTTCGTTGTTTCATTTGGGATGTGTGTATAAATTTTCAGGTCATTCAAACGTGTTTTGGTTGGGTTTTGAACGAAAGCGTATTTCGGCAGATTTTAGAAAAATTATGTTTGAATTCGATGTGAATTGGTGGATTTGATGTTGTTGAGGTGTTTTGATGATTGGAACAAGTTTGAATAAGGTTTTAGGATGTTTTAATACTTTTGGCTGAGGTCTCGGGGGCCTCAAATGAGTTTCGGGTGGTCAATCAGACCATTTTTTGCGTTTGAAGGTTGCACATTTTGAGTTCAGGTGTTGCAGAGAACTAAGCCTTCGTGATCACGTGGGGTGTTTCGCGATCGCGTAGAAGGAAATTAGAAAATCCAAATTTAATCCTTCGTATTCGTGTGAGAGGATTCGCATTCGTGGAAGTCTGGGATCATATGCACCGTGTCCGCAAGAAGGTGTCCGCGATCGCGTAGAGGAGTTTAGGTTTCAGGGGTCCAAGGCAAATAGCGTTCCCGTAGGTGATATCGCATTCGCAAAGGTATAGGAGTCTGAAGCATCGCGTTCATAGGGTCTTAGTCGCGTTTGCGTAGTGTAATTTTTGGGAGTATAAAATTTATTCTTCACAATCGCGAGGCTAGTGTCGCGATCGCGATGAAGGAAAGACAGAACTAGGCAGAATGTTTGAAGTAATGTCATATGCGATTTTGGGGCTGATTTCCTCCATTGTTGTTCATTTTGATAGCTTTTTGATGGAGATTAAAGAAGGATTCAAGGAGAAACGTTTGGAGATAGAATTTCATACCTAAAACTCGATTATATATTGAAATCTACCTAGAAAATCATAGAAATTGAGCTAAAAATGGAAGAACTAGGGCTTGGGATTTGAGCTTTTGAATTGGGATTTGAAGGACCATTTAGGGCTGGATTTGAGAACTTTTGAAATGCATGAACTCGTGGGAGGATAAGGAACCCATTGAATTTCTAAGTTTTGAGAAGTGGACTCGGGGCTCAGGTTTTGCTAATTTCAGAATTTTTGGTATTTTTCAATTGTTTTTGCTTGGTCTTTATTACCTTAGCATATTGTGACATATTAGTTTTGATTTTGGATAAATTCGATGCGCATGGAGGGTGATTTGAGGGGAAAAGGAGTCGCGAGCTAGAGTTTTAGCCGGTTCGAGATGAGTAATGATTGTAAATGATTTTTTGAGGGTTTGAAACCCTGGATTGCACATTGTAGTGCTATATTGAGGTGAGACACACACTTGATGACGAGCGTGGGGTCGTGCACTATTGGGGATTGTGACTCGGTCCGTCCCAATCGGTGATTTTACTGCTTATTTGACTGAAACTTATTTTCTACCATCATGATTTGGCTGATTGCCATATATGGGCTTCTTGCCAACAATTTGAACCCCTTCGGGGATTTTTATCACTATTTCCTTAATGTTTTGATTTATTTCTTTAACTTATTCATGATGTTCTGCTTTACTACTCAATCATTTTTACTCAGTTTTAAGGCTTAAATGATTTTTAATTGATGTTTTGGGCTGATAATTAATGTTTTACTAATGCCAGAGGGGCTTGTGATGATTTTCGGATTGAGTACGGGTGAGGGCTAGATGTGAGGATACACTGATATTGATATGAGGCCGAGGGCCTGAGATAGAGGTTGCTTGATTGATATAAGGCCGAGGGCCTAAAATTGATGCCACGAGATGGCTTGATATTGCACTTCGGTCGTATGGGGCCCCTCCGGAGTCTGTACACCTCCAGTGAGTGCGGGTACCCATTGTGATGTGAGATTGAGCCCGATGGGCTAGTATCGTTTTGAGATTGTGCCCGAGGGGCTAGTACTGTTCTGAGTTGTTGCCGGAGGGGCAGATTTTGGTGTTACTGTGCCCGAGGGTGGAACTTCTACTTGTTATTTTCCCGTCTATTACGTGTTTTACTTGTTAAAAGTTTTTCTACTTGATTTTTCACTGATTTACTGCTTCTTATAGAATGCTTGTGTTTACGTATTTTCTTGCTTTCAGTCGTTATTTATATTTATTATTCACTAGGTCGGAGCACTCAAATTACTTCCTACACCATGTATGCAGATTGAGGCGTAGCAGGTCCTGCTCTCGAGTGCTGACTCATTCCAGCTTCAGGCGGATCTTCGAGGAGTCTTTAAGTAGCTGCTGATGTTCGCAGCCCGGAGCTTCTCTCTATCTATTCCCTTATGTTCTATTTCAGTATTTGAAAGTCTGTAGTTACATTTGAAGATTTAGTATCTTAGACGCTTGTGACTTGTGACACCTCGGTTAGGGCTGTGTCGGGATGGATTTCCATTTTATTATCTTCATTTCCGCTGAATATTGCTATTAAATCATATTGAAACCATCTTTATGTTATGTAACTGCTTAAAAGGAAGGACTGTGTTAGACTGGCTGGCCTTGCCTTCACGAGAGGATATATATATGGCTCAACAAAGAAACGCCTATATCAATTCCAAGACTAAACAAAGCTACTATTTCGATTTTCAAACACACGGGGCAAGTTATAGACATCAAATAGAATACACAGAATAATACATAAACCTTACACACACACATGCACATAATTCACTCAGGATTGGACTTATCATGACACTCTAGTCAAAGTAGTTAAGCAAAGTTCAGATCATATAATTTAAGGTACTTATAAAAGAGTCAAAAACTGAGCGTTACGACAAAATCACTCACTATTCTCAAGGCATAATAAAGTCAAGATATATTTCTTTAATTCTAATCACACCACAATGGGTCCTATTCTTAAAAAAATAAAACTAACTACATCTGGTTCAAACAAAACCCTTGAAAAAGAACAACTACACACAAAAAAAATCAAGGGGTAATTACTACACTACCTATAAAGAAATTCTTTTTGACCTTTTTCTTTCGACTTATATCTCTCAAGGAAACTGTCTAGGAGATTCATCGTCGGGAATAGTTTAATTTTTCTACCTTTTTATTTTTATTAGGAGCTAATAAAATACTACACAACTACGAAAACAAAAATAAGAAGTTTACATTTTTCTAACTACTACTAATTATCTAAAAAAAATTGTCCCACCCACACTTAACGGAGTGCAGTGTCCCCAGTGCACACATAAAGCAAATTAATAATGAGGGTGGACAAGAAACTCCTTAATAGGTCAAATCCCAAAGCAATAGCGAGTCACGGGTATTCAAACTTCTCAGGCATGGTCCATTATGTGGGACCCCACACTTAGTTCTCATCATCCATCTCACCTTTACACTCTTCCAATGGCTTTGCTTCCTATGCTTATAATCCTACAAAAGAAAAACATACACTACAAATGTAATATAATAAAAATAAAATAAAAGAAAGCAGTAAAGCTGGGTTGCCTACCAACAAGCGCCTGATTTAACGTCGTGGCATGACATGAACCCCTTTTTTGCCTCCACCTCGAACTAGTGAATTGAGCCCCCAATATGGCTTCCAGCTTTTTACTATGCTCTCGGGGTGGTGGGACAAATGTAATCAGTCCAAGTAACCAATTTCACATTCTACACTTCTTGGCCTTCGGATAAGTTATGTAATTCTATTTCTGTGGAACAAAAAAATTCCATAATATAAGCACATTTCTCCTCATCAATTGTCTCCTTCAAAGGCTCGAATGACTCAATTTCCATATCATCACCCAGACACAATATCGAAAAATGCATGGAATGAGGACCAGTACGCCCCAACTTAGAATTGTGTCACTATTATCATTCTCATATGTACACACACTAGAGTCTTCAAATATAATATTATCTACTTCCTCACATGACTCTAGAGTGCTTTCCTCAACATGGACATCATCAATAAAAGTATGATCAAATGATTGACTCTCCACTTTTAGCTCCTCAATTTGGCGTATAACCTCTTTTTAGTTTTACACAACTCAGAACTATTTTGTTAGGTGTTAGACACATCAAACTTTGCAATCAATTAAACTCCCAAGTAGTGAATAGCAGTGCCAAATATTTTGATCTTTTGCCCCAGATCATCTCTTCCTTCTATTAAGTCTTTTACCCCATTTGTAATTTTCTCACGTTGAGCTTCATATATTTCTAATCGTTCAGCTTGTTCCATTATCCAAGTTTGGCTTAAAATCTCATCTTTTTCAAAATTTTCCTGTTGCTGTTACTCGCTCTCTTCATTTAATTCTTCCATATTGGCCTTCATTATTGTGATTGATACCCTCATTCTTTTCATATCTTTTTTTAAGTTCATGTTATTACACTTCTACTTGCCTCAAAATATCCTTAATATATGCATCAAGTTTCATATGCTGCACTCCATTGCTCCTATCAAACTCACAAACATCATCAGAAAGATCATAATAAGGGCCCAACGAAGGATGACAAGAATTAGGACAACCATCCCAATAGACATATTGACCACCATACATATTACAAATATTTTACTCAAAGGATTAAGATTTTGTGCACAACTCGCTCCTAGAAATATTCTAATAATTTTTCCACTAGTGGGTCCTCCACAATATGGACAAGGATCATCAAAATAAGAATAACCATCATTCGAATAATTTTCATTCCAAGATGCCATGCTAAAATAAATAAAAAATATTAACTAAACAAAAAATGAATAGCTAAAAAAATAAATGTCTACTCTAGAAAATAACTAATTTCTAAGTCCCAGGAAACGACGCCCAAAACATGTTGCAGCCAAACACGCACGCAACTATATACGGTCATCAAGTAATAAATGATAAGATAGAGTATCGAACCCACAAGGTCTAAATAAGAATTAAACTTAGAAGTATATGATTCTAATCTAACTGAAATAAAAAGGAAACAAATAATGAACTCTGAACAAAGGAAGAGTAGAAATTTATGTTTATCAATGTGATGAAAATGATCTAGGGTTATGGTCTATATAACAATCCTATTGTATTCTTCAATTGAATTGTCTAACTAATTCCTCTAGCTTATTGGTTGATAGGGTTAATTTTGCTCATAAGAATCTGTCGAGTTTTTACTCACCTATTCAAGCTAACCTAACGCATATATGTATATTAAATTAGAACTAGCAAGAACACATTTCTAATTCTTGGACATCAACCAAGCAAGACAATTAGGTATATTTTTATCCTAACCGCGAATCTGTTCCCCGATGCCCAAGTTCAAGAACTTGCTATACTCAATCCTATATTCAATCTAGAATTTCCACTTTCGAGTTCAACTCTAGATTTGTAGATAGTATTTAATTGGTGATCAAAGAAATCAAATAATTAAGTGCATGATTGTCAAAATAAACCAATGTCATAAACTAATAAAATCAATATTCGAATAATAATAGTCACGAAAGAACTGCAACCCTAGAACGTGAAGTTAAGCTCCACATAGATATGATAGCCAAACAATAATTCATACAAAGAAACATTAAAGTTACTAAAGTTGCTTGAAGAAAAGATGAAACTGGGCCTCTACGGTGGCTCTGTGCTCTCCCTTTGAAAACAATTACTCTAAAAATTATTTTTACATGTATTTATACAAGTAGGGCCGGGCCCAAATAAAACCAATTTCTCCTGCGCAAAATAGGAAAATAATACTTTGCGCGAAATAGGAAGAATACTCTATAAAAAATACACAGGCGCGCCGCATGGGGTGACGTGCTAGACAGGGCAGTAGTGGACTTTATCAAAGAGCGTGCAAAATCAACCAGTAGCAAAAATGGGCATCCACGGCATGCCACCCCACACATCGCTGCAGTGGATTTTTCTTATTCAGCTTTTTTGTTTCTTGTTTGAAGTCCAGACGTGGTTCTCGATCTCCGAACGTGATCTTGGCTTAATCCCTTGTGTTTCTACTCAGACTTCAAAGCTCCAAATAGCTCGAATCCCTTGTGTTTCTACTCAGACTTCAAATCTCCAAATAGCTCGAATTCATTCCACAATATCTACATAGCTCGCTATCACTCCTATAAGATATAAAACACGCAATTAGTGCAAAACACTAGGATTAAAGAACAAATATAATTAAAGTATAGTAAATTAGGGTGTACTAATAAGCGACTAAAATACGAGATTATAGGCCACCATCAACTATCTTTGAGTTTTACTATAATTTAAATCAATTGGTGCTCTTGCAACTTTAAAGTTCAAATATTTAAACTTTTCAAGTACCATTTTAACATAATGAGATTGAGACAAAGCTTGACCTTGAGGAGTTTGATGATCCAAAATGTCATCTCTTGTTTTATAAGGCAATATATGTTCTGAGGCTTTGAAAACCTCCTTTTTGCTTACCTCGATTTGTGTGCACAGTTCGGACGCGTCTCCTTAAAACTTTTATGTGAACTTTAAGAGAAATATTGAATTTATCCTTTAAAATTTATTAAAGTTGACTTACATGAATAGTTTTAGTAAATGGACCAGGGCTCGTATTTGGCGATTCTGTAAAGTTCGTCATAAAATACAGGACTTGGGCGTATGTCCGGAATCGAATTTCGTGGTCCCTAGCCCGAGAATTTTGTTTAAAGAAAATTATTTTTTGGAAAATATAAAAACTTTTGGAAATGAAATGGCGTGTGTTCTTGATGGTATCTGTAACGACTCGACCGGTCGTTTTGAGCTCTAGCGCGTCGTTCAGCTGTTGGAAATCATGAACAACTTCATTTCAGGTATATTGACTTATGTGTAAGGTCAGAGTTGAATTTTGGAAAATTCGAAGTGAAATAGGAAAGAAAATTTTCATTTCGGCAGCCTTAAGTTGAAGAAGATGGCTAAATTGGAATTTCGAGTAAACGACCTCACGAAATCGGGATCTGAAAGTTCCAGCAGGTTCGTATGATGATTTTGAATTTGGGCGTATGTTCGGATTTGGTTTTGGATAACCCGTGAACGTTTTGGCATATATTGTGGAAGATAGTATATTAGAAGAATTTCATGGATAGGAAGGAATTTCAGTGCAGATGTCTGTTTGGGATTCTGAGTTTCGGAATAGCTCCATATGGTGATTCTGGAGTGGGGAATGCGATCGGAAGAGAATTCGGATGTCCGGATGTCATTTTGAATTCATTTGGCTAAATATAGAATTTGAAAGTTTTTGAGAAAATTCAACCGGAAGAGGAAATTTTGATATCAAGTTTCAGAATGCAATTCCGAAAGTTGGGGCAAGTCCTTAATGTCGAATGTGACTTGTGTGAAAAATTTGAAGTCATTCCGGAATGATTTTGGTAAAGTTTGAGAAACTTAGTCTCTTTTTAGGAAGCTTAAGTTGAAAAAGTCAACCAGATATTGACTTATATGTTAGAGGGCTCGAAATGCAAATTTTATGGTTCCGATAGCTTCGTTAGGTAATTTGGGACTAAGAGTGTGTCCGGAATATATTTGTGATGACCGGTGTAGAATTAAGCTTGAATTGGCAAAGTTAGTATTTTGGCGAATTCCGATTGATAGGTGAGATTGTGTTCCGAGGGTCAGAATGCAATTCCAAGAGTTGTTGTAGCTTCGTTATGTCATTTTGGACTTTTTTGCAAAACTTGAGGTCATTCGGACTAGTTTTGATGTGTTTCGGTATCAGATGTGGAAGTTAGAAGTTTCAAAGTTCATAGGCTTGAATCCAAGGAGAATTTAGTATTTTTGCGTTGTTTTTGGTGATTCGAAGGAACAACTAAGTTTGTGTCATATATATGACTTGTTAGTATACTTTGTTGGGATCTCATGAGGCTCGAATTTTTCCATCCGGCTAGTTTTTTTTACAAATTGTCAAGAAGAAATTGGAAATCTTGTGTTTTTCGTATTCCTTGGAACATAGGAAATCCTAAATATTTTCCAAAGGACCAGCCCTCTCTTATACTAAAAGAGTTTGTGATAAAATGCCTGTCTTCCTGCTTACAGTTTTTGGAGAAATAAATCTTTCATTTTTCGAAATTGATCGATGCCCTGAATGAGACATAAAATCATTTAGCACATCCACAATAGTATGGCAGCTTTTGGTGGTTACTTTTGAGAATAAGATGATGACATCCTCAAAGAAAGATGTGGGAGAGGTGGTCCATTGGATGAGAGTTTAAGAGGCCTCTATTGAAGGTATTCCACCTTTCTTAAAATCTTATGAGATAACATTTCCATAGACATTTAAATAAGTAAGGAGATAAGGGATCCCCTTTCCTTAATCCTCTAGTTGGTGAAAAATATTGGGTCCTAGTACCGTTAATAATGATTGCGTAGAGGTAGTAGTAACACAAGACATAATTAAAGATATCATTGTCTGGAATATTAAAATAATGCAGTGTTTTCTTTATAAAGGACCATTCCAGGCGATCAAAGGCTTCTGATAATGCCATAATTGTCCAAGAAGCCCTTAACTATATTTCAAAATTGAAAGGCAAATCATCAGCCAGGATCCTTAAATTAGATTTGGAAAACTGCATGCTATCTTTTCTGGGGGCATTTGAGAATGAATTTTTTTTGAAGTGCTCTTGTAGGGTGGAAAGAACAAGACCCTTTAGCCACAAAAATTCTGTCCTCGATCCTCTCATTTCTGCTAATATCTCTGCTAGCTCCTGACTTGTATGAACATCTAGTGCGTGAGGAGATTTAGGAGGTGTGTTGTGTGGACTGTCTGGTGGAGTAAGCTGCTCTAATGCGCTGATTGGGCTCGCATATGATGAGAAAGGGTTGAATGTGTCCAGTGCTTGAAACCAAGGTGCATAGATCTATCCCAATATGATGGGGAGAGTAGAAGGGTAGGAGATGGAAATTTTGGTTCTCCATTGGAGGCAATGAAGGTGGATTGTAGTGCCATTGAGCTTGCATGGAGGAGGAAGCTTGGCTGCCTAAGAGGAGTGGGGACTGAGTTGAGAACCACTGGTTTTGATTGTAGGCTTCCATCCCTATTCTCATTCCCTCGGGTATTATCTCCGCTAAATGAATAGGGTTCTGAATTAGGAGTACAACTTCTTGGTTGTTTAACTCCACCGTGAACACTAAGGGATACCCCTGAAGGCCCATCTCGAGCCATGATTGAAGGGGCTGGTCCATACTGATCTGCTGCGAGGTTTATATCATGGTTGCTGAGATGTGAGGAATTTGAGGGCCCTGCATGATCAGTCTGGGTAGTTGGAACAAGTGGTTTTTCACTTCCATGTTTTCTCTGTAGTTCTGGTTCCGATTGAGGTTGGTAAAGATTGGTCGTTGCATCTTTGCTCTGTAAGTGTTGAACTAAGGGATATGTATTATTTGAAGTGTCTGCAGCAATGGCATTAAGCAGTGGGTATATGATTGGGGAATATAGTGGGGTAGCGTTTGTTGGTGGTGGGTGAACACATGGGGGGTAAAGTTACTGTGGCATGCAAACTATCAGTGTTACTAATGGGTAGTAAAGAGGATGTGGCTAAAAGGGATGAAGTGAATGGAAAGACAAGAGGTACTGGTGGGTCCAATTGTGTATGTGTACTAACAGGTGTCATATCCATCTTAGGTGGCTTAAGAGGCAGAGAAGACGTGTAAGAGTTATTTGTTAATTCTGATAAGGCTTTAGTGGATGAGTAAATTCTTGATTGGTTAAGGAGTGAGGCAGTAATAATGGATAAGTTAAAAGAGTATTACTACTTGGGGTGGGTTCGACATGTGCTAAGGTAGCCGGATTAGCAGCATTATTGACCATTCGACTTGGGCCGATAGAGTCAAAGTGAGGACCAATTGGATCAGCTAGAAGGATGAACCAATTTGTAAGCCATTACAGGGCTTTAACGGCCCACCAGACAGTAACTCGTTTGAGCCCAAAGCTGGGCTCGTAGGGTTTGGAAACATACCCGGTGGCGTAGTCACCAACAACTGTTCTCTGTATGATGTAGATGTAGTGTTTGTACTCCACTGTTGGCTATACTTTGTGTTGATTTTTCTTGGAAAAAAGAAACTGTTTTCCATTCATGATCAATATTGTTAGAAGAGGAAGGTGCTTCCGTTGTATGAGTTGTTGTATTTGGGGTATGCCATGGTAATACTTCCTACTCTACTTCATAACAGTCATTTTCTGAGTCTAGGTCCGACTGTGAGACAGACAGTCAGTCAGATGAATCCATCTCCCATGAGGGAGACAAGCTCTCCTAACTCTTACATGAACTTTCTAGTGTGTTGTAGGGAGTCACATAACCCTGAGTTTCGTAGGCACTTCAGGTCCCCACTTGATAATCACAGGCTAGTGTTAGCTATCCTACTTGAAACCCACATGCAAGATCACAGTAGAATTTGTGAGGACTTTGGTTTTACTAACATGTCACAAGTGCCGGAAAATGGGCTTATCTGGGGTTTACTGGTGTTATGGAATGAGTCTAGCATAAATGTTACTGAATTGAGCCTCACTGATCAGGAAATCCACTGTGTTGTGCAGGTAAGTCCTGATAAACCTTCCTGGCTTTTATATTCCATGTATGCTAGTTCGAATCATCATTTGCGTAAAGAATTATGGAATAACTTAGCATACTTGCTAGAAACTGTTTCTATGCATTGGTTACTTGGTGGTAATGTTAATGAAATTATTAACTCTAATGAAAAGTATGAGGGACTCCCCATTAATAATAATAGAGCTGACAACTTTGGTAATCTTATTAACTGTTTCAATCTAATCGATTTAGGTTTTCAGGGTAGCAAGTATACTTGGACGAATAAACGTAGGCCTGGATTCAAAATTTTAGAAAGACTTGATAGGTTTTTGGCTAACTATGATTGGTTAAACTTATATCCTGAAGAATTAGTTAGTCATCTACCTCAAACACACTCTGCTCACTGTCCGCTTTTACTTACTTTAGAACCTCCTACAAATGTACATCAAAATATATTTCGATTTGAAACTATGTGGGCTTCACATACTCAATTCCAAAAGCTAGTCCATAACATCTGGTCGGAGGATCAACTTCTATTTCCCACTATCCATAAATTCCAAGTTGTAGCATCTAGGTGGAATAAACAAGCTTTAGACAATATTTTTAAATTAAAAAGGAAAATTTTAGCAAGGCTAGGAGGAATATAGCAATCAATGCATTACCCAACTATAATCTTCCTCCAAAATTTAGAAATACAGCTCAAATTAGAATAGAGTAATTTACTTCGTATAGAAGAAGAGTATTGGAAACTAAAATCTAGAATTAACTGGAGTAATGATGGTGATGCTAATACTAAGTTCTCCATATTTCTACTCTTCATCGAAGACGTAGGAATAAAATAACGGCTTTAAAGGATTCGATTGGAAATTGGTTAGACAACCATACCCAGCTTCATAATTTTATCCTTGACTATTTTCAATATCTATTTAGCACGCAACAATCACATAGTACTAACTCATATTGGAGCCCTAATACTTGGAATCCTGCTCATCAAGATTTATATGATATCACATCTCCGTTTAGCCATGATGAGATTAAAAATGCTATGTTTGACTTTAAGCCTTATAAGGCTCCTGGACCAGATGGATTACACCCCTATTTTTTCCAAAAATACTGGACAGCGGTAAAAAACAAGGTCATTAGGTTATGTGAGGATATTTTCTACACTAAGAGTATTCAGGAGGAGCTGAATAAAACAATTATTTGTTTAATACCTAAAGTCAAACATCCTTCTACTATTACTTAATTTCGTCCTATTAGCCTATGCAATACTTTATACAATCTAATTACAAAGATTATAGTTAGTAGACTAAAACCCATAGTTAATAAAATAATAGACCCTACTCAAACTAGCTTTCAACAGGGCAAAAGAGCTTCTGATAATGCCATAATTGTCCAAGAAGCCCTTAACTTATATTTCAAAATTGAAAGGCAAATCATCAGCCATGATCCTTAAACTAGATTTGGAAAAAGCCTTTGATCGCCTGGACTGGTCCTTTATAAATAAAACACTGCATTATATTAAAATTCCGAAGACAATGATATCTTTAATTATGTCTTGTATTACTACAACATCTACATCAATCATTATTAACGGTACTAGGACCCAATATTTTTCACAATCTAGAGGATTAAGGCAAGGGGATCCCTTATCTCCATACTTATTTATAACGGCTATGGAAATGTTATCCCATAGGATATTAAGAGACGTGGAATACCTTCAATGTCAGCCTCTTAAACTTTCATCCAATGGTCCACCTCTCTCACATCTTTTCTTTGCGGATGACATCATCTTATTCTCAAAAGTAAACACCAAAAGCTGCCATGATATTGCGGATGTCCTAAATGATTTTATTTCTCATTCAGGGCAACAGATTAATTTCGTAAAATCAAAGATTTATTTCTCCAAAAATTGTAAGCAGGAACAGGCATTTTATCACAAACTCTTTAGTATAACAGAGGGCAAGTCCTTTGGAAAATATTTAGGATTTCCTATGTTCCAAGGAATACCAAAAACACAAGATTTCCAATTTCTTCTTGACAATTTTAAAAACAAACTAGCCGGATGAAAAACAAAATTTCTTACCTTGGCAGGTATAGCTACTTTAATCAAATCCACTTTAAATAACTTAATTTCCTCTGGGGTACAACTTCTACCAAGAAAATAGTCCACCTTCTCAAATGGGACACTACCACTAATCCCAAAGAAGCAGGTGGTTTGGGAATTCTAAAACTTCACGTTATTAATGAAGCACACTGCTTTTAAATCTCCTAATACAATGTGGGCTCAGATTCTACTGAATAAATACTTAACTAGATATAGAGGTTATAAGCATTCCCGTATTTGGTCACATTAATTTTTGGAACGACCCCTGGATACAACCTGGTACTACACTTAGATCACTCATACAAGGAATACTACCAACAGATCAATTAAATAATAAACTATCTTCTTACCTTAATAATTCCAATTGGGACTGGAAGCTAATGTCATTTGAGCTACCTACAGATGTCATACAAGCAATACATAGAACCTATATTTCACATACAATAACTAACTCAGACTACCCTTACTGGGGGCTATCACCGACTGGTACATTTACAACACATTCTAGCTATCACAACCTACTAGAAAATTCCACAAACATCACTAATTATTCTAACTTTACTTGGATATGGAAGCTGCAAATCTTACCAAAACATAAAACTTTTATTTGGTTGCTTTTCCACGATGGACTACCCTCTAAAGTATATCTTGCGCATATCAGACTTATACAAAGCAGCATTTGTGCATACTGCCTACATGCTGAAGAAAGCATATGCCACATTTTCCTTGAATGTCCTAACACAAAACCTGTTTGGGAGGAATTAGGTCTGACTAGACTTATATGATATATTATTCCCATCCAGGCACTACTAATTGGCTATATGCTTTAATTCATGTTACTAATATCACTTTTCCACATAAAGTGAGTCCCAAAACTTTCCTTCCTACATGTTTATGGAATATTTGGATAGCTCGCAATAAGAACTCAACAAAGGATAACGTAAACGTCTCTACAATAACTATGCAAGCCACTGAGTTTACTTATCTTACAGCTCATTTTCATAAGCCTATGAAAAAACGCCCCTTAAACCTTCAACGGCAACCTCCTATACAAAATAATTATAAGTTAAATATTGATGGGGCTACTGTTCCAAATGCCAATGGTATTGGGGGATTAATAAGTAATTAAAGAGGAGTCTGGATACTTGGTTTCGCAATATGCATACACAAGGCCTCTGTAATATCTACTGAATCATATGTATTTATTGCAAGCCTTAAATTAGTCTTACAGTATAACTTGACGCCTATACAAGTGGAAATGGATGCTAAACATATTATCTCTTTAATTCAAACTGATAACCATCCTTATTCTAATATGATAGCTGACTGCAGGTACCTCCTCCACTGGCTTAGTAATCCGCAAGTACAACATGCATACGGAGAGCAAAACATGGTAGCGGATCAGCTAGCAAAGGCAGCAAAACTTTTTGCTCCTACAATGGATCCTTTTATGTATCATGTGCCACCTCTTTTTGTAACAATAGCACTGGAAGATGACAAACAATGTATTTTGGATGTAACCTTAACCCAGACAATGCATGACTTTGGTCATAATGCTTATGTAAATAGTATGCACAATGAAGGTAGTAGTAGTATGAATAGTAGCCTACATAGTGGTAGCTTAACTAAGTATTGTAATAGTTCTCTCTGTATGCAATAGTTGATATCTACGTATGTCTTATCTTTTTCACCAAAAAAAAAGTCTTGGAAGAGTTTTTGGAAGATTTTGGCGTTTTGAGAATAAGCATGTAATGATCCAAATGTCCATAGTTAGTTGTACATATCGAAATTTGATTTAGAGACTTCCGCGATTTTGCTAATGAATTATAGGAGTAATCTGGAAAGTTTGGTTTAATTTCACCAAGTCGAGATTGGATTTTTGATGTGAAACGTGAGTTAACTCTTTAACAAGTGAAATGAGTATTGCATTGAGAAAATGAGCTCTGGATTGAGTTTAGATTGAAGGACTATGTTCGTATTATTATTTGTGACTCGTAGGAACAAGAATCATCTAATTCCGAGTTCGTATGGTAGGGTCTTTATAGTGAAAATAAACACTGCTAGGTAACAGCAACTAGACCTTTAGCGACCCGATTTGGACACTTTTAGCGATGGGCTTAGAATTTTAGCAACCAGACGGGGTCCTTTTAATGCCGTTCAACCCATTTTAGCATTTTTGGGTGAAAGAATACACTTGGGGCAATTGTTTAGCAAGAAATCATGGGAAATCTTGAGGTAAGTCACTTGTGATTATTTCTACTCCATAATATTAAACTATCATCGAATAATCCGACAAGACACATATTTTTGAAGTATTTAATTGGAGAAAATCAGTAGAAAAATATCACAACCCGGATTTACCCACCATGGGGAGTCGTGATAGCGCCTACTGTCGAAGCTAGGCAAGCCAACCCCTTTTTAATCATTTTCACAATAACCACAATCTAAAGCAAATTTAATACTGAAGTAATTAATTAAAACACGCGGAAGACTTTTAGCAATAATATACATGACAAAATGCGGAAATTAACAACATACCTCTACCCAGTATCTGGTGTCACTACTCACGGCCGACTAAAAGAGAACTAAAAACAATAGTCTGAAAGAAATACATCACATGTATGTCTGATACAACTAAATAAACTGGAAAAAACAGAGGAGACTCAGGGCCCGCGAATGCCAGCGAATTACCTCAGAGTCTCTGTACTGAAGGATCGCCCCCTAACTACTATTGCGGTCCGTAGGCTGTGTCCTGACCTGTGCAGAAAAGGCACAGAAGCGTAGTATCTGCACAACTAACCCTATGTGCTAGTAAATGCCCCGCCTAACCTCGGCGAGGTAGTGACGAGGCTAAACTGGACCTACCATAAAAAAACCTGTACAGATATATGAATAATAGAAGGAGAACAAGAATTTAAACAAATAAAAGGGAAAGAGACATGCTGGGGAATAGCAATTCCATTATAACTTCTACAAACAAGAGATGGAACTGAATAAATAATAATTAAATAAGAAAGCCAATGAATCAATACTGCACGACATCACCCTTCGTGCTTTTATTCTCATTCCTCACTAAAACTGTCAAATATAATGCACGTCTTCACTCTTCGTGCTTTTACTCTAATTTCTCACCAAGAATGTCAAATATAATGCACGGCATCACCTTTCCTGCTATTACTCTCAATATACAGTGCACGGCATTACCCTTCGTGCTTTTACTCTCAAACACATAGTGCACGGCATCACCCTTCGTGCTTTTACTCTCTCTTCGTCGCCAAATCAATGGTCACAACCAAATGGGAAAGGAAATATATATCAAAACAAAATATTCCGCCAAGAGAGAATAATTCAACAATAACTTCCGGCAAGGGAGTACAACTCAACAATAGATCCCGGCAAGGGAAAAGTACCAAAAATTCCTCTTTAGTTCATTAGTTCTCGACTTTCACTTCATAGTTCTTGTAACAAGTAATTATCACAATTGTTCACTTCTTTCGCAATTTTAATAGCAAATATCACATCAGGGTCATGCTTGACTCGGGCGCATAGGTAACCGTCACCATACCTATACACTGACTCCACATAGCACATAGCAAATATCAACCTAGTCCTATTCCCTCAAGCCAAAGTTAGATCAAACACTTACCTCGAAAGCTTCCAACTCAACTCACGCCTCTAGAATATCTATACCCCTCGAATTCTCCTCGAAACCGGTCGAATCTAACAACAATTTACTCAAATGTATCAACAAATGCTAGTTAAATCAATTTGAATGCATAAGAATAAAATTCCCAAAGTATTACCAAAAAATTCCCAAAATACCCCCAGGCCCACGTGCTCAAAACTCTAGAAACAAACCAAAATCGCGTTACTCATTCCCCCCACAAATTCATATATGCAATTTGTTTTGAAATACCCCAAATTGAGGTCAAAATCCCCAATTTTATGAAAACCTAGGTTCTACCCAAAATCTCCATTTTTACCCATTGAAAACATTGATTTTAAGTTGAAATCATGATAAAAGATGTTAAAGTTTGAAGAAATTGAGTAAAAGTTGACTTACAAGTGATATGGGAGAGAAAGAGCCGAGGGAAAATAGCCAATGGAGGTTTGGGTTTTGAAAATATGAAAAATGAAGTTTGAAATCGGCTAAGTATAAGTTGCACAGTTGCAGATGTTGCAATTGCGAGATTGACTTCGCAATTGCAAACTCAGCAGAAGAAAGGCGGAACTCGCATTTGAGATATAATGTTCGCATTTGCGAACCCATGGCTTAGGCGGGGAAATTCGCATTTGCGAGATTGACTTCGTATTTTGTGAAGTCTGGCTGCAAAGGGGAAGAATCGCATTTGCGAGAAGTATATCGCAATTGCGCAGACTGGCCAAACAAAGGAGGATCGCATTTGCGAAGAAGCGGGCTAAAGGAGAAGCTCGCATTTGTGAATAAGTCTTCGCAAATGTGAAGACTTCAGACACCAACAGTAAAAATGCATCAAAATGAGCCTAACACCTATCCAAAACACACGCGAGCCCTTGGGGCTCCAACCCAAACATGCACCCAAACTCAAAACAACTTACTGACTTACTCCTGCGATCAAATCGCCAAAATAACATCAAAATCAAATAATCAACCTCCAAAACTCATGATTTTCATTTCAAAGTGCAAAACTTTCAAATTTTCCATTTTTAGTCCGAATCACGTCAAACGACGTCTATTTTCAACCAAACTTTACAGATAGCGTTTAGAACTCATTTAAGACTTTTTCCAGGCGTCGAAATCAAAATACGAGGCCGATACCATCTTTTTTGATCAATTTTCATTTTCATTTTTCCTTAAGCATTTTCAGAAAATAATTTCACGGAAAAGTTTCGTACTCGGGCCTGGGACCTTGGATTTCGATTCCGGGAATACGCTCGTGTCCCAAATTTCCTTGCGGACCCTCCGGGACAGTCACATAACGGGTCCGGGTCCGTTTAACCAAAATATTGACCAATGTCAACTATAGCAACATTATTATCAAATTTCATAGTTTTTAACAGAGAATTCAAATATTTCCACATAAACATCTTCCGCCTTCGTGCTCGGACTGCGCATGCAAATCGAGGTGACCAATTAAGATGCTTTTAATGCCTCATAAGTGCAAGGAAAGGTAGAATTACGGTGATGACCCTTTGGGTCGTCACATTCTTCATCCTCGAACGGACAAAAGAAGGAAATAACTTAGTTGGGGAATAGATGGGGATAAAGGCTCCGCATGTCGAACTTGGACTCCCAGGTCGATGCCTCGGGAAGCTGACCTCGCCACTGAACACGCACTGAAGGTAAACTCTGCGACCTCAACTGTCAAACATGTCAGTCTAAAATAGCCACCGGGTCCTTTTCATATAACAGATCCTTTTCCAATTGGAGAGTACTGGAATCTAACACGTGGGTGGGAACACCATGATACTTCCGAAGCACGGATACATGAAAACCGGATGCATAACTAACTAGCTAGGCGGCATTGCAAGTCTATAAGCCACATTCCCGACACGGTCAAAAATCTCAAATGGGCCAATATACCTAGGGCTAAGCTTGCCCTTCTTCCCGAACCTCATCACACCCTTCATAGGCGATACACGGAGAAATACCCTCTCACCAACCATGAAAGAAACATCCCTGACTTTACGATCTGCAAAACTCTTCGGCCTAGACTGAGCTGACCGAAGTCTGTCCTGAATGATCTTGACCTTATGCAAGGCCTCCTGTACCAAATCTGTTCCCAATAACCGAGCCTCTCCAGGCTCAAGCCATCCGACTGGAGACTGACACCGCCTACCATACAACGCCTCATATGGAGCCATCTGAATACTGGACTGGTAGCTGTTGTTGTAGGAAAACTCTGGTAAAGTCAAGAACTGGACCTACGAGCCTCCAAAGACAATAACGCAGGCTCGGAGAATATCCTCAAGAACCTGAATAGTCCTCTCGACTGACCGTCCGTCTAAGGGTGAAATGTTGTGCTCAACTGGACCTGAGTGCCCATCTCATGCTACACCGCTCTCCAGAAATGCGACGTAA
Source organism: Nicotiana benthamiana (assembly GCA_034376525.1). Taxonomy (NCBI): domain Eukaryota; kingdom Viridiplantae; phylum Streptophyta; class Magnoliopsida; order Solanales; family Solanaceae; genus Nicotiana; species Nicotiana benthamiana. Next base: position 78,536,990 of record CM067329.1, read on the forward strand.
ACTACGGACCCCGATCCAAAATAATATATATGGGCACTCCATGAAGGCAAACGACATCCCTGATATAAATCTCAGCATAAGTGGTGGAAACTGGGATGAAATGCGCTGACTTCGTCAGCCTATCAACAATAATCCATATAGCATCAAACTTCTTCCGAGTCATCGGAAGGCCAGTAGCTAAATCCATAGTGATTCTCTCCCACTTCCACTCGGGAAGCTCAATCCTCTGACATAACCCATCAGACCTCTGATGCTCGTACTTAACCTGCTGAAAATTTAGACAACGAGCCATATATGCAACAATGTCTTTCTTCACTCTGCACCACAAATAATGTTGTCACAAATCCTAATGCATCTTCGCGACGCCCGGGTGAATAGAATACCGAGAACTGTGGGCCTCCGCTAAGATCGACTGTCGAATACCATCAACATTAGGCATACAGGCTCGCCCCTGCAACCTCAATACGCCATCATCTCCCAAATTCATCTCCCTGGCGCCTCCCCACTATGCCGTGTCTCTTAGGACGCACAAATGGGGATCATCAAACTGCCGCTCCCGTATACGCTCCATCAATGATGAGCGAGCAACTGTGCAAGCTAACACCCTGTTGGGCTCAGAAATATCCGATCTCACAAATGTATTGGCTAAGTCCTGAAAATCCAAAGCAAGTGGTCTATGGCTGACTGGAATATATGCAAGACTACCCATGCGGGCGGACTTTCTACTTAGTGCATCGGCTACCACATTGGCCTTCCCCTGGTGGTATAAAATAGAAACATCATAATCTTTTAACAACTCCAACCGCCTCCGATGTCTCACTTTCTGCTTGAACAAGTACTTCAGGCTCTTGTGATCCGTGCACACCTCACACGTCACACCATACAAATAATGCCTCAAGATCTTCAAGGCATGAACAATGGCTGCCAACTCTAGGCCATGAACTGAATAATTCTTATCGTGGATCTTCAACTGCCTCGAAGCATATGTTATGACCTTGCCGTGTTGCATCAACATTGCACCAAGCCCGATGCGGGAAGCATCACAATATACAGTATAAGGTCTAGATCTCGTGGGCAAAACATACCGGTGCCGTAGTCAGAGCTTTCTTGAGCTTATGGAAGCTCACCTCGCACTCATCTGACCACCTGAACTGGGCACTCTTCTGAGTCAATCTAGTCATTGGTGTTGGAATGGATGAAAACCTCTCCACAAAACGTCTGTAGTAACCAGCTAACCCCAAGAAGCTCCGAATCTCTGTAGCTAAAGCTGCACTTTGAGAACTTGGCGTACAATAGGCTATCCTTCAGAGTCTGAAGAACTACTCTGAGGTGCTACTCGTGCTCCTCCTAGCTGCGGGAGTATACCAAGATATCATCAATGAATACAATTACAAATAAATCCAAGTAAGGCCTGAACACTCGATTCATCAACTCCATGAATGTTGTCGGGGCATTGGTCAACCCAAACGACATGACCAAAAACTCATAATGTCTATACCAAGAACGAAATGCAATCTTAGGGACATCAGACGCCCTAGTCCTTAGCTGATGATAACCAGACCTCAAATATATCTTCGAGAACACCCTGGCACCCTAGAGCTGGTCAAACAAATCGTCAATCCTCAGAAATGCATACTTATTCTTTATTGTCACCTTGTTCAACTACCGGTAAGCAATGCACAGCCTCATCGACCCATCCTTTTTCTTCAAAAACAACACTAGTGCACCCCAAGGTGATATACTGGGTCTAATGAAACCCTTATCAAGCAAGTCCTGAAGCTGCTCCTTCAACGCTTTCAACTCTGGCGGGGCCATGAGATATGCAACAATAGAAATAGGCTGAGTACCAGGAGCCAGATCAATATAGAAATCAATATCCCTATCGTGCGGCATACCCCGCAGGTCTGAAGGAAAAATATCGGGGAACCCCCAAACAATAGGAACAGAGTCGATAGAAGGAACCTCTGTGCTAGAGTCGCGAACATACGCCAAATATTCTAAACACCCCTTCTCAACCATACGTCGAGCCTTGACATACGAAAAAACACTACGGGTGGCATGACCTGGGGTCCCTCTCTACTCAGGTTGGGACAAATCAGGCAAGGTCAAAGTCACGGTCTTGGCGTGACAATCAGAGATAGCATGATACGGGGAAAACCAGTCCATCCCCAATATAACATCAAAGTCCACCATGTCTCAAAGCAATAAGTCGACACGGGTCTCAAGACCCTCCAATACCACCGCACAAGAATGATGCACTCGGTCGACCACTGTAGAACCACCAACCAACGTGATTCCACGACTCTACCACCCGGTCAATTCTGTTCCACTTAATCCCTCTTTCATGGCCACATATCTTTCCGGCTAAGGAATGGGAAATCTTTCTCCTGTTACATGAATCCAATTTTCATTTCATCCGGGAAAAGCCATCTTTTTCTCAACAATGTCTTTGTCATTTGATCCAATAGTGTTCCGTTAAATAGGAACATATTTTGTATACAAGAATACTCAAAGCCTCACTAGGCATGATCAAATAGGGTGCAAAATAGGATGACACATAATAATAAGTAGATCCTGGATCAAATAATACTAAAGCACCCCTATCTACGGTCTCTCCCTCCGTCTCTATGATCCCTACCCCCACCTCTAGCTGGCTGGGTGGCCTGTGGATCACCTGCTTCCTAAATCGTAGGGCGAGGACCTTGCTACTGAGAATTACTCGAGGCTCGAGGGCAAAATCTAACAACATGACCTATGTCACCACAACCATAACATTCCCTTGGCGGCTAAGACTGCTGGCCCTGTCGACCGGTATGTCCTCCCCTGAAGCTATGAAGTGGCGGTGCACTGATGGGGGATGGTGGTGCGCTCAAGGGCTGCTGATCCGAATAATACTGTTGATGACTCCCACCGCCTGATGTACCATGGGGAACCTGAAGTGCCGACTGGAAAGGTCTCGGGGGATGGCCTCTGTCATGGAAATCACTACCTCTTGATGAGGTACCACTAAATTTTCCAAAATGACAAGACCTCTTGTTTGAACCCTGACTACCTCCTCGATCCAGTGCCATCTCTACTCGGCAAGCCGCATTGGCCGCATCCTAAAAATTAATATCATTGCCAACTCCCATAGCCATATGAAGGTGAATCGGCTAAATCAATCCATCAATGAACCTCCGGACCCTCTCTCAATCTGCAAGGAGTATCACTACTACATGGCGTGCCAAGTCAACAAATCTGGTCTCATACTGTGCAACTGTCATGGAGCTCTGCTGAAGGCACTCAAACTATCTGTGAAGTGCCTCCTGCTAAGTGACGGGGAGAAACTTCTCCAAAAATAATTCCGCGAACTGATCCCATGTCAAGGCTGGTGACCCTGCTGGTCTAGATAAGCAAAAATCCCTCCACCAAGTCTTGGCAGACCCCACAAGCCTGAAAGTGCAAAAATTGACCCCATTGGTCTCTACAATCCCCATAGTCCTAAGGATCTCATGACAACTGTATAGAAAATGCTGGGGATCCTCCGATGAAGCACCGCTGAAAGTGGTGGTGAAAAGCTTGGATAACCGATCAAGTCTCCACAAGGCATCCGAAGACATGGTCATCATGTCTCCGGCCTGGGCCGTAACGACTGTCTGAGCTTCCACTGCGGGTTGAACAAACGAAATCTGAGTCTGGGGAGCCACCTGCTCCAGAGTACGTGTAGGAGGAGTCTGAACTCCTCCTCCAGCCTGAGAAGTGGCTGATGCTACTTGCAGCAATTCCGCTCTAGCAACACTGTCCATAAAACTTGCTATGCGGACAAGAGCATCCTGGAGATCCGAAGAAAACATCACTCCTCCTGGGACCTGAGCTGGGCCCACTGGAGCTGATGGAGCTGGAACCTCCTCATCAAAGTCAATATGAGGCTCCACCTCTGTAACTGCTGCCTGGGGTTGAGCTATGCCCCTGCTACGGCCTCAGCCCCTACCCCTTGCGGGAGCTGCTGCTAGGGGCTCGGGCTGCTGCTCGAATGAAGAAGACGCACGTGTTTTCACCATCTGCGAAAGAACAGAGTAGAACAACAATCAATATTTGAGAAATAGAATCGCACGACAAGAATGAACAAAGTGAAATTTTCCTAAATCTGTAGCCTCTGGGGGATAAATACAGACATCTCCATACCGATCCCTCAGACTCTATCGAGCTTTTTCGTGAGTTGTGAGACCCAAGTTACCTAGTGATCTGATACCAACTTGTCACGACCCAAATTTACCCACTATCGGGTGTCGTGATGGCGCCTACTGTCGAAGCTAGGCAAGCCAACCCCTTTTTAGTCATTTTTACAATAACCTCAATCTAAAGCAAATTTAATACTAAAGTAATTAATTAAAACATGTGAAAGACTTTTAGTAATAATAAAGATGACAAAATGTGGAAATTAACAACATGCCTTTATCCAGTATCTGGTGTCACTACTCACGGACGACCAAAAGAGTACTAACAATAATAGTCTGAAAGAAATACATCACATGTCTGTTTGATACAACTAAACAAACTGGAAAAGATAGAGCAGACTTAGGGCCCGCGAATGCCAGCGAACTACCTCAAAGTCTCTGGACTGAAGGATCGCCCCCTAACTACTGCTGCGGTCCGTAGGCTGTTTCCTGACCTGTGCATAAAAGGCACAAAAGCGTAGTATCAGGACAACCGACCCCATGTGCTGTTAAGTGCCCCACCTAACCTCGACGAGGTAGTGACAAGGCTAAACTGGACCTACCTTAAACAACCTATACAGATATATGCAATAACAGAAATAGAACAAGAATTTAAACAAATAAAAGGGAAAGGGACATGCTGGGGGAATAGCAGTTCAATTATAACTTCTACAAACAAGAGATGGAACTAGATAAATAATAATTAAATAAGAAAGCCAATGAATCAACAACTGCATGGCATCACCCTTCGTGCTATTACTCTCATTCCTCACCAAAACTGTCAAATATAAAGCACAGCATCACCCTTCGTGCTTTTACTCTCATTTCTCACCAAGAATATCAAATATAATGCACGGCATCACCCTTCGTGTTTTTACTCTCAATATATAGTGCACGGCATCACCCTTCTTGCTTTTACTCTCAAACACAGTGCACGGCATCACCTTTCGTGCTTTTACTCTATCTTCCTCGCCCAATCAATGGTCACAACCCAACGGGAAAGGAAATATATATCAAAACAAAATATCCCAGAAAGAGAGAATAATTCAACAATAAATCTCGACAAGGGAATACAACTCAATAAAAGGTCCCGGTAAGGGAAAACAGCTCAACAAAAAATCCTGGCAAGGGAAAAGTACCAAAAATTCCTCTTTAGTTCATTTACTTCTCGACTTTCACTTCATAGTTCTTGTAACAAGTAATTATCACCATTGTTCACTACTTTTGCAATTTTAATAGCAAATATGACATCACGGTCATGCTTGACTCAGACGCATAGGTAACCGTCACCATACCTATACACTGACTCCACATAGCACATAGCAAATATCAACCTAATCCCATCCCCTCAAGCCAAAGTTAGATCAAACACTTACCTCGAAAGCTTCCAACTCAACTCACGCCTCTAGAATAGCTTTACCCCTCAAATTCACCTCAAAACCGGTCGAATCTAACCACAATTTACTCAAATGTATCAACAAATGCTAGTTAAATCAATTTGAATGCATAAGAATGAAATTCCCAAAGTTTTACCCAAAAAATCCCAAAATACCCCCAGGCCCACGTGGTCAAAACTCGAGGTTCGAACTAAAACCGGGTTACCCATTCCCCTAGGAGTTCATATATGAAATTGTTTTTTAAATCGGACCCCAAAATGAGGTCCAAATCCCAATTTTATGAAAACCTAGGTTCTACCCCCAAATCCCCATTTTTACCCATTGAAAGCTTTGATTTTAACTTGAAATCATGATAAAAGATGTTAAAGTTAAATGAAATTGAGTAAAAGTTGACTTACAAGTGATTTGGGAGAGAAAGAGTCGAGGGAAAATCGCCAATGGTGGTTTGGGTTTTGAAAATATGGAAAATGAAGTTTGAAATCGGCTAAGTACAAGTTGCACAGTTGCAGATGTCGCAATTGCGAGATTTACATCGTAATTGCGAACTCAGCAGAAGAAAGGCAGAACTTGCATTTGCGATATAATGTTCGTATTTGCGAGCCCATGGCTTAGACGAGGAAATTCGCATTTGCGAGATTGACTTCGCATTTGCGAAGTCTGGCTGCAAAGGGGAAGGGTCGCATTTGCGAGAAGTATTTCGCAATTGCGGAGACTGGCCAAACAAAGGAGGATCGCAATTGCAAGATTTTCCTCGCATTTATGAAGAATCAAGCTAAAGGGGAAGCTCGCATTTGCGAATAATTCTTCACAAATGCGAAGACTGCGGACACAAGCAGTTAAAATGCTTCAAAATGAGCCTAAGACCTATCCGAAACTCACCCGAGCCCTCAGGGCTCCAACCCAAACATGCACCCAACCTCAAAAACAACTTACGCACTTACTCGTGTGATCAAAGCGCTAAAATAATATCAAAAGCAAAGAATCAACCTCCAAAACTTGTGATTTTAATTTCAAAGTTCAAAACTTTCAAATTTTCCATTTTTAGTCCGAAACACGTCAAACGATGTCCGTTTTCAACCAAACTTTACAGATAGCGCTTAACGCTCATTTAAGACTTGTACCGGGCGTCGGAACCAAAATACGAGCCTGATACCATCACTTTTGATCAATTTTCTTTTTCATTTTTCCTTAAGCATTTTCAAAAAACAATTTCACGGAAAAGTTTCGTACTCGGGCCTGGGACCTCGGATTTCGATTCCGGAAATACGCCCGGGTCCCAATTTTCCTTACGGACCCTCCGGGACCATCACATCATGGGTCCAATTCTGTTTACCTAAAATGTTGACCAGAGTCAACTATAGCAATATTATTATCAAAATTCATAGTTTTTAACACAGAATTTAAATATTTCCACATAAAAATATTCCAGCTTCGCGCCCGGAATGCGCACGAAAATTGAGGCAACCAATTAAGAGGTTTTCAAGGCCTCAGAAGTGCAAGGAAAGGGAGAATTACGGTGATGAGCCTTTGGGTCGTCACAAAAAATGTGGGTTTAGGGCTTGTGATTTTGAGACCTTCTAGGGTCGATTTGAGGGGTCAAACGAGCCTCGATTTTGGTGTTCTTAATATGTACGGACTCGTGAGAGGATGAAGAATATTTTGGTATAAAACTTCTATGTTTTGAGACGTGGGTCCGTGGCTCAGGCTTTGTCAAATTCGTGAATTTTGATATTTTCCGATTTCTTTCGATTGGGTATTGTATCTTTAGTATACTGCAACATATTTGTTGTAATTTTGGGAAGATTCGACACACGTGGAGGCCAATTCGAGGGGCAAAGGCATCGGGAATTAAAGAAATAGCTGGTTCGAGGTGAGTAATGCTTGTAAATGATATCCTCAGGGTTTGAAACCCTGGATTGCACATCGTAGCTCTATATTGAGGTGATACACGCGCTCAATGATGAGTGTGGGGTCATTTACTATTGGGGATTGTGACTTGGTCCATCCCGGTTGATATTTTAGCGCGTATTTGACTAAGACTTGTTATTTTTCACTATGACTTGGGCTTATTGCCATACTTGTGCTTCGTGCTGACTATTTGAAATACATGCACATCGTAGTGTTATATTGAGGTGAGACGTGCGCTCAATGATGAGCGCATGGTCATTTACTATTGGGGATTGTGACTTGGTCCATCCCGATTGATATTTTACCGCGTATTTGATTATGACTTGTTGTTTTTTACTATAACTTGGGCTTATTGCCATACTTGGGCTTCATGTCGACTATTTGAAATAGTTTGTGAACTTCCATTCCTCACTAATTAAAATATTATTTGAACTCCGTCCCACTTCAATTATACTGTTTCATGAACTCAACTATACTTTTACTCAACTTGAGATTTAAATGATTGTTGAACTGATGTTTGAGATGAGCACTATTATTTTATTGTTGCCGAAGGGGCTTATGATTATTTTCTAGATTGATTGAGGTCGAGGGACATATATAAGGATATGTTGAGTGATGTAAGGAGGATTTCAGGACTCGAGTGATATGTGAGGAGGCTTTCAGGCCTCGAGTGTATTGTAAGAAGGCTTTCAGGCCTCATGTTGATATGTACAGGCTTCAGGCAATATGATGATATAGAGCTTGGGCTGTAGGAGCCCCTCCAGAGTCTGCACCCCCACAGTGAGCGCGGGTACCCGTGTGATTTGAGACAGTGCTAACAATGACACTGCTTGATATAATTTGTTCAGGTAAAAATGAATGACCTGGAATAACACCGTGCGGTCAGGTAACAATGGCTGACCAGGAACTAATTTGTGCCCGAGGGGCTGGTACTATTCTATGTGATTGCCCGAGGGGCGAGTTTATATGTTTATTTTGCATACTTACTTGTCTTTTACTTGTTTAACTGTGGTATTTGTGCCCGAGGGGCGGATTTCTGTGCATAGCAGCACTAATTGTTTTAAAATTATCCCGCAACTGTTAAAAAGATCATTTTCAAAAGAGGTTTATAACTGTGTCAAGATATTTCTAAAGATTCCGCAGTTTCACTGATTTTTCTCAAAGAGTTTTATACTGCTTCTACACAACATTATGGTTGGTTATACGTGATTTCTTACTGCTCAATTATTATTTACCCATATTACTCACTGAGTTGGAGTACTCACTTTACTCCCTACACCTCGTGTGCAGATGCATGTATTTGTTCACCCGGTATCGGGTTTTGAGCTGATTTGTTGTTTCTTCAACAATTTCTGATCCTTAGTGGACCTCTTAGTAGGATTTGAACCTAGATGAAGTTCTAACCATCTATTAGAGAAAAAATAACGAACAGATCTTGTAGGATTCCCAAGAAATATTAAAGATTTGCTATCATAGCTGAGCAACGTGACTGCCAACGTCCGCGGCATCGGATTTTCTTAATTTAATTCTAAATTCTATTCTGTATACTACTGGCCATATGGACATATTTAGACTCTTTTAGATGCTCGTGACCTATGAAACCCCGGTTTGGGCGGTGTTTTGGTTGTACTTCCGCTGAGTAATGTTATTAAATTATTTTTAAAATTATTTATTCATGATTATCTATTTTTGAAAAAGGCAAATAGGGTTGATTGGCTGGCCTTATCTTCACGAGAGGCGCCATCACGACCGTAGCGGGGTTTGGGTCGTGACAGTATTGGACCCATATTTTTGTTCCGAAAATAAATCTTATACCATGTCGTTGTGACTCTATTGTGTCTTATACCTTTTTCTTGATGGAAATGAGTCTTATACCATGTTTTTGAGACTCTATTGTGTACTGTACATGCTTGGGTTAATGATTATCAATGTTGAACATGATTCATGATAATTTCTTGGTAATTGACCATTGTTGAGAATTGGCTCAAGTTAAGATTCATTTTGTAAAGTAACTGTTGAAATGAGATTGATTATAGTTGATTCCCTTACCGTGATGTTATTGTATATATTGTTGATTCCCTTGCCGGGACGTATTGTTTCTATTGTTGGGTGAGTAAGAGTGTAAAGTACGAAGGGTGATGACGTGCATAATATCGTGAGTGATTGTTAATGAACAAAGGGTGATGCCATGCCGATATTGTGAGCGTTAATGCACAAAGGGTGATGTCGTGCCATGAATTGAGAGTTGATGCACGAAGGGTGATGCAATGCCAATTTCTTTAGAGTTAATGGACGAAGGGTGATGTCATTCCATGATTATGAGAGGTAATGCATCAAGGGTGATGTCGTACTGTTTGTCTTGTTTCATATAGTGAGAACGAGAGTAAAATCATGAAGAGTGATCGCGTGCACGTGTTACTATTTCATTATTCTTGTTGATACGAATATGATGTTCGTTATGCTTCTCTATTGGTTTATTGTTGGACCTTGATATTTCCCACAACATGTCCCCTTCTCATCTTTATCTATTATTTCTCGTTTCTATTTTTCTGTTTGTATATGATTTAACTGTACAAGTTTATATGGTTGTCGTGTCCTAGCATCGCCACTTCTTCGCCGAGGTTAGGATCGACAATCACCAGTACATGGGATCGGTTGTACTTATACATCACTCTATACTCTTTTGTGTAGATTTCGGTGCTGAACCTAGTGAATACCTTGCAGTAGGTGTCTTCAGTCCAGGGAGACCAAGATAGATCTGCTGGCGTTCATAGAGCCTGAAGTTTCCGCTTTCCCTGTTTTTATTTTCTTTTGTCTCATCTACTTCAAGAACAACTGTATTTCTTTCAGACTTGTATTTGTAGTAAAAATATTAGTCGTTCGGGGATTGTGATACCCGATCTATTAGGGTAGCAATGTATTAGACTGTTGGTTTGCTATGTCTTTTTCGCGTTTCTTAATTATCTTGCTCAACCAACATCTACATATATGTGATTAATAAAAATGGTGGTAACAATTGTAATTTTCGACTTGCCTAGCTTTCACGAATAGGTGTCATCACGACTCCCGAGGGTGAAAAATTCGGGTTGTAACAAGGAGTCTTAAGGATCTTAATTCCCAAAATTAAATTGGCAACTTCTAAGTCTTTAATATCAAACTTACTATTAAGCATGCTCTTAGTAGCATTTATTTTAGCAATATCGTTGCTCATTATCAACATATCATCCATATATAAATAAATAATGACTAGTTGGTATGGAATATTCTTAATGTAAACACATTTGTCACACTTATCGATCTTGAAACCATTCGATAATATTGTTTGGTCAAATTTTGCATGTCATTGTTTTAGTGCTTGTTTTAGTCTGTAGTGACTTAATAAGTCGACACACCTTCTTTTCTTTTCGGGGAACTACAAACTTTTCAGGTTGTTCCATATAAGTTTATTCCTCCAAATCTCCATTTAATAAGGATTTATTCACATCCATCTGATGGATTTGAAGGCCATACATGGCGGCTAATGCTATTAGCACCCAGATACGTGCAATCCTTGTTACCGGCGAGTATGTGTCAAAGTAATCAAGACCTTCTTGTTGTCTAAATCCTTTAATAACAAATCTTGCCTTATATTTGTCAATAGTACCATCAATTTTCATTTTTCTTTTGAAAGTCCACTTAGAACCCAAAGGTTTATTTCCTAGAGGAAGATCAACCCATTCCCAAGTATGATTATATAATATGGATTCTATCTCACTATTGACTACCTCTTTCCAATATTATGCTTCCAAGGAAGACATTGATTCTTTGAACGATTGAGGCTCATTCTCCAATAAGAATGCAAGAAAATCGATCCAAAGGAATTAGTTGTCCTTTGACGATTACTACATCTTGGATTTTCCTCATTAAAATTACTTTCCGTTGGTTCTTTCCGAGGTCGCTTAGATTTTTCACAAGATGAGTCACATTCCATTTTATACGGATAAATATTCTCAAAGAATTTAGTGTTATCTGATTCAATTACTGTATTAATATGAATGTTGGATTTTTCTTATTTATGAATAAAAAACAATATGTCTTACTAATTGTTGCATATCCTATGAAAACGCAACCAACGGTTTTTGGTCCAATCTTTACCCTTTTAGGTTTAAAAGCTTGCACTTTAGCCAAACATCCCCACACTTAAAATATTTTAAGTTGAGTTTCCATTTTCGTGTGGAATTAATTATATTTTTCTATGGGGAACTTGATTGAGTATTTGGTTAGCTGTAAGAATAGCTATCCTCCACAAGTTCTGACGTAAATCAGAACTTATTAACAAGGCACTCATCATTTTCTTTAACGTTCTATTCTTTTTTTCCGCAATTTCATTAGATTGAGGTGAGTAAGCGGCAGTTGTTTGATAAATAATACCATATTCCAAATATATTTCTTCAAAAGGAGATTCATATTCTCCATCCCTATCACTTCTTATCATTTTGATCTTTTTATTTAGCTCCATTTCAACTTCATTTTTGTATTGCTTGAATGCATCAATTGCTTCATCCTTGCTATTAAGTAAGTAAATATAGCAATATCTAGTAATATTATCAATAAAAGTTATGAAATACTTTTTTTCCCGCGAGATGGTATTGAATTCATGTCGCAAATATTTGTGTGAATTAAGTCTAAAGGATTTGAATTCCATTCAACTAATTTATAAGAATGTTTAACATACTTTGATTCCACACATATTTGACATTTCGTGTTATTGCACTCAAACTTAGGTAATACATCTAAATTAATTATTTTTCACAAAGTTTTGAAGTTGACGTGACCTAAACATTCATGCCATAAATTATTAGACTCAAGCAAGTAAGAAGAAGCTGAAATTGTATTCATATCAATGACAATTACATTGAGTTTGTAAAGGCCCTCAATAAGGTAATCTTTCCTACATACTTTTTATTCTTACTAACTACAACCTTGTCAGAAATAAAAGTACACTTAAAGCAGTTCTTGACTAGAAGTGATGTCGAGACTAAATTCTTCCGCATTTCAGGAACATAAATGACATCATTTAGAGTCACAATCTTTTAAGAAGTCATCTTCAAAGCTATCTTGCTCGTTCCTTCAATTTTTGTAATAGGGGAGTTTGCCATAAAAGATGTTTCGTGGTCCAGCGGTAGCATAAGAAGTTAATAACTCCTTGTTAGCAAAAATATGATGAGTTGCCCCCGAATCAATTGACCATTATCTAGGATTTGTGACTAGGTTGCATTCAGAAAGCATGTCACATTAATCGTCTAGTTCATCGTTCTTCTCAATCATATTTGCTTGGCTTTTTTTTGCCCTTCTTTGGTGCACAGCAGTCAGCAGCTTTGTATCCAACATTTCCATAATTGTAGAAATTACCTTTGAACTTCTCTTTGCTCGGGTAATTCTTTGGTCTAGACGACTTCTTTCTCTTTAGGATCGTTAAAGCTTCCTCAACAATATTTGCACCCTTTATTGTTGAAATTCCACGAGACTTCTTTTCTGTAGCCTTGTTGTCCTCTTCAATTCTTAGGCGAATAATAAAGTCTTCCAACGTTATCTTCTTGTGCTTATGTTTCAAGTAGTTTTAAAGTCCTTCCACATAGGAGGCAACTTTCAATAAATGCAGCAATCTGAAACGCTTCATTTATGATCCTACCAACAATCATAAGTTTAGAATTAATAATATAATCAATATCTTTAATAAAAATATTGATTCGATTGATACCTTCAACAAGGAGCTCAAGAATGATGACTTACAATTCTTGAACTTGAGGTATAAAAACCTTACTGTCAACCATTTTAAAGTCCAAGAACTTTGCGGAAACAAACTTCGTAAGTCCAGCATCTTCCATCTTGTACTTCTTTTCAAGAGCGTTCCCCAAATCTTTCAAAGTTTCCATGACACTGTAAACATTGTACAAGGTATCTTCCAAACAACTCAATATATAATTTTTGCACAAGATGTCAGAATGCTTCAATGCCTCCATGACCACAAACCACTCATTAGCCGGAGTTTCTTCTCCCAAGATTGGAACGTCCTCGCTGATAAAGCGTTGCAGATCGAGTGTGGTCAGGTAGAAGAACATTTTCTACTGCCAGTGTTTGAAGTCCACGCCTGAAAAAATTTTCGGCTAATCTGTCGGTGCCAACGCCGGTGCAGTCATTGTGCGACTTGAAGACGCAGTAGCTATTGCAGCAGTAGTCGTCCCAACAGAACCATTTTGTTATTTCGTACTTGTTGTTATTTCTCTGTAAAAGAAATTGACATAAAGAGAATTAGTATCTCGGTGAAGTTTTTATATCTTCAAAATGAATACAAATAGCCGAGAAGAGAATCACAAGAATTTTAATCTCGGATTGAGTAGAAAGTCACAAAGACTTTAATCTCAAACTGCAGTAGAAAATTTGAAGATTTTAATCTCCAAAAAGGTGAGTAGAGAATCAATACGATTTTAGTCTCCCAAACCAGAAAGTAAAATGAACACATAAATAAATTTTAAATTCCTTAAACTTGTTAGTATTATGTATTCAAAACCAGAAAATCAGAAAACGTTAGTTTAAAAAAACAAAATAAAAACTTCCGAGCCACAAGTTTCTTATATGTCCTTACGAAATTTAATCCCCTCACAATTGCCCAAGGTTTCAAATTAATTTCTCCCATGATAGAATGGAATAACTATTCCGTGATAGTGCCACTTCAAATCAGAAAACTTCGGCAAACTCAAATCGGGGAGCAAATAACACAAAATACTTACATTTTTTACTTTGAAAAATAATGCAGAATGCAGAAGACTAAGGGGAGAGATTTTCAGACTTCGGTGGTGAAAAATGAGGCTGAGCCTCTCTATTTATAGCGACGACAATAACACAAGGCTTGTTCTCTTCTCAACTCTTTAAGAGCTAGAAGAAGTGTTTCTATATACAAGCGCAGTAGTTTTCCTCTTCCTAGCCCACGAGGGACAAAGTTCCTTTGTAAAGGAAACTAATTCAAAATTTCATTTTTCCCCATTTTCCCCCACTATTTTCCAATTATACTTTTTTTGTCAATTAAAAAACCCAACAAAAATCCCTCCCAAATTATTTCTAAATCTATGATTTCCAAATTAAAACTAAACCAAATCCATGCCTTTGTTTTAAATAAATAATAACAATAAGTCAGTGACATTAGTGGCAAAGGCAAAAATTTTGTCAAGAAAATTCAGAAAAAATGATATTTTATGTTTAAGAAATTTAACTATATATACAATATAATTTTTCGATTTAGAAAATTTAGTTGAATTGCTTTAGTAAACGTACAGGGAGCTTATAGATGGATCTTATTTACTCTCCAGCTGAAATGCAATTTGCTGCGAGCATACATTATTCGAGATGATCTTTTTGAACGGCAAACGTTTAAATTAGACGTTATTGGAGTATTAATTTAATATTACATTAAAGAAATAGCTCTATAAGTAAGGCAAAATCACACATAAAAGTGTCACCCTTTGGTTCCTTATATTTTCTCATCCTATATACTTCCTCTGTTTCGGTATATGTTAATTTATTTTCTTTTTGATCCATTTAAAAAAATATTTTTTTAAATTTGAAAATAATTTAATTTAATCTTATAATTCTACTCTTAATAAGAAGCTTTTATAATTATACAAATATTATGGGCCCCTTTTTGACTTGTTTAGAACCATAAATTTTCAAAGTCTTTTTTTTTTAAACTCTATACTCAATCAAACATGTTAATATAAATTGAAACGAGAGAGCAGAAGAAAGAGAAAACAAAGAATGCAATTGTACAAGAAACCAATCACCTCAAAGACAAGAAATTGGAGAACAAAGACGACTTGTCTGGTGAATAACAAAAAGGATTATGCTTGTTGAGTGAGAATAAGAACACAAGTGACATTTTTTTAACGACCCTTGGAAAAATATACAGAAGACAAATGGAGACACAATAGTTGACGAGGAAATTTAAATATTTTTCTTTTATATATTACAGCTTTTTATTAGAAAAAAAAAAGGTACACGAGATGACTTAATAGAGGGACAGTTCATTCATTGGTGTCAAGATTACTTGAAATGAGAGTAGAGAATAAGCAGGGGCGGACACAAGTGGTGAAAAGTGGGTTCAAATGAACCCGTTTCGTTTAAAAATGATATTGTGTATGTATATAAATTACAGATAAAACAAGATAAATTTGTATAGAAATTATTTTTGAGCTCGCTTATTCGACTTATACTGCTTATGTTAGTTACGAACTTTTTTAATTAAACCCACTTACATAAAATTCTTGGTCCGCCATGGAAAATAAGGACATGGTCAATAGAATGTCGTGTTGCCTAATCTTTTTTAAGTGAACCAAAATCAAATGAGGAAGCAATCCATATAAGCGGGTGTTTGGACATAAGAATTGTGGAGTTCCGGCAAAAAGTAAAAAATAAAGAAAAATTCAAGTAAAAAGGGTATTTGAAAATATCATTGAAGCAAAAAAAGAACTATTCATTGAAATGAATAATGAATAGAGTTATCCACTTTTACTGGATTAATTTACAGTGTAGTGATATAGATAAAAATCTTTCGCACAATAGGCATGTGAACAATTCTCATTGTCTCACTTCTTTTTCATTCTTGATGGCCAGTATAATAAAGTTTAAAAAAATATATATTTTGTATATCGAGGCTATAAAAAGAAAAAGTAAACACACGTTTCAAGTCGCCAAATGCTTTAAAATCATAGTTTTGAACTGCCTCCCAATGTGATTCCAAATCTAGTAAACACGTTCAACAGGGCCATTGTAAACTTAGGCCGTTTGGTTGGAATAAGCCTTACGGCGATACAAGTTATGTTGAGATTAATTATATTTGGATTATTGCTTATTTATTATTTGGTATGTTATATTAAGAATGACAATTATATAATTTTTAAAAAGAAGGTATAAGTAATATCGGTGCTAATTACCCCACCCTCTATAACGTATAAGTTATTTCGGTATTAAAATTAATACCGGAATAATTAATACCTAATTTGCTAACCAGACAAAGTATTAAGGTGATATTAAATTTTATACCCCCATATACCTTCTTGTGCGTCATACCAAGAGATTCCATAGTTTATTTGGCGAAACTTATAAAATTAGCTTATTTTGAAAAGTACTTATGGTGAAAAGTATTTTGTGTTCGATTAATTAATCTGAAAAGCTCTTTTGAGCAACAGTTAATGTCTGACCAAATTTTTAAAATGTAATTCTTTAAAATAAGCTACTTTTTCTGCTTCTTTAAAAAAAATCGAAAATATTTTTTTATTTCTAAAAGCTTGGCCAAATATCTTAATATTAGAAAAAATCACTTTTAGCAAACATAGGTACTTTTGCCCAAGAGTAAACTTGCCATTTGCCAAACAAGCCAATTAATCAATTTTATAGCCTCTTTGGCCATATATTTTTTTGGCCAAAAATATTTTTTTTTTTGTTTTGCTAAAAGCACTTTTACTAAAAATTAAGGTGTTTGGTCAAATTTTTGGAAGGAAAAATATTCTTCTGAGGAGAAGCAGAAAAATTAGGTTCTCTCCAAAATTATTTTTTTTTGATTGGCCTTTTTTTGAAAAATATACTTCAAAATAATTTTTTAAAAACTTAATTAAATATTAATTGTTGCTCAAAAATACTTTTAAACTAATTAACTAAATACAAACTATTTCTTACTAAAACTACTTTTTAAAAAAGTACATTTTATAATAAACTAATGTACTTTAAAGATTGGTGCAACCTGAATAGTTAGTGGAAGGGCGGTAGGATCCCAATTCCAATGAAACCGCGTAGTTAACCGAAGAGCAAACTCAAATGGCACTTTGATTTTTCGCCAATTGAGTTTGAGGATGCTTAGGTGGATGTGTGGGCACACCAGGCTAGATAAGATTAAGAATGAAGTTATTCGACAGAAGGTAGAGGTGGCCCCGGTGGACGAGAAGATGCGGGAAGCGAGACTGAGGTGGTTCGGGCATGTACGGAGGAGGGGTCCCGATGCCCCGGTGAGGAGCTGCGAGCGGCTGGAGATTGTTGGTGGTCGGCGGGGTAGAGGGAGGCCTAGGAAGCATTGGAGAGAGGTGATTAGGCAGGACATGACTAGTATGCAGGTTACCGAGGACTTGACCCTTGATAGGGGAGTCAGGAGGTCTAGAATCAGGGTTGCAGGCTAGGGGCTCTTAGAGTCCTTCGTTCGCCCCACACGGGGTTGGGTGTGGGATAGTAGGGTTACCCGTAGATGACTAGTGTTTTAGCGTACGTCCCCTCTTGGTTGGTAATATGATAGTTGTCGCTTGTTATTGTCGCATGCGACGGTATTTATGTTTCTTATGTTTGCATAATCATTTACGTTATTTCTGCAGGATTACTTATGCTTTGTTTTGTTACTGTGTTTTGTCTTGGTTCCTAACTTTATCTTTGTTTTCCAATGCAGCTTTTCATTCTGTCCTATGCGCCGAGGGTCGCTTGGAAGCAGCCTCTCTGCCCTTTTCGGTAGGGGTAAGGCTGTCTACATATTACCTTCCCCAGACCCCACCTGGTGGGAGTATACTGGGTAGTTGTTGTTGTTGTTGTTGTTGTTGAGTTGAGACGCTTTTGTCAAAACCCAGCTTAGCTAGCTGTCACAGTCTGGCCATCACACGATAAATTTTATTTTGTATCTCATATAATTTATATTTAATTATATTTTTGGATCCACAGAAATTTGGATCCATAAAATCGTAAGATAAAAAAGTTAACTCATACAATTGATGATGTTAGTTGTGAGAAATACAAAATCAAAATATTCCCCACCACGCACATATCTTTCTCTCTCTTGAAGTCACCTGGATCCTCTACACGGGCTTTGAACACTTCTTTTGTCCTTCGGCTCTTGTCTTCTTCTCATTTACTTGTGTTTGAAAATTAGACTTGGATAAAAGAACATCCGCGGATCCAAGATTCAGTGGACATTTGGACATAAGAATGTAAAATATCGGAAAAAGTTAAAAGAAAAATAAAAAAGAAGAAAATAACAAAAATAGTATTTGAAAATTAGAGTTGTATTTGAACATAATTTAATTTTGAGGGTTTTCTAAATTTTTGTGAGTAGTTTGAAGTGAAAATTTTGAAAAATAAATTTTTAAATTTTTTAAACTTTTTAAAAATTTTGAAATTCATCTTCAAGTGAAAATAAAATTTTTTATGACCAAATACTAATTTTGAAAAAAAAAAGAAAAAAATTTCAAGACAAAAAAAACACGGGCCCTTAAAGTTGCTGGTTCAATCTAAATAGTATTTTCAAACCTCATTAATAAAAATAAAAAAGTGATTAAGAGACGTTTGTCCTACAGATCAACCCGATGATGGAGTTTAAGGCTGAATCTACGAGAATCTAGGGGCTAAGCTCGAAGATAAAAGAAGCTAAGCCAGGGCACTGCCAAAAAAATATCTTAGAGAATTTAGATGAGAGAAAAGAATGATTATATTATTTTGAAAAAAAATTAAATCTCTGTACATGAATTACAATATATATAAAGGGATGAATCATATGCAAGTGGATCACTAAAATGAAATCTCTTCAACTAATTCTAACTGACTATGTAACTAACACTGTCTTTGCCTAACCAACTATGCCATATCAGCTTTATCCGTAGCTAACTTCTACCACATCAATTGCCAACTCAGTTCTCCTTTATGTCTTGCAACAATACCCCCTGCAAAAGAACACCCTTATCCTCAATGGTGAAGGTAGGAAATTTTATCTTGCAAATTAGAAAGTTATTCCTAGGTGGCATGAGCAGCATCAATGTCGGTTCACCTAACAAGAACTTGTCATATACCATTATTTCCTCGAGTAACCAATCTTCTATCAAGAACAGCTTCAGGCAAAGGACAGTAGGTGCTTGATAGATGCAGAACAGAACATAAGGATGATTAATAGCCTTTGGGATTTCTAAGCACCTTTTAAGTTAAGAGACATAGAATGTGGGATGAATCAAGGCATCAGCCGGTAATAATAGGTGATAAGCAACTACTCCCACCTTAGATTCAATAGGATAAGGACCAAAATATTTTGCAGCGAGCATATTGAAGGGCCTATTGGCTATAGAACCTGTTTGTATGGTTTCAGCTTCAAATATACCCACTGACCAGCCTCAAAATGTCTATCAGTGTTGTGTTTGTTGGCCAAGTCTTTCGTCCTCTGTTGAGCTCTTGACAAATGCCATTTTAGAATCTTCAAAATAGGCTCTCTAACTGCTAAATATCTATCTACCACTTCAATATCAGTTTCACCAACTAAGCGGGGAAGATGTATATGGGGTTTCTGACCATAGAGATCTTCATAATGAGTGTATTTAATAGAGGAATGGCAGGTCGTATTATACGATCATTCAGCAAGAGACAAATAAGAGGACCAATCCTTTGGGCTATCAGAACAAAAGCACCTTAAGTAAGTTTCTAAAGTTCTGTTTAAGACCTAAGTCTGCCATCAGTTTGGGGATAGTAGGCTATGGATCTTTGTAGCTGAGTGTGACGACCCGGCCGGTTATTTTTGAAATATATGCCCTGATCCCCTATTAACTATTTTTCCCATGTTCATTTCTTCTATTTTGATTTGTCGGGACGTTCGGTGTTGAGTTTTGGAGAATTTTGGAACACTTAGTCCCTAAATGAGAGTTTAAGTATTGAAAAATGGTTCGTAGTCAGAACAGTATAAAGACGGCCTCGAAATGGAAATACGACGGTTCCATTAGCTTCGTTAGGTGATTTCGAGGGTGGGAGCGTGTTCGGAATGTATTTTTGAAGTCCGTAGCAAAATTAAGCTTGAATTGGTGAAGTTAGTATTTTAGCGATTTCCGGTTGATAGATGAAATTTTGATCCAGGAGTCAGAATGAAATTCGGAGAGTTACAGTAGCTTCATTAGGTAATTTGGGATATGCGTGCAAAATTTTAAGTCATTCGGACGTGTTTTGGATGGGTTTTTGATCGAATGCATGTTTTAGAAGTTTAAAAGAACTTAGGCTTCAATTCGATGTAATTCAATGATTTTGTGTTAGTTGAGGTATTTTGATAATTGCAACAAGTTTATATGATTTATTTAGAGAATAACGGGGTAAGTGTTCTTATCTCAATTTTGGTTGTATAACTTAAATCTATTACGAGTTTTGGCGTTTAATCTAAGGATTTTGTTGGAAAAGTGTAGAAAGTCATCTTGGATAGAATCACTGATTTGAGGGTAGAAATGATATGGGAATTGTATAATTTTGGTATGGTTAGACTCGCGAGAGTGCGAGATTTTTGAAAATATAAATTTACCCAGTTCCGAGACGTGGGGCCCGAGCGGCATTTTGGTTATTTTATATAATTTCGCATATTAGCTTAGAATTTAATTGTAGAATAAAGTACTTGAATTATTATTTACAATATGCAATTTAATTGAATAGAGTTGAGTCATTTGGAGTCGGATACTCATGGAAAGAGCGTGGTTTCAAGTTGACTTGCACTTGTTCGAGGTAAGTGGCCTGTCTAACCTTGTGCGCGAGACTTTGTCCCTTAGGATTTTATATTTGGTAATTGAATGCCTTGTACGTGAGGTGACGAACGCATACTTGAGCTAATTGTTGAAAACTCATTTTAACTTAGACTATTTAAATTGAGTTTTCTTGCTTACCTATTTTATTCAAATTGCAAAATTTAACCTGTGTTGGTTTTGAGGAGCATATTTAGTTGACTTACTTGCCTAATTACTTAAACTGCCTATTTGCTTAAACGTCCCTATTTGCTTCCTATGAAGCATGTCAGGCTAGAGACTATTATTTGCTATGAGTTTGGTAATTATTTGATATTTTGTGCAGTAGTAGTATGTTTTAAATTTGGGACTACGGGACGGTATTCCGCGAGATCCCCTGCACGCTTATATTGTGAATTGGGAGTGCGTGATATAAAGAGATCCCTAGCATGCGTGTATATAATATATTGAGGATACCAAGAGATCCCATGATTATTAGTGAGGATACCAAGATATCCTCAGGATACCAAGAGATCCCTGAATTATTATTAAGGATACCAAGATATCCTTGGAATACCAAGATATCCTCGATTGTCATTCCGATTATGATAAGTATTTTATTGGTATTGTTTTATTTTAACTTTCTATCACTGTAATTCCTTATTTATCGTATTTCAATTCTAGTCGTAGATTTTATCTATATTTCCCTCTTTATCATATAAGTTATTATGTTTACCTAAGTAGGTCCCTGACGTTCCTCGTCACTACCCAATCGAGGTTAGTCTTGGCACTTACTATGTACCGCTATGGTGTAATCATGCCACTTCTGTGCATGTTTTTCATGTGTAGCTCTAGATACCTCCACTCAGGCGCACTATCCTCGCGGCGGAGAGATCTAGCAGAGACGTTGAGGTATGTTTGTTACCTATGTAGACCAGGAGTCTCTATCTTATTCCAACTTTTGTATATGATTTTCCCTTCATTCGGTTGTGTAGACATTCTGGAGTTAGAGCAGTATATTTTGTTTCTATTAGCCTGTGTTTCCTATGAGTTTCCAAATTTTGGGTGTTTTGTTTTTTGGATTTTGTGATATGGGTTGTATTATGCCAAGTGGAACTTATACACAGTTTCTCTTGACAGTAAGATTTTAGTTATTTGCTTCCGCAAGTTAGTTTATTCTTTCGCAAGTTAGTTTAATTTCAGCAAGTTGTGTAAATTCTGCATTATTAAGCTTACCTAGTCGTAGAGATTAGGTACCATCACGACATGTTCACGGAGGGCGAACTCAAGTCATGACAAGTTGATATCAGAGCTCTAGGTTCATAGGAGTCAAAAAACACATGCCGATTTATTAGAGTCTCGCTGATCGGTACAGAGACATATGTGCTTATCTACGAAAGTCTATGTAACTGTTTAGGAAAAATCTTCACTTCATTTGATTTCCTTGTTGTGCGATATTTTTTACACCAATTCTACGTTTTCTATCTTCTATTCTCTCACAAATGGTGAGGACACGTGCTACCCGAGATGATCAAACACCCGCGCCCCCTACCACAGCCGTCAGAGTCTAGGGCTGGGATCGAGGCTATGGACGTGCACGTGGTGCAGCTAGAGCACCTGTGCGAACTACCACTAAGGTACCGCCAGTAGATCTAGTTGGAGTTCAGACACTGGTCACACCTACAGTTACTACTACTCCAGCTCTTTAGGAGACTTTGGCACAGTGTATTAGCATGTACACCATGTTGGCTCACACAAGGTTGCTTCCCCTTGTAGTAGCCACATCCTAGGCCGGGGAAGGAGTACAGACTCCCGCCGCCCGTACTCCTGAGCAGCAAGTGCGTGCTGAGCAAGCCCCAGAAATCATTCCTGTATAGCCTGCAGTGACAGTTCAGCCCGAGAATGGGATAGCAATTTTCGAGGATGAGTAACGTAGACTTGAGAGGTTCAAGAAGTATGATCCTCCGGTTTTCAGCGGACTAGCATCAGATGACGCCTTGGGATTTCTAGAAGATTGTTACCGTATTCTTCGTATTATGGGTATAGCAGAGTCCAGTGGAGTTTCCTTTACTTCCTTTCAGCTTTGGGGAGCCGCGTATGATTGGTGGCGCACTTAGACATGTTTATGAGAGAATTTATCCCTCAGAGTCTCAAGGATACATGTCGTGCAGAGTTTGAACATTTGCGCTATGGTTTTATGACCGTTTCAGAATATGCTATTCGTTATACCAGATTGGCCAGGCATGCACCAGTCTTGGTTGCAATTGTTCGCGAGAAAGTTCGCCGGTTTATTGAGGGTCTTATTGCACCTATCAGATACTCGAGAGTTAGAGATGGACATTCTTTATCAGCCGGTGTGAGCATTGCTAGAAGGATCGAGGGTATGCCTGCCAGGGAGCGAGAGGAGAGAGACGCCAAGAAGTCTCGAGAGTCAGGACACTATTCTGGTGCATGTACTGCAGCATCAGGTCGTTGTGGCAGAGGTTATGTGGGTCACCCTGTTCATTCAGCTCTTCCAGCATGCAGCAGCACTCTAGCTCCACCTATACCACAGGCGCCTTATTATGCAGCTCCAGTTTCTAGCGTGCCTCCTACACGGGGTATTACCAGAGATAAGTCAAGTAGATTTTGCCACAGCCATTCACAACCATCACATCCTCCCAGAGCTTGTTTTGAGTATGGTGACACCCTCCATATGATGAGATATTACCCTAGACTTGGTAGAAGTGCACCTCTGCAAACTGCTCAGTCACAGCGTGCTCCTCAAAGTTCGCATGCTATAATTCCAGCTCCAGCTGCTACCCCACCTGCCCAGCCAGATAGCGGTGGAGGTCGAGGAAATATAGGTTGCCTTTGAGGGAGAGGCCAGGCCAGATATTATGCTATTCCTGCCTGTACTGAGGTTGTTGCCTCCAATTCTGTTATTACATGTATTATACTGGTCAGTCACAAAGAGGCATCGGTTCTATTCGATCCCAGATCTACTTATTCATATGTGTCTTCTTATTTTGCTCAACATTTGGGTATGCCCCGAGATTCTTTGAGCTCTCCTATTTACATTTCCACTCCTGGGAGATTCTGTTGTTGTGGATCGTGTTTATCAGTCATGTTTGGTTATTATTCATGGTTTTGAGACCAGAGCAAACTTATTATTACTCGACATAGTGGATTTTGATATTATCTTGGGCATGGACTAGTTGTTGTCTCATTATGCTATTCTTGATTGTCACGCCAAGATCGTGATGCTGGATATGCAAAGTATTCCGCATCTTAAGTTGAGTGGTACACTAGATCACACTCCTTGCAGAGTTATCTCTTTTCTTAAAGCTCAGCGTATGGTTGATAAGGGGTGTGCTGCTTACTTAGCTTATGTGAGGGATTTTAGTATTGATACTCCTTCTGTTGTTCAGTCCTAGTGGTGCGGGATTATCCTGATGTGTTTCTAGCTGATCTTTCGGGCATGCCGCCCGACAGGGACATTGATTTTGGCATTGATTTGTTTCCGAGCGCTCAACCCATTTATATTCCTCTGTATCATACGGCTCCTCCTAAATTGAAGGAGCTGATGGATTAGTTACATGAATTTCTTAATAAGGGTTTTATTCGACCTAGCGTTTCACCTTGGGGTGCTCCTGTCTTGTCTGTAAAGAAAAAAGGATGGTTCTATGCGTATGTGTATTGGTTACCACCAGTTGAATAAGGCTATAGTGAAGAACCATTATTCTTTGCCTCGTATTGACGATCTATTTGACCAGCTTCAGGGCATATAGGTGTTTTCTAAAATTGACTTGCGTTCAGGTTACCATCAGTTAAAGATTCGGGATCCAGACATCCCGAAGACTGCTTTCAGGACTTGGTATGGTCATTACCAGTTCCTTGTTATGTGATTTGGGCTGACCAATACCCCAGTAGTCTTTATGCATTTGATGCAAAGTGTGTTCAGGCCACATCTCAATTTGTTCGTGGTTGTATTCATAGATGATATTATGGTATACTTCCGGAGTCGGGAAGATCATGAGAAGAACCTAAGGACGGTACTTCAGAGCCTGGGAGAGAAGAAATTATATGAAAAATTCACAAAATGTGAGTTCTTGTTGGATTTTGTGCAACTTTTAGGCCACGTGGCTTCGAATAAGGGAATTCGGGTGGATACAAAGAAGATAGAGGCAGTGCAGAGTTGGCCTAGACCCTCCTCCGTTACAGAGATTCATTGTTTCTCGTCTTGGTGGGTTACTACCATCGTTTTATGGAGGGGTTTTCATCGATTGCAGCTCCTATGACTAGATTGACTCATAAGGGTGCTTCAGCTAAGTGGACAGAGGAGTGTAAGGCGAGCTTTCAGAAGCTCAAGACAGCTTTGACTACAACTCTAATTTTGACATTGTCTACTGGTTTTGGATCTTATACAGTTTATTGTGATTCCTCACAGATTGGCCTTGGAGCGGTGTTGATGCAGGATGGTAGGGTAATTGCCTACCAGACAGTTGAAGATACACGAGAAGAATTACCCTGTCCACAACCTTGAGCTAGCTGCTATCATTCACGCCTTGAAAATCTGGCATCATTATTTGTATGATGTGCCTTGTGAGATTTATACTGACCATTGTAGTTTTCATCACCTGTTCAAACAAAAGGATCTAAATTTGCGTCAGAGAAGGTGGTTAGGGTTGCTCAAAGACTATCATATTACTATTTTGTATCACCTGGGCAAGGTGAATGTGGTACTTGATGCCTTGAGCCATTGGGTAGAGAGTTTGGGGAGCTATTATATTTACCAGCTTCATAGAGGCCTATGGCAATGAATATTCAGGCCTTATCCAGTCAGTTCGTGAGATTGGATCCTTCAGAGCCATGTCGGTTCCTAGCTTGTATTGTCTCTCGGTTTTCTTTAATCGACCGTATCAGGGAGCGGCAGTATGATGATCCTCATTTACTTCTCCTTAATGACACGGTTCAGCATGGCGATGCTAGATATGTGACCATTGGAGATGATGAGGTATTGAGATGTAGGGTCGAATTTGTGTGCCCAATGTTGATAAGCTCCGAAAATTTATTCTAGTAGAGGCCCATAGTTTGCGGTATTAAATCCATCCTGGTGCCGTGAAGATGTTTCAAGCGTTGAGGCAACAATATTGGTGGAGGTGGATGA
The DNA here is from genome assembly GCA_034376525.1 of Nicotiana benthamiana. Lineage (NCBI taxonomy): Eukaryota > Viridiplantae > Streptophyta > Magnoliopsida > Solanales > Solanaceae > Nicotiana > Nicotiana benthamiana. The sequence goes on from CM067329.1 coordinate 78,563,160, forward strand.
AGAAATATATAGTTGAATATGTAGTCATATGCCTCAACTGTCAGCAGGTGAAGTATGACCATTAGAGGCCAGGTGGGTTGCTTCAGCAGATAGAGATTCCGAAGTGGAAATGGGAGCGGATCACCATGGATTATGTAGTCGGTCTCCCTCAGACTCTGAAGAAATTCGATGCCATTTGGGTTGTTGTAGATCGACTGACCAAGTCCGCGCATTTCATTCCTATGTGTACTACTTATTCATCGGAGCAGTTGGATGAGATTTATATCCAGGAGATTGTTCGTCTGCATGGTATTCCAGTATCTATTATTTCTGACAGGGGTACTCGGTTCACATCACAGTTCTAGAGAGTTGTTCAGCAAGAGTTGGGTACTCGGGTGACGATGAGCACCGCATTTCACCCCCAGACGGACGAACAGTCCGAGCGCATTATTCAAATTCTGGAAGATGTGCTTCGTGTGTGTGTGTGATTGAGATTGGAGGATCTTGCAATCAGTTCTTGCCATTGGCTGAGTTTGCTTACAACAACAGTTATCAGTCCACCATTTAGATGGCACGGAATAAGGCTCTATATGGTAGAAGGTTCAGCTCTCTGGTGGGTTTGTTTGAACCAGGTGAAGCTATACTGTCGGGCACAGATTTGGTTCAGGATGCATTGGAGAAGGTTAAGGTGATTCAGGATAGACTCCGTACAGCACTGTCCAGACAGAGATATTTCATGTTTCGATGCTCCGGAGATATCATGGGGACCAACCGCACGTGTTAGATTTCAACTCAGTCCAGTGAGATAAGGATTTATCTTATGTTGAGGAGCCAGTGTCTATACTGGATAGACAGATCAGAAAGTTTAGATCAAAGAGCATTGCTTCAGTAAAGGTTTAGTGGCGGGCTCAACTGGCTGAGCAGGCGACTTGGGAGGCCTAACGGGATATGCACTGGCGATACCCGCATCTTTTCACTACTCCAGGTATGTGCTTTATGCTATTTCAACGACAAACAAATGCTTAAGTGTGAGAGGATGTAAGGACCCGACCGGTCATTTTTGAATTTTAGGCCCTGACCCTCTATTAATTGTTTTCCCCAAGTTCATTTTTGCTATTTTGGTTTGCCGAGACGTTTGGTGTTCAGTTTTGGAGAGTTTTGGGACACTTAGTCCCTAAATAAGAGCTTAAGTGTTGGGAAATGGTCCGTAGTCAAACTGTGTGAAGAGATGGCCTCGGAATAGAAATCGGATGGTTCTATTAGCTCCATTAGGTGATTTCGAGGTAGGGAGTTCAGAATGTATTTTTGAAGTCCGTAGCAAAATTAAGTATGAATTGGTAAAGTTAGTATTTTGGCGAGTTCCGATTGATAGGTGAGATTTTGATTTGGGAGTTTGAATGGAATTCTGAGAGTTGTTGTAGCTTCGTTAGGTAATTTGGGATATGCGTGCAAAATTTCAGGTATTTCCGATGTGTTTTGGTTGGAATTTTGATCAAATGCGTGTTTTGAAAGTTCTAAAAGAACTTAGACTTGAATTCGATGATTTTTGTGTTAGTTGAGGTGTTTTGATAATTGGAACAAGTTTGTATGATGTTTTAGGAGGTGTTGTCATTTTGGTTGAGGTCATGGAGCCCTCGGGTGTGTTTCGGATGCCTAATGGGTCATTTTTGGAAACTTGAACTACTATTGATGGTATCTGATATCCTTCTTCGCGAACACGAGGGAAGCCTTGTGAACGCAAAGAGGATAATGGGGGGGGGGGACAGCTAAGTTGGCCTTCGCGAATGTGAAGGGTAAGACGCAAATGCGAACGAGAAGGCCTTGGTGCTACGCGAACGTGGGAGGGACACCACGAATGCGAAGAAGGAAATTGGGCCTAGGTCATTTTGGCCTACGCGATCGCGAGGCTGGCTACGTGAATGCGAAGGGCCTAGAAGTTGGCCTTCACAAATGCAAGACCATACCTGCAAACACGAAGGGTCAGGAAGAAATGGGCTTAGCGAACGCGACGCCTGGGCAGCAAACGCGATGAAGAATGGGCCTGGGCATAATGTTAAGTTTTGAAAATGGGACCTCGTTCCCATTTCCTATTTTTGACATTTGGAGCTCGGATAGGGCAATTTTTGGACAGATTTTCATAGAGAACAGCGGGGTAAGTATTCTTAACTTAATTTTGGTTGAATAACTTGAGTCTATTAGGAGTTTGGCATTTAGTCTGAGGGTTTTGTTGGAAAAGTGTAGAAAACCCTCTTGGACAGAATCACTAATTTGAGAGTCAAGATGATATGGGAATTATATAATTTTGGTATGGTTAGACTCGTGAGACTGCGAGGTTTCTGAAAATATAAATTTTACCCGATTTCGAGATGTCGGGCCCGAGGGGCATCTTGATCATTTTTTATAATTTCGCGTATTAGCTTAGAATTTAGTTATAGAATAAATTAATTGAATTATTATTTACGATATGCAACTTAATTGAATAGAGTTGAGCCATTTGGAGTCAGATACTCGTGACAAGAGCGTGGTTTCAAGTTGACTTGCACTTGTTCGAAAGTTAGTTTATTCTTACGCAAGTTAGTTTAATTTTCGCAAGTTGTGTAAATTCCACATTTTTAGGCTTACCTAGTCGTAGAGACTAGGTGACATTACGACATGTTCATGGAGTACAAACTGGGGTCGTGACACTGAACTCCTTGTAAAGAAAAGAGTTCTTGCCAAAAAGTGCTGAGAAAAATAGGGTCTCTATCACTAGTCATAGTGATAGGAAAACCATGTGTCACGCCCCTTTTCTCGCAAAAACGGATTTTGACACGTGACAACTCTTTTAAAGGAAAGGTTTTAAAAGAGAAGACTCACCATATAACAATTTTAAGGTATGTTGGGGAACCTATTTGCAAATAACTCAGCTTAATTAGTCAACGCCACCAAAAATTGAGTAAGGCTTAGATTACCTCAAAGAAAGGCTGTTAGGCACTCTTCGAGGTCCACAACTGTGGTCCCTAGTCGAACTTTAGACTATGTGGATTATGTAATTAGGCTAGGTGATCAAATAAATAAAAGGGAAATTCAGAATTTGCAGAGGCTTATTAAAACATATGAGGATCAGTAGAAGTTTTAATGACTACAAAGATACAAACTACATTGACCTATGTTAAATCACTAAGTGTGAATAACACGCACAAAAAGGATAAAAAGTGGTGAGTGTTACTAAGTTTGTAGGCGTAAAGGATCACTCCGTGTAACATAAATAATACTTTTCAACTCCCTTAAGGTAGATATTGCTCATATTATTCAGCGGGAACAGACTACCATGTCCTGCTACTCGATTACTATGTTGAAGTTGTTTACTTAAACGCGTTCTAATTCAATTCTAAGTCGTAGCCTGTGCGTGAACTACCCATCCCATGCATACGGTCCATGAGGCTTTGGACCTCTACAAGGTGGTTCTAGACTCAGCTTAGGTTGCTCAAATGATAATACTAGGTGATACACTCAAATTACACTTCAATTGAGAGTGTAAGGTGGTCGATGTCAAATATAATAACCCAACACGATTAGGGTCGAATCCCATAGGGAATAAGTATGAAAAGGTTACTTGTTCAGTGGGTTGCTTGACTAAAGTCTTATCTCTATTCGGTTAATAGTAACAAGATAGTGGTTTGTAGTAACAAGAGTATGTAAGGAGTTTGATTTGAAATAACAGCTAATTGAAATATTTAACAAGTGATCAATTTAATTATGCAACCAAGGTTGTATCCCCTTTAATGAAGTGTAATATTTACATGTGTTACTATGATATATTTCTAATAGAACGTTCTTTTGATATGAAAATGATGCCTAATATACTACCCATTATTTTCCAATAGTTGAGTATTATTTCCTCTTTACAATTTTTCCAAATGTAAAAGATTTGCAATGAAGAATTTTCAATGTATGCCAACTAAAACCCACTTATTCCTAAGTGATTTTATTAAATAAGATTTAAAGCCTTGAGTCATTGATATTTACTTCTACCATATTCTAACCTACTTTCCCAAGAAAAGCAAGAATTTAATGGCTTTTGTTAATTTTTTCAACCACCAACAATAAATGAAGAATGAGGAGTAAATATCAACCAACCATTATACATATATTCAATGTTAAACACACATTAACATAACACCTATTTACAGTCCACATCCTTAGTATTTAAAGTTAGTTATACATACTACAATACAAGGACCAACTAATATTTACTGCCATGAATGCTTACAAAGTAGGGAATATTCAACCAAAAACTTTCAAAGAGAGAGAATATTTATATCTTGGAATTTAGTATAAAGACTAGACTAGATGAGCCCACAAAGGCTTCATAAAACTATTTATAGTGGGCAAAACTCGGGAAAGAAAATGGACAAAATTGCCCTTTTAGGTCCAATTTACAATAGCATTCGCACAACAAGTATGCGGTCCGCATTTTGAACACCCAAACCGCAGATTAAACCCTAGTTTACAGGTCTTCATCGCATTCCCATTATGCGGTCCGCATTTAAGTTATGTGGCTGCATTTTGCCTCGCATCTTTGACCTTCAGTGATCTTTATGGTTAGTTATGTGATCACTATGCAGACCGCATTTTGATTATGCGGTCGCATCTTGAACCACATTCTTCACTTGAAATTAAGCTCAGGACTCTGCTTCTGTCTGTGATCTTTTTGTCTGCTATGCGGCTCGCATGTCTGATCTGTGATCGCATAGTGAGCCGCAGATCAGCATTTGTGCAATATTTTGCTCTTTTCTTGTCTTTTGCTTCCATTTCTATGTCCTTGGGTTTCCCTTCCTTATGTATTGTAGAAGTAACAAAACTACATAAGTATCGGTAATAATTGCATTAAAACAAGCTAAAATCTAAGCAATTAGTATTGAAATGTGCCAAAATTCTCCAGCACATCACAAGGCGACATTCAAAATAGATAGGACTTCATGTAAGGCTAACTAAAGGCTCAAGTTAGCCTCCATACATAAGAAACAAATGTACGCAGGCAGCTTAGGCAATATATATTTCAAAACTAGAATTTGAAGTCCAACAGGCATGGTTTCTAGGTGATTTTGGATTTCCAGTAGTGTACAGGCAACGAATGCAAATTCAGGCGTTATAAATCCTACAAGCATGGTTTCTAAATTGTTGGTGCAAGGAGGCAATAAAACTATCTGAATAACCAGTGCTAGTGTTATAGACATGTTTCTTAGGTAGGTGACAGTGTCTTATAGGAAAGATTTCTAGTAGTTAACAACTGGAATTGATTTTATGTGCTTTATCCCTATAGGCATGTCGTCTAAGTGTGGCAATGCAACAAAATGACAAAGTAATTTATTGGTTGATTAAGATCTTATAGTCATGACATCCAAAGGAGAAACATAGTAAGAATAATAGAAGTAGTTGATTGATTGACTAATTGAAACCCTATAAACATGGTATCTAGATGGACGTTAGCAAAACATGTGCTATTGTATCCTATAGGCATGCTGTCTAGAAGCGTTTAGTAGTACACATGGAAACGAATATAGCAATTACTTAAGACAACATATTCTGACGAGTTAAGTGAAGTGTGTGCGTGATTCGTACAAGCATGCTTTATATTATGTACAACACACTAAACTAAACAAAATATAAGGGATGTTGAATGAAATAGCAAATAAACACATAAGCCCTATAGGCATGTTTTTCTACCTTTTTATGGAAGCATTAGAATATACCCATTTCCACCAGTTTCATTAACACCCCAATTATTTGTTTACCAATTATTACAGGATTCAACAAATAAGAACTTAGTAGGGCTATTAAAGGACCAAATACAACAAGTACATGTCCATCACAAGTACAAAGTATCTCAGCAATGCCCTTCTGGGTCTTCACCAGCCGTACTCTTTCATATCTGACATGCCCTATACCCAGTCTAGTAAGCTTTTTTTCCCAATACTCATATTACAATAACACACGCGACCTAATAAGCATGGGCCCAAGCATGAATACAATTGTCTTGCTTACCCATTAACAAACAATAGGAACATGGGAATATAAAACATGTCATTGAAATAGCTCAGAGTTCAGGCAGAGACACATGGATTCTTATTATTACAAACATCAGCAGAACGATTTCTATGTATCACCTTAGGGGTGACGTCTAACAGGTGGTAGAAAGTGCATGTACAAAGACCTTACAATGAGCACATATTTAAGGTTTTCAAACGAGCAAATAAGTTCAAAACGTTTTAAGATGCACCAGATTAGTTATAGGAAATATGAATCCACAAAGCAAGAAACTAAACATGAGAGTAAAAGACATGGATTAGTTCTAAGGAGATTAACAAGTGATAATGATATGATTGAGAGACTCCCTTTTGGGGTAGATATCACAACAGCCTTCCCAAGAAGAACATAAGAACTCAAGGCAATAATTCAGAGCAAGTAGGAGTGCTACCAAGGAAACCTATTACGAAAGCTTAGGGTGAACAATATCACAATCTCAAAACCCCAACTAATCAGTAAACAAGATCTTAATACAAATTGATCACACATAGCAAGTTCAATTATGCACATAAAAAATTCCCTAGGCATTAAACCTGAGCGATCCTAGTATAAGTAGGCATGAGTCTATAGAACAGGATGGTAGTAAAGCAATCTACTATAATGAGGATTGGGCTTCACAAATGGTAGAGTAGCATGCTTGTCTGAAGAGTTGAGAGCTTATACAGACTTGACAATTAGCAATTTGTGCCTGAATGGCTTAGCATAGAGAAGTAAAGTCGAGCAAATTCTGGGCATGAACAAGTATCTCAAGTGTTTTAATGAAATCAGAGCAATACATGAACATAGGCAAGAAACATACATAGGAAACTCATGTGTGCATAAACATAGTAGGCTAAGTAGGTTCAAGATGGTCAAAATGTACATAGTGGGCAAATATCCAAATATAGGATTTAGGCAAGTGTAGATGCTAAAGAATACATGACTAGGCTAACATCAAGGAATATAGGATTGAAAACAAAGGTAACAACATATTGTAATCATATAGGTTCAGAAAATGCGAACAAGCATGGTATTGAGGTCATGACCACAACTAAGAATAGAATTGCATGAGTCAAGGTACTCACTAGTGGCAAATTAACTGTAAAAGAAAATTAAGTTCCAGCACCAAATTAACTAGTGATAAATAGCAAGACTCCCAGAATCTCAGTGCATCAGAGTTCCCAAGGGTCTTGAATGAACCCCGAGCAGTGCTCACACTGAGAAAAGAGCAACAATTGAATTCTGGCGGCCTTGTCTTTAAGCCGACCAAGGTCTTAAATTTTAGAATAGTAGAATAAGTGAGAGTGATAGAATAACAATGATTAAGGTGTGTCCAAAGGGAAAAATTGGGGAAGGGTTTATATAGTAGTCGAAATCAAACATCCAAACACGGAAACACATAAGGAAGGGAGAGCATGCCGAATCATTTAAGAAACAAATAAGGAAAAAGAATCTAGAAAACCCTAATTCGACCAAAATAAAAAATTGGTTGAAGATCTTGGTAAATCGGACCTATATAACCTTTTAGTGAATATATATAGATGAAATATCATCTAAATCTCGAAGGTTTGGAGATAATTTTGCTTGATTTAGGACCTTATACTTTCCAAAAATAAGAAAGTATTATGTGATACCAAAACCATGTAAATAACATAGAGATCGAGCATATATGGAAGAAAACCATGGGAAAAATTCCATATTAGAACTGGAATTATGGAGGATTGAGGAGGTGGCTATTAGGGTTTGAGAAGAGAAGAAAAGAGTAGAAAGGATTTAGGAGTGTCTATCTCTGAAGAATAAGGCTTGGGTTTAAGGAGGATATAATTAAAAAGGGTGGGGTTATCGTGGACCATTGATCTTGAGAGATCAACGATCTGGATTAAAGAATGGCGGGGTGGGTCGCTTGAAGTAGGTTGCGACCGGTCAATCAAAGAGATCATTTGGATTGGGCTCTGGGGTTATTATTGGGCTAAAATGTGTATGTTTGGGCCGCTAATTTGATTAGAAAATGGCTTGATTTGGGCCATATTTTAAAATACATAAAATTAATTGAAATGACATTATTAAAATGTCTAATAATAATAATAAATTATTATTCATGAAAAAAATGCTTAAAATTAATAATTTCAAATTATAAAATTAAGAACGCTATTTCACACAACTAATATAATAAATGCAACTATTTATACAATATAGGCTATTATTTGTAAAATTGTATAAATAGCTAAAAATACAAATGTAATTACATAAATGAAGTAAAAAATTATGAAACACATATGTGGATGAAAATAACAAATTTGGATTATTACTCCATCACAAAATAATTTAAAAGGATAATTAAGACATTCGAATGATTATAGAACAAAATGGTAATCAATTATTGATCATCCGTTACGTTTGAGGTGATTGAAGGTTGTGAATGGAAACAGGAGCGAGAATTGCTCCTTTGGTAGAGTAGTTTCCTCTCGAGTTACCTACAAAATTTAAAATACGATGCATGCAAATATATATAGGTTATTGCAAAAATTTAAACATGATATAAATTTCCTTTGGACCATGAGAGTTATCCATGGACCATGATGACGATGTCCTTAGACTACGATATCCTGGGCCATGAAGTGTATGATAAGGGATTTGCTGGCCATGATTTCGAGAGATCCTGAGGTCATAGCATGGTGCTTTCAGGCTATGAGGATGGCGTTTTTCGTTTATGACGCCTTCAGACATTGTGGAGATGTTTCAGCCCATGAAATGCAAGTATGTAGTAATACCGATCGCTGTATAAAAGAAACAGGAAATGCTTAGTCATATGCAAGAACGAAATGAGATGAGACAAGGCTTAGTCTCATATGGACTGAGGGCAGTGTTTTAGCTCGGTGCCAATGCTTAATCTCTTACGAGGAATGACAGTGTTTAGCCTTATGCAATGGTGAGGAAGTTATTAGCCTTACGTAGAGAATGGAGGCGGTGCTTAGTCTAAAGGCAGTTGAAGGCAATGCTTAGTCTCATGTAACGAAAGACAATGCTTAACCTTATGCAATATGAAGGTGGTACTTAGCCTCATGCAAGGAATAAAGATAATTCTTAGTTTCACGTAAGGAAAAATAGTGCTTAGCCTTATGCAATATCAAAGCAGTGCTTAGCCTCATGCAAGGAATAGAGACAATGCTTAGTCTCATGTAAGGAAGCAGTTCTTAGCCTTATACAATATGGAGACAGTGCTTAGCCTCATGCAATAAATAGAGATAATGCTTAGTCTTATGTAAGGAAAGTCAATGCTTAGTCTTATGCAGTAATGGAGGCAATGTTTAACCTCATGCAAGTTTAGGGCAACAATTTAGCCTTATGCAAGGAGTAAAGACAATGTTTAGTCTTATGGAAGGTAGACAGTGCTTAGCCTTATGCAATAGCGGAGGTAGTACTCAGCCTGATGCAATGTGAGGGAAATGTTTAGCCCGATACAAGAAGTAGAGACAATGTTTAGTCTCATGCATGGAAATCAATGCACAGTCTTATGCTATAGCAAAGGCAGCGTTTAGCCTCGCAAAAGGTAAGTATAACGACCTGACCGGTCGTTTTGAGATCTAACGCATCGTTCAGCAGTATGAGGCCATGATCAACTTCATTTCAGGTATATTGACTTGTGTGTATGGTCGAAATTGAAATTCTGTAAGTTCGGAGTTAAATTTAAATGAAAATTCTTATTTTAGAAGCCTTAAGTTGGAGAAAATGGCTAAGATTGGAATTTTGGGTAAACGACCTTGGAATAAAGATATGAAGGTTCTAACAAGATTGTATGATGATTTCAAACTTGGGCGTATGCCCAGTTCGGGTTTTAGGTAACCCGGGAGCGTTTCGCACATTTTGTAGAAGTTAGCATTTTGAAAAAAATTCTTAAGTTTGGTTCGAAGTGCATTTCAGTGCTATCGATATCCGTTTGGGATTCCAAGACTAGGAATAGCTCCCTATTTTGATTCTAGGATTGGGAGCGCGATCGAAAATGAATTCGGAGGTTCGTAAGTCATTTTGAAGTCATTTGGCTAAAGATAGAAATTTGAAGGTTTTGAAAAGTTTCACCGGAAATGGAATTTTGAAATCAGGGACGGAATTCGATTTCGGAAGTTGGAGTATGTCCTTAATGTCGAGTATGACTTGTGTGCAAAATTTGAGGTCAATCGAACGTGATTTGATAGGTTTAAGCATCGAAAGTAGAAGTTGCAGTTTCTAAAGTTCATAAAGCTTGTATTGGAGGTTGATTCATGATTTTAACGTAATTTTACGTGATTTTATGCCTCGATCAAGTCCGTAATATATTTTGGGACTGGTTGGTGTGATTGGTCGGGGTCCCCGAGGTTTAGGGTGTGTTTCGGGTTGTAATCGCGCTCTTATTTGATGTTTCAACGTCGTTTCTTTGGACATAAAGGGATAGCATATTAATAAAATAAGCTCCCAATTAAGTTTTTATTGAACAATTAGATCTGTATCATAATTCGGATCCATAGCAAAAAAAATCATCAAATTTGAACATCGTATGATAGAGTTATGCTCATTTCGGTGTCGGGAAAAATTGCAGGTTTCTGGTGCGAAGATTTGTTCTTCGCAAACGCAAGAGAGGTTCTGCGAACGTGAAGAAGGATTTCTTGGTTGACCGATCAATGCAAAAAATTGCCCTTCGCAACGCGAACGTCTCCCGTGAAGGCGATGAAGAAAAATCGCCTGGACGGTGTTTTAAACCGAGAATTTTAGTATTTTGGGCATATCTTGAGTTTTAGAGTTCCGTTTGAGGTGATTTTCACGGTGTTGTTCTCGTCTTAACAAGGGATAAGTATCTGTCCTTTATTTTGATGTTTCTCCATAATTATTTCTGTTGGTTTCTATTTTTATCCGTGTTTGGATGGTTGAAATTGAGATTTTGAGCCCCAAAGTTAAAAATTAGTAACTCCTTGATTTGAGGGTCGATTCATGGATGAAATTGGATGTTTTTGGATATAAACCATATAAGTTATGGGTAATATTTATTTCCACTAATTTTAAGAACCGGGGCACATATGCCCGAGGGGTATTTTTATCAACTTTTTGATCGGGGTTAGGAATTGTTATAAATTGGATTATAATGAGTACCTTATCATATATTGATGGGTTTGATAATTATTGGCCAGTTTTGGAGCGTTTTGCATTGATTCGAGTCTTCATAAAGGCGTGGAATGCTAGTTATGGATCTTCAGAGCGAGGTGAGTCTCATTTCTAATCTTGTGAGGGGGAATTTACCCTATAGGTGAGTTAAATTGGTATGTGCTCCTATTTGTGGGGCCTACATATGCACAAAGTGACGAGAATCCGTGCGTAGCTATTATTATTCTAGTGCCCGGGTAGACAAGGACCCAAAAAGATGTTATACTTGGATTATTTATGAATCTAATAATGGCTTGAATTGTCTAAATCACATTAAATTAATAAATGAATTTCAAAAGGTTTAAGCTTCATTTCTTAAAAATTGTTAAAGGAGAATTAGTTTTATCTGAATAAATGTTTTCCGATAAGTTCCTAATTGATTGGTTGAGCATGTATTCCTTATGTCTACCTGTGCCGCATGCACGATTCGTGAGCAGGGCATGATTTTTAGTTTTGGAATGGGCTGAATGCCTCGACGGATTTAAATAGATGCATCTATTATACGGGCCGTTCGACCCTCAGTAATGCACAATTTACATTTTTGTTGGAGCGGGTCGTCGCCCCGGCATGATTTGTGCACATTTGTGTTGTTGCTTTGAACTTATTAAAGTTGTTATTGCTTCACCCTGGCTTGAGATTTATTTGTTAAAAATAAAAAGGAATTTTGGAAATTTCCTATGAAAGAGTTATGTGTTTACTTGTTTCCTCTATCTGGATTAAAAAAATCATATTTATAAAATAAATCCCATGTTTAATATATATATATATATATATATATATATATATATATATATATGTGTGTGTGTGTGTGTGTGTGTGTGTGTGTGTGTGTGTGTAAGGATGAATCATTGTTGAACCATTAGCGAGTACCAAAGTTGACCATCTCGTCTCTACCCCTTTGGGATTAGGTAGGATACTCATTGGCTACACGTTGTTTTCGTACTCATACTATACTTGTTGTGCATTTTGTTTCATAAGTATTTGTAACTCCAGTGGCCTATTGGGCATAGCAGCACGGATGATTCTGGGAATAGGTGAGATGCATCATTCGAGACGGCCGCAACTAGAGCAGTCCCTTCCGGTGTACTATATTCACTTCCTGTCCACTGCATTTTCGGACGAATGTTATATTTTATTTTCTTATCGGTAGATGCTCATGCACTTGTGACTCCGGGTTCTGGGATGGTTTGAAGTATTGTATTAATTGTTTAATATTTAAATGGATTTGAGACTTTATTATTTAAAATTTCTAATTATAGAAGGAAAATCCAAGAATTTCAAAAGTGTTAAAAATGAGATTTATTTAAGTATTCTAGTTGGCTTGCCTAACAACGGCGTCCGGCGCCACCACGACCCTAAGTGGATTTTGGGTCGTGACAACAAGGTATCAGAGCACTAGTTTTTCATCGGTCTCATGAGTCATGAGCAAGCCTAGTAGAGTCTCTGTGAGCACGTGATTTTTGCCCTATATATGAATTATTCCCAAAAATTCAAACAAAAAAATTTTTTTCCTTATTTTTACAATTTTTGTGAATTTTGTATTAAATATTTGCATTTTATTTTTGCATGATAATTCATATGAAAATACAAAAAATATTAATTTTTATTTAAGATTTAATTTCATACTTTAGTATTAATTAGGGGTTTATTTATTTTAAAACAAAATATGAAATATCACAAAAAATAGTTCACTTCAGCATTTGAATTATTTTTATTGTGAATTTGTCATGAAATAGTTTTTAAATACTTTTAGGAATTACTTAGTCTTTGCTTTGAAATGTATTAGGATTTTATGTTAATTTTGCATCTTTATAAAAATTATAAAAATTATAAAAATTAAAAAAATGAGAAAATAAAATAAAGAGAAAACAATTTGAAAAAAAAGAAGAAGAAGGAACAAAAGTGGTGTGTTAAATCGAATTGGGCCACTGCCAATTAAATCCCTGCCCAAACCCTTAATAGCACCCAACCCATGCCCAAATTCAATCCCACGCCCTTTCCAATGGTGCTAAAAACGACGTTGTTTGAGCGTCATTCGATCGGAGCTGTTTATCTCGTCTAATCCCACGGTCGAGAATTCTTCTCCTATTTCAAATAAAAGTGTCCGAGAAATGAATTAAAACCCTAGACATTTATATCCTCCTCGTACCAAATTCACCCCGCCGCGTCTCCGCCGTGTGCCGCCGGCCGGAAAGCGTCGCCGCCTGCGGCAGAGCTCCAAATGAGCCAAAATTTACACCCCAACCTCCCCTCATCCCCCTCTCCTCATATCTGGTATTAGTTTTTCTCGATCACTGCCCATCTTCTCGAATATCATTTTGAAGATTCGGTCCAAAATGTCACTTTGTCCAAACATTCCCAAATGCATACCACACAATCCCCAGACCTCCCTCACCGCTAATACCTGCCCAGAATCCCTCGAATCCAAGTAAAAGGGCTCGATTCCAAATCTAGGGTTCTTAAAGTTCATGTCTGTTTTGGGGAGTTTTTTCAGTTCGATTGATTTTTATTTGATGTTATCTGCGTATTTCTGATGAAATAGACGGATAACATTAATCGGAAATCAAATTCGACGATTTGGCCGCGAGAAGTCTGGATTTAGTGTCCTTCTCATTTCTTTTTTTTTAGTTATTTTTTGTTCTTCTTTAAACTTTGATTCTCATTAGTTTAATTGGTCAGATTCATGCTCAAATATTAGTTAAATGGTTCATATTAGTTTGATTTTGATTTATTGTTTTGGTAGTTCACTGTTGAGTATTGGTTCAATTAGTCAATTGATTAGTTAAGTTGTATTTTCGTTTAGTTTGACTTCGATTCAATGGTTGTTTAATTAGGTTTAGTTTTAGTTTTCTTCATTTCAATATTCATTGTCAAGGTAATTAACTTTAGGAGATTGCTTATAGCTGATAACTTCAATCATAGTGAATTGAGACCTAGGGTCAGGGTTAATGTAACTAAGGTCAGTAATTTTAGGAGGTGGTAAGGGTAGTTTGGGCATGGGAAAAGGGTAATTTCTTTAAGAATTGTAATTTCCAAAGTAAGAAAATGATAGTTTAAGAATTGTAATGGGTATAGGACTTTCTAGAATAGACTTTAGTATAGATTTCAGCAATTAAGAGGTACTTACTTGAGTAACAAGTCAAAAATAAAGGTACCAAACTGAAAATTAGAAGGGACTAAAAAAAACTAAAAATGTGTAGCTGCCCTCATTTGTGCCTATAAAAGGGCATGCCCATTACTTGATTCAAAAGTTTTGGGGACTCCAAAAAATTCCCCCCAAAGTCTTCCTTCAGATCCGAGCTTAGTTTTGAATTTCAAATCAGTAAAATTCAAACAATTTTCTTTTGAATCTTAGAAAAAAAAAACAAAAAAAAAATAGTAGAAACTCTCAAAGTCCAAAAGTTCATTGTTCCATCGAGTAGTTTTTAGGTCTTTAGCTGTTAAATCATAGTTTTCCAGTTAGGTTTTTGCTGGTTGGAGTTTCAAAAACCTGCTGGTTCATTTCGAGTGGTTGTGGCCCGATTAAATTGGTTTTGGTTGAGGCTTAGGGTTGCTGGAAGATCTAAGTGTTGCTGGTTTCATTTTGGTTCAATTTGGTGCCCTGCTTATTAGATTTCCTGCTCTTGTTTTATTTCCAAAATATTTCTGGGTTGTCGAATTTTGCTGGGCTCCATTTGGTATCTGCTGCTAACTACTTCATTTCCTTCTTACCTTTCAAACATTCAGGTACATGTTCTAAAGCTTCCAAATCCATGGACATGAAGTAAACTTGTGGTGTGAAGTGGATTTCCAGTCGTCTTGCTCTTATTTGTTGTTAATTTGTAAAACATTCAGTTTATTGGAAGATCTATGTCATTTGTATAATCATACTAATATGGGACTGTAATTCATATGTGTAACATTTGGTATTCAATTTCTGTGGTCAAAAGGTAGACTGTACTGGATGGTTAAAATTTAGAATTAGATTTGTTCATTATAGAATATTGGTCAAAAATCAACTATCACACTTTGGTATAATTTAGTTTATTGTGGCTGCTCTAGATTAATTGTTCACGATCAGAATTCAGTGCCATATTGATTATCTCAGGTTCCTTTGATTAATAGCATTCTGGTTTGATGCATATGGAATGATCGTTGGTCTTGCTTCGCTTTTTGGGTGCGTTAGTTGAAATTAGAATATCATTGGGTCGTGAACACCCAGCTGGCCCAGCAACTCGTGAAATTGAAGTATATTGGGCTCAAATAGACGTTAGGCCAATCATGGGCCCAAACGTCGGGGGTACTCGTGTCTGATCTACCCATTCATTGTTATTAAAGGCCTTGTAGCTCAGTTTCAACTAATAATACACCCTAATTAGTTTTTTTTTTGTTATTGTGTTTCTAGAGACAATATAAAAAAAGCAAATTGTAGCCACTTTAGGATTGCCCTTTAAAATAAAATGATGAGACGAGCCTCGCCAAATAAAATATAAAATTGCGGGGCCCTCTATAATTGCTTTCTTGTTAAAATACGTAGAATATGGGAGGTCCATTTAGCGAACTTCACAGCCTTCCCCAAAATAATATTACATTAGAATCTTTAGGCGCGATTTAATTAAATTACTTCCTTAAACGCGGGTGCGCATTGATGCGACCCAAATCCAAATCTCGAGGAAGTCGAAATGTGTTGACAACCATGGGTGCATTGATTGCGACGTGGTTCAAAACGCATTTTCACAACGCCGCAATTCTTTTAAAATAAACAAAGATAAAAAGCGGTTCACGAATAAAAGGAACATAAGCTAGCATGTATTAAAATCAGATAAAATCAAATGCAACAGTTAAGTGACCGTGCTAGAACCACGGAACCTGGGAATGCCTAATACCTTCTCCCGGGTTAACAGAATTCCTTACTCGGATTTCTGGTTCACTGACTGTTAACAGAGTCATCTTTTTCCTCGGTTCGGGATTCAACCGGTGACTTGGGACACCATTAATATCTCAAGTGGCTACTCTGAATCTTAATAAATAAATCCTGTTCTAATTGTCCTTTAATTGGAAAACTCCTTTACGCCCCTTGCGGGGTGTAGGTGAAAAAGGAGGTGTGACAGTCTCGCGGACCGGTACGAAGATGTTTGTACTTATCCTCAGGAGGCTACAGGGCTGTTAGGAGTACTTCCCTTCTTGATTTTCTTATCGTGCGGTTCAATTCCTCTGAGGCTTATGCCTTTGATTTTTTCCCTACTCAATCTTACGCGAGCGCTTGTTATAAATTAAAGAATTGTAATGGCACTACGAATGTGATGCGGGTGTTTCTCCCTGCGGGGTTATTTGAGTTATTATCGTCGCCTTGTGGAAGAATATTCTGCTGTTTCGGCTCACTAGCAGTACTTCAGAGAGCCTTGAGGCTGGGCACAGATTATCATGATGCTTATGAGTGATTATTCCACAGTATTTTTATGATGATAGGATGTTTTCCTGTGTGTCAAAGAAGTGAATGACTTGAATGGAGGTTTACTCCGTGCATAATCTAGAGATTCAGTGTTTTATTCCCGGTAGGGAAAAGGCAATCGGGCAGAGAATGTTCAGGTTTGGGCTAATGAGGTATCTAGACCCGGTATTTGCTAGTGTGGTGCAAGTTTTCTTCTATGATGAGGTGTTGTTGTCCTTATTGAATGTGCTATTGCAAGTCAGTATTAAAGAAGCAACTGTTAGATGTCACGAGGCAAGGTGGTTCAGGGTTGAATCGACATTTATAATATTTGCATCTCAATAGAGATGATCTCCGGCAAAATTTAAAGTTAGTAGCGATTTGTGGATTCAAGTGCTACGAAGATAGATTTTATTAAGGCAATAACTGAGTAGAAAAGGATGAGAAAAGGTGTGTGAAAAGTGTCAGACAGTGGCTAAAATTCCTAAAAGTCCAGGTGTATGAAGTAAAGGTCAAGTAGCTGATTAAAGAAGCAAGTTTGTCCAAAGTGGGAGAGTGGCGGAGTTACATATGGGAATTGTGGTAGCCTGACTGTTCATCTTGAGGAGAGTTTGGATCGATTTGGGAACTTAAGAGATTTGTGATTGGGGCCTATGGATTTAATTGAAGTATGGGCTATTATGCGGTAGAAGGGTGATATGGCGGAAAGGAGCTGCTTGATATGGAGGAGGGTGCAGCACAACTCTGAAATTTGGAAGGTGTTGCCGCACATTTAATTGATGTCCACGAGGAATGAACGGACTGGTGCATCTAAGCAGTGAGCTTGGACTCAGGATTGGTTGTTGATGTCACAGTGACTGTACCCTGTGAGAAATATTTGGATGGTGTAGGGAAGTGGTTTCCGCAAGCAGGTTATCTCCCATGAGCAGAGTAGCGGTCGCGGGGTTGGCGAAGCTTCTGCGAGATATTATATTGGTTGTCCAATAAAGAGGTCGGTCATGCGAATGTGGATGACAATTCAGAACATGATATATGGGGATTTACAGAAAGATTATGAGAATTTGCGGTGGATGATTGCGTAAGGTTATGTCAACAAGAGATTCGAGATTTATGCCTCGTATAGATGCAGGTTTCAGAGGAAGTAATTTCGCCGGGTGCTTCGTCGAGAGGGTATTCGTGTGTTATAAGATTTATGGAGTGGATTATGTTCGGGACCCAGTTGGAGCGAGTGGCTCTCAATAATGGTCCTAGTGAATTCAGAAGTTTAGATATGATGCCTAACGATTTCGAGCCGATAGGTACGGCTAAGAATCAAGCTTGGAAAGTAGCTTATGAGAAAAGGCACAGAATATTCTGTGATGGTTGGCTTGTGATGTAGCAATTGGGAGGTATGAAATGGTTCGTCAGATTTGAGACGGCATGGTCTCGTGATTCAAGGTCACTCGGGGTGAGTGTATATGAAGTATGTTATGTGTTGAATGAAGTTAGTATTATTTCAAAGGCAAGCAAGGATAAGTTAGAAGAAGGTAAATTGATTAGCCATAGTTGAATTGGCATATTGGGGCCAGTGATCAATTCATTTCGCGTGATCAAGTTATGTGTATGATTTGTGGAGGTACGTGTGAGGCTTGCCGGTCGCCGTAATTGATGTTATTCAGAAGCATTCTTCTGATATGGCTTGTTAAGTGGAAGCAAATTCCGAAAGAAAAATAGTGTCTTGGACCACTACTTGCAGATTTGCATTTTCTACGGTTATGGGAATTTACATATGTGTTGCTATGATTCTTCTAAAGTGAGTTAAGTGCAAAGTTCTTATATGATGAAGTGTTAAAATATTAATGATTTCATAGTTATGATGGGTGTTCTATCGTATATTGGCACGTTGGGTGCGGTGAGAGGTATGGAAAATTGAAGTGAGGGTCAAGGTTGTAGTTCGGTATTGACCAGGATGTCACGGGCTAGGATGAGCAAGGAAAGGGTTGAACGATTAAATTAAATTGGTATTATCTTCAGTGTCACCTGAGATCGATGTGTTGTGAAAGAGGCTTTGCAACATGTTTATGGATTCTTGATCGCTTTTCAGCGTTAGTGCGTCCAGTGGATTAGATGGGCGAACCCTTTATTTATTTTGAAAGTTTTTGGGAGCGTGTCCCATAGGAAGATTGTATTAGTGTGACATATAGTCACTTGATTGGCTAAAGATTTGAACCAAGTAAGGGGATTGTGGTAATATCATTAATTTGAGAATTTATGCCTGACGAACACTCTGTTTATTGGATTATGAACTGAGGAGGTTGCTCCAGTGATGATGGTTGTTCTTATGTGTTATGAGGAAAAGTGAGTTACTATGGACCTTTGAAAGGTTATTAGCCAAGTTGGTGCAATCAGAAATCAACTTGAGATCAGTGGATTGATTTACATGTGAGCAGGGCTTTATATCAGGCCAGTGTTCGTCTTAGTGAGCGTTCCTTATGGAGGAACAGTTGAGGTGTTATTTTATCATCAGCTATTTCAGGTAATGTTGTATTGCATCGTATGAGTTGTGAGACGACTTGGTAAATTCTTATGTATGGAGGTTCCACGTGGCGTTGATGATATGGGAGCAGAACGACTCTTAAGATTCAGATCTTGTATCACACCTTAATTGTGCTTGAGTTTTGTAGCCTATAGCGCTATGTGTTTTCTTAGGGATGGTATTATGTACTTAGCATGCTTGCGATTAGAGTTGGACATTTTTATGTAATGAGCAAATTTAGCTCGAAGTAATCTTCTTATGTGAGATCTATGTGTGGATCGGGTGGCATGCTACCATGGGTATGTTATTTGGATGGGGTTGCGCGCCGCAGCAGTGTAATAATCAGTGCAGCTTCCCTATTTGCTTTTATGTGTTTTGTTTCACATTTTTCGAAGGAAGCTCGTTCTAGCTGTGAGCCTACGTCGCATGTATGATTCACAAGTGGGTATTTAGATCTCCTTTTCAGAGTTCGTTTTCCTTTTGTATCGAATTTTAATTGGTAGCTTATTGGCACGTTGTGGCATCATATGAGACTTTTGGTCATGTCGGGTGATGTATTACCCGAGCAGTTCGTACTGGGTGAGACGAGATAGTTGGATTTAGGATCAGTGCAATCTGATTGCATGAAATATATTAATGAGCAAAGATCATTTTGGTTCAGAATAAGGTGATGTTTCTTGTCAGAAGTATAGACTCAATGATTGGTTGACTCGGAAGTTGATTATGGATTTCTGCACATCTCTTCTGTTGTGACGTCCTTGTAAGAGTTAGAGTAAGACCTGTGTATGTCATGGGATGAAATAGGAGCATCAAATTCGTGGAATTTTGACTAAGTTGATTAGAAAAGATCATTGTGGTCCAGTGAATAAAGTGATGTTGGGTGTGAATTCAGCAAAGTTATGCAGCCATGTATGGGTATAGTGTGTAGTGATTGATATGATAGTCTTAAGTTGGAAACAGGTCGGGTAGAAAATTTTGGGTGTTGGAATTGAGCTTTAAAGCTTATTTGCTTCAATAAAAGAGTGTATCTGTAGAATTATCGAGCTAATGTACTCAAGTAAGTTGTGGTATCACGAGTCGGTACATGAGGTGTTAAATAGTGATTTCAGACTACTTTAGTGAATTCTCAGCACGTTCGTTACGTCGGCGAGAATGCAATGACCCGACCGGTCGTTTTGAGCTCTAGCGCGTCGTTCAGCGGTCTGAGGCTATGAGCAGCATCATTTCAGGTATATTGACTTGTGTGTATGGTCGGAATTGAAATTCAGGAAATTTGGAGTTAAATTTAAATGAAAATTCTCATTTTAGAAGCCTTAAGTTGGAGAAAATGGCTAAGATTGGAATTTTGAGTAAACAACCTCAGAATCAAGATCTGAAGGTTCCAGCAGGTTCATATGATGATTTCGGACTTGGGCGTATGACCGCTTCAGGTTTTTGGTAACACGGGAGCATTTTGGCACCTATAGTAGAAGTTGGCATTTTGGAAGAAATTTCTTAAGTTTGGTTCGAAGTGCATTTCAGTGCTATCGATGTCCGTTTGGCATTCTGAGACTGGGATTAGCTCCTTATGATAATTCTGGAGTTGGGAGCGCGATCAGAAGTGAATTCGGAGGTCCGTAGGTCATTTTGAAGCCATTTGGGTAAAGATAGATATTTGAAGGTTTTGAGAAGTTTGACCAGAAGTGGAATTTTTGATATCGAGGTCAGAATTTGATTCCAGAAGTTGGAGTAGATCTGTAATGTCTAATATGACTTGTATGCAAAATTTGAGATCAAACGGACGTGATTTGATAGGTTTAAGCATCGAAAGTACAAGTTGGAGGTTCTAAAGTTCATAAAACTTGGATTGGAGGTTGATTCATGATTTTAGCATTGTTTGATGTGATTTCAGGCCTCGAGCAAGTTTGTAATATGTTTTGGGACTGGTTGGTGTGATTGGTCGGGGTCCCGGGGCCTCGGGTGTGTTTCGGGTTATAATCGCGCTCTTATTTGATGTTTCAACGTCGTTTATTTGGACATAAAGGGGTATCATATTAATAAAATGAGCTCCAAATTAATTTTGTATTGAAACATTAGATCTGTATCATAATTTTGGTGCCATAGCAAAAAGGATCGTTGAATTTGGACATCGTATGAGAGAGTTATAATCATTTCCGTGCCAGGAAAAATTACAGGTGTCTGGTGCGAATATTTTTTTTTCACGAACGCGAAGAAGGACTTCTGGGTTGACCAGCCAACAAGAAAAATAGCTCTTCGCGAATACAAACATCTCCCGCGAAGGCGATGAAGAAAAATTGTCTCGACAGTGTTTTAAACCGAGAATTTTAGCAATTTGGGCATATCTTGAGTTCTAGAGCTCCGTTTGAGATGATCTTTGTGGCCTTGTTCTCGTCTCAAGAAGGGGGTTAATATCTGACCTTTATTTTTATGTTTCTTCGTAATTATCTTTGTTGGTTTCTATTTTTATCCGTGTTTGGATGGTGGAAATTGGGATTTTGAGTCTCAAAGTTGAAAAATGGTAAATCCTTGATTTGAGGGTCGATTCATGGATGAATTTGGATGAATTTATGGATATAGACCATATGAGTTATGGGTAATATTTATTTTTGATAACTTTTATAATCCGAGCACGTGGGCCGAGGGGTATTTTTATTAACATTTCGATCGGGATTAGGAATTATTATAAATTGGACTATAATGACTACCTTATCATATATTGATGGGTTTGCATAATTATTGGCTAGTTTTGGAGCATTGTGCATTGATTGTCTTCAAAAAGGCGTGGAATGTCGGTTATGGATCTTCGGAGCAAGGTGAGTCTCCTTTCTAATCTGGTGAGGGGTAGTTTACCCTATAGATGAGTGAAATTGGTATGTGCTCCTATTTGTGGGGGCTACATATGCACAAGGTGACGAGAGTCTGTGGGTAGCTACTATTATGCTATTATCCGGGTAGTCTAGGATCCAAATGCATGTTATACTTAGATTATTTGTGAATCCATTGATGGCTTGAATTTCCTAAATCACATTAAATTAGTAAATGGATTTCAAAAGGATTAAGCTTCATTTCTTAAAATTGTAAAAGAAGAATTGATTTTACCTGAATAAATGTTTCCCGGTAAGTTCCTAATTGATTTGTTGAGCATGTAATCCTTATGTGTACATGCGTCGCATGCATGATTCGCGAGCAGGGTATGTGTTTACTTTTGGAACAGGCCGAACGCCTCGGCGGATTAAATAGATGCATTTATGGTACGAGACATTCGACCCTCGACGGTGCATAGTTTACATTTCTGTTGGAGCGGGTCGTTCCCTCGGCATGCTTTGTGCATGTTTGTGTTGTTGCCTTGAACTTATTAAAGTTGTTACTGCCTCACCCTTCTAGAGATTAATTTTTTAAAAATAAAGAGGAATTTTTGAAATTTCCTATGAAAGAGTTATGTGTTTACTTGTTTCCTCTATCTGTATTAAAAAAATCATATTTATAAAATAAATACCCTGTTTAATATATATATTAAGGATGAATCATTACCGGACACAGTTGACCATCTCGTATCTACCCATGTATGTTGTAGAATTATGATGCTTGATCTTGATATTTCACACATGGCTTTCATCAAGTCACTGTTGAGATTGGCGACATTGTCAATAATAATTGATTCCGGTACTCCAAATTGACAAACAATGCGACCACAAACAAAATCCGCTACGACCTTCTTAGTATCTCCTTATAGGACGCGACTTCAACCTATTTTGTAAAGTAATCTATAGATATTAGAATGAACATATGCCTGTTTGAAGCATCGGGCTCAATTGATCCAATGTCATCCATGCCCCAAATATAGAAAGGCTAGGTTGAACTCGGTGCATTGAGTTCGTTGGGCAGCACTCGTATCAATCAGCATGTATCTGGCATTGGTAACACTTTTGAACATATTTAATGTTGTCTGTCTCCATAGTCACCTATAAATACCATGTTCTTAATATCTTCTTGGCTAAAACAAAACAATTCATGTGAGGTCCGCAAGTTCTGGCATGTATTTCCTCGAGTAGTATAGATGCCTCCTTGGCGTCGACACATTGTAATAGTCCCGGGTCAGGAGTTTTTCAGTACAGAATTCCATTGCTTTGAAAGAAATGATTGGCCAATCTTTAGAGTGTGTGCTTATGAGTGTGTGTAGCATGCTATGGATATTTCCCATTTCAAAGTATTCCTTGATGTCATAGAACCACAGATTTCCGTCAATCTCTTCTTCAATATGTGTATAATAAGTTGGCTGCTTATGAATTCCAATTGTGATAGAATCGATGAAATTCTTGTCTGGGTGTTGTATCATGGAAGACAAAGTGGCTAATGCATTTGAAAACTCATTCTGAATCCTTGGAAAATGCTTGAACTCTATCTTCATGAACCTCTTGATCAACTCTTGTACACAATGCAAGTATGGAAATATTTTGGTGCTCTTTGTAGCCCATTCTCGTAGAAGCTGGTGCACCAATAGATCTGAATCTCTGAATACCAGCAACTACTAAATGTTCATGTCAATGGCCAACTTAAGTCCCAAGACGCAGGCTTCATATTCTGCCATATTATTGGTGCACAGAAACCTGAGTTTTGCGGATACCGGATAGTGTTGACCGGTTTCTGATACGAAGACAACTTCGATACCCACCCCTTTGAAGTTTGTTGTTGTGTCTAAGAACATCATCCAACTATCATACGCCTTGGTGATATCTTCTCCTACAAAAGACACCTCTTCTTCAGGAAAATACATTTTGAATGGTTCGTAGACTCCGTCTACCGAATTTTCTGCCAAGTGATTTGCCAATGCTTGCCCTTTGACTGCCTTTTGAGTTACATAGACGATGTAGAACCCATTCAGCAATATCTTCCATTTTGCTAACTTACCTGTAGGCATGGGTTTCTAAAAGATGTATTTTAGCGGATTCATCCTTGATATGAGATATGTAGTGTATGCACAAAAATAATATCTCAACTTCTAATCTATCCATGTCAAAGCACAACAAGTGTGTTCCAACAAAGTGTAACGAGCTTCGTAAGGCATGAATTTCTTGTTCAGATAATATATTGCATGCTCCCTCCTTCCCATTTCATCATGTTGTCCTAGAACGCCACCAAAAGCCACATCCAATACAGACATACAAAGTAGAAGAGGTCTTCCTAGTTCTGGTGGGACCAATACGGGCGGTTTACATAAATACTCCAAGATATTGATGAAGGCTTTCTGGAATTCTTCAGTCCAACTAATTGCAGCATCTTTCCTCAGCATTCTAAAGATTGTCTTGCATATCATGGTTGATTGTGTTATAAAGCGGCTGATGTAATTGAGGCACCCTAGAAAACTCATCACATCTTTCTTGATCTTTGAAGGATGCAAATCCTGGATAGCTTTGATTTTTGATGAGTCTAGCTTAATACCTCGGCGGCCAACGATGAAGATTAATAATTTTCCAACAGGAACTTTGAAGGCACACTTTGCAGGGTTCAACTTCAAGTTGTACTTTTTAAGCCGATCAAAAAATTTCTTCAGGTCTACTATGTGATCCGAACTCCTTTTAGATATGATGATAACATCATCCATGTACACCTTTAGTTCCTTATGTATCATGTCGTGGAAGATAGTCATCATGTCCCTCATGTAGGTGGCCCCATAATTCTTCAAACCAAACTGTATTATTTTGTAACAATATATTCCCAATGGTGTGATAAAGGCGGACTTTTAGGCATCCTCTCCATCCATCCAAATTTGATGGTATCCTGTGAAGCAATCTACAAAGGATTGAATTTCATGCTTGGCACAACTGTCAATTAGTATGTGTATGTTGGGTAGCAGGAAATCATCCTTAGGACTTGCTCTGTTCAGATCTCGGTAATCGACACATACCCTAACTTTCCTAACTTTCATTGGAACTAGCACAATGTTAGTAACCAGGTCGGGTATTCGATCACTAGAAGAACCTTGACTTTGATTTCATCGGTGACTTCCCCTTTTATCTTCAAACTCATATCTGGCTTGAATTTTCTGAGCTTCTGCTTTACCGTTAGACACATGGGATTGAGGGGTAGCTCGTCAGCTACTATGGATATGCTTAACCTATTTACATCGTCATGGGACCATGAGAATACATCCTCACACTCTTTTAGGAATCCGATATACTCTTCTTTCTCTATCGGTGATAGATGAATGCTTATACGAGTTTCCTTAACCATCTCGGAATCTCCTAAATTGACAGCCTCAGTATTCTACAAATTAAACTTCGGTTTGTTTTAAAAATTCTCTACTTCTTTGACGATTTCCCCAGGTATTATATCATCTTCCCGATCTTCGAAATCACTAGCCTTATGTTATGTTGTCTCATTACATGTCACAGTCGTATGTCCATCAGGATATGTAATTATTATGCTGCAATGAGTGTAGAAAAACAGTAATAAATATGGAAAGCAGTAATACATTAATAAAACTTTTAAAATGTTAGCATGTACGGCTTAATGGCTCGAGTAATTATTTCAAAACAAAATACTAAAAAATGTCTAAAATGCTCAAAACTATTTGAAAATAATTCATGCTAATTTGCTAGGCTACCCAGGAACTCGGCTAGCCCGGGATGGTGCAACGGTCCAGTTCTTAAGAACACCTTCTTCTTCCATTGTTTGAATAGTAAGGTCTCTCTCCTCTTTCTCCTCCTCCTCAACAATCGCACTGCAGTCCGTGTCTTCTTCATTTAGAAACCCCTTCCTCATGCTACCCAGAATCTCATCTTCCTCAAATCCCCACATCATGTCAGCCAGATGAAATTTCTGGCGAATAGGTGGTATGGTTGTTCCAGCGGATAATAAGGGGCATGCCATGGCGATGTCCAGACGTGATATTCTTGCCATGTATATTCATATCTGAGTCCAAAAGTCAAGCTACGATACTGCAGTTGTACGAGTTTGGTGATCCCCTAAAGCTTTTTGCTGAGATTTTTGCCTGGTATATGCCCCATCCACAACAATATTCTTTCTATATTCTTGCTCCACCATCGATCCTTTCAATTGTGTTAACCCATTCAATGTGGTGGTATGTTTCTCCTCCCAACTTCCTCCTGTTCTCGATAGTTGGCATAGTTTGATTGGTGTAGATAGGGTTACTTCCATCTCCGTGAATAATCACCTCTTGATGATTCCACTTAAACTTCATAGCTTGTTCAGAGTTGAAGCCACTGCCCCGGCTGCATGTATCCATGGTTGTCCCAATAATAGATTGTAAGTAGAAGATATATTTAGCACTTGGAACTCAACATCAAACCAAGTTGGAACCATCTGTGATCGAGGTTAATTTCACTAATAATGACTCTATAAGATCCATCGAACGCTTTCAAATCATGCTTCCCATTCGTATCTCGTATAGGACTTGACCATATCTCTTTAGAATGGTCAGTGGACATATGTTCAGACTTGAACCTCTATCTATCAAGACCTTAGAGATAAAGTTGTCCTTGAATTACATTGTAATTTGCAATGCCCTGTTGTGACTCAATCCTTCTGGTAGTAACTCATTTTTGTGGAAAGTGATTCTGTGGCTCTTCAATACTTGTTTGGCCATGTTAGCCATCTTCCCACTAGTGATACCGGCGGATGAATAAGCTTCACTTAACACCTTTATCAAAGCATTATTGTGCGAGACTGAGTTTTGCAATAGTGATAATATGGAGTTCTAAGCAGGAGTTTCGTTCAAGTGTTCAACAGTAAAGTACTCCCTTGCTTGTATCTTTCCCAAAGATTGTTAGTGCCGGTCTCGTTGACAGGAGGCTTAAGTGCAGCTTTCTTGCTCGTTCCTCCCATATTCTCAGGCGTGTAAACTCTGCTAGTTCTAGCATACCTTGCACAACACCTATTTTTTTCATTTTGTCTCTTCCCTTTCTTCTTGCTTCCACAACATAATCCCACCAGACGACATCAAACTTGTAAGATGGTGTGGGAGCTACTATCATAGTGAAGGGTGTAGCTACCTCAACTTCAAATGGTACCTAGATTTGTACCACGACCCACATGAGGGTGGCCGGAGATATTTTAGGACCGTCCCCCTCTTGAATTAGTCCAATGGACTCTTCCTGATCCTATTCCTCATAAGTTTCTATCACATTCACTCCCTTAACTCTGTGATCCAAGAGAGGGTTGTTACAAACATTTGGTGCAGATTTCTTTGCTTGTATAACCTTAGTGTTGATCAACGTCTAAATTTTGTCTTTCAACGTGTGGCGTTCCTCAAATGTATGACGCTTCATGCCTGAATGACAAACACATGTTTTGTTGGGGTTGATCCATTGGGAAAGATTTTCCACAATGATAGCATGAATAGGGGTGACATAGCCATCGACCTTCAGTCTCTCATATAGTTGGGCTATGGATTCAACAATTGGGGTGTATTGTCTAGAAGGTATGCGGTCAAATTTGGACGTGGCTTCACGTAGTTTTGGCGGGTGGGTGGAGGTGAATAGGAATATGCAGGTTGAGTGTTGTAGGTATGGTAGGTAGTGGCAGAGTATTGGTATTTTTGGGGTTAGGGTTGATATGTTAGTGAAGGTGTTTTTTATGTGAGGGGAGACTTAGGGCCCTGGTCTACCATCATGACACCCACTTTTTTCTTCTTCGAAATACCTCCTGATTGCAAAGCTTTATTCGTGGCTTGCAGCATCTCAAAATTAGTTACTATCCCACTCTTAATTGGTTATTCTATCCTTTCTCCTAGCCTGATAATGTCCGAGAACCTGTGATTCTTGATGACTATCAACCTTTCATAACTACGGATCTTGAGCTGTCACAAAGAGCTTATTCATCTATTCTTCTTCAAGTGCTAGCCTTACCTTTGCGGCCTCTGATATCCAAATAGTAGAACACTCGCGAAGGGTTTCTATCGGCTTCTTCTTAAGGTTTTGAATGTAGAAAATGTCTAGTGTGTTCTCAATATTGAACCTAAATCGATCCATGAAATATGATTCCATACTCACCCAATTAACCCACTTCTTTGGATTTTGGCTGATATACCAAGACGAAGATTCTCCTATAAGGATTCACATGAACACTTTCATGCGTATTTGTTCATTCTTACCCACTCTTACAAGCGTCTCACGGTATGCTCTCGGATGCACCTTCATATCACTAGTACCATCAAACATTTCAAATTTATGAGGTTTGTAATGCTCTAGAAGTACCACATCCGTCTAAATGCACAAGTCCTCATAGTTTAGACCTTCAACGTCTTTCCCACCTTTAACATTTTAGACTCTCCCTATGAGCTTCTTGAGTTCCTCTGCCTTGTTTCTAATGAGCAGGTCCTTTTTAGTTGGTTCAGGTATGTACAGGATTTTCTGCGGGTATGGGGCAAAGTTTCCACATATATCAAATTGCATTGATGAGTTCCTGGAATTTCAGTACATGGATGGTTATTGGTTGAGTTTTGGGATTGGGAGTGAGTTGTAGTGTATTTTAGAGGGTTTTATAAGTAGTGGTTTGTGGGTATTGAGTTGGATGATGATGGTACTATTGAGGGGTTGGCACTGGTGGCGGATAAGGTTCTGGGGAGGTACGGGATTATGGTACTAGTGTGGTTCCGGGGGATCTAGAGCTATGCGTTATGGATTCTAGTTTTGTGTGTTTTGTGGTAGTTTTTGGTTCTGGGTAGTCGGGTTTTACTGGTTGATGTCGGGAACATTGAGAGTAAGGGAGAGGCTTGCCAGATTTCGGACCTGCTCGAGCTCGCCCTTGTAACGACCCGACCGATCGTTTTAAGAAATTAAGCTATGTTTATCATCAAAAGGTCAGTAACCGCTTTGTAATATGAGTATCGACTTGCGTGCATGGTAGAATTCGACTTTCGGATGGTTTAGAGTCAAATTGAAAGAAGGAACCTTGTTTTGGAAGTTGGCCGGAATTGAACTTTTGTTTAAATGACCCTAGAATGGATCGTGGATGATCTCAACATCTTTGTACGGTTATTTTGGACTTAGGCGCGCATCCGGATTCAGAATTGGAGGTCCTTAGAGTAAATTGAGGCATTTCGGCGAAAGTTGAAGTTCGAAAATAAAGAAGTTTGAACCACAGTTGACTTTTGGGGTATCGAGGCCAGAATGCGACCTCGAGAGTTGGAATACCTCTGTTATGTTATTTTGGACTTGTCTGTAAAATTTGGCATTTCGAGTTGAATTGATAGGTTTTGGCCTAACATTCGTTATTTGAATATTCGGAAGTTCATAAGCTTGATTTTGGTTTGATTCATCGTTTCGCTGTTGTGTTGTGTGATTTGGGACTTCGAGTGAGTCCATGTCAAGTAATATGGATTGTGTGTGTAATTGGTTGAGGTCCCAGGGACCTCGGGTGTGTTTCGGATGCTCAATGGGTAAATTTTAAAGTTAGAAGGAAAATTGCAGCACGCCTTCTGGTGTTTTCTCTTTTGCGGCTTGGGAATCGCATGAGCAGCGCCGCAGAAGCAGAAAGTAGATGATGGCTGGAAAGCGCAGGAACGGAGTAATTTCCACAGAAGTGAACTCACTTCTGTGATGGGTGGACCTCATAAGCGGTTGGTCGGCTAATTAAGAGAACCACATAAGCTGTTGGTTTTTTGCAAAAACGGGACCGCAAAAGCGGAAATCACTGGTATGAAGTAGCATAATCCAAGGGTTTATTTCAAAAGTTGGAAAATCAATTGGAACTCGGGAGAAGGCGATTTTGGTTGGATTTTGAAGAGATTATCAGTGGGTAATGTTTCTTTAACCTCATTTAGTTGTTTTCTATCAATATCTAGTTAAAATCTGCCATTAGAATTCGAATTCAATGTCAAAATTGGGGAAAATTGGAAGAAACTTCTTAGACTTAATTATTGTGTTTTGAGTGCGTATTTGACCTCCGATTTGTGATATTTTTATATGGTTAGACTCGTGAGAGCACGAGGGTTTTGAAAATGTTAATTCATACGTTCCGAGATGTTGGCCTGAGGGGCCTTTTGATCATTTTACTTAATTTGGCGCTCAAGCTTTGAATTAAATAGTAGAATAAGTTTCTTGAGATGTTATTTACAATGTGTGATTAAATTGAATAGATTTGGGCCATTTGGAGTCGAGTACTCGTGGCAAGAACATGGTTGCTAGTTGATTTTAGTCGGTTTGAGGTAAGTATCTTGTCTAACCTTGCGTGGGGATTTCCTCTTAGGATTTTAAGTCTTCTATGTTGATTGTATTCCTTGCACACGAGGTGACGAGTGTGTGCTCGAAATTATTTGTGGTAAATTGATCCTTTTTGACTCTTAGGCCCTTATCATCACTGAGTATGAAGTTGTTCTTGAAATGATTGAGTTCTCTGTTATTAGTTTCACCTCTACATATCTTACTTGGAATTTATTTGCGCTTTTTATTTATTCTTGCTGCCTAATTGACCTTTACTTGTTTAACTGAAGACATTTACCCTTATATAGCCATGTTAGCTTTCCTAACTGCTTGTCTTTAATTGGAAATCATTATTGTTATCTCTCATGGAATTAATAGGCCTTAATGTAAAAGAAGTTAGATATCCTATGCGTAGATATTTCCTTACTTGAAATCTATTTGATTCGTGTTAACTTCCTTGTGGTTGAATTACGTATTATGGATTGTGCTTCGTAGTATTTTCTTCCTTTTTGAGTTATTCTTATTGCGCTTAGTATTTATCTATTACGGTTATTCCTTGTAGTTAGTTGTACCGTCTATTGGTGACCGGAAGTACCTGAGTCGATTCCCTTGCCTTGTTTTGTATATATATTTGCATTTGTTGTGTTGTATTTGAGATGGTGGTGCATGTTTCTGTCGTGCGATTGTTGATATTGTGGTGCACGAGGTTTCTGTCGTGTGGTTGTTGAAATTTTGATGCACAAGGTCTCTGTCGTGCAGATATTGTTGAGGAGTTGCACGAGGTCTTTACCGTGCTATTATTGCTATTGTTGCTCTTGCACATGCTGCGTAATAAGGCAGGATATGTTATATGCTTATATGTGGGTTGCGCATGTGGCAGAATAAGGTGGGAACATTGTAATTCACGTGTAGCGAAATAAGGTTGTGCTTACTATATAAGTATTGGTTGCACACGTGGTGAAATAAGGTGGGCTATGTAAGGAACTGATTGTAATGAATTGTGACGGCCTGTGGAAGCATTCCTATTTTATTTACTATTGTGATTGCGGGTTGCTTACCTATATGAGTTTATCGCTCGGAAGTCGTGAGGAAACATTGTACGTGTGGTCCGTTCTCCTATTCATGTTTTCTAGTTAGTAGAATTCTTGTTAGAACACTTGCACAAGCATACACGTAGTTAAATACTCCTATTAGAGGCGGATTGCTCCTAATTTTTCTAGGGATGGAGATACGCCCTCGTTTATCCATTTTATATGTGAAAGTAGCCATAGTTAGCCAGTTAGTGGTCAGCATGACCAAGAGACTGATGGGGCACAGGATGCCAAGTGTTAGATTGTATACATTGGGTGTTCGTGAGTTGTGGTTGTTCGAGATTTCTTGTAAAAATTGTGGAAAGAACTGGATAAGGCCTTATGCGAACATCACTGTAGATATGAGTTATTGACTTGTTTTTCCCTTGTTGTGTTGTGACCTCAGGATTTGGATTGCGATTTCTGTCGTCATTTTCATATCATCATTTCTTGTATTCTCGTTGTTACTTATTGCCCATTTACCTTAT
The DNA here is from genome assembly GCA_034376525.1 of Nicotiana benthamiana. Lineage (NCBI taxonomy): Eukaryota > Viridiplantae > Streptophyta > Magnoliopsida > Solanales > Solanaceae > Nicotiana > Nicotiana benthamiana. The sequence continues at coordinate 78,595,004 of CM067329.1, forward strand.
TGTGATTTGTAGCATTTTTTTTCAGTCATCTGTGCAGTCTTGACATATTTACATATCATTTCTATTATTTCTACGATTATACTGTTTATTGACTGGTAGGTATCTTGACTGTTCCTCGCCACTACTCCATCGAGGTTAGTCTTGATACTTACTGGGCACCGTGGTGGTGTGCTCATGCTACTCTTCTGCACACTTTTTGTTGTGAAGATTCAGGTACTCCCATTAAGTTCTGTCGTACTTAGAAGGAGGCATATCAGTGGAGACTTCGAGGTATATCTGCTACGTCCGCAGACCGAGGAGTCCCTTTACAACTTTCTGTAATAAGTATAGTTCTTTCAGTATTTCTCCTTTGTATAGATATTCTTAAGTCAGAGCCTCCTAAGTATCCCTAAGCTTGTATTTGTGGGATTATGGATTTTGGGAATTTTTATGAGTTTTGAGAGTTGTTATTGTATCTGCCGATCGGCACCTTAAATACTGATTTATTTTGCTAGTTTAGTTTCTAATTATTTTCTTCTGCAATTTGGTTTATTTTCTGCATTGTTAGACTTACCTAGTCGTAGGGACTAGGTGCCATCACGACATGTTCATGGAGGGCGAGCTGGGGTCGTGATAAGTTGGTATCAGAGCTCTAGGTTCATAGGAGTCACAGATCACAAGCCGGTTTATTAGAGTCTCGTGGATCAGTACGGAGAGTTCTGTACTTATCTACGAGAGGCTATGTAACCGTTAGGGAAACTCCCACTTCATTTGATTTCCCTGTCGTGCGAGATTTTTGACATTCACAATCCTAAGCCTCTATCTTCTTCTCTCTCACATATGGAAAGGGCACGTACAACCAGAGGTGATCAGGCACCCGCGCCCCCTGCTGCAGCCAATGGAGGTCGGGGTCGGGGTAGAGTTCGAGGACACGCACATTGTGCAGCGAGAGCACCTGTGCGAGTGGCTGCCGAGGTACCACCAGCAGATCTAGCCAGCGTCCGGGCACCTGATACGCCTACTGCCACAACTACTCCAGACCTTCCGGAGAATTTTGGCACAGTTCCTGAGCATGTACACCACTTTGGCTCAGGGAAGATTGCTTCCCCTTGCTGCATCTACATCCCAGGCTGGGGGAGGAGCAAAGACTCTTGTTGCCCGTGCCCCTGAGCAGCGAGCGCATGTTGAGCAGGTTCCTGAGATTATTCCTGCGCCACCTGCAGCACCAGTTTAGCCCGAGGGTATGACAGTTGCTTCCGAGCACGAGTAGATGAGACTAGAGAGGTTCAAGAAGTATGTTCCTCCGGTGTTAAGTGGATTAGCATCAAACGATGCCTTGGGGTTTCTTGATGAGTATTACCACATTCTCAGTACTATGGGTATCTTTGGATCGAGCGGGGTTTCTTTCACTACTTTCCAGCTTCAAGGGGCCACCTCTGATTGGTGGCGCACCTATGACTTAGACATCCTAGAGGAGGCAGCTTCACTAACTTGGACCTAGTTTTCAGATATGTTCCTAAGAGAGTTTGTTCTTCAGAGCCTCAGGGATGCACGGCGCGTGGAGTTTGAGCATTTCCACCAGGGTGCTTTGACTGTCTCGGAATATGCTATTTGTTACACCCGTCTGGCTAGATATGCCTTAGCCTTGGTTTCTACTATTCGTGAGAAGGTTTGTTGGTTCATTGAGGGGATTATTCCCAACATCAGGTCCAGTATGGCCCGTGAATTAGAGATAGATATTTCGTATCAACAGGTGGTGAACATTTCTATGAGGATAGAGGGTATGCATGCTAGAGAGAGAAAGGGCAGGCAGGGTCTTGATAGAGAGAGTATACGAGATCAGGAGAGAGAGCTTGAGAAGGCGAGGAGGCCTCGTAGGCTGGTGAGATATGATGGTCCTTATTTTGGAGGTAGGGTGTGTCATGGTAGAGGTTTTGCGGTCAGCTAGTTCAGTTCGCGCTTCAGGCTTTGCATGGTGACTCAGGTATTCATGGGTCTCGGAGTACCCATATTCCACAGTTCCCACCACCTCGACAACAGACAGGGTGCTTTGAGTGTGGATATACTAGCCACATGGTGATATATTTTCCCAGACTTTGGACCGATGTGTCACAGTGAGGTATCCAGGCATGTAGAGGGCACCCAATAGGGGGAGGCCCAGCTTGTTGATGTGTTTCATATAGTAGGTTTGAGGCCAGTGTGCCAGCTAATGTCCCTCAGGTACGGATTCAGTTTGTTATAAAAAGGCATTATCTGTAGTTCATCACAATTCTACTTATTGGGGTGCTTTCCATGTTTGTTATTCCATTTATGGGAGCGCTTCATGATTTGCACTCTATTTATGTGATTATACTGTTGGGAGTTTCTATGAGTGATAGCCGTGTCTATCGTCTGCCTCTAGTTGTTGTCGAGAGTTATGAGGCTAGTAGTAAATTCCTATTGTCTGTTTTGGTAGTTTTGATGTCACTTCTAAGTATTCTTGGTTATGAGATGTGATTTCTATGCTCCACCGGTGTGGGAGCCCGTCTGTGTTGTAAATTATAGACGCAATGGATCTAGTGAGAGCCTCTAGATGGGTCGATATGCTCCCTACTTGTGATCCAATTTTGAGGGCGGGACCCTCGTGATTCGGGTGATTTGATATGTTGAGATCGGGCTGTGTACTGCAATGAGAGTTATATCAGCACAAGATTCTATTGAGTCCATTATTTTCTTTGATTCTTTCTTGTTAGATGTCTTGTAGATTTGTATTTTAGAAGAATTTTGTGCTAGTTTAATTTGTTTGTTAGTTCTCTTATGTGTTTTCCTTTCCCATATTCATTCATTTTCGTTCTATGCTTCTTGAGTTTTAGTTTGTGGGGTGTGTACCTGTTGGTGTTGGCTGAGATTTGGTTAACTGGTGTTTTGTCATGTGGTTTTCATGGTTATTATCTCATCGCCAGTGTTGTGGAGGTTTGAAAAGAGTTCCTATTAAATATAAGGCTTATGGCCGGTACAAATTTGATCATGAAAGTATTGCTATCAAATATGTTATTGTGGGACTATGTCTGGTATGTCATGTTGTGTGGCTGTACCCTGTGTGTGTTGTTTTATATTAAATTAGCTGTTGAGACAGATATCGAATATGGACTTGAAATCGGTTCTTTTGAAAACGGATGGAAGGTGAGGAATCTCGTTTGAAGGCTTAATGGTATTTCTAGAAAGGTTAAACTTTAGTTGAGATGGTGTCGTCATGCCTAAATAGATTGGGGTGACATGGGATCACCCGTGGGTGTATATTGGAAGTGCGCACTCAGTGACTTGAGGACTTCGAGGTGAATCTTAGCATGTTCGAGGATGAACGTTGGTTTTAAGAGGGGAGGATGTAATGACCAGACCGATTGTTTTGAGAAATTAAGCTCCATTCAGCAGCATAAGGTCTGGAACCGCTTTGTAATATGAGTATTGACTTGCGTGCATGGTGGAATTCGGCTTTTAGATGGTTTAGAGTCAAATTGGAAGAAGGAACCTTGTTTTGGAAGTTGGAACGGTGAAAGTTGACCGGAATTGAACGTTTGTGTAAACAACCTCGGAATGGGTTGTGAATGAGCTCAACAGCTTCGTACGGTTATATTGGACTTAGGCGCACGTCCAGATTCAGATTTGGATGTCCGTAGAGTAAATTGAGGCATTTCGGTGAAAGTTGAAGTTAAAAAATAAAGAAGTTTGATCCACAGTTGACTTTTGGGGTATCGTGGTCGGAATGCGATTCCGAGAGTTAGAATAGCTCTGTTATGTTATTTTGGACTTGTCTGTAAAAGTTGGCGACATTTTGAGTTGAATTGATAGGTTTCGGTATGAGATTCGTTATTTGAAGATTTGGAAGTTATAAGCTTGATTTTTGGTTTGATTCATCATTTTGATGTTGTGTTATATGATTTGGGACTTCGAGCTAGTCCGTGTCAGAATATATGACTTGTGTGTGTAATTGGTTTAGGTACCATGGACCTCGGGTGTGTTTCGGATGCTGAATGGATAAATTTTGAAGTTAGAAGGAAATTTGCAGCAGGCCTTCTGGTGTTTTCGCTTCTGTGGCTTGGGAACCGCAGGAGCACCGCCACAGAAGCGGCTCGGCAGCCGCAGAAGCAGAAAGTGGATGTTGGCTGGAAAGCACAGAAGCAGATTAAATTCCGCAGAAGCGAACTCGCTTCTGCAATGGGTGGACCACAGAAGCGGTTGGTCGGCAAATTAAGAAAATCGCAAAAGCGGTTGGTTTTTTGCAAAAGCGGGAGCGCAGAAGCGGTCCCTGGACCGCAAAAGCGGAAATCACTGGTACGAAGTAGCATAACCGAGGGTTTATTTCAAAAGTTGGAAAATCAATTGGGATCTCGGGAGAAGGCGATTTTGGGTGGATTCTGAAGAGAAGATCAGTGGGTAATATTTCTTTAACCTCATTTAGTTGTTTTCTATCAATATCTAGTTAAATCCACAATTAGAATTCGAATTCAAAGTCAAAATTGGGGAAAATTCGAAGAAACTTCTTAGACTTAATTGTTGTGTTTTGAGTGGGCATTTGACCTCCGATTTGGGAGATTTTTATATAGTTAGACTCGTGAGAGTACGAGGGTTGTGAAAATGTTAATTCATCCGGTTCCGAGAAATTGTCCTGAGGAGGTTTTGGTCATTTTACCTAATTTCGCGCTCAAGCTTTGAATTAAATAGTAGAATCGGTTTCTTGAGATATTATTTACAATGTGTGATTTAATTGAATAGATTTGGGCCATTTGGAGTCGAGTACTCGTGGAAAGAACGTGGTTGCTAGTTGATTTAGCCGGTTTGAGATAAGTATCTTGCCTAACCTTGTGTGGGGGACTTCTCCTTAGGATTTTGAGTCTTATATGTTGATTGTATTTCTTGCGCGCGAGGTGACGACTGTTTGCTCGGAATTATTTGTGGTAATTGATCCTTTTTGACTCTTAGACCCTTATCATCACTGAGTATGAAGTTGTTCTTGAAATGATTGAGTTCCCTGTTATTAGTTTCACCTCTACATATCTTACTTGGAATTTATTTGCGCTTTTGGTTTATTCTTGCTGCCTAATTGACCTTTACTTGTTTAACTAAATACATTTACCCTTGTATAGCCACGTTAGCTTTCCTAACTGCTTGTCTTTAATTGGAAATCATTATTGTTATCTCTCATGTAATTAATGGTCCTTAATTGAAAAGAAGCTATATATCCTATGCTTAGATATTTCCTTTCTTGAAATCTATTTGATTCGTGTTAACTTCCTTGTGGTTGAATTACGTATTATGGAATCGTGCTTTGTAGTATTTTCTTCCTTGTTAAGTTATTCTTATTGCGCTTATTTCTCCTTTACAGTTATTCCTTGTGAGTTAGTTGTACCGTCTACTAGTGATCGGAAGTACCTGATTCGATTCCCTTGCCTTGTTCAGTATATATATATTTGCATTTTGTTTGTTGTATTTGAGATGGTGGTGCATGAGGTTTCTGTCGTGGGTTATTGATATTGTCATGCATGAGGTTTCTGCCGTGCGGTTGTTGATATTTTGATGCATAAGGTCTCTGCCATGCAAATGTTGTTGAGGAGTTGCACGAGGTCTTTGTCGTGCTATTATTGCTATTGATTCTCTTGCACATGTAGCTTAATAAGGTGGGATATGTTATATGCTTATATGTGGGTTGCACATGTGGAAAATAAGGTAGGAACATTGTGATGCACGTGTGGCGAAATAAGGCGGCGCTTACTATATAATTATTGGTTGCACACTTGGCGAAATAAGGTGGGCTATGTCAGGGGCTGATTGTAATGAATTGTGACGGCCTGTGGAGGCATTCCTATTTTATTTACTATTGTGATTGCGGGTTGCTTACCTGTATGAGTTTTGTAGTTAGTATAATTCTTGATAGAATACTTGCACATGCATAAACGCAGTTAAATACTCCCGTTAAAGGCGGATTTCTCCTAATTTTCCTAAGGATGGAGGTACGCCCTCATTTATCCATTTTATATGTGAAAGCAACCATAGTTAGCCAGTTAGTGGTCAACATGATCGAGAGACTGATAGGGCACAGGATGCCAAGTGTTAGATTGTAGACGTTGGGTTTTCGTAAATTGTGGTTGTTCGAGATTTCTTGTAAAAATTGTGGAAAGAGCTAGGTAAGGCCTTATGGGAACATCACTGTAGGATATGAGTTATTGACTTATTTTTCCCTTGTTGTGTTATGACCTCAGGATTTGGATTGTGATTTCTTCCGTCATTTTCATATCATCATTTCTTATATTCTCGTTGTTACTTATAGCCCGTTTACCTTATTGTGATTTGTAGCATTTTTTTAGTCATCCGTGCAGTCTTTACATATTTACATATCATTTATATTATTTCTATGATTATATTGTTTATTGACCGGTAGGTGTCTTGACTGTTCCTCGTCACTACTCCATCGAGTTAGTCTTGATACTTACTGGGCACCGTTGTGGTGTGCTCATGTTACTCTTCTGCACACTTTTTATTGTGCAGATTCAGGTACTCTCATTCAGTTCTGTCGGACTTGGAAGGATGCGTATCGGTGGAGACTTTGAGGTATATCTGCTACGTCCACAGACCGAGGAGTCCCTTTCTAGCTTTCTGTAATAAGCATAGTTCTTTCAATATCTCTCCTTTGTATAGATATTCTTGAGTCAGAGCCTCCTATGTATCCCTTAGCTTGTGATTTGTGGGAGTCCGGATTTTGGGAATTTTTGTGAGTTTCGAGAGCTGTTAATATATGTGCCGAGCGGCAGCTTAAACACTGATTTATTTTGCTAGTTTAGTTTTTAATTATTTTCTTCCGCAATTTGGTTTATTTTCTGCATTATTAGGCTTACCTAGTCGTAGGGACTAGGTGCCATCACGACATATTCACGGAGGGCAAACTGGGGTCACGACAGCCCTGTAGTTCTAGGGTTTTCTTCTCCAAACGTAAGGCCAACTCATTCTGCCCAGGAGTACTTCTGCCAAATGAAGTTTCAACGTTTTCCGCTACAGTGGCATTGTCTTTCCTGATACCAAATTATCCATCTTCCCTTTTCCCTTGCTTTTGCCTTTCGGGTTGCTAGGTGGAGGACTACCGGATCTAATGTGGTATGATGATAATGCAGTATGTACGAACCAACCTTTGGGAATGGGAATAATCAAAAAAATAAAAGGAAAAGGAAAATGTAACCAAGTCAGTAAGGTGAAATAAGATAGTGTTCACAATATTTAAACATGTCTCAAAAATTTATGCAAGCATTTGCGTCGTAATTTGCGAACCTCATTATGCCTGAGGTAAGTTTAAGCGACACATGGACTTAGAGAAAATTGACCCCAACTTTGCTTCATTTCATTAATGCGAAAATAGGCCAAAACAAGCTTTCACTAAATAGACAATAATAATAAAATCTCTTGTGGCATCAAGCCTTATTACATCGAAATCTAATCTAAGCTAGAAAGTATTAAAGAACATTATCTCCTAATTTACTAGGTCCCTGGAGGATTTTATCCATACTTGGCTCTTTTGACCCCATCAATCAAGTTTCCCAGATCGCGCATATCCAACATCAAGTAAGCTTTTGTCATATTTCCTCCTTCATCATCATCCATGCATGCCTTGACAATCCGAGAGTCTTTTCCTCATATTCCTTTCTAGTTCCATCGGTCCTTGTTCTAAATATTCCAATCTTAGTATTGACTTGGTGACAATTTCCTTCCATTCCCTTATCGCCTCCATGTTCACTTTGTGTGGCTCCAAATTTTTAGCTTCGTACTCGAACACCCTTTTGCATAGCCTCTTGTACTTAATTTGTGCCTCGGCCACTTCATCTACGATCCTATCCTTCTAATTGATTATTGGCTTGACGTCTCCCCCAACATCGTCTTCTAGCCATGATAGATAGTAGTACATATGATCGATGTGATTCCTGCCTGGATCAATAGTTTCTTCTTCCATAATGATATTTTTGTTCCATGCATGTTGCGCCTCAAAATTGAATGGAATAACATCTCCCTTGAAATCTACCTTGTACTAGACCATGTTGGTAACCTGAGGTATGACTTGTTTTCTTTCAGCTTGTCTCATTACCCTAATAGGAGCGTAAGGGTAGATGCCTCGCAACCCTATTAGTACCAAATAAGTCATCCCCATTAATCTGATGATGAACTCACTACTAAGGAAACTTTCGAACATCCAATCTACCTGCTTGTTTGTCAGATTGCAGAAGAAACGCACCCAACCTACAACATTTCCAGGTTTTGCAAACCTATCTGGAATAAACATCATTTTCTTCGGGTGATAGTTGGATATGTAGTCATTCAATGGCCTTCGCATAAGCTCTTGATGGTATTCTCCTCTCTGAAAGTGTTCTAGCGTCCAGACTTGTAATAGTACATTACAACCCTCAAAGTGTCTGAATCCCTACTTACATCGATCTAGCGCGCTGTACATCTCTGCTAAGATCATGGGGATGATAGTGTAGGTTTATCCCTCGATGTCATCCATTAAGGTCTTAGCGACCATGACTAAGATAGTATGAATCATTCCTCCTTTCATTAGAAATGTCAACAACCCCATAAAGCAGACAACGAACACATAAACCCGGCGGTGGACCCATCCCAAGGAAGTAATGGCTAGTTCATCATGGTAAAGGTGATATAACTTGCTACGCCCATAACGCTCGTAAAGAAACTCAAATGGGATGTATGATTTCTTTAAATAGAATAGATCATCGTTCTTAAAACCTAACATTTTCAAGAAACTGCGGGGAGTGCGATTCTCTGGTACCAATAATCCCAGACTATCCCATGGCAATTTACTAAAACCTCCTTTTTTTTGCTAGGAGAGAGTCATTTCTATATTGACAAATAAAAAACAGCTCTTTTCTGAAGAATGGGGCTAGGGTTTGGGGCAGATATAATTAAAAAGGGTAGGGTTATCATAGACCGTTGATCCTGAGAGATCAACGGTCTAGATTAAGGAATGGAGGGGTGGGTCGTTTGAAGTGGGTCATTTGAAGTGGGTCGTAACCGGGTCAATTAAAAAGGTCATTTGGATTGGGCTCTAGGGGTTATTGGGCTAAGGTGTGGATGATTGGGCGGCTAATTTGGTCAAAAAATGGCCTAATTTAGGCGACATTTTAAAATACATAAAATTAATTGAAACAAAATTATTAAAACGTCTAATAATAATAAAATATTATTTATGAAATAAATTCTTAAAATTAATAATTCTGAATTATAATTTAGAATGCTATTTTGTATAACTAATATAATAAATGCAACTATTTATAGAATATAGGCTATTATTTGCAAAATTGTGTAAATAGCTAAAAATACAAATGTAATTACATAAATAAATTAAACAAACTATGAAACACATATGCGGATGCAACCAAGAAATTTGGATGATTAAGTCATAACAAAAATAATTTAAAGGGATAATTAATATATGTTTAAATAATTTAAATGCAAGAAGAATTAATTTTAAAGTTTTAAAAATTAAAACAAATTATAAAAAGTACTCATAGGACTCTTGTAAATTGGTAATGATGTAGGAATGATATTTTGAAAGCATATATGACATTTACAAAACAAGAAGGCAAAATTGGATATCAACATCAAGTAGTCTAAAAACATTATCAAGGAAGCACCGAGCTATAGACTGGGCAGTGTAAGGATGAGATAAACTCATGAAATGATCATACTTACTCAGTCGATCAACCACTACCAACACTATCTCATTTTCATTAGAGTTGGGTAAGCATTCAAGAAAGATAAGGCAAATGTCAGTCTGTTACACCATCTGAAATTGGTAATGATTGTAAGAGACCAAGATATGCAGTTGCATCATACTTATGTCATTAACAAATATCACATTTGTTGATGAATTCTCTAGTATCTGCAATGAGAGTCTTCCAATTGAACATTGATTGCATCATTTTGATAGTTGCATCCATCCTAGAACGTCCACCTTGGGGGGTTGCATGCCACAATTCAATAATAGTTCTTCTCAACTGAGGTTCATGTTGTATTACCAATCTGCCTTTTCACATTAACTGGTTGTTAAGATAAGTAAATAACCTAAATGATTGTTGTTGCAACTTAGCAATCACCTTATGTAAATAAGGATCAGTAGACCAAGTTTTCTGCATCTGTGTAAGTAATATCATTTGGCTTTAGGATGGAAATAGCTAATAGCTTAGCCTCAGGTTTCCTAGACAAAGCATCAACAACCTTGTTCTCAGCTCCCTTCTTGTATTCAATGGAGAAATCAAAATCTCAGCCACCTGAAAATCAGTATGAATGTTTGGTTTAGAAGGTACTTTAAAGTCTTTCGATATGTCTTGACAATAAATATCCCGCCTAACAAATAGTGAGACTATTTAGTAACAACAAAGATGAGAGCTAAGAGCTCCCTGTCATATGCAGACATAGCCTGAATTTCGTTAAGCTTTGAAATAAAGAGTATGTCTTAGTTAGGCCAAAGGGCATAACTAGGAATTCATAGTAACCTTCATGTGATTTGAAAGTTGTCTTATGGGTATTTTCATTTGCCATTCTGAGCTGATAATAACCAGCTCGTAAATCTATCTAATAAAATACTTCTACTCCTCCTAACTCATCAAGAAAATCCTCTATTATACGTAAAGAAAACTTATCCTTTATTATCAACTGATTAAGCTCCCTATAATCAACATATAATCTGTAACTTCCATATTTTTTTCTAATTAAAACAATAGGAGAGGCATAAAGTGTTGTATGACTTCTTGATCAATCATTTCTTGAACTAGTTTTTCAATGATAACATTCTTAACACCAGGATATCTATAGAGCGTATTGTTTGTTGGATTTACAGCCTCAATAAGAGGAATCCTATAATCAAAGGAACCTACATGGGGAGGTAGGGTAGTAGAGAGTTCAAATATTTTAGCATATTGCTCCAGTAATATAGTTAAAGTTGGAGAATTTTCAGTACCTTGAGCAGCTTGTATGTTATGACAACTATAATTCACCTCTGCATTATCTGTTACTGTCATCATGAAGAATTGGGTGTCTTCTCCACCCTTCTTGACTGTGGAACTTTCCTTGGCTGACTTAAGTTGTCTGGTCGATCTCTCAATACATGTTTCCTTCCTTGATAATCAAACTCAATGGTTCTGTTACTGAAATCAAATAGAATTCTGCCTAAGGTGCTTAGCCATTGTACCCCTAAAACAATATCAATGTTTCCTAGAGGTAACGTATGAAGTCTTAGGAGAAGGTTGTTCCTTGTAAGAGCCACTATATATTCCTACACAGAGAAGCGGTTTGACCCTTTCTTCCATCAACTACACTGATGCATTATTCTACTATAGGACTAGCCTTGCATCCTAACCTCTTGACTATATCTTGGTCAATGTGTGTACTCCCAATGCCAAATTAAGACTTGAAGAGGACTTATCTCATGGTAGCAAGTCACCCTAATAGTCTGGTAACCAGTTACCATACCGAAGGCTTGTAATAATGCAGTCATGAATTCATCTACTCCTTCCATAGCATTCTATGTTTCTTCCTCCATATCCATTTCCTGTATGGCTTCTTCTTCAACCACTTCTACCATGAAAATTTGCCATTTCTCTCTACAATTATGTCCAGCTACATATTTTTTTTATCACAGAAGGAACATAATCAGTGGGACCTCTTTTCATCCATTTCTGTTGCAGTTAACCTTCTGCCAGTCGTGTGATTATTAGTTTTATGGTCGCTAGTTTTATTGGTTTTCTGGTTATTTGGTTCAAAAGTCTTATTGAATGTGGAGTTTGGGAAGTTACGTTTATTTGAATTTTGGGGTTTGAATACAGAAGGAGTAGGTATTGGACTCTGGTATTTAGAAGTAGGCTTAAGGCCCCAAGATTGGGCATGAGCTTCAAAGACACCTTCTTATAGTCTGGCAAACTTATATACATGCATTAGCATTCTAGGCGATTGTATTCTAATAGATTTGTTTAGTTCTGGTTTCAATCCACCTAAAACATAGATGATAGCCTTTTTCATTTGGAAGATTGACTTCATTTAACAGCCTGCTAATTCAATCTAATAATCCTTCACACTACCAACTTGTCTCAAATTTTTTATAGCTTCCATTGGATCCCCAAACCCATCCCCAAAACTATCATGTAAAGCCAGAACATATTCAGTTCAAGTTGGGAATGTATCAAAATTTCTAGACCTCATAAACGACCTATGCCATACAATAGCATCACACCTTATCATGTTGTTTGATAACTCCTATTGCCTCTTTGATTTCGAGCAACTCTTTATCTGTTTGAGCATTCCTGACGTTCATATTAGTCAAGCCCTCCATCAATTTGTGCAATTGATCCTGAATTTCAGTGAATTCTCCTTCCATTCTATCAACGAGTTTATCTTGATTCTTATCTCTACCCATGTTAATGCCAAGGAACCACTGTTCTGATACCAAATGATACAGTTGAAGACTGAATGTAGGAGCTAAGCTCGAAGATAGAAGAAGCTAAGCCAGGGCAGCGCCGAGAAAATAGTTCAGAAAATTTAGAAAAAAGAAGAGAATGATACTGTTGAAGACTAAATCTAGGAGCTAAGCTCGAAGATAGAAGAAGCTAAGCCAGGGCAGTGCCGAGAAAATAGTTCAAAAAATTTAGAAAAAAGAAGAGAATGATTATTATTATTATTCTGGAAAAAAAAAAGAATCTTAATATATGGATTACAATATATATAAAGGAATGGATGCAAGTGAATCACTAAAAATCTAAAATGGAATCTCTTCCGCTAATCCTAAGTGACTATGTAACTAACACTGACTTTGCCTAACTAACTCTGCCACATTAACTTTACTCATAACTAACTTCTGTCACGTCAATTGCCAATTCAGCGCTCCTATATGTCTTGCAACACCGAAGTATGGAAATAGTGTCTAATTTCTTGGAGATCTATCACTAGGAAACTCACTTTATCCTTCGTTCCAATAATATGTTGTTTTCGTGAAAAAATGGATATAAGACTCAAAGGATGGTTGAAATTTTGAAACCTTTTACAATAAAATTATCTCTTTATATTTGTTTCTGTGATTATAGCTATTTATTTTTCATACATTGCAATTCCTTGTGAACAAATGACTTTCATATAAATTGAACTGTTCTTCTCACCATTGCAAGGAGAAGTTTAATGTTAGGTAGCAAATTCCCTGTTGCACTTAAATTATTTTCCGTTAATTCTTTATAGATCCAAAGACGACTAATATTTTTAGGATTTCGATATGCAGATGTAAAATATTCGTGTATATCTAAAAGTCAATTTACCGGCATCTTATTTATAGTAACAAATACCTTACTGCTGATCATTGAATTATTTTGACCAACTATACCAACTCTTTATTCGATTAATATGAATTTATTATTTTTATTCTTTCAAGAAAAAAAATAGGAACGTTGAATCAAATAAGTATATGCAAAAAAAAACTTAATCAGCACCATAACAGTAAAATAGTAAACAAAAAATATATATATTCTTAAACAGCATGAACAGTACATGAAATTCCTATTTTGTGACAACATTTCTTGCTTATGAGGTACAAACAGGACCTAAATGAAGAACTCTTCAAAATTTTAGAATTAAAGAAAATGGCATACAAACAATCAAACTAATTCCGCTTTGGTAACAAAATTCTTTTATCAAATAGAAGATGAATGTGATTCTGGCACCACTAAGTTACAAGGTTCATAAAAATGATTAGCATCTTAGGAGTTTGCTCCCTTTCAAGGTCTAAAGTTCGAAGCTCATTAGGTGCAAACAATTTCTAAGGGCCATTGGACTGGGTAAAACATAAATTAACCGTTGTGCACTAGCGGAAACTCCTTGCCGAGGGCCTGTGCATCCCCGGAATTAGTCGGGGCTCGAAGAGACTCAAACACCCGGTCCAAATCAAAATAATAATAATTAGCAGCTTGTGTACAAGAAATTTTTATTTCTTGCCAATATGTGGAGAATACACAAATTCTTCATTCATCATTTAATGTGTTAATCAACAAATGAATTTGGTCTAAACAATTAACAGAACAAGAATGCAATATCTACCTCTTCCTTTGTGTTATTGTACTATTGAACAAAGTTCCTCAAAAACCATTCTCATATCAGGCCTTTCATCAGCTGGCAAAATACACTTCAGAGCAACCTGAACCATGCTATCAAGAATCGCATGCACGCCTTCGTTGCTCTCTTTTCCCAATAAAAACGGATCAAAACACTCCATTGAACGGTTTTTGATGGCCAATGATCTCACCCATTCTGTTAAATCCAGCAATTCTGAATTTCCAGGAACAATTTCTGCAGAACTTCTGCCAGTCAACAGTTCCAACAAGATAACCCCGAACGCATAAACATCACTTTTCAGTGATGGGCAAGGTTTACTTGTACTTGCAAATTCAGGCGGCCGATAACCGAGTGCACCGGCATTTAGTACTTGTTCTGCTGTTCCAGCCGATGTCATTAACCGATGAAGACTATAATCAGTAAGGAGGGCATTCACGTTAGGCGTTTCTATTAGTACATTTGTGGATTTCAGGTTGCCATGAGGTATGGCACTTTCATGATGAAGGTAGTTTAGACAACGAGCTACATCTATAGAGACCTTGAACCGCTCCTCAAGAGACAATGTTTGTAGCTTATAGGAGTCTGCATCTGCATACATCGAAAAATGTTTTAAATGTGTGCGACCTGTGTATGCAAAACAGAAGCCTCTAACTTCTTTAGCAAAACTGGATCATGATTTTAGCCTCACACAAAAATCAGAAAAGCTAAACAAATCGATGTAGGTGCTATACTGAGACCTACCTTTACCAAGAAGATAGAGAGCTAAACATGGTGCATTGGTGTAATTCGATATGAGAAGCCTCTCGTGCTCTTTGGGACCCCAGTAGTAACCCTGAAGAGAAACTAAATTTGGATGCCTAATACTCCCCAGTTTCTTAGCTTCTCTAGCAAATTCCTTTTTGCCTTTCACTATCCCTTCCTTAAGCCATTTGACAGCAAATTCTTGGCCTGAACCAAGTGTAGCTTTATACAATGTTCCGTGACAACTTCTGCCTACAGCTTCTGCAGGAGCACACGATAATTGTTCCGCAGTGAATTTCAAGGAGTTATCCAATAGATGCAAATCTCCAGCCAGTTTATCAGGGGAAGAAACCCTGAGAGAGTTAGGACTTTTGGATTGATCTTGAACCTTAGAAGGTGATAGATTCGCAGATGACATGACAGATATAGAAGAAGATATCGGCTCATTTTGAACTGTTGACGCTGGCATCCCTTGATCTCTTGTGTCATGTCCGCTTTCTATATCGGATAAAGACAAACCTGTGGAAATGAAAAGGCGTTAGTATCAGTTGATCTGACCAAATGCAAGTCTTATTAGGGGAAGAATAGTGTCAAACCTTTTTTACCCTTAGTTACTTTGGTATCGTCCTTTCCACCATCTTGTAGATGGGCCTTGCGGTAGATTACTAATGTCAACAAAGCTATGACAGATACACTACAGACCAGGCCAGCAATAAGGGCAGCCCTGATGGTGGATTTCATGCGAGTGCCATGACTTCTCAAGTTCAAAGTGGAATCTCCCTCTGACGGAGCTTCGACCTGCTTTGGCAGTACAAGCAAGGGATTCCCCGGATGAAACGAGGAGATGGGAAACCGCCATAAATTTTTCGGAACCGTTCCAGAAAGATTGTTATTAGATACATTGAAATATTTCAATTTGTCAGAGAGGACATTAGGAAGGCCACCTTCAAAATCATTATTAGATATATCCAGATATACAATGTCCGTGAACTTGTCCAGTCCCGGAGGCAAAAGACCAGATAATTCATTATGTGAAAGATCTAGAGAAATCAAGCTTAAGTTCTCTGAGTTGAATGCCACTATAGGTAAACTACCAGTAAATTTGTTGAAAGACACGTTAATATCAGTCAATCTGCTAGAGTTGAAAAGGCTGGGAAGGAGAGTACCACCAAGTTGGTTAATGCTAAGATCAATCATTTTCAGTTCGGGGTATGTACCTAAAATAGCTGGTAATACACCTTCAAGTGAGTTGTTTGAAATCTTTAACGAAGTAAGCCTCAAGAACTGGGAAGTTTGGTAGGGAAAGGTTCCCGTCAAACTGTTTGAGCTTAACACAATAACTTCAGCGTAATTTCCCCAACCTTGGATCCGGGAAACTTTTCCAGTTAGCAGATTGTTGCTCAGGTCTATGATGGCACAACGCCCAACCTTTACAGGCAAGGGGCCTGACAGCTGGTTGTAGGATAAATTTAGAAGCTTCAGATTCACGGCACTTATACCTGCGATGGGACCTGTCAAAATAGCAAACGGTTTCATGAAATAGCTTGGAAAAGGAAGTAGCTGGGTCTAGGCCAGAACAACAACAACAACCACCTAGCCATTATAGTCCCACAAGTGGGGCCTGAGGAGGGTAATATGCACGCAGACCTTAGACCTTACCCAATCTGTGAAGGTAGAAAAGCTATTTCCGGAGACTCTCGGCTCAAGTCTAGGCCAGTGGTACAAAAAACTTGAATTAAAATAATTGTAAAAATAAAGACATACTTCATTGACCAAGAAGTTGTTCTAGAGCTTCCCTAAAATAAGTAAGGCTTACAATGCACTCGAACCCCGTCTTTGAAAGAAAATGATCCATAATACCCTACTGGTGATTTTGCCATGAAGAAAAGAATAAGAAGAAATCTTTCTGCACCTTGTTTGTAATGTTTTTGAGAAAGGTAATAGTTATGCAGCTTCTTTATAATGCAGCAAGCATTTCCTAAAAAGCCTGGAACAAACCACTAATTAAAATGCAACAACAACATCAACAACAATAACTACCCAGTATAGTCCCACGGGGTGGGGTCTGGGGAGGGTAATATAAAATGCAAGTTTATATTAATAGTTGCTTTAGACCTTGATATAAGTAAAAATATCCCTAAGCTAGGAAAGGATTAGGAACGATGTGTATGACAATTATATGTAAGCTAAAAAAGAAAGAGAGAATCGTAGGGCGTTCCTCTACAAACAATAATTGCATTTGATTGCAAGTAAATCCCGCTGATAGGAATCAAAGAATTTTGTTCATTTGTCATCAAACTGACAACCTCAGATCATCAGACACAGTATAAATAGATTAGGTGAAGTATGCTTCGTTCGTAGTACTTAGTAGTTAACCATAGATTACTTACATTGACTTCAAACAAGCAAATTAACTAAAGAAGAAAGGCTCAACACACCTGCAAGCCGATTCTGGCTCAGGTCCAACTCTGATAAGATCATTGAGCTTTCCTCCAGAAGAGCTTCAGGTAGTGATCCAGACAACTGATTGTTCCCGAGCCTAAGAATTCGAAGAGAAACTACAAAATTGAAGGATGGAATAGTACCAGTAAGCTGATTGTCACTTGCATCAAACACCTCTAAGCTATCAAAGTATGGCATTCCATCATGAGGAAAGAGCACTCCAGCCAGGTTATTATAACTAATGTTCAAGTATCGAATCGACGAGACGAAGCTCGAATTTCCTACTTGCAGGTCTAGTGATCCAATAAACTTGTTGCTACTGAGATCGACATACTCTACATCACCCAATGAGGCCAACAACAACATAATATCACTTGAGAAGGCATTAGAGTGCAAATCCAGATACTTCAATTTCTCAAGACTAGCAAAACCAGACGGATACATCCCGTCGAGGCTGTTTATAGAAAGATTAAGAGACACCAAGTTCTTCAAACTAGTCAGCTCAGAGGGTATAGAGCCACTAAACAGGTTCTTGGAAAGATCCAAGTATTCCAATGAAACAATCAAACCAACTTCCATAGTAATTTTCCCACTCAACTGGTTATTTGCAACTGACAAATTCTGCAGCAATTTTAGGCCAGCAATAGCTGCAAAATCAAAAGCTCCAACTAAACCAACATCATTTAGTTCAATCGAAGTGACATGGCCATCACTGCAACTGATTCCATACCAATTTTGGGGGCATCCATTTGGTCCTAATGACTTAGAATCCCATGAAGAAAGGACTTCCCCTAAAGGGTCTTTTAGAACTCCCTTCTTAAGCTCCAAAAGAATATCCAAATCTAAACTTCCTTTAACTAACTCAACTAAAAATAGCAGCACCAAACAAATGGCAGGCTGCATTCCTCCTCTTTATTTTCCTCCCAACGAAAAACCAGTGTAAGAGTGGGAGAGAGTTGCATACAATACTGAACTAAGAAGAGGAAAACAGCATCTTTGACAAGCTAAGAAGCCAGAATGGGCCAAGAAAGTAGGACCGGAAGTAGGAAAAGCTGAGGAAAGCTGAGATGCTATGATTGGACAATCATTTCAAGAATTCCAAAAATTCAATTAGAAAACCCTTAATACAACAGCAATTATTATCACTAATAATTATATAATTGAAATAAGATAGTATAATCCTAGGGTAACCACTAACCACAAGAATCATTGAAGTCCAATAAAGAGAGTTGATCAGTTGAACAGTGTGGTGAACATCCAAGAACCTATAATATTCAATAGGTTTAACATAAAAATGTCCAAATGCAAGTAGCCACATTAAATTCACTCACCAATAAGGCAATAACCAAAACATCAAAATAAAAGTAGAAGACCCTACATTCCCTATATCCAAAGCAAGTCAAAAGGGGTTTTATTTAGTCAAATGAACATTGACAAAACAATGAGAGGACCCCAGAAACACAATTTGCTCATACTAATGAGCTGTTGTTAGAATGAAAACATAGTAAAGCACAAAAAATCTCCCATTTAGTAACAATTTTGAGTGTTTTGACCAAAACTTTTAAGAATGATACTACAGAGTGGTGCAGTAATGGAATGTCCTGTGAACAGGAAAGATGAAAAGGACACAACTTTAAAAGAAAAAAACAAACTTTAATGTAGGAAAAGCTATGTGCTTTGAGAGCAAAAAGAAAAAACAGATGAGATCAAAAGGGGTTAGGTGAATGAAAAAGATACAACAAACAAAGACATTATTTCTTTTTGTTCCAAATCTAATCTTCACATTTTGTATAAAGAATTGGTGGGTTGGGAAGAGAGTGTTTAGGGAAGTGTAACAGTGCAAATAAAGATGAGCTGTAGAAGATTTTGACTTCATTCTTTTTTACAATATCAAGACAAGAAGAGAGAGTTGGAAAAAACAGTCGTAGTATATTAAAATAAAAAAAACAAATTGTGGTCCCAAAGCAAGAAGTGCAGAGGCCATGGGAGGGTAGATGGGGTCAATTGTTAGTTATTGCAAAAAAGTCCATTTAAGTATTGTGGAAGATGACAAGTTTTGATCTAAGGGGGTAACCTTGATTCCCTAAGAATGTCAACTTTTCTTACACCCTTTGTTTCATTTTCATTGTCCCTACTCTCGGTCTGGTATAGATTTGGAAAAAACAAAAGCACCAGAGGTTTATGACTATGTTATTACATGAGTTCTGGAAATTACTGTGTGGTTTTTCCTGAGGAGGTTTTTTACTTGTTTGAAATTTTATTTTATTTTTTAGCATTTTTGGAGAGACTATCGGCTGAAATCAATATTTGTAAATTCTCTGGAAATGTGTCCTGTGACTAGGTGCATGTGTCCTTAAGATTATATATGTGGCTCTGTTACCAACTATTTGCGCAAGAGAGTATTGTTTGATTAAAAAGTATAAAATCTTTTTTATCAATAAATTGTTATTACTCTTTTCGTTTCATATTAGATGAGGTAATTTAACTCGTCACAATTTATTTTTTTTAAATGTCTTTTAAACTCATGATCTTAAAAACTTAAGGGGTAAAAGGTTTGTGGGGCCATAATATTTATATAGCTATAAAATCATCTCATTAAGGGTAAAATGAGTAAAATAAAAGAGTTTAAAGTTAAATTATTTTCAAATTTAAAAATGTGTCATTTGTTTTGTAGCAGACTAAAAAGAAAAGTAACTCATCTAATATGAAATAGAAGAAGCAATATAAAAGGTAAATCTTAGCTAAACATAATTAATCCCAGATCCAAACATACAGAGTGCGAAAATAGAAGAAAAATAAGAGCGTGTAATATTTCTTAATGTAATAATTGTACATTAAACCTGAGGGATGAGTTTACATCTAGGACAGATTTGCGTCATCATCATGGGGGCAAAGAAGGGGAAGGGAAGAAACTGTTGATGACGAAGAGATTCCTCTTGCTGACTCTCCCATGGTAGCTATCTGGAATCCCCCCCCCCCCGGTTCCCTAGGTTTAGCTCCCCCTATATATATCATAAACTTTTCCCTTTACCCAATGGTCTTTGGCCGGCGTACTTTCTTACAATAGTACCCCCTATCGTTCGCTCGACCATTACGTTTGTTATGTGATGTAAGCTTTCCGACGATTTGACTCCGGGGTGATCTTTGCTATCTCGCCTCGTGAGCACAACTACGTCTTCTTTGACCCCTTATCGTTCCTCTTAAGGAAGACCACCCTATGGTCAGATTTTGACCCATACAGTTAGTCCCTCCTTCCGTCGGGTCACCTCTTGGTGGGCTTAACGGACAGACTTTGTTGATTTAAATGTCAAGAGAAATCACATTGTTATGCATTGAACGAGACCTTTATGTCGAGGTGGTGACGCAGCGCTTCAATGGTACCACTGGACCGTTACGCCAGTTTGGAGCTGAACCGTTGCATCAGTTCGAGACATCATGAATACCCATTGTGCATCATTATGGCACACGTTTCCCAAGCACTGTATCGTTTCTCATGCCCTGTTAGTTTTTGATTGGCGTCTCTTGGGTTTCCCGCTCAGGACATTTATGTTCCTATAAGAAGGGGAAACCACCATTCGATTGGTATGCTTATAGATTCATCGGAGGAATATTGCAAGTCTTCAGCTTCTTCATTATTTCATACTTTTGATTTTATACTTCTGCTCTTGTCAGAATTAGACGCTACAATCCTCACTTTTACTTCATCATACTTGTTTATTCCGATCAATTCAAACATATGGCTGGTACTCCTTCCCGGAATGACAAGTTTGTCGAAGCTCTATGTAACGACCCGGTCCATCGTTAGGTAGGACCTGTATTATAATTATTGTTATTGGCCTAACTTAGGTTGGTTATTCTATTATTTTAATGTGTTAGAGTTAATAGGCTTGAAATCGGAAGGGTTAAATGAGAATTCAGTCACTTAGTCTTTAAGACTAGCCTTATAATGGTAAAAGTCAACCAAGAGTTGACCTATTGGTAAACGATCTTGGAATGCAGATTTTATGGCTCGGATACCTTCGTTAGGTTATTTGGGACTTAGAAGTGTGTCCGAAATATTTTTGTGATGCCCGGTGTATAGTTAGGCTTGAATTGACGAAAGTTAATTTTTGGCGATTTCTGGTCGACAGGGGAAAAAAGGCTATCGGGGTTGGAATGGAATTTCGACAATTGAAATAGGCTTGTAGTGTCATGTTGGATATGTCTGCAATATTTTAGGTCAATCAGAGTGGTTTTGGATAGTATTGGCATCGTGGATGGACTTATGAAATTTGAAAGTTCTTAGGCTTGAAACCAATGTAAATTTGGTGTTTTGATGTTAGTTTTGGTATTTTGAGAGTGAAACTAAGTTTGAATGATCATATGTAACGTTTTAGTATGTTCTTATGCAGTCCTCAGGAGCTCGGGTGAGTTTCGGATAGGTTTGAGCTGCGTTGTGCTCGTTTTTCATATGTGTCGATGTCGTTTCTTCAAGCATAATGATATCATATTGAACAAATAAGATCCAATTATTGTTGTTAACGAAACATTAGGTCCGTATCGTAATTATGTACCCGTATAAAAAAGAATCGTCGCATTTAGACATTGTATGAAGATTTTATGGCCATTTTACCAAGGTTGCCCAGATTTTTAGGTTAATGACGAAATTGTCCCTAACAGCGTATCAAAAACCTGCACTATTTGCAAATCATAAGACCTACATATCTCCTTTATTATAAGGTCAATTTGAGTGATTCAAAAGCCTGAAATTATTAGAATTTCAAAAGAAATCTATTGGGAGTAGTAAAACGCGTGAACGGTATACCTATAATGAGCAGGTCGAGTTTTCTTCCAATTTTTTAATGGTAAAAAGCTTTTGAGCAATTTTTAAGAGAGAAAATCAGTAGGTATCACAGAGGTAAGTGATTTGATTGTTAAAACTCATTTATGGGTGATTATAGACCATAATCCTAGCCTTTAATTCATGAAAAGTAGTAGAAAAATAGAATTTTGGGGACTCAGATTATGAGACATTTAGGGGTCAATTTGAGGGGTCAAACAGACTTCGATTTTGGTGTTCTTTATATGTACGGTATCAGAAGAAGATGAAGAACACTTTTATGTAAAAATTTATGAGTTTGGAATTTAGGACCGGGGGTCGGGTTTTGCCCGGTTTCAGATTTTTGAATAAATTTCAATTGGGAATTGTTCTTTAAGCATATATTGATGATAAAAATACGAACTTGGTAGATTTGGAGCATCCGGAGGTTGATTCAAAGGACAAACATGTGGTGGAATAATTCCGGGCTAGTTTCGAGGTAAGTAATGTCTTGAAATCTTGTCCTAAAAGTATGAAACCCCACACTATATACCCTTTCACGAGTTTTGAACTGGAAAGATTGAAACTTTGGAAACATCTTCACTATTTAGGCAACCATTGAGTTGCGAAACCAATTTTTAAGTTATTTCTTAATTATTATTTATATATTATGATATGTCTGGGCTGTAAGCCATGTTCGGGGACTATTACCTGTTAGAAAATACGCTTAACGCTAGAGGGGGGGTGAATAGCGTTATAATAAAATTTAGCGTAAACTTGCGGAAATTAAAATTTGCAGGAAATAGATAAGTGCGTTAAATAAACAAAAAGGAAAGAACGCACCGATATATTCTGGTTCACCACAACACGTGGCTAGTCCAGTCCCCGAGAGACTCTCTCGAGATTTTCCACTAACTTGTTAAGCTTACGGGTGCTCAACAAACCTTTACAACTTAAGGACACAAGCCTTAACACCTTTGCTCGGAGATACAACACTCCAAGACTTCAACCAAGGAAACACAAGTTCCTTACAACAAGAGAATCACAATTCTCTTACAAGTGTATAAAACACTAAACACTCAAACACAACACTCCTTAATGAGCAGATATGAGTAAAAGAAGTAAGCTCTAGATCACAACAACTTTGGACAAGAATATGGCTCTCAAAAGCTTTATGAAATTGAATATAAAATGATAAGCAAAAGTATGCAAGCTTATAGCAATGTAATGATCAGTTGTAGTATGTTGTTGTGTTTAAAACACTGAAATGAAGCTGTATTTATAGTTGAAAAACTTGGCATTACCGTTGCCTAATTGCCAATTAAGAGTTGCCGATTTTACTCACTGACAATCGATTGTCAAACCCCAACAATCGATTGTCTACCAGACAGATCAAAATTCAATCCCAGATTTTACGCTTGATAATCGATTACTTACAATCCATAATCGATTACTGGCAACGTTCAAAAAATCCTTTCCAGATTTTTCCACAAGCAATCGATTGTCCAGAATCAACAATCGATTACTCAGCAACGTTCAAAAAATCTTTTCCGGATTTTAATCAAAACAATCGATTATACAAAATCAATAATCGATTACCCAATAACGTTCAAAAAATCTTTTCCGGATTTTAATCAAAACAATCGATTATACAGAATCAATAATCGATTACCTGACGGTATTTGAAAACTTTACGACAACGGTCAGCTTCACAATCGATTGCACAAAGTCAACAATCGATTACTTATCAGTTTTTGAAAAACATTTTAGACACTGTCTCTTTGACAATCGATTGTCCAATGTAACAATCGATTATTTAATAAATTTGAAAATCACTGGAAGACACTGTCTCAACATAATCGATTACCATTAGTTCATAATCAATTATTCTGAGTTTTGAAAAACTTTGATGGACACTGCCTCAGTCACAATCGATTGTCATTAGTTCACAATCGATTGTCATGCAGGTTTGAAAAACCTGATGCTCATTGTCTTACTCACAATCGATTGTCATTAGTTCACAATCGATTGTCATGCAGTCTTGGCTTAAAACAATCGATTATCATAAGTACATAATCGATTATCTTAGTCCAGATTTTTAAGGCATGTCTAAAAATTATTTTGACTACTGTAAATATGCATGATTTAAAATCATTTGACACTAAATTAAATATGCATGATTTTGGAAAATAGTTTTTTGAGAGAAGCCATGTTACGAGTCAAGTTGTAGGATCAAGATCACAATTAAGAATGACTCAATTAAACTATAAAACTTTGTCTTGAGCTTGAATCTCGTTGTATATCAATTGTGCGCTTGTTTCTTGAACTTCGTCATATATCAATTTTCACTTCGTTTGTCATTCATCAAAACCTATACAAAAGAACACACGTTTTAGTATATTGCATTGAGAACGTGTTTCCAACGATTTTCCCCTTTTTGATAATGGCAAACATTAAGCGGGATATGCAAGACAAGCAATTTATATTGACGATTCAAGACAAGTATATACATGCAACAAGTATGTAATTTGTACCCCCTCAATTTGAGAATTTCCCCTCAATTTAAGCTTATAATTTTAGAGTGCATCATACCCGTTATCTTCCCCCTTTTGCCATTAGCAAAAATAATAATAAGATACCAAAGATGAAATAAACCTTGTTTATTTATTGGAAAGAGGGTGTGATTAATTAAGGAGAGTATAATAGCTCAAATGATAGCATTACAATCGATTATTGATACGAGATAATCGATTATTTAGATGAGGGAAACAAATTTTTCTGAAGAAGACTCGATTCTTGCGCGTCATGCTTTATAATTCCCCCTACTTTTAGGGCGATACCTGCAAAAAAAAATTAGACGTCTCCGACGCTCAAGTTAGAAATCATGTAACAAAAAAAATGCAATGCATGATTAGATCAACGTGGAGTCAAGGATCCCGAGTTCACTGCGAATTCGGAAGAAGGACTCTTTCTCTAAAGGCTTTGTAAAGATGTCTGCCAATTGGTTTTTGGTTTCAACAAATTCAATTTCGACATCGCCTTTGATAACATGATCTCTAATAAAATGATGTCTAATTTCAATGTGTTTCGTTCGCGAATGAAGAACGGGGTTCTTCATCAAGCATATGGCACTAGTATTATCACATCTAAGAGGGATATGATCCAGACTTAGGCCATAGTCCAAGAGTTGTTGTTTCATCCATAGGATTTGAGCGCAACAACTCCCCGCGGCTACATATTCAGCTTCGGTTGTGGACAACGCAATACTTACTTGTTTCTTGCTAAACCAAGAAACGAGAGAGCTACCGAGCAAATGGCAAGTGCCATTAGTGCTCTTGCGGTCCAATTTGCATCCAGCAAAATCAGAATCGGAGTAGCCAACAAGTTGGCATGAAGAACCTTTGGGGTACCATAGACCCACATTTGTAGTACCAACAAGATACCTTAAAATCCGTTTTACCGCAGTAAGGTGAGACTCCTTCGGACACGATTGATAACGAGCGCATCAGCACACGCTAAACATGATGTCCGGACGACTAGCAGTAAGATAAAGAAGAGAGCTAATCATACCTCGATACTTTTTGGTGTCGACTTCCTTACCTTTCTCATCTTTGTCTAGATGATTGGATGTGCTCATGGGAGTTGCCATTTCTTTTGCATTGTTCATCTCAAATCGTTTCAGCAATTCTTTGCAATATTTGGCTTGACAAATGAATGTACCTTCTTTCATTTGCTTTACTTGTAATCCCAAAAAGAATGTTAACTCACCCATCATAGACATCTCAAATTCGCTTGTCATTAAATCGGAAAATTCCTTGCATAAAACATTGTTAGTAGCACCAAATATAATATCATCTACATATATTTGAACTAACAAAATATCATTGTTTTATGCTTAACAAAGAGAGTTGTGTCAACTTTCCCCCTAATGAAATTATTTTCCAAAAGAAACTTACTCAATCTTTCATACCAAGCTCGGGGAGCTTGTTTTAAACCATAAAGAGCCTTTTTGAGTTTGAAAACATGATCGGGAGATTTAAAATCTTCAAAACGGGGGGGTTGTTCAACATAAACTTCTTCTTGAATAAAACCGTTTAGAAAAGCACTTTTCACATCCATTTGATATAAATTGAAATTCATAGAAGAGGCAAATGCAAGCAATAAGCGAATAGCTTCTAATCTAGCTACGGGAGCATATGTTTCCTCATACTCAATACCTTCTTCTTGATTATAGCCTTTTGCTACAAGCCTAGCTTTGTTTCTAGTGATTATACCATTTTCATCTAGTTTATTGCGAAAAACCCATTTCGTACCAATTATGGTATGACCTTCGGGTCTTGGCACCAAATCCCAAACGTCATTGCGTTCGAATTGGTTAAGCTCCTCTTGCATTGCCAAGGTCCAAAATTCATCCCCAATTGCTTATGAGATGGTTTTGGGTTCAATTTGAGAAACAAAAGCAGTATGTTCTAAGGTATTTTTGAGAGAGTTTCGGGTACTTACCTTGTCTCCAACATTGCCAATTACATGTTCGAGAGGGTGATCTTTGATTGTCCTCCACTCGTTAGGCATATTCATTTCTTTTTCCAATTGTGGCGCTTCTTCCGTTGGTTGTTCCTCAGTTTCATCTTTATTTTCCTTGGGTGGTTCCTCTTGTATTTTGTCTTTCAAGCTATCTAAGATACCTGCAAGATCAAAACCGGAATCCTTTCTCGCCAAGCGAGCATTATTTTCGGAAAATACAACATGAGGGGATTCCTCCACAATTTGGGTTCTTTTATTAAAGACCCTATATGCTTTACTACGTGAGGAATATCCAATGAAAATACCTTCATCCGACTTAGCATCAAATTTACCCAATTAGTCTCTGCCATTGTTATGAACAAAACATTTGCAACCAAAAACTCTAAAATGGGAAATATTTGGTTTTCTACCCTTATAAAGTTCATAGGGGGTTTTCATGAGTATCGGCCGAATTACTACTCTATTTAGAACATAGCAAGCGGTACTCACGGCGTCCGCCCAAAAATGTTTGGGTATCTTAGCTTCGTCGAGCATGGTTCTAGCCATCTCTTCGAGACACCTATTTTTCCTTTCCACCACCCCATTTTGTTGTGGTGTACGTGGAGCGGAAAAGGTATGCTCGATTCCGAGTTTGTCACAAAAGTCCGCAAAGAGATTGTGATCAAACTCTCCCCCATGATCACTTCTAATTGAAGTGACGGTTGTTTCTTTCTCATTTTGAACACGCTTAAGAAAATATTTAAAATTTTGAAAAGCATCACTTTTATTGGCAAGAAATAAAGTCCAAGTAAATCTCGAGTAATCATCAACAATCACAAAAGCATATCTATTTCTTCCTAGACTTTCAATGCGAGAGGGACCAAATAAATCCATATGAAGCAATTGCAATGGTCTAGAAGTTGAAACAATGTTTTTAGATTTGAAAGATGCTTTTGTTTGCTTCCCCTTTTGACACGAGTCACAAATAGAGTCATTTTCAAATTTTAAAATGGGAAGACCAACAATTAAGTTTTGAGAAATCAATTTGTTCAAAAGATGCATATCGATATGTGCTACTCTACGATGCCATAGCCAAGTATCATCCTCTTTACTCATTAGACAATCAACATAATCGGGTGAGAAATTAGCAAGATCAACCATATAAATATTATCCACTCTAAAGCCACGGAGGATAATTTTGAAATCACTACGTCTGAACACTAAGCATTCATCCGAATCAAATAAAGCAAGATTTCCCTTGTCACACAATTGGCTTATGCTCAAGAGATTATGCTTTAATCCTTTAACAAGTAATATATGCTTAATAGAGGAATTTTCATCCTTACTGACCGATCCGATGCCGATGATCTTTCCTTTATTGTAATCACCAAAGATAACACTTCCTCCTTCTTTGTGCTCTGATTGAAGGAATTTGGATTCATCTCCCGTCATATGCTTGGAGCATCCACTATCAAGGTACCGTAGTACACTTGATCCCTTCAAGCACACCTACAAAACAAATTAATGTTCTTTAGGTACCCATGCCATCTTGGGTCCTTGGGGGTTAGGCATATTATAATGATGCGATTGAGTAATATGTCTATGACGTGTAAAGCATGCAGGAGCAATATGACCAATACGTCTACAATAATGACAAGTCACATTTGGGTTATGCATCCTTCTAGGTTCATAGTAACTAGACGGATGAAAATTTCTTACACTATGACTATTTCGCATTTCATGAGAATTATTTCTCCTACTATGAGCTCTAGGATGGGCAGCATTTCTAGAGTGATTGTTTCTCGGTTGAAGGCCATTTCTAGGTCTTCTCAAAGGTTCAACATTTGGCCTAAAATATGCATCATTTCTAGGGTTACTATTTCTAGGTGGTAAGTCATTTCTAGGTCTCCTAAAATGTTCAACATTTTGTCTAGCATGCATATTGGTTCTAGGATTGCTATTTCTAGGATAAGCATTTGTTTTATTAGTCCTAGGTTGAGCCTTAGTGGTTGGGGTTTGGCTTCAACCTTTTCTTTAACCTCATTCTTAAATCCTATGCCATGCTTGGTTAATTTCAAATTTACAAGGACCTCATTCAAATTCTTGTGGGAAGAATTAAACTTATCTAAGGTACCTTTGAGTCTATCTACCTCATTTTTGAGATGCAAGCAAGAGGAACAATTTTTTGTAGAACTTTCGGGCTTATCGGCGCTTCTTTTTCCAAAAAACTTGTTTTCCTCTTTCAGCTTTTCATTTTCTAAAACCAGTTTTTCTAAATCTTTTTCTTTCAAAGAAAGCTGTTTTTGAAAATCCTTTTCTTTTAATGAAGCATTTTCTTTTATGCCCTTAACAGTTTTTGAAGCCTTAATAAACTCAGCATATAATTCATCAAAAGCAGTTCGCATTTCTTCAGGAGTAAAGAAGTTTTTAGACGAAATTTGACATACCTCATCTTTGTTGTCTTCTTGTGCCATAAGGCAAAGATTTGCTGCTTCGTCTTCTTCTCCTTTGCTTGACTCATCTCCAGAGTCGCCTCCCCAAGAAATGTATGCACGTTGCTTTTTAAAAGGTTTCTTCTCCTTTTTGATGTTTGGGCAATTTGATTTGATGTGCCCGGTTTCACCACATTCATAGCACTTGATTTGTTCGCCTTGCTTTTTGCCCTTGCGTTCATACTCCTTGCACATGAACTTTTGAAATCTTTTGATAACGAGTCCAAACTCGTTGTCTCCTTCCTCATCAATTTGCGGTTGGCTTGTGCTCGCCTTTAGAGCTATTCTTTGCCTCCTTTGATCATCAACAAAAGGGTTAAGAATAGTAGATTCATAGGTCTTAAGGTTACCTCTTAGTGCGTCGATGGTGACGTTTGAAACGCCAATGGATTCTTGAATTGCATCGGCCTTTGATCTCCATGCCGGTGTGAGACTTCTAAGAATTTTTCGAACGAGCTCTCTATCCGCGAATGTTTTCTTGAGAGCATGTAGGTCATTTACGATTATTGAAAATCGCTCAAACATTTCGTCCACCTTTTCACCTTCCTTCGTGTGAAATAATTCATAAGAATTGGTTAGGAAATCAATTTTTGCTTCCCTTACCTGGTCCGTACCTTCCTACGTAACTTCTAGCTTGTCCCACATCTCCTTTGCCGTTGTGCAACACGATATTTTCCTGTAATCGTCAGCATTAACAGCACAATATAATAAATTAATTGCTTTAGCATTATTTTGAACCTTTCGGATGTCATCCGCGTCATACTCATCCTCGGACTTGGGAACCCATTCGTTTTCCACCTTCTTTGTTGGAATTTGGTTTCCCTTCATTATCACCTTCCAAAGGTGAAAGCTGTTGGACTGAACGAAGATCTTTATCCTCTCCTTCCAGTACGTGTAATTTGTACCGTTGAATAGAGGTGGTCGTGTGGAGCACCGTCCTTCATCAATTCCTGCAAAAGAATCACGAGTAGAAGCCATGGATGGTTCTCTCAAACTGTTAAGTTTTCAGAGAGTTGGCTCTGATACCAATTGTTAGAAAATACGCTTAACGCTAGAGGGGGGGGGTGAATAGCGTTATAATAAAATTTAGCGTAAACTTGCGGAAATTAAAATTTGCAGGAAATAGATAAGTGCGTTAAATAAACAAAAAGGAAAGAACGCACCGATATATTCTGGTTCACCACAACACGTGGCTAGTCCAGTCCCCGAGAGACTCTCTCGAGATTTTCCACTAACTTGTTAAGCTTACGGGTGCTCAACAAACCTTTACAACTTAAGGACACAAGCCTTAACACCTTTGCTCGGAGATACAACACTCCAAGACTTCAACCAAGGAAACACAAGTTCCTTACAACAAGAGAATCACAATTCTCTTACAAGTGTATAAAACACTAAACACTCAAACACAACACTCCTTAATGAGCAGATATGAGTAAAAGAAGTAAGCTCTAGATCACAACAACTTTGGACAAGAATATGGCTCTCAAAAGCTTTATGAAATTGAATATAAAATGATAAGCAAAAGTATGCAAGCTTATAGCAATGTAATGATCAGTTGTAGTATGTTGTTGTGTTTAAAACACTGAAATGAAGCTGTATTTATAGTTGAAAAACTTGGCATTACCGTTGCCTAATTGCCAATTAAGAGTTGCTGATTTTACTCACTGACAATCGATTGTCAAACCCCAACAATCGATTGTCTGCCAGACAGATCAAAATTCAATCCCAGATTTTACGCTTGATAATCGATTACTTACAATCCATAATCGATTACTAGCAACGTTCAAAAAATCCTTTCCAGATTTTACCACAAACAATCGATTGTCCAGAATCAACAATCGATTACTCAGCAACGTTCAAAAAATCTTTTCCGGATTTTAATCAAAACAATCGATTATACAAAATCAATAATCGATTACCCAATAACGTTCAAAAAATCTTTTTCGGATTTTAATCAAAACAATCGATTATACAGAATCAATAATCAATTACCTGACGGTATTTGAAAACTTTACGACAACGGTCAGCTTCACAATCGATTGCACAAAGTCAACAATTACTTATCAGTTTTTGAAAAATATTTTAGACACTGTCTCTTTGATAATCTATTGTCCAATGTTACAATCGATTATTTAATAAATTTGAAAATCACTGGAAGACACTGTCTCAACATAATCGATTACCATTAGTTCATAATCGATTATTCTGAGTTTTGAAAATCTTTGATGGACACTGCCTCAGTCACAATCGATTGTCATTAGTTCACAATCGATTGTCATGCAAGTTTGAAAAACCTGATGCTACTGTCTTACTCACAATCGGTTGTCATTAGTTCACAATCGATTGTCATGCAGTCTTGGCTTAAAACAATCGATTATCATAAGGACATAATCGATTATCTTAGTCCAGATTTTTAATGCATGTCTAAAAATTATTTTGACTACTGTAAATATGCATGATTTAAAATCATTTGACACTAAATTAAATATGCATGATTTTGGAAAATAGTTTTATGAGAGAAGCCATGTTACGAGTCAAGTTGTAGGATCAAGATCACAATTAAGAATGACTCAATTAAACTATAAAACTTTGTCTTGAGCTTGAATCTCGTTGTATATCAATTGTGCACTTGTTTCTTGAACTTCGTCATATATCAATTTTCGCTTCGTTTGTCATTCATCAAAACCTATACAAAAGAACACACGTTTTAGTATATTGCATTGAGAACGTGTTTCCAACAGTACCGACTTGTTTACCCCTTGAGGGACTGTTTTACCATGTTTACTCACAGGATACGCTATGATTTTCCATTCTATATTTTATTTATTAATTGTTCTGACATGCGAAGTATTTTTATACTATTTTCTAAAAAAGGAAACACTATTTTGGGCCGAGAACCCGGTTGTTATTTGAGAGTGTCTGGCTGAGTGATGTGAGAAGGCTTTTAGGCCTTGTGATTGATGTGAGGAGTCTTTAAGGGCTTATGAGGGATGTGAGGAGGCTTTCAGGCCTTATGAGTGATGTGAGAAGGCTTTCAGGCCTTGTGATGATGTGAGAAGGCTTTCAGGCCGTATGTTATTATTGCGTTTGGGCTGTAGGAGCCCCTCCGGAGTTTATACACACCCCTAGTGAGCGGCGGTACCAATATTTGTGATGATGGGGCTGATACTAAGTGATGATGATATTGAGTGATGATGTTACTGAGTGGTTGAGTGAATGCCTGAGGGGCAACTGTTGCAATAAATGATTTTTGCCAGAGGGGCAGATTTATGATGATATTTCTAAAGTTTTAAACCACGATTTACTTCATTTTCACACTGTTTTATTGGGTATTTTACCGAGATATATCGAGTTTATAGTTGTTATTAAAAGATTTTGACCTTGTTTTGGACTTATGAAATTGCCGAATATTACTTGGTGTTTTAATGTGTTTTGTGAAATTGTGTATATGTCTATGTGATTTATGTTTCTCATACATTGATTTCTTTTCATTACTACTGAGTTGAAGTACTCACAAAGACTTCCAATGCCATTGTGCACCGATCCAGGTACTAGTTCGCAGTAGTAGCTGGTTAGCTGATAGTAGCAGAGTTCACGGGATTTGCGGTAGTTGCTAGCGTCTGCAACTTCTCCATGTACTTTCCTATTTAGTCTTAGTTTTGGTTCTAAGATATATATATATATATATATATATATAGTTAACATTCGTTAGATGCTCATGACTATTGACTCCAGTTCTAGGAGGTTGTTTAAAGTTGCTTAGTTCATTATTGGGGGCGCGAGACTTATTTAATTTATTTCTTTATTATGACTACTGTTTACTGTGATATTGTGAACTGTTATAATTGAACAAATGCGTAATAATCTGATGGTTAACTAGCCTAGTTCCACGATAGGCGTCACCACGATCTGATAGGATTTTGGGGTCGTGACAAGTTGGTATCAGAGCTCTAGGTAACATAGGACTCAACGGTCATGAGCAGGTTCAGTAGAGTCTTGCGGATCAGTACGGAGATGTCTGTATTTATCTTCAAGAGGCTGTAGAGCTCTTAGGAAACATTCCACTTTCTTGAATTCTTATCGTGCGAATCATTTATTCAGCCAAAAGCATAACTCTTTGAATTCCTTTCATGTATTCGAATATGCACGCGACCAGTTGTTATTAGTTGTGCGTTGGCGACTTGTGACTTCTATGTGTAAGATGTGATTTTTAACATTTCAATAATGGGCCAGTTGGAAGCACTTGAGGCTAAATTTTTGTCTGTCGCTTTAATGTTGAGATTTCATTTGGGTGAGCACATGTGTTGGGGGACTTATATGTCCATTTGCATCCTTATTGATGGAGCTTTGTAACTAGATGACTACACGGTGAGTGCGATCAGATAGTTAGATGTACTCAGGTTGTTTAATTGTGACTAAAATGAATTGGCGGGAGATGGAACAAGAACTATTGAGTATTTGACTTCTGTCTTGAGTTACAATATGACCCCGAGTAGTGAATATATTGAGGGACCTCTCGTGTAGCTTAATTGTGAGGTGAAATGGATTTTCCTACTATGTTTTGAGTTTCTGTGGTGTCCCTTGGCTGATCGATGCCCTAGCAGTGTTCATGTATTTGATTAACGGTGTGTTTCAGCCGTGTTGGCACTCCTTTGTTATTGTATTCATTGATGACATCCTGGCATATAGGCATAGTCAGGAGTAGCATACTCAGTATCTGAGGATGGTATTACAAAGATATAGGGAGGAGAAGTTTTGTGCGAAGTTCTCCAAGTCTGAATTGTTGGCTCAGTTCAGTAGCATTCTTGGGACACGTGGTGTCCAGTGAAGGTATTTATGTGATCAGATGGGTGTGAGTAGAGCTTCCAGAAGCTCAGGAATTCCTTGACCACAACCAGTATTAGTATTGCCATCAGCTTCATGTTCTTATACCGCTAAATGGGATGTCTTGGGGGAAGGCTACTCTGGTCTATACAAAAATTAATATCTAGTCTCTAATATGGATTTTAGCGGGATAGGGGCGCGAAACTTACGAAAACTTAAGTTAAAAAAAGAAAAAAAGGGAAAGCTCCAAAATTTTCACGGTAATTCCTCCAAATTCACTTTCACCCTAAAATCCCTCCAAAATACTAATATTAGGCTAAAATCCGTAAGAGGCGCAAAACTTCATCAAAATGCACAAGGTTGCAAAGAACTCAGAAGGGTAGTGTCTAAAATCTCTCCAAGCGACTTTACAGAAATTATATCATTGGATTATCCGCCTAAACAAGGGTAAGTTTATCTCTTTCTCTTTAATCTATTCTATTTCTTTTTTCTTCGAGCTTTTTTTCAGGTTGAATCAGAAATCGAAAAAAAGGTTCTGCAATTTTTTGGTTTCTTTAGTTGTTTTCTGTAAATGGTTATTTTGAATAATAATTTTTTTGTGTGAGTGATAAAAGTAAGATTATTGGGTTTAAAATTGGGTGATCTTTATTGTGTGAGGAGAAATTTGTACAAAGAGGGGCTGTATGGTTGCTCGTAAATCATTAGACATAAGAGAATGTCAAACACCTAGAACTGAAATTTCAACAAAAATGGGTATTAGTTATTCGTATAAAAAAGGACCGCAATATGATTTATAATTTGGTTAATCATGTCCCGACATTCAGTCATGGAATAGATTCTACAGTTTTTGTTTTTCAAGCAAATGAGGCTCAAATTTGAGTAATGATAAGGCAAAGAGAAGCCAGTCACGGAAAGGCTGCAAACACCGGGCATTTCCCCCTTTCTTTCCTTTTCCTTTTCTATGATTTGGAAGTTTTGACAGTTTAGGGAATTCTCCATTTTTTTTCCTTTTTTCCTTTTCTATGAAAGCAGAATGAACTTTATTGTTTTTAGGCCTCTGATAGAGGGAGAATAAGAACTGGAAAATTTAAGTACTAAAAAGTTGGATTCAAATGTTATTACACCTAGAACGAAATTCATGGAACTGCTGTAATCTGCACTTCAATACTACGTACATTTGAAAGTGAATATAGACTCTGTTTGGGAGGGAATCAAGATAAGCATACTTATGCTGGACACTTGCTCTCATGCTCTATGGGATATGCTTTTTCCCTCATACATTATTCTTCTTCTATATCGTGATCTTTGTAGGTTATTCTCTCTTATGCTAGTATGCCTGGTGAAGGGGAGTATACGATAATGTCTTATATTCGTTTGCAAAGGAATCTTCCAGGATTTGATCCTAATACACGACATTGCTTGTATAGTTTGGTAATTTGTGGCGCCCTACTTTTCTTTTCTTCTCTTTTCTGTCGTACTCTACAATAGCCTACTTGCTCTTTTTGCTTTAGTTGAAGTGTTCTTTCATGACGTCTTTCAAGTGTGTTCTTTTTACATATTTTCTGGTGCTTCCATGGAACGCAGACTTGATAATGCTGGCATTGGCGTCACATGAAATTCACTTTTGAATTCTAAGGGAGGTCAGTGTGTTTCTGGATGTGTTGTTTTAGGTCTTTTTTTAATGTTCTTCTGGTTATGTCATCACAACGGGGAAACAAGTTATGCTGTTTATGTAAGGAATTTTTCCTTGATTGCAGGATGTCCACAAAGATAAACCTAAGTATAGAGGTCAATAGAATAGGCAAGATATGTATAGACAACAAGCAGGTAGGCACTCAAAAAAAAGGGAAGGATGCGGAAAAGACTTAGAGAACTTAATATCAGAACAGAAGTTTCAGGTTAGAAATGTAATACGATGTTGTACCATTGTGTTATCAAGCTCCACCGCTGCAGTAAGTTGTAGGAATTTGATGCGGTTGTCTCTTTCTGAAAGCTGAAACTTTAAAAACTGCTCGATATAGTTCTATACTTCTATTATGCTGCTACGAAAAATTCTTATTATTTAGTGAACTATGGAAAATAATTCTATGTTTGCGAATCCAAATAACTGAATATATGTTGGTTCCAAGAAGGGAATTTTTCTCCGTCAAAGTAACTTCTGTTTGAATGCTGAGGCTCCATTTGTTTCTGGAAAAATATTTTATTTCTGTTTCCTTTATAGTGGACTCCGAGTTATCATAATTTTCTCGACACTGAAATTAACATATCTACCACTACTATCCCATCCATATGAACAGATAGCAAAGAAAATGCAAGAATTTTGATTATAAGAGAAGATGGTGTAACGGTAACTTAAAATTTTACTTTCTTTCTTGTTTTTCATTTTCCCATAAAGAGTAGTAACATTGTGACTTATTGTCCACGTGTCAATGTTATTTTAACTCAAACATGAATATTTGATTATTTTAAATTACTCAAGCACATGATATCCGTAAAACCATTCTATTTTAGAACAACAGTAATTTGTTGACTCTTGTATAATTTATTAAATAATTAGCTACGTAAAGGCTAGTACTCAATGGGTTAATGACCTTCAGACTTTTGGAGTACTTAACACCTAAGTGATGCTAATTGGTGCAGTTTATAATTAAACAAGTTGCTAATGTAGTGGTTTTGAATTGAAGCAACACGTGCTTTTCTTGGACCATACAATAGTTGGAAAGAATTCTCAATTCATAGTCATTCAATTCAGTGATTATCTTTACTAGTACATGAGGTTAGCTCATTTATAGTGGCGCAGCATATATCTACGAAGAACTAATTATTTTGAAAAGGTTATGGTTAAAAAGCGATCTCAGTTTGATTTAAATTGAAAATGTAAAAGACGAAAAATAGACAGCTAACTATGACCATATGTGTCCATATTATGTGTTTCTGTAACTTAATATAGTGATACATAGAAACTGTGGTCACAGTCCACATGTATGATAATGTGGTCAATTTGTCCCTCTTTCTTTCCATGTTGATAAAGATATAGTTGTATGTAAATCATGCATATTCCCTTTCTGTTAACCTAATCAAATTATTTAAATACCTGGTATTATCTAATTCCTTGTTGTATCGTACCAAATAAATGCTTTTCCAGCAAATACTTCTAAAGATTGCTGCTTACAGTATGTCCAATCTTACCTAGATTGAACATTGTATTATATTATATTATATTATATTATATTATATTATATTATATTATATTATATTGTATTGTATTGTACTATATCTTTCTAAATTTCTGTTGCTGGATCTTTTCAGTTTCTTAAAGTATGGGTACTCAGAGATTATTTGTGATACGAACTTCAAATTTCAGAGATTATTTGTGATACGAACTTCAAATTTCAGATCCAACTGTCAAACTACACCTAGAGCGACTGATAGGATGATTTTGTTTTCATGTGTTTATTTGTTGGAAATGATTTTCATCCCCATGTGCCATCTTTGGAGATATCAGAGGTTTGTATTCTTTGAATGTTAATTAGTGCTTTTCTCATTTAGCCTACAGTACTAGTTGCCCTTTGGTTTTTGGAGCTAGAATTTTGCTGGCAAAGAGTTATGTGTTGGTGTTCGTATTGAATGTATCTCCTTTGTCCCATACGCTTCTATTCTGAATGTTCTTTTAATTGTGAACCTACAGGGAGCCATTAACTTACTCATTGATGTCTACAAGAAGGAATTTGTCAATATGGGTGGCTATCTTACTAATCCTTGTCAGGTACAGAATAGTCTGCTTCTCTGTGTTGCTCCACTTTCATTTCCGACCTATGCCACATTTCCATATGTACCTTCTGTCTTACCATTTGCTCGTTCATATAACAATTGTGAAGGCTATTGTGATGATTTATTGTATGAAGCAGACGTGACCCTTGTTTGTTTGAAATATGCAAGGTCTGGTCTTTATAGGTGTGTGTGAAGGTTTGTAAATCTTGTAGCCAATCATTAACTAGTTTTAATGCCTGACAGAACTTCTCTGGTTCTAAAGTTATCTGATCCGCATGATATGTTTGAAGCACTCGATAGTTGTATTTGATTATGGGCTTTGCCTATTCATTACTGCAGGTTAACTTGGAGAGGCGGGGCACTTTATACAAGCCATTGGTTCTTATGAGAATGCTGTCTTTAGGAAGCGTATCCAGGTTTGTCTGTGATGTCATTATATCATGCCATCCCAGTTTTAGTAGATGTGGGGTTCTCTTGGCTCCTATCTTTTGGGGTTGGCAAGTCTTAACCTTTGTTTTGAACTTTTGCTACAATGTGTGGTCACCTCTTAGTGACGTGTTTTCTTTTTGTTTGAGTTGAACTCTTTATGCAATATCTGTGGTTCTATCTTCTCTCTCAGAAATTAAAGCACCATCGTTTTGTCAATTCACATACCTACTAGATCTATTGTTCTTTTACTCTACTGTAATTTAGATATTAAAATAATACCACATGCTTCTGAATAATGAGTGCACGTGATATCTTACGCTAACATCACATAGAATGCATGCTTTTCACCTCGATGATGGCATAGTTCAAGGGGCAAATCTTTGAGATCTATAAGGCTTAAACTGACAATACGTATCATGAACTTGGCTGTGACAAAATTATGACAAACCAATCTAAGTTAATAAGAAGAAAGGGAACAATAGTGTCTAGCCATTAACTTTCTGTTGCTATTTTTTTTCTTTGTTATTTTTATAATCGCCTGTTTAGCCCTGATTTTGTTATGTCTATACTGTTATATATAGTTTTTCTAACTGAAATTTCTTATTTCTTCTACATGTTTTGGATATTGAAGTTTACTAGAAGCAAATTTTTGACGACATAGAGATTAACCATCATTTTACTGGGAGTTTCAAGGAAACTTTCATTACAATCGAGGGATATTAGTGATATGTAATTTTTTGCTAAATTTTTATGAACACAATATTGTGACTAGCTTACATTATTGATGTATGGTGCAGCTAAAGGATGTTGATCATTTTGGCATTATTTTATGAAACCAACATCATCTATATCTTAATATTCCAAATTTTCTAGTTGCAAATTGAATGTGATTTAGGCACTTGTCACTTGTTTCTTTTGGGACTAGACTGTTAGTCCTTAAATCCTTTTTAGGAGTGAAAAATTTAGTTGCTTAATCTGTAACTTTGTAGTACGGAACTGTTCGACTTGGGGACCAGCTTTAAATTTCTTCGAAAAATATAACGGCAAGCTTCTAATTGGCCGCTAAACGTTTTAATGATCACATTTAAACTAGTCCCGAAAATATTTTAAGGACCAGGAATTTAGTCCTTAAATATGTAAATAGGCACTAAAAACATGGTCCTTAGAAACCATTTAAGGGCTAGTTTTAAACTGGTCGTGAAACAGTTTTAGCGACCAGCACCTTATCTCGTCCTTAATGAGCTTTAGCGGCGGAAGCTATAAGGACCAGATTAGCTGGTCGCTATTGACTATTTGGAACCAATTTATTACTTTTAGGGACTAGTTTTCTCTTTGCTATTGAGCATTTTTCTTGTAGAGCGATATATGTTGTAATATGAGTTTAGCTAGCTTGTGGGAGTTGGCATTAGGGGTGTTCATTGGGCGGATTGGGCGGCTTTTTACTCTAACGGTTTGGCTTAACGGTTTTCGGCTTTTAAATGTATTAATCTGTTAGCCACCCGATAAGATATTGGGCGAATTGGTATCGGGTTAGCTCTTATCGGGCGGTTACTGGGCGGTTTATCGGTTTAATACCTAAGGGCTGTCCGCACACTGCATTCTGTCCGCACACTGCATTCAATTTATAATGCAAGGCTGCAAGCTCACTAGCTCACGCCTCACTGTCCACTGTCCAGTTTAGTACATCATTAATTTATGCTCGTCTTTCATTCTAGCTTACATTCATCACTTGTCACAGAATGCTAAGATATATGATCTTGGACGTAAACCACTAAAACCAAACAAGGTAAGAACAAAACATAGCTTAAAAAAGAAATACAATATTTTCCTTCAAGTATCTGCAGTGCACAATCGCGAACATGTCATGTCTTTTTCTGACTTTGCGTGCAAGAATTCTGGAGCTTAAGTAGTTCCTCAGCCAAAACCTGTCCTACATCTGCCTTTAGTAGTGCATAACCCTGTATAAATGTGGTGTATAGCTGCTGAGAATCATGTCCTACCTCAAGGAATTCTGCTCCTGCATCTAAGTCAGAAGTTTTAGATGGCTGCATCGTTCGACCTCTTTCATATATATCTCTAGCAAGGGAAAAACTTCTGACTATAATTTTCCTCTTCTTCTCCATTTCTTGATTAAGCTTCAACGGTTTTTGGATTCTATTAATTAACTTCTTTTTATAAGCAACAACAGCCTTCACAAACTCCTGCCAAATTAAATTCAACATACTGTAATAATAAGATGTTTAGTATAATATAGTTATATTATATGTACATGTGACAATTTCTTGTTACCTGATAAGCTTCTTATAAGATTTAAAGAGATTTAAAGACATGGTTTCAGTTCAGGTGGACAGTAAGGAAAGGACTGATGAATAATCTTACCAAATATATTAACACTACACGTCAATTACGGAAGGGTCTTTCCCATTGCTAGCTAAATTTGAAAAAAATTAAAATAATAAGTCGTGCGATAAATAAAAGCATATCAACAATACTTATATTATAACAAATATAGTAAACAATATTATTACCTTGTTCAAGCTGCTCGATTTTATCAAAACATTCTTGAAACCTCTTCAACCTCGCAGGAGACTGCCTAACATATCTCACTGCATGCCTAACACGTTCAATAGACAATGAATATTCTTTTAAACCATCCTGGACCACAAGATTCATGATGTGAGCCATACATCGCACGTGCAGGTGAGTACCATTCATCAAATTAGTTCCCATTTCTGTTAATTGCTTAGACAATTCTTTTATTGTCACATCATTTGAGCTTGTATTATCAATTGTGACAGTGAAGATCTTATTTATCCCCCATTCACGTAAGCACCTACCAATACCGCTTGCCATATCTTCGCCTTTATGACTAACAATAGGACAAAAATTAATTATTCTCTTACGCATATTCCATTCACTATCAATCCAATGGGCAGTGATACACATGTAATTGATTCTTTGTATAGAAGTCCAGGTATCAGTGGTAATACATACTCTTTGTTTTGTTTCTATAAAAACCCTCTTTAACTTTTGCTTTTCTTCATTAAATAGATCAAAACAATCCCTAGTTATAGTACTACGGCAAGTGACCCGAAAATAAGGTTGCGCCACTTTCATAAAGTCTCTAAAACTTTCTTTCTCATTAAAGCTAAAAGGAAGCTCATCAACTATTACCATACGACATAATGCCTTCCTACATTTTTCTTGTTCAAATTTCCAAGCAACAACAGCTATGTCACCCTGACTACCCCCCGGGGCAGATTGAAAGACTAAAGTTGATTGTTTTTTATCAACAATATCAGGGCGCTTAGGACACTTAAGCATATGAGAAAGAAGTGTCGACGTACCGTCTTTGGTCTTAAATACATACTCAGTAAAGCAATAGTCACATTTTGCTTTTGCATTCCCTTCAGAAGTAATAAATTCTGTAAAATGATCCCACATAACAGACCTTTTTCTTCTTTTTTTGGATATATTTGATTGAGCTCCACTTGTTGCATTTGAATTAGAAGCCCCACTTTCACCCATGATCACCTTATAACTTTGTATATTTTCAGCCATGTATGAATCACTGCACCAACAAAAGAAAAGGAACACACACAAGGATAATTCCAAAATTAGTATAGATATCCATAAATTAAAGCAACTAAAGACAGAAAAGTGTCAAAGTGTTGGAGAGATTTATCTAGCTTTAAGGTTATTGAGGTTTATATTACAACAAAATACAAATATTGTCATTTTTTCGCATTTTTCATAGAAATTAAAGTTATTGCAGGAAAAAAATTGAGGTTTACCTTATAATCTATTAGCACTAAAGTCCCCAACTCCTTGAAATAACTTATTTGTATCTCAAAAAAGTTAAAATCTACATTGAACCTAAATTATCTCGGTATTTTTTTAATTTTCCATTCGATGTTTAACTTGATATTTATTGCCTTCACATTTATTTCTTATAATGATTATCAGGTGAAAACATTATTTTGAGAGAGTACCTGGACATTTCCGACGAGTCGACGACCGATAAGAAGAGTACCTGGAGAAGTGGAGAGACGAGATGGCGAGAGGAGGGAGACCGACGACTGCTGGAAGTAGATGACGACGAGCGGAGGCGGAAAGGATTGGTGGCTACTGGCTGGCGGCTGCTGGTGTTAGGGTTTCTCTGTTCTCAGTCTCAAACTCTCAACTTTTTGTCTTTCACTCTTTCTCTAGAATGAGGAATAGCCGAATAGGTAAGGAATGTTTAAAGAGGTTTATGAATTAGAATATTAGATTATTAGAATTAGTTTTGTGGTGGGGATAGTGGGGTGAGCACACACTAGTCACTACACTCACTGTACAGCACAATGAGCACATACGGGTGGGGACTGGGGGTATTTCTTTAATTATTTTTGTAATTTGGTTTTTAGTT
This sequence comes from Nicotiana benthamiana, assembly GCA_034376525.1. Lineage (NCBI taxonomy): Eukaryota > Viridiplantae > Streptophyta > Magnoliopsida > Solanales > Solanaceae > Nicotiana > Nicotiana benthamiana. Next base: position 78,637,515 of record CM067329.1, read on the forward strand.
TTTTATATTTAATATATATAATTATATAAATAAAAATAAATTTTATATATATATATATATATATTCTTAACGGGTTAACGGATTACCCGTTAAGAAAATTGAATAATCCGCCCCCGATCCGATAAGCCATTAATAAAAAAAATTTAATCCGTTCCCGTCCGTTAAGCCGTTAAGCCGTTACCATTAAGCCATTAAGCTTCGGATCGGTTCGGTTTTCGGTTTCGGATCGGTTTTGAACACCCCTAGTTGGCATGATCATTACATTGGTGAATACAAAATTTGCATACGAGTTGAAGGTTAGATGGTTTGGGTCATATAAGCTTATGGAGGATTTAGTTGAACCTCACCACATTATAGTGGCAGTGATAGTGTCTGGGCATTGTGAGTTATTGTTTGTCTTGATCTTTGGCTTTGAGCTAAGTGGGGGAGTCCGCTAACGATAAGTTGATTACACGATTATGTGTTGTATTGGTTCCGGTTGGAGGTATGTTGGCGAATTAGTTATGACCTCCAGAGGTTGAGTCTGTGAATGACTCGAGTAATGAAAATTTCTTCGATACAAGTTGAACTGTACTTTATGAATAGTGGAATTTATTGAATGATTGAGTTGTACTTGAAGGGATAGTGTGTGCAATGTATGAGTTGCTTGTTGCTTCAACTGTGTGGGTTACTTTCCTAGTATATGGATTACAAGTGGGGCCAGGTCGTTCTGTTTACTTGGTTAGTGCAATTGAAATTGCGTGAGGTAAATGACGTTAGAGAATGGTTCAGTTAGATTCAAGGTTATATGTACCGATCGAGGATCTTCAAGGTGTGAGAAGGACTAGAATTGAGATTTACGGGGAAGGTGTCGAGGCTTGTGGTGTGTTTGCATTATTATGGATTCTATCCATCAGTATCAGGAAAGTGAAGGTAATGATTTTAAATCTGTAGAAAGTCTCTTCAGGGCAAGTATTTCTAATGTGGTGCATTTGGGGATAATTGAGGGAGTATTCAACGGCTTATGAGCCTTAGACGTTATATTTTTATGCTCGGTTTTGTGCGGCGACTAGGGATTGAGAATTGCGGTATTATGGCAAGAAGAAGTATCAATTCGAAGGTAAGTCAGAAGGAACTTGGATAAATAGGACAACTTGATAGTAGGTCGGATCGGCATGATAAGGGATATGGTTAGTTCTTTGGGTTTTTATAAGGTAATTAGTTGTTACAGGTGTTTCTTAGCAATTCTTTTGAAGTTTGGTGGCATGCATAGCTTGGTTGAGTTATAAGGAATTTAGTCCTGGCGGTTTGGTGTTGTACAAAGGTGATTCAAAGAGTCCTTGATAGTTTCTACCACGGTCAGAGATTTATATTTTCTGCCGGCATGAGGCGTAGGTGATGTATAGTGATTTTACTTCTAAAGTGATCAAATGGAAAATTCTTGGCTAGTTGGGTACATACATGTTTGTGGATAAGAAGGGAGCATGAAGTTCTCATATTTATCATAGGATTGCATGGTGTATACAATATTTTGTATATAGTGGAGAGTGGCACATGTGAGGTCACGGTTCAATTTTGGAAGGAAGGCCAGAACTGGCAGTTCAGATGATTAGGTAAAGGATACCGCTATTGGGTGGCTGGATGAGAGTATACATTCATAAAGGACAATGTGTAAGGCAATGTGTTTCAATAAGGATGCTTCATTGGTGTTATGACGCTCTTTTGTTGGATCGACTGTTCGTATTCAAGGTTTCTTTGTGACAAATTATGGGGGTATCCCTCGTGAAATGATTAAGTATTGGAGACATGTAGATATCCGAGTGGTGCAACTGGGGTCAGATATGGAAATTGGTGCACTTTATAGATTTCGAGACTGGGAGTTTTCATGAACATATTATTTTTGTAGTTGTGAACTACGAGGATGCAAGCAAAGCTAGTCACGTGTTAGTATATGTCATGATTCAGTCATTATGAAGCTTTGGAGGGTTATCTACCTATTGTGGATGACCAGAGTTGACTTAGAGTTATTGTTAGGCCAGTACGGTGTGTGGTCTGCACCCAGTTGGAATTGCTGACTCTGAATTGCTATTGTTGAAGGATGTACCATTTGATTGTCACTGAGCTTATTCATGTATTGGAGTGATCTATGAGTTACCTATCGGTGTTTCGAGGAGTTGTGATCATTGGTTATATATGTGCATAAGGTGTAGTTCTATCGGGGCTTTGTAGCGAGCTTTGAATAAGGTAAGTAATTGGATGTTGCAAGATTGAGACACGTTGGTTGTGTTCTTTCTGGTTCAGGTGGAATGGTATCGTCCGATTTCCCGTGGTTATTGCAATGCACTTTGAGTAATTGATATTGAATTTCGCATGGTTATTTATTTTGAGCAAGTTGGCTTGGAGTATGGCATGTGGTCCAGCGTTGGATGGGATCACGCATGGTAGCGGAGTCATGTAGAGGTATGATCCTTAGTGTCAGATTGGTGTGTCTTGATCTTACAATGTGTACTAGGCTTTTAATATGATACGTTCTGGTAAGTGTTAGTGGCAAGATAGTCTTCTCGTGTGAGTCTTCTTTATTTTATGAATTGAGCTCTTGGGATGTTATTATTGAGTGCACGAGTTGCACAAGTAATGGCTCTGGATGGTATTGATACTGGTCGGATGAATGGCTGCTGGTTTCGACGTGTTTCTTTCATCAACGACACCATATGAAGGTGTTAGAGCGAGGCATGGTCTAGAAGGAAGGTATGTACTGGTATTGAGAGGTTTGATGCGACTATGTGATTAGGAGTTATCGCTATGGGTGGTTGAGTCATGCAGTATATTATGTGATTACATTTTGAGTTATGGATATGGCTTGGTGCGGCGTGTTAATATTTTATTTAGTTTACATGTGTGAAATTTTGATCTTGAAAGTATTTCAGAAGTGGGAAATTGGTTCTAAGGATATGAGTCAGTTGGAATTATGGAATTTCAACTGTGTGTGTTATCGGACCTATATGGGATAGGGTGACGTGGGATCACCCTGTGTATTGTGCATGGTAGTTTCGCGATAATTATGGTGGCATTTGGAACAACTCTAGGCACGTTCGAGGACGGACGTATGTTTAAGTGGGGAAGAATGTAACAAACTCGGTCCGTCGTTAGGTAGGACCTATATTACAATTATTGTTATTGGCTACCATAGGTTGGTTATTCTATTATTAATGTGTTAAGAGTTAAAAGGCTTGAAATCGGAAGGGTTAAATGAGAATTCAGTCACTTAGTCTTTAAAAATAGCCTTAGAATAGTAAAAGTCAACCAAGAGTTGACCTATTGGTAAACAATCTCGGAATGCAAATTTTATGGCTTGGATAGCTTCGTTAGGTGATTTGGGACTTAAGAGTGTGTCCGAAATATTTTTGTGATGCCATGTATAGAATTAGGCTTGAATTGACGAAAGATCATTTTTGGCGATTTCCGGTCGACAAGGAAAAATAGGCTATCGGGGTCGGAATGGAATTCTGACAATTGGAACTGGTTTGTAGTGTCATTTTGGATATGTCTGCAATACTTTAGGTCAATAAGAGTGGTTTAGGATAGTTTTGGCATCGTGAATGGACTTTTGAAATTTGAAAGTTCTTGGGCTTGAATCCGATGTAAATTTGGTGTTTTGAGAGTGAAAGTAAGTTTGAATGATCATATTTGACGTGTTAGTATGTTCGTATGCGTTCCCTAGGAGCTCGAGTGAATTTCGGATAGGTTTGGGCTGCGTTGTGCTCGTGTTTCTTATGCTTCGACGTCGTTTCTTCAAGCATAAATGATATCATATTGAACAAATCAACTCTGATTAGTGTTTTGAATGAAGAATTAGATCCGTATCATAATTACGGATCCGTAGCAAATCGTCGAATTTAGACATCTTTATGGCCATTTTACCAAGGTTGCCTAGATTTTTCAGGTTAATGACGAAATTGCTCTTGACAGCGTATTAAAAACCTTCACTATTCGCAAATCTTAAAACCTACATATCTCCTTCATTATAAGGTCAAATGGAGTGATTCAAAAGCCTAAATTAATTATAATTTTACAAGGAATCCATTGGGAGTAGTAAAACGTGTGAACAGTATACCTAAATGAGCAGGTCGAGTTTTTTTCCAATATTTGAATGGGAAGAAGCTTTAGAGGCGATTTTTAAGAGACAAAATCAGTGGGAATCACAGAGGTAAGTGAATTGATTATTAAAACTCATTTATGGATGATAATAGACAATAATCCCATCATTTAATTCATAAAAAACAGTAGAAAAATTGGATTTTGGGGCATGTGATTATGAGACCTTTAGCGGTCGATTTAAGTGGTCAAACGAACTCCGATTTTGATGTTCCGTATATATACGGAATCAAGAGAAGATGAAGAACACTTTTCTATAAAAATTTGTAAGTTTCCGGATGCGGGCCCCGGGTTCGGGTTTTTCATGGTTTTGAATTTTTGAGTATATTTCAATAATTTTTTATTGGAAATTGTTCTTTAAGCATATATTGATGATAAAAATCTGAACTTGGCAGATTTGGAGCATCCAGAGGCTGATCCAAAACGCAAACGTGTGGCTGAATAATTTTGGGCTAGTTTTGAGGTAAGTAATGTCTTGAAATCCTGACCTGAGGGTATGAAACCTCCGACTATGCACCATTTCACGGGTTTTGAACTAGAAAGATTAAAACTTTGGAAACATCTTCACTATTTAGGCAACCATTGAGTTGCGAAACCGATTTTTAAGCTATTGCTTAATTATTATTTATATATTATGATATGTTTGGGCTGTATGCTATGTATGGGGCCTAGTGCCGACTTGCTTACCCCCTGGGGGACTGTTTTACCCTATTTACTCACTAGATATGTTATGATTTTCCATTAAGTGTTTCATTGATAAATTCACTCAAAGTATCTTTATACTATTTTCTTAAAAATGAAACACTGTTTTAGGTCGATAACCTGGTTGTTATCTGAGAGTGACTGGCTAAGTGATGTGAGAAGGCTCTTAGGCCTTGTGATTGATGTGAGGAGGCTTTCAGGCCTTATGTGGGATCTGAGAAGTTTTTCAGGCCTTATGAGTGATATGAGAAGACTTTTAGGCCTAATAAGTGATGTGAGAAGGCTTTCAAGCCTTATGTTACTATTGTTCTTAGGCTGTAGGAGCTCCTCCGGAATCTGTACACACCCCTAGTGAGCGTCAGTACCGATATTGAGTGATGATGATTGCCTGCGGAGTTGATACTGAGTGATGATGATACTGAGTGGTTGAGTGAATGCTTGAGGGGCAACTGTTGCAATAAATGATTTTCGTCCGGGGGGCAGAATTATGATGATTTTTCTAAAGTTTTAAACCACGATTTACTTTGTTTTCAAACTGATTTATTGAGTATTTTACCGAGATATATAGATTTTATACCTGATGTTAAAGGATTTTGAACTGGTTTTAGACTTATGAAATTGCTGAATATTACTTGGGGTTTTAATGTGTTGTGTGAAATTGTGTATATGTCTATGTGCTTTATATTTATCATACTATGATTTATTTTCATTACTACTGAGTTGTAGTACTAAAAAAGACTTCCTATGCCCTTGTGCATAGATCCAGGTACTAGTTCGCAGCAGTAATTGGTTAGGTGCTAGTAGCAGAGTTCACGGGATTTGAGGTATCTGTCAGTGTCCACAGGTTCTCCATGTCCTTTCCTATTTAGTCTTAGTTTTGATTCTGATATATATTTTTAGCAAAGTTAGTTTTATCCTTCGTTAGATGCCAATGACTATTGACTCCAGTTCTAGGAGGTTGTTTAATTCATTATTTGGGGCACTAGACTTATATAATTCATTTATTTATTATGACTACTGTTTATTGTGACATTGTGAACTGTTATAATTGAACAAATGCGTAGTAATGTAATGGTTGGCTAGCCTAGTTCCACGATAGGTGCCATTACGGCCTGTTAGGATTTTGGGGTCGTGACACTCCGGTGCCGGAAAATGACGCACCTCCTCTTGGAGAGGGGGTGGAGGCAGCAGAAGATGAGGGAGTTCCAACAACGGCTGAGATAATTCCACGTTCGGGGAAATTATGGACTGACTTCAACATCCCTGCCAAAGAAGAACGGGATCCTGCACTCTCTACCATGGATGAAGTGGTGATTTTGGCACTCAAGACCAAGGGAGGAATTCCAAAAAATATCGAGATGGTGCCGGCGACGGGGACAAACCATTTTACATTTGGACCGCCCAAGGTACTATGCCCTTTATGTGTACCCTTTTTTTGTTGGGTATATGCTTTCTCTCCCCTCCCTAGTGACAGACTTCTGCCACTTCAATGAAGTGTGCCCGACTCAACTTCCGATGTATGTGTACAAAATCTTCCTCATACTGCTCAAGTATGCGAAGTTCGCCGGTCGAGAGGTCACTTTGAGGCACATGCTTTATATTTTTTCCCCTCAACTTATTCGAGACACGATGATCCACATGCGCCATGGAGGAACAAAGAGTTTTGTGGTAAAGATGGATGATAAGGCTAATCGCCGCTTTTGGGAAAGCTATATTTAGGTGCAAACTAAGCACCTCGTAGAGAAATCCACAGGGTTCCCTGAGACTTGGAACTTCACACATAAGTTTTCCTATTGTTTACTTTGTGATTCCTCTCGAGGTAGTGGCCAACCGTTCTTATTTAGGTGGCATTGGTGATTTGTTTTCATTTTTTCAACTGAGAGACTACCTCCCCCGCCAGTTGATGATATCCGCGAGTGGGTAAATGCCATTCTTCCCCATATAGTGGGGTTCCGCCAGTGGGCGTTGTCCTTCTACAAAATATACGGGCGTAAGCCTCTCACTGGTGAGTTGGCCCATTTTAGTTTCTTTGTTTCTTGCCTTGTAGTTTGATCTCATCATTATATGGTCATTTTTCTTCGTTGATAGGGAGAGTGCAAAAGACAAGGCCTCCTCCACTCACGTTCTATCAATTGGTTCCTCCTACTAGGCCAACGCCGAGGTCCATTGCCCGGTCCACATCAAGAACTCAATCTGCACCCGCAGCCGGGGTTGTACGTGTGGAAGTTACTCTTCAACCTGAGACTTCGGCTTCTGTTGTCCGTTCAATGGGAAAATCTTCCCGTGCTGATAGTGGAGAGGGCCCATCGAAGAGACGTCGAGTGGAGACAACATCTGAAATGGCCCTCCAGTTGAAGCATCTTTGGGGGCAACCCCTCTTGACAACATCTGAAATTGGCATTGGTGCTAACCCGGTCGCAGAGATAAACCCGATGGCAGAGGCTCCGACAATTGTGAGCGATCAACAAGCTATTACAATGGATAGATGGAGTCCCGAAACTGCTGTTGCCATCTTAGGCGGCCCTTCGTTGTCTGAGCTGAGTCGCGCGTCTTCTTCATCCACAGAGAGGGGAATGGGTGCCGTCATTGATGATTACGAGTCTGACTCCGATGATCTTGATCATGTTAGGATGTAAAAGGAGGTCTTTACCCGTATTGTGGTAAGATGTGGAGGTCTTTCCCGAATACTTGATATTCCATTGGATCTTAATCTCTTGCGAGACACGGAGGGTCTGGTGATGCAGTTCGACCTTCTATGCTATGCCGCAGAGTCTAAGGCTCTTCGGAACATCAGTGATATAGAATTATCGCATGAAGTGGTCGCGATGGATCTGAGGGTAAGTTTCTTTTCTTTGTTTTTTCTTCCCCCCCCCCCACCCACACATTTTTTGCTGCCTTGGCCTTCACCAACTTTTTTTCTTTGCTTTTAGTCCTACATGCTGGAGTTTAAGAGTGCTCGCAAGGCCGAGACTCTGGCCAAGATTTTTCTGAGGATGCTGGAAAAGTAAAAGTGCTATCGCAACAAATTCCGCTAGATGCATGACCGGCTCAGGGTGAGCATTGGCATTCAATCTCTCGGAGAGGAGTTGGATAAAAAGGATCAGGAGCTGATAAAGTCCATTTGCAGGTGTAGTGAGCTCGATGAGCTACTTTGTGTAAAAGGATGAAGAACTTAAGTTGGGAAAGGGGTTCGCTGCAGAGTGTGAGCATCTCCAGGTGAAGGTGAAGGTGTTGCAATACGAGCTTGATCAAAATGCAGCCAGAGTTGAAGCTTTGAGTGCAGAATGGATGGGGAAGTTAGCCGAGCTGGAGAGAAAGGTGTCCGAGTTGGAGAATGCCGAGAATGCTCGAGCGTCAGATTTAGCAAGGGCGGTGGCATTGGAGGGCACTATCTGTGTCCTTCAATCCTAGTAGGAATTCGAGAGCGCAACGACCACGCTAAGGGAGACGAGGCTCGAAGAGTACATTGGCAAAATATACCTGGAAGATTCAAACTTGGGAGATTGGGTCCCTATCCTTGAGGCTGAAAAGGCACAATTGCTGGCTCAAGTTGAATCTGCCTCTGCCACTGTTCCTCATCACTTGCATGAGCCTTGGGTTCATGCCGAGGCCCAACGAGATGTATACAAGAGTTTTTGGGAGGCAGGAAATGTTTCTAAGGCTACTTATGAAGGAGCTCAGGTGAAGGCACGAGAGGCTTGTTTCAACTGCAGCTACGACCCTGCGAAACCAACGACCGATAAGGACGCTGATGCTGAGATGAGTTTCTTGAAGATAATGATACGGAGAACGATGGTGATGACGCCGAGTGAAAAGTTTCTTCTGCTTTAGTATATGCATTATTATTATTATTATTATTATTATTATTATTATTATTATTATTTTGTGGTTCATTTTCGTCTTTTTTGGGCCTGTTTTTGCCTTGTGTAAGGCACAATTTTTGTGCATGTATATATAAAAAGAAGAGTTGTTTCGCCCTTGTATATCCTTTGATTTTCTTTCCCTTCTCCTTTCTTGTTACATCTTTTTGTTTTGGCATAGACCTTTGGATTTTTGCATGGCGAGTCACTAATTGTTTCGATTTGGGAATCTGACCTTGGCCGGATCGAGTAGGGTTGAGTGAGTCTGAATGGAGCCGCTTCGAACTTGCACATTCGGGCGAGATTGACTTTTTATTTGTAGCTTTAGGAAGAATCATCTTTGATTCAAACGAGGTTGAATTCGGATTCGCTATTTCGGCCGAAGTCAGTTTCGACTTGGACATTGGAGTGGGATTTGAGTTCAGACTTGCCGATTTAGGCGAAGTCATATTTTGAATATGTATTCAACGGGGTCGGACTTGGAATCTGGAGCGAAGTCAATTTTTGACTTATTTGAACAAGTTCGGAAGGAAAATAAAAACAAATAATCTACTGGTGATCGGTGGCCGTAAAGGTGTTATTTTGAGAGGTCAAAATAGTAACCCATTCGATTCAGTGATGGTCATCGGTCGCAAGGGCGTCATTTCAAACTAGGTTTGAAATGTTAACCCGTTATAATTTGATTGAAGTCGAATTCTTCTTTTAGCGATGATCTTTGGTCACAGAGGTGTCAATTCGAACTAAGGTCAAAATGTTAACCCATTATAATTCGAGCGAGGCGAAAATTTTCTTTTGGCTATGTCCTTTGACCATAAGGATATCATTTCAGGTTAAGGTTGAAATGTTAACTCGTCGTAATTTGAGCGAGTTCAAAATTTTCTTTTGGCAATGGACTTTGGCCGTAGGGGTGTTATTTCGAACTAAGGTCGAGATGTTAACCCGCTGTAATTTGAGCGAGATCGAATTCTTCTTTTAACGACGGCCTTTGGCCGTAGGGGTGTTATTTTGAACTAAGGTCAAAATCATAACCCGTTGTAATTCGGGTGATGTCAAATTCTTCTTTTGACGATGGCCTTTGGTCGTAGGGGTGTTATTTCGAACTAAGATTAAAATGTTAACATGCTATAATTCAAGTAAGGTCGAATTCTTCTTTTCTTGATGGTTTTGGCCGTAGGGGTGTTATTTCAGACTAAGGTCAAAATCGTAACCGCTTGTTTCATTTTCAGATTTTGGAGAATTTCACAGGTCACTGTATTGTCTGTGCATACGTCGGGGTGAATTCTGGCGCACTCGATTTTGTTGTTATTGGAGAATATTGGGTGTTCCCTGGGGAGTCCCAGTTTTGCTTAATTTTTCTTGCATTAGAGAACACGATTCGTTTCCTGAGTGAGTCCTAGTTTGTTTAATTTTCTTGCATTAAAGAACACGATGCGTTTCCTGGTGAGCCCTAGTTTGCTTTACTTTGCTTTCGTTGGAGAATACCTTGATGGAGAGTATAAAATGTTGCTATGTTTCATTAACTGGAGAATTCTATACATGTTCGTTTCATACATATATTGGAGAAGTTTCCATGTATCAAGTCCCTTCATTGCCCGGCTTGGGAAGTAGCTGACATGCGGGGTGATGAACCAACTTGAACTTCAAGACATCCCTTTCGTCGCCTGGTTAGAAACCTTCTCAAGAGGACCCAACTGGGAACGAGACCTAGGTGAGGGAAGAAGGATACGACTTGAGGGGTGCCTTTTTTCAGGGGTTGAAGTATTTGAGGTTGCGACATTCTAATTGTCTTGTAGTATCTTTCCTTCTATTGTTTCTAGTTTGAATGCTCCTTTTCTTGCTTGCCCATGCGAGTGCTCGCATTCATGTTTAAACCAACAAAAGAGAGGATAAACCAAAATGAAATTTTTTGTACCTCGACCAACGAGTCAGTGGAAAGGACAATATTGTAGTGTTATTCGCTCCACATGGTGTTCGAATGGTGGTTTTAGATTTGGCGGCCATGTTTAGCTCCGCTGTTAACAACATCTAGGCTTCGTGTAGATTGGGCCCACCTCAATTGTTGAAGTGTTAAAATCGAGTCCCGATTTGATCTCGTTTGATTTGTACCAACAGTAAGGAAAACATGTCATACTTCGTGCATAGACCATCCAATGCTGGGGGAGTGTGAAAGTAGGGCAGGATGTGCTCATTCTTTCAAAAAATCGTGCAACAAACTTGTCATCCCCTCATATGGGGGGAGGGGGAATGCAGGTTAACATATATAAGGTAAATGCGTCAAATGGTGATGTGGTCATGCTAGATGACTCCGATCCTATTTTGAATGTGCATACATCGTGCTAAACCTATAGCTACAGGTGAGATGTGGTTTGTGCATAGATATTGGGTTATAACTTCTATTTTTATGTAGCAGCCTGACCTAGATTAGTTCGATTGTCTCAAAGGTTTAGTTACCACTCTTTCGAGTCGGTGGTGAATTTCGCCAGTTCTAGATCTGAAGGAAACTAAGAAATTTGGCTAAGAAATACCCCCACAGACGGCGCCAAATTGTTTGACCAAAAAATGTAAAACCCTTTTTTGTCGAACTAATTATTAGTAATATAGAAGGTAAGTCTTAGCCAAGCATAATTAATCCCAGATCCAAACATACAGAGTGCGAAAATAGAAGAAAAAATAAGAGTATGTAATATTTCTTAATGTAATAATTGTATATTGGGGAGAGGTGATTAGGCATGACATGACTAGAATGCGGATTTCCGCGGACATGGCCCTTGATAGAAAAGTCTAGAGGTCTAGTATCAGGATTGTAGGATATGGGCTGCTAGAATTTTTCGTACTCCTTTCCCGGGGTTGGTTGAGGCTTGACAGGGCTATCCATAGATGATTTGTACATTGGATTTTGTCCCCCTTATGATAGTTATTTATGGTAGTTACTGTTTGATATTATTGCATGCCATTTTATTTATGGTTCTTATGTTTAGATAACTATTTACGCGATTTCTGCTGGAGTCACTAATGCTCTTTTGTTTTTGTTTTTGTTTTCCCTTTCCTTCCCTGAGCCGAGGGTTGATTAAAAACAACCTCTCTGCCCTTTCGGGTAGGGGTAAGGCCTGTGTACATATTACCCTGCCCATACCCTACCTTGTGGGACTATACTGGGTAGTAGTTGTTGTTGTTGTAATAATTGTATATCAAACATGAAGATGAGCTTACATCTAAGACAGATTTGCGTCATAATCATGGGAGCAAAGAAGGGGAGAAGAAGGAACTGTTTTTTTAGATAAAACTGTTATTTCATTGATTTCAAAAAGTATGTACAATGCATTTCTATTGTAGTAGTATGGACATTCTACTACTCATTTACATATAGTTCTAACTAAACAAACTCATATAGGCTAATCTAACATGTAGCTATTCATCTAAGCTAAGGATAGCAATTGAGTTGACGTAGCCCCTCATGCCATTTTTTACATTTCCTGCTTCGTGTATGAATCAGCAATGCCACCTCTTTACAGAACTGATCTTCAGCAAAAATCTTGTTATCAAATCGAATAGAGTTTCTGGTTCTCCATATCAATGCAACAATAGTGACAAAAGTAGTGGCAGTGATTGCTTTATGCCAGTTTCTGCTTCGAGCCTTACTGCATATCCACTTTAATTCATCCTCCCAAGTACTAACAACTCGCTGGTATCCCATCCAGTAGCATATTCTAAGCCATAATCTATTTGTGACTGGGCGTGCAAAGAAAAGATGTTCAAAACTTTCTTCCTGCTGCTTACAGAATGCACAATCAACAGGTATATCAACTCCAAATTTCTGCAGTCTGTCAATGGTAGGCAGCCTGTGTTGCATCTGGTTTTGTACAATATCCAATGTTTCCCTAGCTTGAATAAGCTTCTGCTTATAGGAAGACATCTGGCTATTAATTCCTTTCAGTTGTTGCTTCAAAACTTTCAGTTTAGTCCATACCTTCTGCATAGGTGGTCCTTCACAGTGCTGTGCCCAGGTATGTTCCAGAATAGATTTGAACTGAGGATCCTCCATAACTGCAGTGTAGAATCTGAAAGGTTTGGGGTGTAATAGCTTTGACTGCCAAACTTGATAAGTATAGGAGAGTGATCAGATACAGAAGGGTTCATGTATTCAGCCTCAAGATGTCCATACTGTTGAATCCATTGGAAGTTACCAAGTGCCCAGTCAATTTTACTATATACTCTAGTATTAGCATCCTGTTTATTAGACCAAGTATAATACCACCCTTTAGCTCGGAGGGGAGTAAGTTGAATGGTATCTACAGTCTATTTGAAATCCTTGATTTCAGCATCAGTGACAGGAGATCCAATTCTGTCTTCAGAGTTCAAAACAATATTGAAATCCCCACTAAGTAACCAAGGATCCTGGCTGGGAATGTTTTCTGCCTTTAAATCACACCACAGCTTTTCCCTATTGCCTGCAGTATTATGAGCATAGACTACACTCAAATGAATTCTGATTGTACCTTGAGCATCTTCTACCATACATTGTATGAACTGGTCAGTCACAGTAGAGATAGAGACTTGAATATGAGGTTTCCAAAGCAGCCAAATCCTGCCATTGACAGCCTTAGCATAGTTGCATTGAACCTTCCATCCTTTAGCAACCTTAGCAAGTATCCTTTTAGCTTTATGCTCCTTAACTCTAGTTTCAAGCACACCTATAATATCTACTTTATTTACAGACAGAAAGCTTTTTAATTTCTCATGTTTGTGGGCTTGATTAAGCCCTCTAATGTTCCAAGTAGTAATAATCATGAAGTATTAGACACAATACTCCAAGAAGGTCCTGGATCCACCTGTTTTCCTCTTCTACCAGCATCCATAATAACTGCAGTTGACTTCCCTTTATCTGCATTTGCAATCATAATCTCATTGATTCCAGAGAGAATCCCTGGAGCTGCTGTGTTTCTGCCAGGGTCAACTAGTTCCTGGTGAGGCACATTATAATTCACCATCTGCACATCACCAGTATATTGCTGATTTCCATTTGTACTAGCCTCCAGTTGCACAGTTTCACTAATATGCTCTGGTTGATCTGGAATAGGTACTATTTCATCTGCAACAGACTTAGGTATCCACTCCTGCTTAAGATTCTGCCTTGGCTTCCTAGCTCTCTGCCTTCTTCCCTTTACCTGTTCACCCCTTGCCATCTCTATATCATTGCTGGAGTTGTGCCAGCATTCAATAGCATCATGGCCAAATTTTAAACAATGATTGCAAAAACTTGGCTTCCAGTCATATTCTATCTGCTGCACTTTCATACCATAAGGAGTTTCAATCTCAATCTGGTCAGGCAAAGGATAAGCAGCATCAACTTCTACTAAAACTCTCGCAAAAGAGATTTTCTCATAATGTGCCGTGAATTTATCTGTGTACAGTGGTTTGCCCACTGCACTGGCCAATTTGCTCAGAACATCCACTGACCAATAACTCACTGGAAGGCCAGGGAATCTGATCCATACAGGTACAGTACTGAGAACACCATTTTGAAAGGAGAAGTCAATCTCCCATGGTTTGAACACCATAGGCTTGTTTCTGTATGAGTATGGTCCAGATTGCATAACCATATATACAGTATCCTTCATCATGCAACAGAATCTGAGGTTTGGATACAAAGTTCCAAACATACATCACAAAATTCTCCATCAATTTAGCATTTGGATTATCGCCAATTACATATCCTATTAATGCATTTGCCCAGTAATCTACCTGAGATTGTAGATCCTCTACACTGATCTTAACCACCTTCTGTCCATCTCTTTCAATCGGGGGTACAAATGAGAGAGACTTACCCATTTGTGCATCTCTATTTCCTCTGACAACTTCAGCAGCAGTCTGTACTGATTTTGCAGGTTCAATCACTTCAGAAAATTGTAATCGTCTCGCAGTCGAGTTAATCAGCTATTCATTAACCATCGGAATTGTATTGACAGCTTCTTCAACCTCTGCATGCAAAGTCACTGGCGATTGGTACTTCTGTTGAAGGAAATTCCCAAACGTCAGGGGTTCCAGTGTCGTAGCAACACCGTGAACTGTTGATGACGAAGAGATTCCTCTTGTTGACTCTCCCATGGTAGCTATCTGGAATCCCCCTTCTCTTGATTTAGCCCCCTATATATATCAACAACTTTCCCTTTTACCCAATGATCTTTGACTAGTGTACTTTCTTACAACTGTACCCTCTATTGTTCGCTCGACCATTACATTTGTTCTGTGATGCAAGTTTTCCGACGATTTGACCTCTGGACAGCCGAGGTACTCTTTGATATCTCGCCTCGTGAGCACGCATACGGCCTGGTCGACCCCTTATTATTCCTTTTAAGGGCGACTACCCTATGGTTAGATTTTGACGCATACAGGTATAAAGACAGTTACAAATACTCATATGTTACCACATTTACACTACTAGAGTTTTCAAGTAGGCTAGTTCAACGACCTAAGTTGGTTCCTGCTCAGTCCTATGTTAACTCTGCTCGACTTTATCTTATTGAAAAGACACAATTTGAGTTAACTCAATTCTTAATCCAACTTGACCTACTTTAGTATAGTTTAGTTGGCTCGGTTCAATTGTGCAATAATATTTCAATTGTATGTCATGTCTTCTTCTTCTTCTTCTAGTTTCAATATGAAATTCAGCCAAAATCAAGTCTAATCTTCACCAAAACACCCCTAAAAATTGAGATATAAAGTTTAGACAGTATTCCTAATTATTTGAAATAACACCCAATCCAAACAAATAATAATTTTTGAAAATCCAAATTCGAAATCCAAGATTTATGATAAATTAGTGTTCGTTCAATTCATACGACCTGAAGGTTGCCTCAGTAGGTTGATTGGCAGAAGACAACTTTTAGGCTTACCTTATTGAGAGATAAAGACGGTGAGAGAGAAAGACGTCCAGGGATAAAGATAAAGAAAGAAAGAAAAATTAATGAGAGAGAAAAGGGAGAGGAGAGAAAAAAGGAAAAGTATGTAACTAAATCCCCTAATTTAAGGCATTAATAATTTATTGTATATAAATTTTGGGAAATAAGTTTCAAATATTATATAGGAAGGTAAAAATCACTTTAAAGTATTTTTTTTATTGGGCCTCATGGGTTGACTTTGGCCCAACCTCAAGACTGACAGGCTAACTAGGATCATGCCTAGAAGTCTATATTCTTACACACATAATCGACCAAATTTTATTTATTTATTTAGTCGATATATATAAATTATTCCGCAAAGCTTTTATGTTGAAAGTTGATGAAAATAATTTTTTTGCATTGAAAGGTAATTATTGTTGACTTAGGTCACATTTTTGAGTAAACAAATCTGGACTCGTATTTTGACGGTCCCCTTGGGTCCGTAATAAAATATAAAACCTGGGCGTACGCCGAGAATCGAATTCCCAGATCCTAAGCTCAAGTTAAGAATTTTTGTTCAAAATTAAAAATCTAATGGCTTTAAAGTATTGATTGATGGTTGGCCTTGTTGATAACGGATCCATATTTTGGTTCCGGAGCTCGTTACAAGATCAAATAATATTTATAACTTATCTATGAAATTTGGTGAGAAACGAAATTGGTTTGAAGTGATTCGGATGTCCGGTTGTAAAGTTAGAAGTTTAAAGCTTTCTTGAAAATCTCATCAATTTGGTGCTAAGTTCATAGTTCTAGGTGTTATTTTGGCGATTTAATCACACGAGTAAGTTCGTATGATGTTTTTGGATTTTTGTGTATGTTTTCTTTGGAGCCCCGAGGGCTCGGGTAAGTTTCAGATAGGATACATGATATTTTGGATATAGAAAATCTCGTTTTTCTGCTATTTCAAGTGCCTCCCGGCTTCTTTCTTCGCGTTCGCGAAGGCACTCTCCTGAACGCGAAGTAGAAATTGGGAGGGCTGGGGTTTTTTTCTATGTGAACGCGGAGGCTTGTCTCGAATGCGAAGCGATTGGGTCATTTATCCTTCTACGTGAACGTGACCAGCTCAACGTGAACGCGAAACATATAGGACTTAGGGAAGGGGTCAGTTATCCTTCTACGTTATTGGATCGCAAACGTGAAAGACAGGCGGAGTAGACTTTGCGAACGGGATGCAAGAGTCACGAGCACATAAGCTTAGCAAGATGTGCTCATTGCGAACACAACAGTGTCCTCGCAAACATGATGAACACTGTCGCCCAGCTAGGGTCGTACAAAGTCCGGGTAGATTCAATTTTTTTTTTACCAAACCAAACCAATTATCTCGGATTTTTAAATCTATACACCAAACCAAACCTACAATAATCAGATTTTTCAGTCTAGAATTTTCTCGGGTTTCTCGGGTTTTTTTGTAGTTCGTTGTGAAGCATCTTACAATAACATCAGAGATAATAGAATATAACGAAAATAAGAATCCACAGATGAAGTAACAAGATCATCTATACTATTACAGTAGCTATGCCAATCTAAATATGAAAATTCTAGGCTAATTCAATTTAAACATAATCTCCAGCTATAAATATCTCTGTTACAAATCATAAAATAAACTGAACACAAGATATTTTCACTAAGATCTTCCCAAAAGGTGTTCGAACTTCATACACAATAGCAACAGCTCCAATGACCAAAGAATTTAGTCTTTGGTTCTCGAAACTTTAAGGATCTCACCAAATTTCCAAAATCCAGCCTTAAATCTTCTGAAAAATAAATTAAACTTCTATAAAAGACTAACAAATGTGAATATTGACAAGGTATACATAAATACCGTGGAATAGTGCATAAAATACCCACTCAAGCTAATGAGGAAGAATGCTATGAGAGATCATATATTATGAAACTTTGATTGATATTTCAAGAAGGTTACGGAACTCTAACTCAAGCTATGGATTTCTCATACTCATTTTCAAACAGATAGCGCATCAACAAAACATAGATAACTTAAGTTTGATATCGATAAATTAAAAGTGTATCAAGAATGATCAAATAAGTTCTCATATCACACAGATGGTGCATCATGAATAGAGTCGGCTAATCACTTTTCAAATGCGAGTCTGAATATTCTGAAATAAATAAAATAATTCACATATTAGGGATTAAACAATACAAAATATAAAAAGAATATTCATTCAGAATTGAATATATAAATTACCTTCTTCAACTTGTTCAATTTTCGGGATGTCTTCCAAACTGTCTTGAAACTTTTATTCTTTGGTAGGTGTCCGTATTCATTGTTGAGTGCAAATAAGGGCTTCTACTATTTTTGGCGATAAAGAACTCCGATATGAATACAGAATTCGACAACCTGTACTAAAAGCCGACTCAGACGCAACAGCAGAAATAGAAATAGAAAGAACATCCCTTGCCATCTTTGAAACAACTAGATATTTAATAGATTAAGCTTTCCACCGACTCAAGATATTGAAATCCTTTGTCTTCACCACATCATCCATCAAGTACATCTCAAGATCAAATTTTTTTTCAATATTTCCCTCATCTGCCAAGTATTTTTCCCACCTAGATAGCAACAGATCACTATTTTCACTCATCATACTAGTATCGCCTCTAATATTATTATTAGAATCCTCAAAAAAAAGAAAGAACTATTATAGTGATTATATAAGCAATTCAAAGAACCTTCCACATCTTCATACATTAATCTTCCCAACTATGAGCCATATGCATCAGTAAGAATGAAGTTCACACACTTCATCTTGTATCTGGAATCCAACACAACAGCCACAAACAACAACATATTAATGTTCTCAAATTTACCCCAATATTTCTCAAGCTTACTTTTCATCTTTGTTGCCATATAAACCAAAATAAGATAATCACTTTTAGTATACTTGATAATAGCATTTCGAAGAGTAAAAAATTCATGGAAGAAAGAGTTTGAAGTAGCATACAAACTACCTGAAAATTTCAAAGTCGACTGGTAGAAAATACTAAGAAACTTGACAAAAGCTTTCACATTCTTCCAATCACCTACAGATGGATTTCCTCTTATTTCACTTATTTCTCGACAATACTTTTGGTACTTATGGTCATCAACATAAATTCTTGTAAAGGCTTTTTCAAATTTCAAATCTGTATCTAACATGGTATATGTCGAGTTCCATCTAGTTTCAACATCAAGACTCACTAGACCATGACTGTCTATCTTAGATTTCTCAACAAATGACTTGAAAGAATCAAACCTTGAAGAGGACGACCTACCATTCTTAACAGCATTCCTTACACGATAAATGGGCTCAATTTGTTCATATAACCCCTCTTTTACAATCAAGTTCAAAATATGAGCATTACATCTAACATGTAAAAACTCATTTCCAAGTATTACCCCTTTCCAATCATCAATGCGCACCTTTAATGCTTAATGGTAGCATCACTAGCAGTTGCATTATCGAGGGTCACTGTAAATAAGTTCTCAATACCCCAACCTAATAAGCATCTTCAATTCCCTTAGCAATAGTTTCACCTTTGTGATCAGTGTTTGGAAAAAGTTTAGAATTTTCTTTTGTAAATTCCATTGTTCATCAATTCAATGTGCAGTGACAACCATCTAAGTTAAATTTTGTAATGATTTCTATGTATAATACATACACGCTAGTTCTTGATAAGATTTTTTGAGTTTTTCTTTTTCTTCTTGATAAATCTTTAAACAATGTCTAGCAATAGTTACACAGGAAGGTAATTCGAAAATAGGCAAGGCTTTTGCCATTAATTTCTTGAATCTTCTCCCTCAACAACTCTAAACGGTTTCTTATCAATGATTACAAATTCGGCAACGGCTCTCCTAATATCCTCCACATTATACACCACCCTCTCAGTGGAACCCCAACCTCCTTCTAGCCACCCTTCTTTGATAGGTTTTAATGTTTATTACCTCTTTTCAATGATTATAAAGGGGGGCTTGTGACATGTCTCATTTAAATGTGTCCATAATGTAGTAGTCCTATTCTTGATCTCAGAAGCAAAAGTTTTAGGTCAATATTAATATTTTGCTCTATATTTACCTCCTTTAGCACTAAACTTGGAGAATTGATTCCAGATCTCAGACGTCTCAGATCGCAGACGTCTCTCTGCCAGTATTTCCGAATTTAGAAGATACTGGACGAGTTGTTCGTTTCTGCTTTTTAGGAGGAGTGCGTCGATGAGGAGTATTTTGACCTTGTTGTTGAGTTATTGTTGGCATAGTCAAAGGGTTGTTTACCATCTCCTCCACATTTGGTCTAGAAGTTATAATTTCCATCTGAAAAAAGATATCCTGCACATAAAGGTAAAATTATAATCTCAAAACAATAGTTATGAGCTTTCTGATATAAATCTAAGTAAAAGGGCACACCAAAGTAAAACATAGCCACTTTCGAAGCAAAAAATTATATTTTGAAAATTTATTTCATCCCCAAAACCAAACAAATAGCAAAAATCCAAAGAAATTAGTGAAAACTAGTGTGTGCAATTTGTTTTGAAGGTAATAAGTTCAAAAAATTAATACTAAAAAAATTATTTAGAACAAAAGATTATGAAATAGGATAAAACTTAGACACAGAACAAAACTTAAAGGAGAAAATGAATAATAAATGAAATAAGTTTCAAGAACTTTTACCTGAAGAAAGAAGCTCCAATGACCTCAGATTTGGAATCTTCAATTGGGGTAAGATAAAGCTAGTATTTTTTATATGGGTGGGAAAAGCCAGAGGTGGCCGGGGCCTGAACCGGACCGGACCGGGCCCGCGGTTCTGGCGGGCCTCACGGGCCTGGTGGGCTGGTCCTGGTGCTCCTGGGCCTGGTGGTACCTGTAGGCCCGTGACGGGCCGGTCTTCGAAAAATAGCCAGTGAGCCCGGGACTGCTAGGCCCGGGACTGTCAGCCGGGCCTGGGCCGGGCCTGGTGGGTCCAACGGCTATTTTTCTTAATCTTTTTTAAAAAATCAGCAACGTGGAAGTTTACAAAATGGTCATTTTGCCCACAAACTTTAATTTAACCCCAAACTTTATATAATTACACTTTTCCCATATCTCAACTATAAATACCCTCTCGTTCTTTCATTTTTTTCACCAATTCATCAATATCTTTCAATCTCTCTCAATCTTTCTACTACAACTGCTTAATTTATTGTTGAAAATTCATGAAAAATTGTGAAGTTGTTGAATTGAAGTTTTCAAGTGTTCAACGATTTTTAATTTTGAAGAAGTTGTTCGGCAATCCGGTAAACTCGTTTCAACTCTTACGTTTTAATAATATATTTTTGTGTGGTTTAGTTTGCATAATTATAATTAATATGACATTTTCTTTGAAAAAAATATTTGGTAAAGGAAAAGGTCAAACCGGTGAAAGTAGTGGCCATAATACCCTTCCCCCGGTTCCCCGACCTACAAAAGATAAGCAAGTTTAAAGTAGTGCCAACGTAGACGTCCTCCTCCTCCTCCCGTAATGCTTAATAGTGATCACCCTTGTTTTCAATTTACCGATAGTGAATTTCTACATGATATTGCAGTAGGTGATAGATTAAATGATGAAATTATGAATGCTCTTTATACTAATGAACCTATATTAGAGGAAAATGAGGATGATAAAACCCAAGCACCAAATTTAGATGATACACCTACTAGTCCTGTTCATAACTCAAGTAATGCACCGGCCGACCCACCTGTAGAAACTCCAACTTTTAGTAGACAACCTGCTAAACGTCCAGAGACGTCATTAGTTTGGAATTTTTTTACTCAAGTAAGAGAACTAAATGAGGCTAAGTGACAAGTGAGGCTTGCTCAGTTGGTAAAACACCCCTACATACGACCGTTAAGTCCTGGGTTCGAGTCACCAGGGAGGGGAAGTGTGGAAGCACTATAGATCCTCCTAATTTGGGAGGGGTTTAAAAAAAAATAAGGCTAAGTGTAAAACTTGTGCAAAATTACTGGTTCATAAATTTACTGAAGATTGTAGCGGCACAGGTAGTTTGACTAAGCACATAAAAACACACCCTACAGATAGGGATAGATTTTTTCAAATGCAAGCGCAGCAAGAGGGGACAAGTGTAGATTCTGCGGTTAACCCTAGTACAGGTTCAAATCTAGTTCAACCAGGAATTAACACTGTCACTGGAGGTATTTTATATTACGATCCAAATAAAGATCGTGAAGAATTAGCAAAGATGATTACTGTTATGTGCTTACCTTATACTTTTGCTTCTAATCCTAATTGGGTTCATTATATTAGAAGAGTTTTTAATCATACTTATAAAGGTTGGCCTCGCGTAACAGTTAAGGCCGATATTTATAAATTCAAACATGAATATGAACAATATTTGCGCTATTTATTTACTCATATACCTAATCGAATTTCTATTACTACTGATATTGGTAGAAGTAGTAATGATTGTGATTATCTAACTGTTACAAGTCATTGGGTAAATGAGGACTGGACAATGCAAAAATGTTTAATTGTGTATAGAATAATTAATTCACGTCACACAAGTAAGTTTATAAGCTAACACTGTTTCAGATTTTTGTAGATATTTTTGCCTTAGCAATAAAATAATGGCAATTTCTATGGATAATGCTTCTAGTCACACTAGTGCTATAGGCATGCTTACAAAAACACTAAATCCTGCATTTAGTAATATTTTTCATGTTAGATATATTTGTCATATTTATCATTTAATTATCGGTGATGGTATGTGAATTTTAAACATAGAAATTGAAAAGGTTCGAATGGCTCTTAATTGGCTTTTTTATTAAAACCGTAGAACTAGACTTAGAGAGTATTTTAAAAAATGTGATGAATATGGCCTTAGAGAAAGAAAGTTTCCTAAACCTTGCCCGACTAGATGAAATTGTATGTACGAAAGTTTAGTAGTTGCATATAAATATAGAAACCCAATTAATGCAACGTTTAATTCTCGGGTAGGTGGTTAGGATGATGATGAAATGCTTACTACCCAAGATTGGACGAATGTTAAAATTCTTTTAGATTTTTTAGAATATTTTCAAGTTGCTACAAATGCATTTTTTGGGCAATATTATCCTACTATTTCAAACTGTTTAGTTTATATTGCCACACTAGCTGATTTGTTTGTTGAATTTGGCGAGGGTGGGGATATTTATGAACTTGCTATAAATGAAATGAAACAAAAATTTAAAAAATATTTTTTCCCTATCCCTCCTATTTTTGGTATTGCTGCAATGTTGAATCCTACAATGAAATTGGGAGGTCTTCATTTTTGGTATTCAAATATTTATAAGACTTTAAATCTTTCAAACGAGGAAGTTGCTACACTTGCAGATGCAAAAGCATCAATTAAAACTAATGCTCAAACAACTTATAATGCTTATCAAGTTGTCTTAGAGCATGCTAGGCCAAATATTCCAACTCCTATTTCTTCTAGCTCACAATCGTCTAAAAGAGCTGTGGGCTTAACAACCCTTTAATCTTGGACGGAGTTCCGGGGTTCTCAAGGTGATAATTATGATGAAATTTCACATCTAAATGAGCTTCAAGTTTACTTGTCTCAGGATTTGAAAAGGAGAATCCAGACGGCTCTTTCTATCTTTTGGAATGGTGGAAGTCAATGGGAAAATATTTTCCGGTTCTTGCAAGGATGACTCAGGATATTTTATCAATTCAAGCTTCAACTGTTGCATCAGAGAGCGCTTTCAGTCAAGCAAGACTAAAAATAGGTGATCATAGAGCGGCGATGAGGGATAGCTTGGAAAAATCGGTACTTTTTAGAGATTGGATCCGCGCGGAAAGAAGAAACTTTGGAATTGCAGAATCACAACTGGCGATATATCAAGCTTATGAAGAAATGATAGCGGAACTTTCGGAGGATTCGGCTTCGCCCGGAAATGGTGATGAACAAGCTTCGTTTCCACCACCACCAACACAACCTCCTCCCAACCTTGACGGATTTATGAGATTTGTTAGAGATACAATGTAGATTATGATGTAACTTGTACATTGACACATCTTCTTTTAGTTTTTTTTCCTTTTAATGGTGGTATTAGTACCTTGTTATGCTCATTCCTTTGGGGGAAGGAAGACTAAGAAAGATATGCCATTTTGGGTAATAAAAATTATAAGACATACCCTTGAATATCTTTTTTCTCAATATTTCTTTGTCTTTACTTCGAATTATTTATAAGCTACAATATATATATATATATATACTACAATAAAATATATAACTATATAAGTTATAATATATACTACATGAATATATATAAGAGAATATATATACATAACATACAATATATAACATACAATATATACTACAAGAAAATATATAAGGATATATATATATATATATATATACACACACATAATATACAATATATACTAATTACTAAAATACAATATACAATGAAATATATATTATATATACTATACTAATAACTAGTATACTATATAAAATATATTCTATACTATACTAATAATTACTATACAAGATATTGCCTTAAAAAAAGAAACCCGCCAGGACCTGCCCGCTAAGCCCAGGACCACTGTGGGCTTAGGCCCGTCACGGGCTGGTCTCACCCGCCAGGCCCACGAAGCCCGGGACCGCCAGAGCCCAGGCCCACGAAGCCCGGGACTGCGAAGACCGGCCCGTGAAGCCCGTTTAGTCCCGTGCCCGGGCCAAAATACACCCTTAGGGAAAAGTATTTGCTTTTGGCAGAAGTGATGCCATATGTAGCATTTTTCCTTTTACATTTACTAGTACAGTACCCGCTCGATGCGCGAAAAGCGTTGCTGAAAAATTATAATTAATTATAAATAATTAAGTGATTTAATTAAGTAAGTATGCATTTATAATAATGACTAAGTAACACAAGTGCATTTATAATCACATATAATGTATATGAATCAATTCTTTGAGGAGGAAAAATGTAAGGGAATGACATGGATACAATGGACCTTCGTCCTTGGAGGCATTCTTCTAGAAACCGCAACCTTCTTTGGATATGAATCATAAACTACACGAACTGAATTTTCATTACAAAATATTTGCTTCATTGACTTAATTTTTATTTTTACAACTTCAAGCTTAAGAAAAAATCAAAAGCAATCAAAAAGTAAACAAACTCTTCTTCCATGTAAGTTCAACATGAAAACTATATATAGTTCCACCGGTAACGTACCAATTCAACTGCCCATCCCCAGTTGATATAGAGAGAAAAGACATTGTGAAATTACATTCTTTGTTTAGAAAGCTATATCTAGCAAATAAAGTTTAGCTCACATTGGAGATTATTATTTCAAGAAACTTGAAGAATCATACTGCATTGGATCTAACTATATGAATTCTCACTAACCCCAAGTCTATTTTTCATCAACTTGGAAGTCACCTATTTTATCCCATCTTCAAATGTAATCTCTAGTACAGTGATAAATCAATTGCACTTGTTATGTAACATCATTCATTCACTATATTACAACAAATATATGAAAAAACTAACTAACTAACAAACTTACTAACAAAGGATGTAGAATTTACGATTATAAAAGTCAAAATATTTTTTAATTAATATGTCGAGAACATCTCACAACTTACAAAAGAAATACTCTTCTACCCATGTATTCTGAATAAATTTTAAAAAGAAGTCTTCAATATATATCATCGATATGTAATGTTATTGAAGCAACTGTAATTATCACACTTCTTCTATCAATATGGCTCCCACATAAATTGAATATCGAGGGACGTACGAAAACAGAAAAGAATGTAACTATAAATGAGGGATGATTAGAGTTTATCCAATTGCAACCATAGGTTAACCTCATTTTCAATCCACAACTTCAGCGGGTATATGGTAGCTTCCTCGGAATGTCAAGTAAGGTCATGGAGAGGCAGGGAACAACCCATATATATCCAATTGCACTACTGCAAAACAGTATAAAAGATATCTAAAAATCAGATATAACAAACACAAAATTATAAGTTGTTGTCTTCTTATACATAGAACAAAACGTAAAGGAGAAAATGAACAATAAATGAAATAAGTTTCAAGAACTTTTACCTGAAGAAAGAAGCTCCAACGACCTCAGATTTGCAATCTTCAATTGGGGTAAGATAAAGCTAGTATTATTGATATGGGTGGGAAAAGCCAGGGGTGTTTGATTTAGGCGGAAAAGTATCCTGCTTTTGGCAGAAGTGATGCCATATGTAGTATTTTTCCTTTTACATTTATTTACTTTTGTATTCTTTTTGGGCTTTATTAGGCTTGCTGGACGTATATGGAGCGGGCTAAATTGTAAGCCCAAATATAATATTAATAATAAAAGATAATAATAAAAATTAAAAGGAATATATATAAATTTTATTACAATAAATATTTCTTTTGTATAAAATAAAAGTGGAATAGCTTGGGAGATACTTGTACTTATTCTGGCTTGTCATCCCGGTCCATATACTTCATAAAGTTTCATCTGAATACTTCAACTTAATCAAAATAAGACTTTTGGACCCTTATGACCGTTTACCGAGCTTATGTACCATTGATATGGCTGAGTTGGACAAAATAAGTGATTTACATTCACATGAGGTGCATGAGTTGATGATTTTTTTATTATAAAATAAAAATAAATAAATAAAGAATACTACTCCATTCTTCTTCTTCAGCCCCTACCCCCCTTCGTTATACCCCCATTCTTCTTTCTTCTTCAACCCCATCCCCTCGTTCTGCCCCCCTCCTCTTCTTCTTCAGCCCCTACCCCCCTTCGTTCTGCCCTCCCCCTCCCTTCTTCTTCTTCAGCCCCCTCCCCCCGGTTCTCCCCCCCCCCCCCTTTCTTCAATGTCATCTTCTCCTTCTGTATGACTCCTCCATTTTTTTTAGTGGTTTTAGCTTTCAAATTTTTTCACAGTCCTTTCAAATTGGGGTAGAGGAATAAGTTAAAATTCAAAAGACTTAATTCTCTGCTCATGTATTATTCATGGATAGCTAACTTTCTTTAAAAGAGGAGTGAAGGAAGTAGTGGTACTTGGTGGAGAAGACATGGCAGATGGAGAAGCCATGACAGGTGAGTTTGAAGAAGGAAGGAGCGATTTTCGTTAATTTTAATTTTTTGCTTATTTTATTTTATTTTTTGTTTAAGAAATTAAAATTTTGTTAAATAATATTATTTTGGCATAAAATCTGATGTGGATGTTGATTTGTCATCCACGTCAAGCAAGTAAGCATCACGCTATTCCGGAGGATTTAAAAGTATTGTTTTGATTAAGTTGAAATGTCCAGATGAAACTTTATGGAGTGTAGAGATCGGAATGACAAACCAGAACAAGTACAAATGTCTCCCAGGCTATTCTGCCTAAAATAAATGTAAAATTATATACATAAATATCGGGTTAGTTTTGGTCTCGGGTTGACTTATTTTAGTTAATATAGTCGGGTTTCTTTTTACATGCCAAATCAAATCAAACCAAAGCACTAGTCAGATTTTTTTTCGGTTTGACTTGATTTGTCGGGTTGGTGCGATTTACCGGTTTGCTTTGTACCCGCTAGGTATGATTGCGTATGTAGATATCCGTATTTAGAAGTTGCCATTCTATCTACCATGAGGACATCTTGATTACCTTATATGTAGAATCAAAATACTATACCACCATTCTTTTGACTGAGTTGTAATTAAATATAACATAAATTTGAAATGTAGTAAAACTCGCTTAGAACTTTTCTGGTCATTAATTATTTACTTTGCTAAAATAAAAGTTGTTAGAACTTCAAAATTTATAAAAAGGTGAAAGTCCAAACTATGACACACCATTTAGACATTACAGTGGTGGCACAAACTTGTTTTTGATTGCAACGACCCGTTGCCAAACAGAGGAAGAAGTAGCTGTTCTGTGAAGACAGCAACGAGGTGACATTATTGGCTCCAGAATAAAGCACCAAACCTCTAGCACAGTATTCTTCTCAATACTGCTGGTGCGCCATTGCTGGCACAGCCAATCCACTTTAGTCAAGGGCTTTATTAATAGTGTCCTATCACCTTAATGCCCCCACTTGGGACACAAGCTTGCGCTACTAAGCTCGGCAATCTTTGTGCCTTGTTGAGCACTTTATATTGTGGCCCTATTCTTGGTTTGTAGACGGTGTGGTGAAGGGGCTATTCCTTTCCTAGTGAACATTAAATTGGCCGTTTAGCCAAATTTTTTGGAAGCCAAAAGTGCTTATTTTAGAGAGTTAAGGTATGAAAAAAATAAGTGTTTCCAGTAGTAGCATAAATTATATATCCAAAGCTTTAAAAAAAAAAGTAACCCCAAAAGCATTTTTGGAACCTTAGCCTATCACAAATTGCTAATCTAATATTGGAAAAGTTCTTTTTAAAGTGATTAGTCAAAACATAAATTGCTAGTCTCTCAAAGTATTTTTTTTTTCGAAAAAGCACTGTTAACTAAAAAGAAAAAAAGAAAAAAATAAATACAGTGTAATTCCACAAGTGGGATCTTGACAGCGTAGTAAGTAAGCAGTCTTAGACCTTGTGCAGATAGAGAGTTTATTTTTGATATACCCTTCGCTTAAAGGAAACATGACTTTTAACCAAAAAATATTTTTTTTAAAATAAGCACATTTTTGAAAATTCGGCAAATAGCTATAAATTGGAATAATTCTATTCCTTCTAAATTTTGACAGCCTAAAATCTGTATTTGATTCAAGAGAAAAACTAAAGAATATAGGAGAACTAGGATACGAGTACTCTAATTTCACTAAACATGAAAAGACAAGCAAACAGTTTTCCAATAATATAAGTTTAAAAAAATGTGTCTAGAATTCTATCTTAAACGACGCTGAAAGTTCAAGAGTTCATCCATTGTGGAACAAAAGCTTTACTATGATTTATCTACATATATAATATCTGTTCAACCAAAGATCCAAATTAAGTTAGTCATTGATCTCGTTCTGTCTTCTCTGTTAAATGGATATCAAGCTCTTCTTATTTTTGTCTTTTTTCATTTTGCGACTTATTTTGTTGGTTCAAGTCCGAAGGTATTATTGTATTGAGCAAATTTGGTTCCTATGTTCTCATATTATTTATGCACGCCCTTGACGTAGAGAGCGACCTAATTGAGGCCGACTCGAGTAAGGTCGGTCCCAGTAAGTTGATAGACCGAGTGACATGACTCAAGACGACGTCGTTTGAAGCTCTGACTCTCCTGTACACTGAGACCACCAACCCTTGTACTTTTCTATGATTATTTCGAGGAAGGTCTCTTAATATATAAAGGGGACCTTCCCTTTGTAAAGACTCATGTGTATTATGCTATTCACAATATACAACTCTCTCTCTCTCTTGTGCAAAGATTGTTACTTGCCTTATTGTTCTTATATCTAAGGATACCTTGACTATTATTACAGATTTTAGCTAAGCGATTTTCTCTAGTTCATATTACTCTTGATTCCGATTAACCCTCATTATTTTCGATTGTTCTTGAGCCTAATAACTATTTACATAACTTTTTAGCCAAACAATTTGGCGCTGTCTGTGGGGATTTCGTGAATCAAAGTTGTAGTTTGCTTCTAGAGATCCTTGAAAAACAACTTTCTACAACGTAGAATGGGTGAAAACAACGCAAGAACGAAAGCTATCATGGACATTCCCTTTCTGAAGATCTGGTGGTTCCACGAGAAAAAGAGCCTTCTACATCTACAACTAAAGAAGCACCCCCAGAGGTAAAGAGGTTACTGGAAGAATGGTTGACAAACGCATAGAGTAGTTTAGCTGGGAAGCCACCCCAAAATGCCAAAATGCACACGAGCGACAGACCATGTCGTAACCGAAGATGAACTCGAGGTCACATGAACAAACAACGTGCTCGTCGATGATCAAGCTCACGGGGGGACACTCAAAGCCATCCTTAAAAAGATGGAGGAAATGGAAAACAAAAACAGGTCGCTTCACGACCAGATGAAGAAGCACCAAGAAAGAGTGGACAAGATCCCGGGTGCACCTAAGTTGCTGCCAAAGCGAGACATGGGGAGGTTCGCTAAACAACCCTACACAGAAGGAGTTTGCACCATACCCCATCCCAAAGACCTTCAAAATGCCTCCCTACTTGAAGGTATATGACGGGACCTCAGATCCCGATGACCACCAGATTCACTACGTCACGACAGTCAAAGCTAATGATTTATCAAAGGAGCAGGTACCATCCGTACTTCTGAAGAAGTTCGGCGAAACACTAACAGGAGGGGCTTTAACGTGGTACTCCCAGCTACCGGCCAAAAGCATCTCCATGTTCGAGGAAATGTCATATAAATTTGTTACCGCCCACGCAGGAGCCAAGAAAGCGGAAGCACGGGTCAACGACATCTTTTCTATCCGACATGCCTCAGGAGAAGGGCTCAGAGAGTTCTTAGCAAGGTTCAATAGGGTCAGAATGAGCCTAACAAACGTGTCTGAAAGCATGGCAGTTGCAGCTTTTCAGAACAAACTCAGCAGGGACGCCTCACGGGCGACCAGGAAAATACTTAGCCGTCTTATGAAATATTCCCCACCACCTGGGAAGAAATTCACAACGCCTACTGCGCGGAGGTACGTGGAGACGACGACGACCTTAATGGCCCGACCAAGCGGCTAATAACGGTGAACCCAGAAATCCGAAGAGACCGATGCAACGAGGGACGATGGGAACAAGTCCTACGCCTCAACAGGGAGAGGCACCAATCGTACATCAGATCTTCGCATCCGCCAAGGCACGCGAACGCCTTACAATGACATGTCACCCCACTGATGAACGACAGAGGTATGCTTCCTTTACTATCTGCACATAACTTTTATGTATCTCCTTCAGAAGTAGTGTACGCACTGGAAAAGCTGGGCAATAAAGTACAATGGCCAGTGAAGATGAAGTTCGACCCGCCACCAAAAAATCAAACGCCCTATGTGAGTTCCACTAGGAACGGGGGCACAGAACCGAATACTGCATAGGTCTCCAGCAGGAGGTCGTCCGGATGTTGAACCAAGGATTCTTGAAAGAACTGCTCAGCGACAAAGGAAAACTCAACTTCGCGCGCGTGTGGGAACAACTTCACGGCCCACCATAGCCGTCCTCACCAACACGCACCATCAACATGATCATTGGGGATGGCAATGACTCAGCAATCAACCATGTTAAATTCACCGCCACTCACAAATTAAAGCGAACCATCGCTCACGAACGATATGACGACTTCGAAGATAGTATCACCTTCGATAATTCTGATACCGACGCTTTGTTTTCCCCCCATTATGATGCTTTAGTTATTACTTTACGCATAGTAGATACTGACATTAAAAGGATCATGGTTGACGACGGCAGTGGCGCATGTGTCATTCATCCAAGAGTCCTTACACTAATGGGACTCGAGGATAAGATAATTCCACGTTGTATAACGCTAACTAGTTTTAACAATGCAGTGGAAAGAACCTCTGGGGAGGTGACGCTGCCCGTTATGGTAGGAGGAGTTACGATGGAAATCACTTTCCATGTAATGAACCAAGAAACGACATACAATGCCATCATCGGACGTCCACGGATACATGCCATGAGGGAAGTCCCCTCCAATTTCTATAAAGTGATCAAATTCCCTACCCCAAGGGGGGTGTACAACATACGGGGCGAGCTGCGCACCGCCCAAGAGTGTTATAAAATAACTCAAGATTACACGCACACCAAATAGCTCAAAGGAGCGAGTACGGAGGCATAGACATTAGCCATGTCGTGGACTAAGGTCCACCCGACAGAGGACGCCATCAAAGATCCCAATGACATTGAGGCTAACAAGGCCACAGTTGAAGATCTCGACCCCGTCCAGTTGAGCAACAACGATTCCACAAAGAAGGCTTATATAGGCCACGGCCTTTCAAATCCAAGTATGTATCGTGAATTTCTATCTAACCATGCAGACCTGTTTGCTTTTTCCCATGCAGATATGCCATGATTCCACGAGAAATTGCCTCCCACAAAGTGAATGTCGACCCGCTGCACCCGTCCGTGCGGCAGGTAAGGAGAAAATTCAATGCTGCCATCAACGAAGCAGTAAGTGAAGAAGTAGACAAGCTGCTGGCGAACGGTTCCATTAGGGAGTCCAACTATCCAAAATGGGTCACCAACGTTATAATGGTCAAGAAGAAAAATGGGAAGTGGCGGATGTGCATGGATTTCACCGACCTAAACAAAGCGTGTCCGAAAGATTCGTTCCCACTGCCCCACATTGACCAATTGATAGACGCAACAACAGGGCATGAGCTGTTAAGCTTCCTGGATGCGTACTCCGGCTACAATCAAATCATTATGGCTGAGGAAGATCAGGAGAAAACGACCTTTATCACTCACCAAAGAACATACTGCTACAGGGTAATGCCCTTCGGGCTCAAGAATGCAGGGGCTACATACTAGAGGCTAGTGACTACGATGTTCAAAGAGCAACTCGGCAAAACGATGGAGGTCTATACTGACAACATGCTAATGAAGTCTTCGAAAAAAGAGGACCACCTCGATCACTTGAAAGAAGCCTTCGAAATATTAAGAAGATACACTATGAAACTGAATCCTGAAAAATGCACCTTTGGCATAGCCTTGGGAAAGTTCCTGGGGTTTTTGGTGTCACAAAGGGGCCTCGAAGTCAACCCAGACCAGATCAAGGCTATAGAAGTCATCCCAGAAATACTAAGCAGCAAAAAACAAGTGCAAAAGTTGATAGGTCGAATAGCCGCCCTCTCCAGGTTTATCTCACGCTCCTCCGACAGGTGCCACAAATTCTTCGGTGTATTGAAAAAAGACCAGGGACTACAATGGAACGAAGAATGTGTCGACGCCCTAAGGAGTTTGAAGGCATATCTGTCATCGCCACCCTTAAAAGTCAAAGCCAACCTAGGCGAACAGTTGTTGGTATACTTGGCCGTATCGGAAGTCGCGGTCAGTGTCGTTCTAATGCGCGAAAATAAAGGTATGCAGTCTCCTATTTATTACATTAGCAAAACTTTAGTGGACGCAGAAACCCAGTACCCACACCTTGAGAGGCTGGCATTGTCACTCATAGTAGCTTCACGGAAGCTACGACCCTATTTTCAATGCCACCCTATAAGGGTAGTAACGACCTTCCCATTAAGGAGTGTCTTACACAAACCCAAACTCTCAGGACGACTCGCGAGATGGGCCATTGAGCTCAGTGATCATGATGTCACATACCTTCCAAGGACCTCAATCAAGTCGCAAGTCCTAGCCGACTTCATTTCCGACTTCAGTGCGGAAGTCCTGCCAAAGGCAGAACTCGAGGCACAACGCGCATCCTCCAAAAATGACCTATGGGTCCTTTATAGGATGGCACCGCCAATGATCAAGATCGGGACTCGGACTCTTTCTTGATGTCCCCACGGGCTAAATAATTCGCTAGTCCATACGATGCCCGGAAATGACTAACAATGAGGGCGAGTATGAGGCCGTTATTGCAGGCATGAAACTGGCCACCAAGTATAGGGCTCGCCGAATCCTCCTCCACTACGAGTCCCAACTTGTGGTAAAACAGGTCACTGGGGCTTATCAAGTCAAAAAGCAAAGACTACAAAAGTACCAGACATAAATCCGAAAATTGATGGATACATTTGACGAATGTCGTTTCGAACAAATTCCCCGAGCACGAAACATCTAAGCGGACAGCCTGGAAAAGTTGGCTGCAGCCACCAAAAACATCAACAAAGAAAGTGTGGTCACGCACCTCCACTCGGCCATTGACCACACCGAGGTACTTTCCTTAAACCTGACTTGGGACTGGTGTAACTAGTTCATATCTTATCTACAGGACGGGACATTACCCTCCGATAAAAAGGAGGCGAAAAAGCTTTGCATACAGGCAGCCCGATACTGGATGATCAACAACGACCTTTATAATAGGATGTTCAGTGGCCACCTAGCCAAATGCTTAGGGCCGCATCAAACGAGACCGGTACTTGAAGAAGTACAGGAAGGCCATTGCGGCGCTCACATTGGCAACCGCGCCCTTGTGCGATGCATCTTACGTGCCGGCTAGTACTGGCCCACCATGAAAAAATAGGCAGCTGAGTATGTCCGCCATGCAAATAATGCCAAAAGTACGCCCCAATGATACACCAACCAGGAGAACCCCTCCATTCTGTCACTTACCCCTGGATATTCATCAAATGGGGAATGGATATAGTCGGCCCCGCTACCCACGGGACGAGGGAAGGTACAATTTTTACTTGTTTTAACAAACTATTTCTCCAAGTGGCGAAAGCAGGTGCGTACGCGCAAATACGCGAACAAGAAGTCATCGCCTTCATATGGAAGAACATCGTATGCCGCTTCGGCATCCCCAAAGAAATCAGCTGTGACGACGTGAATCAGTTCATCGGTCAAAAAATGATCGAGTTCTTCGAGAAATGGCGCGTCAAAGGGATACTATCCATGCCATACCACCCCGCCGCAAATGGCCAAGCGAAGTCCTCCAACTAAACAATTCTAAACATACTGAAGAAGAAGCTTGAAGATGCCAAAGGACTATGGCCCGAACTACTGCCTGAAGTCTTGTGGGCACACAGAACTACACCCAAGTCCAGCACCGGGGAAACCCCGTACTCACTAGTTTATGGAACCAACGCGGTCATACCTATCATAGTAGGCATACCCAGCCTAAGGTATTCGCACACCAGTGGAACAGAAAACGATACCAGCAAACTTCAACCGAAGAAAGAAGGGAAATGGCCCACGTCAAGATGGTAGTCCAAAAATAACAAATCAAAATATATTACAACAAAAGGGCAAAAAAAAATGCGACTCAAAGTAGGAGACTACGTCCTCAAATACAAGACGTTGGCCTCCAAAGACCCAAATGAAGGAAAACTGGGCACAAACTGGAAAGGACCCTACAAGATCACAACGGCAGCCGGGGAAGGAGCATTCCAGCTAGAGACAATGGAGGGGAAAACACTCCAGAAAAACTGGAACGTCGCTCACCTCAAACATTTCCACTTCTAAAAGGCGTCTCCTAAGTTGTACTCTTTTTCCCTTACCCGATTTTTGTCCCAATTGGGTTTCTTGGGAAGGTTTTTAACGAGACGGCAAAGGTAACACCTGGAGATGTTTGCAGTACAAATGTATCATATCAGCCTCTCTATGTACTCTCCAAGCCCGACATGATACAGGGATTGGATTAGTACCATCTCCAAATATATGAAAGGGCTACGGCCATCTACAAATGTATGAAAAGGCTACGACCATCTCCAAATGTATGAAAAGGCTATGGCCATCTCCACATGTATGGAAGGGCTACGGCCATCTCCAAATATATGAAAGGGCTACGGCCATCTCCAAATGTATGAAAACGCTACGGCCATCTCCAAATGTATGAAAAGGCTACGGCCGTCCCCAATGTATGAGAAGGCTAAGGCCATTGTTTTTACACGTCTAAGGCCGTCGAATTTTACATGGCTAAGGCCATTGGTTTTACGTGGCTAGGGCCATCGAATTTACATGGCTACGGTCATTGCTTTTACACGGCTAAGGCCGTCGAATTTTACATGGCTATGGCCATAGTTTTTACACGGCTAAGGCCGTTGAATTTTACATGGCTAAGGCCATTGTTTTTACACGGATAAGGCCGTCGAATTTTACATGGCTACATCCATCACTTTTACAAGGCTAAGGCCGTCGAATTTTACATGGCTACGGCCATCGTTTTTACACGGATAAGGACGACGAATTTTACATAGCTAAGGCCATTGTTTTTACACGCATAAGGCCATCGAATTTTACATGGTTGCGGTCATCGTTTTTACACGGCTAAGGACGTCGAATTTTACATGGCTACGAACATCATTTTTACACTTTTAAGGCCGTCGAAACTTACATAGCTAAAAGCCATTGTTCTATACGGCTAAGTCCACCCTTTTCACGTAACTAAGGTTGCCAAAATTTACGTAGTCGAAGCCATCATTTCTACACGGTCGAGGCCACTGAACGACCCACTTAGCTTCAACTACAACAAAAAAGAAAAAAATATACAACATCCAGAAAATAGAAAAGATTAACTATGGCAAAAGTCATATGTCTTTATCTTCAAAAGGGTCAACACCCATGATACAAAAATCGGTATTCACAAACATATTTGCAAAAATCCTAAAGGCCTCCGCCACTCTGATTATCCTGCCTCGCCTGGCCTTTATGTGGCCCGTCTTCATTCCCGGGAGGATACGCCTTGGAAATCCAGGAGCTGGACTCCAAACGGTTAACATTTGCATAGTTACCCCCTACAGGGCTGGTGATTCGGGACTATAGCCCCGCTTCACGGGCAGCTCTAACCAACTAGAGTTGGCTCTCAACTTTCACCTCAGATGCTTGCCCGGCCGCCAAAAATTCTTCAAGTACGGCCAGCCGGGCCTCCGCATACACCCACATCTCGTGTGCCCCAGGAGATGCATCAGCTTGTGCAAGAGCTCGCTTGAGGTCCTCAAAATGGCCTTCTTGGCATCAAGTTCCGCCGTTAAGGCTACAACCCGAGTGCACAATTCTGCCGCCTCCTCTTCCACTACGCGGCCGAGCTGTAATTCTTCGTCCTTAGCTTGAATAAGGACCTCCATCTGCGTAATCCGAGCAACAACGGCCATGAGTTGTTCATAAACTTTCTCCAGCTCAGCCACCCTCTTCTTCAACTGCTCTTCAGATTGCAACAGGCCCTCACGGATCACCCTGAAGTTAGGGTCCTATTTGTACTTATCGGCCAATGTCTGGTGCGCCTCACGCGTCATGTTGTACTTCTGCACCAACCTATTATATTTGGCCACCTTCTTCTTCAGGCGTCGACCCCTCTCCGCCTCCAAGATAAGAGTCTGGAAAAAAACCGAAAAATAAGTGCAGGGAAAATCACCCTCCACAAATGCAAAAGAAAAAATCATCAATCAAGTCAAAAGACATACCTGCTAGGCCGCACCCGCCACTCTTCGGGCTAGGTCCTTATCGCTGGTCTCCGCCAAGGCCGCGTCCTCAGCACCCGCACATAAAAGTGTCATACTGGTGGCCGACTCCCGCAATTTTCCAACAAATTATAATGGCTAGGAATCACTATGCAACGGGGAGACTGGCCAGCCACCATCTCCACTTGGTCTAAGGACCCTCCTTCTCTGCCCACACCCTCAATGGCGATCACCGGGCTCGCCACATCCACACTTTTTCCCTTCTTTCCACGGCCTCCCGCAACCCGCCGTTCCGAGCACATGCCGAGCGGAGGTTAGTAGCGGCTTCCCTTCTAAGAGCGGACCTCCCCGAGCGAATGACCTCAGCCATAAAGACCGGTATATTCGGGGCGGGGTGGTTTAACCTTCTCTATCTGTCTGACCACCACCTTGCCAGTACGAATCCGATGTCTCTTCCTCTCCAAGGTCCCCCTCCATGGGACGCGAGTCGGGATCAGATGGAATCACTTTGATTGTAGGAGTCCTTATGGGGGCAACCTTGGGGATGATCCTGGTCACAACCACCGGTAGCTCCTCGGGGCTTCATTCAAGTACGGCCCCTGGCGTTGCCTTAGATATTACCTCGGGAGCCGCCGCCGATGGGGCCTCTTGTCTTGAGGGGGGAGAAGAACTACCCTTCGATGTACCTACGAGGATCATATTCTCCTCGTCAGAATCAGACACCGCCCTAGAAGGGCCGGCCACAGTCTTCTTCTTTTGCGCCTTTTTAGAAGCGCCCCGCCCTACCAAAATATGTATGAGTTAAGCAAGGAAAGTTGAGGGGAGCCTCCAAGTCAGAACGGAAAGGAAAAACCAAGCAAGGCCATTAGCTGCCGGGCTATAGAGCTTGAGGAATTTTGGCCAGGTACGACACTCCTCCGCAAATGGTATCAACGCTCTCACCCACGACCTAATGTCGTCAATCCTTCGAGGAGTGCGAGCCGTCACTACATAAAGGTAAAAAAAAATCTACAATGGTTAAAGCCAACGAGATAAGTTCGCCATACAAGACTACATACATGAATGCTTACATGCTGCGTTCCATGCCTCCGGGAACCCTTCGGGGTTAGACACCAGATGTTCAGTATGCACGTAGAAAAATCTCTTCCAAAATTTACGACTGGCCTTGTCGTCAGCTTGCACCACAATACTCTTCTTGCCCCAACATACTAACTGGAGCATTGAGTCTCTCATGAAGCTCACACCGAACATTTGCAAGAGATGGTGAACCGTGACCTCCTTCTCGGCCTTAGCCGCGTAGGTGGTAAGAATCCTGCACACCTTCAGCACATACGGGGTAAGTTGGCCGGACACGCACCGTACAAACAAAAAAGTTCCTCCGCCAGAGGATTGAGCGGGAGGCTATACCCAATTCGAAAATCATACTCATAAAATGTGCAATACCTAGGCATGTGCATATTGGCATAGTCCGTCCCGGTGGGAGCCATCTCAACATAATCTGGTATATCATACGACTCCCTGAGAGTAGCCAAATGAGATGGCGTCAGTTCACCAAGTTACCAAGGGGGAAGTTTACACTTGTTCTTAAAGTCCTTCCGTGTAACCATGTCCAGTGGAAGTATATTGGCCGTTGATAAAGGAACGAGAACCTCCTCGGCTTCCCCATCATCTGAAGACGACGAATCCCTATAAAAGGCCGTCACCCTAGGTCCTGGTACTATCGTGGCGACGTTTAACCATGATGGAAGTTATGAGAGAAAGGCGATTCAGGGACACAGGGTTCGATTCCCAGGAACGAAGATTTTAAAAGAAAAGATCAACGAGTCCCAGAAAACAACGAGGAAAATATTGAGAAGGTACTATCTAAAAAGTTCGAAAGTTGAGTTGGATTCAACCTCTCCTCTATTTATAAGGAAAAGCACATGGATATCGAAAAGGCATGATTCGAAAACCGGCGCAGGAAATCAAAACGTCATGTCATGTCCAGAACCGCTTTGGGAGAAAAAGTAATGATCACGTACATGATCGATGATGTCATCCTAAAAATGAGCCCTAAAAGGAGGTTATATGTCAACGGCATAACACCTTCGCATATGATCACGCCTTTTTCCACAGTATCTACAGGTACGGCCAACTTTCTAGAAAGGTCGAGCTCGTATGTTCGTTCGTTGAAGACTTCTCTTGGCTACGTCCCCAACAAATGGAGGGACTATCTATATTGCACAAATTTGGTTCCCTATGTTCTCATGTTATCTACGCACGCTCTTGACGTAGAGAGCGACCTAATTGAGGCTGACTCGAGTAAGGTCGGCGCCAGTAAGTAGACGGACCGAGTGATATGACTCAAGACGAAGTCGTTTGAAGCTCTAACTCTCCCGTACACTGAGACCACCAACCCTTGTACCTTTCTTTGATTATTTCGAGGAAGGTCCCTTAATATATAAAGGGGACATTCCCTTTGTAAAGACTCATGTGTATTTTGCTATTCAGAATATACAACTCTCTCTCTCTCTCTCTCTCTCTCTCTCTTTCTCTCTCTCTCTCTCTCTCTCTCTTGTGCAAAGATTATTACTTGCCTTATTGTTCTTACATCTAAGGATACCTTGACTATTATTACAGATCTTAGTTATACGATTTTCTCTAGTTCATATTACTCTTGATTTCGATTAACCCTCATTATTTTCGATTGTTCTTGAGTCTAATAAGTATTTATATAACTTTTTAGCCAAACAACTATTAAATTTGACTAAGAAATCCCCACAGACAATGCCAAATTGTTTGACTAACAAGTATTAATTCTTTTGATTAAATCAATTAATTATGAGAAGAGGAAAATCTTAGCCAAGCACAATCAACTTCAGAACTAAAAATGTATAGCGAGATAATGAATGAAAAATATGAGCATTCTAGATTTCTTGATGTTACAATCCTCTCTTTGATAAGAAGAAAGAGATAGCAGTTTACATCCTTAAAAAGAGGAAATTGCAAGAGAAAGAGTTGAGAGGAGAAGTCCCGCCCCCTTCTTCCGAGAATCCCACTCCATATATAGTTCTTGGAACTTTACTATATTTTTTACCAACGTACTCTCATGTGATGGTTTTTTCGTCGTTATTTGAGTACCGTTTTTACTTGACATACACCGTTGATGATTGGACTGAGGTTGATCGTGATGCTTCTCGCCATTTCGCCACTTAGGCGAGATCTCAATTTGGTCGATCACTGTGATCAGATTTTGATCCATACATGCGTGTGATATCTTTGTTTATTTTTGGTTGTGAAGTATGTGAAATCTGTCCTCGATCATATCAGTAATAATGAGGGATCAAAGTCTATTTTGCGCGGTTAAAGCAATTGGAAAAGAATAAATATTCTCTATGTGCCACCAAATATCCATGGCCTTCTCAGCAAAAGTTTGGACTTTGTAATAATGTATTGCAGCATCTAAATAAGAACTGAATCTTAGCTTAATTTTATAGAAAGAGAGAAAGAGAGAGGAAGAAACGTACCAAACAACTTGCAGAAGAATCATAACCAAGCTTTTCAACCATATATACATAATCTGGAGATAACTATTTGTATAGCAAATTTAATTACAATACCGACCAAGTCGGTCGGTTTTTGCCAAATTATAATATTTAATGTGTCAAACAGTCGCGGAGCCACCCTTATCTAAGGGGTATCAACCGACACCCTTTCGCTGAAAAATAATATTGTGTAGATCGATATTTTAGGTATTTTTTTCTTAAAATTTTAATATTTACAAGGGGTTGATAACCCTTGACACAAGACAAACTCTTAGTGCAATGGTTAAGGAGTGTCAAAAATTATAGAAGGTTATAAGTTCCATTCCCCATAGTAGCAAATTACAATAGCGACCGAAGTCGGCCGGTTTTTCTCAAATTAAATATTTAATGTATCAAATTATATATATGTGTGTGTGTACATATATATAAAGGTTAACAAAAACCGACTGACTTCGGTCGGTAATATTAGGAACAATCGATTTGTTTATATTCGACCGATCGAGGAAAAAAATAGGCCAAATACATAGACAAACCATTAAACTTGGCCCCATTTTTTATTTTGGCACTCTAATTAACTCTTGTTCGATTTTGGCCCTCCAACTCTATTTATTGTGTTCCACTTTAACACAAAAGCTGACTAGATTTATTGTATGATTTGCCTCACCTTTTAGGCGCGTGAGGGATATTTTTTCAGCCAAATTGCATACTCTCAACGTAGAGGCGGATCTAAAATTTAAATCCTATGGGTTCAATTTTAATATTTTTAATTGAACCCATTATATTTTTAAAGTAATGGGCTTATATCTATTTTTTATAATTTTAATAAGTTTTTACATATAAGTTTTTACTCAGCGTCGAAATTATGGGTTCAGTTAAAAATATATATATATATATATATATATTCCATGGAAGGAGGGCAAAAAAAACAAAAAAAAAGTTATAATTTGAAATTACAAAAAATAAATGTGTGTGTGTGTGGGGGGGGGGGGGGGAGGGGAGATGGGATGGGATGAGGGTATTAGCTGGATATTTTTTTGTGCTATGTTTTTACGTGGGATGAAAGTTTTTGTGTCAAAGTGGAACAAAAAGACTCATTATACTTTTAAATATTATGGGATTATATCCATTTTTTTTATAATTTTAGTGAATTTTTCTTCCGTTTGCAAGTTAAGGGTTCAGTTGAACCCGTAGTTATTATTGAAAATATAAAAAAATATATTTTTTTCCGCGGGATGTGGGCAGAAAAAATTAAAAACAAAATAATAATTTGAAATTATAAAAAAACAATTTTTTTTGCGCGGGGGTGGGGGTAGTAGCTGAAATGCACGCACTGCATTTTACATAGAAGAAAAAATTGTATTAAAATGAAACAAAAGAAATAAGATTGGTGGGTCAAAATAGAACGAGGCTAAGTTAAAGTGTCAAAATAAAAAATTGAGTTAAGTTTAACGATCTCTATATGTATTTGGCCAAAGTTGATGTTAGGGCTATGCATATTAAAGTTTTGACTTTTGAGAAAAGATTGGAGATACTAGAAAGAAGAATAGAATACTAGTTATTTTAGAGACGACTTCCTAATAAATTTGAGTAGAGAAAATCATCATTAATGAGCTAGTTGCCTTTGGTTTTTTTGAAAGCGTGTGAATTTTTGTCACTACGGATAAAGAAAATCCTCATTAATGAACCAATTGAATTTGGTATTTGCAAGCAAGAGTTTTGATTTTGTAGTTTATTACAAATATTATTATAATTATATCAGTAAAAAATAAATGCAAGAACGTATGATAGCGCATGTAGATGTATCTTGAAGTTGTATCTACCATGTGAATACGTTGAATATTTATAAACTATAACATGGCACAAACTTGCGCTACTAAGCTCGGAAAGCTTTCTGCCTAGTTGAGCACTTTATATAGTGGCCTTATTGCTGGTTTGTAGCAGTCTTAGACCTTATGCAGATAAAGAGCCTGTTTTTGATTGACTCTTGGCTCAAAGGAAACATGACTTTTAACAAAAAAATATTTTTTAACATAAGCACATTTTTGAAAATTCGGCAAACAGCTATAAATTGGAATAATTCTATTCCTTCTAAATTTTGACAGCCTAAAATCTGTATTTGATTCAAGAGAAAAACTAAAGAATATAGGAGAACTAGGATACGAGTACTCTAATTTCACTAAACATGAAAAGACAAGCAAACAGTTGTCCAATAATTAAAGTTTAAAAAAATGTGTCTAGAATTCTATCTTAAACGACACTGAAAGTTCGAGTTCATCCATTGTGGAACAAAAGCTTTACTATGATATATCTACATATATAATATCTGTTCAACCAAAGATCCAAATTAAGTTAGTCATTCATCTCGTTCTGTCTTCTCTTTTAAATGGATATCAAGCTCTTCTTATTTTTTGTCTTTTTTTCATTTTGCGACTTTTGTTGGTTCAAGTCCGAATGTACTACTATTAAATTGTCAGTCCATGATTCTGAAGATAATTGAAACTTGTTGTAAAATGTGGGGATTAAGTTTAGGAGCAATTTGAGAATTCACCTAATACATAGATATTTTCCTCTAGTCAAATTGTAAGTGAACATATGAGATCATTTTCTCAAGCGACTCCAAACTTAAAGGAATGCTTTGGAATCGAGTTTTATATTTTTTTTAGTGGCTTTTGACTCACTGAAATAATTATGTTAGAGCTAATATTTCTCTCTAGGAAATTTATGGGAGCATTACTACAATCTTGTGCTAAGGTTGCACAAGTTGATGACTAATTTCGTAGAAGCAGGTGATGGATTATGATTGTCAAATATTCCATAAGCAAAAAGGTAAGTATGTTTTTGGGCTAATATGATAAGAAAAATGCAACTTCATGCTGGAGTATTGACTTTTGAGAAAAGATTGGAGATGCTAGAAAAAAGAATAGATTATTGCTTATTTAATAGATTACTTCCTAATGATTAAATTTTATTGCAATAAAAGAACAATTCTAAAAAGGTGATGGTCCAAACTATGGCAAACCATTATTCAGACATTATGGTGGTGGCGCAGAAGCGCTGCAGTAATATGGTGTGAGTAGCACCCCAAATCAACCCCTGCAAAGTCACTAAGTATTTCTCAAATACTACTGCATAGACACCCAGTCACCATTGATGGCTGAATCCGAACCCACTTTGTGGGTGGGCTTTATTAATAGTGTCCCATCACCTTAATGCCCCCACTTGCGCTACCAAGCTCGGCCTTCTTCCCATCTTGTTGAACTCTTTATATAATGGTCCTTTTGGTATTCTGCACAGTGTGGGATAGATGAAGGGGATAATATTCTTTCCTTGCCAACTTAAAATGGAATTATTCTATTTCCTCACTAAAAACTCATCGTATGAGCATCTAAAGCAATAAATAGTAAAATAATAATAATAACTACAGTATCTCGGGTAAAATATTCAGGATCGAATTCTAAGAATTCCATTGGTTTAAGGGATTTTTATCTACCTATACCATATATGAAATCTTATAACCCTTAATGTTTAATGTTTGTGTTTATTACATTTAAGCATACCAAATTACTATTTATATACCATAATTTAAATTATGGGTATAATTAATGCTTCATTTATATTATGCATTAATCTAGGAGCCTATATTCTCCAATTTTCGTTTATCCGCATGTCTCTCCTCCCACCCCACACACCTCCCCTGGACTCGACGACCTCAAACGAAATTTAACGGAATTCAAATCTGGCTGAAACGCCTATGTTTTTCGAAGAAAGGGTTCGTTTGATTTTTCTTTTCAGGTGGGAACGACTGTTGTCTTGGGAGCTAGGGTGGTTTTTGATTTTTCTCCTTCTGGTTTTCACTTTGAGTTCATTCATAGAGAGAGATATGATGATTTCCTACTTTCCCTACTGATTTTGTTCGTTC
The DNA here is from genome assembly GCA_034376525.1 of Nicotiana benthamiana. Taxonomy (NCBI): domain Eukaryota; kingdom Viridiplantae; phylum Streptophyta; class Magnoliopsida; order Solanales; family Solanaceae; genus Nicotiana; species Nicotiana benthamiana. Next base: position 78,681,552 of record CM067329.1, read on the forward strand.
GTATAATATATCCATAGAGAGATCTGAATATTACCAATTTGGTACATATACAACTCTAAAGATTTTGTTGATTAGGAGAAAATTTGTATAATATTGTTGATAAAACTATTGTATGTTGAACGGGAAATCTAATCAAAATGTTAAATTATGTAGTTACTTCTTGAGATTATTTAGTATTGAAAGAATTGAGATATATGGAAGATAATAAAGTTGACAATGTAGGTGCAATTGTAGTTTATTTGTAGCTTTTTTTGTAGAAATTTTGTAGATGAGGAGCAAATTTTATTGCCAACATTTTTTTTTGACGCAAGATTGTAATTTAATTGTAGTATAAATGCAGTAATTTTGTAGATACTCTTAAAAATAACTTTATACAATACTTAAACTGATTTGTAGTTTATTTGTAGAAATCTTATCTACAAGATATCTACAAACTGAATATATTGAATTTTAATATCCCAATTCTCATTTCAATTGTAGCATAATTGCCATTTTTGACATAATTGTAGAAGACTTGTAGAAGTTTTAGTCTTCCCAATCTACAATTTATCTACATTTTATCTACAATTTATCTGCAATTCTACAATTTAACTACAATTTCTGAAAATATGTCTTCTTCTTCTTCTTCTTCTTCTTCTTCTTCTTCTTCTTCTTCTTCTTCTTCTTCTTCTTCTTCTTCTTCTTCTTCTTCTTCTTCTTCTTCTTCTTCTTCTTCTTCTTCTTCTTCTTCTTCTTCTTCTTGTTTCAATCTGAAATTCAGTCAAAATCAAGTCTAATCTTCACCAAAACCCTTCAAAATCGAGATATAAACTCCTAAACATATTCTGAATTATTTACAACAACATCCAATCCAAATAAATAATGATATTTGAAAACCCAAATTTAAATTCAAAGCTTTCAAGCTTTTTAATGGCTATCAATGTTTAACAAAAAAATGCATTTTGGTCAAAGCTTGAATTTTAGAGAGAAGACCGAAATATAATTGGATTTCAAAGAGTAAGAATAAAATAATAAGAAAGTTGTATTTCACTATGATATCAAGAGTGTTTTGTGTCTAAAAATGATAAAATTTCCTCCTTTTATAGTTGACAAGGAGAAACTGATTAATCTAAATAATAAAAAGCATTTAATAAGATGTTACATTATCACTGCAATTAAATACTGAATAACTAACGTATCAGTATTTAATAATGAATGTAGACTACCTTTTGTCATCAGGTTCGTGTCTTCAATGCCCTTTTTATCTGTTGATATTGACTGACTTGGATAGACATGGGAATCGTATCTAAGATTCCTTCTCATCTCTATTTTTTTTGTTAGAAAATACGCTTAACGCTAGAGGGAGGGGGGGGGGGGGTGAATAGTGTTATAATAAAAATTAGCGTAAACTTGCGGAATTTAAAAATTGCAGGAAAGAAATAAGTGCGATAAGTAAATAAATAAGAACGAACGCACCGATGTATCCTGGTTCACCACAACCCGTGGCTAGTCTAGTCCCCGAGAGACTCTCTCGAGATTTTCACTAACACTGTTAAGCTTACGGGTGCTCAACAAACCTTTACAAACTAAGGACACAAGCCTCAACAACCTTTGCTCGAAGATACAACACTTCAAGACTTCAACCAAAGGAAACACAGGTTTCTTCTTACAATACAAGGGACTAACACTTCCCTTCAAGTGTATAAAACACTTAGCACTCACTTAAACAAGACTCTCTTAATAGAGTAGATATGAGTAAACAGATACGCTTTCGTCAAGAATTTTGGCTCTCAAAACTTATGTAATGAATAGAAAGTGATGAACAATAGAGTATGCAAGCTATAGCAATAATATGATCAGTTGTTGTGTGTAGAAGACTGATTTGAAGCTGTATTTATAGTTGCAAAACCATGCATTACCGTTGCCTAATTGCCAATTAAGAATTGCTGATTTTACTCAGTAACAATCGATTGTCAAAATGCTACAATTGATTGTTTGCCAATCGTTCCAAAAATCATTCCCAGATTTTACGCTTAACAATCGATTATCTAAGATCAATAATCGATTACTGGGAACGTTCAAAAAATCATTTCCAGATTTTACTTAAAACGATCGATTGTCAGAAATCTACACTCGATTACTTGCCGACGTTCAAAAAATCATTTCCGGATTTTACTTAAAACAATCGATTGTCAGAAATCTACAATCGATTACTAGGCAACGTTCAAAAAATCTTTTTCAGATTTTATTTAAAACAATCGATTATTAGAAATCTATAATCGATTACCTGACGGTGTTTGAAAATATTTCGGCAACGGTCAATTACACAATCGATTATGCTATGAGAACAATCGATTATATATCAGTCTTTGAAAAATCATTTAGACACTGCCTTAATGCAATCGATTGTCAAAGGTTCACAATCGATTATTAAGTGACTTTGAAAATGTCTGATAGACACTGCCTCAACACAATCGAATGTCATAAGTTCACAATCGATTATTTTGTAGCTTTGAAAAACTTTGATGTACACTGCCTCAACACAATCGATTGTCATAAGGTTCACAATCGATTGTCATGCAGATTTGAAAAATCTGATGCACGCTGCCTTAACACAATCGATTGTCATAAGTTCACAATCGATTGTCATGCAGCTGACTTAACATAATTGATTATCATAAATACATAATCAATTATCTTAGTCCAGATTTTAGAGGCATGTTTAAAAATCATTTTGAATAAAGTAAATATGCATGATTTAAAATCATTTTGCTTTAAATTAAATATGCATGATTTGATAAAAATGTTTTTACGAGAGAAGCCAAGTCTTGAGTCAAGTTATCGGATCAAGATCACAATTTAAAGAACGACTCATGTATAACTTTATATCTTTGCTTGATCTTGGTCTTGCGCTTGAATCTCGTTATATATCAATTGCGCACTTGTGCTTGGACCTCGTCATATGTCCATTGCGCATAGTTTGTCATTCATCAAAACCTACAAATATGAACACACGTTTTAGTATAGTGCCTTGAGAACGTGTTTCAACAATTTCCCCCTTTTTGATAATGGCAAACTTTAGTCGGGATTTGCATATTTGATAATTCATAATGACGATTCAAGACAAGTACTAATATGCAACAAGTCTCTAGATGTGCAATTAGTTCCCCCTCAACATATGAATTCCCCATCAATTTATGCCAATAAAAAATTAGTGCATATCCCTTATTCTTCCCCCTTTTGACATTAGCAAAAATGGAGAAAGTAAATAACTTGTTTATTTATTAATCAAAGATACGATTACATAAAAAGAAGACAATACAACATAGAAAAAAAAATTATTCATTATTATCATTTCCCGCCTCGTCATCCGGTACTGCTTCATAAGGAACAAGTCCAGAATATGGATAGTGAATATGATCAAAATATCCATGGATCTCATATGTCAAACGATTGACAGAGGTGGACAAAGAAGCAAGTTGGTCGGAAATAGTTTGAAGTGTAGGAGCTTGAGGCTGACTCGTTTGACGAGTTGGAGGAGGAGCAGGAGCTGCATGTTCGCCGTCATGGGGAAAGGAGGATTCAGAAATTTCCCATTTCTTGGTGCTCTTTTTGAGCGGACCAATAGAGGTGTTGAACCCGGAGGCTTCAAGAAAATTCATAATAAGGAGGGCATAGGGAAGTGGTCTATCGTCCCCGATGGCATCAAGCATGTGAATTTTGACGAACTTACACCAATTGATGTGAGCTCCGGTTATAATGGCATGCATGAGCTTTGCGTCCTCTTGGGAGAGAGTGGTATGGTTATGTTTGCGAGGCTTGAGGACTCAGGTTATGAAATAGAAAATCAAACGATATTCGGGGAGCATTCCCGTAATGGTAGGACGTCGAGTAGATAGATTAGGATCATAAGCTCCAAGTCCTATTTGGTTTAGGAGAATTTTCTCATCAAATAAGGCGCCGGCTTCTCTAATGTAGCGAGAAATGTTTTCCCCACTTCGAGGAAGATGAGCAATAGAATGCAAGTTTTCAATGGATAAAAGAATTTGAACGCCATTAATATTTGACACAAGCTCACCGTCGTCGTCCTCATGAAGATTTGAGTAGAACGCTTGAATCAATGGAGGATTAATATAAGGATAGGTAAGATATAAGAAGTCAAGAAGTTGACATTCCTTAAGTATGTTTGCAGCGGGGGCGCATGATTCAAGATATTTATTTGTGGAAAAGCGAGGAGGAAGAATTTCACGCTTTTCAAATTTTGTCAAGAATCTAGTTAGCTCGGTTTCAGAATTGAATTGTAAAACAGACCCATCTTGGTAAGGGAAATTTGGAGGAGGAGGAGCAGCTGAAGAAGATGCACCGTGTCTACCTGAACGGGAACGTTTAGTGTGTCTGCCCGACATTTTGAATAAGTAGAAATGGCGTTTGTAAGAAGCTTGAAAGATTTTTGAAATTTTGGGAGCTAAGATTGATGCTTGAGTGAAGAAATTGAAGGAATATGGTACCTATTTATAATGAGGAAGATGGAATTTCATTTATGGTGAAAATCTGCAGAAATTTATGAGCTAAAACGGTCAGAAACGGTAAGAAAAAATTTCCACTGACCGTTACACAATCGATGTGGAATTGAAACAATCGATTGTTATGGAGTTTTGACTTGAACTCGGAACTGACAAAAAATCGATTGTGGGAATCTGGCAGGACCCAAACGGTAACAAATATTTGAATTACTGACAAAAAATAATCAATTGTTGAATTATGGTAGTCGATTGTTGTGACACAGTGTGCACAGTGATTTTCTGACTCGGAAAATAATCGATTATATTTTTGAAACAATCGATTGTTTTAGGAAAGCAGTACTGAATGGCCTAGGCGGTAATCGATTATACAGTAAATAAAATCGATTTTAATAAAAACTGCATAATAAGCATAAAATGTAAATAGTCGATTAGTGATACTTGCTAATCGATTGTCCGCACAGTAAACATGAGACATAAGAAAAGAAATAATCGATTATTTGCTGTAACAATCGATTGTTCTATGCCATTGCTTTATAATTCCCCCTACCTTTAGGGCGATACCTGCAAAAGAAAATTAGACGTCTCCGACGCTCAAGTTAGTAATTTGTAAAGAAATAATGACTTAGATCAATGTGGCCAAGTGAGAACGTGATTTCTTAAGAAGTGTGTCCTAAGGTGTTCTTAAGAGTGTTTCGGGTACTTACCTTTTCTTCAACGTCGCCAATTACCTGTTCGAGAGGGTGATCTTTAATTGTCCTCCATTCGTTAGGTAGTTTCGTTTCTTTTTCCAATTGTGGCGCTTCCTCCGATAATTGATCCAAGATTTCATCTTGAGTTTCCTTCGGAGTTTCCTCTTGTACTTTGTCTTGAGGACTTAGTGAGTTTAAAATACCTGCAAGATCAAAACCAGAATCCTTTCTCGCCAAGCGAGCATTATTTTCAGAAAACACAATATGCGGAGATTCCTCAACAGTTTTGGTTCTATTATTGTATACTCTATAAGCTATGCTACGTGATGAATATCCAAGAAAAATTCCTTCATCGGATTTGGCATCAAATTTTCCCAATTGATCTTTTCCATTGTTATGAATAAAGCATTTACAACCGAATACTCTAAAATGGGAGATATTTGGTTTCCTTCCCTTGTAGAGTTCATAAGGGGTTTTCATGAGTATTGGCCTTATGACTACTCTATTCAAAACGTAGCATGCGGTACTCACGGCATCCGCCCAAAAATGTTTGGGAATCTTAACCTCATCGAGCATGGTTCTAGCCATCTCTTCGAGACACCTATTTTTCCTTTCCACCACCCCATTTTGTTGTGGTGTTCGTGGAGCGGAGAAGGTGTGCTCGATACCGAGTTCGTCACAAAAGTCCGTAAAGAGATTGTGATCAAACTCTCCCCCATGATCACTTCTTATTGAAGTGACGGTTGTGTCCTTTTCGTTTTGAACACGTTTAAGAAAATATTTGAAATTATGAAAAGCTTCACTTTTATGAGCAAGAAATAGAGTCCATGTAAATCTAGAATAATCATCAACAATAACAAAAGCATAACGATTTCTACCAAGACTTTCAATGCGAGATGGTCCAAATAAGTCCATGTGAAGTAATTGCAAAGGTCTAGTAGTTGAAACAATATTTTTCGATTTAAAAGATGCTTTTGTTTGCTTCCCTTTTTGACAAGAATCACAAATAGAGTCTTTTTCAAATTTCAAGTTTGGAAGACCAATAACTAAATTTTGTGAAACCAATTTGTTCAAAAGATGCATGTTGATGTGAGCAACTCTACGGTGCCATAACCACGTATCATCTTCTTTGCTCATAAGACAATCTACATATTCAGATGAGGAATTTTCGAGATTAACCATATAGATATTATCCATTCTAAATCCACGAAGAATAATTTTAAAATCGCTACGGCGAAAAACTAGGCATTCATTTGAATCAAATAAAACAAGATTTCCCTTGTCACATAATTGACTTATACTCAAGAGATTATGTTTTAGACCCTTAACTAGCAATATATGCTTAATGGAAGAGGAGTCATCCTTACCGACCGATCCAATGCCGATAATTTTTCCTTTGTTGTTATCACCAACAATAACGCTTCCTCCTTCCTTGTGTTCTAGTTGAAGGAACTTGGATTTGTCTCCAGTCATGTGCTTGGAGCATCCACTATCAAGGTACCAAAGTACACTTGACCCCTTCAAACACACCTACAAAACAGATTAATGAGTTTTAGGTACCCATGCCATTTTGGGTCCTTGGGGGTTAGGCAAGTCATAGTGATGTGATTGAGTGTTATGTCTATGTCGTGTAAAACAAGCAGGAGCAATATGTCCAATTCGTCTACAATAATGACAAACAACATTAGGATTATGCATTTGTCTAGGTTGATAGTAATTGGACGGACGAAAATCATTTACTCAATTCTTGACAATATGACTATTGCGCAATTCATGAAAATCATTTCTCCTACTATTTTTTCTAGGATATGCAGCATTTCTAGAATAGTTATTTGTTGAGAGACATTTCTAGGTGTTCTAAAAGGTTCAAAGTTCCTTCTAGTGTTTGGCCTAGAATATGCGTTATTTCTAGAATGATTATTTCTAGGTTGCGATTGTTGAAAGCCCTTTCTAGGTTTGTTATATCTAGGATGAGCGTTTGTTTTATTAATCCTAGGTTGAGCCTTAGGTTGTTGGGGGTTGGCTTCAACCTTTTCTTTAGGCTCATTTTTAAAACCTATGCCATGCTTGGTCGACTTCAAATTAACAAGAACTTCATTCAAATTTTTATGAGAAGAATTAAACTTATCTAGGGTGCCCTTAAGTCTTTCTACCTCATTTTGAGATGCATGCAGGAAGTACAATTTTACTAGAACTTTCGGGTTTGTCGGCGCTTCTCTTGCCGAAAAATTTGTTTTCTTCTTTCAACTTCTCATTTTCCAAAATCAGTTTTTCCAAATCCTTTTCTTTCAAAGAGAGTTGTTTTTCAAGATCTTTTTCTTTCAAAGAGGCATTTTCCTTTATGCTTTTAATAGTTTTGGAAGATTTAATAAATTCACTATACAATTCATCAAAAGCATTTTGCATTTCCTCAAGAGAATAGAAATTTTTGGAAGAAATTTGACATACCTCTTCTTGGTTGTCTTCTTGTGCCATGAGACAAAGATTTGCGGCTTCGTCTTCTTCTTCCTCACTCGACTCGTCTCCGGAGTCGCCTCCCCAAGATATGTATGCTCGTTGTTTCTTGAAGGGTTTCTTCTCCTTTTTGGCATTTGGGCAATTTGATTTAATGTGCCCGGTTTCTCCGCACTCATAGCACTTTATTTGATCTCCTTGCTTTTTGCCCTTTCGTTCATACTCTTTTCGCATGAACTTTTGAAATCTCTTAATAACGAGTCCGAACTCGTTGTCTCCGTCCTCATCATTTTGAGGTTGGCTTGTGCTTTCCTTGAGAGCGATCTTTTGTTTCCTTTGATCATCAACAAGAGGGTTAAGTATAGTAGATTCATAAGTTTTAAGATTACCTCTTAATCCGTCGATGGTGACATTTGAAACGCCAATAGATTCTTGAATCGCGTCGGCCTTGGATCGCCATGCCGGAGTGAGACTTCGGAGAATTTTTCGGACAAGTTCCTTATCCGTGAAGGTCTTCTTAAGAGCATGTAAATCATTAACGATTTTTTAAAATCATTCGAACATCTCATCGACCTTTTCGCCTTCCTTCCTTTTAGCTTCCCTTACCTGGTCCGTACCTTCGTACGTAATTTCCAGCTTGTCCCACATTTGCTTCGCCGTTGTGCAACATGATATTTTCCTGTAATCATCAGCATTTACAGCACAATATAATAAATTAATGGCTTTAGTGTTGTTTTGCAACTTTCAGATATCATCCGCATCGTATTCATCTTTGGACTTTGGAACATCTTTATTTTCAATCTTTTTGGTTGGAATTTGTTCTCCCTTCATTATAACCTTCCAAAGATGAAAACTATTTGATTGAACAAATATTCTCATCCTCTCCTTCCAGTACGTATAGTTTGTACCGTCGAATAGTGGTGGTCGAGTGGAGCATTGTCCTTCACCTATTCCTGCAAAAGAATCACTAGTAGAAGCCATGGATTGTTTCTCTCAAACGGTTAAGTCTTCAGAGAGTTGGGCTCTATTGTTAGAAAATACGCTTAACGCTAGAGGGGGGGGTGAATAGCGTTATAATAAAAATTAGCGTAAACTTGCGGAATTTAAAAATTGCAGGAAAGAAATAAGTGCGATAAGTAAATAAATAAGAACGAACGCACCGATGTATCCTGGTTCACCACAACCCGTGGCTAGTCCAATCCCCGAGAGTCTCTCTCGAGATTTCCACTAACACTGTTAAGCTTACGGGTGCTCAACAAACCTTTACAAACTGAGGACACAAGCCTCAACAACCTTTGCTCGAAGATACAACACTTCAAGACTTCAACCAAAGGAAACACAGGTTTCTTCTTACAATACAAGGGACTAACACTTCCCTTCAAGTGTATAAAACACTTAGCACTCACTTAAACAAGACTCTCTTAATAGAGTAGATATGAGTAAACAGATACGCTTTCGTCAAGAATTTTGGCTCTCAAAACTTATGTAATGAATAGAAAGTGATGAACAATAGAGTATGCAAGCTATAGCAATAATATGATCAGTTGTTGTGTGTAGAAGACTGATTTGAAGCTGTATTTATAGTTGCAAAACCATGCATTACCGTTGCCTAATTGCCAATTAAGAATTGCTGATTTTACTCAGTGACAATCGATTGTCAAAATGCTACAATCGATTGTTTACCAATCGTTCCAAAAATCATTCCCAGATTTTACGCTTAACAATCGATTATCTAAGATCAATAATCGATTACTGGCAACGTTCAAAAAATCATTTCCAGATTTTACTTAAAACGATCGATTGTCAGAAATCTACAATCGATTACTTGCCAACGTTCAAAAAATCATTTCCGGATTTTACTTAAAACAATCGATTGTCAGAAATCTACAATCGATTACTAGGTAACGTTCAAAAAATCTTTTTCAGATTTTATTTAAAACAATCGATTATTAGAAATCTATAATCGATCGTTTGAAAATATTTCGGCAACGGTCAATTACACAATCGATTATGCTATGTGAACAATCGATTATATATCAGTCTTTGAAAAATCAATTAGACACTGCCTTAATGCAATCGATTGTCAAAGGTTCACAATCGATTATTAAGTGACTTTGAAAATGTCTGATAGACACTACCTCAACACAATCGATTGTCATAAGTTCACAATCGATTATTTTGTAGCTTTGAAAAACTTTGATGTACACTGCCTCAACACAATCGATTGTCATAAGGTTCACAATCGATTGTCATGCAGATTTGAAAAATCTGATGCACACTGCCTTAACACAATCGATTGTCATATGTTCAGAATCGATTGTCATGCAGCTGACTTAACATAATCGATTATCATAAATACATAATCGATTATCTTAGTCCAGATTTTAGAGGCATGTTTAAAAATCATTTTGACTAAAGTAAATATGCATGATTTAAAATCATTTTGCTTTAAATTAAATATGCATGATTTGATAAAAATGTTTTTACGAGAGAAGCCAAGTCTTGAGTCAAGTTATCGGATCAAGATCACAATTTAAAGAACGACTCATGTATAACTTTATATCTTTGCTTGATCTTGGTCTTGTGCTTGAATCTCGTTATATATCAATTGCGCGCTTGTGATTGGACCTCGTCATGTGTCCATTGCGCATAGTTTGTCATTCATCAAAACCTACAAATATGAATACACGTTTTAGTATAGTGCCTTGAGAACGTGTTTCAACACTTTTCTCCCACCGTGCTTGTTGTCTTTCGTGTCTTTTAATCATTTATTGATCTTTGACTGTGACCATTTCACGTGTCATGCCACGTCACCTTCAATAAAACTCATTTTTTTCCCAATAGGGATAGTCCTTGCACTTCTCATTTATTTATCAATTAAATAATTGGAAAGTGGATCCTGAAAAAGAATTTTTGTCACAATTAATGGTTGTGTCAGTATCGACGTCTCATCTTTCTTTCTCATTTAATGCTCTGCACGTATGTCATTTTCTGGTTGAATCTGCAGTTTTGTTCCCACTTTTCTAGGCCTGTTCAACTTTCTCTGTTAACGAAGTGATAGTTATCTTTAATATAGGCTTTCCATCATTGCTTCCCTTAATTTTGACGGTTGTTCCCATTTAAACTTTTAATTCATACTTTCTTTGTCCTCTTCTTCATCAACTTCCATCTAGCATTCGAATTTCTTTTCTTGATTTTACTTTCTTCAAAACTATCTTGCAATGGCATCTCCAAATCCTACCCCAGAAAGGTTTTATTTCTCGATCAATTTCCTAATGCACCTGCTCCTATCAAACAAGAGGAGGAAGACTCCGAAGTATGGGATCTACAAGTGAAGGATCAAGTGGTTCTGGAATTAAAGGTTCTTCTTCTAAAACTCTATCTTCAAAAGGTAAAGAAATTTCAGAACCTTTTCTAGAGCCCACAGTTTAAGAAATTATACCAAGTGATTTGCCTTTTGCAAGTGACAGAGCGTCCCTTCAAAAGCAAATTGCAAAATTGGAAAAGACTGATGCTTATCCCTCTCTTATAAATGAACTCAATATCCCCACCGTTAGGAAAGATTGCAACTGGAAAGAGGGCGTTGTTCATTTATATATTGCTTCCATAAGCCAAAGAATTTCATCCTACAGAAATGGTTATTCCTATGTTTATACCTACCCATTCACTTTATGGTTTAAACCTGCTATAGACCCAGTTATCATTGATTTTTGTAAATTTTTCAACATTTGCTTAGCTCAGATTGGACCTTTAGTTTGGAGGGCTATAGCTTGTTTAAGATTTTTGTCTAATAAGGCAAAAGTTACTTTTACCTTCCCCCATCTCATCCACCTATACTACCCTAGTCTGTTACAACATGAGGTTTTTACTTTAACTGCAAGGAGTAAAAGAGTTTTGGTAAACGCCAATGATGATAAAGATCTTGGGTGGTACCTTCGTTACATTGGTGTTCGCAGAATGGATTTATTGGGAGAATCAAAAGTTCCCTTCCCCGAGATGTGGAATTTTGCATGTAAGTTTCTGTTTTACTTTTCCAGTACCTACTTTATGAGATTTTGATTTTCTCTTAAAATTTATCCTCTTTTTGGTTTTTTGTAGCAACCATGGGAGATATGGAACCCGTTCCCAATTTTCGTGGTTGGGTAGACTCAATTTTGAAAGTTGCTCCTAAGGAAGATAAGACTTGGCAATCTATCTCTTCCTTACACGGGTGGACAATGAAAACACACTCTATATATTTCTTTACATGTATACTTTCTAAATACGTATACTAAATTTTGATGATGAACTCAGATCCTTCGTTTTATCAGGATTTGGAATAAAAGGGATGACAACAGAGGTTGCTATAGCCTTGCGTACAACTGCAACTCTGCCATTGGTTTGGATAAGGCTAAAGCACTTTTAGCCAAACGAAAAGCTTTGGTAATGGAAGCTGAAAATGAAGAAGAAGATAATACCTTTTTGGTATCTAGACCAAGAGCTAGGAGACGTGTTGTTTTGGATGAAGAAATTGAAGATTCTCCCGCTCGTACTTCTGCTGCAATCTCTTTTTCTACAATTACTTCCATTACCAAACCTGTTCTAATCCAATCTGATGAGGAGACCGTGCCAAAAGTCACGAGTGTACCAACTCAACCTCCCTTGGATAGTGGTTTTTGGAGTGGCGAGCTCGGACCTGTTTTTGATGAAGCTCCTCTTTCTTCCTTCGTTACTTCTCTTTCCATTCCTTTGCCAATTGTAAGTATTTCATCACCAATAATTGTTTCCTTTCCTTCACCAGTTGTGAATACTTCCATTCCTGTTCCTGAATCAATTTCTATAGCTTCTCCTTCCCTTCCTACTTTAACTTCAATGACCCCTATTGTATTTACTTTTTCTACTACGCCTCTTTCTGCTGTTCCCTCTTCATTTACCCTTCCAGTAGAGGTTATCTCTACTAGGAAAGGCGTGGCTATGAGAAGTGTTAGTCTTAAAGTTCCCGCTGCTCAAAGCCTTTTAAGAAAATTTGGAGGTGCAGATACGTGGCTCGAGCCCCTTATTGGGGATATTGAGAACTTTAAGATGTAAAGCCACAGTTGCTACACCTTGATGAATGACATCGTTCATTCAACTTTAAAGGTAATTTTCTTGACCTTGAAAAATATTTTCCCTTTTTTTTATTTTGAGTTCTGACATTCATGTTGGATAATTGTAGGAAAATCTCATTGGGACTGGGCTAATGGGGCGAATTTCTTTATTGGAGAAAAAGGACCGTGAGTCTTCAAAGGCTATCTCCGAAGCTAGGAAAATAACTGAGGATGCATTACTTGAAGCAGCAAATTGGAAGGACCAATATGAGAGTGCTCAAGGGATTATAGAAGAGTTACAAGAAAACAAAGTTCATTTGGAGAACCAGAATCGTAGCTTATCTTTAGAGTTAGGAGTTGCTAACGCTTCATGGGGTCAAATTAAAACGGATAAAGAGATTTTGGAAGGATCTTTATCTAAAGATAATGATGAGGTTAATGAGTTCAAGGCTCTTTTGGAGAAAAAGGAGGAATGTGCAAAAGAATTAGCAGAGAACTTGTTTTGCACTCAGAATGATTTGAGGATTTCCTCCGATAAGGTTCGTATGTTGGAGAGTTCTTGTGTCAACCTTCAATCTTCCCTTGATTTCCACTTAGCTGAGCATGAAACCATGAAGAACACTTTAGCTACGTGGGGAAGAGATTATGAAAGCTAGGAGAAAGATTACAATTCCTTGGTTGAAAATTTCAATTATGAGGTTAACTGGGCCTTCTTGAAATCTCGTCGTGATGCTTTAATGGAAGCTTCTCAGGAAAAGTTTGACTTGCAATCTGAGTTAGCCAAAGTTTTAGACATGATTGAGAAGACCGAGCAACCTGCTGAAACTCCTTCTCATGATCATGTAATTGACATCTCTTCTCCAACAGTGGAAACTCTCGGTGTTGAAGAGCCTTTGAACTTAGAGTCAACAGCTGAAGTTATTGAAGTTACAGTTCCAGTGACCGAGATTAATTTACTTACAACACAGCCTTTAGGAATGGAAATCCCCGTCTACTGCATCTCCCAAAAATGTTAATACTTCAATTTCTGCTGAGACTTCCTCTTTTGCTGCTTCTTTAGAAGTTCTTACTGAGCCTAATGAGGTGGCGACTTCTACCGTTCCAATCTCCTCAGTGACAAATGAGAATGTTTAACCTTACCTCTTTTGTTTGTTATTGATGATGTAATTAATGAAGTCCCCAGTTTCTATAATGGGGCATCTGTTTTAGAAAAACAAACGTATTGTAATAGCTAAGTTTTTCCCTTAGCTTTTTATGTTGAGAAGTTTGTATAATACTTCTTCATTTTATCCTTGTCTATTTGCAGAATAATTGTACCTTACTCTTGCCTATTTTTCTTTTTAGGACTTAGAGAATAAGTTAGCATTTTTTATCCTTTTCATAAAATGCTTTCATAATTCTTCTCATGTGTTACTAATATGAGTAAAACTAAAAGAGGGCCCTTTTATTTATCGACACATAATGAAGAAGACATCTCAACTTCATAATGGTGTTATCATACGATGAAAGAAATAGGAACATACATGTTTCGTAGAAAACCACTTTTGTAAAGTTTTAATTTATGAATTTTGATAACTTTCTTGAGTATTACATGTATTTAAGTATATATATAACTTTCTCGCAACTGTTTTCTTTTAAGAGATTTACGAAATATACAATGTCTTTTCATAACTTGTTCTGATACATAATCATATCCCTGCCTTTACATATTTAGGAAGGGTTTAAGCAATGCTTTATTGTTCTATAAAGGAAATAACACTATGATGAGTGTTTTTAGATTGATACTTGAATTCTCGTAACTTGATTTGATTTGTAAATCTTGAATTTTACTCTCTCGAATCCATTTCGGCACATATTCGTGTATATATAGTACAGTCCCCCAAGTGTTTGAGCGTTGAAGTATGAAGCCTCGAACACTTGTGTATTTGCTCCCAATATTTTGTCCTTTTCCTGAAACAGAAAAATATACAGGACTCGGAGGTGCGATTGTAGATGAAGACTGCCTAACTCGTGTGTATTTCCATCAGATTAATGTAACCCTGGGCTAGGAATTTAATAGTATTCCAATTTTCCGTGAAGGCCCTGACTCATCATTTGGAACAAGTTGGGATTTTTGCCTAGCAACTAAAATTGTTAGTATAATTTATCAATTAAAAAGAAAATTTTTTAACATGGCGATACCTGACTGTGGGTACTTTCTTTAGAAGTAATACCTCTTTAAATGAATGACATTCCAATGTGAAGGTAAAACCTTGCCTTCCGTTGTCTCTTGCTCGTACGCTCCTTTGCCCGCAATTGCACAAATTCGATAAGGTCCTTCTCATGTTGGACTTAGCCTTCCTGAATTAGCTGACTTTGTAGATTGAAAAACCTTTTTTAACACAAAGTCCCCAACTTTAAAAAACCTGAGGCGTGCTTTCCTATTGTAATATCGCTCAATTAGTTGCTTTTGAGCCTCCATCCTTATCAATGCAGCTTCTCTTCTCCCTTCAAGTTAATCAAGAATTACTCGTAACTCTTCTTACAACTATACCCTCTATTGTTCTCTCGGATATTACATTTGTTCTGTGATGTAAGTTTTCCGATGATTTTACCTCGGCGACGGCCGAGGTACTCTTTTCTATCTCGCCTCGTGAGCACGACTACACCTTGGTTGACCCCTTATTATTCTACTTAAGGGCGATGTGGAACCCGTTCCCAATTTTTGTGGTTGCGTAGACTCAATTTTGAAAGTTGCTCCTAAGGAAGACACGACTTGTAAATCTATCTCTTCCTTACACGGGTGGACAGTGAAAACACACGGTATATATTTCTTTTCATGTATACTTTCTAAATACGTATACTAAATTTTGATGATGAACTCAAATCCTTCTTTTTATCAGGATTTGGAATAAAAGGGATGACAACAGAGGTTGCGATAGCCATGCGTACAACTGCCAACTCTGCCACTGGTTTGGAAGGCTAAAGCACTTTTAGCCAAAAGAAAAGATTTGGTAATGGAAGCTGAAAAATGAAGAAGAAGATAATACCTTTTTGGTATCTAGACCAAGATCTAGGAGACGTGTTGTTTTGGATGAAGAAATTGAAGATTCTCCCGCTCGTACTTTTGCTGCAATCTCTTTTTCTACAATTACTTCCATTACCAAACCTGTTCTAATCCAATTCGATGAGGAGACCGTGCCAAAAGACATGAGTGTACCAACTCAACCTCCCTTGGATAGTGGTTTTTGGAGTGGAGAGCTCAGGCATGTTTTTGATGAAGCTCCTCTTTCTTCCTTCGTTACTTCTCCTTCCATTCCTTTGCCAATTGTAAGTATTTCATCACCAATAATTGCTTCCTTTCCTTCACCAGTTGTGAATACTTCCATTCTTGTTCCTGAATCAGTTTCTATAGCTTCTCATTCCCTTCCTACTTCAACTTCAACGACCCCTATAGTATTTACTTTTTCTACTACGCCTCCTTCTGCTGTTCCCTCTTCATTTGCCCTTCCAGTAGAGGTTAGCTCTATTTACAAAGGCGTGGCTATAGAAGTGTTACTCATATAGTTCCCGCTACTCAAAGCCTTTTAAGAAAATCTGGAGGTGCAGATACGTGGCTCGAGCCACTTATTGGGGATATTGAGAAGAATAAGATGCAAAGCCACAGCTGCTACACCTTGATGAATGACATCGTTTATTCAACTTTAAAGGTAATTTTCTTGACCTTGAAAAATATTTCCCCTTTTTTAATTTTGATTTCTGACTTTCATGTTGGATAATTGTAGGCAAATCTCATTGGGACTGAGCTAATGGGGCGAATTTCTTTATTGGAGAAAAAGGACCGTGAGTCTTCAAAGGCTATCTCCAAAGCTAGGAAAATAGCTGAGGATGCATTACTTGAAGCACTAAATTGGAAGGACCAATATGAGAGTGCTCAAGAAATTATAAAAGAGTTACAGGAAAACAAAGTTCATTTGGAGCAACAGAATCGTAGCTTATCTTCAGAGTTAGGAGTTGCTAATGCTTCATGGGGTCAACTTAAAAAGGATAAAGAGATTTTGGAAGGCTCTTTATCTAAAGCTAATGATGAGGTTAATGAGTTCAAGGCTCTTTTGGAGAAAAAGGAGGAATATGCAAAAGAATTAGCAGAGAACTTGCTTTGCACTCAGAATGATTTGAGGATTTCCTCCGATAAGGTTCGTATGTTGGAGAGTTCTTGTGTCAACCTTCAATCTTTCCTTGATTTCCACTTAGCTGAGCATGAAACAATGAAGAACACTTTAGCTACGTGGGGAACAGATTATGAAAGCCTGGAGAAAGATTACAATTCCTTGGTTGAGAATTTCAATTATAAGGTTAACTGGGCCTTCTTGAAATTTCGTCGTGATTCTTTAATGGAAGCTTCTCAGGAAAAGTTTGACTTGCAA
The DNA here is from genome assembly GCA_034376525.1 of Nicotiana benthamiana. Lineage (NCBI taxonomy): Eukaryota > Viridiplantae > Streptophyta > Magnoliopsida > Solanales > Solanaceae > Nicotiana > Nicotiana benthamiana. The sequence continues at coordinate 78,698,669 of CM067329.1, forward strand.
TCTGAGTTAGCCAAAGTTTTAGACATGATTGAGAAGAATGAGCAACCTACTGAAACTCATTCTCCTGATCATGTAATTGACATCTCTTCTCCAACAGTGGAAACTCCCGGTGTTGAAGAGCCTTTGAAATTAGAGTCAACAGCTGAAGTTATTGAAGTTACAGTTCCAGTGACCGAGATTAATTTACTTACAACACAGCCTTAAGGAATGGAAATCCCGTGTCTACTGCTTCTCCCAAAAATGTTAATACTTCAATTTTAGCTGAGACTTCCTCTTTTGCTTCTTCTTTAGAAGTTCTTACTGAGCCTAATGAGGCGGCGACTTATACCGTTCCAATCTCCTCAGTGACCAATGGGAATTTTTAACCTTACCTCATTTGTTTGTTTTTGATGATGTAATTAATGAAGTCCCCAGTTTCTATAATGGGGCATCTATTTTAGAAAAATAAATATATTGTAATAGCTAAGTTTTCCCTTAGCTTTTTATGTTGAGAAGTTTGTATAATACTTCTTCATTTTATCCTTGTCTATTTGCAAAATAATTTTACCTTACTTTTGCCTATTTTTCTTTTTAGGACTTAGAGAATAAGTTAGCATTTTTTATCCTTTTCATAAAATGATTTCATAATTTTTCTCATGTGTTACTAACATGAGGAAAAATAAAAGAGGGTCCTTTTATTTATCGATAGTTAATGAAGAAGACGTCTCAACTTCATAATGGTGTTATCATACGATGAAAAAAATAGGAACATACATGTTTCGCATAAAACCACTTTCGTAAAGTTTTAATTTATGAACTTTGATAAGTTTCTTGAGTATTACATGTATTGAAGTATATCTATTACTTTCTCGCAACTGTTTTTTTAACAGATTTACGAAATATACAAGGTCTTTTCGTAACTTGTTCTGATACATAATCATATCCCTGGCTTTACATATTTAGGAAGGGTTTAAGCAATGACTTTATTGTTCTATAAAGTAAAGAATACTATGATGAGTGTTTTTGGATTGATACTTGAATTCTCGTAACTTGGTTTGATTTGTAAATCTTGAATTTTATTCTCTCGAATCCATTTCTGCACATATTCGTGTATATACAGTACAGTCCCCCAACTGTTTGAGCGTGAAGTATGAAGCCTCGAACACTTGTGTATTTGCTCCCAATATTTTGTCCTTTTCCTGAAACAGAAAAATATACAGGACTCTGAGGTGCGATTGTAGATGAAGACTGCCTAACTCATGTGTATTTCCATCAGATTAATGTAACCCTGGGCTAGGAATTTAATAGTATTCCAATTTTCCGTGAAGGCCGTGACTCATCATTTGGCACGAGTTAGGATTTTTGCCTAGCATCTAAAATTGTTAGTATAATTTTAATAATTCAAAAGAAAATTTTTTAACGTGGTGATTCCTGACTGTGGGTACTTTCTTTAGAAGTAATACCTCTTTAAATGAACAACATTCCAATGTGAAGGTAAAACCTTGCCTTCCATTGTCTCTAGCTCGTATGCTCCTTTGTCAGCAATTTCACAAATTCGATAAGGTCCTTCCCATGTTGGACTTAGCTTTCCTGAATTAGCTGACTTTGTAGATTGAAAAACCTTTTTCAACACAAAGTCTCCAACTTTAAAAAACCTGAGGCGCGCTTTCCTATTGTAATATCGCTGAATTACTTGCTTTTGAGCCGCCATCCTTATCAACGCAGCTTCTCTTCTCCCACCAAGTAAATCATGATTTACTCGTAACTCTTCATTGTTCGAGTTTTCCTCTGTTTGAATACGTCATGTACTAGGTTCACCTATCTCTACTGGTATCAAAGCTTTCGCACCATAGACCATTGAAAATGGTGTTTCTCCTGTACTTGTTTTGCTGTCGTTCGATATGCCCATAATACCGCCGGTAATACATCAAGCTAATTGTCTTTTGATTCTTGTAACCTTTTCTTTAGGTTGTTGATAATTACCTTATTTGTAGACTCTTCTTTCCCATTACCTACTGGATGATACAGTGTCGACGTAATTCTTTTGATTTGCCAACTTTGAAAGAATTCTGTGATTTGAGCTCCTATAACTTGTGGTACATTATCACACACTATCTCCTTTGGAACACCAAAGAGGCAAATTATATTTCTCCAAATGAAGTCCTTAACTTCTTTCTCTCGTACCTGTTTAAACGCTCCTTCTTCTACCCATTTAGTGAAATAATCAGTGAGTACGAGTAGAAACTTTACCTGACCTTTTGCCTGAGGTAATGGTCCTACGATATCCATTCCCCATTTCATGAAGGGCCACGGAGCTATGACAGGATGTAATAACTCTTCTGGTCTATGTATGTTATTTTCATACCTTTGACATTTATCACATTTAGATACGAAATCATCCGCTTCTTCTTCCATTTTAGGCAAGTAATATCCCGCTCGAATCAATGTTTTAACAAGTGATCTGCCTCCTGCGTGATTTCCGCAATGGCCCTCATGTACTTCTCTCATCACATATTCTATTTGAGAAGGTCCGAGACACCTGGCTAATGGTCCACCAAACATTTTACGGTAAAGGTTTTCTTGATATAAGCAGCAACGAGCGGCTTTCTTTCTTAGTGCATGAGCCTTCACCTTGTCTTCAGGTACAATTCCGTGCTGCAAAAAAGACACGATTTTGTTTCTCCAATCCCAAGATACGTGATTAAAATATACCTTATTTTTATCAGGGTCAAGAACAAAATGGAACAAATATATAATTGAGGCATTCACATCTTTTGCTATATCTGCTGCAGATGCGAGGTTGGCTAAGGCGTCTGCTTCCAAATTATCTTCTCTTGGGATTTGCATCACTTTCCAAGTTTGGAACTATCTTATTAACTCCGTACCTTTCCGAGATATTCTTGCATTCGAGTTTCTCTAGCTATGTAAGTCCCCAGTATTTGATTGACTACGAGCTGTGAATCACTTTTGATTACAATTTGCATGATACCAAGTTATAATGCTAGCTCCAAACTTGCAATCACAGCTTCATACTCCGCTTCGTTATTAGTTACAGGGTGACATTTCATAGCATGTGTAATTGTTTCACCCATAGATGGTATAATAACAATCCTTGAACCTGCCCCTTTACATTAGATGAACCATCAGTAAATAATAGTCAAGTCCCCGGATTAGCTCCATGAAAAACTTGTAATTCTTTTTCTGCTTCTAGATGTATGCTTTGACTAAAATCAGCTACGAAATCGGCAAGTACTTGAGATTTAATAGCAGTTCGAGGTTGGTAAATTATTTTGTACTCACTTAGTTCTATAGCCCATTTTGCTAATCTTCCTGATAGTTCATGTTTATGCAATATATTTCTTAAAGGAAAAGCAGTAACAACAACTATAGGATGGCATTGAAAATAAGGTCGTAGTTTTCTAGATACCATGATGAGAGCTAATGCTAATTTTTCTAGTTGTGGATACCTTGTCTATGCATCTAATAAAGTTTTGCTTACATAATAAATCGGAGATTGCATACCTTGATCTTCTGGTACAAAATGGCACTCACCGCTACTTCTGATACTGCTAGATAGATGAGTTACTTTTCACCTTCTTTAGGTTTAGCCAGTAAAGGAGGATTTGATAAATAACCTTTCAAGTCCCTCTGTGCTCATTGACAATCTTCATTCAACTCGAAATGGTCTTGCTTTTTGAGCGCAGAAAAAAATTTGAAGTATTTTTTTGTTGATTTTGAAATAAACCTCCCTAAGGCCACTATCCTTCATGTTAATCTGTGAACTTCCTTTTTACTAGTAAGGGCATCAGGTATTTCTTCAATTGCTTTAATCTGGGAAGGATTCACTTCAATTCCACGGTTATAGACAAGAAAAACTAAAAACTTACCAGATGCAACTCCAAATGCATATTTTTCAAGATTGAGTTTCATATTAAATTTTCGCAAAAATCAAAGGTAACAGTTAAATGAGAAATATGGTCATGGGAATGCTGGTTTTTGATGAGCATGTCGTCTATATATACCTCCATTGTTTTTCCCAAATGTTCTTCAAACATTTTGGTAACTAACCTTTGATATGTTGCTCCAGCATTTTTTAGACCGAAGGGCATTACTTTGTAACAGTTAAGTCCCCCGTCTGTGATGAAAGAAGTCTTTTCTTCATCACCGGGGTCCATTTTAATTTAATTGTACCCCGAATATGCATCTAAAAAACTTAAAAGTTCATGACCTGCAGTTGCATCAATTAATTGATCTATATGGGGTAAAGAAAAAAAGAATCTTTTGGGAAAGCTTTATTTAGATCAGTGTAATCTACACAAAGTCGCCACTTACCATTCTTCTTAGGTACGACCACCGTGTTAGCTAAACAATCAGGATATTTCACCTCACGAATTGACCCGATTTTCAACAACTTTTGGACCTCATCCTGGAATACTTGATTTTTGAAAGCCCCTTGCTTTATTTTCTTTTGCTTAATTGGGGTGAAAGATGGGTCTTCGTTAAGCTTATGAGCCATCACATCCGGTGGAATACCTGTCATATCAGCGTGGGACCAGGCAAAATAATCTACGTTAGCTTTAAAAATTCAATTAACTTACCTCGCATGCTGGGATTTATATTGGCTCCTACGTAAACTTTTTTCTCTGGCCATTGTTCAAATAACACCACAGCCTCGAGTTCTTCTATTGTCGTTTTGATGTTCTCGTTTTCTTCAGGTTTTTGAATTACATCGGGGCTCGAATCTAAATCTGTTGTTTCAGTTAAAGTTTGGTTGTTGACACCTTCAACTGTTTCCAATAATTGCTATTTCTCTTTACTTGTGGTGCTCGTATCCGTTATTGCGTTGATACTCTTGGCTATTTGTTGATCCCCTCGAACTTGACATACTCCCCAAGGTGATGGAAATTTAATGACTTGATGTAAGGTTGATGGAACAACATGCATATCATGGATCCAAGGCCTTCCCATGATTACATTGTATGCTATTTCCAAATCCACTACCTGAAACTTAGTTTCTTTAACAACACCTGCAGCATAAGTTGTCAGTGTTACCTCACCTTTTGTTACCATGCTTGAATTGTCGAAGCCTGACAAAGCATGCACTTTTGGTATCATCTTTTCTTCAGCTTGCATTTCCCGCATCACTCTAAGTAAAATAATATTAACAGAGCTACCTGGATCAATCAAAACTCTTCTTACATCAGTGTCATATATAATTAACGATATTACCAGAGCGTCGTTATGCGGTTTAGTCACTCCTTCCATATATGCATCATCGAAGCTTATATTCTCCTGTTCTAAGGTTTGTCGTACTCGCTTGCCGTGTGTGATCGTCATTTTGAAAATTTTGTTCGAAGCCGTATATGTTACTCCATAAATATCTTCTCCTCCACTGATGACATTTACTATTCTCTTAGGTGAAGGTGGTTTTGGTGGCTCTTGCCTATTTTTCATGTAGGCTTGCTTTCCCTTTTCACTGAACAGCCCCGTGAGGTAGCCTTGTTTCAACAAATGATCCACTTCACTTTGTAAAAACCTCCATTCTGAAGTTTTATGCCCATGGTCGTTGTGAAATTCACACCAATGGTCTAGGTTACGTTTGTTTGGATTTGACCGCATCTCTTTTCGCCACCGTACCTTATCCCCCATACTCCTTAGAATAGCTACGAGCTCGGAATTAGTTACACTGAAACTATGACCAGCAAATCGTGCCATTAAACTTCTATCATCATCCCGTGACTCTTGGTTGTTTCGATCACCTTTGAACCTGGATGAAGATCCGGTTCCCCTATCTCTCGACCTCTAATCATAATGTTTATTGTTTTGCCTAGAACGTGGGTCTTTTCCTGCAGGTCCCATATATGGATCGTGCCAGTTCTTACCTGACCTTTTATCGGCTTTAGACCTTCTGGATCCGCTTCTATCTTCTCGTTGAGGTTGAGATACGGTATCTTCTTCAATTCTGAGCTTCGTACTGTACCTGTTATAAACATCATTCCAAGTGGTTGCGGGAAATTCACTAAGTCTTCTTTATTTCTTCTCGTGGCTTCTGAACTTTTGTCATTCAAATTGCTAGCAAAAGCTATTTCATCCCAATTATTCGGTACATGGGGCAGCATCATTTTCTCACGTTCGAATTTATCAACAAAATCTCTGAGCAATTCAGTGTTCCCTTGTTTGATTTTGAAGATATCCTCCATTCTGTTCTCCAAATTTTGAGCTCCCGAGTGTGCTTTTATGAAAGAATCTGCAAGCTCGGCAAAAGAATTTATAGAATTTTCAGGTAAAAGAGAATACCAGGTTAATGCTCCCTTGGGGAGTGTTTCTCCAAACTTTTTAACCAACACTGATTCGATCTCTTGTTTGGTCAAATCGTTGCCTTTCACTCATGTGTAAATGCAGTTACGTGATCACGAGGGTCCGTTGTGCCTTCATATTTTGGGATATCAGGCATTTTGAATTTCATTGGTACTGGTAAAGGAGCAGCACTCGATTTCCACGGTTGTTGCGAGTATTTATCCATATCCACTCCTTTTATCACAGGTGGACTCCAGGGATTTGCTCGATACGCTCTTTTTGATCGCTGAGTTGTTTCTGCAGGGTTAGTACCAAATTTTGAAGATAAGAATTACCTGTATTACCTGGTTCTCCTTCTTGTGAGTCACTAGGAATTGCTCCATTGCCAGAATCAACTAGACCAGAGCGAGGGTTTTCCAACGTGTTGTTGTTTGGTGTTGCCGGTGCAACAAGCAATTGATTAACTAGGGCTCGCAAGGCTTTATCAATTCGTGAGTCGATTATTTTCTTTAACAGTTCATCTCTTGTTTCAGCTCCTCCGTCATCACGTTCAGATATATCGTTTGGAGTTCCTTCACGAGATCCACGTGGAGAAGCTTGAAGGTTAGCGTTGTTGAGTTCCTCATCATCAATTTGATTGTTCAGATTTGCCTGGTTGTTGTTGTCATTGTTGTTCAACATACTAGCAACAAGTTGAATGTTAATTTAGAAAGAACGGATTATCAAATTCGCGGTAACTGAGCCAATTTGCTTAACCAAAAAATACATTTTGGTCAAAGTTTGAATTTTAGAGAGAAGAAATCGGGCTACTGATAATAAAAGAGACCGAAATATAATTGGCTTTCAAAGAGTAAGAATAAAACACTAAGAAAATTGTATTTCACTATGATATCAAGAGTGTTTTGTGTCTACAAATGACAAAATTTCCTCCTTTTATAGTTATACAAGGTGTAACGGATTAATCTAAATAATAAAGAGCATTTAATGAGACGTTACATAATCACTGCTATTAAATATTGAATAACTAACATATCAGGTATTTAATAATGAATGTAGACTATTTTTTGTCGTCAGGTTCGTCTCTTCAATTCCCTTTTTATCCGTTGATATTGAATGACTTGGATAGACACGAGAATCGTATCTAAGATTCCTTCTCGTATCTATTTTCTTTTCTCCCACCGTGCCTGTTGTCTTTCGTGTCTTTTAATCATTTATTGCTCTTTGACTGTTTGACCAATCCACGTGTCATGCCACGTCACCTTTAATAAAAACTCAATTTTTTTCCAATACAATCAATGGTGGAAAATATATGGAGAAGGACAAAATTACGTAGCAACGAGATTTCCTTCCGTTTCAAATTTTGAATTTAATGGTGATAAGATCACATGCAGATCTTATGCCTAATAATTCCTCGCGTTTTTACGGGAGAATCTACCTATTTTTGGTTTGGTATATATATTATAGTGAAACTGTGGACTAGACGGGTAAATACAAAATTATGAACACTTTTAGTAATAAAGTTTGGTATATGGTATAGATAGGAAAAAATCTCTTAAATTAGGGGTATCACTGAATCTTTAAAAACTGACTAAACCGTATCGAATCGAACTGATTATGCAGTTTCTTTTAATAAAAGTATAGGTTTTAATAGAATACCAAATACTTCCTCCAGTCCACACTAAGTGACCAATTTGCTTTTTTACTTTAGTCCAAAATAAGTGTCCGTTTATAATCAAGAAAAAATTCAATTTGTTTTTCCAAAATTACCCTTATGTACGTATCCCTGAATAATCATTTATTCATCACATTTGAGAAGAGGAGTAAATATTATGGTACAACATTTAATGAGGGTTAGTTTAGTCACACTGACTATTTGTCTAGAATTTAGTATTTCCTTAATGAGTGTGCCCAAAGTAAATTAGTCACTTATTATGGACCGGAAGGAGTAATTAGGATAAGTTATTATTATGGTAAATATATATCGAAAAAATATCAAACCATACAGATAAATTTTTATAATAAGTTTAAAAATAATAAAGCATTAAATTTTTTCCTCTACCCTTGGGAATATAGAAACGGGAACAAGCCGACATGTAACTTAATAACCGAGTCACAACTCCCAAACATATTCTGCCACTCATATTAAAATTAAATTAGTTTTAACATCTTAAATAGCTAAGGTATTCCAACGATCTTGAGTGGCAACTAACAACATATTAGATATTTTTTCTCTAGTATGATTTAGATTTCTCTTTTTAATCTTGTTATAGATTTTATTCTTGAGTCCAAACAACATATTAGATATTTTTTCTCTAGTATGATTTAGATTTCTCTTTTTGATCTTGTTATAGATTTTATTCTTGAGTCCAAATAGTATTGTTGCTCGTGTGACTTATCTTTACTTAATTTATTTTACATGTTGTCGAATAGTGGGATGGATAAATATTTCATCACTGTTTAAAACATAATTTATCTAAGTCGTAAGCAAGTCTGCATATTATCGCATTCTAACTTCTACTAGCAACTCTTACATAACATTTAAAATAATAATTAACCAAAACACATCGAAGGAAAATCAAAACGATTGAGATAATTTTGAAAAGTCTAATTTGGTTATTCAAAACAAATTAACCAAAAAATTGATGACATAATTTTTTTAAAATAACCAGCCAAACTGAACCATTGACAACCCTAATTTAATGCAATCATCTATTAATAGTATTACAACTAAGACACCACACGAGGTCTCAAAATAGAACTTATCAATTGTTCTAGACATTTCACCTCATGTACACGGCACATTTGTCACGGCCTTAGAACTCAAGCTAAGTTTTCGTGCAGGCTAGAATGATTCTGCCTGCGGAATTGGCAGTCTAGTAAGCCTTGTTGCCTAAAATCGGACTAAGGGACGTTGGTCAGTGAACAAAGAAAGAATATAGGGAAAATGAGCTTGTATTGCCTTTAAAAATGCTATACAATGATATGTGCAGAAAATATGTGGATATGCCTGGCTTTGTATGGATACCTTACAATGGCTAAGTACTAAGCTATTTATGCAAGTCCCTAATGCTATACAAGAGGGGCACTAGCCGTTTGGTTGGCCATTTCTGGCAGTTGGGCCAGTCTGGACCGTTGCTGGCAGACTGTCCGTGGGGCACAGCTGGCTGCCTAGCCATTGGGGCGTGCTGTCCGAATATAGCCGTTGAGTGCTGATCATTTTCTATCCGTTGGCTGATAGGGCGAGCCGACAGGGCGCGCGCGTGCTGGGCGCGCGCGTTGGACATTGCCGTTGGGCGCGGGCGCGTGCTGGGCACTAGGTGCTGGCACTGGCAAGTGCTGGGGCACTGGGCGCTGGCACTGGCGTGTGCTGGACGCTGGCACTGCCTTGTTCTGGGGCGCTGGGCGCTGACATTGGCGCTGGACAGATTTGTGTGCGGAATGGACGCGGGACGTGTCATGCTCCCCCGCCCGATGATACGACGAACTCGGCGCATACCGCATCTGTCAGAACTCGGTGTGGGACGTGTCATACTCCCACACCTTATTGTGCGACGACCTCGGCGCATCCGTCTGGTCTCCTTTACTTTGTCCCGAAACTGCCATAGGTCATCGTACCTTGTCGTATCCTCCTTTCCCCAAAGTATGGTTTGAGAACATTTGTATGGAAGACTGGACGAATCTTGAGAATTGGAGGAATCTTTAACCGATAAGACATTTTACCAACTTGAGCAAGAACTCGGAAAGGTCCCTAGTATTTGCGCACTATGTTGGGATTTAAGCCCCTTAGTGCCTTGAACTGCCTCGAGGTGAATGTCACCAATACTAAGTCTCCAACTTTGTAATTTGTTGGGCGTCGCAACCGGTCGAGAATTTTCTTCATCCGCTTGGCCGCTTTGGCTAGGTGAGATTTTGCAGTATCCAACTGCTCCTCGAATTTGGCAGAATGCTGGGCCCCCAAACTCCTCCCTCCCAATGCTGCTGGCAGTGAGTGGGGAGTTTGCAGTTTTTGACCCGTAGCAAGCTCGAACGGTGTTCTCCAAACTCTCGGCTTACTCTTCTTCTGGAACAGCACCTGTGCTCCAGATGGTGTTATGGTGTCAGCCAGCATACTGCTTTTGCCCGAATCTATCTCGACCCGGTGATGTTGATCCGTAGCAAGCTCGTTCGGTGTCCCTCCGGTTGGCTCGCAGTTGGATGGTTTTATGGTGTCAGCCACCATATTGCTCTTGCCCGAATCTACCTTGACCCGGTGATGTTGTCCCGTAGCAAGCCTTTTCAGTGTCCCTCCTGTTGACTCGCATTTGGACGATTTTATGGTGTCAGCCACCATACTGCTCTTGCCCGACTCTATCTTGACCCGGTGATCCACCTTTCCCCTCGGTGGAAGTTGCCTTGGTAATCCCTTGGGCAGTGACGTCTTTATCATCGTCCAGTACCCTTTTACTGCAAGGCGGAATCGGCTCTGGGGCACCATCAGTTTCACTCAAACTATCAATGGTGGAAATACCGCAAAGTCTGATCATGCCAACTTGTGCGGAGCTCTCAGAACTTTCACCTCGTTCCATGACCTCTTTCTGCTGGTGATCCTTAATGATGGCACCAATGCTCTTCAACTCTGGGCATTTTGCGTACCAGTGGGATCCTTCGCATATGTAGCATTTCGGTTCCTTGCGCTGCTGGTGAGGCGGACTTGCCTTCTCTGCAAGCCCCTGTCTAAGTGACTTTCTGGGAGAACGGTTGTCTCTACCCCGTTCGCGTTCTGCTCCGCTACTAGCATGGTTACTTATCTCCTTCACCGTGCCGCAGTCCTGCTTGAAGTCGGTTAGACTCTCAGCTTGTGAGATTGCCTCGTTCAGAGTGGAAACTTGCCGTCGTTCCAACTCTGTTTTGGCCCAGCCTTGTAGTCCATCTTTGAAATAGAACAACAAGTCTCTGGGGGTGAGTTCCGGAATCTGAAGTGTAAGGGTAGTAAATTCCCTTATGTAGGCCTTAATGGAACCCGTGTGCTTCAGTTCTCGCAACCTCCGCATGCCTTCGTCGAAGACATTGCTGGGAAGAACATCTTTTTGAGCTCTGCTTTGAACTGCTGCCACGTGCTGATCGTGCAAAGTCCCTTACCGATGTCCTGATCCATACGTCTCCACCACAACATTGCATTCTCTGTCAAGTAGAGTACGGCTGTTTGGATCTTTAACTCATCGCTGCCTATCCTGCTGAACTTGAAATAATTTTCAAGATGCCACAGGAAACTTTCCACTTATTGGGCATCACGGACGCCTTTAAAGATGGGTGGCTTGGGAGCATCGATCCTTACTTCGCGCTCTACGATTAGAACAACATGTCTCATTTGGCGTGCGTCTTCCTCGAGCTTATACAATCTGGCGCTCAAGGCTTCTACCAGATTAGTGAGCTTTGCGATGGTAGTTTTAGCTCCTTCCTGCGCTTCCTGCTGCTCATCGATGTCCTTGTGGATGTTATCGTTTTCCTCGAGCAAAGACTCCTTGAAGGACTCATATTCGCCTTCGAACTTGTTGAAGCGATGGCCCAGCAACTCGGTTGTTTTGTGGGCACTCTCGACCCTGGTAACCCATTCCAACTCTGGAGTAATATTTGTGGGTAACTCTTCTCGTTCCCAATCACTCACTTCTGTGGTTAGAAGGTTGGCAGCATCGCTTTGGACAAGATCTGTTGGCATTTTTCCTGCCTTCTTGGTCTTTCTACTCTTGGATCTTTTTGTAACGTTTGCAAGGACTTCGGCAGTGTGGGATGCAAAAATTTCTCCGTTGCTGGCCATTGTTTAATCCTTAGAACCTGCTCTGATACCACGTTGTCACGGCCTTAGAACTCAAGCTAAGTGTCGTGCAACGCTAGAATGATTCTGCCTGCGGAATTGGCAGTCTAGTAAGCCTTGTTGCCTAAAATCGGACTAAGGGACGTTGGTCATTGAACAAAGAAAGAATATAGGGAAAATGAGCTTGTATTGCCTTTGAAAATGCTATACAATGATATGTGCAGAAAATATGTGGATATGCCTGGCTTTGTATTGGATACCTTACAATGGCTGTGCTAAGCTATTTATACAAGTCCCTAATGCTATACAAGAGGGGCATTAGCCGTTTGGTTGGCCATTTCTGGCAGTTGGTAAGTGCTGGTGCGCTGACATTGGCGCTGGACAGATTTGTGTGCGGATTTGGGGCGGAATGGACGCGGGACGTGTCAGATTCTCTCTTTGCAAAATGGTAATATATAAAGGCATCCCTTTCTTTTAATTTTTTGAATTTTCTATAATAATATATTAATGATGTTGCTACCATCACCATCTCTTTTGCCTACTCTAAAAGGAACTCTTATTTCCAATCTGGAAGTACAAATTGGTCTTATAATTTTAATCGACAAAACGAATGCCTCTTCTAGCACAAAAACACCTTAACCTCCCCCCCCCCCCCCCCCTCCCAGCCCTCCTAGGCGAGACAATGAGTAATAGCTCACATTAGTTCAGAAGGTATATTTAATAGCACTTCTTGGCTCCAACCATACTCAAAATATGCTGGTCCTCTCGATTAGGCAGGCGAATTAGCTGTCTGAATCTTTTCAGCGGCAGCAGCTGCTGCTGAAGCTGCATCGCTGAAACCCAACTTCTGTAACTCAGAGAAGAAACCATCCATATCGGCTGCGCCTATCTTATATGGGCTATGAGCAGAGCTAGGAAAGGAACCATTTGTTACTTCTTCCTTGTATTGCACAAGAGCTTTGTTGATAACATCCCCAACTTGACCGAACTGCTTACAAAACTTAGGAGTAACCTGTAAAAGGTTTAGACATTAGTTCATGGAATATAGTTCAGACAAAAAGCACTAAGAGTAAGAAAAAGAAGACTGACTTCAGAGTAAACTTAATTGTACTAACCTTGGCATGGTGTGGGTGTTGCATCATCCCAAGTAGATCGTGATAAACTAGCACCTGCATTTTAGGACATGCGATTAGATAACCTTAACCGTCAACTCCAAATTGTCGAAATGAATGTTCTACTGCGGGAGAGTGAAGACATTGACAAAGCATGCTAATATCATGACACAGGAAATGTAGGAATGTCATCCTCCATGAGTCGCTTCTACATTTCACCACATGTAAAATCATGCTATTGTAATGAGAAGAGATGAAAGGAAGTAGCAATGTCATTCCAGGTAAATCATTCGTCACAACAAGTCAGATAAATATATATAGTACAGCTACTTCCAACAATCCACTAGACATTTTATCCAACAGCAGCAGCTTATTGTGTGGTATAAGTCCATGCACTCTAAAAAATCAAAAAGGTTTTGCAAAGATGTAATTCCACTGTCCAAACTTGTGTACTTTGATTGTCCCAAATTGTCTATACTTTCCTAAAAAGGAAGTTTCAGAAGTTCTTCAATATTTAATCATATAAAAGAGCGGTTTCGAACTTACTTTTTACACTTAAAAGATGTTCAAATTCTTCAAAGAAGTAAATTTATCTACACTCTTGGACTCATTTTCATATAAATATATTAAAACTTTCAACTTTCACGTTAGTAATCATATCTAAATAATGGGAGACTCAATCCCAAGAGTTAAATGTTTGGACTTCCAACTCTCAGTGAGTCATTAGAAGTGTTAGTTTCAAGCATTCATGTTCTTTAAGAACTATATAGTACTGTTTGAACTTCATTTCTCTCTTTGGTTTTACATATAATAACAATTACTCCAGCCTGTTTTCCAAACTTCAAATTAGAAGTTGAAGCGATGGACCAGATGATAAAACAAACACTTAATATCTATGGCAAACGGTCCGACTAGCATACACTTTTGGACTATGGGCCTGTACACCATTTCCCTTTTAATTGGTGTGCGTGTAGAAAGTGATAAAATTTTCACTCGAACAAAACTAGAATAAAGCATTTTATTACCACAAAATAAGTGGGAAAAAAAGTAGAAAGTGTAAAAAAGTTGGAATAGAACATTTTATTTAAAAAACATAAGAAGTGAAAAAACTGTAGGACATCCAACCAACCTGACCACTGCAGAAAGGTCCAGCACCGATTCCGATAGTGGGGATCTGAAGAGCAGATGTTGCTGCTGCAGCCACAGGTGCAGGCACACATTCTAAAACAACAGAAAAACAACCTACTTCCTGCAGTGCCATGGCAGTTTCCACAACCTGCGAAATACATAAAAACAAGTCTAAATGCACGCCTTAAACATATGAGTGGTGTACCCAATCAGCTTTTAATAGGTATACCTTGACTGCGCTATCAACATTTCTGCCTTGAGGCCTAAATCCTCCAAGTACACTGATTGCCTGTGGTGTTAATCCGACATGCCCAATTACAGCAATCCCGGCTTCAACAATAGCTTTAGCTGCTGTAATTCTTGATGGCGCCCCACCTTCCAACTTAATTGCGTCCATCCCTCCTTCTTTTAGAACTCTTACAGCTGTATCTACTGCCTGCTCACAATACAACATTACTGGCCAATTCACATTCCGTTGAATCTTAACTATAAAATACCACCCTCACACCAATATGGAGAGGCAACATTTAACTGATTGTCGTATGTGCAAGTAACAATCATCAGAATGCAAGTGCTGGTTCTACTAGCAGCGTCCCCAAAGGTTTGAAAATTGAAGATTAGCAATAGCTTCAAAAGTTTATTTTCGAATGTTGTGTTGACTTGTAGTTTCTCAAATTAGACAAATCATTCACTTACTAAATAGGAATAACTTACAATTTCATGTTTATGTATACAATCTGCTTTAGCTTTTAGCAATATATTCAAAAAAGTAACAGAAAATTGGTAATAACAGTTGTAACGAAGAATCAATCTTTCACGAAATATCAACATTACTTCAATTCAATTAGAAATAGTGAAAAATCAAACCAGGAAAATTTCGGATTCAAAGGTTAACAATTTCACTTCCTCAAGAAGCAGTTGAAACAAAAATCTCTGTACAACAATAACTAAATCAAACTAAGAATAATTAGCACAACATCTCATGACATAAGAAAAATGAATGAACCACCATGCAAAGGGAAATGTAAAGAACAATAGAAATGAATCAAAATGGCAGTTCTCGTAAAAAAAAGTGAGCTACAAAAAGCCACTTGACAAACATTAGAATCAGAAGTGCCAAAGAACTGTTTCTGGCTTCCCATTCATCCATTGAATAACCCTCAAACAAATAGCAACTAGATCATCACAGACATAAGAAAGCAATTGAACCAACGGAACTATATGACAAATCTAAAAGGCATAAAGATCAATTGAAACATCAATTCTGGAACAATTCTGAGCTAGAAAGATCATTCATTAGCACCAAAAGAACCGCATTCATTCTCCGCTCTCTTTATTCTTTATCCAATTTCTTAACACTCCCCATAAGTAACAACATAACATCACATGACTCAAGAAAAAGCATTATATTATAACACAAATAACAAGGGCATAATAAAGTCCAAACAATATTTCAATTCTTGGACAAAATAGAGCAACAAATGAACAACTGATCAGAAGTAGACTCCCATGCACCAAAAGAGCTCTTTTTCTCCTCATTTTCTTTATTTGTCATCCCATATTCCACCACCCCAAATAAGTAACAAACACAAGAAAAACATTATGCTATAAAAGCAAATGACAAAACATAATCCACACCCCCCCCCCCCCCCCCCGAAGGAAAAATCACTTCTTCCATAAAATTGAGTAACAAAAGACCACCTGATTAGACTTAAGACTCCTAAGCATCAAAAGAACTCTCTTTTCTCCCCATTTTCTTTATTTTTTATCCAATATCTCACCATCCCAACAAACAACAACCAACTTAACACCCCAAATGCATAAAACTCAGTCGCAGTGACAATTCTCATACAAAATTAAGCAACAAATGATACTGTTGGATAAACTAATAAACACTGTCAGTGCAATTTTCTATACTGTACCATATCAGACTGCTAAGAAAAGTTACAGAATTATCCATAATCAAAGGTCAATTTAACATGATGGTGTAAAAGGAACTGCACAAAAGTTAAATTTTTTACCTGTTTAGTGCTAGACTCATAAGTACCAAAAGGTAAATCACCAACAAGGAGAGGCCTTTTAGCACCTCTAGCAACAGCTCTACAATGAACAAGCATCTCATCAAGTGTAATAGGCAAAGTGGTGTCATGCCCATGAACTACCATAGATGCTGAGTCACCCACAAGACATATATCAATTCCAGCCATATCTATATGAACACCCGATGGGTAATCATAACCCGTCACCATTGTTATAGGCTCCCCCTTTTTATGCTTTTGCCTTAGACTCGTTAGTGTCACTCTTTGATTTGGGTTTTGGGGTTTTGGCCCACCATATACACTGTTTTCTGGAATATTACTCATGTACCTCAATTTTCTGTAATGGGTTTGCACATTTTTTCTCACTGAAGAAGAAATTGTTCTTGAAATTGAAGGAAAGAATACCATTTTGAATAAAGGGTGTAAGATTTGAATGATTGGATTGTAGATATATAAGCATGCAAGAATGGAGAAAGCAGCCCCTTTTTGCGCCAACCAAAAAGGACTTGAGCTGTGGCGGACTGAATCTGGACTATCCAAAAGGACCTGAAAAGTGAAAATTATCAAACAGTTTATTAGAAATTTGAATTTCCGAGATACGTTCTTTTTAAGGTTTTAACTGTTGTACACTGCCGATGAAGTTGTTTATGGAGGTATCAATCGACGGTGTGGCGATTGAGCATACCGGTGTGAGTTTAATGTTGGAATTTAGAGAATATATATTTTTCGAGAGAATAAGAAGAGTATTATTATTATTACTATTATTATTATTATTATTGTTAGAGCATACCGATGTGAGTTTAATATTGGAATTTACAGGATATATAAAGCATGTCTGGTAAAGCCCATAAATTTGTTTGATCAGCCACTTTATTATTATTATAATAATAATAATATTATTATTATTATTATTATTAATAATAATAATAATAATAATAATAATAATAATTTATTGATGAATTTTTGTGGTTACAATTATGTTTGTCCGCTTAATTCTTTTTTTCCAGATTATTCTCTCTGGTTTGAGGGTTAAGCAACATATTTTTCAAATGTAGAATGATGCAGACAATCTTGGGATGTATTTGATCTCCATTAAAAGGAAAACATCTCTTGATCACATCAACAACTTTGAGAAAGACAATATTTAATATTATTTGTAGACACTGAAATTTTAACAAATCAAGATAAATCCTAAATTAAGACAACTCTTGAAATATTAAGAGTCTATGGTTACTCCACCTTAACCCTAATTCATGTCTATAAATAAGGCTATATATGTTATTCAAAAACAATCTCATCAGTTCCATAAATTCTTGGAATATGCGCAAAAAGATCAAATTTACAATCTATAACTATATATGCAATGTAATTTTATTTTTCTGCACAAATTTTTAACGCGTAAGTGCTAACCAAAAATTTTAGAAATTCTTTTCAAAATAAATCTCCTAACTCCCTCTTTCTTTCATTTTCCATTATTCGTCCTAGTCATGCTCCTCACTTTTAAATTTATCAATAAAGTGTCCAATAGATGATTGCAAAAAATGGGTCATCAGGATTATATGCTTTTTAAAATAGATCTTGAAAATTTTTTGACCATCTTGAGTGGTCTTTCATTCGATACTCCCTATCTAGTTTAAGTTTTTCTCTGTCCCTTATTAATCTCATCCTAAAAGTGTCTCATCCTCTACTATATCAATCCTTATAAATGGACAGCCTACCCCTTTCTTTTCTCCAACGAGAGGCATCCGTCAAAAAGATCATTTATCTCCATATTTGTTTATCATTTGTATGAAAACTCTAACTCGCATTATCAAGCTCTCTATTGCTAATCACGGATGGACACCTCTCTGATTACCCCGTAATATAATGACCCTCTTCTTTCTCACCTTCTTTTTGCCAACAATTTAATTCTTTTTTGCGAAAGCTACACCAACAAATGTCATCGCAATCCATAAGGTTCTCCAAACATTTGGTTTCTTGGTAGGATAAAAAATTAACAATAATAAATCCCACATTGTCTTTTTACCAACTACTCCTCAAAGCGTCGAAGATGATATTTCTTACATTTTAAATATGAGTTCATCTTATCAAGTTGGTAAATACCGTGGACTCTCAGTCACCAGTTTTCAACATAAGAGTATGGATTATCAATATCTCCTTAACCAAATGAACGATAGACTGCAAGGATGAAAGATCAAATTTCTCAACCTCTCAGGCCGAACTACTTTAGTTAAGTATGTTCTTGATTCTATAACTATATATGCAATGCAATATACTTTATATTCTACCAAAATTACTAATCACATCGATAAAATTCAATGAAATTTTCTACGGGGCTCCACCACTACTAAACGTAAAATTCATATTCTTAACTAGGAATAAGTTACGCTACTACATGCCTATGATGGATTGGGGATCCATAAATTGAGGGGTAATGTCACGACCCAATTTCATTATAGGCCGTGATGATGCCAAATACCATTGTTAAGCAAGGCAACACTAATCAACTAGTGATTTTCCATTTTAGATAAATTTGTAAACAATGACTTTTCCTTATTTTAAAAAAAGATTTAGGAGTTTGCAATTTTAACATAAATAAATGGAATCAATTAGTACGAATCGTGATCGTGTAAGCAAACCAAAACCACAAGTCAACTAATTTGTGTGTCAAGACCTAGTGTCACAAGTATATGGGCAATCTAGTAGAATATGCAAAACAATGATAGCCTACTATCTGAAAGGAAATAGACAGAAAATAAAAGCATAAGAGACACTCCAGCTGCTGCAAAACGGCTCAAAATGGAAGCTCACCGGGAAGTCTCGAGCTGGGGAGTCAATCTACGCATCGGGCTGGTGGTCATATGCACCTGCCTCAAATCCTGTATAATCAAATACAGAAGCGTAGAGTGATTACATAAAAATATGTACCTAGTAAGTATCTAGTCTAACCTCGAAGAAGTAATGACGAGGGATCGACTTCAACACTCACTTGGGACAACAATATAATAATGTGTGATTCTAAATAAGCATGATACACAGAAATAACAATAAACTCATAACGAGAAATAACTGTATAGTTCTTCCATCATATCTAAGAACCAAAAACACTTCCTTCATTTTAAAAAAACTAATCTCTAAAACAGTAAATTTATGCCAATTATAAAAGGGCTTCTAGTTCTATTATCAAACACAAATTCCACCGAGGACGTTCGTCCCGATCCAACGTAAAAATATAAATTGTGCATTACAGCGGGTCGAACGGCGCAAACCATAGATGCATCAATTAACCTGCCGAGGCGAACAACCCACTTCTATAAGAGTATTAAAAATAATCACCCCGCTTGTGGAATATACTTGCAATACAGTTAAATATAAATATAACGTACTTTTCTCAATTTCCTTTTAAAGATAAGAATTTACTTGAAATCTTAAAATCCTCAACTTAATTCCATTCAATTCAAATCAACAAATATGATCAGATAATTGTGTCCACAAAGCATAGTGTAAGCCTAGAACTAACCGGACATAACAGGAATAATAGCTACGTACGGACTCTCGTCACTCCGTGCGCACGCAGCCCCTCCACAATTAATCACATATTATTAAGTTTACCTATGAGAAAATTTCTCTCTTACAAGGTTATAAAAGTGACTTATCTCATTTCAAATCCAGCTTTCAAACTCAATAATGCGCTCAAACTCTCAAACCGGAGCCGAACAATCCAAAACTATTCAAATAGTGTAAAAATCAATCATTATAGATTCAAAAGTTTATATTCCAACTATTAAAGTGATTACCCAACCCCAACGGCAAGATTTCTAAAATTTACCTCAGGCCCACATGCCCGGATTCCGAAAAATTTCGAATAAAGTTGTTACTCATGACCTAAGGAACATAAATATATGATTATCACTAAGTTTCATGGTCAATTTAGTGGTAAAAATCTCATTTTGTCAAACACTAGGTTTTTCATCTAACCATGATTTCTACCAATTTTCAAGTTTAAATCTACCTAAAATCTATGTATTGAACTCACAATAGGTAGAAATTACTTACCTCCAAAAGCTAAGTGGAAATCCCTCTCAAAAAGCTCCAATAATAGCCCAAAGAATGAGAGAAAATGAGTGAAAATAGCTCAAGTCCTGTATTAATTAAACCTCACTGCCCTAGCGATTTTGCACCTACAGGTGCGCAGGCCGAACCTACGGATCCACTTCTGCGGAATTGGGTGGGCCGGCTAGGGCCGCACCTGCGGTTGGGTTCCCGTTTCTGCAGTCCCGCTTCTGCGTAGAGGGATGCGCATCTGCAGAAGCTGGTTGGCCATCCTTGGATCGCATCTGTGGGGCTTGGCTCGCACCTGTAGATACACTAGAGCTGGTGCACCAGAAGCCCTGTTGAGTTTCAAACTCAACTCGCGCATCCTCCGGTGGCACCCAGGGTCCCTGAGACCCCTTTCAAACATACCAACAAGTTTGTAATCATAAAACGGACTCGCTCAAACTCATGGAATGCCCGAAACAACATTAAAACTAAGAATCGCTCCCCAAAACCAATTGAATCAAACTTAAGAATTTTACTTCCAACGAGTTGAAACGTACTTATGCTATTTGGAATGATGCCAAATTTTGCGAGCAAGTCTTAAATGATAATACAGAATTATTCCCAGTCTCAAAATTTAATTCGAACATTAATATCACCAAAACCTGCTCCAAACCAAATTTAAAGAACTTTAAAGTTCTTCAAGAACCAGCTTTTACTATTAGGCGCCGAAATGTTGTTGTCATGACCTAATTCTATTATAGGCCATGATGGCACCCAACACCGTTGTTAGGAAAGCCAACATTGGTCAACTAGTGATTTACCATTTTAGACAAATTTGTAAATAATAGCTTTTTCCTTATTTAAACTTTTTTTAGGAGTTCGCAATTTTAACATAAATAAATGGAAGCAATTAGTACGAATCATAATCATGTATGCAAACCAAAACCGTACGTCTACTAATGTTTGTGCCAAGACTTGATATCACAAGTATGTGGGCAATCTAGTAGAATTTGCAAAACAATGCTAGCCTAATGTTTGAAAGGAAATAGACAGAAAATAGGATCATAAGAGAGACTCCAAGCTGTTGCGGAACGACTCAAAATGGCAGCTCACTGGGAAGTCTCGAGCTGGAGAGTCAATCTACGCACCAGACTGGTGGCCAAATGCACATGCCTCAAATCTTGTACAATCAAGTACAGAAGTGTAGCGTGAGTATATAAAAATATGTACTCAGTAAGTATCTAGTCTAATCTCGAAGAAGTAGTAACGAGGGGTCGACTTCGACACTCACTAGGGCCAATAATATAATAATGTGTGATTCTAAATAAGCATGATACACAGAAACTAACAATAAACTCAGAACAAGAAATAATTGTACAGTTCTTCCATCAGATCCATTCCCTTCATTTTAGACAAATGATCTCTAAAACAGTAAATTTATACCGATTATAAAAGGGCTTCCAGTTCTATTATCACACACAAATTCCACCAAGGACGTTGGCCCAATCCAACATAAAAATGAATTGTGCACTACCGAGGGTCGAACGACGCGAACCATAGATGCATCTATTAACTTACCGAGGCGAACAACCCGTTTCCATGAGAGTAGCAGAAATAATCACCCCACTCGTAAAATATACTTGCGACATGGTTAAATATAAATATAACGTACTTTTCCCAATTTACTTCTAAAGATAAGAATTTACTTAAAATTTTAAAATCCTCAACTTAGTTCCATTCAATGCAAATTAACAAATATGATCAGATAATTGTGTCCACAAGCATGGTGTAAGCCTAAAACTACATGGACATAACAAGAATAATAGTTACATACGGAATCTCATCACTTCGTGCTTACGTAGTCCCCCACAATTAATCACATATTAATTCAGTTCACCTATGAGGAAATTTTTCTCTTACAAGGTTAGAAAATAGAGTTACCTCGTCTCAAAGCCTATCTTCCAAACTTAAGAATGCGCTCAAACCCTCAAACCGGAGCTGGACAATTCAAAACTATTCAAATAGTATAAAACCAATCATTATAGGTTCAAAAGTTCATACTCTAACTATTAGTGTGATCACCCAACCCAAAAGGCAAGATTCCTAAAATTCATCTCTGGGTCCACATGCATGGATTCCAGAAATTGTTTAAGGAAGTTGTTACCCATGACCTAAGAAACATAAATATATGATTATTACTAAATTTCATGGTCAATTGCGTGGTAAAAATCTCATTTTGTCAAACCCTAGGTTTTTCATCTAATCCATGTTCTATCATTTTCAAGTAGAAATCTACCCAAAATCTATGTATTGAACTCACAATAGATAGAAATTACTTACCTCCAAAAGCTAGGTGAAAATCCTTCTCAAAAAGCTCCAATAATCACCCAAAGAGTGAAAATGGCTTATGTTCCGTATTAATTGAACCTCACTATCCCAGTGATTTTCGCACCTACGGATCCGCTTCTGCAAACCAGATGTCCACTTCAGTGGAATTGGCTGGGCCGGTTGGGGCCGCACCTATGGTCGATTTCCCTCTTCTGCAGTCCCGCTTCTACATAGAGCGAACCACATCAATGAAAGCTGGATGGCCATACTTGGATCGCATCTGCGGGGCTTGGCTCGCACCTGCGGAAGTTTGCATGTGCGGTTACACTAGAACCAGTGCACCAGCAGCCCTATTGAGTTTCAAACTCAACTCATGCATCATCCAAATGGCACTCGGGGCCTTCGAGGCCTCGTCCAAACATACCAACAAGTTTGGAATCATAAAATGGACTCACTCGCCCGAAACAACATTAAAACTAAGAATCACTCCCTAAAAGCAATTGAATCAAACTTAAGAACTTCAAGTTCTTCAATTTACTTCCAATTCGCTGAAACATACTTATGCTACTCGGAATGACATCAAATGTTACGTGCAAGTCTGAAATGACATTATAGAACTATTTCCGGTCTCGAAATTCAATTCAAATCTCAATATCACCAAAATATGCTCCAAACCAAATTTAAAGAAATTCAAAGTTCTTCAAGAACCAACTTTTACTATTAGGCACCAAAACTCTCGCGGGTCATCCAAAACTCAATTCGAACATACGCCTTGAAATTATCATACGAACCTATTAGAACCGCCAAGTCAAAATTCCGTGGTCATTTACTCAAAATATTGACCGAAGTCAAACTTGGCCTTTTAAGCCAGCCTTAAGGAATCAAGTGTTTCGATTTCAACCCAAACTCTTCCAAATCCCGAACCAACCATCCACGCAAATCATAAATCAGTGAAAGCAAGCATGGGAAGTCTTATTTAGGGGAATGGGGTTCTAGAAAGCAAAATGGCAGGTTGGGTCGTTACATTCTCCACCTCTAAAACAAATATTCGTCCTCGAACGAGTTTAGGTTCATACCTGAAGTATTGAATAAGTGTGGATATCTGCTCTGCATGTCCTCCTAGGACTCCTAGGTTGCCTCCTCAACTGGTTGGGCCCTCCACTGAACCTTTACCACGGAAATCCTCTTGGATCTCAAGTGGCGGTCCTATCTATCAATAATATCAACTAGATCCTCCTCAATAACCCAAGCTCTCATGTAGATAAATAGTCCTGAAGTCTAACACATGTGAAAAATCGGCGTGGTATCTCCAGAGCATAGACACGTGAAAAAATAGATGAATCCCTGGTAGGAAGGGAGGTAAAGCAAGATCATAAGCAACCTCCCTAACTCACCTCAACACCTCAAATGGGCCTATAAACCTTGGGCTCAACTTGACTTTCTTTCCGAATCTCATAATTCCCTTCATCGGTAAGACTTTCAAGAGAACCTTCTCACTGACCATAAATGATACATCATGCGCCTTCTGATCCGTGTAGCTCTTCTGTCTGGACTGTGCTGTGTGAAGCGCTCCTGGATCAACTTTACCTTTTCCAAGGCATCCTTTACCAAATCAGTACCATATAACTTAGCCTAACCGGGCTCAAACCACCCGATGGGGGAACGACATTGCCAACCATATAAAGCCTCAAATAGAGCCATCTCGATGCTGGACTGATAATTGTTGTTCTAAGCAAACTCGATCAAAGGCAAAAACTGATCCCACTATCCTCCAAAGTCAATCAAACATGCTCTTAGAATGTCCTCTAATATTTGAACTATACACTCTGATTTCCCGTCGGTCTATAGATGAAATGTTATGCCGAGCTCTACACGGATTCCCAGCTCACTTTGCACGGCTCTCCAGACATGTAAAGTGAACTGAGCGACTCTATCTAATATAATGGAAATAGGCACACCCTGCAACCTAAATATCTCCCGAATATAAAACTTGGGCCAACTTCTCTGAAGTATATGTAGTCACGATCGGAATGAAGAGTGCCGACTTAGTCAACCTATCGATAATGACCCAAACTGCATCAAACTTTCGTAAGGTCCATGGCGTAACTACGAAGTCCATAGTAATGTGATCTCATTTCCACTCAGGTATAGTCATATCCTGAAGTAGGCCACCAGGACTCTGGTGCTCATACTTAACCTACTGGCAATTTAAGCACCTAGCCACATACTCAACTATGTCTTTCTTCATCTGCCACCACCAATAATGCTGTCTCAGGTCATGATACATCTTCATAGCACCTGGATGAATAGAATATCGATAATTGTGAGTCTTCACTAGAATCATCTCCCTCAAGCCGTTGATATTAGGAACACGTAGGTGACCATGTAGTCACAGAACACTATCCTCTCCAATAGAAACCTCCTCGGCACCGGCCACCTGTAGCACCGTCTCTCTAAGAACTGCCAAATGTGGATCAACAAACTGTCGAGCCTTGATCTACCCTAATAAAAAAGACTAGGTAACAACACATGCAAGAACTCGGCTGGGATCTGAAATGTCTATCCTCATAAGTCTGTTAGCCAAAGACTGAATGTCGAAAGCTAGTGGCCTTTTCTCTGCTGAAATGAATGCCAAGCTACCCATACTCTCTGCCTTCCTGCTTAAGGCATCCGCGACCACATTTGCCTTGCCTGGATGATAAAGGATGGTGATGTCATAATCCTTCAGTAACTCAATCTATATACACTGCCTAAAATTGATATCACTTTGCTTGAACAAATATTGTAATAAGTGATGATCATTATAAAGCTCACATGATACCCCATACAGATAATGCCTCCATATTTTAAGAGTATGAACAATCGCGGCCAACTCCAAATTGTGTGCAGGGTAATATTTCTCATGAATATTCAGCTATCGTGAAACATATACAATAACTCGTCCCTCCTGCATCAAGACAGAACCCAAGACAACGCGTGAAGCATCACAATAAACCGTACACATCTCCGAACTGGAAGGCAACACTAGAACTAGTGGTGTAGTCAAAGCTGTCTTGAGCTTCTGAAAGCTCGACTCACAATCATTGGACCAACAAAATGGAGCACTCTTCTAGGTCAATCTAGTTAGAGGTGCCGCAGATAATGGAAAGCCCTGCACAAACCAACGATAATAAATTGCTAACCCCAGGAAACTCAAGATCTCAGTCACTAAAGTGGGACGTGGCCAACTCTGAACTTCCTCAATCTTTTTGGGATCCACCTTAATACTCTCTCCTGATACAACATGTCCCAAGAATGCCACCGACTCTAGCCAAAACTCACACTTGGAGAACTTAGCATATAGCTTCTATTCTCGCAATGTCTGAAGCACCACTCTCAAATGTTGCTTGTGCTCCCCCATGCTATGTGAGTAAGTCAAGATGTCATCAATGAAAACAATAACAAAGGAATCAGTATAAGGCCTGAACACCCGATTCTTCAAATCCATAAATAATATTGGGGCATTAGTCGACATCACTAGAAACTCATAATGTCCATATCTAGTACGGAAGGCAGTTCTCGGAACATCTGAGTCCCGTATCTTCAACTGATGGTATTCCTATCTCAAGTCGATCTTAGACAACACCCTGCCACCCTGAAACTGTAAAAGAAATCATCAATATGCGGCAATGGGTACTTGTTCTTGACGGTAACTTTGTTCAACTGGCGGCAATCAATGCACATCTGCATAGTCCATCTTTCTTCTTCATAAATAACACTGGTGCACCCCAAGGTGATATACTTGGTCTGAAAAACCCCTTTTCTAATAACTCCTCAAGCCAATCTTTTAGCTTTTTCGGAGCCATACGATACGGTGGGATCGATATTGGCTGGGTACTTGAAGCCAAATCAATACAAAAATCTATATCACGATCTGGCGGCATGCTTGCAAGGTTAGAAGGAAACACATCGGCGAACTCTCGGGCTTTTGGCACTGCATCAATCGTCAGAGACTCTGTGGTGGTGTCCCGAACATAATCTGGATAAGCCAAACCCCTTTTTGATCATATGTCGAGCCTTTAAAAAAGAGATAAGCTGACTAGATGTACTAACAGAGGAACCCTTACACTCCAATCTCGGAACTCTATTCTTGATAAAGTAACAATCTTGGCATGACAATTAAGGATGTCGTAATATGAGGATAACCAGTCCATGCCCAGGATGACCTCAAAGTCGATCATGTTAAGTAACAGACGGTCCACTCTAGTCTCATAACCACAGAATGACTATACATGACCGGTAGATCTGATCCAAGGACTCACAAGGAATATCCAGAAAATGAGCAAACATAGATGGCACATATAAATAGGTAGACCCTGGATCAAATAGTACCGAATTATCCCTACCTCAGATAGAAATAATACTTGTGACACAGCATCTGAGGCCACTGCATCTGGTCTGGCCGAAAAAGCATAGAATCTAGCTGGAGCGCCGCTGGCTAGCCTCCCCCTGAAAGGACAATAGCTAAGTACATATTTTTATGTACTCATGCTATACTTCTGTACTTGATTGTACAGGATTTGAGACAGTTGCATCTGGCCACCAGTACGACACATAGATTGACTCCCCAGCTCGAGAATTTTTGGTGAGTTGCCTTTTTGAGCCATTCTGCAGCAGCTGGAGTCTCTCTTATGATTTTATTTTTTGTCTATTTCCTTTTAGACAATAAGCTAAAAATATTTTACATATTCTACTAGATGTTCCACATACTTGTGATACCAGGTCTCAGCACATACATTAGTAGACTTATGGTTTTAATTTGCTTACATGATTACGATTCGTACTTACGGGATAAAATGCAAAATAAGATAAATGGATTAGTAATACATAGATTAACACCATTAGATAACAAAAATAATCCTTCGTATTTTGAAAGGCAAAATACATTATTTACCCCCTCAACAGTGGACCAATTTGGACTTGTGAATGAAAATCACATTACACACTCAATCTTTCCAAAGTATATCTAATACACACTAGTTTGCCCACGTGAACAGTGCATATTTTTTCCAACAAATGAGCCGCGTGAACAACGAATTTTTGTGTTAAATGTCAATTTTTAGTTTTTAAAATTTTTAAATTAAGTCATCTTCATCCTTCATTAAAAAGATTCTACCATGGCTGCTCTTTGAGACCTTGACAATTAGACCCATTTCTCTCCACCACATGATCTCCTTCTTCTCAAATAAATCCACCATGATTGCTCATATTTCTTCTAGTTGATTAGATTTTAGTTTTTTTATAGATGTTTTGGTGAGAAATTGTGATTAGATTCAGTAATTAAGCTTTTTAGCTCCCCCATCCATTAAAGCTTGCCTCAAGTTTTTGCATAGAAGATTTTTTTTTTTGTGTAGACTCTTAGCTTGAGCTTTTGTTGTGGCAAAGTCCAATTTTTCGAATAAAATTTCTAACTATTAAATCTTAGCTCAACCTTTTGTACATAAGCACATTATTTAATTTTATTAATGGATGAATTTTTAAATAACTGAATTGTAAGGTTCTTAGTCTTCTTTTCTAAGATATATACTTTTGTATGGGTCAAAATGTGACCTCGAGATAATTAACGAAATTAATTATACCCTAAGCCTATTCGGAGTTAATAAGTGATATGACTACTCATTAATTGTCGTGCATGATCATCGGCTGACTCACTCGTTAAGGCTACTGCCCATTCACCATCATAGGGACGAGACCTCAACGTAGTCATGACTATTGCTGCCAGCTAACACATATTATACCTATAAATACAAAGAGAAGGAGCCTTGGAAAGGGAGCTGCTTTTTCTCCTTCATCACGATTCTCCAAGAAAAGAGATAACATCATTGTAAGGCTCAGAATCTCTCCATGGAGAGGCATGACAAAGCAATATTATCAATAAAAGATCTGTTCCTTCCTCTTCTTAATAAATATAATTGTCTCGTGTATTTTTCATTTGGTCTTTTGATTATTATGATCCGCTATTATTGGTCCTTGATCTATTTCGATTGTTTTTACGCTTGCAAAGTGTATGATAACTTTGAGCTAAATAATTTGGCGCCGTCTGTGGGGATTTCATAGCAGAATTGCGTCATTTCTTCCTGGGACCAAAAGGAAAGAAACGCCAAAGAACAACCCAGCTCGAAACAAGCTGAAGCGATATATCGGACAAAAGAGACTTGAAGACCTCGAGTCGAGATCCAACTCCTCTGTCACTCCCCTCCCGGATAGTACAAGCAAAGAGAAAAGTAGCCCCTCCCCCCTCGGGGGAAAGAACATCTAAGGTACTCCCATGTCCCCGATGCAAGAACCCGCCGAGAAAGGCGCAAAGACATCTCGAAACCGAGATCCACAATGGGATAACCAATGCGAACTAACCAAGAGAACAACACATAAACCGTGCGAAATCTAAAACCAAAACTTACCGCGAAACGCCACATGCGCATAATGATAGGTCACGCAGGAGAAAAAGTTCAACGAAACCGCCAAGTTCAATTACGGTTGAACAATATCTCAGGCTACGTGCCTTCACCGAAAAGTTCAACCACAAGTTGAACTGGGACTCAGGCTATGCGACTTCGTCAACAAAAACAAATGCTACGTGCCTTCACCGAAAAGTACAATGACAAGTTGAACTGGGACTCAGGCTATGCCCCTTCGTCAACAACAACTCAGGCTACGTGCCTTCACCGAAAAGTTCAACTACAAGTTGAAATGGAACTCAGGCTATGCGCCTTCGTCAGAAACAACTCAGGCTACGTGCCTTCACCTAAAAGTTCCAACTACAAATTGAACTAGGACTCAGGCTATGCGCCTGCGTCAACAAAAACTCAGGCTACCTTCCTTCTTCGAAAAGTTCAACTACAAGTTGAACTGGGACTCAGGCTATGCACCTACATCAATGATAACTAAGGCTACGTGCCTTCACCGAAAAGTTCAACTACAAGCTTAACAAGGACTCAGGCTATGCGCCTTCTTCAACAACAACTCAGGCTACGTGCCTTCACTAAAAAGTTCAACTACAAGTTCAACTACAAGTTGAACCAGGACTCAGGCTATGAGCTTTCGTCAGCAACAAATCAGGCTATGTGCCTTCACAGAAAAGTTCAAGTACAAGTTGAACTGGAACTCAGGCTATGCGCCTTCGTCAGCAACAACTCAGGCTATGTGCCTTCAAAGTTCCAACTACAAATTGCACTGGGCCTCAGGCTATGCGCCTTCGTCAGCAACAACTCAGGCTACGTTCCTTCATCGAAAAGTTCAACTACAAGTTGAACTGGGACTCATGTTATGCGCCTACATCAATGATAACTCAGGCGACGTGCCTTCACCAAAAAGTTCAACTACAAGCTGAACTGGGACTCAGGCTATGCGCCTTCGCCAACAACAACTCAGGCTACGTGCCTTCACTGAAAAGTTCAGCTACAAGTTCAACTACAAGTTGAACTGGGACACAGGCTATGAGCCTTTGTCAGCAACAACTCAGGCTACGTGCCTTCACAGAAAAGTTCAACTACAAGTTGAACTGGGACTCAAGCTATGCGCCTTCATTAGTAACAACTCAGGCTACGTGCCTTCACTGATAAATTCCAACTACAAGTTGAACTGACACTAAGGCTATGCACCTTCATCAGCAACAACTCAGGCTACATGCCTTCACCGAAAACTTCCAACTACAAGTTGAACTGGGACTCAGGCTATGGGCCTTCGTCAGCAACAACTCAGGCTACGTGCCTTCACTGAAAATTTCAACCACAAGTTGAACTGGGAACAACAACTCAGGCTACGTGCCTTAACCGAAAAGTTCAACTACAAGCTGAACTGGGACTCAGGCTATGCGCATTCGTCAACAACAACTTAGGCTACGTGCCTTCACCGAAAAGTTCCAACTACAAACTGAACTGGGACTCAGGCTATGCGCCTTCGTCAGCAACAACTCATGCTAGGTGCCTTCACCGAAAAGTTCAACTACAAGTTGAACTGGGACTCAGGCTATGCGCCTTCGTCAGCAACAACTCAGGCTACGTGCCTTTACCAAAAATTTCTAACTACAAGTTGAACTGGGACTCAGGCTATGCGCCTTCGTCAACAACAACTCAAGCTACGTGCATTCACCGAAAAGTTTAACCACAAGTTGAACTGGGACTCAGGCTATGTGCCTTCGTCAACAACAACTTCGGCTACTGCCTTTACTGAAAAGTTCAACTACAGGTTGAATTGGTACTCAGGCTATGCGTCTTCGCCACTAACAACTCAGGCTACATGCCATCATAAAAAAGATCCAACTACAAGTTGAACTCGGACTCAGGCTATGCGCCTTCGTGAACAATAACTCAAGCTACATGCCTTCACCGAAAAGTTCAACAACAAGTTGAACTGGGACTCAGGCTATGCGCCTTCGTCAACGACAACTCAGGCTACGTGCCTTCACCGAAAAGTTCAACCACGAGTTGAACTGGGACTCAGGCTATGCGCCTTCGTCAACAACAACTCAGGCTACATGCCTTCACTGAAAAGTTCAACTACAAGCTGAACCAGGACTCAGGCGGTGCGCCGTTGTCAACAAAAAATTGCAACGTTCAACCACGGTTGAACAACAACTCAGGCTACGTGCCTTTATCGAAAAGTTCAAACTACAAGTTGAATTGGCACTCAGGCTAGGCGCCTTCGTCAACAACAACTCAGGCTACGTGCCTTCACCAAAAAGTTCAACTACAAGCTAAACCGGGACTCAGGCTGTGCGCCCTTGTTAACAAAAAATTACAACGTTCAACCACGGTTGAACAACAACTCAGGCTACGTGCCTTCACCAAAAAGTTCAAACTACAAGTTGAACTGGGACTCAGGCTGTGCGTCTTCGTCAACAACAACTCAGGTTACGTGCCTTCACCAAAAAGTTCAAGTACAAGCTAAACCGAGACTCATGTTGTGCGCCCTCGTCAACAAAAAATTGCAATGTTCAACCACGGTTGAACAACAACTCAGGCTACGTTCCTTCGCCGAAAAGTTCAAACTACAAGTTGAACTGGGACTCAGGCTTTGCGCCTTCGTCAACAACAACTCACGCTACGTGCCTTAATCGAAAAGTTTGACTACAAGTTGAACTGGGACTCAGGTTGTGCGCCTTCGTCAACAAAAATTTCAATGACCAACCACGGTTAAAAAATAACTCAAGTTACGTTCCGTCACTGAAAAGTTCAACTACAAGTCGAACTGAGATCCATGCCATATGCCTTCACCATCACAAACCCAACCTCGTTCAAACAACAAAGCCGAATGCCTTCGTCATCACGTCAAAAAAGCAACGGGTGAAGAAGTGAGTTAAATCTCCGTCACCAAACTCGGTTATTCAAGTAAGTATGACCAACTCTAGTTAAAATTCGGACCCCATAAAGTTTGGCCCCGGTCAAAATACAAGGCCGCATTTCCTACCACCGCAACCAATAGTTCGACCACGCCCGAACTGGGGCTAAGGATGAGTGCCACTATCGCCAAACAACAACTTGTTTACATCAGGTAAAAAAGTAGCGATAAACAAAAAGCACTCAATCACGGCCAAGGCCGTTATCGCTAAAATAGCTGATCTAGTCTATGACTAAAGCTAGCAAGCAACTCGCTGACGGTCGAAGGCACCTGAGCCAACATTATCATGGCCAAGGCCATCGCTACCATCACAGTCAAAGACATGAGAAAGGTACAAAACAAACACTTTTCAGAACAGAGGAATATAAAATTGCATATATTTACATCTTCAATTACAACGGGTCATCCCCACTTACACCCGACCAAGGCCGGTAAATAAAAAGAAAAAAAAAGTCGAACGGCGACAAGAACTAGAAAAACAAAATAAAACCAACACTTAAAAAAGTTTTTCACTCGGAGCTACCCGCACCACCATCAATACCGCTAGCACCCTCGGCACCATCGTCAGCTCCTGGAGTAGACGGGTCAGATCCGCAATCGACACCAGGCCTCACGAGCCTTTTGACGCTCTTTCTCATAAGAGGTTTCAAGCACAATGTCGGCCTCCCACAATATCTTGTACACATCGAGCTGAGCCTCGGCAAACATCCACAGGTCGCGAGCCGGGCCAAAAGAGGCAGCCTGATCCCTCAGATGCTGATTCTCGGCCTCTAAGACCGTAATCTGATCCTCCACAGTCTGGGCATCCCGTTTATAAATGCCAATGTGTTCCTTCAACGCTCCCTCTCGAAAGGCCGCAATGGCCCTCTCCAGCTCCCGTTCCTGTTCAGGGACACGGTCCGCCGTCTCCAGCGTCTCGACCCTCGATACGACATTCCTTGCCTGCAGCCTCAAGGCAGCAACCTCGGTCCCCAAAGCAGCCACCTGCTTGTTCAAAGCTTCAAGGGCCTCTGCCGCCCTAGCCTGATCTTGGCATAACTTCTCAGCAGCAGCCTGCCTCTCAGCCTCCGTCTCCTCGTCTTTACGACGAAGCTACTCATCAAGAGTGTTAACCCTACCAACGGCCTACTCTATTTAAATCTCCCACCTCGCCAGCTCCTCAACAAGGTCCCGATTTTGAGGGTCGTTCCTTGTATGCTCACGCATCTCGCAGCACTGGACCCGGTAACGACGATATTTCCACAGCACCCGCAAGCAAATCCTTAAGCGGGTGTTTGCTCGGCGGATGCCCTCCACCTCAAACAAGTAGAGCTGGAAGAACAAAGCAGTAATCAGAATAGAAAGGCAGACAAAGTAACGCAAAGAAAAAGATGAGCTAAAAATCACTACACTTACCTTCAAGCTCTGCGCGGCCACCTCGCCCATCAACTCAACATCTAAAATGCCCCGCAACAACGTACTCTCCGCCTTTGAGCACAGCACCCCAAATAATGGTACCAAATTCTTCTTTTGAAGCAGCAAGTTCTGCTCCGTTGGGATCTCGACATAACGAATCCGCCCTTCGGCGCGCACCTTTGTGTGGGTGTGACCGTCCTGAAGCATGCGGGCGACGTCAGGATCCAGGTCGGACTTAGAGTCTGACCCTTCACCCACGGCGCCCCTCTCTCCGCCTGCCGATCAGAAAGTTGAGGCTCCCGCCAACACCGTGGCGCATAATTCTCCAACCAATGCAGTTGTTGAGGAACCGTCTCCCCTCTCAACAACCGAAAATGATAATTGAATCGTCGAAGCGGTAGTGTCACCTTGGCCTGAGCTAACCGGGGCAACCCCCACTGAATACTCGCCCTCAAGGGCAGGCGCCACCGCTGGACTCTCCTCCACGTCCGATGGCGGAGAGTCCAAGTTTATCACCACCGGAGCCAGCGTAAATGCAACCCTTTGCCTCACCAGTGGCTTGTCATATTCCTCCTCGTTCTCGCTCGAAGCCACCTCCTCCCTGGGGCGTACGATCCTCGAAGGCTCCTCGACCCGAGGTGCAGATCGTGTTGGGGAATGGGGTGCCGAGGATTCAACCGAAGCCACCCTTGGCACTGGAGGAGGTGCCAGCATTGTTACAAGTCTCACAGTCGCGCCCGGCCTATGAAAAGCCAATTGAGCCGCCCTCACACGGCGCGCCCTCCCTAATCAAAGGAGAAACAAAGGTAAAAAAGAATCAAACAAGAATAAAACAAAGATAGAACGAAGCTAGAATTCTCACCCGAAGCAGGCCTGCTACCGTGCCTTTCCCAGAAGGACGACCACGTGCGAGTCCCTACTGTATGAGGGAGCACGGCTTCAACCCATTCGCGAATGCTGGGAAGTGGAGCCGACGACAGTCGTTTAGCTATGAAAAAGAGGAAAGGTTAGCACTTATCAAGACAAAACAAAAAAAATGGAATGAGGAAACAAACGAAGAGAAAGACTTACGTGTATGGTTCCACGCCTCTGGGAATCTAGTGGCACACGCCACAAGATGTTCAGTCCTGATGTAGAAGAAGTTTTCATAAGTATGAGGCTCGACCGCATCATCCAACTCTGCGGTCAAGCCCCTCGCCCCGCGAGGGATGGCCCAAATCTTCGTACCACGGACCCTCTGAGGAGCGTAGAAGGTCAATACGTGCCGCAGCGTGACCTCTCTATGGGCCAGCTCAACATATTTGATAAGCATGGCAAAAGCTTGTAAAAGGAAGGAACGAGTTGGCCAGGACATACTTTGTAGTAATTTAAAAAATCCACCACCAACATCAGAAGGGGGATCCTAAACCCCAACCTAAAAGGATAAGCGTAAAAAATGCAGTACCCCCTACGGTCAGTATGGACCCTCTCCTCACGCCTAGCAAGGGATATATCGACAAAGTGGGGAATACAACACTGCACCCACAATGGCCAATACCCACCTCCCCCATCAGTGGGGCCTCGTCCATGTTATCCCCCCCTCGTCGGTGGTAAAATCAGTTGTCGGGCCTCCGGGCAAGGACAAAATATCAGCCACCGATGAGACTCCCTCGATTTCTGCCGATTCAGCGACTCTGATGCCGGTAGACGATCCTTCAACAGCCAGAATAATTGCCAGAGCAAGGGTAGCACGAGAACTGCTTGCCATTTTTTGATGTATAAACGAGAATAGAATGAGATTCGTGAAAAGAAAAGCGAAGATGGTGTCGAACGAAGAATTACAACGAACAAAAGAGAAGATGAACTGATAGACAGGAAGTTTCTCCAGAAATCTCACTTAGACAATAGATGGAAACGTAAGAGATGAATGACACAACCCCTCATTTATAGGCAATACCAGTGGATATTTTGAATTCCAAAAACTATCATTAACTGCATGGCCAACCGCAAAATGGTTCGGTTCCATAGAAACGTGCGTCATTATGATGAGCACCACGAAACGGCTCTTCACTCGCAAACTAACGCTTTACCTTCATAACGGTTACAATGACCTGAGGTTACCAAAAAGATGTTCCATACACCTGCGAACTTTGGACGCTGCTAAGTTACGTGCCAGGCGCATCCGTACTATTTTCAGCCATACGGCATACATATCGACCATCTGAGATAGGTTAACATCTTACAAGGCCACCCATAGTGTTAAGGCTACAGAAAGCTCCAGTAAATAAACGGCTAAGGCCGCCCACAGTGTTAAGGCTACGGCCATCTCCAATAAATAAACGGCTAAGGCCGCCCACAGTGTTAAGGCTAAGACAATCTCCAGTAAATAAACGGCTACGGCCTCCCATAGTGTTAAGGCAATGACTATCTCCAGTAAATAAACGACTAAGGTCGCCCACAGTGTTAAGGCTATGGCCATCTCCAGTAAGTAAGCGGCTAAGGCTGCCCACAATGTTAGGGCTATAGCCATCTCCAGTAATTAAGCGGCTAAGGTCGTCCATAGTATCAAGGCTATAGCCATTCCCAATGAATAACTGGCTATGGCCATCCTCAACATGCATGCAAACGATTCGATTACGGTCGAAATCACTCGTATGGTCAAGGCCATCAACACCAAAAGGCTGAAACCATCCACTTAAACGGCACGATCTCCCACGTAAAAACGGCTAAGGCCATTATTGACCTCAACCGGAACTATGCCCGAAAAAGTCTGCTCATCAATCCCGGTCGAGGACCGACCTCGATGAGCGGAGGGGCTAACTATATGGGTCAAAATGTGACCTCGAGATAATTAACGAAATTAATTATACCCTAAGCCTACTCAGAGTTAATAAGTGATATGGCCACGCATTAATCGTCGTGTTTGATCATCGGCTGACTCACTCGTTAAGGCTACAGACCATTCACCATCATAGGGGCGAGACCTCGGCGTAGTCATGACTATCGCTGCCAGCTCACACATCTTGTACCAATAAATACAAAGAGAAGGAGCCCCATCACGATTCTCCAAGAAAAGAGAGAACATCATTGTAAGGCTCTGAACCTCTCCATGGAGAGGCAGAC
Source organism: Nicotiana benthamiana (assembly GCA_034376525.1). Lineage (NCBI taxonomy): Eukaryota > Viridiplantae > Streptophyta > Magnoliopsida > Solanales > Solanaceae > Nicotiana > Nicotiana benthamiana. The sequence continues at coordinate 78,735,259 of CM067329.1, forward strand.
CAAAGCAATATTATCAATAAAATATCTCTTCCTTCCTCTCCTTAATAAATATCATCTGTCTCGCGTATTTTTTATTTGGTCTTTTGATTATTACGATCTGCTATGGTTGGCCCTTGATCTATTTCAATTGTTTTTAGGCTTGCAAAGTGTATGATAACTTTGAGCTAAATAACTTTCTTCCTTATTATTATAAATTCATTGCTTCAGTTGTGGAGTCGAAATGGCACAAAATAGAAAATTGAAACATAGTAATGGCGTTTAATATGGCTGAACTTTTACAGAAGAGAAATGGAAAATGAGTTGGGTGTGAGCTCAAAATTTCTGATTCAATTTCAATAGAAAGATGGATTTTTGGGTGTGTTTCTGGTGATTCTGGTTAGTTAATGGGGGCTTTGACATTAAATTAAAGGCGGGGGAAGAGGCTATGGTGGCTGATGGTGAAGAGAGGAGATGGACGACATCCATGGTGGTTTAGAACTTTAGATGGGGAAGATGAGGGGTATAATTGTAATTTTAATTATTTTATTTTTTATTAAAAATAATCACACGTGTTATTGTTTGATTGGTAAGCAAGAGGGGTTGCTCTGATGGTAAGCAACCCCCACTTCCAACCGAGAGGTTGTGAGTTCGAGTCTCCCCAAGAGCAAGGTGGGAAGTTCTTGGAGGGAAGGATGTCGGGAGTCTATTTGGAAACAACCTCTCTACCCTAGGGTAGGGGTAAGGTCTGCGTACACACTACCTTCCCCAGACCCCACTAAGTGGGATTATACTGGGTTGTTGTTGTTATTGTTTGATTGGTGTGTGATATTACACATATTCTGAAAAACTAATCAAGAAAAAAGTTGTGTGTATTAGATACACTTTGGAAAGATTGAATGTGTAATATAATTTTTATCTGCAAAAAGTGTAACAGGGATTTGGTCCATAATTTCGGGGTAACTTATGTATTTTGCTTATTTTGAAATTTACACATATGACAAACCAAGCATTCAATAATCAGTAATTTCTAAATTACAATTCGTTTATTACTAATCCTACATTATTAAAACAAGCTAGGAAATGCTTTTGAATTGTTTATTAACACGTGCAATACACTGGTCAACGGTGCCAGTCTTTTAGACATTGAAAGGAGTTTAATCTTGGAGCAGCCAACGCATTTGGATCTTTTGGGAAAGTAGTGGTCATTCCTTTGACATCCATTCTATAAAGTGAGCTTCATACTAAACAGATATTCTCATAGCTTTCACAAAAAAAATGTCTGTTCTTGCCATTCTATCCATTTGTTTGTGCATGATATTGTCCAACTTCAATGGGAATATTACTGAGGCAAAAACATTTTCATTTAAGGAAATAACTATCAATGATATTCAAATAGCTTTCAAGCAAAACAGACTGAGCTCAAGGCAACTTGTTGAGTACTATCTAGGCCAAATTCAAAGAGCTAATCCAGTTCTTAAAGGAATCATAGAAGTGAATCCAGATGCACTATATCTAGCAGGTATGAGTCAAATAACTTTTGGACGGGTTAATGACTTGTCAACGTTCATCCATTTTGACCTGTCCAAAATTCAATCGATTTGACACTCCTAGCTACTTGCAGATAAAGCTGACCAAGAACGTAAAGCGAAGACGCCAAAATCATTATCCAGGCTACACGGTATCCCTGTTCTTGTTAAGGACAACATTGCAACTAAGGATAAGCTTAACACAACAGCTGGATCTTTAGCTCTTCTTGGATCCATCGTACCACAAGATGCTGGTGTAGTAAAGAAGTTGAGGAAAGTTGGGGCTATCATACTTGGCAAGGCAACTATGACTGAATGGGCTGCTTTTAGATCTGGAGAGTTGCCTAGTGGCTGGAATGGTAGACTTGGCCAAGCTCTGGTAAGTCATAGGCCAAATAAATCTTGATTTGTCGGAAGTGGTAAATGTGCGGGTTGGGCCAAATTTGTGTGATTAAAATGAGTCAAATCATAAGTCGCACATTCAAAATTTACTGAGCTATATTAAGATGGGACATATAATGGGTCATAACCAATCCGCCCAACTTCCCTCCTTTTCTAATTAGGAATCAGTCTTTTGAAAATAATAGTATGAAAGACTAATTTTTTCCTTAAATTATTAATAGTTATGTTCTTCCAAATTTACACAATTCCAATCTTTAAATTTGATTATGATGAAACCCGTTTGATTTTAAGTTCCATTTTTACCCGTCGGGTTGCACTAATGTGCTATTTTAATCAGTTTTGGCCCCATTATTTGATAGATCATTTCGGGCTCAATTCCATAGGTCTAGAGTAGGGGGGACAAATGGGCGGGCCAAATCGGATATAAGCGGGTACTTTTAAAAAAATGGATAAAATATCCGACCCGACACGTATTTGAGACAGATAAATAAGAGTTAATCCGGCAGATAATATGGATATCCATATTATACATGGCTTCTTAAATATGATAACTTATGAGAGAATTCCTAATCTTCCAAACTTGAGGAACTCCAATTTGAGAATGTAAAAGTTAAACACATTAGTTATCCATTTGGTTAACCATTTTTTAAGTGGATAATATGATTCTTTATTCATATTTGACCCATTTTTAAATGGTTAATTATCCAACCCATTTTTTTAATGGATAATATGGGTGTATAACTGTTTTCTTTTAACTATTTTGCCACCTCTAGTCTAGAGGAGGATCCAAAATTTAAGCTCTATTCGTTTAATCTTTAAGGTTCCTATCATTAAACTATTTGTATTTATAAAGTTGCACATAAATTTATAGTTCGCGTCAAAGATATTTGATTTAAATGAACATGGTACTGATACATTGCATCCGCATCTGCGTAGGCAGTAGGTCAAGACAGTAAATAAGTCATAGTCCAACTTGTTTAAACTTGAACAGATTGTTAAAATAGATTGATTTTGCCACCTATGTGATTTCTTAAGGTGCAAAAGATGGGTATATAATTTGACTAAAAAGAGTTTACTCATGTTATTCAGAATCCTTATGTAGCAAGTGCTGATCCATCAGGATCAAGCACTGGTTCAGCAACATCAGTAGCAGCTAACATGGCAGCAGTAGCACTGGGGACAGAAACAGCAGGCTCCATTCTATCTCCGTCAAGTGCTAATTCTGTTGTTGGAATCAAACCAACTGTAGGCCTCACCAGCAGGGCCGGCGTTGTCCCAATTTCACATAGGCAAGACACTGTTGGGTATGTACAAATTTAAATCATAGGTCTCTGTAAAGCATGCACCTTTTTTGTACTCCTACATTTTTGGATAGTTTTCTCCCTTTTTTTTTCTCTCTTCGCGAAACTATTCAATGCCACATTTTGGAACAAATGTGATAATTTGATGGGTAAAATAGTGGTGGCAAAATGATTGAAACAAAACGGTTAGCCACCTATATTATCAATTAAAAAATGGGTTGAGTAATAAACTTTTTAAAAACGGGTCAAATATGGATAAGAACCATATTATCCATTTAGAAAATAGATAACCAATGAGTTTAACTTTTACATTTGTGAAGCCTCAAATTGGGGGTTCTTCAAGTTAGGAGATTAAAAATTCTCCCAAAAGTGATCATATGCAAGAAGTAAGATATAATATGGTTAATATGGTTACCCATATTATCCGCCGGCAGAGGCGGATCCAGAATTTTAGCAGGATGGGTGCACTATTAAGAAGGGGTGAATCCAGAATATAAATTTTACGCGTTCAACCTTTAGTTCTTATGATTACGTACCCATTGCACTTTTGGATTATAAGTTCAAAATTCTTATTTTTAAAAAACTTACATCTATATCTTTTTTTCATGTTGAAAATATTGAGCTCGGTTGAACCCATTGACTATATGCTACATCATACACTGCTACTAATCTTAATATACACATTTTGCTTAATCATATAAGATTTTACAGTGACAAAAGAAGAATAGGAGTCTCAATGTGTGAAAATTTTGAAAGAATAAACCAAACAAAAATACTTAATTAATATGCAAAAATAACACCAGACACGCCCATTTCCCATGAGCGTTTACTTCTAGAAAAAAACAACACCATTGACATGAGATTTAAACTCATAAGCTCACCTAGAGAGGTACACCAAATAACTACCACATTATATAATACGTTGAGCATACCGCACACATATATTTAAATATTTTTTAGAAAAAATATAACATCACCATACATGATTTAGGACGGGGAGCATGGGTTCCCATGCCCCATGAAACCTCCTCTGAATACGCCCCTGTCCGCGGGTAACCCATTTTTTATCCCTATTAAATATGTATCAGGTTATTTATCCGTTATTTTATTATCCGTTTTCGACCCAAACCTGCCCGTTTGCCACTCTTAGGGTAAAATGAGAATACTTTCTTTCCGTGGCGGATCCGCAGCAGTGTCCAGATGTGGCATCGTTGCCTCTTCTTGTTGAGGGTCCTCTGGAACTGCAAAGGAATCAGAGTAACTAGGTGAATTAGGTCATTTCACTAGCACAACTAGTAAAAATGAGCTAGCTAAGCAAACCTTCTTTACTCACCTCAACAAAAAATGATATCTTTCTCCTTTTCGTGCCATAATACTAAGGTACGTAAGCGTCCAACTCTCAGTCAGGAGCTACTGCTTCAAGAATTCAGGAATTAGGCGTTGTAAGTTCTGAGTTAAGAAAGTGAATTTTGAAATATGTATATCTACCTCTATCTGTTCTAATTTTCTGCACATATCTATAAGTTAGACTCCGAACCTCTATATTCTTTCGAATCTGCCAACTCGCGCTTGGATCCACCAATACTTGCTTTACAAGCAAAACATTCGCTCTTTTGTAGAACATCCGCTAAATTAAGTCTGTGATCTCCCAATTTATCTATTTAAGTGAGTGAAAGAGAAAGAAGAATAAAAAGATGATGTTTTAGATAATGAGAAGAAATTAGTTTATACCGTAGGATAATCTCCTATAGTTTATATTGAAGATGCTTTTGTTTAGTGTGTTTTTCTGCATTGAACAGGCCAATTTGCAGGACAGTATCTGATGCTGTTGAGGTTCTTGAAGCCATCGTTGGTTTCGATCAAGATGACTCACCTGCAACGAAACAGGCTTCCACTTACATTCCTCGTGGTGGATACCGGCAATTTCTTAAGGCTGATGGGCTCAGAGGTAAGAGATTGGGAATTACAAAGGACCTTTTTAGCTCAGATGATATCAAAGCTAATCAGCGCCATTTTAAAACATTAAGGTAATCTGTTTATTCTCACTAGCATTTCTATAGTTTACTACTGTTAATATCCTAATAGCAATGCTCGTATTTCTGGGATGAATTGAAGGCAAAAAGGAGCATTGTTAGTTGACAACCTGGAAATACCTAACATCAACTTGGTCTACACTGCTATGTTTGATGCTCAAGACATAGCACTGACCGCCGAATTCAAGATGGACCTAAATGCATACCTTAAAAAGTTAGTCCACTCTCGAGTCCGATCCTTGGCAGATGTTATAGCCTTCAACAAGATTTCAGCTTCGGTATGTACTGTCAATCAATTAACACCTCAGTATTAAACAATGTTCAGGTTAGTTGTACGAATCCTTGTAACTAGTCTGTTATACTCGGGCCAAATGCATTCAAATTCTGTTCATAGATTATTCGGCTTTTAGGACTAGACGTTTTCCTTTTAAATTCCTCAATTCCTACTGTGGAATTCAAGTCTCTAAGCAAACTAAAAGACTCATAGTAAACAGTGGACCTGAGATAAGTGCAACAACCTCAGCTAAGGTTTTATCCAACTATTATCAATATCACCTATATGAGTCCCTCGTTCATATACGATCTTAGTTATTCCTGTCAAACCATCTTACACGACCTTCTCTATATTGCGCCCTCTCTTAGATGTAATCATTTCTAGCTTTATTTAATCTTATATGTCTGAGCATTCATCTTATTATTGAATCACCTACCACATTTATTATGTGGATATATTGGGCCTCAAGAGGCCAAAGCTAGCCGCTCTCACCATCATTCCATATTGGCTAACACTGATTTTGTTTCTCAATGATATTTAGGTTTCAAAACAACTTAGGTATAAGGTCTTTTTATCTCTCCACTAATAGACACCTACAGACTTAACAGGTTAACTCACTGGTAGTCTTATTTCAGATTTTGAACCTAACATAGTTCTATTCTTTCTTACTCTACATAATGTATGCGAATATTTACTCAAAAATATTATCGCCTGCCCACCCTGCAAAAAGGCAAAAAATCCACATATGACTTAACATGTTAGTCACATATATCGTGTTTTCATTCTCTTTTCGTTCTTTTTTGGTGTTAATGTAGGAAAACGTCAAAAAGTTTGGTCAAGATACTATGTTGGAAGCTGAGAAAACAAACGGAATAGGAAAACTGGAAAGGGAAGCACTGAAGAACATAACAAAAGCATGCAAATATGGGTTTGAGAAGATGATGAAAGATAATAAATTAGATGCTTTGATAACACCTGGTGCAGGCATTGCTAGTCTTCTCGCAATTGGTGGTTATCCGGGGATCAATGTACCTGCTGGTTATGATAAAAATGGAGTTCCATTTGGGATTTCCTTTGGTGGACTAAAGGGTTCTGAACCTACACTCATTGAGATTGCATATGGCTTTGAACAAGCAACTCATATTAGGAAGCCCCCTCCTTCACATCCTCGCTAGGAATTACATATTCAATTTCAATCTAAAATGTATCCACGTCTCAAGTAATATTATCTTCATCTATCTGCAGTTTTACCAAGCAAGAGCTATTTTAAAATAGAAATCACATGCTTTTGTGGAATCTCGCAACCATCATCCTATAGCAAAAGAAATTATCAAAAGCTGTAGCGACATTGTTCCATATCCCCACCCTCTGAATCGCGGATTCTAGCACAAGGATAACTGTAGAAATGAATTACTGCTACGTAACAGAGTCAGGGTGGATATGTACTTTCCAAATGTATCGTTTTTTCTCCATTCTTTGTATTGTTTTTTTCTTGGTTGTTATTGCTATGTGCTTCAGGATTGTGTCACTGTGTGAACATGGAATGACTCATGGCAAGGGTTGTCTTCTGCTTCCCTTTTGTGGCTCAATTCATTTTTTTTGTGCATGATATTGTCCAACTTCAATGGGGATATTACTGAGGCAAAAACATTCTCATTTAAGGAAATAACTGTCAATGATATTCAAATAGCTTTCAAGCAAAACAGATAGAGCTCAAGGCAACTTGTTGAATACTATCTAGGCCAAATTCGAAGAGCTAATCGAGTTCTTAAAGGAATCATTGAAGTGAATCCAGATGCACTATATATAGAAAGTATGAGTCATTTAACTTTTGACGGGTTAATGACTTGTCAGCATTTATTAATTTTAGTTATGTTTAATGCAATATTATCTTTCTCACCAAAAAAAAAATTATTAATTGAGTCCATTTTGACCCGTCTAAATTCAACCGATTTGACACTCCTACTTGCGGATAAAGCTGACCAAGAATGTAAAGTAAAGATGCCAAAATCACTATCCAGCAGAAGAGGATCTAGCTCACGACCTACGGGTTTAATTGAACTAATAACTATAATACGTGGCCTAGATTATTATATGTAAAAGATCATCAAAGTCTCAACAAATATTATTTTCTGATCCCATAATTTTTAATGTGTATTGGGTTCAAGGGTAAAAACAAAAATATTGAACCTATCAAAGATAAATTTTGGATCCGTCTGTGCTATCCGGCGACATGGTATCCCAGTTCTTGTCAAGGATAATGTTGCAACCAAGGATAAGCATAACACGACAGCTGGATTGGTGTAGTCAAGAAGTTGGGGCTATCATACTTGGCAAGGCAACTATGACTAAGTGGGCTGCTTTCAGATTTGGAAGCTTAACTAGTGGTTGGAATGGTAGATTTGGCCAAGCTGTATTGCGTTATAGGTAAGGGTGTCTAACGGGTGGGCCGGCCCGAGCTGGATAGGGAAATTATTGAACCGTACGGGTTTGGAATCGGGCCGATTATAGGTTAGGGGTCACCGAACTTAACAGATTAGGGTTCAACCGGATAAAAAAATGAGTTGTACTGGTTACGGGTTTAAGGGGTTGGGTCGGGCCTGGTTAGAGTAATTTTTAATTTTTTATTGTATTTTATATAACTATTATAGGTTATATTAATATAAAGTAAAAATATAAAGAATACAATGAAGATGAGAATTGCACTTATAAATTTCAAGTGCTACATTTATTTCAAAATTCAAACTTAAAATTAAAAGGCTTACATTTAAAACAAGTAAATTAATGAAAAAAAAAGTAAATTCAAAGGTTTTACATTGCCTTAGTAAGTTCTTCATAATCAATACGAACTGATTGGCCTTCTTCTGGAGTGTTAAATTCAAATGTGTTACCATATGTTAATATATCTCCAAGTTCCTCGTCTTCTGGGCTATCAACATCTTCACGTTCTTGATTTCTTCGTTCCGATCTAATCCAATCTCTAAAAATACTAAAACTTCCAAAGCCTAAGAATGGGCTATTTGTGCAAATATGCGGTTGGGCAACGACTCCAAGGGCCAGAAGACTGTTGCCAAGTGTCAGAAAAAGTCAGGCCCCATTTAAAAAAAGAAAAAGAAAAAGAATGTAGCCGTTATACCGGTTCGGGCCGGTTAACCGATTCTACAGTAAATCCGATTGACCGGGTTTGACCAAGCCGGTTAACCAGTTGCCCCAAGGTAAACAGACAAACCCCCATTGCCCTATTAACCCACCTACCCTGCCCCTTGTACTGATCCAGGCCGATTTCAATTTTAACCGATCTAGGCCGGTTTGAAAGCGGACTGACCCAACCCGTTAGACACTTATTGTTATAGGTCATAAAAAATAAATATTGATTCTTTAGAGGTAGTAAATGTGGGAGTTGGATAAATTTAGGTGAGTCAAATGGGTCAAATAAACAAACATGTCATGACCCAAATCACTAAAAGTTTGCTTGAAGACTAAAATAGGTCAAATTACGGGGGAATCTTCTAAAAGGCGGGGATATGAGGCGAGGAGTTTTACCTTTGACGAGGTAAGATGTAAGCACTGAGATATGAGGCGTAAGTTCCACTGATCTTTAAATTTTACTAATTTCAAAAATTTTAAGATAATAAAGTGACACATAATTCACCATACTATATCATGATAACTAATTATTTGTAAATACTAGCTAATACTGAGCTATTGAATTAATAAGTATCATATTAACATGAAAAATAATATTTAGAAAAATAATTATGAAAAAATTATGGACTAATATAATAAAGACATAACAATAGTTAATAAATAAATACTTTTAAATGATAACTTTATTTAAAATTTACTATCATAGCAATCTTAGCGGATAACGTGCAATAAATTTTATTTTAATTATGACATAAAATACTCTCAACTTAATGATTTATGATTAAGAAAAAAGTAATTTTGAATAGTTAACAACTTATTAAGAAAAATTGAGGATTACAAGGTTAGTTATACATAATTGCATAAAGTTCTATTAGGTGAGCCCAGTACGTAAGGCGTTGGATGTGTCCGCGGCGTATGCCCCAACGACCGATGCGTATGTATCACATAACTAAACTCCACACATAAGCCCAAGGGTATTTTACGAGCGCCCTGTCCCGGAACGAGTCCCGGACGAATCACAATTCTATCTTTTAAAACAGAGATTACGGGTCATAAACCCATCCGACTAATATGACCCAACTTTTGCTGCTTGTTTACTTTGCTTTTTTATATGAAGGCTAATGTTTTTTTTCTAAAATTATTTGTCAAGCTCTTCCAAATTGACATAACTTTTAATTTTCAAGTTTGATTATGATGAAACATGTTTGGGTTTAGGTTCCATTTTGATAAGCTGGGTTGCACTATTTTCATCATTTTTGATCCAGTAATTTGATGGGTCATTTCGAGTTCTAGGCTTCTAGCCCCTTAGGCCAGGTCTATACACGGGTCATAAATCAACTCAATAAATTTGGATAGGTTTGAGCGGGTTTAGCACAAAATAAATCTATTTTGGCACCCTATGATTAGTTTAGAGTTAAGACGCAAAAGACAGGAATGAAAAACGCAGATATAAAGAAACCATTCTTACTTGGACTACAATAATAGACATTCGGCTTAGTTGAAAGGGAATATTGCACGGTGAGGTGGTGCGATGAATTATAAACATTGTCGGTGGTATGGTGCTCAAAATCGAACGTAACCTTTAGCCAAACTGTAAAAGTGATCTAACGGCTTATTGATATCGGATTATCGAATTAACGGTTGATGAATGGATTAAAATTTTACAATTAACACTTTATCAATTAGGGAACAGAGTACTCAATTTTTTAAATAAATCATTAACCCGTAAAAATTGTTATATTCATATTTTTATCCATTGTGAAACAACTTCTTAGCAGCTTCAACTTTATTGTCATCATAATTTATCTTTGGGATAGGACTAGGAAAATCTAAATAGTTCTTGATAGTTTTAAGCTCACTTGAATCATTTAAGTTGGTAACGGAAGCAAAACTATATTCAGAATTTATGTTCTGAATTTCTATTACTGTTTAAGGATCCCCCAATTTGTATTTTAGTTTGTTTATTGTAAAAGAATTGAAAAAAAACTATCACTAACAATGATTGTTTCATTAGCTAATTGGAGTGTAATTGTGATTGGATCGTCTATCTATTGTTTATTATCTTACTTTTTTATTTAATTTTTATTGTTTAGATGATTTAGACGGTAAATCGCCAGATAAATTCGATATTGATCTGCCCGATATCTTATCGATGTGCTAGGGGATAAGTACATTTAAAAGTCGATAAGCCTAACCGCTAAACGTAAATATAAATCCGTTTGCGGATAAGCAGCCCTTGTTGGTGGTACTACTATTAGTCTCACCGAGTGTACATGAGACTAGAAAGTGACAGATTTATAGAATTTTCTTTTAATCGAAATAATATCTTCATTTTTACTGGCATGAAAATTTTCAATACACTTTCATTTAAATGATAAGAAAGAAGGGTTGGTCATATGGTAAGCAACCTCCACTTTCAATCAAGAAGTTGTGAGTTTGAGTCTCCCCAGAAGCAAGGTGAGAAGTTCTTGGAGGGAGGAATGCACAGTGGCTAAGCTAGGAATTTACTCAAGGGTATTCAAACTTGAAAGAAGTAAAAAAAAAAATCTGAGAAAGAGTGTTCAATTTATGTTATATGTCTCTAAAATATAATATTTTACCTATATACACAGTATAATTTTGACCACCTTTATAACATGTTGCTTTACCCATATCCGGGTATAGTAAATGAGATTATACTATATTATTATTTATTTAAACGATAAAAACAAACTTGGTAACTTTACATAACTAATTTGGCAAAAGTGGCATGTAATCTGAAATACGCAAAAACCATGTCTATATACCTTTGTATCTTTCGAAATTTTGTAGTCCGTAAATTAAGCCATAAAGTTCGAAATAAACGCCAAAGTAAAGTTCAAGATTTAATTTTCTTACTATAATACTCTAAACAAGTCATTTATATAATTCAAAAACAAACCAAAATGAAACAAATTAAAACCATTACCAAGGATCGAACACCATTGTTTGAAAAGAAAGAAAAAGAAGGATCAGACGCAGCCGCCATTGACACGAATGATTTGTCCATTAACCCATTCAGAAGCATCACCTGCCAAAAACCCAACAACCGGCGATACATCCTCCGTCTGTCCAAGTCTTCCATGGGGACACTCATCAATTGCCCTCTTTATCATCTCCTCCGTTTTCCCATCGTAAAACATGTCCGTCGCTATGGGTCCCGGCGCCACGCAATTCGCCGTTATTCCAGTCCCTTTCAGCTCCTTCGCCAGTATCTTTACCATGGCTTCCACCGCCGCCTTCGACGCAGTGTAAGCCCCGTATCCAGGCCTGAACGCCGCCGCTAATGATGTCGTTAAGCATATAATCCTCCCCCCTCCGCCGCGCTTGATTCTGCTAGCCCCTTCCTTGCACCATATGAAAGCCCCACGTGCGTTCACTTCGAAGGTCCTGTCGAAATCCTCCAGGGTTGTGTTTAGGATTGATGGGTATTTCCCGTCGAGTACGCCGGCACTGTTGACTAAGATGTTGACCGGCGATTGAAAGGCCGATTCTGCAGAGTCGAAGAGGGATTTGACTTGATCTGGGTCGGAGATTGTTGAGTTGTCCCACATCGGAGGGATTTGAGGTCTTTGGTCTCCTTATATGGCTTGGACAATCCTCACTTCATAAGCTAGCTTTTGGGGTTGAGTTAGGTCCAATGTCCATTCTTATCAGAGATGTTGGCTTTGACGGCGATGGCGCGTGGAGAGGAATTGAAGGTGGAATTGATTTGGGTTACGACGTCGTCGGCTTTTGTGGAGTTGGAGGAGTAGTTGATGACAAGCTTAGCACCGAGAGATGCTAAATGAAGGGCGATGGCTTTGCCGATGCCGCGAGAAGAGCCGGTAACGATGGCTACTCGATCTTGTAGTGGGAAGCTTTGGCCTTGGGTTAATTGCTGAATTTCTTTTGCCATGACTCCAGAAAACTGATGAAATTGCTAGGAATAAATGAAAGTGTGGATAGAAACTGACGAGTAGGAAGATTACATGAATGAATATTTAAATAAACAGTGAATTGAGGGGGGGGGAGAAAGTGGGCGGAATCAAAGGGGTGGGACACTTGGACTTAGAAGGATATCACGTCACTGCTCAAGTCACTTACTAAGGGAAGTCTTTTTTTTTTTTTGGAAATTAAGATTTTTTCATTAATCACTAATGAAGTATATTATAAAACCACAGTCAAGCTTTAACTCGGCCGACTGTATGAGAGCTAACATATTAACTATATTTACTATCCTAACTATCTAACTTCTACTATATTCTAAGGTGTTGCAATTGTTGCCTAATTCTAGGGGTGCCTCTAACATTACAATTATACACTATGTCTCTTAGTAAAGCAGTATTACATCGAAAAGTCTTGTTGAATACTTTTGCATTCCTTTCCAGCCAGATAGCATATGCAACTTCAGCTGTAACCATTTTAAAAATGGCTGCACGACATGTTCGTCCCTTGGCTTTGATAATCAATCATTGCACTTTCTGGTTCCAACTAATACTAGGTAGGTATTGTTCCTGCAGCCAGTTCATTACTCTTCCCCATAGATCCACAGTTACAGGGCAGTTCGTGAGCAAATGGTCTCTTGTTTCAGGTTGGATTTGGCATAGGGTGCATTATTGATCAATACTCATTCCCCAGCTATGTAGTCTATCCTTTGTTAGTAGTCTGTCCTGTAGGAATAGCCACAGGTTGAACACTACTTTTGGTCTAGCTTGATTTTGTATGATTAAGTTCTTCCATGGGACTGTCGGCACTTCTTGCAACTGTGACTGGTACAACTGTTTAATAGTACATTTTTGATGTTTCCCGTTCTGGATCCTTTTGTAGAGTGTCCCTGGATTGGATGATCTTCTTAGCCATCCAGCTAGCTTAGGTAGGAATTGGCATGGACTCTATTGGCCTGTCTTTGATATAATACACTGTGATCCACCTTATCCACAACTTGTCCTTTTTATGTGCTATGTCCCAGCAGGTCTTTGCAATGGCAGCCTTGTTCCATAGTTTGAGGTTGGTTAGATTCATTCCATCTACTGACTTTGGGGTATATCCCAGACCAAATGAAACTCCTGCAAATGCTTTTAATCATTTTAAGTACTTTCACAAGGAAAAAAAACAGGTGAGCCCAGTAAGCTTGAATTCCAAAGATGACAGATTGCACCAGTTGTAGCCTCCCAGAGTATGACTGGGTTCTAGCAGTCCAAGAAGTGATCCTGGCTGTGATTTTTTCCACAAAAGGTTGCCACTGTAGTAGAGTGATTTTTTTGGTGCTCAATGGTACTCCCAGATACTTGAAAGGCAGTTGGCCTTGTTCATAGCCAAGATGGTCAAGGATCTGCTTCTATACAGGCATTGGTACTCCTCCAAAATAGACTGAGCTCTTGTTCAAGTTGGCCTTGAGACCTGAGGCTGCAGAGAATTGGGAGAAGCAGTTGGATAATGCCTTGACAGATTAGAGGTCTCCCTTGGTAAACAGCAACAAGTCATCTGCAAAGCACATATGTGTAATTCCCACTTTTTACATCTGGGGTGGAATTGATATGCTGGATCAGCTTGTAGTATAGTGCATGACCTGCTTAATACTCCATGACCAAGGCAAATAGGAAAGGGGAAATGGGGTCCCCTTGCCTCAGTCCTCTGGCAGCAGCAAAGGGTACAGTAGGCTCTCCATTAACTAAAAAACAGAGTAACTCACTGTTGATATACACTCCATAATCCATTTGTTGAAGGTGCTAGGGAAGCCAATTTGTTCCATGACTTGCTGTAAGAACACCCATTCCACTGAATCATATACTTTCTGGAGATCTATTTTAATCATGCATCTGGGGAGACATGCTTCCTAGTGTAGCTTTTAACAAGCTCATGTGCTAGAATGATGTTATCCTGAATTTTCCTACCCGGAATGAACCCTGCCTGAGCTTCATTGATTAGGCTTGCCATGACCTTCTGCAGCCTATTAGCCAGTACTTTGGAGATGAGTTTGTATAGGACAGTACAACAAGCAATAAGCCTATATACTTTGACTGAAGTTGGTTTGGACAGTTTAGGGATGAGGGTAATAGTTGCACAATTGATTGGTCTGCACATCTTTGCTGAGTTGAAGAACTGCTTAATGGCAGTAGTGACTTGGCTACCAATGATGCTCCAGCTCTTTTTGAAGAAAACAACATTGTATCCATCTATTCCTGGTGCTTTGTCATCTCCAATAGCTTTGAGACTCTCTGTTATTTCTGTGTTAGTTACTGGAGCACACAGTTCCTGTCTTTGTTGTTGTGTCAGTTTTGGACCATTGGACATGTAAAATTGGTTTATAGCAGGCAGGTTTGTTGCAGCAGTGCCCATCAGTGCTTTGTAGAATCCCAAAATTTCCTCTTTAATATCTGTTGGTGCAGTTAGCTTGATTCCCAGTGCATTGGTAATCTCAGTAATCTGATTCTGCTGACTTCTGTCCTTCATTACTGCAGTGAAGTACTTGGTGTTGGAGTCCCCAAGTTGTATCCACTTTGCTCTTGCCTTCTGTTGCAAGACACTCTCCTCAATTAGTGACCATTTTTCCAGTTGTAATATCAGTTCCTTCTCCTTCTGTTGTAGGGCATCATTGTATGCTTGACTCAATTGGGTTTGTAAGACTCCCAGTTCCTGTCGACTCTGCTCTATTCTAAGTGCAATTGTCTTGAACTCCTTATTATTCAGGGTCTTCAAGGGAGTCTTCAAGGCTTTGAGTTTGTCCCATATTGTTCTCATGGTATCTGTCTTCCCATCCTGCCATACTCTTGTCACAATGTGTTGGAAATCTTTATGATCAGCCCATACATTAAAGAATTTGAAGTTCCTCTTCCCATGCCAGGAGGATGCATTCAGTGTCAATATCATTGGGTTATGGTCTGAGATTAAGGGTACATCATAATCAGTGACCACCTGGTTCCAGTTGATCATCCATTCATAGTTGCCAAACACTCTATCAAGCCTGCTGCATACTCTGTCCACACCAGTTTGCTTATTGGTCCATGTGTAGTAGTCACCTCTCCAGGGTAATTCTGTTAGTCCAGTAAGTTGTATGCAATTGTTAAAGTCCAGTGTTTCTGGTAATCTGACTGGCTTGCAAGATTGTCTGTCTTTGCCACACATGACTGCATTGAAATCCCCTGCAACAACCCATGGTTCTTTGATTCCTATTGCCAAAGTTTGTAAACTGCTCCATAACGTTCTTCTCTGCTCTAATCCATTAAACCCATAAACCACAGTGAGGAAAAATGTTAAGTCCCCTGTTCTGCTGGAAACCCTACTGTGGATCAACTGGCTTTCCTCCAGAACACTAGTGGCTGTGAAATTTTTTGGATTCCATAGGATCCATGCTCTCCCTTTTTCACCTGAGACATAGTTTGTTAAGACACCCCAACCTGGTGCTAGTAGATTAGCAATTCTACTAGCATGTGCTTGCTTAACTTTTTTTTCTACTAGTCCTACTAGGTTAATGTTGTTTTTCCTAATGTATTCCCTAAATTCTTTCTGCTTGTACCTCTTATTTACACCCCTTATGTTCCACACTAACCACTTCATTGGTAAGATGTTGATGTAGTGTTCCTAACCTCCCCCGGAGGTTCATCTTTACTACTAGATACTGCTGCAAATCTGTTACTCACAGTGATGGGCGACAGAGGTGGGAAATTGGTACTGTTAAGTGCTGGGCTCTGAGGTTGCTTTCCTTTGTCATTGCTCTTATCACCCCCCTGGTTCTGGCTTGACCTGGATTCATGCTGAGGTCCATTAGGCTCCCTTGTTGGGGACTGCCTCTGTATTGGCATAGCAGGTCCCTTGGTTCTCCACTCCTGGACTGGCTTGGGCTTCCACACTTGTGTAGGCTGTTTAGGTAACTGTTTTTGTAGGCTTGCACAATTGTGTCCTATTGTTTGGTATTTCTCACAAAATGAAGGCTTCCACTCATTCTCCACATCTTGAAGAAAACTCTTCCCATTTGGATCCATAACCATTACTTCTGTAGGTAGTGCTTTGGTCACAGTCACCTCAATGAGCATTCTGGCATAGGATATCCTTGTCTGTTTTGTAGTACACTCATCTGCAAAGATTGGCTTGCCTAGTACGCTAGCAATTCTACTAAGAAATCTCATACCCCAGCATGACATTGGTAGTTTTGGAAATTTAACCCACAGTGGTATTTCACTCGGAAATTCTTCTGAAAAATCAAACTCTGGTGTCCATTATTTGAGATCATCGGCCTATTGGCTATTGAGTAAGGGCCAGCACAGAGTACCTCTTTGGCATCAACCACTGTCTTGAATTTTACAATGTAGTATCCTTCATCATGGTAGAACAAATCTGGTTCAGGGACATGAGACCAGTGATGGTTTATGAATCTTCTCATTGCGTTGAATCCAGGACCATCACCTAGGATGTATACCACTAAGGCACACATCCACTTGGCTTCCTCCTCCTCCACCTCTGCTCGTTCCAGTTGTACTATGGGCTTTCCTTCAACTATCGTTGGGGCTCTGTAGTCAAGTGCCATACCGTGAGTCGCAAAGCGATTCTTCTGAAATAGTGTTGACCAGGTCTTCTTAGGTTCCTCTGCTATGTTTTTGGTAATCTCTGGTTGTTCTTCAGTTGGTATTTCTGGTTGCATGGTCGTCTCTGTCACAGGAGCTGCTTCGACTGTAGTCGGAGAGGTTGGAGTACCCTCAACCTCTGGTGTCGTTGGTGTTTCCGTAATCATTTTAACTGGAGCATCTGATTGTTCTGTAACTATCTCCAACGGTGGTGCCGCCACTTCCATGACGTCTAGGGTTTCCTCCGAGGTCAATTTCTGCACCTCCTTCGCGCTATTCTTCTCCATAATCAGTTGATTGAGCTTGTCGAAGGTATCAATTGGGATTTTCCGTGGTCTTCCCCTTCCTCTGCTCCCCCCTTTCGCCATCGACACAAGCTCGGTGTACGTTATGCTAACGTGCGCCGAGAGGATGAGAGAGACGAGCCCTAAAAAAAATAATTTTTGGTTATCCCATTCTTATCATTTTCTTCTTTTTAACTTTGAAGAATTAGTTCTCACCAATTTTTCAATTGAAAATGAAAATTTGCTAGTTTTTAATTTTACAAATTTATCCTATATTTTTAAAATTTATAAAATGACCCCACCAATTTTTCATCAATGGCAGATAATCTTTGGTGACTCATGGTGAAACATCAGTCCTAGTTGATACTTGAACTCTGCCTACTAGAAGTTTAATTACATAGTTATAACTTATGAGAAATATGTGGCTATGTCAGCTTTTGCATATTTTCTGTGTGTTGGTAGAAATAGAAAATATGATATTGATTTTGCATATGTATTGCAGTAAAGCAGAATATGATAACAGCTAAACAATAGCAATTTGATTGTTTATTTCAAGTAGGATAATCAAATTTAGGTGGTTTTAATATTTTTTACAAGTTGTGGGGAGTATAAATTATTTTTCATGGTTTTGAAAAAAAAAAGACATCCAAATATATTACAAAAATTACAGCCAAACACAATTCAATTTAAATTTTAGTAAAACTCTAAATTTGTTTTTTTGTGTGGAATTCATGTCCCAACACCTACTTCAAGAGTTTATTTGGATGATCATAACCACATGGAATATTAGGGGCCTAAATCAGGCCCATAAGCAGAAGGAGCTAAAAAATTTCCTTGATACAAGTAAAGTTGATGTCATGGGTGTAGTTGAAACTAGAGTAAAGGAGCATAAAGCCAAAAGAATATTGGATAAGGTTGCCAAGGAGTGGAAGGTGCAATGCAATTATTCCAAAGCTATAAATGGAAGAATCAGGTTGCTTTGGAAGCCATACATTCAAGTCCATATATCTTCTATTACTGACCAACTCATTCACTGTTTTATTGATGATACAAGAACTCAGATCAAAATCCAGTTTAGTGTCATTTATGGTCACAATACTGCAATTCTCAGAGGTCAACTGTGGGCTGATCTCAGGGCTCTTCATAGTTCCAGTCAGGATGCTTGGCTAATTAGTGGAGACTATAACTGTGTCCTAAATTCTGATGACAGAATTGGTTCCCTAGTCACTGAGGCTGAAGTCAAGGATTTTATAGATACTATGTCTGATTTACAACTCACTGCACTTAGAGCCAAAGGTTGGCACTTCACCTGGACAAATAAACAAGATGCATCTACTAGAGTGTATAGTAAGATTGACTGGGCACTGGAAATTATCAATGGTTGCAGCAGTTTGGTCATTCGGAAGCTGATTACATGAACCCTTTGGTATCTGATCATTCCCCTATACTGGTTAAATTTGGTGATTATAAACCCCTACACTTTCAGATTATATAATGCTGTAATGGAACATGCTCAGTTTCATAACATTGTACAGCAAGCTTGGAGACAGGAATATACAGGCTCACCAATGCAACAGATTTGGCAGAAATTGAAGGGAGTGAAAAGCAGTTAAAAGATATAAATTCCCATATGGCATCCTACAAACAGAAGATTATTCAGGCAAGGGAAAGACTTGGCATTGTTCAGGGGCAGATGCAAAGCAGTCCTCTCTCTCAGGAGCTGATAAATGAGGAAAGAGATGCAATAGAAGAAATTGAGAAATGGAACTGTGTGGAGGAGCAAATATTGAGGCAGAAATCCAAAGCATTCTGGATTGAATGTGGGGATGCAAATACTAAGTACTTTCATGCACAATGGAAGATCAGAACAGGGCAAAATAACATCACTTCAATTTATACTGACACATGAGTTAAGCTAACAGATCCTCTAGCTGTGGAACATGAATTCTTGAAGGTGTTTCAATCACTAATGGGAGAATGTGCTACTGAACTTCCATGTGCAGATTCTAGCATTATGAAGGAAGGAAGGTGTCTTACCCTTGACCAGCAGAGATCACTTATTAGAGTAGTCACTATGAAGGAGATCATTGCAGATGTAAATGAAATGCCCAAGGATAAAGCACCAGGTATAGATGGATTTCCAGTTGAGTTCTTTACTAAGAACTGGGAGGTGGTGAAGGAAGATATTCTATATGCTGCTAAGGAATTCTTTGCTACATGCCAAATGCCACATATGATAAATACCACTGCCATAACACTTGTGCCTAAACTCAAAATCCTGCCACTGTGAAGGACTTTAGACCTATTACATGCTGCACTACACTGTACAAAATCATCTCTAAAGTCATAACAAGAAGGATGAAAGCTGTTGTTGGAAACTTAGTAGGACCTGCTCAGTCTGCATTTATTGAAGGAAGGGGTATTATAGATAACATCCTGCTGAGCCATGAAATTTTCAAGGGTTATTCAAGGAAAGGTGTCTCTCCTAGATGTGTCCTTAACTGGAATGGGGTTTTCTGAAGCAGATTCTTATGGATTTGGGGTTTCCAGCAAAGTTCACTACATAGATCATGGCCTGTGTCTCAACAGTTTCATACTCTTTAGTAATGAATGGTGGCTTAACTAAACCTTTCATTGCTAAGAGAGGCATTAGACATGATCCTATGTCACCTTACCTCTTTGTGTTGGCTATGGAGTACCTTAACAGAATACTCCAACAGTTGCATAAAGATGGGAACTTCAATTTCCATCCAAAGTGCAGGAAACTCAATATATCTCATGTTTGTTTTGCTGATGATTTACTTATGTTCTGCAGAGCTGACTTAATATCTGTTCAGATATTGCAAAAGGCTTTTCTTCAATTCTCAGAAGCATCTGGTCTACAGGCTAATTTAAGCAAAAGTGCAATCTATCTGGCTGGTGTGCAGCAAGACATCAGAGAGGAAATTATTGCAGTTTTGGGATTCACTGAAGGACATCTTCCTTTCAGATATTTGGGTATTCCACTGGACTCAAAGAAACTGGCTATCCATCACTACATGCCCCTCATTAAGAAGATAACAGCTAGAGTCACTTGTTGGTCAGCTAAAATGCTATCTTATGCTGGCAGAACTCAATTGATAAAGTCTGTGGTGTTTGGCATTCAGACATACTAGGCACATGTATTCATTATACCCAAGAAAGTAATGGAGTCTATTGAAGCAATATGCAGAACTTTCCTCTGGACTGGTAAAGCCACACTATCCGGAAGAGCTCTAGTAGCATGGGACAAGGTCTGCCAACCTATATCTTCTGGTGGACTTAATATCCTGAGGCTGTCTATATGGAACAAAGCAGCCATAACCAAATTGTTATGGGATGTGGCTAGGAAAAAGGACTGCTTATGAGTGAGATGGGTTCATGCCTATTACATCAAGAAGGGGTATATTGACACATTTGCTGTACCAACTACAACCTCTTGGGTGATCAGGAAGATACTGGACAGTAGAGACATGGTGCTGGAAAATAATCAGCTACAGGGAAATCTGGTTTGTAGGCTACAGAGTGTTTGCAGGTTGAACAGATCTCAAATTCACAAACTGTATCTCACTATGCTGCCTATTTTCACCAAGGTTACATGGAAGATTTTATTGCTTATCACAAATGTACTGTCTAAGCATAAGTTTACTGTCTGGCTGGCTGCTGAGTACAGACTTCCCACTGTTGATAGACTGCATATCATGGGTATACAAGTTCCTACGTTATGTGCATTCTGTAAGCAGTATGATGAAGACTTCAAGCACCTATTTTTTGAATGTTCTATCACCAACAGTTTGTGGTCTAGAATTTGTGTTTGGTTGGGACATACCAGAACCATCGGCTGCTGGGAAAATGAGTTACACTGGATTTGCAGCAAAGTCAAAAGCAAGCTGTGGTAGAATGCAATCACAGCTGCTGCATTTGTGACCACTACTGCAATCATCTGGAGGGAAAGGAATCATATTCGATTTGAAGGAACTGGTTTGTAGGGGAATCGACATGCAGAGAGATTGCATTACTCTTACATCTTAGAGGCAAAAAATGCAAAGCCTGGAAGATTGGACTGAGGAAAATAAATTGTTTTCCTTAACTAGTATACTTAACTTCATATGACTTTACTTGTGTACAGATAGTTAAGAGAATAGGAGTTTACTGAGACAGTGTAGTAGTTAGTCCACACTACTACCATGATGTAAATATTTTTTTTTGATATCAATGATACATGACAGTTAAAATGAATAAATAAAAAGAGTTTATTTGGATAAACGGGTCATAATGTAATGAGTAAACAGGGGAAATGTGACAGTTATCTACAAAAATAAAACTATTTACCTTTATCTACCCGTTTATTTTTCTATCCATTAAACTAATTACTAGAGCTTTCAATATGGGCCGGGCTAGCCCAACCCAGCCCACGTGGGCTTTAGCAATTGACGGGCTGGACTGGGCTAGCCCATTATTTTGACGGGTCTTATAATGGTCAGCCCACCCCAGCCCTATGTGGGTCACAGGCCCCACATGGGCCAACCTATCATTTTTAAAACTATAATTTTATATTTTTTCTTTAAGCTTTAACCTAAAAAAGCGATAATTATTTAAAAGTTAAAAAATACGTGTTAGAAAAAATTCACAAAACTTAATAACTTTTTATATTGTTCCAATAAAAAAGTAAACGACAAGACTATATTTCATTCATTAAAAGTTAAAACTTAAAACAAACTATTCAAGCGAACGTTCATGATGCTTATGATATATCCAACACATCATCTTCATCAAACACATTTGAATTCGCTTGTGGCAAGGTTGTCTTAACATCTTCATTTTCACCTACAATTCATATGCAATATTATTTAATTAAATATTAAAAATAATAAAATTTTAAAAATTAATAATGTTTAAATTTAAATTAAAAAAATATTACCTGTTTGAGTTTGGGAAAACTTGTGCAGCTAATTTCGAGTAGTAACAAGTGTTTGGACATTTTCATAATAAATTCAACTTCTATACTTTGTAAGAACACGCCACCGATGCTAAATATTGATTCCGATGCTACAATGGTAATCAGCATACTAAGTACATCACGCACCATCATTGAAAGATCGGGATATTTTCTAGAATGGTCCTTCCAATACATGACAACATTCATCTCTTGGAACTTCTCAAGATCACGTTTTGGTTCCTCATAGTAAAGATCCAATTCTGACTTTCCATCTCTAATGGCATTATAATTTTTATTTTTTTTTTAATATTTTATATAAATATATTATTCGGCCCACGGGCCGGCTCGGCCCAGCCCCAATCAAGCCTCACAGGCCACGGGCTTACTCGGGCCGGGCTTAAAAGCCTCATTTTTAACGGGCTCCAAGTATTCTGCCCAGCCCTTCTAAATCACGGACTGGGCTGGGCTGGCCCAACGGGCCAAGCACATATTGACAACTCTACTAATTATATTTCCTACCCATAATAATTTTTGTGGGGAATTTTCTTTGTTTTCTCTAATTTTTTATTTCTTTCTTTTCTCCTTTTCTTTTTTCTCGTGATCTTTTTTTTCTCTTTTATTCATTTATTTTTGTTAGATCATATTATTATTATTTTTACTCCAACTATTTCACTCTCAAATTTGACTCCTTCTTTCTTTTTTTTCTTTTTATTTATTTTCTTTATTTTTTTATTCCTTTTCTAATTCCACGTGATTGCCATGCAAACCTTAATCTCTTTCTCTACAAATATCAGTACACACTCTACCATCAGCAATAACACTATCAGTTATGGAGTAAGAAAATAAAATCTACGGCCACCAAATCTCCATATATACTAGTTAGAATAGAAATGATAATAAAATATTGGAAAATGTAATAAAAATATAAGTAGCAAAAAAGACCTCTAGTACCAAATGATACCAATATGGTATACATATATACCAACAGAGTATATGGTTGCTCAAGAATATTGCTACAACTATCTGCGACTATACTACTATGCTAAACATTAAATGATGCAATAAAAGCATGAGAAAATTACATGCTCGCATTGCAAGCTAAATATTTGCAAGGTAACTTGCTCATTTTGCATACTAACATGGTATATAGTTGTATGGGGTCGTTCGAGCAATTACCTATAACTATATAAAAATCAACAGTGCACCAATTAAATGTAGTTAATACAACCAAAAAATATTTTAACTAACACATGATACTAGTATAGTATATAGCTATACCAACATGGTATATAATTCTATGCAAAGAGTTTAATTTTCTTTACTTCAATTATTAAACTGAAATAATATTAGTTGTCAATAAAAATTTAAAAAAAAATCTAAAAGGACCTAATTGTAAGAGTATACCATTACATTATATCTTATACTATAATAGTATATCATTGGAACGAACTATATACCAATATAGTATATGGTATATCATTTTGATATACAATATAAATTCTTCTTCGTCAGTTTAACGCAATAAATTATACACTATTTAATTAATCAAAATGGTATATAATATGTTATTTTGGTATATATAGGATTGGTTCCTTGAAAAAAATAGTAGAATACTACTGTAGTTAATTATATATAATATGTTATTTTGGTATATAGAGGATTTGTTCATTCCTTCAAAAAATAATTTAGTAGTATACTATTGATACCATTTGCTATATTACAGATTGTAGATATCTTTTATGTGGTTATAAAATATATGTGATGTATTTAAGCTATTGTATTCATGAATACAATAGCAAAAATAGGCGTGAAGACCCATAAGAATCACTACATTAATATCAATGGAACAGTGCGTTTAGGCGCACGTTAGCACGGCGCTTTCTCCGTTGATTATGGCTCGTCGCCGGCAACAACCAGCACCTCCTGCCTCGCAAATTGTTACTCCAGCTCCAGGAGTAACAAAGGAACTGGAACCATTGACTTTCGGGAACTTTCTGCCGGAAAAATTTCAGCCTAAGTTTGCTTTGCATGCAGAGGGAAGTGTTGATGTTGAGCCTTAATTGAAGATGAATGAAGTAGATCGGGATAACGTAGCTGTGAGGAAACTGCAATTTTCTGATATTGCCATAGCTGAGCACTCACCTCCTACTATGGCTGAAATTGTCAGAGGTAAGCATAATATGGGTAAGGTTTTAACGTTTGTTCCTCCAATTGATAAGGATGGAAGGAAGATAGTTAAAATCAGTATTGATGAGCTGAAACCCCAGTCGGAGTACTGGAATAGTTCACTTATTGGATACGTAATTGGTGACAATCCTACTGAGAAAGCCATGGAGAACTTTGTTCTGCATGTATGGAATTTTGTGGCTAAACCACAGATTCTTATGCATAGTGATGGTTACTGTGTGTTCCGATTCAATTCTGTTGAGGATAAGAATCAAGTGCTGCAATATGGTCCTTACTCTTATAGGAATAAGCCTATGATATTGAAACCATGGGATGTGGATTTCTCAATGCAAATGGTGTTCTTAGTACTATTCCTATTTGGGTTCGATTTCCTGGATTACCAGTGGGTTACTGGTCCCCTGAAATACTCAGCAAATTAGTGGGTACTATTGGAAAGCCTCTTTATACTGACAAAATCACAGCTCACTTTGAGAAGATTTCATTTGCAAGGGTTCTGGTAGAAGTGGATGCTGCATTTCCATTACCTGAGGAAGTTGAAATTGAGACTCCTTTTGGTTTGAAGATCCAATGCATTGATTATGACTGGAAACCTGAATTTTGCAACCACTGCTTAAAATTTGGGCATAGCTCAATTGACTGTTGGTATAATAGTCACAATGAAGGGGACCAGGAACAAGCAGATCACAGTAAAGAGGTGAGAAACAGATTTAGAGGTAAGAAACCAAGACAGGAATGGATACCCAAAGCTAATCTTGTCAATAAAAGTACTTTGGCAAGTGATGATGTGAGCACCATAGCAGTACCTAGTTTGCCAATACATACTGAGCTATCTAACTCAGACTCATTGGTTAGTGAAGCAATTGCTAATACATTTCTTAGCAAACCAGTGAGTATTGATCAGCCTGTTGATAGGATGCAGAGGATTCAAATAAGAACTGATATGGTTGCTAGTCTTGAGTCTGTAGATGGTCATAGTCATCAAGATAGTGAAGATAGTGATTTATCTAGTTCACTGTTGGAGCAAGTAGGAGGTAATGCTACTGCTGGATTTATGGATGATGGTAGAAATAGCCAGCAGTAGGATCCTGGGCCTTCTTTATGTTTGCCACCTAATATTTCATGATTATTGCCACATGGAATATTAGAGGGCTTAATAAAGCTCACAAGCAGAAAGAGTTAAAAAACTTTCTGCTTAGGAATAAAGTTGTTATTCTTGGTTGTCTTGAAACTAGGGTCAAAGAGCATAAAGCCCCTGGAATTGTTAATAAAATTGCAAAAGGATGGAAGGTTCAACACAACTATCTAAATGCTACTAGTGGCAGAATTTGGCTAATCTGGAAACAACATATTCAAGTTCATATTGCTAGCATCACTGAGCAGTTTATTCATTGTCTGGTAGAAGATGCAGCTACAAAAATTAGATTGCAGCTGAGTATTATATATGCTTATAATACAGTCACCCTGAGGAAGCAACTGTGGAATGATATGAGAGGCCTAAATATTCCTAGTCAAGATGTATGGTTGTTAAGTGGTGACTTCAATTCTGTCCTATTTTCTGATGACAGAATTGGATCACCTGTAACAGATGCTGAGGTCAAGGACTTTGAGGAGCTCATATTTGATCTACAACTTACTCCTCTCAGGTCAACAGGCTGGAAATACTCATGGACCAATAAACATGTTTATAGCAAGATTGATTGGGCATTTGGCAACTATCAGTGGATTCAACAGTTTAGTCATGTGGAAGCAGATTTTTTGAATCCCTCAGTCTCTGATCACTCTCCTATTTTCATTCAGTTTGGGAGGCAAAGGCTACTGCATCCTAAACCTTTTAGACTATATTATGCTCTCATGGAGGATCCTCAATTTTCTACTATTTTGCAGCAGGTATGGTCTCAAGAGAGTGAAGGATCATCCTTACAGCAGTTATGGCACAAGTTGAAGAATTTGAAGCAGCATCTTAAAGAGATAAACAGGCATATGACTTCTTATCAATATAAAATGATTAATGCTAGGGAACATCTGGATATTATTCAAAGCCAATTGTTGAGGAATCCTTTTTCAGCATAATTGTTCAAAGAGGAGAAAGAAGCACTTCATGCCATTGAGAAGTGGAGTAATGTAGAGGAACAAATCTTGAGGCAGAAATCAAAGGCTAACTGGATTGACTGTGGAGATGCCAACACCAAGTACTTTCATGCTCAGTGGAGGATAAGAACCAGTCAGAACAATATCATATCCATCTATACTGAAACAGGTTTGAAGCTCACTGATCCTGTAGCTGTAGAGCAGGAGTTTATTGAGGTATTTAAATCACTGATGGGTAATAGTTCTGCTGAGTTGCCATGTCTTAATTCTGCTACTGTAAAGGAAGGAATATGCCTTACTTTAGATCAGCAAAGAACACTTATTAGAGAGGTTACTATGGATGAGATTACTGCTGCTATTAAGGATATGCCTAAAGATAAAGCTCCAGGTGTAGATGGATTCCCTGTGGAATTCTTTTCCAAAAACTGGGAGGTTGTCAAGAGTGATGTATTTGCTGCTACTAAGGAATTCTTTTCTACTTGTCAGATGCCACACATGATCAATACTACTGCCATTGCTCTTGTTCCTAAGGTTAAAGTTCCTAAAACAGTGAAGGATTACAGGCCTATTGCATGCTGTACCACTCTCTATAAAATCATATCTAAGGTCATTACCAGGAGGTTGAAAACTGTTATTGATGACATTGTTGGTAAAGGCCAGTCAGCATTCATTGAGGGTAGAAGCATTATAGATAATGTCCTGCTCACTCATGAACTATTCAAGGGATATAACAGAAAAGGTATATCCCCTAGGTGTGTATTAAAGGTGGATTTGAGGAAGGCTTATGACACCCTTGAATGGAGGTTCTTAAAACAAATGCTCATTGATCTTGGTTTCCCTGCAAAGTTTGTTGACTGGACTATGGCTTGTATCTCTTCTGTGACCTATTCTCTAGTGATTAATGGTGGACCAACCAAACCTTTTCATGCCAGGAGGGGAATTGGGCAAGGAGATCCTATGCTCCTTACTTATTTGTACTTGCTATGGAGTATCTTAGCAGAACTTTGGCACAGGTGCATAAAAATGGTGACTTCAACTTTCATCCTAGATGCAGGAAGCTCAATTGCTCCCATATTTTCTTTGCTGATGACTTGCTATTATTCTATAGAGCTGATATAATATCCATCCAGTTACTGCATGATGCATTACTAACATTCTCTGCAGCTTCTGGACTGTTTGCCAATTGTACTAAAAGTGCTGTGTACTTTGCTGGAATTTCTCAGAATGAAAAGGTGGATATTCTTGTGAATCTGGGATTTACTGAAGGGCATCTCCCCTTCAAGTACTTAGGCATTCCACTCCATTCAAAGAAGCTGAATATTCATCACTATTTACCACTGGTTGAGAGAATAACTAAAAGAATTACTTGCTGGTCTGCCAAATTTCTGTCTTATGCAGGCAGAAGCCAACTTATTAAATCAGTGCTATTTGGGATTCAAACCTACTGGGCACAGATTTTTATATTGCCTAAGAAGGTAGTGAAAGTAATTGAAGCTGTGTGTAGGTCTTTTCTTTGGACTGGAAATGCAACAGTATCCAGAAGATCACTGGTAGCCTGGGACAAGATCTGCAGACCAGTTTCTGCTGGAGGACTCAATTTTATTGACATACAGATTTGGAATAAAGCTGCTATTACTAAGCTATTGTGGGACTTGGCAAGTAAAAAGGATTGCCTTTGGATCAAGTGGATCCATTATTACTATATAAAGTGCAGAGACATTGAGACTATGGCTGCTCCCAAGAATGCTTCTTGGGTAGTCAGGAAAGTTATAGATTGCAGGATTCCTATCTTGAATGCTAACAATTTACAAGGGGGTCTATTGCACAGATTGGCAGGTATGTGCAAAGCTGGCAAATTTCAAATTCAGACATTGTATCATTCTCTGCTTCCAGTTTATCCTAGGGTGGAATGGAGGAACTTAATGGTAATTACTAATGTCTTGCCTAGACATAAGTTTACTACATGGCTGGCTGGCCATGGTCGACTTCCTACAGTTGACAGATTACTGAAGTTGGAAATTAGTGTGGAGGAAAAATGTGCATTCTGTCAACAAGCTGCTAAAGAGTTTAGCCATTTATTCTTTACTTGTCCAGTTACAAGTAAAATATGGTATAGAATTTGCTGCTGGTTGGG
The DNA here is from genome assembly GCA_034376525.1 of Nicotiana benthamiana. Taxonomy (NCBI): domain Eukaryota; kingdom Viridiplantae; phylum Streptophyta; class Magnoliopsida; order Solanales; family Solanaceae; genus Nicotiana; species Nicotiana benthamiana. Next base: position 78,764,132 of record CM067329.1, read on the forward strand.
GTGCAACAGAACAATAGGCTGCTGGAATGATGAACTCCTTTGGATTTGTTGCTCTGCTAGGAGTAAAGTGTGGAAGAAGGCTGTGGTGGCCACTGCTTTTGTCACCACAGTATCACTCATTTGGAGAAGTAGAAATGCTATCAGATTCGAGGGGAAGCCTTTTGATGAAAATCAAGTATGCCGAGAAATTGCAATACTTATACATGCTCGGGGAAGGGAATGTAAGAAATGGCAAAAGGGGTTGCGACAACTAAATCACTATCCTTAGCTAGTGTTAGAAGTGTATTAGCTTAGGCAGCTTTGTATTGTAGTAGTTAGTCTATACTACTACAAATCTCATATTGTACATTTGTTGATATCAATGGAAACTAACGTTAAACTTAAAAAAAATAAAAATAGGCGTGAATCAGGAAAGTCCAACTAATCAGTTGTTGTATTCGAGTTTATTCGACTGTATTGATGGAGTGAAACATGAGATTACAGCTGGATAAATTACTGTATTCGACTGTATTCACGGCGTGAAATAGGGGATTACACTATTTTTAAAAGGAAAAGTGGATCAATTAACATAATAGACTGCTAATATAACTCAACAAACTCAATTGTAACACACAAATTTTGTATTTTCAGTTACAAAAAAATTCATAACCGAAAAATACCCCAAAAACATAGCAATCTTCAGAGAAATTATATAATGCATCTGAATACATAAATTATATTAATTAAAAAAATATGAATACATTCATGGCATATAACAAGACAGTGAATATAATAAAATACAAAGAATACGACGGGATACATTGAATTACAATGAAAAAAAAAGAAACAATGAATACAATGAAATACATGAAAATACAGCATGATACGTTAAAGATATATTGAATTATATTAACAGAAATCAGGTTGCTCAGCCCCAAACTCCACCGTCTTTGTTCAAGAATAAACCTTAATTTTCGGCAAATCCGTCGTCGAGCAAAAACCCTTGTGTTGTGCATATCGATTGGAAAAAACAGTATATTGCTCAAAACAAATCCCACAATTCACATTATAAGAGTCATATTTGGTTTCTGCTTTTTCCAATATTAACATGCTTATAACTTTCAAACAACAACAAAGAAGAAGGGAGAAGAAAAAAATAAGAAAAAGAGAAGAAGAAGGAAGTGGATGTAGTGTCTGTTTTAAGCAGAGATTTAAAGCAATTATCCGTTAGCTTCATAGTAGCAATAATTCGTAGTAGCTGTTTTGAAATTTGAACAAAGTCTATTAAGAGATTTCAACGGTTTCTTCTAATTTTTTTACACGATGGTGATGATGATTACAAAGAGGAAATTGAGGTTGTATTTATGGAGAAAAAGTAGCGTTGAGAGAGAAGATGGAGAAAAATCTGAATGAATGAGAGAGAAAAATAATACAAAGCATATTGCATGGCTTAAGGGCAGGAGATAACCATAAATAGATATTTGGCTATTAAAATCAAAAGAAAGTTTTGGAATATAATTTTTTAAAATAATATTTATTTAAAATGAATAAGGTATTAACCTTTGCTCTAGGAGGTAACTAATCCTTAATTAATATACTCTTGAATTAATTATTATATACAAATAAATTACAATATACCATTTTGGTATACAACGCAAATCTGTCTTCTTTGCTAGTTCAACTTAATTTCAACCTAAACGTTAACGATCTACTCTAAAATCTCCACCAAATTGACTCGGAATATAGCCACTTCCTCAAACTAACATTTCGAATATACCCGGTCAAAATCGGACTAAAATAACTACAAACTCAATAAACCTAATTTATGAGTTTTAAGCTTCAAGGTCCTCAAATGACAGACTAGTGTTTGTCATAATTAAATCTTCAAAAAATAATTAACATCAAAACTTTCCACAAAGAGCGTCATCAATTAAAATGTTATTACATACACCTCATAAATTCATAGCAAACTCAAATCTTAGAAATTTTTATCTTTTTTTAAAAGATCTTGCCTTTTTAGATTTTTTTTTGCCAGGACAAGAAATAAAGATAGGATAGCGAGGTAGATAGATCATATATCTAATGAAAAATTATAGGGATATTGGCAAAATAAAAAAAGAGAAAGAGTGGAGAAAATAATAAGAGAAGAGAGCAAAAAGGAGAAAGAAAAATTAGCTTTAACAAGAACAAAATAGGAAGAAGGATTAATGAGGAATTACTTTTGGTTGCATAAATATATATTGTAATTATTTCTAGAATAGGTAAAGGTGGGTAATTATTTTGGGTACAATATGTATAAAACATAATTTGCTCGAGTAAATATTCTAAAACCCGTTCAAACTATCACTTTTTATCAGTTTTCTGCCTAAATTATTATCTGTCCCAAAATATTACGTGGCATGTAACTCAATCCAAAAATAGTTTCAATAAACATAAACAATCCAATAACTCAATTTACAAAAATCTCTACAATAAAGAGTATGAGAGCAAGGGATAAAGGAACCACTTTTGAAAATATTCTTTTTCAACAATGGCAAAATAAACTTCAATCAGTATAAAATAACCAGAAACCTGCCCCTCGGGCTCCATATCAACCTTTCAGTACAATACCAGTCCCTTGCGGCTGAATCTCAACTCACAATATCCATCGTCAGCCTCTCAGGCTCAGCACTCCTCAATATATAACACCAGGGTATCTGGTCAGCAAGCCAAGCAACATATGTATGCCAATGATATATGAGTGTTAAATGTTGTGCCACGTAGTACAAACAGGAGAAATGCATGAATGCAATTCAATGCAATGCATGACCACTGCGGAACGTGCAGCCTGATCCATTAGGGTACCCGCGCTCACTGTGGGGGTTCAGACTCCGGCGGGGATCCTACAGCCCAAGCGCAATATCAATATCACACCGCTGCGGGTCGTGCAACCCGATCCATGCAATATGCCATTGCGGCGTGAAGTCTGATCCATGCATATATATGCACATGTACACACATCACTCGAGGCTTGCAAGCCTCCTTACCTCATATTCATGCCCTCACATATGGCCCTCAGCCTCAATCAGTCTAATATAGTCAAAGCCCCTTGGGCATCCGTAAGAAAGATATACTCAGCTCAAATGATGGTTCAAATATCGTTTAAAACTCCAAGTTTGAGTAAAAAGATAGCTGAGTTCATAAAACAACGTAAATCATGCGACTAAGTTCAAATAGTATTTCAAATAGGGAGGGAAACAGTGATGGTAGTTCACATAGAGTTCAAACAATCGGCAATAAGCCCCAAGTATGGCAATAAGCCCAATCAATGATGATAACAACAAATGGTTTGCAAATACGCGGTAAAAACCAACAACCGGGACGGACCAAGTCGCGATGCCCAACTGTGCTCTACCCCACGCTCAGGTCCAGCGTGCAAGCCACCACAATACAACACTAAGATGTGCAAATTCGGGGTTTCAAACCCTCAGGATATCATTCCAAATTATTACTCACCTCGAACCGGTGAAATTCCTCGCTCGCGATGCCTTGTCCCCTCAAATTGGCCTCCACGCGCGTCAAATCTAACCAAAATCAGTACAATTATATCATAATATGCTAATGGAACAATACCCAATCGAAAACAATCGAGAAATAGCAAGAATCTCGAAACTAGCAAAACCCGATCCCTGGCCCGCTTCTCGAAAAATTATGAAACTTACATTTCCGAAATCCTCGTCTCGCCACGAGTTCACACATACCAAGAACTCCTAAATCCGGGCTCAAATGACCTATCAAATCCCAATTTGAAAAATCAAAACTCAAGCCCTAACTTTAGCCCTTTTGAATGAATTTCAATCAATTTCCAAGTTAATTCTTCCATAAACTTGAATAATTAGGCCAATGAACTTACCTCCTTTTGATTCTCTTCGAAACCCTCTTCATTTGCTCCCAAAAGCTCTCAAAATCCTAACAATGGTGGAAAGATGACCTAAACTCGTGGATGAAAAATGATAACTTAAACCCTTCTGCCCAACTCGACTTTCGCTTAGGCGGTCCACTGACCGCTCCTTCGACCTCCGCTTCTGCGACAATTTGACTGCTTTTGCGGTCTGGCCCTTTCCTCAGCGGCCGCTTCTGCGGTCGCTTCACCGCTTCCACGACCCCGCATACGTGGTCCACCTGACCGCTTTTGCTGTCTCTGACCTTCCCCTTGGCTGCTTTTGCGGCTACTTGTCCGCTTCCGCAGACACCGCTTAAGCGGTCCCTAGCCCGCTTCCGCAGAAATACCAGAAGCAGCAGGTCATTTTTATGATTAGCTCCAAAACTTCCTCGTTTAACCATCCGGAATCACCCCGAGGCCCCCGGGACCTCAACCAAAAGCCCCAATACGACTTAACACCTCATTCAAACCTGCTCGGGCCATAAAACCCCATCTTTAGCATAAAAATAACAAAATTCGTCAAACGCAAGCCCAAATTTCTTAAGAACTTTTCCAAATTTGCATTCAATCTAAATCCCAACCAAACGAATCCGATTGACCTGAAAATTTGTGAAAATATCCAAAATCACCTAACAAAGCTATTGCAAACTTTCGGAATTCCATTCCGACTCCCGGATCAAAATCTCACCTATCAAGCGGAATTCGCCAAAATTCAAACTTTGCCAATTCAAGGCTAATTCTACACCGGACCTCCAAATTCAATTCCGATCACTCTCCTAAGTCACGAATCATCTCCCGAAGCTAGCCAAACCATCGGAAATCCATTTCGAGCCCTCTAACTCACTAGTCAACGTCCAGTTGACCCTTCCAACTTAAACTTTCCTTAAAGAGACTACTTGTGTCATTTCTATCCAAATTCAATCCGAAACACTTCAAACTCACCAAACACATATAATAACACACGGGGAAGCATATTACGGGGATAACGGGGCTGAAATTTAAAGGACGACGGGTCGGGTCATCACATCCTCCCCAACTTAAACAAACGCTCGTCCTCGAGCGTACCAAGAGTTGTACTAGGAACAACCCAATAACTGAGTGACCTTACAAGCATATACCCGGGGTGAATCCCACGTCAATATAACTCACATGGGAACCGATAGCGCAACACAGCTGATATCTCACAATCCATCAGGCCCATAAACCGTAGAACCACACTACACTTCCCGAAATCGTACACAAGATCAGAACCTCATATCTATACTCCGGAATAACCCGAACCAGCTGTAATAACCCACACCTACATCCTCAGGTGAATTCATACAATATACCACGCATTCCAACACTCGAAATGATAGCCCCTATTTATAACAGTTGCCCACAATAACCAAATACTGATAGAAAAACCCTTTTATTAGCTAAAGTCTTATTCCAACACTTTCATATACTGCCAATGGTAAGTGAAACACGCGATAAACCGAACGCATCTCTCAGATGACCCATTCATGAGTCTATTTCCTTTCTGACTGATACTACAAAAGATTTCGGAGCCAAATCTCGATATTACCTTTCTAACAGGCTAAGATCAAATATGCTCGTATTCAATAATGACTTCAACTATCATCTCAACTACAACACGCCACTTTGGTGATATGAAACCTCGACACTGGCCTAAGCCACATCGTGCTCAACACATGGACCAATAAGAAACGATCTGACACACTAAAATCATGACAACTGACTCAAACGAAAGAGCTGTACTTCAAATTCCTCCGTACGATCACAACACACAACTGAGATCCCATCTCACATCATAGAAATAGAGCACCTGAATCCTCATCGAAAGGTCATAACATCACGTGGCCTTGCCGCAACGCGCGATTCTATCCAACACTATAACCCATGAAGCCCCTCAAGTCACTATGCTCAACACAAACAACCACGCACAGATTAAGGTCTGAAACCAAGCAATACATCACACCAACGGGGAAGCAAGTATTATACACTATTCAATCCTGAAAGGACATAACTGATGCGCTATTTGCCTAGCGACACTCAATACGGATTTTCCTCATAAACCGGGAAACAAGGCATACAAAGTAACATATAGAAAAACTATTTTCCACATCACACTGTTGCGGCGCACAACCCGATCCAGATAACATACCCGTGGCGGAGTGCCACCCGATCCATATACAATACCCGTGGTGGCGTGCCACCCGATCCTACACATACATATCTCACAAAAGGAGATGCACATCGAGTCAAATTTGCTCATTATAATAAACACTTATAGCCTCATGCCGGCCGGAAGAACGCATCTGAGAAGTCCTTCAATACTGGAATTGAATCAACGGTAGAAACCTATGAACTAATATCAACCACGAAGGCCCAATCAATGAGCAATGTTTGCCAACTGTCCGCTGGTCTTTGTAATAGAAGCTACCCTGCTTGGACAAAATCCAATGTACCTTGCCATGCAGCTTGTGGAATTTCCTGACATAGCCCATAACACATTAGTCTAGACAATCTGACCCTGGAACAACCAGTCTGCCATCCAACATCATAACCCAAATTTTAACATACCAAGCAAAGAAAAATCCACTCGGACCTCCAGTTTTCAACAACCGCTAGACGATGTCAATACACACAACCCACAACCACCGCATGGTCGGATCACGAGAACTCCTAGTCTCCAACACATATAACGCATGAATCACTGTGTCTGATCCCACACTCCACCGTACGAATACATAAGACATATCAAGCATCCATTCATACCACAAAAGATATTCAAAATTCCCTGCGCCATCAACAACCTCAAATATCCGCAGTCGATCCAACAAGAAAATGCCGCAATGCTACTAACATATCATCAATTTACATCACCCTTAAACGTTTGAAGATCGGCTCTTTAATCACCTGTAGCTGTCCGTGCTACTCAAGAATTAATGATTTCCCATTATGAACTGAACCAAAACCTTGAACACGCAAATCTCAATTCTCCATATTATGACACATAGACCATACCACACTAGGATAATACGAGGACTCCTATCTCTATCATGTGACGCAAACATCGACGCACTCAACTAGTCAAGAACTTTCAGGATCCCATATAGGAGAAAAATTATTACACACTCCATGCTTCGCATGCCCATAGAAAATATACCCATCTTCGAACCACGGTAAGACACATCAAGGACTCTTTCTCCCAATTCCCTTACACAAGCTAAATTGCCAAGACTGAGTCTTTCTATCCAGACCAAGTTAAGCAAACTACCAACACTTAAAAGCTTTGCTGCACAACACCTGTAAGAATTAATCATATCCTTACCATAACGATTTGGTTTATTATCAAGCTATTCCATTCATCTCATTTCCTTCATGACTCATCATTAATTTGATATTTTCCGTTGCCGTAGCATCACAATACCTCACCTCAGGTTACCACATGAGACTCACACATAAGACCACACTATGTAAGACCCATAATTAACATAACATACCACAAATCTCGATCTTTTCTAATGAAAACACAGTCTCTAGCCACATACACAAACTTAAGACACCTGATTGTTATATGCAAAATCTTGGACACAATAAAACCAAACTCGAGAGTCATTCACTCTTAAACAACTAAAATTTACTTGCCTCAACGGACAGAACCACTCGTGCCTCATTAGTACCCAGACACCGCATAACATGATTTGATACAGGTACAACAACCATCTTTCTTCTCTATACATTGGACGTTCTTTGTCTACAACAACTCAACACATCCTAGCATCTCTCACATTTACGAAAGCACCATTTAACCTTTTAGAGATTTTCCTTCAAACGAGCTATCCCCGGCTCAATTTCTGCGTCCAGAGATGATCCGCCATCATACCTCGAAACGGAACCAACATAGCTCATAACCATGCAATCAGCTGACCAACAACAACCTCCCTAACTTGGCTCGAAGCCACATATTAAGGTTTTAATAACAACTCATAACACTGTTTCGTCACTTGAATCCTCATCATTTTGAGGTTGAGCCGTGCTTGCTTTTAGGGCGATTCTCCTTTTCCTTTGATCATCCAAAGGAGGGTTAAGAATAGTAGACTCATAGGTTTTAAGATTACCTCTAAGCCCGTCGATTGTGACATTTGTAATGCCGATTGATTCTTGAATAGCGTCGGCTTTGGAGCGCCATTCCAGATTGAGACTTCGAAGAATTTTACGGACAAGCTCCCTATCCGTGAAAGTTTTCTTGAGGGCATGAAGATCATTAACGATTTTTGAAAATCGTTCGAGCATATCATCTATCTTCTCGTTCTCCTTCATATGAATCAATTCATATTCGTGAGTTAAAAAATCTATTTTAGCTTCTCTTACCTGGTCCGTACCTTCATAGGTGATTTCCAATTTATGCCACATTTGCTTAGCCGTGGTGCAACATGAGATTTTCCGATAATCATCGGGATTTACAGCGCAGTACATCATGTTGATGGCTTTTGCGTTGTTCTCCACCTTTCTAATATCGTTCGCATCATACTCATCTTCTGATTTTGGAACCATTTCATCTTCAACCTTTTTGGTTGGTATTTGCTCTCCATTCTTGATAATTTTCCATAGTAGAAAATTATTTGATTGGATGAATATTCTCATCCTCTCCTTCCAATAAGTATAATTTGTGCCATCGAATAGAGGTGGCCTTGTGGTGCATTGACCTTCACCTAGTCCTGCATAAGCACTACGAGTAGAAGCCATGGAAAGTTTCTCTCAAACGGTTAAGTATTACAGAGAGTTAGGCTCTGATACCAATTGTTAGAATAAGTGCTTAACGCTAGAGGGGGGGTGAATAGCGTTTTATAAAAATTCGCAGGAATAAAAAATAACTCAAATGCGGAAATAAAAGAGTAAGGAAGAAGTGCACAAAATTTATACTGGTTGGCCACAAATGTGGTTACGTCCAGTCTCCCGAGATACTATCTCGAGGTTCAACTAATCTTGTTAAGCTTCCGGGTGCTCAACAAACCGTTACAACTTGAGAACTTGAATCACACAAGCCTCAACAACCTTGCTCGAAGATACCACAGTTCAAGACTTCAACAGAAGGAATAAGAACGCTCCTTCTTACAACAACAAGGGATTAAAACTTCCTTTCAAGTGTATACAAACACTTAATACTCACTTAAACAGAACTCTCTTGAAGAGTAGATATGAGTAAACAAGTACGCTCAAGAACACAACAATAAATTCAAGTAATTGGCTCTCAAAAGCAATTGAATGTAATAAAATGAATATAGAGAGTATTTGAAATCTTGTATATGTTTTGCTCAGATGTTGTGTATTAAATGAGAGTTTTTGGGGTGTATTTATAGCCCCAAAACCTCTTGTTTCCGTTGCTAAATGATTGAACAAATATTTTGAAAATCTGTCAGGTTAGTCGACTATCAAGTATGTTAGTCGACTAACTTAGTTCAAACATTTAAAAAACTAGTCGTTTGAACAGGCAACGGACATATGGTTAGTCGACTAACAAAAGTGATAATCGACTAAATTTGGCAACGGTCATTAGGTTAGTCGATTAACCAAATCTGTTAGTCGACTAACATGCCTTGCGGAAAAGGTCCAGTTTAATGGAATATATTGGTTAGTCGATTAACCAAATATGTTAGTCGACTAACTTACTGAAAAATCAGTTATAAAACGTTTTTTATTGTTTTGTTTGAAGACTTTAAATATAGTATTTGTCTTAAACATGAAAAACAATTTTAAGGACCTTTTTGGTTCAATTAAAACATTCAAAAACAATTTGTTTTAAATGCAACAAAAATATTTATGATATGCATATTTTTATAAAAGTTACTTTTGAGAGAAGCCAAGACTTAAATCTAAAGTTGGATCAAGATCACAATATAAATATGACTCAAATAATGTCTTCATTTATTTTCATTGCTTCTCTTGATCTTGTCTTGAACTTCTTGTTCTTGGACTTCAACTTTAGTCCGCTATATAATTTCGCATATCATATCTACAAAACAAACACACTTTAATTAAAATATAAATTAAAGTGTATTTCAATAATAACTCACAATTATTTGGCATATATGAATTTTCCATCTACTTCGGTTTGTCAATTATCAAAACTAAATTAAAGATGAACACAATATTAGTTTTAACAACATAAGAATGTGTTCCAACAATAACCTACCTGCTTTGCCTCATTTTAATATTTTCCATATACCTGCCACTATTATACGCGTAATGCACAACTATTTAGTCTTTCTGAGTCTATACTCATACTGCCACATGGAATGTACTTTACTTTCCAACTAAGAGACATGAAATATTCTTCACGCTCCCATAACTCGGACTACACATTGAAGCACAATAGGAATCGAACACCCGACAACTGATCTATCATCTAGCAGACTCTTTTGTCACTACCAAGATCACATAGATAAACCCCACGGTACCAACATACTCATCACATGGATATCCAGCTGCCATTCGGGCTAATAAGAACAACACTGAATATATAAGTTCGAAACACTTTCTCACACAATCAGCACCTCGGTGCTCTAACCATAGGCAAATATCCGGCCTCGAGTCCTCCAGACTGGCCCAACATGAACTTATGAAGATTACCTCTCACCCCTCGATCGGGACATCACAAGCCATCCAGGCACATATACTATTGAGCGCTCGCGTGCTCATACAGACGTGCAGAAGGAATTTCAAGAGTTATCTCAAACTGAATCAAGTACGCACGATAAGAATTCCAAGAATGGGAAGTTTTCCTAAAGGTTCTGCAGCCTCTCGAGGATAAATACAGACGTCTCCGTACCGATCCGCGAGACTCTACTAACCCTCCTCATGACTCGTGAGACCTAGTAACCTAGGCTCTGATACCAACTTGTCCCGATCCAAATTCCATACCCAGTCGTGATGGCGCCTCTCGTGAAGACAAGGCCAGCCAACAATCCCAATTCCACTTTAAGCAGTTAAATAGCTATATAACATATTGGATCTAGATTTATGACATTTAATTAACATGAAAATGAATATAGCCCGACCGAGGTGTCACAAGTCACGAGCATCTAATGAGTAGGGACACTACTACTGGTCCAACAATATATATATGTATATTGGTACAAGATAAAACCGGGACACAAAGATGGAGTGCGGTGCCGCGAACGCTGGTGGTCACCTTGCTAATTGACCAGAATATGGCCTTCGATCCTGCTAATAACCCAATATTGGGTGATCAATACCTGCAACTGCATGCAAGGTGCATGGAGTAAAGTGAGTACTTCCAACTCGGTGGTAATAAGAGAGAATACTATCTGAGCGATAAGAAATCATGCAAGAGCACACCAAACTGCAATAGAACACAGAACAACCCCTTTTTTTAGAAAATCTGAAATATTGTGAAAAATTCCTTTAGAAAAATCCCAAGTTCAGTTAAAAATCACTTTTGAAAATATGCTATTTCAACAATGGAAAAATATACTTCAATCAGTATAAAATAATCAGAAACCTGTCCCTCGGGCTCCATATCAACCTTTCAGTACAGTACCAGCCCGCTCTGGGCTCAATCTAAACTCACAATATCCATCTTCAGCCTCTCAGGCTTAACACTCCTCAATATATAACACCAGGGTATCTGGTCAGTAAGGAAAGTAACAGATGTATGCCAATGATATATGAGTGCTAAATGTCGTGCCACGTAGTACAAACAGGAGTAATGCATGAATGCAATGCAATGCATGACCACTGCGGAACGTGCAGCCCGATCCATTTGGGTACCCGCTCTCACTATGGGGGTTCAGACTCCGGAGGGGCTCCTACAACCCAAGTGCAATATCAATATCACACCACTACGGGTCGTGTAGCCCGAATTATGCAATATGCCACTGCGGCCTGCAGTCCAATCCATGCATGTATATGCACATGTACACATATCACTCGAGGCTTGCAAGCCTCCTTACCTCATATTCATGCCCTCACATATGGACCTCAGCCTCAACCAGTCTAAAATAGTCAAAGGCCCTCGGGCATCCGTAGACAAATATACTCAGCTCAAATGATGGTTCATATATCGTTTAAAACTCTAAGTTTGAGTAAAAAGATAGCTGAGTTCATAAAACAACGTAAATCACACGACTAAGTTCAAATAGTATTTCAAATAGGGAGGGAAATAGTGATGGTAGCTCACATAGAGTTCAAACAATCGGCAATAAGCCCCAAGTATGGCAATAAGCCCAATCAATGATTATAACAACAAATGGTTTGCAAATACGTGGTGAAAACCAACAACCGAGACGGACCAAGTCACGATCCCCAATTTACCCCATGCTGAGGTCTAGAGTGCAAGTCACCACAATATAGCACTAAAATGTGCAAATCCGGGGTTTCTAACCCTCAGGATATCATTCCCAAGTATTACTAACCTCGAACTGACGAAATTCCTCGCTCGCGACGCCTTTGCCCCTCCAATATGCCTCCACGCACGTCAAATCTAACCAAAATTAGTACAATAATATCATAATATGCTAATGGAACAATACCCAATTAAAAGCAATCGAGAAATAGCAAGAATCTCGAAACTAGCAAAACCAGAGCCCTGGCCCGCTTCTCGAAAAATTATGAAGCTTACATTTCCGGAATTATCGTCTCGCCACGAGTTCACACATACCAAGAACTTCCAAATCCGGGCTCAAATGACCTATCAAATCCTAATTTGAAATATCAAAACTCAAGCCCTAACCTTAGCCCCTTTTTAATGAATTTCAATCAATTTCCATGCTAATTCTTTTATAAACTTGAATAATTAGGCCAAGGAACTTACCTTCTTTTGATTCCCTTCGAAACCCTCTTCATTTGCTCACAAAGGCTCTAAAAATCCTCAACAATGGTGGAAAGATGACTTAAACTCGCGGATGAAAAATGATAACTTAAACCCTTCTGCCCAGCTCGACTTCCGCTTACGCGGTCCACTGACTGTTCCTGCGACCTCCGCTTTTGCGACAATTTGACCGCTTCTACGGTCTGGCCCTTTCCTCAGCGGCCGCTTCTACAGTCACTTCACCGCTTCCGCAACTCCCGCATACACGGTCCACCTGACCAATTCTGCTAGCCGAACCATCAAAAATTCATTCCGAGCCCTTTAACTTACAAGTCAATGTCTGGTTGACTTTTCCAACTTAAACTTTCCTTAAAGAGACATTTTGTCTCATTTCTATCCAAATTCAATCAGAAACACTTCAAACTCACCAAACACATATAATAACACACGGGGATAACGGGGCTGAAATACAAAGGACGACGGTTCGGGTCGTCACAAGAAAATTCAACTTGAAGCTTGTGAAATCTTAAAATCCTAAACTTAGTTCGATTCGATACAATAAACAAATAAAATCAAATAATGCCACACAACATAGTGTAAGACTAAAACAACCCGGACATAAACATGAAGTTAATCCGTGCATATGTATCCCCCCTCATATAACAACACATATTAATTAATTTCACCTATGGGGTAAATTTACTCTTACAATGTTAGAAAAGTGACTTAGCTCCTCTCAAAGCCTACTTCCCAATTAAAAAATGAGCTCAAGCCTCTAAATTTGATGCAAAATGACTTGAAACTAGTCAAATATTATATAAATAAATCATTTTGTGCTCAAAAGTTCATATCTCAACTATTAAAGTGATTACCCAACTCTAAATGCAAGATTCCTAAAATTCACCCCTGGGCCCACGTGTCCGAATTCCTGAAATTTTTGATGAAAGTTGTTGCTCATAACCTTAGGAACTTAAATATATTATTTTCACTATGTTCCATCATCATTTTCTTGGTAAAATCTCATTTTTATAAAAAACCTAGGTTTTTACCTAATCCCATAATTTTCACTAATTTACATGTTATAATCTACCCATAAACTATGTATTTTACTCATTTGGGTAGAAATTACTTACCTCATAAAGCTAGATCAAAATCCCCTCTTTAATTGCTCTCAAATCACCCAAGAGTGCAATAAATGACCCAATAAATGCCTTAGTCCCATTTTTAAAACTCATTGCCCAACTACCTCCTTCATCGAGAACGCGGAAGGGGCCTTGCATTCATGACAGAAAACGGATCAGGTCCCCAAGGGACAACACACCGCGAACGTGGCCAACGCATCACTTACGCAGAGTCTAGCTTGGCCTACCTTTCACGAACGCAAAGAACAATCAGCAGCCTAGCCCAACCTAGGCTCTTCTATGTGAACGCGAGTCGCCTCATGATAACGCGAAGGTCATCGGTCCTAGACCTTCACGAATGCGAACTAACTATCACAAATGCATAAAACAAAATCCCCACCAGTCCTAGTTCGTTCTACGGGCGAGGTTCTATCCACGTTCGCGAAGAAGGAAACCAGAACTGAGATTTTTCTCATTTTTCACGCTTCGCTGTGTAGGCTCCGAACTCACGCGAGCCACTCGGGACCCCGTCCAAAGGTGCCAACAAGTCTGTAAACATTATACGACCTGTTTGAACTTTTGAAACTCGAAAATCATCAAGGAAACTAAAAATCGCACCCTAAACTAAATTGAATCACCATATGAACTTCAAGTTTTCCAAATTGCTCCGGATGCGCCTAATCATACATAGACTACTTAGAATGACATCAAGTTTGCCGTGCAAGTCTTAAATCACATAGAGAACTATTCCGAATCTCGAAATTCCATTTGGACCTTGATATCACCAAAATCCAATCCAAACCAAATTTAAAGAACTACTAAAACCTTCAAAGAGCCAACTTTCACTATTAGGTGCCAAAATGCTCTAGGGCCATCCAAAATGCAATCCGAACATACTACCAAGTTCAAAATCATCATACAAATCTATCGGAATCGTTAAATCCCAATTCCAAGGTCGTTTACTCAAAATATTGAGCAAACTCACACTTGGCCTTTTATGCCAACCTTAAGGAACCAAGTGTTCCGATTTCAACCCCAACCCTTTCAAATCTCGAACTAACCATCCCTACAAGTCATAAAAAAGTAAAAGCACATACGAGAAGTCTTATTTAAGGGAACATGGTTGTAGCAAGAAAAACGACCGATCGGTCATTATATTATCCATCTCTTAAACAAACATTCATCCTCGAACAGATTTAGATTCATACCTAGAGTGCTGAATAAGTGTGGATATCTTTTCCGCATGTCCTCCTCAGACTCCTACGTCACCTCCTAGACTGGATGGCCCCTCCACTGGACTTTTTCTGCGGAAATCTTCTTGGATCTCAACTGGTGATCCTGTCTAGCAACAATGGCAACTAGCCCCTCCTCATAATCAAGCTCTCATCTAACTGGATAGTGCTGAAGTCTAAAACATGCGACAGGTCGGTGTGAAACCTCAATAGCACAGACACGTGAAAAATTGGGTGAACTCCTAGTAGGCTGGGAGGTAAAGCAAGCTCATAAGTAACTCCTCTACTCGCCTCAACACATCAATTAGGCCTAAAAACATTGGGCTTACCTTGCACTTCTTTCTGAATCTCATAATACCTTTCATCAGTGAGACTTTCAAGAGAACCTTATCGCCTACCATATATGATACATCACACACCTTCAAATCCACATATATCTTATGTCTGGACTGTGTTGTGCGAAGTCTCTCCTGAATCAACTTCACCTTTTCCAAGGCATCCTTCACTAAATCAGTACCATATAACTTAGCCTCGCTGGGCTCAAACCACCCGATGGGAGTACGACATCACCAACCATATAAAGCCTCCAATGGAGCCATCTTGATGTTAGACTGATAACTATTAATGTAATAAATCTCGGGCAAAGGCAAAAACTGATACCACTATCCTGCAAAGTCAATCATATATTCTCTGAGTATGTCTTCCAAAATATGAACTGTCCGCTCTAATTGCCCATCGATCTGTGGATGAACAACAATGCTGAGCTCTACACGGGTTCCTAACTTACTCTGTACAGCTCTCCATAAATGCAAAGTGAACTGAGGGCCTTTATCTGATAAGATGGAAAAAGGCACACTGTGCAACCAAATTCCGAATATAAATCAGGGATAACCTCTTTGAAGTATACGTAGTTACAACTGGAATGAAGTGTGCCGACTTGGTCAACCTCTCAATAATGACCCAAACTGCATCGCACTTTCGCAAGGTCCGTGGCAACCCAACTACGAAATTCATAGTACTGTGCTCCCATTTCCACTCTAGTATTGTCATCTACTCGAGTGGGCCACCTGGCCTTTGATGCTCATACTTAACCTGCTGGAAATTTAGGCACCTAGTTACGCATTAATGTCTTTCTTCATCCTCTTCCACAAATAATATTGTCTCAGGTCACGTTACATCGTCCTAGCACCTGGATGAATGGAATGCCAAGAATTGTGTGCCTATTCTAGAATACTCTCTCTCAATACGTCGACACTAGGAATACATAGACGTCCCTGGAGTCGTAAAATACCATCCCCGCCGATAGTTTCCTCCTTGAAACCACCCTGTAGTATTGTCTCTCTGAGGACCATCAAATGCGAATCATCAAACTATCGAGCCTTCATATGCTCCAATAGTGAAGACTGGGCGACAACGCATGCAAGAACTTGACTAGGCTCTGAAATATCCAACCTTACAAGTCTGTTAGCCAAGGAATGAATGTCCAAGTCTAGTGGCCTATCCTCTGCTGAAATAAATGCCAAGCAACCCATACTCTCTGCCTTTTTTCTCAAGGTATTCGCGACTGAATTTGTTTTATCCAAATGTTAAATAATGGTGATTTCATAGTCCTTCAATAACTCAAGCCATCTGCGCTTCCTAAATTTAGATCTCTTTGTTTGAACAAATACTACATGCTGCGATGACTTGTGTAAACCTCACAAGGCACTCTATATAGATAATGCCTCCAACTCATAAGAGCATGAACAACATTGTGCACATGGTAGTTCTTGCCATGAATTAGCTGGTATGGCACATAAGCAATAACTCACCCCTCCCGCAATAGTACACAACCGAAGCCAACACGTGAGGCATCACAATAAACTGTATACATCCCTGAACCGGAAGGCAACACTAGAACCAGTGCTGTAGTCAAAGCTGTCTTGAGATTTTGAAAGCTTGCCTCACAATCATCGGATCAACGATATGGAGCACCTTTCTGGCTCAATCTAGTTAAATGTGATTAAATGGATGAAAAACCCTCCACAAACTGGCGATAAAAACATGCTAACCCCAGGAAACTATTGATCTCAATCGCCAAAGTGGGACGAGGCCAACTCTAAACTGCCTCAATCTTCTTGGGATCTACCTTTAATACCCCCGCCTGATATAATATGCCCCAAGAATGCCACAGAGTCTAACCAAAACTCATACTTGGAGAATTTAGCATACACCTTCTATTCCCGCAAGGTCTGAAGGACCACTCTCAAATGCTGCTTGTGCTCCTCCATGCTACGTGAGTAGATCACGATATCATCAATGCAGACAGTGACAAACGAATTAATATATAGCCCGAATACTCTATTTATCAAGTCCATAAATGCGATTGGAGCATTAGCCAAGCCGAAAGACATTACTAGAAATTCATAATGGCTGTATCTAGTACGAAAACTAGTCTTCGCAACATTCGAGTCCTAGATTTTCAACTGATGGAACCCTGATCTCAAGTCAATCTTAGAGAACATCCTATTACCCTGCAACTGGTCAAACAAATCACAATTACATGGTAACGTGTACTTGTTCTAATGGGGACTTTGTTCAACTGGCGGTAATAAATGCAGATCCGCATAGTCCCATCTTTCTTCTTTACAAATAACATTGGTGCACCCCCAGAGGACACTTTTGGCCTAACGAACCCTTTCGCTAGAAACTCCCCCAACCATTCCTTTAACTCCTTCAATTTTTAGGTTCTATATGGTATGATGGGATAGAATAGACTGGGTACCTGGAGCCAGTCAATACATAAATCAATGTCACGATCTAGTGGCATACCTAGTAGGTCAAAAGGGAGTACATCGGCGAACTCTCAGACTACTGACACCAAATAAATTGCCATAGTCTCTGCGGTGGTATCCCAAACATAAGCTAAATAAGCCAAACAACCCTTCACGACCATGTGTCAAGCCTGAATACCCGCTGGAAGAACCCTAGATGGCGGGCGATATGAAGTCTCTAGCATGGCAGTGAAATAGCTACTACAAGAAACTAAAATAAGGTCGCAATCGAATACCTTGAGAAGGTGGTGGTGCTGAATATGTAGGCCTGCTGGAATGACCCCTCCTGAAATGACCTTTGCCCCTAACTAGCGCACCTCTGAAGTCACCAGAAAAGCGAGACCTATTGTCCTGCTGCATCTACTCTGTACCCCTCTAGCAGTAACCCTCAATCCATAGTTGTTGCTCAAATGAATATGGAACACAAGTAAAACCAATTAAATAAGTCCTTCAAATATAAATCTTTCACATATAATCCTTCAAATATAAATCCTTCGCATATAATTCTTTCGAATAAATCCCTTCCAAATTTATTTCATTCAAATAAATATTTTTCGAGTATACTTCTTTCAAATAAATATCTCTCAAATATACTTCTTTCAAATAAATATCTTCCGAATATACTTCTTTCAAATAAATATATTTTGAATATATTTCTTTCAAATAAAAGTAACTATGTGAGACCTCATTTCATAATCATAAAACACGTGTCTCAGAAAACTTTCATATTTCCACGGCACCTCGTGCCCTCTTTCTTAATCGCACAGATAACTCACGTGCCAATAATAAAATTATCATATTTTCCCGGTATCTCGTGCCCACATTTCATATCTGTTATAGTACAACCCGATCCAATATATCATATATGTTGCGGCGTACAATCCGATCCCATATAACATAATTCGTCCGGCGATAGTCACAAGCTCACAATTTCAACATAGATCAGACTATTATCAAGTTTACCAAAACAACAAGACAAGTTCCACAAGATATAAAAATAAACACAAGTAAATCCAAACATCACATGAAAATTACCAACGCAATAACCCCACATCATCACATAAAAATTACCAACGCAATAACCCCACATCATCACATATTATCCCTGACAATAGCCACCCTTATCTCTCTTATAGCCACCCCTATCACTCCTATAATGGCTGCCCTTATCCCTCCGCTTTAACAATATCAATAGCCATCCTCATTGCTCTTATATCCACCCTTATCATTCCGCCCAAATAACATCCCAACATGCCTATCTATAGTGAAATGCCACCCTAATACCCACATAATACCAATAGTGGAATGCCGATAACTCAAATCACACAATAATGTACACGCAATATTATCACGACAACATAATACAACAATTCTGATCACAATTTTCCATAGGCCACAACCAACTCCAAGGATAAAAAAAAATTAATTAATTTCACAGCAAATAGCCCAAGGCAAATAGCCCAAGGCTTCACGCAACATATATAAAACCTCAAAATATTAATTTCAAGAAATATCAAATCAACAAACACACAAAATTCACATAAATATTCAAGTGGCAATCATCCCAAATTATCATATAAAATACAAACTCGATAAACAAGGAATGAGGCATGACAAATCAAGGATTTACTTAAGTTCCAAGAATTTTCCAATTTAATACATAAGGGTGTCTACGAATTTAACCGGTATAATTTGCATATATAAACGAAGTACGTACTCCTCACCTTGTGTATACGGCTTTCAATCACACAAATTTCACCTAAAACTCAATACCTAAGGGGCAATTTCCCTATGCAAGGTTAGGAAAGATACCTATCTTTTTGAAGTTAGGCAATATTCCAAAATACCTTCTTTCTTGAATTGACCTCCGGACAACTCAAATCTATCAAAATTAATTACATAACTTCATTAAAATTTATCGGAAACTATTCTAGATAATAGACACCGACTTAAAATTTCACATTAAAAAGTCAATTAAAAGTCAACTCAAGGCTCGCCTCTCGGAACCCAATAGAATTTTCACCAAATCCAAATATTTGTTCCGATACGAGTTCAACCATACCTATTGTATTAAAATCCGATAACAAATTGACCTCCAAATCTAAAAGTTTATTTTTGAAATATTTTGCAAAAATCTTAATTTCTTCCATCAAAACCCGAATTAAACAATGAATATAACCATGGATTTATAAAATATAATCAATTTCGGGTAGAGAACACCTATAAAATTCTCTAAAATAGCCAAAAATCCGAGCTCCAAAAATCCCAATCGAAATTGAAGAAGTGACAAATTTTCAATCCTTAAGTTTCTACCCAAGTTCGCATTTGCAGACAAAAACTTTGCAGTTGCGAACTTCACTAAAATCCAAAATCATTGATATTGCGATAAATTATTCGTAATTACGAACTTCACAAAAATCTAAAAATTATCACAATTATGAACTACACTAAAATTCAAAAATCATCGCAATTGTGAACCTAACTAAAATTCAAAAATCATCACAAATTACAATAAATTGTTCTCAATTGTGAATGAACAGTACCTCACCAGAAACGAACAAACTCAAACTTCTCTGAAATGCTCTGAAATCACCCAGAAACTCATCCGAAATCTCTCGAACAGAAACCATACATGAATTTTAATGATAAAACATGCTACTGACCTACTTGTGCACTCAAATCACTAAAAAGAGGTCGTCTTGGACCGATATTGACCATTGTCAAACTCTCAAATATCTTAACTTTACTAGATCCCAACCATTGATCCAAATATACACTCAAACCCCTCGGGACCCGTCAAATAATACCAACAAGTCCCAAAGCATGATACGAACATGTTCCAATTTCCAAATAGAATTTCGACCCGAATATCAATAAATTCAACTCCCGGTCAAGCTTTCGCAAAATTTTCTATTTTTTAACTTTCGCTAAAATGCGCCAAATTGTCCTACGGACTTCAAAATCTAAATCCGGACGTATGCCCAAGTCCAAAATTACCATACAAAGCTATTAATACCATAAAATTCCATTCCGGAGTCGTTTTGTCAAAAGCCAAACTCTTATCAAATTTTTATTTAAGCTTCAAAATAAAAATGTTTCTTTCAATTTAATCCCTAGTCATTTGAAAATCAAACTCGACCATAAATGCAAGATATTACACATTACTAAGTTTCTGGAGACTTTGAGTCATTGAATGGGAAGTAAGTTCTCAAAACGACAAGTCAGATCATTACAATTGCATGTCGCAACAGTTATGATATGGCGGAATAAGGGAGGATTTTGATATTTATATGGTGGGATCGGGTTTCACACTGCAAATTTTCTGTACGGAATACTTGATATCATTGAATTATGATAAGGTGAAATAAGGGAGGATTATGATACCGATCCTGATTATATGGTAGATCAGGTTGCACAGTGCAATGGATATTATATGTGATTCTTGATTTTTATATGGTAAAATAAGGGAGGATTGTGTGCATACGATGAGGTCGGGTTGTGCGCCTCAACGGATTTTGTGTGTTGTATTCGTTGTTATTATTGTGTTGATTTCCAGTGTTGTTATACTACATTATGGGATTAGTTACTCTAGGTTCCCTGATTACAAGAATTGAGTTCTTTTTCATAAGTTAAGTGCCTTACCTTTTATTATTGTTATTATTATTATTATCATTATAATAATAATATAATAATAATAATATTGCGTATAGGTTATTACAAGTGACCTGTTTAGCCTCATCACTACTTCGTCGAGGTTAGACTCAACACTTACAGAGCACATGGGGCCGATTGTACTCATACTATACTCTGCACTTCTTGTGCAGATTGTGGATTCGATTTTACTGGAGGTTAGTAGATCGCTTGGATCGGATGCTTGACAAAGACTTGAGGTACAACTATATAATATCCATTGCTCTAAAGTCCCCTTCGACATCACCTTTGCTGTTTATTTCAGTTCAGACAATTATAATTTCATTCAAACTATTATTTGCAGTACTCTAGTCGCTCGTGTACTTATGACACCAGTTCTAGGATTTTATTTGGATATCACCATTAGTCTATTTTATTCACTCTATATTGGTTTATTCCGTTTATTGGTTTTCATTGATTGAATTGTTAAAAATGGCTAATAACTATATCTAGCGTTGGCTTGCCTAGCAAGTAAATTATTAGGCACCATCACGATACCAAGGGTAGGAATTTTGGGTCTTGACAAGTTAGTAGCAGAGCACTAGGTCACCTAGGTCTCATGATCATGAGCAAGCTTAGTAGAGTGTGGAGGATCTGTAAGAGATGTCTGTACTTATCTTCCAAAGGATATGGAGTTTAGGAAAAGTTGTACTTCTTTCCTTCTGTATCGTGCGATTTTATTCTATCATTGATCATTGAACTATTACATTCTTTCTCTTTTGTAGATGGCAAGAAAATGCACAACATCTATAGTCGGATAGGAGCTGGAGCCCCCTGTGACATCTACTACCAAGGGTAAAGGCCGAGGCAGAGATAGAACTCATCCTAGAGCTCGAGGAACAACACCTGCATTGGAGCCTCATATTGATCATGAGGAGGAGGTCCCATCTTAAACCATGCCCGTTGAACTAGCTCAAGTCCTGGATGGATTCTTAGCCACTCCAGTGCTTTAGGATGCTCTAGTTTGCTTGGAGAGCCTTATGGAGATACTGGCCAAGATTGATATATTTCCAGTGGCACCAATCGTTTCTCGGGCTGGAGGAGGAGATCATACTCCTGCTACCCACACCCAGAGCAGGCGTTTCCCTTGTATTAGACTGTAGCAGCCAGTCCAGTTGAGTTGTCTCAGTCAGTTCCTACAGCACAGGCCGGGGAGGATGTGATGACATGGTTTGTCGTCTCATGAGTTACTGAAAGTACAAGCTGGGATGGGTGAATTGTAGCCTTTTAAATTTCTAGTCGACTACTCTTTTGACCTAGTCGACTTATGCAGAATACCCTGCATAGAAATATTAGTCCTTTCGTTTTAAACAAGTGTTAATCACAATAAACAGTAAAGGAACAGAAGTTCTTTATCACTCTTCCTCACCCAAGCAGTATTTACAAAGCAATACAAGCAAGGAAGTCCATAATATCAGGTAATAATAGGAAACAAATAAAAGAATATAAAGAAAATCACAATTGAATTATCAACGTGAGTCAGGAATTCAATAACACATGCACGACACCACCTTTCGTGATTTTACTCTCATTCTCACCATAAAAATCAATAGAATCGACACGGAATGGTACATCGTGCGGTATGGCATCACCCTTCGTGCTTTTACTTGACATTATTGGCACGACATCACCCCTCGTGCTATACACCCTGTCATAAATATCATGCACGGCATCACCCTTCGTGCTTTATACTCTTCCTCACAATATTATGCATGGCATCACCCTTCGTGCTTTTGCACTCTTCCTCACAATATCATGCACGACATCACCCTTTGTACTTTTACTCTTTCTTACCCAAACGACAATCACAAAGCAATTTGGGCAATGAAAATCAATAATATCACAATAAAACACCGGTAAGGGAATCAACAACAATCCAACAATCCAATCACAAGGAAAATCTACTACCGAAAGTATGATTACACGTCAACAAGAGAATCACAGAGTATCCAAGAAGTGCAACAACCACAACAAATTGAACATATAGCATATATTCATGGAGTCATAGAGGAATTCACAACTGAGAGATAGCAAAACATAAGGAAGGCAATCACTTCTATTAAGGCAATTAAGGGTCAAGTAACATGTACGAGTTAGAGTAGAGCTAATAACATCATATGGAGCATATAGAGGCAATTTAAACAATTAGAATACCCAACCACAATGGGATACTTTCCACATAATGAGCATAAGGACCTAAAAACCCTAGAGGTAAAGTTTCCACAAATAATTCAGGGCACACACTAGTCACCTCGTACGCATGGACTATAATTAGCACAAAAGACAAAAATCCTACAGGGTAGCCCCTCACACAAGGTTTGGCAAGATACTTACCTTTTTAAAGTTAGGCCGATATTCCAAAATAGTTGTCTAGCTTTAATTGACCTTCGAGAGGCTCAAATATATCCAAATTAATTGCATAATGTAATTAATACTTCAAGTAACTGATTCCACAAATAATTCTAAGCTAATACGCGAAGTTTGGTAAAATGACCAAAATGACCTCTGAGCCCATGTCTCGGAATCAGGTAAAAATTTATATTTTTCGGAATCCTCATACTCTCAGGAGTCTAACCATACCAAAATTATCCAATTCCGATACCATTTGATCCTTCAAATCATCATTTTACATTTTTGAAAGATTTTACAATTTTCTTCCCAAATTCCATCCCAAATCATGAATCAAATGATGACTTCAATGACAGATTCATGTAATCTAGCTAAATTCGAGTAAGAATCACTTACCCTAATGAATTTCTAGAAAACTATTTGAAAACTTGCCAAAATCCGAGTTCTCTAAGACAAAGTATGAAATAAAATCCTAAACCTCATATTTATAGTGCACCTCCCGGATTCCACCACTGCTGACCACACAAAATCGAGTGCGGTCCGCACTAGGGCCAGTGATTTCCGCACAAAATCCATTACCACCGTAGTGGATTTTTACTGTAGGGACAAGCTTTAGTATTTTGGACATAACTTTCGCTACAAATGTCCAAATGCCTATTAGAATATGTTTTAGAAAATTAGATTCAAAGATATACAACTTCACAACCCGGCCAGCCGTATCATGCGTTACCACTCCATTTCCCCCATTTTAGTTTCTTTATGCTTCGTATCCGTATTTTATGTGATTGGGTTGATTAGTTTTGAGTTCGGAGAGGATTTGGTAAGAAATGAGACATTTAGTCTCTTTTAAGAAGGATTAAGTTGGAAAAGTCAATCAGATGTTGACTTATATGTTAGAAGGCTCAAATTTTAGTTTCGATGGTTTGGTTAGCTTTTGGAGGTGATTTGTGACTTAGGAGCGAGATCAGAATGGGTTTTGAAGTTGTAGAGAGGATTTAGGCTTGAATTGGCAAAGTTGATATTTTGGCGATTTTTGATTGATAGGAGAGATTTTGATATAGGGGTTGGATGGAATTCTGAGAGTTTTAGTAGCTTCTTTGTGTCAGTTGGGAGGTGTGTGCAAAATTTCAGGTCATTTGGATTTGGTTTGGGTGGGTTTTTGATCAAATGCATATTTCGGAAGGTTTTAGAAACTTAGGCTTGAATCCGATATGTTCTGAGTAATTTGATGTTGTTTGAGGCGTTTTGATGATTGGAATAAGTTTGAATAAGAATTTAGGATGTGTTGGTACTTTTATTTGAGGTCCTGGGAGGAATTGGATGAGTTTTGGGTGGTCATTCAGACCATTTTTGGAGTTTGAAAGCTGCAGATTTTTGTTCAAGCAGTTACAGGTATTTTGGCCTTCGCATTCGCGAGGGGCCGGGTTTTTTAAGCTACACCTTCGCAAAAGTCTAGGCCGCGTTCGCGAAGGCTTAATAAGGGATATCATCTTGTTCGCAAGTGGGTATATGTGATCATGAAGAAGGATTTGAGTCAGGTGGTTCCAAGGTAATTTATTCATCGCGTTCGCAAGAAGGCGTTTGCGATCGCAAAGGTGTTAGGTGCATCGTGTTCGCGTCTGGCATGTCATGTTCGCTTAAGGCAAATTTTGGTCAACATGAGTTTGTTTTTCGCAAACGCATGGGTTTGACCACATTCTTGAAGAAAGGAAGTCAGGCTTGGCCAGAATGTTTTTAAGTCTACTTGTCTGCGATTTTTGGGTGTTATTTAACCCATAGTTACTCATTTTTGGAGGTTCTTGAAGGGGATTAACGATGCATTCAAGGAGAAATGATTGGAGGTATGAATTTCGGACCTAAAACTCGCTTATATTGTGAAATCCACCTAGAAAATCATTGAATTATTGCTAAAAATGCAAGAAATAGGGCTTGGAATTTTGAAACTCTAAATGGTGATTTGGAGGACTATTTGGGGTCGGATTTGAGAACTTTTGATACGTATGAACTCGTAGGGAGATAACGAACCCGTTGATATAAAAATTTTGAGTTTCGAGAAGTGTGCCCGGTGCTCAGATTTTGCTAATTTAAGGATTTTTTGTATTTTTTGATTGTTTTCTCTTGGGTTTTGTTCTCTTAGCATATTATGACATATTGCATTGATTTTGGATAGATTCGACGCGCGTGGAGGACAATTTGAGGGGCAAAGGCGTCGTGAGCTAGAGATTTAGCCGGTTTGAGGTTAGTAATGATTGTACATGATGCTTTGAGGGTTTGAAACCCTAGATCTGCACATCGTAGTGCTATATTGATGTGAGGCACACGATTGATGACGAGCGTGTGGTCGTATACTATTGGGGATTGTGACTTGGTCCACCCCGATTGATGATTTTACCACGTATTTGACTGAATCTTATTTGCTAACACCATTATTTGGGTTGAACGCCATATTTGGGCTTTGAAACTACTATTTACACCAATTGGGAATTTTTATTAACATTTCCTCACTATTTTGAATTATTATTTTAAATGATGTTTGGACTGAGAATACCGTTTTACCATTTCCCAAGAGGCTTGTGATGATTTTGGACTGATTAAGGCCGAGGGCCTTATTGTGAGGATACACCGGTATTGATATGAGGCTGAGGGCCTAAGATACGTATATACATCACGAGTTGGCTTGATTGATATGATCTTGAGGGCTTAGATTTGATGCCGCAAGATGACTTGATATTGCACTTGGGCCATAAAGGGCCCCTTCTGGAGTCTGTACACTCCCAATAAGTGCAGGTACCCATTGTGTTATGATATTGAGCCCGATGGGCTGGAACTATTTTGATATTGAGCCCGAGGGGATGGTACTGTAATGAGATTGAGCCCGAGGGGCTGGTACTATTCTGAGATTGAGCCTGAGGGGCTGATACTGTTATGAGATGTTGCTTGAGGGGCGAATTTGTTGATACTGTGCCCGAGGGGAAAATTTATATTTGTTTACTTACCTGTCAATTACTTGCTTTACTTATTGAAAAAAAGATTTTAACTTGACTTTTCACTGTTTTACTGATTTATGTGATTTGCTTTCTTCAGTATAGAATGCTTTATACTTTTACGTGATTTCTTATCCTTATTCATTATTTATATTTATTACTCACTAGGTCGGAGTACTGAAATTACTCCCTGCACCGTATGTGCAGATTCAGGTGTTGCTGGTTCCGCTCCTGAGTGCTGATTCCTCCAGTTCCAGGCAGCTTTCAGGGATTACGAGGTAACTGTTGACGTCCATAGCCCCATGTATCTATTATCTTGTCATTTATATTCCTTTCAAACATTTGTACTAGTTGTTGAATCTAGCAAACTTATATCATGACTCGTAGATGCTCATTACTTGTGACATCCCGGTTAGGGCTGTGTTGGACAGGATTTTCGTATTTTATCTATATTTTCCGCTATTTAGTATTATTAAACCATGTTTAGACTACGTTTGTGTTAATTAAGTGATATAAAAGATGAATTGGATTTAATTGGTTGACCTTGTCTTCACGAGAGGCGCCATCACGACCGGGTTCGGATTAGGGTCGTGGCACTTGTTTTTTGAATCATCCCCAAATTCCTTGTAGATCAAAAGATATGAGATTTCGAAGTCGGACCAGCGATCCTGTGGACCATTTTTGGTGTACGACCGCATACCATTTTGTGCGGTCCATATTAAGGTCCACACAAAATGGTGTGCGTTCCACACTCCCCTCTGTGGCATGCAAAATTTTGGTGTGGTCTACACTCCCAAAAGTTCCAGTACCATCTCAGAGTTCCGAAATGCCCAGGCTCACTCGAAATTCACCACTAAATATACACGAGGCCCCCTAGGACCTCAACCAAATGTACCAACACATCCCATGACATCATCAAAATTTATTCAAGCCTTCTAATTACTCCAAAAAAAAACCAAAACACCAAATCCACTTTGAGTTCAAGCCTAAGGACTTAGGAACTCTCAAATTCCACAAACAATGCCAAAATCTATCAAATCAAGTCCGATTGACTCCAAATTTTGCATACAAGTCATAAATGACATAATGAAGCTATTCTAACTTCTTGAGTTGGATTTTGATCTCGATATCAAAAAGTCAACCCCTCGATCAAACTTTCAAATTGCGACTTCTCCTTTTCACCATTTCAAGCCTAATTAACTACAAACTTTCAAATAATTTTTCAGGCACGCTTCTAAATCCAATATCACCATACACAACTATTGGAATCATAAAACAATCATCCTAGATTTTTCTACTCATATTTCACCTTCCAGTCAATTTAGTTTAACTTAAGTTCTCTTCTTGCAGACTAAGTGTCTCAATTCCTTTCAAAAACATTTTCAAACCCGAACCAATTTCCCCGCTAATTTACATAAGAAACATGAAGCAGGAATTTAGCTGTATATCGGGAAATGAGTTTTTACTTATTCAAAACAACCGGTTGGGTTGTTAGAGCCACAATCCTGGTACTGGTTGCTCCACCGCTCGCTCATCCCGCTAGAGGAAGGGGTCAGGAAACCAGTGGTGGAGGTCAGGCCGTTAAGGGTGCCAGGTAATTAATGGTTATCCGAGAGACAGAGGTCAGGGTGGTGGGTCCTAGCCTTGATTTTATGCATTCCCAACTAGACCTCACGCCGTTATAACAGGTATTGTTTAGTTTATAATATATAAGCTTTAGTTTTATTTGATTCGAGCTCTACTTATTCCCACATGTCATCCTATTTTTCTTCATATCTAGTGTTCCTTGTGATTCTTTGTGTACTCATGTGTATGTGTCCACGCTTGTGGGAGATTCTATTGTTTTAGATCGTGTCTATTTCTCATGTGTGATTAGTATTGGAAGTCTTGAGACTAGAGTATATCTCTTACTTTTTGATATGATAAACTTTAATGTTATTTGGGGCATGGATTGGCTGTCACCTTATCATGCTATGTTATATTATCACGCTAATATGGTGACCTTAGCCATACCGGGGTTGCCTCGATTATAGTGGATATGGACTCATGGCTATTCTGCCAGTAGGGTTATTTCTTATATGAAGGCTCGGTGTATGGTTGAGAAGAGATGTCTAGCATATTTGGCCTATGTTCGTGATTCGAGTGCGTATGTTGCTTGCATGGATTTAGCACCGGTTGAGCGCGATTTTGCAAAGGTACTTCCTATACATCTGTCGGGGATGCCACCTGACAGATATATTGACTTTTGTATTGATTTTGCTCCGGGTACTCAGCCCATTTCTATTCCACCACACCTTATGGTCCCACCGGATTTTAAGGAGTTGAATGAGCAGTTGCAAGATTTGCTTGACAAGGGATTCATTAGACCTATTATCTTGCCCCGAGGTGCACCCGTATTTTTTGTAAAGAATATAGATGGGCCGATGAGGATACGTGTAGACTATCGTCAGTTGAACAAAGTCACTTTCAACAACAAGTATCCATTGCTGAGAATTGATGACTTATTTGATCAGCTTCAAGGTGCCAAAGTATTTTCGAAGATTGATTTAAGGTCTGGCAAGTATTTTCGAAGATTGATTTGAGGTCTGGCTACCACCAATTTGATTAGGGCATCAGATGTCCCTGAGAGTGCTTTTCAGACTCGGTATGGGCATTATGAGTTCCTAGTGATGTCATTTGGATTGACAAATGCCCCAGCAACTTAATGGATTTAATGAACCTGGTGTTGAAGCCCTATTGAGATTCTTTGTAATCGTATTCATTGATGATATCTTAATATACTCCTGCAATCTAGAGGAGCATGAGCAACATTTTGGGATTGTACTTCAGACTCTGAGAGATAGCTAGCTATTTGCCAAGTTTTCAAAGTGTGAGTTTTGGTTAGACTTGATTGCCTTTTTGGGGCATGTTGCTTCGGCCGAGGGCATAAAGGTGGATCCTAAGAATATTGAGGCAGTTCAGAACTAGCCTAGACCTACTTCAGTTTTAGAGATTCAGAGTTTCCTGGGTTTGGCAGGTTATTATCGCTTGTTCGTGGAGGAGTTTTCATCCATAGTAGGCCCATTGACTAGGTTGACCCATAAGGGTACTCCATTTAGGAGCTCGAATGAGTGTGAGTTGAGCTTTGAGAAGCTCAAGACTACTTTGACTATGATGCTAGTGTTGGTGTTACCCACAGGTTTAGGATCCTACACGGTGTATTGTGATGCATAACATATTGGGATCAATTCTATATTGATGCCAAGTGTGATTGCCTACGCATCGTGACAGTTGAAGGTTCATGAGTAGAATTACCTTGTTCATGACTTAGAGTTGGAAGCCATTATTCATGCGGTGAAAATTTGGAGGCACTATCTTTACGGCATGTCATGTTAGGTATTCATAGATCATTGGAGCCTACAATATTTTTTCAAGAAAAATGATCTCAAATTGAGGCAGAGGAGGTGGTTAGAGCTATTGAAAGACTATGATACCACTATATTGTATCATCCCGGAAGGCTAATGCGTTGGTTGATGCCTTATGTAGAAAGGTGGTGAGTATGGATAGCCTTGCGTATAGTCCAGTTGGTGAGAGGCTGCTAGCATCATATGTTAAGGCTTTGGACGATCAATTAGTGCAACTAAATGTTTTGGAGCCTAGTCGTGTTCTAGCTTGCACAGTCTCTCAATATTCTTTGTATGGGTTCAATAGAGAGCGTCTGTATAACAACCCCTATTTGTTTGTCCTTAATGACACGATGCTGCACAGTGGTGCCAAGTAGGTTACTGTTAGTGATTATGGGTTTTTGCGGATACAGGGTCATATTTGTGTGCCCAATGTGGATGTGTTTCGTAAGTTGATTCTGGATGATGCCCATATTTTCCGGTATTCCATTTATCCAGGTGCCGCCAAGATGTATCTTGACTTGCAACATTATTATTGGTGAAGGAGAATGTAAAAGGATTTAGTTACATATGTAGCTCGGTGTCTTTAACTGTCAGCAAGTAAAGTACCAGCATTATAGACCTAGTAGTTTGCTTCAGAGATTAGAGATTCTTGAGTGGAAGTGCATATTACCATGGATTTTGTTGTTGGGACCCATATACTTAGAAGAAGTTCGAGTCGGTATGTTTCATTGTGGACAGGTTGACCAAGTCGGCACATCTCACTCCTATGGTGGTTATTTATTCTTCAGAGCGATTAGCTAAGATCTACATCCGCGAGATCATCTATTTTACAGTGTGCTCATGTCCATCATTTTTGATTGAGCTTACACAATTCACCTCACATTTCTGGAGGGCCATACAACATGAGTTAGGCACGATTTGACTTGACTACAACATTTCACCCTCAAACGGACGGGCAACCCGAGCGCACCATTCAGATATTGAAGTATGTACTTCGTGCTAGCGCTATTGATTTTAGGGGTTCTTGGGATCCGTTCTTGCTGCTTGCAGAGTTTGCTTAAAATAAAAGCTACCAGTCGAGTATTTAGATGGCTCCCAATGAGGCGTAGTATATGAGGCAGTGTTGTTCGTTAGTTGGTTCGTTCGAGCCAGGAAAGGCTCGATTTTTGGGCACATATTTTGTTCAGGATGCCTTGGAAAAGATCAAGATGATTTACGATCATCTTTGAATAACTCCATCTAGGCAGAAGAGTTATGCCGATCATAGAGTTTGTGATGTTGCATTCATGGTTGTAGAGAGGGTATTGCTCCGGGTTTCACCCATGAATGATGTGATGAGTTTCGGAAAGAAGGGAAAATTGATCCCCAGGTATATCAAACCTTTTGAGATTCTTGAGAGAGTGGGTAAGGTGGCCTATAGTCTTACATTGCCACCTAATTTATAAGCAGTCCATCTGGTGTTCCATGTGTCCATGCTCCGGAAGTATCACAGTGATCCATCCTATGTTTTAGATCTTAGCCCAGTCCAGCTGGATAAGTATTTAACATATGGGGAGGAGCCATTCTAGCCCGGCAGGTCTAGAAGTTAAGGTCTAAGAGATTTCTTTCAGTTCGAGTGCAGTGGAGAGGTCAGCCGGTTGAGGCAGCAAAGTGGGAGTGTGAGTCTGACATGCAGAGTATATGCCCAAACCTTTTCACCAATCCATGTACTTTGAGTATTAGCCTTTATTTTCATGTTCCGAGACCTTGAATAGCTCTGTTTAGTGTTCCTCAATTTGCGCGTGTAGTCCGTGTCTTGTTCCGAAAAGTTTTCATGTGAAAAATTAAAGAAAATATGTTTCGTCTTAAAACTCATTTGAGTTGACTATAGTAAATATTTTATATAAACAGATCTAGATTTGTGTTTTGACGGTCCGTATCATGATTTGGGACTTGGGCATATGCCCGAAAACAAATTTGGAAGTCCCTAACTTGATATACGTGATTTGTCGAAAACTAGCAATTTAAAGGTTTAAAGAATTCCTAAGTTTGACCAAAGGTTGAATTTGTTGCTTCCGGGTTCATATTTAGGTTCCGGAACTTGGCATAGTTTCATTTCACTAATTATGACTTTTCTACAAAAGTTTGGTGCAAAACGGAGTTGATTTGCATGTTCTTGAGTTTCTTTGAAAATATCATCCATTTTGTTGTTTGATTTGTAGTTCTAGGTGTTATTTTGGTGTTTTGATCACGCGAGTAAGTTTGTATGATGTTATTACATATGTGTGCATTTTTGGGTTTGAGCTCAAGCGGCTCGGGTGAGTTTCAGATAGGCTAAAGAATGGGTTTTTGACTTAGGAAATTGTTGGTTTTGACTTTTCTGATATTTGGTGCGTCCTTCTTCGTGATCACGAAGCTACTCTTGCGATCGTGAAAAGTAACCTAGGTTGGGATGGAATTTACTCTATGCGAACGCGTGGTTGAGATCACGAACGCAAAGAAATAGTAGGATCAACTTTCCCGAAAGCAACCAAAGCTACGTGAACGCGATGGATATGGGCCTAGAAGGAGGATCAGGTGTGTGTTATACGCGAACGCAGTCAGAGGGTCACGAACGTGAAGGCCGGGGGAAAATGCATCGTAAACGCATAAGGCATCGCGGGAACGCGAAGGCAAATAGGGTTGTGTGCTTTGTTATTGCAGCAGGTCCTTCATAAACGCGATGAAGACTTAACGCAAGTGATTTTAAATATCCCAAAGATGGTATGTTCTTCATTTTTCACCATTTACACATTAGAGCTCTGCCTAGAGGCAATTTTGAAGAAGAATTTCATCTTCGCTTCATAGATTAGTATATTTTAACTCATTTTTTTCCATTTTTATCAACACATATTGATTTGTAACCTTAATATGTGCTCCTTCATAGTAGAAAATTAGGCATTTGGATAGAATTGGGGGGGGGGGGGGGGAGGGGTTATAAAATTGAGATTTAGGCCTCAAATTGAGGTCGGATTTCAAAACTAATCGCATAATCGGGCTAGGGGTGAATGTATAGGTTTTGGTCTGAATCTCATGTTTTGACCAAGCGGGCCCGGGGTTGGCTATTGTTGTCTTTTTTGGTATTAGTGTAAAAATCTTTATTCTATATATTGTAATTGATTTTTCTAGCATTATTTGACGATATTAAGTTTATTTTGGTAAGGTTCGATTGATTTGGAGGCGAAGTTTAGAGGAAAGGACCCGGTTGAGCTGTGATTTGGTTGCAAAGTGGGGAAAGTGTTGGGTCTAACCTTAATTTGAGAAAATTACAAACCCTTGAACTATATGTTATGTGAATTATGTGCGTATCGAAGTATATGCGAGGTGACGAGTGTATATACACAGTCAAAATAATTGTTTTCATGTTTCTCGTATTTCATGAGTTATCTTATTCAATGTCTTAACTGTTACATGATTTAATTACTTTATATGCCATAATTTGTTACTTGTCATTAATTATTCTTATATTAAAATTTTCTTCCCTTCCATGACTTTATGATTAATTGCTACATGCTTTAATTATTTTGCCTGTACTCCTTAATTGTCACGTCCTCGACTTGTCTTGTTGGTATTGTGTTCCTTATAGCATTTCTTTGATTTGTACATAGTTCCATTACTGCTTTGCTTTCATATTCTTTAATTGTAGATATTCTTATGAATTGAGCTGTTGGATTGATTACATTTATTGAATTTACTTATGGATCAGGTTGTACACTACAACTTTTGTAATATGGTGGAATAAGGAAGGATTTTGAAATTTATATGGTGGGATCGGATTGTGCGCCACAACAGTTGTGTACATAATACTTGATATTGATTAATTATGATGTGGTGAAATAAGGGAAGATTATGATACTCTCTTGATTATATGGTGGGACCGGATTGCACACAGATTTTATATGTGATTCTTGATATTGATATGGTGAAATAAGAGAGGATTGTGTGTGTACGGTGGGATTGGGTTGTGTGACGCAACGAATTTTGTGCGTTGTATTAATTGTTGTTAATATATCGATTTCTGGTGTTGTTACATGAAATTATGACATTGGTTATTCCGGGTTCCCTAATTAAAGTAATTGAGTTCTTTTTTATAAGTTAACTGCCTTACTTTTCCTGTTTCCCTTTCCTATTATTATTATTATTATTATTATTATTATTATTATTATTATTATTATTATTATTATTATTATTATTATTATTATTATTATTATTATTATTATGATTATCATCATCCTCACCATCATTATTATTATTATACTGCGTATAGGTTATTGTAAGTGACCCGCCTTAGTCTCGTCGCTATTTTGTCGAGGTTATGCTCGGAACTTATAGAGTACATGGGTCAGTTGTACTTATACTACACTCTACATTTCTTGTGCTCATTTTGGAGTCGGTCCTAGCAACGGTCAGTAGAATGCTCGGATCTAGTGTTTGACAGAGACTTGAGGTATAAATATACAACATTTGTAGCCCTGAAGTCCCCTTCTACATTATCTTAGCTGTTTATTTCGGTTCAGACAAATATGCTTTCATTCAGACTATTATTTATATTACCCTAGTCGCTCGTGTACATGTGACATCAGTTCTGTGATTGTATCTGGGTATCGCCGTTATTTTAGTTTATTCATTCTATTTCATTTTATTCAACTTATTAGTTTTTATTTAATTTGAATAGTTAAAATGGCTAGTAACTATACCTAACGTTGGCTCGCCCACCAAGTGAA
Organism: Nicotiana benthamiana; assembly: GCA_034376525.1. Taxonomy (NCBI): domain Eukaryota; kingdom Viridiplantae; phylum Streptophyta; class Magnoliopsida; order Solanales; family Solanaceae; genus Nicotiana; species Nicotiana benthamiana. The sequence continues at coordinate 78,799,190 of CM067329.1, forward strand.
ATATTAAGCACCATCACGGTCCCGAGAGTGGGAATCTCGGGTCATGGCACCTTCCTAGGCCCCATATCCCTATGAGTTCGCGAGACGCTAGTCGCGTTCGCGAAGGGTAAACCCCCCCAGTTTTTCGCGTTTGCGAGCAAGCCATCATGTTTATGATGAAGAAGTTCCACCCTGTCTAAGTTTCCCCTTCGAGATCGCGAGAATACCATCGTGATCGCAAAGCACAAAGTGATAAGCACCAGCAACAGCAAACCAACAACTATACAAGTCCAATGATCGATCTGTAGCCTATCAAAAACTCGTCCGAGTCCCTAGAGCTCCAAAACAAACATGCACACAAGTGTAATAACATCATACAAAACTCCTCACGTGATAAAAAAGAACACCTAGAACCAATCAGACATCAAAATGTATGAATATTTCAAAGAAACTTAAGATTTTTCAATTTAACAAACGGACATCCAAATCACGTCAATTCAAGTCCGTTTTGCACCAAATTTTACACACAAGTCATAAATAGTAAAATCAACATATACTCTCATGACTCCAATTACCCTGGTTGTGATAGCACCTATCACAGTACTAGTCCAACCAAAACAACACTAACAATGCGAAGCCCTTTTTCAAAATTTCATTTTTTTTCTAAACAAATTAAGTCTCAAATTTTTCATTTTTAAAATGTCAAAAGAAAAACGTGGAAAAAAGTACGTAAATGCATCAACACAGCCTGAATTTGGTGTCACTATTCATGAGCCACTAAGTAAAACTCAACACTGTCTGCTTGTTACAAAATAAGCCTAAAATACAAAGTACTAGGATAGGAAGGAGCAAGGCATCGATATGAATGCTGTGTAGCTACATTGGGATCTTCGGATAAGACTCCGAGAGTGCTAAAAGCTCTCATTCTGATGATCGGACACCTAGATCTACACACAAGGTCCATGGAGTAACATGAGTACGCTAACTTAGTAAGTAACTAAGGTAAACAAAGTATGATGCAGTGACAAGCATTTAAAATCATTTGCATACTTATCAAGAAGTCTCAACAGAAATACCAAGTCAAATTCTGCAGTTCAATAACTAATTATCTCGTAAAACACTAGTTTTAGTTAAAATCTCTTAAAACACTTATTCAATATTTTTCAATAGAGGCTCCATATAAAAGTAGAGTGAAAGCAGAAAAAATATCATAAACAAGCCCCCGAGCAAGGTATAACTCATAAGTATAGCCTCTCAAGCAACCCTTTTAGTCACTCGTGACTAAGCTCTCGTCAATCAATACTCACACCTCAACACTCCAGCCCAATAGATATCTCAAAATAATAACCGCTGTAGCGTTCAATGATAACTGTGAATTGTACATGTTTTATACCATTTCTTACCTGAGCTTTGTGAATTAATTGCTCTAGATTAGCCCCGAAATGCATAAAAGTTGCGCTTGATTGCATGTTTGAGCGACAAGATGATAAATATAATGACCTGTGCGATCCGCACTGCTTTGCAACGTGGCCGCACATGAAAGTTCGAAGGCTGAGTATTATCAAGGCTACCCTGCACGGTATGTACTGATTTTCCACGCGGCCGCGCAAGTGAGTTTAGAGGCCTTGTAATTTTGAAGTGAAGCTACGCGGTCCGCAGTCAATTCCACGTAGTTCGCACTAAAGGAAGTTCAGAGACCCAGAAAATCAAGGCAAGAGCCCACGCGACTGCATACTAAAACAGTACGGTCCGCGTGAGTAAAGTTCAGAGAGTCAAAGTTTGGGCAAATTTTTCTACGCGGCCACGTCCCATTTCTACGCGGTCCGCGTGTCTAATCTTATGTGGGCGTGTGAAATTTTTACGCGGTCTGCACCCCTCAGTTCTAGAAGCGAAGATGTGAAGACCAACTTCCCTTTGCCACCACATGACATTTGTATGCGGTTCGCGCTAGACCCTCAGGGGTATTTTTGTTCATTTTTTCTTGTGTAGTATAAATAGGACATTTTACTTATATACGTTAAGTTTGGATTTTCAGAATAGCTGTTGAGTTCGAGACTTCACAATGTTAGCCTATTTTGGGCAATTTCTTCTAGTTTTAAAGTGAATTCAAGTAGATTACCATTGTAGTTAATTATTATGTCAATTTCATCTATTGTTTCTTTCATTTCTGTTACTATTATGTCTAGCTAAACCCATTAGCTAGGGTTGTGGCTCAACTCGTGTGGGTAATTAATGGGTGTGATTGGTTAGTGGATGAATGATGTTGGGTATTTGTTATTCGGGTTAGTCTTATGTTTTCACTAAGATTTGGTGATTGCAAACACTAAGTCTAGCTTAGTGGGTCTTGACTCTTCTTGAGAAAGAGAGTCTATGATCCCAAGATTAATTTCAACAAGAAATTGGGATGGACCTATGAGAATGGTAGTCCCAATTGACGGGTTAAACCTCAAGAGAGTAACTACCCAACTTGAACTATTAGTTGCTTGGGCAAATTAGCCTACCCAATTGGTCTCGAGAGAGTCAATTGAGAAAAATTACTCTCTCTACCGAGAGGTGTGAGAGTGGGTGCAAGAGTGCAATGGTTATAGCATAAGTTCCATATTCTTCGTTTGTCCATTAGGAATCTCTACCCGTTAGTTGACCACCAAGGTGCATGCCACGACCCTAGTGCCTTTCTCAATATTGCATAAAACTTAGAATCATAATTTTAGCATAACTTAATTTTAAAATTGTAGTTGATAAATTGTAGTCATTACTAATAAAGAAAACCAAAAACGTTAGAAGATCAATTAGGAGCCAAAATGCACTTCTAGGCTTAGCAAATACTCAACTCCAAATCGAAGCTCTTTGTGGAAAATCGATCCCGATACCACTATCGGGTAAAGGTAGTCGCTTCCGCTCTTTCTTAAGATTGAGACCGCACCGATCACTTTTTGGCGCCATTGCCGGGGAGCTTTACAGTGTTTGACTATTTGTTGGCTAGTTTTGTTTTTTGCTTCTTTTTGCTTCTTGTTACTTACTTTGTTTGTGTTAATTCACTCAGGTATCAACGGATTTAAACGCACAAGATGCTATTAATGTGGGAGAGGAGGCAGTGGAAGATGTAGAACAAGAGGAGATTTTACCCCAAGCACAAAGACGGTGTGGAAATGCTAATGCTAATGCAAATGACAAAATACCAGACCCTCCTCCACCTCCACCAAGAATAGCACCAAGAGTTCTACCCAATCAAGGGTACGCAAGTGCAATAGTTCCTTCCTGAATCCGGGCGGGGAACTTCCAAATCACCAATGTCATGCTCACTTTGCTCGAACAATGAGGGTACTTCACAGGTGCCTCTGATGAAAACGCATACAAGAATTTGAAAGGGTTTGCGAATACTTGTTGGGGGAGCAAACAGATAAATGTTTCGGAAGATGCAGTGAGGTTAAGGCTTTTCCCTTTCTCACTACGGGGGAAATCATTTGATTGGTTGGAGAGACTGCCAAATCATTCCATCACTACGTGGGATGAGTTGGCGGACAAGTTCATGCAAAATTGTTCTCGCCTAGTCATATGGAGGCTCTTAGAGATGAGATCCTAGATTTCAAGCAAAAGCCGACGGAGCCTTTACATGAGATATGGGAAAGATTTTGGATGATGGTAAACGTGTGCCCCAACAAAGATATGAATGATGTTATGATCCAACAGACGTTCTATTGGGGTATAAACACAACAAACCAGTGCATTGTCAATAGGTTGGCCGGTGGTAATTTTATGAAGATTCCATACAACGAAGCCTGTGATGTTCTTGATAAAATTGCCGATACTTCTTCAGCATGGCAAAGCTGGGTTAATGTCCCTCAAGGTGATCCTAATGTTATACACTTGCGTAAGGAGTTGCATGATCAAGACAGATCCATTGCCGATCTCACAACAACAATGAACCAATTGGCTAAGGCGCAACTTCAACAAGTTCAAAATCCGTGCCAAGTCAATACCATGGAGGGAGTGAATATGATGAAAAGAAGGCAAAGAGGGCAACAACAACCTCAAGAAAATTTTGACTATGATGATGGTGGTGGATATTCTAATGAAGGTTTTGATGACCAAAGTGAGGAAGTCCAATATGTCAACAACTACCAAGGGAATAGAGGTAATCAAGGGAATCAACAATAGAGACCCCAAGGTAATTGGGGTAGTCAACAAGGTGACAATTGGAATTATAATAACAATCAAAGAGGCAATTGCGGGAACAATAACTCGGGAAATCAATGTAATTGGAACGGGAACAACAATTGGAATAACAACAATGGTGGTCAAGGTGGGTGGAATAATAATGGTGGTAAAGGTAATAGGGAGAAAGGCTTTCAAAGGCCTCTAATGTATCAACACCCAACAACCCCCCTCCGTTTCAATCTCAAGGGTCGAGTTCATCGGGTGATGATATGGGCAGAATGTAAAATATGTTTGAGCACATGTTGAAGAAAAATCGGGATTCCGATGCTCAATTGGCTTCACATAATACATCCATCAGAAACTTGGAAGTGCAACTCGGACAACTTTCTAAAGCTTTGAACACCCGCCCTAAGGGTGATCTACCAAGTGATACGGTAATAAATCCAAAGGGCGGAAACACAAATTAAGTGATGACAGTTACAACAAGGAGCTAAAAAGGCGGTAATGTGCATTCCTCAAGAGGAAAGAGTGTTATAGAAGTGGATGTTGGGTTGCATGATGACAATGTGCCGATAAATTTTGATGATGAGGTTGATCAACGTGTGAACAATGATGTGAGGATTGACATAGATGATGAGCGTGAAGAGGGGACCCAAGAGGCCGTATACCAATCTACGGAACATGTGATTGATGTGCTAGAACCGGTGGTGCCAAAATCGAAGGCACCCTTGCCTAGGCCTCTTCTGCCATATCCTCAAATATTGGCAAAGCACAAGAGTAACCTTCAATTCAAAGAGTTCATAGATATGATGAAGAGTCTTACCATTAACGCGCCATTAGTTGAGGCACTTGAGCCGATGCCAGAGTACACGAAATTTATGAAAGCGTTGGTCACGAAAAAGAGATCAATGGAATGTGAAACAATACTAATGTCACATCAAATGAGTTAAATAATGCATTCAATGACCCCAAAACTTGAGGATCCGGGAGCTTTCACTATCCCGTGTACTATTGGAAGTGCAGATTTTGCCAAAGCTCTTTGCGACCTAGGGGCAAGCATAAACTTGATGCCATATTTTGTCTTCAAGACCTTGAGGATCGGGAAACCTCATGCTACTTCAATGCGACTTCAGATGCTGGACCGGTCAAAGAAAAGAACCTTGAGATTAGTTAATGACGTCCTTTTGCGTGTTGATAAATTCATCTTACCGACCGACTTCGTGATACTAGATTATGAGGTGGACTTTGAAGTCCCAATTATCCTTGGAAGACCTTTCCTATCTACGGGGAAGGCATTGGTCGACATCGAAGCGGGAGAGTTTACCTTTCATGTTGGTGATAAAAAGGTGGTGTTTCCAATGTGCAAGTTCATGAAGCAGCCTAACAACACTGAGGTGCGCTCCTTTATTGACATTGTCACTACTATGATAATGGAAGAAACAAACACTATGGTTGATGTCGAAGATCCACTTGTGTCCGCACCTCTAGATCGTGAGATGAATGATGACTCAAGTAGAGTGATGTGCATAGATGCTCTGCATGACATGTAATTGTTTGAGCCTAGTAAGAGGTCATTAGACCTTGATCAAATGGAAAGTCCCCTAGAGAAGCAAGCAAATAAAGTTCCTTCGGTGCTTGAGATAAAATAAATTGAGCCACACATGTGTCTCACAACTGTTCGGCCAGATGCTATTGTAGGGGTTGATGAAGCACCATTATTTTGGAGCTTCAAGGGATACTACCTGCAGCAGAAAAAGAAAGGATACCTACTCTTCGTGATGTAGTTGGCCCCACAAGCCCCGACGCATGTTGGAGGTTTTGCATGAAAAATGGTAATCTGAACAATGTCCCGTGCAATGATTTTTATCCATTGCTGTTCATTGACCGGGCTATTCACAAACTTACTGGGCGTGCATTTTATCACTTCTTAGAGAACTTGATGGGGGCCATGTAGTGGTTTTTCTGGATTTGAAGAAGTATAATAGTAACATGCGTCGTGCCGCAACATTAAATCATGCGCTTCTTGGGAGGCAACCTATGTCTTTTGTTTTTCTTTGTTTTTCTGTTGTAGAGTAGGATTTTTGAGCTGATAGTTTATGAAGTGTTGAAGGGATAATGTTGGACCAGTGTAGGATAAAGACTAAAAATGAGCAGTCTCTGAATGTTGCATATGCGACCGCACACCAAAACAGTTGGGTCCGCGTAAGTTTGAGCAGCTGACGACCAAGTCTCAGAAGATGCACCGCGGTCCTCGTCCTTTTCTTTGTGGCCATGTGTGAGAACTTCAAATGTAATGCTTTCTTATATGAGCCCATGCAACTGCGGACCAAAATAGTACGGTCTGCGTGGGAAAAGCTGAGCTCACCAGGTCTTTGATAACTTCCACACGGTCGCCCACCAAATCAGTGCGGTCCGCGTGGATTGAGCTGCCAAAGTGAACAATGGAAATCCTGCGCGGTCCGCGTGACATTTTAGTGCGGCTGCGCAGGTAGGTGAGTATAGAGTCCCAGGGTTTTCTATAAATAGAAGCCTTGGGCCTCATTTTAACCTTTTCGCAAATTTTCCTCTAAAGCTTTGATTTTCACTGTGCATCCATATCATCTAGTCATTTAGTTGAATCCTCATTAATCCCAGGTAATAACTCTTATTCATTTCAATTCTTAGTCCAATTTTTGTTTGTTTTAATTTCCTTCTACTAGTATAAATAGAAGCCTTGGGCCTCATTTTAACCTTTTCGCAAATTTTCCTCTAAAGCTTTGATTTTCACTGTGCATCCATATCATCTAGTCATTTAGTTGAATCCTCATTAATCCCAGGTAATAACTCTTATTCATTTCAATTCTTAGTCTAATTTTTGTTTGTTTTAATTTCCTTCTACTAGTATAACGCTTTCCTGTTAATTTCACTATTAGTATAGTTTTTTATAAATTTATTATGAACCATGGGCATGAATTCTTGTTAAACAATTGAGTAGGGACACCTAGGACCCAAAATGTGAGAAAATATTGGCCTAAAACGAACAAAATCCCTACTTTGTTAATTTATCCCTACGCGGCTGCACAACATTTGTGTGCAGTACACGTGTATTTGATTGGTATTTTATCAACCTCTCAGCACGGTCCGCGTGCTACTTGTGTGCGGTCGTCGTGAAGCCAGAGCGGCCGCGGTCCAAATTAGTGCGGACCGCGTGGCCAGAGTTCATAGAGGTTAACATTTGGATGTTTGACTTGTGCGGACCACGTTCCTTTTCTATGCAGTCCACATCGATCCTACGCGGCCACAATCCAAAACTGTGTGGTCCGCATTGATCCTACGCGGCCGCAATCCAAAACAGTGCAGACCGCGTAGGTTCTTTCAGAGAGTTGCAAGTTAGAGTAATTGGCCTGTGCAGACCGCGTGCATTCCTGTGCAGTCCGCGCCCTTCTGTATGAATCATTGTATCTGCAATTGTGCAATGCATTTAAGCTATATACTTCTCCTTCTGTGCTTCTACTAACAACTTTAGACATGTATCTCTTGCATACAATGGTATGTGGAGGCAAACAACCACAACAACGTGGGGGCAAAGAGAAACAAACCGGGAGAGGTGGTTCTTCCCGAGGGAAGACAATTAGAATAGTTGTAAGACTCACTCCCAAGGACAAGGAGACCATAAACAGAAACAGAAAGATAATTCAGGAGGTCGACAAGGCTGCCTCTCATTCAACAGGGAGTGAGTATGCACCCTCCCAGGGTGTGACTTCGGAGTCTACCTCCACCCATAGGTCCGTGCAGATTCCAGTTCCTGAATCTTCTTCTCATGAGCATGAGACTGTGGCCACATCCAAGAAGCCTGTGAATGTTGTATCGGACTCGTCTGATGAGTCCGGAGCTGAAAAAGAATCTGAAGAGAATACTCCACTTCTCCTACAGCTTCACTATCATGGGAGAGTGGAGGGTATGTTGAGGGTGGTGAACCATAGGTCGGAGGCATAGAGCGAACCAGAAAGCCTGAGGCATGGGCAGACAGGTTTGTCAGCGAGGTAGCCTTTCGTAGATTCAGGGAGTGGTGGCCTAAGAGGAACCTGATCCTGGAGAGGCAATTCATAGACGCCGATCTAGTTCCTCACAACCCTCACGTGCAAGCATAATTCCGCATGAGAGAGGGTTGGAGCTTCTTCAATGAACGTGTTGGGTTTGCCAATGAGCACATGGTGAAGGAATTCTACAGTAATGTTCACCACATAGTTCGGGACTCCAAAGCGACAAAAGTGAGAGACAAGATTGTGCTATTTGATGGGAAGTCGCTGATTGACTTCTTGGGGTTCGAGGAAGAGGATGAATCTCAGTACATGGAGAAGCTAGCAATGAAAGAGGAGGTTCGTCCGTGGTTGGCTGAGCACTTAGCATCCCCGGGTACAGTCCCTGTGTGGTTGAAAGCACAGGCGAAGATCTTCAGGAGCACCCTGAACTTTGAGGCTAAGGGTTGGTTGACCTTTGTATGCAGTCGACTCGACCCGTCCACACATGTTAACTTAGTCCCCCTTCCCCGAGCTATCTTGGTAGCATCCATCATGGCCGGCTTTCCTCTGAATGTCGGCAATATAATGTCGAGAGTGATTTCTCAAGTCAGGTATGAAACAAAAACCAACTTCCCATTCCCGAACACACTTTTCCTGTACTTCAAGTAATTGGATATGAAGAAGAAGAGATATGATATGAAGGTGCCTCCGGTAGCCCCATATTCATGGTATGATCAGATGGCATCGGAAAACCCAAAGAAAGCCAAAAAGGGTCAGGCATCCACTTCTTCCGCAGCTGGCCAGTCTGAAGAGCCAGTTCCCACAGAGTAGCCCATTGAGCCCACTACTGATACATTGCCCCCAGGTCATTCCACAACATCCCCTTCTGTAACTGCTGATCCGGTGGTCCCGGTATGAAAGGCTCATAGGTTCACCGCGAACCAGCTCACGCACTCATTAGCCAGTTTGAACAATTGGATATCGGCTGCGACATCCAAGTTGTCAACATTGACCACATCTGTACATGCTCAGGGAGCACCGGTTATTATTGAGATCCCTGCTTCCATTGAGGATACATTGAATAAAATCCTGGCAAATGAGGAGCAGATGATGGCAAAGCAGGAAAACTTGGCCAAGGCAGTCGGAGAGCACAGGAAAGCACTAAAGGACTTGGCTAAGGAGCACAAAAAGCGGAGGAATACAAAGGCCACGAAGGAGTCGGTGGAGACATTGAAGTTGCATGTAGACAAGCTGTTGCCAGATCAGCTACAACTTGATTTGCTATTTGGGGATCTGACCGTAGAGCCACCAGTTGGGCAGCAACAGGAGGAGGAGCACATGCTGAGGAAGAAGAGAAAACTCCCTAGTACTGAGCGAGTTGTGATAACAGTAGCTCCACAGCATGAGGGTCCCTCTAGTGCCCCTTCAGTTGATGAGCCAGACCATGAGCAGTCACCTGTCCCAGTAGCACAACAGCAACAGGCTGGGGACCAGTCTGAGGTCCCTACCTGTACCGAGGACATGGAAGCCACTGACCAGCACATGGCAGCTGATGAGGCTTGAGGGGTCGCTCTATATCCTTTGCTGAGTATTTTTGATGTTTTATTTCGTAGGTAGTATTGGGGACAATGCTATATCTTATTCGTAGGGGTGTGGCCCTACTTTTTTTGATTGACTGGATTACTGTATCTATTTGCTTTATTTTAAGCTTTTGACATTCGTAGTTATAGATGGCCTGTATATAACTTACTTCCTGTATATTTTCATCTCCCTTTTGTTGTATATTATACTCTCCTTGTGTACATATTCATTTCATTTTCATTAGAGTTTTCTATTTTTGTTAAATTTTTTCGTTTTCGTTTTAGTTGCAAAGTTAGGCTCGTAGCCTTTTTGGTTTTGTTTTTGCGTTTGCAATAAGCCCTTTGGTTTTTAATGCCACGGTTCTTTCCAAGGGTAAAGTGTTGTGTGAACCGGGTGGGTTTTCCCAAAGATAGATGGCGTGACATTCTTTTTAAGGGTTTGAGTCCATTTTTGATTTTCAAATTTTTTGTAGTTAGGGGTTCCTCAGGCAAAGCTTCACTTGGGCCTAGCACATTTGCCTTTGATCCTATGGTCAAGGACATCAAGTTGTGTTTAGGATGGTGAAAGTTGTAGCCTTGAGACTCTTGTGTTGACCAAACAATCATCATGTGGTCATTTTGGGCATTGTGCGCTAGAATCATATCTAAGGTCGTTATGGGCCCTCGACTCCGTCTTTGGTAATCCTTGAGCATATGTACTGAGAATTCGATATATTGATCCCAAGTACCGTGCCGATGGTCTAGAACTTGCCCCGAATGTTTGTTGAGGCGAAGGCGAAATCATAGGTGGAACTTGATTTGAGAAGTGATTATAGGCTCTCATTGATACAAAAATGCCAATTTGAACAATTTCATGACCTAACAATCAAATGTTCCGTAGTTCACCCCTTTTGAGACTTGAATTTTTTTTCATGAAACAAGTTACAAGCCTATACCCGTTCTCAATTAGACCTTCTCTTGGCACCCAAATCTTCCCTTGAGTAGTGGCAATTATCTAAGTTTGGGGTGGGGGAGACAAGAAAGGCGTCAATGTGGTAAAAAGGCACAAAAGCAAAAGAAAAGGAAGGCAATGAAAAAGAGAAAAAGACAAAAATAAAGACAAAAAGAGAATAAGAATCAAAAAGGGAATTCAAGGACAACAAAAAGTGAAAAAGCTATGGAAAAATAGACAAAAGGAGAAAGGTTTTGAATTGCAAAAGAAAGAGTGATAATATGTCTCTCTAACCCCTCGGAGGAAGTGAAATACTCAATTAGGTCAAGAAAGTGTGCCAAAATGAATCCAAAGAAGTGCTTAGGAGGGAAGATTGAAACAATTTGAATAAAATCATATCCTACCTTCACCCGAAAGCCTTCACAATGACTCAAAGCGCTATTTGATCTTGCGTTGAGGGAAGCCTACATTAGTGAATACTTACATGAAGGGAAATCATATGGTACGTAGAGCCGGACTTAGGGCCTTTTCTTTATGATAGATGAGAGAGAGTACATTCACCTCGATTTGTGTGCAAATATTCTAATAGGTGAGGTTCACTTAGGGAAGTCAAGGATGCATGCGTTTGGGTTCCACAATGACCAAAGTACTTGAAAAAGGTTCCTTGATGAGATGTGTCAACCCTTGATGCTCTTGTGTCACAGTTGATCCACAAGTTTTCAAAGTTTTAAATGTGTTAATGATGCATTTGCATTGAGGGACATTGTTAGTCCCAACTGAGGCTTGTTGAGGTTACCTTAGGAAGAACAGGAATTACTTGGGCATTTTCCATTGAGGGATAGGTCTCATTTTATTTGCTTGAGGACAAGCAAATGTTTAAGTTTGGGAGAGTTCAACTGTGAATTGTACATGTTTTATACCCTTTCTTACCTGAGCTTTGTGCATTAATTTCTCTAGATTAGTCCCAAAATGCTTACAAGTTGTGCTTAATTGCAGGTTTTAGCGACAAGATGATAAATATCACAAATCGGCTCAAAAAGGAGTGAAACTTGACAAGCGTCAAAAGATAACTGAAATAGGGGCCAAAATGACATGTGCGGTCCGCACTGCTTTTCAATGCGGCCGCACAGGAAAGTTCAGAGCCTGAGTATTATCAAGGCTACCAAGCGTGGTCCGCACTGATTTGCCACGCGGCCGTGCAGATGAGTTCGGAGGCCTTGCAATTTTGAAGTGAAGCTACACGATCCGCAACCAATGTTGTTCGCACTAAAGAACGTTCAGAGACCCAGAAAATCAAGGCAAGAGCCCACGCGGCCACACACCAAAACAGTGCGGTCCACGTGGGTAAAGTTCAGAGTATCAAAGTTTGGGCAAAGTTTGCTACGCGACCACGTCCCATTTCTACGCAGTCTGCATGTCTCAGCCTATGCGACCGCATGACATTTGTACGCGGTCCGCACCACCCAATTCCAGAAGAGAAGATGTGAAGACCAACTGCCCTTCGTGGCCGTATGACATTTGTATGCGGTTCGCGCCAGACCCTCAGGGGTATTTTTGTTCGGTTTTTCCTGTGTAGTATAAATAGAACATTTTACTTTTTAAGGTTAAGTTTGGATTTTCAGAATATCTGCTGCGTTTGAGACTTCATATTGTTAGCCTATTTTGAGACATTTCTTCTAGTTTTAAAGTGGATTTAAGTAGATTATCTTTGTAGTTAATTATTATGTCAATTTCATCTATTATTTCTTTCATTTCTTTTACTGCTATGTCTAACTAAACTCATTAGCTAGGGTTGTGTCTAAACCCTAGTTTGGGTAATTAATTATTGTGGTTGGTTAGTGCATGAATGATATTGGGTATTTGTTATTTGGATAAATCTTATGTTTTCACTAAGATTTGGTGGTTGCAAACACTAAGTCTAGCTTAGTGGGTCTTGACTCTGCTTGAGAAAGAGAGTCTATGATCCCAAGATTAATTTCAACAAGGAATTGGGATGGACCCATTATAATGGTAGTCCCAATTAACGGGTTAAACCTCGAGAGAGTAACTACCCAACTTGAACCATTAGGTTCTTGGGAAAATTAGCCTACCCAATTGGTCTCAAGAGAGTCAATTGGGAAAAACTCTCTCTCTCTGCCGAGAGGTGTGAGAGTGGGTGCAAGAGTGCAATGGTTATAGCATAAGTATCATATTCATCGTTTGTGCATTAGGAATCTCTACCCATTAGTTGACCACCTAGGTACATGCCACGACCCTAGTGCCTTTCTCAATATTGCACACAACTTAGAATCATAATTTTGGCATAACTTAGTTTTGCAATTGTAGTTGATAAATTGTAGTTATTACTCAAAAAGAAAACCAAAAATGTTAGAAGATTAATTAGGAGCCAAAACACACTTCTAGTCTTAGCAAATACTCAACTCCAAATCGAAGCTCTCTGTGGAAAATCGATCCCGATAGCACTATCAGGTAAAAGTAGTCGCGCCCGCTCTTTCTTAGGATTGAGTCTGCATCGATCATGCTACCCAATCCATAACATATAATCGATTATGCTCACTGGGGGTGTACGGACTTCGGAGGGGCTCTTACAACCCAAGCATCATATCGTGGAATCCGATAAAAATCACATCAATGGAATTCTTATCCTCCTACGAGTCCATACATACCAAGAACATCAAAATCGGACCTCAAATGGTCCCTCAAATCCCCAATTTACACTCTTAAATTTCAAGCTGTAATTCCACAATTTTAGGCTTTAAATCCCACTAATTTCATGTCTAATTAGTTGGAAATACTCATAGAATCGAGTATTTAGTTAAAAAATCTTACCTCTAAGTGTTTCCCTCTGAATACCTCTTCAACACTCTGAAAAATCTTCAAATCACTCAATAATGGTGAAAAATGGGCTTTCGGGAAGATGGCCTTGTATACATTCTGGCCAGATAATTTTCCTTAATCGTGATCGCGGAAAGACCCTCACGATCGTGAAGCACCAACATTGACTGCCCTCATTTTAACCCTACGCGATCGCGTAAAACTCCACGCGATCGCAAAATAATGCCTTTGCTAACTCACGTGATCACGACCTCTCTCACGCTACCGCATAGAACAAAATTTACCACTTTACACCAGCTCCTTCTCTTCTATGCGAGTGCGACTTTGGCCACGCGTTTGCTAACCATAACCACACAACCAATAGCGATCACTTTCGGACCTTTGCTATCACATTAAACAAATTTCACATTTGCCCCACAAAGCCTACGCGATCGTGGACTCTTCTACGCGATCGCATAGAATGAAATGTCTACTACAGAATACCAGAAAGCTTGCTAACTCCTGAAGTCCAAAAATGCCCCATTGATCATTCGTAATTCACCCGAGGCCTTCGGGACCTTAGTCAAACATGATAACACATCCCATTATATCATTCAAGATTTTCCAACATTCAAAACACTGAAAACAACATAAAAACATCAAGTCACCATCAGATTCAAGCTTAATGATTCCAAATCTTCCGAATTGTGCAAACGATCAAAAAGTCTATGAAACCTTCCCCGAATGACCTGAAATTTTACACACACGTCACAAATGATACAACAGACCTACTCCAATTTCCTAAATTCTATTCTGACTCCGATATCAATATTTCCACTACCAACCGGAGAACACCAAAATTTTAATTTTTCCATTCAAGCCTAAATGGACCACGGACCTCCAAATTACATTCCGAACACGCTCCTATGTCCCAAATCACCTAACAAAGCTATCCAAACCATTAGAATTCACATGCGAGACCTTTTTTACCTAAGTCAAAATCCAGTTGACTTTTCTAACTTAAGCTTACTCAAAAGAGATTAACTGTCTCATGTCACTCAAAAACTACTCCAAACGTGAACCATCCAACACGACGTGATGAAATGAAGCTAAACAATACCTAAAGAAGCAAAAATAGGGGAAACGGAGCAGCAACTCATGAAACGACTGGCCGGGTCGCATTCTTCCCTTCTTAAACAAAAGTTTGTCCTCGAACGAGTCAAGAAATATACATGAAGCCTCTAATAGGTGAGGATATTTGCTCCATATCTCATGCTCGGTCTCCCAGGTAGCCTCTTCCACGGGATGACACTTCACTACACTTTAACTGAAGCTATATCCTTTGATCTCAACTTTCGAACCTATCAATCCAAAACATCCACTAGCTCTACATAATAAAAAAAATAATCATCTAACTGAACTTTGCTAAAATACAAAACATGGGACGGATCGCAAATATACTTCTGTAGCATAGAAACATGAAATACCGGGTGCACACTCAACATGCTGGGTGGAAAAGCAAGCTTATAATCCACCTCCCCAATCCTCTGAAGCACCTTAAGAGGACCAATAAATTGAGGACTCAATTTACCCTTCTTCCCAAATGTCATAACACCCTTCATGGGTGAAACCTTCAGTAGAACCTTCTCTTCAACCATGTAAGACACATCACGGACTTTCCAGTCAGCATTACTCTTCTGTCTTGACTGCGATGTATGAAGCCGCTACCGAATCACCTTCACATTGTCCAAAGAATCCAACACCAAGTTTGTACCCAAAGTCCTAGCCTCACCTGGCTCAAACCAACCAACTGGAGATCTATACCGTCTCCATTATAAAGCTTTGTATGGAGCCATCTGAATATTCGACTGATATTTGTAGTTGTAAGCAAACTTCGTGAACGTTAGGAACTTATCCCATGACCCTCTAAAAGCAATGACACAAGTGCACAACATGACCTCCAATATCTGAATAGTGCGCTCGGGCTGCCCGTTCTCTGAGTGTGAAAAGCTGTGCTCAACTCAACCTGAGTACCTAACTCTCTCTGGACGGCCCTCTAGAACTGCAAAGTGAACTAGGTACCTCGATCTGAAATGATGGAAACTGGGACACCATGCAAGCGAACAATCTCTCGATATAAATATCTGCTAACCGCTCTGAAGAATAGTTAGTACTCACATGAATGAAGTGCTCAGACTTGGTCAGTCAATCCACAATCACCTAAATGGCATCGAACTTCTTCAAAGTCCATGGAAGCTCAACTACAAATTCCTATATGATCCGCTCCCACTTCCACTCTAGAATATACATCTACTAAAGCAAGTCGCCCGGTCTCTCATACTCATATTGCACCTACCGATGAGATACCGAGCTTCAAATCCTACAATATCCTTCTTCATTCTTCTCCAATAGTAGTGTTGTCACAAATCCAGATATATGTTTGCGGTACCTAGATGGATGGAACACCGTGAGCTATGGGCCTCCTCTAGAATCAACTCCCGAAGCCCATCTACATTGGGCACACATATCCGGCCCTACATCCTCAATATACCATCATTCCCAATAGTCACATTTCTAGCATCATCATGCTGAAATCTATCCTTAAGAACAAGAAAATGAGGATCATCATACTGGTTCTCCT
Source organism: Nicotiana benthamiana (assembly GCA_034376525.1). Lineage (NCBI taxonomy): Eukaryota > Viridiplantae > Streptophyta > Magnoliopsida > Solanales > Solanaceae > Nicotiana > Nicotiana benthamiana. The sequence continues at coordinate 78,815,294 of CM067329.1, forward strand.
TGATGTGACCAAATAAGAAAGACCGACAAACCACACAAGCTAATAACCGACTGGGCTCCGAAACATCCGACCTTATAAACTGATTGGACAAGGCATGAAGAGGTATCTTCCCAACATGAATATATGCCAAACTGCCCATACTCATTACCTTCCTACTCAAGGCATCGGTCACTACATCGGCCTTTCCCAGATGGTACTATGTAGTGATTTCTTAGTCCTTTAGCAACTCTAACCGTCTTCGCTGCCTCAAATTCAGATCTTTCTGCTTGAAAAAGTGCTGGAGGCTACGATGATCAATAAACACCTCACAAGTCACGCCATAGAGATAATGCCTCCAAATATTCAATGAGTGAACAATTTCAGCCAACTCTAAATCATGAACAGGGTAGTTCTTCTTATGGGGTTCAGCTGACGAGAAGCATAAGCAATCACTCTACCCTCCTGCATTAACACACACCCAATACCAACTCTCGAGCATCACATACATTGTATATGAACCTAAAGCCGATGGCAAAACTAACACTGGAGTTGTGGTCAATGCAATCTTGAGCTTCTGAAAGCTCGCCTAACACTCATCCGACCACCTGAATGGAGCACCCTTTTGAGTCAATTTGTTCAAGGGTGATGCAATAGATGAAAATCCTTGAATGAACTGACGGTGATAACCCGATAAACAAAGAAAACTGCGAATTTCCATGGATTAGGATGGTCTAGGCCAACTCTGAACCGCCTCTATCTTCTTTGGGTCAACTTGAATACCCTCACTGGACACCATGTGCCCCAAAAAAGCCACTAAACTAAGCCAAAACTCATACTTGAAAAACTTTGCATAAAGCATCTCCTACCTCAACTGCTGCAATATAACTCCCATAGTAAAATATATGAATGTTGCAGGGGCATTAGTCAACCCAAAAGACATTACAAGGAACTCATAATGACCATATCGGGTCTTGAAATTCGTCTTATAAATATTCGACTCCCTGGTCTTCAATTGGTGATACCATGACCGGAGATCAATCTTGGAGAACACTCTCACTCCCTGTAGCTAGTCAAATAAATCATCAATACGAGGCAAATGATACTTGTTCTTGATGTTAATTTTGTTTAGCTACTTGTAATTAATGCACATTCTCATCGTGACGTCTTTTTTCTTCACAAATAGAATAGACACATCTCAAGGCGATACACTAGGCCAAATAAACCCCTTATCAAGGAGTTCCTGAAGCTGCTCCTTCAACTTCAACGGTTCCATACAATACAATGGAATAGAAATGGGCTAAGTGACCGACACCAAATCAATACCAATTTCAATATCCCTATCTGTTGGCATGCCCGATAGGTCTGTAGGAAATACATCAAGAAAATCCCTAACTACGTGAACAAAATCAGTACTAGGAGTCTATCCACTAACATCCCTCACAAGGGCTAAGTATGAGAGACAACCTTTCTCAACCATTCGATGGGCCTTCAAGAACGAAATAACCCTCCTAGGGGCAAAATCAGTCGTACCTCACCACTCAATCCGTGGCACCCCCGGCATAGCTAAAGTCACTATCTTAGCATGATAATCCAATATAGAATGACACAAAGATAGCCAATCCATGCGCAATATCACATCAAAGTCCACCATACAAAGCAACAAAATGTCCACTCGGGTTTCCAAGCCCCCAATAGTCATCACACATAACCAGTATATACGGTCCACAATAACAGTATCGTCCACTCGAGTAGATACACGAACAGATGAAACAATAGGCTCACTGGGTGCATTCAAATAACGAGTAAAGTATGATGACACATATAAAAAGTGGAACCAGGATCAAATAATACAAATGCATCTCTGTGGCAAACCGAGACAAGACCTATAATCACGACATCTGAAGCATTAACATCTGGTCTTGCTAGGAGTGTAAAGAAATGGGCCTGACCACCATCTGATTGACCTCCCCCTCTAGGGCGACCACTAGATGGATGATGCTTACCCCTAACTACCTGAGCGGGTGGTGAAGTAACTACAGATAAAGTCGAGGGCTGAATCCTCTACTGAGATGAACCCTCAAGAAGACGAGGACACTGCCTCCTTATATATGCATACTCTCCACACTCGTAACAATTCCCTTGTGCGGGGAACGGGGACTAAAGGGGACCCCTAGCAATGGAATGCACAGTAAAATGAACTGGAACCCTAAATCGATGGAAGGCGGAATGAACTCTGGGATGGTAGGGCACTAAGTGATGAATGGCCCTGATATGATCTATGAGAATCATGGCTCGATGATTCCCCACGATGAACTGGGCGGGCTTACTGAGCATGCCTAAATGCGCACCCTCTGCCGTGCTGAAACTGGCCTCTTAAAGAAACACCACCAAAACTACCAGATCCCCGAGGCCTCTTAGCCTCCCTCTCATATCGCTCCTAGCGGTGAATTGACTCAATATCAAGAGCAATGTCAAAAACCTCCTCAAAAGTAGCACCTAACACCCTATCCCTAGTCATAAAATCGAAAGCTGATATGTGAAGCCGTAAAAAAACCTCATGACACTCTCTCTATTTGTAGGAACAAGCCAAATATCATGATGAGCTAAATCCGACAATCTCATTTCATGCTGTGTCATAGTCATATCACCCTGGTGAAACTACTCGATTTTCTTGCACAGTTCCTCTATGCGAGACAAAGGCACATATTTCTCCAAAAAGAGAACGAAGAACTACTGCTAGGTAAGGGGCATTGCATCAATTGGCCTACGCTCTCAAAGCCTCCTATCAAGTAAAGTCAAATCTAGAAAATAGAAAAGTAGTAAATACTACCCTGCTGGTCTCTAATATACCCACTGTACGAAGAATCCTCTAACACCTGTCCAAGAAACCTTGGGCTTCCTCTCCCTTTGCACCACTGAATGTCGGAGGCTGAAGTCTAACAAACCTCTCGAATCGATGCTACTCATCATCAGGCATAACTCGTACCACATAATCCTGGACTAGTGCAACCAACTGAGTTAGAGGTACCCCCAATGTATGAAGTCCATGCACAACTTGCTCAGGTGTGAGAGTAGCGGAAGTCTGAGTACCTCCACCGGCCTAAGAAGTAGGCGTGACTGCAGTAACTAAGACTGCCTGAGCCAGGCCAGTGCACACTGATAGAATCTAGGCTAGGGCCTCATGAAGGCCTGGAATCATTATAGGCATAATCGGTGCCTGAGCTGGCCTTGCTGGAGCATCTAAAACTGGGACCTCATGATGAACTGGGGTGGCTGTTAGATTTATAGGTGCTACCCTAGATGTTGTTCGGCTATGCCCCTCCCCCTACCATGGCTTCGACCACGACCTCGACCCTAGTGGCCCTAATTGGTTGTACTGGTGGTCAGCCGTCCTGACCGGTAGCACATGTCCTCACCATATATGATAGAATGAAATAATAGAAGTTAAGTATTAAAATTAACATATTCGCACGATAGGAATTTGAAAAAATGTGAAGTTTTCCTAATGGTTCTACAGCCTTCCGAGGATAAGTACAGACGTCTCCATACAGATCTGCGAGACTCTACTAAACCGGCTCTTGACCCGTGAGACATATGTAACTTAGGCTCTAATAACAACTTGTCACGATCCTAATTACCCCGGTCATGATGGCGCCTATCATAGTACTAGGCCACCCAAAACAACGCTAATAATACAAAGCCCCTTTTCAAAATTTCATTTTTTTCTAAACAGATTAAGTCTCAAATCTTTCAATTTTAAAATATCCAAACAAATACGCAAAACAAGTACGTAAATACATCAACACAACCCAACTATGCTTACTGGGGGTGTACAGACTCCGGGGGGGCTCCTACAGTCCAAGCATATCTCTGCAGCTGGCAACCTGATCCAATATATTTCATTGTGGCATGCAGCCTGATATATATATATATATATATATATATATATATATATATATATATATATATATATATATATATATATATATATATATATATATATATATATATATATATATATATATATATATATATATATATCACTGCAGTATGCAGTCCGATTCGTAATGTAGCGACCCAGTCGGTCATTTGAGCAGTTGCACTTTGCTCGATTGTTTGAGGGCATGACTAACTCCTTAGGAAGTATTATTACTTATATGAATGGTTTTGGTTTTCACATTATTCGGAATTGATTTGGAAGAATAATTCTCAACTAGAAACTTTAAATTTGAAATGTTTCATCATATTTTAGCTTTTTAAAATTTGACCTCGAATTGGATTTTTAATGTTTTCTTTAGCTCCGTTGTGTGATTTTGGATGTAAGAGCGTCCGTATTGTGATTTGGAGATCCGTAGTAGAATTTGGCTTGAAATAGCGAAAAGTGAAATTTTGAGAAGTTTGATCGGAAGTGAAATTTTTGATATCGGTGTCAGATATTATTACCGAAAGTTGGAGTAGGTCCTTAATGTCAAATGTGATTTGCGTGCAAAATTTAAGGTCAATCACACATGATTTGATAGGTTTCGGCATCAGTTGTGGAAGTTTAAAGTTTCAAGTTCACTGATTTCGAATTGAGATGTGATTCATCATTTTGATATTGTTACGTGTGTTTTGAGGCTTTAATTGCAATCGCGTTATGATATGAGACTTGTTGGTATGTTTGAATAAGGTCTCTAGGTACCCGGTTGAGTTTCGGATAGGTTGGGTTGTGTTGCGCTAGTTTTTATGTTTCGACGTTGTTTTTCAAGGATAAATGGTACTACATTAACCAAATGAGCTCCGATTTCTATTTCTATTTAAACAATAGATCCGTATTGTAATTATGGAGTCATAGAAAAAGAATCACCGAATTTGGACATCGTAATTAATTTGAAATATCTTGATATTTTTAAATATTGAAACTAATATATCTCCTTCAATATAAGGTAAAATGGAGTTATTCAAGAGCTTAACTTAACTAAACGTTTACAAGAAATCCATTGAAGGAATGAAAAGTAAATTTCAAGATAGGTTTTCATGAGAATCGAGGCAGAATAGCTGGCAAAAAAACATATAAAATAAAGGTTTGTTCATTTGATCGTGTTTTGAGTTGGGGAGTGTTTTCGAGGAGATTTTCACCATATGTATTGGGTTAAGTGTTCTCTACTTGAATTTGGTTATATTTTATGAATCTATCTTCGTTTTTGGCATTTGATTGATTATTTCCAAGTGAAATTTGGGAATTTTTCCCTACAATTTCATAAAGTGAATTTTTAAATTTTGAACATCGATTCGAAGATGGGATTGGATAAAACTACTATGGTTAGACTCATAATTGTATGGGTTGTCGGATTTTGTGATTTTTGTTAGGTTCTGAGATATGGGCCTGAGTTGGCTTTTTGGCCAATTTTGGGCTTTTGATTAAAGATTTTACCTTTTTCAATTGGGATTAGTTGCTGTAGCATTGTTTGATGTATTTGAGTTGTTTTTATTAGTTTTGAGTTATTAGAAGGTCGGAACACACGAGATGGCATTTGTGGAGCATTGCTTGGCTTGCTCGGTATCGAAATTGGCTTGTTTGAGGTAAGTAGTGATTGTAAATCTAGTCTTGAGGGTATGAAACATCGGATTTCACATTGCTTTACTATTTTGAGACACTTGGGAGGTGATAGGCGTGTGGGTGTTCTCCAATAGGGATTATGACTTGGTCTCTCCCATAGCAGTTATAAAGTTGCATTTTTGACTTAAATTATATGATACTTATGTATTTTAGAAAGAATTTCCTATAAATTAGGCTGAATGCCATATTTGGGCCTTGTGTCAGAGTCGTCTGGACCCTTAGGGGCTTTTTCTTATTATCCTCTAACTGCTTTTGATTTAAGATTTATACACAGTCATACTGTGTTTACTAATTTCATAAATCAGTATTTATTACTCCATTTTGATGTATACAATGATGTTTTAGGCTGAGTACCCTTTTTAATTGATAGCCCGAGTGGCTTGAGAAGTTTCTAACATAGTGAGGCCCAGGGCCTATGTTGTGAAGATATTATAGGATCGGGTTGCACGCCGTAACGTGTTGTTATTGATTCATGGTTTTTATGAGGTTGCATGCCTGATTGATTTATGCCATGAGGTGGCTTATTATGAGATTGATGGCCTAATTGATTTATACCACGAGGTTGCTTATTATTGCGCTTGGGCTGGTAGGAGCCCCTCCGGACTCTGTACACCCCTAGTGAGCCCGGATACCCTGGGTGAGTGATATGATATTTTTCTTGAGGGTCTATTCTTGATTCATATTGTGCTAGAGGGGCTGTTTACGAGGGATTGTGAGATAATGCCCGAGGGGCTGCATTTGAGTGACTGTGAGGTTTGCCCTATGGGCTATTTATGATACATGTTTGTCTGAGGGGTTTTTCACGAGTGATGTTTGCCAACAAGCTATTCTATTCTTGATTTATGCTGGATGAGGGGTTGTATACGATTTAGTTTTTCTTGAGGGTCTGTTTAAATTTTCATCTTTTTTACTCACTGTTTCATCACTTCTTTGAAAACTGTTTAAGGACATTTTAAATGGTTTTACTGATACTGGATTTAAATGAGTTGAGAAGATTCAAAACCCTGATTTTTAAAGCATGTTGTATTTTACTGAGATTTCATGATATGAACTGTATATGCTTTATTGCTCGTCACTAATGCTCAGCCTCGATTTACTTTTACTACTTACTGAGTTGGCATGCTCACATTACTCCCTGCACCTTGTGTGTAGATCCAGGTATTTCTGAATCCTGTAGCAGGTGTTGATTACTCAGTGGCAGGTCCATCAGAGTTTGTAAGGTAGCTGTCTGGCGATTGCAGCCTTGCTTTTCTCCCTCCTTATCCTCCCTTAGTTGTATTTAATTATTTTCATGCTATGTTAGTGCTTATGTTGCCAGACAGTTGTAGTAGATGCTCCTGACTAATGACACCCCGATGTCGGGCTTTCTTTCTGTATTGTTGTTTTGATTTAAACTCCTTATGCAAGTATATTATTACATATCTTTGGTTTTGTCTTAAAAATAAAAATATTGATTGGTTTTGGTAGTGTGTCAGCTTGCCTAGCATCATGTTAGGCGCTATCATGACAGGGTTAGTTTTGGGTTGTGAAAAGTTGGTATCAGAGCCTAAGTTACATAGGTATCACGAGTCATGAGTGGATTTAGTAGAGTCTCATGGATTAGTACGGAGACGTCTATTCTTTTCTTTGAGAGGCTGCAGAACCTTTAGAAAATCCCACATTCTTTAATTCCTATCGTGTGACATTGATTTAACTTGAAATGTAACTCTTGAAATTCCTTCCATGCGTTCATCAGCATTGGTTGAGCGCTTGATAGCAGTTGTGCATTGACGGCTTATGATTCCTTGAATAAGAGGTGAGATCTTATTTTTATCTGTTGATGTTGGGCCAGTCTAGAGGACTTGGGGACGGGCTTTGCTATTAGCTTGAGCACTGAGGTGTTGATTATGTGAGCGCATATTTTTGGATTTATATGTTCAGTTATTTCTTTGGTACTGTCCCTATTAGTGGAAGTGATGGCTTGATGGATACGTGATGAGTATGATGTAACTGCGAGATGTGTTCATATGATTTGGATGTGATGAGGAGGGTCTGCTTTAGGGTAGAAAGAACTATTAGGTGCTTAATTTCCATTTTAATATAATGTATAACACGAGTCATGGTGTGTTGAAGGATCTTTTCATGCGGTTTAGTTGGGGAATGAAGTAGATTTTTTGCCATGATATGAGTTCCGACTCAGGAAAATTGAGTGATTGCGTGATATTTATGACGTATGAATGGTATAAAGAGATGTTACTTTGAGACGAAGCAGGTGGGTTATCTCCTGCGGGGTGTCCCGAGGGCATGTTATCCCTATGTTGTTTTGTACCGAGTCCTCCTTTACCAGTGAATTATGTGCGCTGCAGATTAAGTTTGGATCGCGTATGAGAGTTAACTGTTACAATTTGCAAATGATTTGATGTACTAGAATGTTTGTGTTGCACGAGGTTATGAAGGATTTAGTTCAATCTCACTATGATATTATGGCAGATATAGAGTATGGGCATTGTGAGTTTTTGTGTGTTTTGATCTATGGATTTGAGATAAGTGGGGGAGTCTGCTATTGATAAGTTGATTGCACGACTAAGTGTCATATTTGTTTTAATTTGAGGTATACTGGTGAATCACTTATGACTTGTAGAAGTTGAGATTATGGATGACCCGAGTAAAGGGAATTTTTGGATACGATTTTGTATTACGTTTTATGAGTATATAAGAATCATGGAATGATATGAGTTGTTATTTAGTTAAGGATGTAATGTTCGTGGAGCAAATATTTATTTGGTTGCATTAAGGTCGGGTTTCATTCTTGGATGTTGGAGTACTAATGCGGCTCAGGTCGATCGGCCCATTTGATCAGTGTAATTAAGATTTGAGCAGAGTGAATTACTCTCGAGAATGGTTCTAATGAATTCAAAGTTTATATGTGGCAATTGGAAATTTTTACGGGTTCGTATGTAGTTAGAAGCTGAGAGTTACATTGGAAGGTTCGAGGCTCGTTGTATTTCTACTTCGTTGTGGATTCTACATTTCAGTATCAAGAAAGTAAGATGCACAACTTGAAATTTATAGAAGGTCTCTTTGGAGTGGATATCTCAATTGTGGTACTTTTGGGGGTGTTTAAGAGAGCATTCAACGACTTATGATCCTTAAGGCAGTGTGGCTTATGATAGGGTCTCGTTTAATTAGTTTAGGTTGAGGATTGAGGTATTGAGGAAAAGCATCAATGTGAATTCAATTCAGAAGGAACTTGGATAGATCGGACAACTTGGTAGTAGGTTAGATCGGCATGGTAATGGGTATGATTGGTTCTGTGGGTGTTTAAGAGGTACTGAGTTTCTACAGGTGTTTCATCGCAATGCTCTTGAGGTTTGGTGACCTGCGTGGCTTGGTTGGGTTAGATGGATTCAATCTTGATGGTTGGGTTTTGAGAAAATTGGATTTGGAGCGTTGTTGTTGGTTTCTACCACGATTATAGAGGTATATCTTCTACCAGAGTGAGGAGCATGTGATGTATTTTGATCTTCTCCTAGATGGAGTCTAATGGAAATTTCTTGGCTAGTTGAGTACGTAGCTTCTTGTGACTCAGAGTGGATTATGAAGTACTCATATTTATCATGGGATGACATGGTATATGCAGCAGTATCTAGTGTAAGGTCATATTTCTATTCCGAAAGGAAGGTCATAAATTCTTAGGCAACATGGACAATTTTTGATGATTAGATAAATGATATAATTAACTGGTATGGCTTGATGATATACATTTTAGAAATGGCGATGTGTGGGAGTTATGGATACTTTATTGGCATTGCGGCACTCTCTTGTTTGGTCGAATTGTAGAATTCTAATTTTTCTTTGTCGCACAAAAGAATTTTAGATGCATTCCTCATGGGGTGGTAATTAAAGAAGTCTGAGCATTCAGGCGGTGAAGTTGAGATCAAAGATGGTGATTCGTATGTTCTATGGATTTAGAGACAAGGAGTTCCCGTGAGCAGATTATTTCGTGGTTGTGGACTGTAAAAAGTAGCCAAGTTTAGTCAGCAGTTATCATGAGTTGTGATTCAGTCATTGTATACTTTCGGAGGGTTATTTGTCTATCGTGAGGGACCAGAGCTAATTTGGGGTTCATTGGTAGGCCCAACATAGAGGTGTATTTTATATAGGGTAGAATTTGTTGACTTTGAACTGCTATTGTTTAGGGATGTGCCATTTGATTGTTGTTGAGCTTATCCATGTTCTGGAGTGACCTATGAGATAATCTTATATGTTTGGAGGAGTTATGATTTGTTGGTTATATGCATATATGGTGCGGTCCTATTGGGGTCTTATAGCGGAATTTGAGCGGGAAGAGTATTGGGTATTGCATGGTGGATGGCATATTGGTTATGCTCTTTCAGGTTTCGTGTGGTTTTATGTCATTTTCTTCTCCGTGGTTATGGTAATGCAATTTGAGTAATTTATGTCGTTTAACGTGGTTATTGATTTTAAGCAAGATGGCTTGAGGTATATGCCATGGATTAGTATTTGGATGGGGCACACCTTGCAGTGAAATTAGGTTGAGGCATGAATCTTTGTATTAGATTCGTGTGATGGTCCTACGGGGTGTGATGGATTGTTAGTATTTTGTTATGGCAATACTTGTTAAGCTTGCAATACAGTCATCTCGCTTGAGTCATTTTTTTCATGATTTGAGTACATTTGGGATGTTGCTATTGGATGCACGAGTTGCACATGTTATGGCTTTGGATTATATTGATGTGTCATGTCATCAGAGTGGTCGTGTTGGATGAGATGAGGTCATTGGACCTAGAATGAATACTATTAGAATTGGTTACTTCATGGTTGGAAGGATGATACTCGAAGGTAACTTAGAAATCTGCTATTGTTACTGTCGGAGAAGAGACATCTCCATGACTTGTTTATCTGACGAATGGTTATGAGTTTCTACGTGTTTCTTTCATCATTGTTGTTAAGAGGTGTATTACTAGTATTGGGTTGTTTTGAGAAGCTAATGTGACCAGAAGTTATTGCCATGAGTGTTTGAGTTATGTGGTATATCATATGATTACATCTTGGGTTAGGGATATGGTTTGATATAGCTTGTTCGGACTTATACATTATGTACATGCGAGGTTCTCATCTCATAGAAAATTTCAGATATTCGAAATTGGGTCCTAAGACTTGTGTACTAGGTTGGATTAAGAAATTTTAGTCATGTTGCGTTATCAAACCTATATGAGATAGGGTGAGGCGGGATCACCCCCAAATATATGTATAGTGAGATTATACAACAAGTGCATGTGATGTTATAAACGCCAATACCGCACAAGAGGGGGGTGATTTGTGTGGTATCTAATTTTCGCTTTAAAAGAACCAGGTTCTTCTAAGTGCTCTAACTAAAGCTGTTTGCGGAATAATAAATACTGAAAGTAAAGTGCATAGAGATTTTTACATGGAAAACACCGGGCTCAAAAGGTGAGAAAACCACGACCTACTACTCAGTAGGATTTTCCCAAACTCCACTAAAATCATTGAGCCAAAAACATCATTTACAAAACTCTTTGTAAAACTAAGGATTAACTCTAATCCCAGTGTGGCACACAGCGTCAACTGTTGCGATACTTTCAAGTTAACTCTAACTTGAATACTCAAAGTACCTAATACAAATGCTTCTAAATAAGCTGAAAGGTACAATATGAAACACCTACTACAATTGAACTAGAATAAGAATAAACACAATGGATTTGGTTCTTCTATCTCATTCAAGTAGCTTCAGGCGTGCACACAAACTCCAACCCTTATCCTAGCTTAGGATTGTGTTCTCTTCTCATACGGAGACTGTCCTCCTTAGAACTCAATGTAATCTTTTTGTTCTGTTAGAAGATATTTGCCGCGTGATATTCAATGCATATATTTCCCACGTGCCTCCCATGTGCAATAGTCATAACAAACTGTGTCTCCCAAGATGGACCAGCTCCATCCCTGAGTTCATTTGTCAATCTTCAAAACTTCAACTGAACTTGGGCCAACAAATTCCTCCTTTTTGATGATGAAAAACTCTATGCTTTTACTGATCAGAGAACCTGTGGAACTCAGCTGAAATATCAACACTTAAAATTTTTAACTTATCATGAAGGACCAGATTTAATTAGGTCATAAACATCACATGTTGAGATAATAGATTTAAGCACAATATCTTCCCCCTTTTGGCATCATCGAAAAATTACATAAATAATGTGAATGCCATAAAGTTAATTAGTACTCATGGCCACTGGGGAAACTGCAAGTGAAAGCATGCTTTAGTTATTCAAAAATCAACTTATCAAAAAGAACTATTAAGAGCATAATTAACAAAAAGCAAGGAAGTTGCATTCATTGATAAGTGATGCTTCTACATTGTAGTCCACAAAAAGAAAAACAGAACTACCAACCATGAGCAAAAGCAAAAAGGAGACAAAACTGATAAAGTCCCTAACCTGGGTCACAGAAGGGGTTCTAGACTGGATCACAATAGGACAGGATACCTAAGGCTTAGAAGAGCTAAAGGGTTGGGTTTAGCAAATTGAGAATTTGCTGGAGCATTCCTTCATTTTTCTCCTTCTCCTTTGCTAGTTCAGCTCTCAACCTATTTCTTTCTTTCTCCAATTCAGAAATTCTGTCTTGAAGCTCTGCTATCTCAGCATCCCTTGTCCCAACTTCCTAAACCAAGGCTTTGACCTTGCTGTTCACAGGAGTCCTCACTGATGAACCAGGTTCAACTGGGACAGTACTGAGTAGATAATTAACAGCTTGGAGGGTATTTATGCCAAAGTGCTATTTACTGGAAGTCATTTCCCACTTCTTCAAGGGAACATTCAGCCTTTTAAGCACAGTTGTCAGAATAAATCCATAGGTAACGGCATGAGCCTTTGAGCCATTGATCACCCTTTCAACAACTTCACAATGAAGGTAGGCCAGCTAATCTGCTTTCCTTCATTCAGGCACTGCATGAGGACCACGTCCATGTAGTTAGCTGTATGTCTCCTCTCCTGTCCGGGAAGAAGAAATTTGTTACAAACTCATAGAGCACTTTATGCACTCGCCTCATTTCACTTTTCTGAACAGCCTTTGCCTCAAGAACCTCCTCATCAAATTTGGTGTGACAGAAGTTCTTAGTAATTTGAATATCCGTACGCAATCCATCCAGACAAGGCCATATTTGCTTTTTATAGTCATCATATCCCTCACTAGGGATGTTCAGAATTTTGCCCAGCTTGGTAGCATTAAACTTCACCTTCACTCCTTTCACTGTGCTAGTTACCAGTCCATTTTTAACTGTCCCATTTGCCATGAACTAACCAAGTTCTTTCCTAGCCAATTTACCATCCACCTGAAGGACCATGTCCTTCCACCCCTGTGCTTCTAGTGCAGTCACAAGTCTCATCACGCCTGGCTCTTCCAGGTCTTTGAGCAGTCTTCCCTTCAAGATTTTCCTCTTTCCAACCATGGCATACCTATCTTGTTCTTCTTCAGGCTTATCTTCTTCTTCTTCTCCACTCCACTCATCATCCTCCTCTTAAGTTATCTTTACTTGTTTACCCTTTTTAGCTGACCTAGTTCTCTTTGCTAGAGAGGCTTCAGCAGGTACAGATTTAGAAGGATTCTTGGACGAAGACCTGGTTCCCTTTGATTTGACAGTGGGAACTTCCACAGTAGTACACCTCTTTTGATGGACCAGTTCTATCTCTTCCTCCTCCTCTTCAACAACAGCCTCAAAACTTTCACATATTTTTGCTCTCCTCTTTTCATTCCTCTTTTTCTTACTCTTCTCTAGAGCTTTCTGCAATTCTGCTTCACTCTCCTCTACTTCTTGTGGTTCTAACCCTAGGAGCAGACTTGGGTGATGAAGTTTTACTTTTCTTGGTTGGTTTTGATGCAACAGGGGTCCTTTGTGAGGAAACCTTGCGGTTATTTGTGTCATAACTATCCCCAACTTTCTTCAGCATATCTACTGAAGTTTCTTGTGCAGATGAACCAGGTTCATCAAGTTGCTCTCTCAAGTTAACTAAGCCCTCAACAGCTTCTCCTGAGCCACTTCCCCTTGACTTCGAGCCCCCCTCTTCCCCCTACCACATATAGCTAACACTTCCTTTTTCTTTTTCTTCCTCATTTTCTCGAAATCAGCCCCATGAACATCCTTAGCACCCCCTATCAGAACAAACCTATTTTCCTCCCTCTGGACTACATATAAAATATAAAACATGTGTTTACCTCTCCTAGGGTTTCTTGAGCTTTGGCATTTTCAGAAGACCCAGGTTCATCTCCTTCACTGGCAGAGATATATTGATCAGACTCAGAGCCAGAGTAAGTTTCTTTTGCTGGGACTTCATTTGGTTGACTGGCCTGTAGTTTTTCATTTAAAGTCCTCCTCAGGGAACCAGTTGCTACCGTTTTTCTTGCTAACATTTTCTGGCGACAGAATCTAGTTTTTGGGGTTTCTATTGGTGAGGAAGATGAGGTGGTGTTAGGTGAGATGTGTGGTTGAGTTCCAGGATTGTCTTGGGGGGTTTGTCATGGTGGAGAATTTCTTGAAATCTTAGGAGAATCATGGAGAAGAGAATGGATGATCAGAGGTCTAAGTGTAGAATGACAATTATGAGTGATTTGGGGGGTTTCTAAAGAGGGGTTATGATTAGATCAGTAACAACAGCTTTTTCAGAGGTCTATCAGAAGTCTAATCAATTGAGAATTCTGGTCTCCCTAGTGATTAATGAGGACTAATATTTAGGGAAAAGACCCATTATTTTTAGACTTCTAGTTTCAAGAAATTGGTTCAATTTTCCCAACAGATAGAATTTTAGGACGTTTGGAGTATCTAGGATTTTTGCTTATAATTGGTAATTTAAAATTTCTAATTGTGAAAAGCATAGAACCATACATGTACTTTCTCATGAGCATATATTGATGAACCAGGTTCTTCAAGTGAAACTTCTCTTGATTATGCCTCAAGTGTCAGAATAGAAAATTTGTAAGAGATTAATGAGTCATATAAACACATGTCATAAGAGTATACTATTTGAAGTATGAGACTTAGTAGGAATTAGTCTAGATATTTACATGAATTAATAACTCCTAACCAATTTTTTTTTATTTTTCATTTTTTCATTGTGCAATCTGAACTGGACATTTAGGTGATCCTAATCATCCCTAATTCCAACCTGTTTCTTTCGAAGTTTTCTCTACTCAGTTCCTTAGTGAAGATGTCAGCTATTTGTTTATCAGTAGTATAGAATTCAATGGAGATTAGCCCTTTCCCATAGTTGTCTCTTAAGAAGTGGTGTCTAATATCTTTGTGCTTAGTCCTTTTACGATGAATAGGGTTCTTTGTCATACTCATTGCAGTAGTGTTATCACAGAATATTGGTATGCACCCCACTTCAATTCCAAAGTCTACCAGCTGTTGCTTAATCCACAGTAATTGAGCACAACATGAAGCAGCATCAACATATTCATTTTCAGCAGTAGAGAGAGCCACTGAATTCTGCTTTTTGGTAGGCCATGATACAAGACAAGAACCCAGGATGTGTGCCATACCTAAAGTGCTCTTCCTATCCACTAGGAAACATGCATAGTGAGCATCAACATATTCAATTAAGTCAAAATTACTACCTTTGGGATACCACATACACAAATCAGTTGTGCCTTTAGAGTATCTCAATATTCTTTTGACAACTATCAAATGTGACTCCTTTGGATTTTCCTGGAAGCGAGCACAAAGTCCTATACTGAAAACAATGTCAGGTCTGCTGGCAGTAAGATACAAAAGTGAACCAATCAACCCATATAGAAATTTTGATCGATTGATGAACCAGGTTCATCAACATCTAATTTTGTGGCAGTTGCAATAGGTCTATTTCTTTGGATTCTTCCATTTTAAATTTCTTGATTAGTTCTTTTGTGTACTTCTGCTGGTGGATCATAGTACCATTTGGACTTTATTTGATCTGCAAACCTAAGAAGAAGTTGAGTTCACCCATCATACTCATTTTAAACTCACTACCCATTATTTTTGCAAAGTCCTCACTCAACCTATCTGTAGTGGCCCCAAATATTATGTCATCAACATATATTTGTACAACAAGAAGATATTTACCTTTTTTCCCTTAGGAACAAAGTTCTATTAATTTTACCTCTTTTGTATCCATGCTCCAGTAGGAATTTTGACAATCTTTCATACCAAGCTCTAGGGGCTTGCTTGAGACCATGTAGGGCTTTATCTAGCTTGTACACATGATCAGGACACTCCTTGCTTTCAAATCATGGAGGTTGTTTAACAAACACTTCTTCCTTGAGGTATCCATTTAGAAAGGCACATTTGACATCCATATGATAAAGAATGAATTCCATATGTGCTGCAAAGGCTATGGAAAGTCTAATTGCTTCAAGTCTAGCAACTGGAGCAAAAATCTCATGATAGTCAATACCTTCCTATTGATTGTAACCTTGGACCACCAACCTTACCTTGTTTCTTGTAGCTGTTCCATCTTCATCTAGTTTGTTCCTGAAGACCCATTTTGTTCCAATGATTGATCTGTCCTTTTGTCTTGGAACCAAGTGCCACACTTGACTTCTCTCAAATTAATTTAGTTCATCCTGTATAACATTTACCCAATCTCCATCCTGCAAAGCCTCAGCAATATTTTTGGGTTCAATGATGGATAGAAAGGCATCAAATGCACACATATTCTTTAGTTGAGATCTAGTTTTGACTCCGGATATTGGATCATTGAGGATGTTCTAAATGGGATGAGAACTAAGGTACTTGTAAGTTTTCCCCACCAGCTGGTCCCTGCTAAATGCTTCTTCATTGTTATGCTGCAGAGGAACAGGTTCAGGTGCAGGTTCCTTTAGAGAATTTTGATCAGTTTCTCTCAGATTGGTTCCCCATGTCCGGTTGCCCTGAGTGGAACGACCTGTTCCATCACCTGTTCCTTCCTTTGATGCCACCTTGACTTATGTTCTAGCGTCAGTCAATTGTCTTACTAGTCTGATGGCTTCATCTTCATGTTATTGTCTCTCAGAAAGAATGTTAGATTCATCAAATACAACATGTACACATCATTCTACACACGGATTTCTTTTATTAAAAACTTTATATGCTTTGCTATGTGAAGAATATCCCAAGAACACTCTCTAATCACTTCTGGGATCAAACTTACCTAGGGAGTCTTTGCCATTATTGTGCATTTAGCACTTGCAACCAAAAGCCCAAAGATGTGATATGTTTGGTTTTCTCCCTTGAAGTAAATCATAAGGAGTTTTCTCTACAAGAGTTCTAGTCATGCATCTATTTATTATATAACATGTTGTGTTTATTGCCTTTGCCTAGAAGCTGTGAGGTAGTTTACTGGAAATAAGCATGGTCCTTGCCATATCCTCATGGGTCCTGTTCTTCCTTTCAACTACCCCATTTTGCCGAGGAGTCCTAGGAGCAGAGAAATTTTGATCTATTCCATTTTCATCACGAAATTCACAAAACTTTGCATTTTCAAATTCAGTTCCATGATCAGACCTAATGGATGCAAGTTGATTTCCTAACTGTTTCTGGGTTTTTCTAACAAAAGTAGTGAACATTTCAAATGCTTCATATTTAGAGGTTATAAACAACTGTCACACCTCCTTTTTTCGCTATGCACCCACGCAGAGGGGCGTAAAAGAATTTTTCCACTTAAAGGACAATCGAATCGGGATTCAATTATTAATTATTTCAGAGTCACCACGTGGAAAATTTATGGTGTCCCAAGTCACTGGTTTAATCCCGACCGAGGGAAAGATTGACTCTGTATTATAGTCCATGAACCAGAAATCCGGATAAGGAATTCTGTTAACCCGGGAGAATGTGTTAGGCATTCCCCGGTTCCGTGGTTCTAGCACGGTCGCTTAGCTGCTGTATTTGATTTACCTGATTTTATTACATGCTAACTCGAGTGCTTTTTACTTGTATACCGCTTTTATCATTATTTATTTCAAAGACTTGCGACGTCGTGAAAATGTATTTCTAACCACGTCACCGCCAGTGTACACGTGATCGTCGGCACATTTCGACTTCGTCGAGATTTGGATTTGGGTTACATAAATGCACACCCGAATTTAGGAAAGTAATTTAGTTAAGACACACCTAAAGATTCTATCGTGATATTATATTGGAAAGGCAGTGAAATTTGCTAAACGACCCTTCTGAATTCTAAATTAATTCTTATAAATGTTACTCGAGGTCCCCGCATTTGTTTCTGTATGGTGAGGCTCATCTCAAGTTTTTGCAAGGTAATCCTAAAAGTACGACTTTGATTTTCTTTGATTTTTATCTCTATTAATGAAATAAAGGTCCTAACTAAATGTATTCAAAATCCGGGCTACCCAACTCAAAACCCGAATCTCAAAATTCCCAAAAACAGATCTTGAATTAGACTTCTTGGAAACAAGCCCAAACAAGGAGCCCAACCCATGGCTGATCATGGACACCACTCAAAGTCGTCATGGGATCGATTCCCATAGACCCAAATAGGCCACAAATTTTCTGAGTGATGCCACTCACCAATGGCTGAATATCCTGGGCTTGTGAAGCCCAAATCCTAGATGAGACTTGCTCGCTTTCAATCTAGACCCCGGGATGGGATTTCAAATGCAAGTTTGAGACTATACAACTACAATCCGCGTGAAATTATTGAAACCACGAACTAGCCTGCGAAATTAACTACTGCTACTAATACTTCTGAGCCAACAACAATTAGGCTAACAACCAAAACAAATTAGTCATAGAAACATTAACCATTACCCAAATTCTATCATTTACATTCGTGCTCTCATATCCCTATATTCAAAATACTACTAACTTGATTCAAATGATATTAACTAGGTTATTACCACAGAAGTGACAAATATAAACTCTAACAACCCATTTCAGTCCTAACGTAATCCTACTTAATTACAAATTGAAACATTTAATAGACAAACCATTGATTTTCGTCTGCCAGTTAACACTACCAACTTGAGTTTACACCAATTCAATTATCATCGGCAATCATATATCGCCTATGCTAATAAGAAAACTGCAATTTGGTTCTACAGGTAACAAAGTCCACAATTATACATATCGAATTGACACTTTTCTACATGCCATATCTATCTAAACACTAATAGTCCAGTAAGCATATTGCAAGATCAAACAAATTTATTCCATTTCCAAGCTCGGAGCTACATCAGAGATTCGAACATGTACCTGGAGTGGAAACAAAAATGAAGTGAAGAAGTCAATTGGAGCAGTAAGCAACATCGACCACATTAAAACAATTTCCAGCAGTAAAATAGCAGGAACAACCACATATGAACCCAGAAATAAAAAATGTTCAGATAACCCAGCCGAGCTACCAGATCAGCTCAAAACCAGTTTGAAATAACCCAAAACCAACTCTGAAATCCACTAGTAAATCTTTGAAGCTCTCACAACCAGAAATTAAGCTAGAAAAGGGAAAATCATAACTTAATTCGTGTCTGACTTTATAGGACTAATGCAACAGTACCAGATTGGTATTGTTTTGGTATTTGCATTGGAAATATGCAAAAATCAACAGCTGAAAGCTGAAATTAACCTAGAAGTCTAGTAGAACAATATTTTTTTTTATTTTTGATGTTTACTATCTATTTTTTTGGGGTTTTGAATCTAAGGAAGCTAAGAGCTAATTTCTAAACTAGAATTCAACTTTAAATATGAAAAGTGAGCAGGATTGTTTTGGAATTTTTTGGCTGAAAGAGAAGACCAATCTAAAATTGAGAATGTAAGGAAAATAAGATTTTGTTCTTGGATATTGTTTTAGGGATCAAGGGTTCCATCCCCTTTCACAACGCTTTAGATGCCTTTTTATAGGCAACACTAGGGTAAAGGGTGAGATTTTTGGTTTTCCTTTTAGTCCCTGATTATTTTTCTCTTTTACCCCTAGTTTTTTTAACTTGATCCTCAAGTTATTCCCTAAGTTTTCAGAAATGTGCACTAAAGCCCTATTCTAGGAGCTTCTAGGATGCTCTTTGAGCCTCAAAATTCCTAGACTACACTTAATCCTTCCTTTAAATTACTAATTCTCCATATTCTACCCTTTTCCATGCCCAAATTACCCTTTGATTCCCTTCTGAATTACTACCCAAGTTAACTACATCAACCCATTTACGCTTAGCTAAGTAATTAACTGAAGTTAACTAATATAGGAATTAATCAGCTTTATCCAAACCTTGAACCCAATTAAACATATGAACTAATCAAGTATAATATGACACCATCGTTGCACCAACGATCAACCCATAAAATCAAAAATTGAAATCAAGCCAACTAAACATATACTGGAACAGAATAAAAGCAATATGAACTTTATACTACCCTACATGTGCCACCCGATTAATCACATGAACAAAACAAAGAGAAAATCCAATTAAACTAATGGATGATTGACCAATTAATACTTAGCATTAAAATTTAACAAAATACATCAAGATAAGATCAGAATTTAGACAAAGAAGTAGAATTATTCCTGAACGAACAGACCTAACACTGAATCAAAACCGAAAACAAAAGAAAATACAGAGAAGAAACACTTACTGAATTTGGGCTTCATGCAAACTTTCGCAACTAATTTCAAGTTAGTATGTTACGTCCAATTCCTGCGAAATATGCTTGTAAAACTAGCCTGAGGTAGCTTGATATTGATAAATCATGGAATGTCTAGCACTGTAAACCCTAGAATTGGAACTAGGGATGGCCTGGCAAGATTCGAAGGAAAATAGCCACAGGCTCGAGATGGGGAAGGTTAATAGGCTATCTGGTATTAATTTGAGCTTATTTGGATGAATTTTATGTTTGGGTCAGAACTTTAATTTAAGATTCGAACATTTGGGCTAAGATTTGAAGGGAACCAAAGGTGGATATGAAAAGAGTAGAGGAAGAGGAAGATGTGGTGTGAATTCGGGCCATATTGGGTGAGTTTGGGTTTTGGCCGAATCTTTGATTTGATATTCGAAGTGCTGGGTGATGATTCGAGGGAAATGAACCATAGATTAGGAATGAGGGGAGTGAGGGAAATTCAGGGTGTTAATCTAGGGTCGAATGGATGTCGGCGCCGCCATCAATGGCGGTGGAGAATTAGGGCGGCGCTAGGGTTTTGGGGTTGGGGTGTGGAGAAGACGATGGAGGGAGGGGCACCGTTTGGACAGCTTTATATTGAAGGAGGTGGATTCCTGGCCGGTAGATCTGATAACCTTGACGGCCAAGATTGAAGATGACAAGACGACGTCGTTTTGAGAGTAGGCTTGGTCCAGGTATGGTAATCAATTGGGCTGGGGCGAGACTGGGGTCATTTGGGCTGGGAATTAACACGAAATTTTGGCCCAAATCAAAAGCCAGCCTTCTTCTATCTTGTTAATTCATTTGTTTTCATTTTTATTTCATTTTTTTGCTTTGCTTTTAATTTTAAAATTTGTAAAAAAATGCAAAAATTAACAATAAAACCTACTTTGGTTCTAGAATTAATCTAGCTAAATTATAAAAGTATTTACAAACTATTTTACGAAAAGTTTCACAATTAAAATAATTAAGATACAAAATGAACTATTTTTTGTGATTTTCATATTTTGTTCTAAAATAAATTAATCCCTAATTAATACTAAAATATGGAATTAAATCCTAAATGCAAATGCGTTTTTTTGTATCTTTATATGAATAAAAATGCAAAAAATAAAATGCGAACAATTAACAAGAAATGATACAAAAAATGCAAATTGTAAAAATAAGGAAAAATCATTTTATTTGAATTTTGGGAATTATTCATATATAAGGAAAAAATCACGTGCTCACATGTTCCCCTCTTTGCTCGGAAACATGAAAGGTTTTCGTGCAAAGATAAAATGAGCTAATATGAGGGATTTTTGCCCGTTTGAAAATTTTCGTGGGAAGCATTTTTGAAAAATTTGACCGCACCCTGCTTCAGAGGTTGCCTACATATGCTGGGCTAAACAGGACTCAGACCAGTGTAGCTTGGGAGTGTCTGGTAGCTGGGACTACCAGAAGCTGTGATATCACTGCGATCGCTGCTGGTGCTACTGCTTGCTGACCTTCCTTATTACTCCTATCAAAAATAAAAGAAGATAGCCTAAGCTATAAATTATGAATTACAAAAGTCCTATCTAAAAATCTTCAAACTTGCTCTTGTACTTCCTTGTTGTCTTGCAATCTTGTATTCTTTCTTGTTGCCTTGTGGTCTTGTACTTTCTCTTGTTGTTACTTCAAATCATGAACTAGAGTGTTGTTCCTTCCCTCCCAATTGCTGACCTTGAATGAACATGGACTTGAATACATTCCTCTGTTATCATGGACTTGAATACATACCTTCAAACTTGCTCCTGATTGCTGAACTTGAATTTGTATGTCTCTGTTCTCCAGGCGGACTCCTGATTGCTGAATTTGAACTTGATTATATTCCTCCATTATCCAGGCGGGCTCCTGAGTTAAAAAAATAGACAAAACAAAGAAAACTTTCTTCCCTAGTTTGGAAACTGGGCGCTGTTACCAGATCTCAATAAAATGTTGACTAGAACTTGACTCGAAATACCTCTATTATACGGGCGGGCTCCTGATTTCACGGCTTGCATTTTATGCTTATATTCTTCAGGCGGGCTCCTGACTTCATAAAGACATAGAAATCGACTAAAATTTGAATTGTATCACCTATGTTCTTCAGGCGGGCTCCTGATTGCTGAAAATTGAATTGTATGTCTCTATTCTCCAGGCGGACTCCTGAAAAATGAAATTCAAAATGTATGTCTTTGTTCTCCAGGCGGACTCCTGACTTCAAAATAAAAAAGAAATTAATTGAAACTAAAATTTGATTGTTTCACCTCCGTTCTTCAGGCGGGCTCCTGACTTCGAAAGTTCTAAATGTATGTCTCTGTTCTCCTGGCAGACTGCTGACTTCAACATAAATAAAAAATAAATTGAAAGATAAAATTTGAATTGTGTCACCTCTGTTCTTCACGCGGGCTCCTGATTGCTGAAACTTGAATTGTATGTCTCTATTCTTCAGGCGGACTCCTGACACCAAAAACTTGAATTGTATGTCTCTATTCTTCAGGAGGACTCCTGACTACTGAAATTCAAAATGTATGTCTCTATTCTCAAGGCGGACTTCTAACATAAAAATAAACAAAGAAATTAATTGAAAACTAAAATTTGAGAGTCCATTTTTGCGCGATCTCAAGAGAAAGATTCATTGGACTGAGATTTTGACTCAAGGAGATATTCATCAAACTAGGTCCATTTTTGTGCGATCTCAGGAGAAAGATTCATCGGACTGAGATTTTAACTCTAACAAATGTTCATCAGACTAGGTCCATTTTTGCGCAATCTCAGGAGAAAGATTCATCGGACTTAGATTTTGACTCTAGGAGATGTTCATCAGACTAGGTCCATTTTGGGCGATCTCAGGAGAAAGATTCATCGGACTGAGATTTTGACTGTAGGAGATATTCATCAGACTAGGTCCATCTTTGCGCGATCTCAGGAGAAAGATTCATTGGACTGAGATTTTGAATCTAGGAGATATTCATCATATTAGGTCCACTTTTGCGCGATCTCAGGAGAAAGATTCATCGGACTGAGATTTTGACTCTAGGAGATATTCATCAGACTAGGTCAATTTTTGCGCGATCTCAGGAGAAAGATTCATCGGAATGAGATTTTGACTCTAGGAGATGTTCATTAGACTAGGTCCATTTTGCGCGATCTCAGGAGATGTTCATCAGACTAGGTCCATTTTTGTGTGATCTCAGGAGATATTCATCAGACTAGGTCCATTTTTGACTTCAGACTTTCTTAATTTTCCAAATATCAATTTCCTTTCTTTTCAAATTCTGCCTTCGTTTCTTGTTCCCAAATTACGCATTCCTTTCTTTTTTCCCAAATTATGCCTTCCTTACTTTTTCCGACTTCTACCTTCATCTTCTTTTTTTTCCGACTTCTGCCTTCCCTTTCTTTTCCAAATTATGCCTTCCTTTCCCTTTTCCAATTTCTGCCTTCATCTTAGGTGAAAGATTCAACAGACTAAGATTTCTATATCATAGGTGACAAGGTCAACATATTAAGATTTTGACTCTAGGAGATAATTCATCATACTAGGTCCATTTTTGAGAGATCTCACGATAAAGATTCATCGGACTGAGATTTTGACCCTAGGAGATATTCATCAGACTAGGTCCATGTTTGGAATTCCAACATTCCCTTCCGTCTTTTCGAATTGTGCCTTCATTTCTTTCTCCCAGATTATGCCTTTCTTTCTTTTCCAACTTTTGTCTTCCTTTCCAAGTTACGCCTTCATCTTAGGTGTAAGATTCAACAGACTAAGATTTCCATATCTTAGGTGACAAGTTCAACAGACTATGATTTTGACTCTAGGAGATAATTCATCAGAAAGATATCTCAGGAGAAAGATTCATCGGACTGAGATTTTGACTCTAGGAGATATTCTTCAGACTATGTCCATTTTTGGAATTCTAGCATTCCCTTCCGTCTTTTCAAATTGTGCCTTCATTTCTTTCTCCCACATTATGCCTTTCTTTCTTTTCCAACTTCTGTCTTCCTTTCCAAGTTATGCCTTACTTTCTTTTTCCCAACTTCTGCATTTATCTTAGGTGAAAGATTCATCAGACTAGGATTTCATCTTAGGTGAAAATTTTATTAGACTAAGATTTCTCGACTGCCCATTGTCCTCCAAAACTTGTTTTACCTAGCTTCTGATTTGAACTACCTTCCTTCCGAATTGCTTCCCTAAAAACTGGTGTTGTCCTCTTTCAGAAACTACTTTTCTAACAACCGGTGTTTCATTCCTCCAAAAACTGGTGTTTCTTTCCTGTAAACCACTTCCCCCCCCCCCCCTTTTTTGCAACTTGTATTGACCTTCATGTTCTTCAAATGTGTACCCGACTTCAAAAATGATATTCAAAATGGCAGAAAATTTCCTGCCCCAGCATATCTTTCCGCCATCAATAACATTTCCCAGCCCCTATTTCAAATCAAAGAAAATTTTATCAATTTAAAGTGTGGCGGTTGGTTGTTGTACCTCCGCTGGAGATGGCTCTCCTCTTTCTCTTTTCCATGATTTTCATTGCCCGACCATGCTTTGCATTGTACTTCCGCCCTTCATTGACGACTACCTCTCAATTATTACTTCTAGTCTCCTTATCTGACCTCCGTACCTTTTCTGCATTCAATCCCTATATCTTTTGTTTCTTATCTTGTTTATGAACTGGCATTTTCCTAGCCGTTGAGTCTTACATGAATTCCACAATTGCACCTATTACCCCCACAGTATGTTGTTGCTTCTTAAATCACAACCCCTAGCCACCTTGACCCTGAAGTCTATTACTCATTCGCTTGACCCTTGTCACAGAGAGTATCTATTGTTCGTTCAAACCCAATACTATCCATTTGTTGCAATAATCCCGAACCGACATCTACCAAACTTTGTGCTTCACATGATTCCCCAATGCATGTTGATTTATTACCCTTTATCTTGTTGTTTTACTTGGCTTGTGACCCCATTTTGTGCAAATTGGAAAGCTGGTGGCAAATTTTGAAGTCATTTCTCACTTGTTACGATAAAAAATACTCAGAAAGGGAAAATAAAAAATAGAGGAACGGAGTGAAAGACAAAAGAAAGAGATGATTCCTAATGAGGAGACTACGAAGTATAAAACTATCAGATGTGAGTACCAACTCTAATGACCATGACATGCACCTATAGCTAATCTGTCAGTCAATCCTGACGTTCAGCTCTTGTTGTACCTTTCGTTGTGAAACTGCGCTTCAATGCTCCGCTTATCAAGTCTGATTTACATTCCTTATTCGGCTTGTAGTGCCCAAAGGGTTTTCACTAACAAACCTCTCTCATTTGTTATTTTTCTCAACTTACAGTCGCTTCAAGGTGACCATGAAGGATTTCACCAATACGACTCTCTCATTTTTTTTTATTTCTCTCAGCTTTCATCACCTTGTTTGGACCGAAGTGTTGCCCCTGACATGAATTACCTTACCTGATTGACTTGGAATTTCTCAAAGACTGATCAACAGGTCTTTCTTTGGACCGTAATGTAGGCTTTTGGATAGGATTAGAAAGAAGGTTATAAAAGGCTCAAAAGAATTCAAAATGGGGTGAACACTACAACTTTCGGAATCCGATTTCTCAAAACAACCACAACTTCTGCCCCAGTTTCTTGCTTGGGGGCTTTGAATTTTATTTTGGTATGACTGTACCTCAGAGAGGCTGCCTACGTACCCTTTCGGGATCAAGTCAAATGTAGTTCAAGCCATAGAAACTACGTTGTTGTGATTTTCTTTCTCTTCTTTTCTTTCTATTTTTCTTGCTTTTTCCTTTCTTTTCTTCATTTTTTCTTTTGTTTTTTCTCTTTCTTTCTTTTCTATTCTTTTCTCTTTTTTTATTCTTCTCTTTCTGTTTCTTTTCTTTTTCCTTTCTCTTTTTTTTCTCTTTTTCCTTTTGTCTTCTTCTTTTCTTCTCCTTTTTCCTTTCTTTCCTTTTCTTTTTTCTTTTTTGTTTCATTTGTTTATTTACGGCATTTGTAGTTCTTTGATTTTCCGTTGCTTCCGAAAGAGGGGTATGAAAGAAAATAAAAACGTCTCAAAAGGAGTGACAATGGAAAAATGTGTTTGGATAGCAGAACAAAATGCCTTCGTCATTTCAACCCTCAAAATATGCCAAGTACAAAAAAGTAAAATCATAATAAGGAAACCATACACATCATTTTCTGACTGCATCTGAATTGACGGCCATTTTCACACATCTTCCTTCCATATCTATCAGATGTAATGTGTCATTGGGCCACACTCTTACTCTTATTACCACGACCGACCCTCTGTTAATTTGGCCAACATGCTTTTGCGGGGATTTTTATGTTTTACTTGCCCTGGTTTCACATGGTTCGGGCGTCATACATTCTTATAACGTCAAAATCTATTCTTATTTCCTCAAATGCCTTTATCGTCTTCAAAATGGTTTTAATGATCAGACTGAGAATTATGCGTGCATGTCATGTCACTAGAGCCAACAGGAAATGAATTGTAGAAAGAAAAGGGAACTAGACAAAAATGACTAGCAATGGCAGAAAACAGAGAATTGTACTAAACAGATGATGGAAGGGTTTAACAACAAAACAAGCAACACAAACTGTGGTACAATAGTAAAACGAAACCTAGATAACACTACATAAGATATAACGACTAAAGGAACTAGAGACATAAAATGGTAGAGGGGTTTGAATCACAAGACAATATCCGGATTACAACCCTGAAAATAATCCGGACAACAGAAATGACAACAAAATAAACTACCAAGACATCTCTCAAGCTAGCCAAGAGATGAAGCGTCTTTGCAATTGCCAAGCACGACGTCTTAGCCACTAAGCTTCACATCCATATTGCCATGGCCACTATCTGTTTCAGCATCTTCAACTTTAGTCCACATGTTCCCAAGAGGATTCTCACACTCCATGTGTCCGGGCATCATTCTCACCAAGTGTGTCTTCCCATGTAAAAGATGAAGCGTGATATTCTGGGTTCCACTATTTTGAATCAAATTTCCCTGAATCATCCTTTCTATTCCCTTTTCAAATCCCGACAATTTTCCATATTGTGCCCCAGGGCATTGGAGTTGTATTCACATCTTTTAGATGAGTCAAATCTTCTCGCACGTCGGTCCACCTGATTTGGAGGAATGGGTGCAATCATGTCATGTTTTTTCAACTTCTTAAATATGCTTGCATATGGCTCTCCTATTGGCATAAAATTATCTTTGAGCTTTTGTTCCCTTCTACACCCCTGGCTTGGATGTGGGTTATAAGGTACTTGTGAAATTCGTGCTCGCTTTCTTGGGCGATTTGATGGCTGGCGCACATACCGGGGCGGATCGACAGACTCTGGTGGGTTCTGAGGTGGAAAGTAATACTTATGAGGCTGGAAATACCTCCGAGGTGTTCTCCCAGGACCTCTTTTTGACTCTGATATCATCATGATTTCATGATCCCTCCCCTCCGCGTCACCAGATTCAAATTGGACAACCTGAGTTGCAGCTTTGAGAGCTGTTTGAATAATAATTTTGCCTGTCTTAAGACTGTTCTCCACCATTTCCCCCAATTTGGTTGCTTCTGGGAAGTATTTACCCACTGCGGTCGTCATGTATTGAAAATAGTCTGGCTCTTGAGCCTGTAGAAAGACAGTGATTAACTCGTGGTCATCCATGGGTGGCTTAACTCTAGCTGCCTGCTCTCCCCATTTGATGGCATATTCCCTGAAACTTTCAGTTGGTTTCTTTTTCAAGTTAGAAAGGTAAATACAGTCTGGGGCACTGTCAACGTTGTATTGAAATTGTTTGACAAAGGCTCGTGCCATGTCATCCCAGACGTACCAGCAAGATGTGTGTTGATCCAAAAACCATTCAGATGCCATTCCTGTGAGGCTTTCCCCAAAATAAGCTATAAGCAATTGTTCATTTTCTCCCACACCTCCCGATTTGTTGCAATACCTTTTCAGGTGGGCTATGGGGACTCCATGTCCATTGTACTTTTTAAATTTGGGAACCTTGAAACTAGACGGCAAGTGGACATCGGGGAACATGCATAGATCTCTGAAGGCAACACTCTTTTGACCTGCCATTGCCTGCATGTTTTTCAGCTATTGTTCAAATCTTTTCATTCCTTGGGCTATTTCTTCCTGTACTCTCGTTCGTGCAGGATTCTCAATGTTTGCAGGACGATTGAATGAGTACGAGCGGTGCTCTTGCCGTGTAGAAAATAGTGACTATGACGAGGCTTTCCTTGACCGTTGGCCCATGCTTGATATATTTCAGTCATTTTCTGTTTTGGCATTCTATTTTCCTCAAACCCCGTATACTCTTGTTGAACCCTCTGACCCTGAGTCTCCTCAGCACTTGTAACAGCTTCGATGTCGGCTATCATGTTTCCTAAAATTTTGGGTCTCCGTCTTACCACAACCAACAACCTCAACTTTCTTCAGAATTCAAAACAAAACATGTTAGAATGGATTGGGTCGGTCCTCATTATTCACAACATCTTTTTCAAGTTTTTCCAACTTTCTTTTACATTTTCATTTTTTTGTTTTGGTTTTTGTTATGGTCGAATCCTATGTGGATTGCCTACGTATCGGGACCCCGCACGAATGAGACCCAGCGTAGTTCGTGCCAATAGAAGGTAAACGATAATAAAATATTTTTTTTGAATTTTCTATTTTCATGATAAAAACAAAACTGAAAAACTCCTTCCCCTACTTGCCAATTCCAACCAAGTGACGTTTTTCCAAACATGGTCCTTTCCCAATTTTACATGAACTTTGATGCTCGGCCGGGTTATTTTGACAAATAACCGAACGATATTCACTTGATCATTGACTCTTTCTCTTGTTTTTCAGATTAAAAAACCTAGTTTTGTAAGCACGGCCTTTCAGCACCTCGGGGGAAAATTTTTTTGGGTTGCGTTAGCTAATCGCTAAAAAATCAAAATTGACCAAAATGGCCGTTTTTGCAAAGTCAGGCTTTCGGCCTCCCTTTCGGGAACATTCGGCTATTTATGACAAGCAGCATTACTCGACTTATTTACCACTCTCTTTTTTTGCTTTTCAAAATAAAATACCCTATATTGCAAATGCGACCTTTTATCGCCCCGAGGACGAAAATTTAAAGCTGTGAGGGTCAAAAATATGACCAAAGGGGGCTATATATGCAAGGTTAGCCTTCCGGCTTTCCGTTTGGGAACATTTGGCTATTTTTGCAAAAACGGCATCACCCGACTTATTTATTATTCTTTTCTTTTTTTTCTCTTCTTTTTGTTTTTTTCAAATTACAATAAATGACCCCATATTGCAAACACTGCCTTTTGCTGCCTCGAGGGCGAAGACGTTAAGGGTGTGACGGTCAAAAAATCGAAACCTGACCAAAGGTGGCTATTTATGCATGGTTAGCCTTCCGGCGTTCCTTTCGGGAACATTTGGCTACTTTCGACAAAAACAACGTCACTTGGTTTATTTATGACAACAATTAAAATTTTGACATTTTTTGAGCTATTTTTGTAATCGGGAGGTTGGACCCGATGAAGGTTTCCTACGTATCTCACGCCCTGTGAGAATCAAACCTGCGTAGTTCTGGCAGATTAACCGAACCATTTTAAAACAAGACTTTTTTCATTTTCTCTTTTGGCATTTCACAAGCAAATAATAAAATAAAAAGAAACTACTTTTAAAACAAGACTCTTTTTCTTTTTTCTTTTTCAACAATAACACAACATATTTTTCCAACGACCTATTTTCTAAATTAAAATAAAAGACTCTTTCTTTCCTTTTTTTCCAATAAGACAACCTATTTTTCCGAAGTAAAAATAAAAGGCTCTTCTTTTTCTTTTTTTCCATCAAATAATAAACTATTTTGAAATAAAAATCAAGACATTTTTTCATTTAAAACAAATTATTTCTCCTTTTCTATTTTGAAAACAAGAAAAATTAATGATTTTTTCATTTCAACGAACAATCTATTTTCCCAATTAAAAACTAAACTCTTTTATTTTTATTTTTTAGTAGCACAACCTATTTTTCGAAAAATAAAGACTCTTTTTCTTTTTCAATAAAACACACTATTTTTCCATTGGCAAATAAATTATTTTGAAATAATAAGAACAAAAATCAATATTTTTTTTCTTTTCTCATGACAAACTATTTTTCGTTTTCTATTTTTTTAAAACAAGATAGAATAACGACTCTTTTTTTCTTTTTTTTTTCATTTTCAGCAAACAATAAAACAACCTTTTTTAAACCTAAAATAAAGACTCTTTTTCATTTTCTTTTTCAGCAAACACCTTCCTAAAAATAAAAGACTTTTTTTTTCTATTTTTCCTTTTCTTATTAGTAAAAACAAAATAAAATATTTTCCTTTTTTCATTTTCTCAAAATTTCGGTAGTACTAGGGTGTAGGTTTTTCTAAAGTAATCAATTAATTCCCTAACCGCTATTTCTCTCTCTCTCTCTTTTCTCTTTTTCTCTATTATCTGACATTCCCGAGATTCAGAAACTGGTCAACATGCAGGTCGAAACAAATATATGTACATAGCAAGTATGATGCATCAGTATGATCTTTTTCATATCAGGTTGCTAGCCCAAGACGGACCCAACCCCTGTGTTGAGTCCCCTAAGTCAAATGCAGCATGATGCAAATAAGCGCTCCTACTAGGGATCTGGCATGTAGTCAAGTTATTCTATGTGCAAAACCTGGGTCGGTGTTCTAGACAGTGTACCCGATCAGATAACTCGAGTCGAGTAGACGACAACTTACCGCGAACCAAAAGGCCATTCAGCATCGTAACTTGTCCGAGCCTCTTTCTTATTTCAGGGAATGACACTAACAGAATAGGGACTCTCAACCAATAAGCTCATCCCCGAAGTAAAGAGAGAAGGGTTGCAGCACAGTTTATATACAATATAGATAATACAAAAGCGGTAACATTTAGCACATTCAGCACAACGCATGTAGGAAAATCAGATATAACCAAATACATTTATCTAAGCTCGAATTATGAACCCTGAACAAAACTTTCTGGGTTCTTACCCCCAGTAGAGTCGCCAGAGCTGTCACACCTCCTTTTTCCGCTATACACCCTCGCAAAGGGGCGTAAAGGAGTTTTTCCACTTAAAGAACAATCATAACGAGATTTAATTATTAATTATTTCAGAGTCGTCACTTGGGATACTTATGGTGTCCCAAGTCACCGGTTTAACCCCGAACTGAGGAAAAGATTGACTCTGTATTACAGTCCACATACCAGAAATGCAGATGAGGAATTCTGTTAACCCGAGAGGAGATGTTAGGCATTCCCGGGTTCCGTGGTTCTAGCTCGGTCGCTTAACTTCTGTATTTGATTTACCTGATTTTATTACATGCTAACTCGAGTGCTTTTTACTTGTATACCACTTTTATCATAATT
The DNA here is from genome assembly GCA_034376525.1 of Nicotiana benthamiana. Lineage (NCBI taxonomy): Eukaryota > Viridiplantae > Streptophyta > Magnoliopsida > Solanales > Solanaceae > Nicotiana > Nicotiana benthamiana. Next base: position 78,846,918 of record CM067329.1, read on the forward strand.
TATTTTAAAGACTTGCGACATTGTAAAAACGTATTTTTAACCACGTCACCCCCAGTGTACACGAGATCATCGACACGTTTCGACTTCGTCAAGATTTTGATTTGGTGTTGCATCAACACACACCCGAATTTAAGAAAGTAATTTAGTTAAAACGCACCTAAAGATTCCATCGCGATATTATTTGGGCAAAGGCCGTGAAATTTGCTAACAGGCCCTTCCGAATTCTAAACTAATTCTTATAAATATTCATTGAGGGCCCCGCATTTATTTTTGTTTGGCGAGGCTCATCTCAAATTTTTGCAAGGCAATCCTAAAAGTACGACTTTGATTTTCTATCTTTGATTTTTATCTGTACTAATGAAAGAAAGGTCCTTACTAAATGTATTCAAAATCCGGGCTACCCAACTGAAAACCCGAATCTCAAAATTCCCAATAAAGATCTTGAATCAGACTTCTGGGAAACAAGCCCAAAGAAGGAGTCCAATCCGTGGCTGATCATGGGAACCACTCCAAGTCGTCATGGGATTGATTCCCATAGACCCAAATAGGCCACACATTTTCTGAATGATGCCACTCACCAATGGATGAATATCCTAGACTTATGAAGCCTAAATCCCAGATGAGATTCACTTGCATTCAATCCAGACCCCAGGATGGGATTTCAAATGCAAGTTCGAGCCTATACAACTACAATCCATGTGAAATTATTGAAGCCACGAACTAGCCTATGAAATTAAGTACTGCTACTAATACTTCTTAGCCAACAATTAGGCTAACAACCAAAACAAATTAGTAATAGAAACATTAATCATTACCCAAATTCTATCATCATTTACATTCGCGCTCTCATATCCCTATATTCAAAGTACTACTAACTGGATTCAAATGATATTAACTAGGTTATTACCACAGAAGTGACAAACATAAACTCTAACAGCCCATTTCAGTCCTAACGTAGTCCTACTTAATTACAAATTGAAACTTTTAATAGACAAACCATTGATTTTCGCCTGCCAGTTAACACTCACTTGAGTTTAAACCAATTAGATTATCATCAGCAATCACATAGCGCCCATGCTCATTAGAAAATTGCAATTTTGTTCTACAGTAACAGAGTCCACAATTATACATATCGAATTGACACTTCAATACATGTCATATCTATCTAAACACTAATAGTCCAGTAAGGAGATTGCAAGATCAAACAAATTTATTCCATTTCCAAGCTCGGAGCTACATTAGACATTTGAACATGTACCTGGAATGGAAATAAAAATGAAGTGATGAAGTTAATTCGAGCAGGAAGCAACAACGACCACATCAAAACAATTTCCAGCAGTAAAATTGCAGGAACAACCACAGATGAAACCGAGAAATAAAAAATGTTCAAAAAACCCAGCAGAGCTACCAGATCAGCTCAAAACCAGTTTGAGATAACCCAAAACCAACTCTGACTGAACCCAGAAAAGGGGGAATCACAACTAAATTCGTGTCTGACTTTAAAAGGCTAATGCAACAGTAACAGATTGGTATTTGGATTGGAAAGATGCAAAAATCAACAGCTGAAAGCTGAAATTAAACTAGAAGTCTAGTAGAACAGTATTTTTTTGTTTTTTGATGTTTCCTATCTATTGTTTTTTTTGGGGGGGGGGGGGGTTTGAATCTAAGGAAGCTAAGAGCTAATTTCTAAACTAGAATTTAACTTTAAATATGAAATGTGAGCAGGATTGTTTTGAAAATTTTTGGCTGAAAGAGAAGACCAATCTAAAATTGAGAATGCAAGGAAAATCAGATTTAGTTCTTGGATTTTCTATAGGGATCAAAGGTTCCAGCCCCTTTCACAAGGCATTAGATGCCTTTTTATAAGCAACACGAGGGTAAAGGGTCAGATTATTGGTAAGGTTCGAAGGAAAATAGCCACAGGCTCGAGATGGGGAAGGTTTATAGGCTATTTGGTATTAATTTGAGCTTATTTGGATGAAGTTCATGTTTGGCTCGGAACATTAATTTTAGATTCGAACATTTGGGCTAAGATTTGAAGGAAACCAAAGGTGGATATGAAATGAGGAGAGGAAGGAGAAGATGTGAATTCGGGCCGGATTGGGTGAGTTTGGGTTTTGGCTGAACCTTTGATTTGATATTCGAAGAGCTGGGTGATGATTCGAGGGAAATGAACCATAGATTAGGAATGAGGGGAGTGAGGGGAATTCGAGTTGTTAATCTGGGGTCGAAGGGATGCCGGCGCTGCCATCAATGGCAGTGGAGAATTAGGGCGACGCTAGGGTTTTGTGGTTGGGGTGTGGAGAAGACGATGGAGGGAGGGGGCACCGTTCGGACAGCTTTATATTGAAGGAGGTAGGTTCCTGGCCGTTAGATTTGATAACCTCGACGGCCAAGATTGAGGAGGACAAGACGACGTCGTTTTGAGAGTAGGCTTGGTTCGGGTATGGTAATCAATTGGGCTGGGGCGAGACTGGGGTCATTTGGGCTGGGAATTAACACAACATTTGGCCCAAATCAAAAGCCAGCCTTCTTCTATCTTGTTAATTCATTTTTATTTAATTTTTTTGCTTTGCTTTTAATTTCAAAATTGTAAAAGAAATGCAAAAATTAACAACAAAGCCTACTTTGATTCTAGAATTAATCTAGCTAAATTATTAAATTATTTAGAAACTATTTTACGACCAATTCACAATTAAAATAATTAAGATGCAAAATGAACTATTTTTTGTGATTTTCATGTTTTGTTCTAAAACAAATTAATTCCTAATTAATCATAAAATATTAAATTAAATCCTAAATGCAAATGCATATTTTTATATTTTTAATTGAATAAAAATGCAAACAATATAACGCGAACAATTAACAAAAAATGCACAAAATTGTAATAATAAGGAAAAATAATTTTATTTGAATTTTTGGGAATTATTCATATATAGGGCAAAAATCACTTGCTCACAACAACACCTAGGTAAATCTAGAATAATCATCAAATAGAAGCATTACATATCTTTTACCACCTCTGCTCATGGCTCTCATTGGACCACAAAGATCCATATGAACCAGTTCCAACGTCTTGGACGTACTTACCATTTATTTGGGTTTGAAGGATGACCTTACCTGCTTCCCCCCTTGCATTTGCCTCACAAACTTTGTCTTCCTTAACTTGATATTAGGGCTTAAAATCATTTAGTATTTAATTTCATGTTTTTTGCTAAAATAATTGTTAATTAGGGATATTTTACAAATATAAAATTCAAAAAAAATATAAATAGTATTTCTGGCGTTTTAATCATTTTGTTTAACCCTATCACCAAGTCTTTGGAGACTAATTTGTTCAATTGATTTAGACTGGCATGGCCAAGTCTTTTGTGCCAAAGGATGGGATCATTAATTAACACACTTAAGCAAATGAGTTCATTTTCAGAGAGAGTAAAGTCTACAATTTAGATATTGTTAACTCTCTTTCCCTACAAAACAATATTGTCAGTAGTAAGGCTAATCAAAAAACATTTTGTGGAAGTGAAAGCCACAAGATTACCTATGTCACACAGTTGTGATACACTTATTAGACTATATTTCAAGCCATCTATCAAATAGACATTCTCATTGGAATGAGAGTCTGTCTTTCCTACCTTTCCAACTCCAATGATCTCACCTTTCATTCCATTTCCAAAAGGGGACATTACCTAATTTTAGGTTCTCAAGTAAAAGGAACCGGTCCTTGTTCCCAGTCATATGTTTTGAGCAGCCACTATCCATGTACCATATTTGGCTACTCCATTTACTTGGATCTAAAAAATGAAATCATGGGTCAGTCTTAGGAATCCAAACTAGTTTGGGTCCCTTTGTATGGTAAAAGGATGAATTAAAATTTTCTTTGCCCAACCAGGCAGTTTGTGTTTTTCTTGAACAAAGGCTTTGTTCTTTTTACTGGCCTTCTCTTTTGCATTGCATTCATTTTTGGAATGGCTAGTCTAACCACAATATTTGCAGATCTTATTTTCAGGAAGTGTGAGGTACTTATTTTTGGGATCCCATTTGGGAGCTTGTGTCCCAAATCCAAGTCCTCTCTTATTGATGCTGTGATGTTCTTGCAGCCAAGAGTGTGCATCAGAAGCCTTGTTCCATTTGCATGTTCTTCTAGTTCATGATTCACCTTTCCTAAATCTTGTTTTAGGACCTTAATCAATTCATCTTTCTTGTACAGTTCATCTTTCATTTTTCCTAGATTTTCCTCTAGGGTGAGAAATGATTGATCAGCCTTTTTCTTTCATGTCCCTAATTTCAGTTTAATATTTTCAGATCTAAGTTCTAGGACATTATTTTCAAGTTGAAGAACCTGGTTCTTCATCTCACTATTTATGTTGTCACTCTAATCAGCCCGAGACTCTAACCTTTTGCATTTTACTTCTAGTATGACATATCCCTAGATAGAACATTCTTCTAACTGTTTATTATTTCAGACTCATCAGTGAAGTCCAATAGTAGCTCAGCCAACCTTACTTTAGATAAAAATTTAATCTTTTCTTTAAGATGTAGGATACTTACCTCTTGTTCAGCCTCTGATACTCCAATGGCCATAAATGCTTTCTCGTTTTTAGCTTCATCTTCTTATTCCTCATTTGAGGTTTCTCCCGATACAGCAACCATGTCTTTAATTGAATCTTTGTTTCTTCTTGGTTGGACCTGTTCCTTCTGCCTGTTTCTCCATTCAGCTCTTTCTTGCTTCCACTCAATCTCCCATTGAGGGCAGTTCTTGATCATGTGGTATGTCTTACCATACTTATCACAACCATCATTTGTCTGCTTCTAAGGAGCCCTAGATTTGTTGAAGGTTGTTCCTCTTGAAGGACCCTTTCCTCTCAGAAGATACTTTTTGAAATCTCTAGTAATCATAGCCATTTCTTTCTGAGATTCTAAGACACAAACTTCTTTCTTTCTTTGGAGCATCCATATTCATAGTCTGCCTTCTCAATTCATAGGCAGTAAGATTTCCAATAAGTTCATCCAATTTTAAGGTAGCAGTATTCTTGGATTCCTGAATAGCTGTGATTTTGCTTTCCCATGAAATTGGTAGAATTCTAGTTAAGATCTTCTCAACCTTATCTTCTTCAAGGATAGCCCTTCCAAGAGACTCAAGTTCATTTGACAGTGTAATGAACCTAGTGTACTTCTCTTCGATGGTTTCTCCATCCTTCATAGTGAAATTCTCATATTGAGAATATAGCAATGTTCCTTTTAATTTCTTCACTTGAGGTGTTCCCTCATGGGCCACTTGTAATGCGTCCCAAATTTTCTTGGCAGTGTTATATCTTTGAATCCTACTGTACTCATCTTGGCCAAGTCCACATACTAGCCATTTCTTTGCCTTTGCATTCTTTTCCCACTTATTTAAGTCTTCAGCAATGCAATCAGCTCTTGTCTTTGGAACATCCAACCTTTCAGGAGTGTTCTTTGTTGTGGCTAAAGAACCATCAGTGATGGTGTCCCAAAGCTTGTAGTCTTCACCCATGATGTGTTCTCTCATTCTATTCTTCCACTAGGAGTAGTAGAGACTCTAAGAAAAGTGAAGGCCTAGCAGTGAATAGTCCTTCCTAGTTACCAGGTGGTGCACTCTTGTTGATCTTTCCTAAGGTGTTAACCTCTTCAAGGATAACCTACTCTGATACCAATTGATATTATAAACGTCAATACCACATAAGAGGGGGGTGATTTGTGTGGTACCTAATTTTTGCTTTAGAAGAACCAAGTTCTTCTAAGTGCTCTAACTACAGCAGTTTGCGGAATAAGAAATACTTGAAAGTAAAGTGCACAAAGATTTTTACATGGAAAACACATGACTTAAAAGGTGAAAAAACCACGACCTACTACTCTGTAGCATTATCCCAAACTCCACTAAAATCACTAAGCCAAAAACATCATTTACAAAACTCTTTGTAAACCTAGGGATTGACTCTAATCCCAGTATTGCGCACAGCCTCAACTGTTGCGACACTTTCAAGTTAACTCTAACTTGAATACTCATAGTACCTAATACAATTGCTTCTAAATAAGTTGAAAGGTACAATATGAAACACCTACTACAATTGAACTAGAATAAGAATAAACACAATGGAACTGGTTCTTCTATCTCGTTCAAGTAGCTTCAGGAGTGCACACTTATATCTCACATATATTGCTTGCAAAATAGACTTGATCTTTTTGCTCTCAATTATGCTTTGCTTCTACATATGTGCATTCCATGTAAAAGAGAACAACTTGGTTATTTAATAAATAAGTAGTTAGAGTTTGATCGAGACTCCAATGCTTATCCTTAGTCGATTTGAGTCCTTAACCAATGCAAACTCCAACCCTTATCCTAGCTTATAATTGTGTTCTCTTCTCATAAGGAGACTGTCCTCCTTAGAACTCAATACAATCTTTTTGATAAGTTCATAAGATATTTGATGTGTGATGTTCAATGCATATCTTCCCCACGTGCCTCCCATGTGCAATGGTCATAACAAATTGTGTCTCCCAAGATGGAACAGGTCCATCCCTGAGTTCATTTATCAACCTTCAAAACTTCAACTGAACTTGGGCCAACATGATGGCTTTTTGAACAACTCTAGGCATGTTCGAGGACGAACATAGGTGTAAGTTGGGGAGGATGTAACAACCCGATTAGTCATTTGAGAAATTGTACTTCGGTCGGTTGTTTGAGGTGATGAGTAGCTCCTTAGGAAGTATTATGAATATGAGTCGTTGATTTTGGTTTTTAAATTTGAAAGGTTTGACCAAGTTTTGACATTTTAGAATTTGACCTCGGATTGGTATTTATAATGGTTCCGTTAGCTCCGTTGGGTGATTTTGAACTTAGCTGCGCATACGGATTGTGATTTGGAGGTCCATAGCAGAATTTGGCTTTAAATAGCGAAAGTTAGAATTTTGAAATTTTTGACCGGGAGTGGAAATTTTGATATCGGGTTTGGATTTCTATTACAAAAGTTGTAGAAGGTACGTAATATGAAATGTGACTTGCTTGCAAAATTTGAGTTCAATCGGACATGATTTGATAGATTTAGGCATTAGTTGTAGAAGTTTGAAGTTTAAAGTTCATTGATTTCGAATTGAGGTGTAATTTATCGCTTCGATATTGTGATATGCATTTTGCATCCTCAAATAAATCCGTTTTATGATATGAGAGTAATTGGTATGTTTGATTAGGGTTAGGAGGAGCTCATGGGAGGTTCGAGGGCCTCGGAGTGGTTTCGGATAGCTAACATGGATTTTTGAGATGAAAAATGCAGCAGAAGAATTTCAAAGAACTTTTGTTCAATGCGATCGCATAGGCATCAGTGCGATCGCGTAGAAGGTTTTGGAGGGGCCATGAATTTTCTCTATGCAATCACGTTAAGGGATGTGTGATCGCATATGTGTAGGATATGTTCAGTGCGTTCGCACTCAGAGGGATGCGATCGCATAGTGATGTTAATAAAACCTGGTTCTTCTAAGTGTTCTAACGACAGTTTGCTGAATAATAAGAACTGAAAGCAAAGTGCACAAATATTTTTACGTGGAGAACACCTGGCTCAAAAGGTGAAAAAACCACGACCTACTACTCAGTAGGATTTTCCCAAACTCCACTAAAATCAACGAGCCATACAGCATTTACAAAGACTCTTTGTAAACCTAAGGATTAAATTCTAATCCCAGTGTGACACACTGCCTCAACTGTTGCGACACTATCAAGTTAACTCTAACTTGATGACACAAGGTACCTAATACAATTTCTTCTAATAAAGTTGAAAGGTGCAATATAAAACCTACTATAATTGAACTAGAAATAAATAATCGGATGGAACTGGTTCTTCTCTCTTAGTTCATGTAGCTTCAAGCGTACACACTTGTATCTTGCATATATTTCTTGCAAAACAAACTCGCTTTATTTGCTCTCAAATATGTTATACTTTTGCTTGTGTGTGTTACATGTAAAAGAGAACCAACATAATAATATATTGAGTTAGTAGTTAGAGTTTGGTTACAACTACACTTCTTATCCGTAGTTCATTTAAGTCCTTAGCCAATACAAACTTCAACTCTTATCCTAACTTAGGATCAAGTTCTCTTCTCATATGGAGACTGTCCTCCTTATCCCAAATGCAACCTTTTCTATTACGTTCAGAAGATATTGATGCGTGATCTTTAGTGCATATCTTCCATACGTGCTTCACATGGGCCCTGGTTGATTCAGACTGTGTAGTACAAGATGGACCCGGTCCTTCCATAATTTCATTTGTCAATCTTCAAAACGCCAACTAAAACTTGGGCCAACAATTTCCCCCTTTTTGATGATGAAAAACTCTGTGCTTATTGTGATCAGAAAACCTGTGAACTCAGATGAAAATAAACATTTAGAACATTGTGACTTATCATCAAGGAGGTCAGATTCAGGTCATAAAAATCACTAGTACAGATAATTAATTTAAGCACACTATCTTACCCTTTTATCCATCATCAAAAAGTTGCATAAATAGTGTGAATCCTCCAAGTTAATTAGTACTCATGGCCACTGGGGCAACTGCAAGTTAACACATGCTCAAGTTAATCACAAATCAGCTTAAAAATAACTATTTAGAACAAATTCAACAAGAACAAGACAAGATGCATTCATTGATTAAAGGGGTATTTGTATAGTGCAGTCCGCAAAAAAATAAAAATAAAACATCCCAACATGAGCAAAAAACATAATAAGAACAGAACAAGAACTTCCTAGACTGGAAACTGAAGGATTACTAGACTGGACACTAAGGACAGGACACCTATGGCTTGGAAGTGCTAGAGGGTTGGGCTTGTAGCAGATTTAACATTTGCTAGAGCATGCCTTCATTTTTCTCCTTTTCTTTGGCAAGTTCAGCTCTCAACCCATTTCTTTCTCCCTCCAAGTCAGCAATTCTAGCATTGAGCCTTGTGATTTCAGCATCCTTTGTCCCAACTTCCTGAACCAAGGTATTGACCTTGCTGTTCACAGGAGTTTTGGTAGATGAACTAGGTTAAACAGGGACAGCATTGTGTAGATAGTCACATGCTTGAAGGGTCTTGACACAAAAGTGCTCCTCGCTGGAGGCCGTTTCCCATTTTTCAAGGAACATTTAGTCGTTCAAGCACAACAATCAAGATAAACCATAGGGAATGTAATGAGCCTTTGAACCATTTATCACCCTTTCAAGCAGCTTCACCATAAAGACAGGCCAGTTGATCTGCTTCCCTTCATTCATACACTGCATGAGCACCAGATCCATATAGTTAGCTGTATGTCTTCTTTCCTATCTGGGTAGAAGGTACTTGTTGACAAATTCAAAGAACACTTTATGCTCTGGCCTCATTTCACTTTTGTGGACTGCCCTTGCCTCAGGCACCTCTTCAGCTGTGTTGGTGTCACATAAATTCCTTGTTATTTGCAGCTCAGAAAGTAACCCATACAAGCAAGGCCACCTTTGCCTTGTGTAGTCATCATACCCCTCACAAGGGATATCCAGAATCTTTCCCAATATTTCAGCATTGAATTTCACTTTGACACCCCTCACTGTACTGGTCACTTGACCATTCTTCACTTTTACATTGGCCATGAACTCCACAAGTTCCTTCCTTGCCAATTTTCCATCAATTTGAAGGACCATGTCCTTCCAGCCTTGTGCCTTCAGTGTTGTGACAAGTTTTATCATGCCTGGCTCCTCCAGGTCTTTCAGAAACCTTCCCTTCAGTATCTTTCTTTTGCCATATATGGCATACCTATCATGTTCTTCTTCAGACTCACCTTCTTTTTCTTCTTCTTTCTTACTCTTATCTTCTTCTTCTGCTTCTTTCACTTGTTGCCCTTAGAGTCTGATCTTGTTCTCTTAGCAAGAGAGGATTCAGCAGGAACTGGTTTTGAGGGCTTCTTAGAGGAAGTCCTAGTCTCCTTTGTTTTGGCAAGTGGAACCTCCACAGTAGTATTTCTTTCTTGATGGACCAGTTCCATATACTATTACTCCTCCTCATCTATAACTTCTGAACATTCACATATCTTCCCTTTCCCCTTTTCTATTCTTTTTCACTTACTCTCCTTTAAAGCTTTTTGCAACTCAGCTTCACTCCCCCTAACCTTGCTTCTAGTTGTTCTAACCCTAGGAGCAGACTTGGGTGTTGGGGGTTTGGATTTCTTGGTTGGTTTGGATGAAATAGGGATCTTTTCTGAAGAAGCCTAACGTTTCTTGGGATCATAACTAGCCCCAATCTTCTTCATCATCTCAACTAGAGTTTCCTCCGCAGATAGACCAGGTTCAACAGATTGGTTGCTCAAACAAACTAACCCTTCAACAGCCTCTCCAGATTCACTTCCTCCTGACTTCAACACCCCTTCTTCCCCACTCCCACATATAGCTAGCACCTTATTCCTTGTATTATTCCTCAATTTCACAGAATCACCCACAAAAACATCTTTTGCAGCCCCTATCAGAACATTCCTATTTTCTACCCATTACCCTACATCATCAGAACAAACAATTTGATTTACCTCTTTTGGGGTTTCTTTATGTGTGACAGTGTCAGAAGGCCCAGTTTCATATCCTTCACTGGCAAAGATGTATTCATCGGACTCAGAACTGGAATCAATTCCTTTTGCTGGGGATTCTTTCCTTCGACTTGCTTTCAATCTTTCGTTTAGAGCATTCCTCAAGGGACCAGTCATAACAGCTTTTCTTGCTACCATTTTCGTGCGACGGAATATAGGCTTTGGGAATTCACTAGGAGCTTTAGAAGATGAAGTGGTGTTAGGTGACACTGGTGGTGGGGTTTAAGAATTATCTTGGGGATTCTACATTTTGGTAAAGAATTTCTAGAGAGCTTGAGAAAATTTTGGACAATTTTTTTTTGAGGGTTTAGAGAAGAGAGTAGATGATAAAGGATTTTGAGATGACGGATATGAAATGATTATATGGGTTTTTAAAGAGTGGACATTTTAGTTCCGAAAAAGGCAGCTTTTCAGGTGTCAGTAGAGGTCTAATCAGCTTATAATGCCGGTCTCCCTAGTTATTAATTACCGATTAATGAGAATTGCTAAGGTTTAGGAGATAGAGTTCCATTACACTTAGAATCCTAATTTCAATGAAACTGGTTCAATTAGCCTTAACGGATAGAATTTTGAGATGATTTTCCAGGACTCATGGTCATGATTGAAAATTAAAATTTTCTATTTGGGCAAAGTATAGAAATATACCTGACCTTTCTCATGAGCATGCATTGATGAACCAGGTTCTTCAAATGAAACTTCTCTTGATTATGCCTCAAATGTCAGAATTAGATAATTTGTAAGAGATGCGTGAGTCACATAAACACATGTCACAGGAGTATATTATTTACAGTATGAGACTCAGTAGGAATTAGTCTAGTATTCACAAGAACTAAGAACTCCTAACAAAAAAAATCATTTTATTCATATATTTAATTTGTTTTCATTGTGAATTCTGAACATGACCTCTTAGATGATCTTAATCATCCCTAATTCCAACCTGTTCCTCTCAAAGTTTTGTCTTCTTAATGCCTTGGTGAAGATGTCAGCTATTTGTTTATCAGTGACACATAATTCTATAGAGATTAGCTTTTTTCATAGTTGTCCCTTAAGAAGTGGTGTCTAACATCTATGAGCTTAGTCCTTTTATGATTAACTGGGTTCTTTATCGTACTGATTGTACTAGTGTTATCACAAAATATAGGTATGCATCCCACTTCAATTCCAAAGTCTTCCAATTGTTGCTTGATCCACAGCAACCGAGCACAACAAGCAGCAACAACATACTCAACTTCAGCAGTAGAGAGAGCCACTGAATTCTGCTTTTTGGTAGCCCATGATACAAGACAAGATCCTAGTAAGTGTGCCATACCTGAACTGTTATTCCTATCCACTATATAACCTGCATAGTCATCATCAGCATATCTAATTAAGTCAAAATTGCTACCTTTGGGATACCGCAAGCACATATCAGTTGTGCCTATTAGGATCTTAATATTCTTTTGATTGCAGTCAAGTGTGACTCCTTTTGATTTGCCTGGAAACGAGCACAAAGTCTACACTGAAAACAATGTTAAGTCTGCTGGTAGTAAGATACAAAAGTGAACCAATCATACCCCTGTACAACTTTTGATCAATTGATGAACCAGGTACATCAACATCTAACTTTTTGGCAGTTGCAATAGGAGTATCTATTTCTTTGGATTCTTCCATTTTAAATTTCTTGATTAGTTCTTTTGTGTACTTTTGCTGATGAATCATAGTACCGTTTGGACTTTGTTTGATTTGAAAACGTAAGAAGAAATTGTTCCGCATCATAATCATTTCAAATTCACTGCCCATTATTTTTGTAAAGTCCTTACTCAACCTATCTGTAGTTGCCCCAAAAATTATGTCATTGACATAAATTTGTACAACCAAAAGATCTTTACCTTTTTCCTTTAGAAATAAGGTACTGTCAATTTTACCTCTTTTGTACCCATGCTCTAGAAGGAATTTTGACAATCTTTCATACCAAGCTCTTGGAGCTTTCTTGAGACCATAGAGAGCTTTATCCAGCTTGTATACATGGTCAGGACATTCTTTGCTTTCGAATCCAAGAGGTTGCTTCACAAACACTTCTTCTTTGAGATAGCCATTTAGGAAGGCACTTTTCACATCCATTTGATGAAGAGTGAATTCCATATGTGCAGCAAAGGCTATGAGCAGTCTAATTGCGTCAAGTCTAGCAACTGGAGCGAAAGTCTCATCATAGTCAATGCCTTCCTCTTGACTATAACCTTGAACCACCAACCTTGCTTTGTTTCTTGTAACTGTTCCATCTTCATCCAGCTTGTTTTTGAAGACCCATTTTGTCCCAATGATTGACCTGTCCTTAGGTCTTGGAACCAAGTGCCAGACTTGGCTTCTTTCAAACTTATTGAGTTCTTCTTGCATAGCATTGATCCAATCTGCATCTTGTAGAGCTTCACTCACATTTTTAGGTTCAATCAGGGACAAAAAGGCATCAAATGCACACATGTTCTTCAGTTGTGATCTAGTCTTGACTCCAGATGTGGGATCATTGATTATGTCTCCATGGGGTGAGAACTCAGGTACTTGTAAGATTTCCCCACTAGCTGGTTTCTACTAGCTTCTCCTTCATTGTTATGTTGTAAATGAATAGAATCAGGTACAAGATCCTTCAGAGAATTTTGTACAGTTTCTCTCAGATTGGTTCCCCCTGTCAGGTTGCCCAAGTCAAAGGGCTTGTTCCATTACCTGCTCCTTCTTTGGATGCCTCCTTGTTGTAACTTCAGTCAGTTGTCTCACCAGTCCAATGGCTTCATCTTCATGTTCATGTCTCTCATAAAGAGTGTTAGATTCATCAAACACAACATGTACACTTTGTTCAACACATAGAGTTCTTTTATTAAACACTTTATGTGCTTTCCTATGTGAAGAATATCCCAGGAATACTCCTTTATCACTTCTGGGATCAAACTTACCTAGGGAGTCTTTTCAATTATTGTTCACATAGCACTTGTAACCAAAAGCCCTAAGATGGGATATTCTTGGTTTTCTCTCTTTAAGTGACTCTTAAGGAGTTTTCTCTACAAGAGATTTGGTCATGCATTTACTAATTATATAGCAAGCAGTGTTTATAGCTCCTGCCCAAAAGCTATGAGGTAGTTCACTAGAAAGTAACATGGTCCTTGCCATATCCTCAAGGGTCATGTTCTTCCTTTACACTACCCCATTTTGCTGAGGAGTCCTAGGGGCAGAGAAATTATGATCTATTCCATTTTCATCACAAAATTCAGCAAACTTTGTATTTTCATATTCAGTTCCATGATCAGACCTAATGGATGCAAGTTGATTTCCTAATTGTTTCTCGATTTTTCTAACAAAAGCAGTAAACATTTCAAATGCTTCATCTTTAGAAGTTAGAAACAACATCAAGGTAAATCTAGAATAAACATGAACGAGCACCATAACATATCTTTTACCACCTCTGCTCATGGCTTTCATTGGACCATAGAGATCCATATGAACCAGTTCCAACGTCTTGGACGAACTTACCATTTTCTTAGGTTTGAAGGATGACCTTACCTGCTTCCCCCTTGCACATGCCTTACAAACTTTGTCTTCATTGAACTTGATATTAGGTAACCCTATCACCAAGTCCTTGGAGACTAATTTGTTTAATTGATTTAGACTAGCATGACCAAGTCTTTTGTGCCAAATGAGGGGATCATTAATTAACACACTCAGACAAGTGAGTTCATTTTCAGAAAGAGTCGACAAATCTACAATGTAAATATTTTTAACTCTTCTTCCCTGCAAAACAATCTTGTCAATAGTAAGGCTAATCACAAAACATTTTAAGGAAGTGAAAGCCATAAGGTTACCTCTGTCATACGGCTGTGACACACTTATTAGGCTATATTTCAAGCCATCTATCAAATAGACATTCTCAATGGAATGAGAATTTGTCTTTTCTACCTTTCAAACCCCAATGATCTCACCTTTCTTCCTATTTCCAAAGAAGACATTACCTTCTTTTAGGTTATTAAGTGAAAGAAACTAGTCCTTGTTACCATTCATATGTTTTGAGCAGCCACTATCCATGTATCATATTTGGCTACTTCCTTTCACTTGGACCTCCAGTTCATCTTCTGATTCTCCGATGGCCACAAGAGTTTTCTCATCTTTAGCTTCATTTTCTGAATCTTCGTTTGACGTATCTCCAGATGCAGCAACCATAGCTTTGATTGTTCCTTTATTTCTTCTTGGTTGAACATGTTCCTTCCTCCTGTTCCTTCTTTCTGCCCTTTCTTTCTTCCACTCAATCTCCCATTGAGGGCAGTTTTTGATCATGTGATCTGTCTTTCCACATTTAAAGCAACCATCATTTGTCTGCTTCTCAGAAGCCCTGGGTTTGTTCAATCTTGATCCTCTTGAGGGACCCTTTCCTCTCATAAGATATTTCTTAAAATCTGTTCTTATCATATCCATTTCATCATCTTCAAGATCTGATCCTTCTGAGATCCTGAGAGCCAGAATTCTTTCTTTCTTTGGAGCATCCATCTTCATGGTTTGCCTTCACAATTCATAGGCAGTCAGATTTCCAATCAGTTCATCCAATTTCAAAGTAGAAATATTTTTGGATTCCTGAATAGCAGTGATTTTGCTTTCCCAGGAGATTGGCAAAACTCTAGTTAGAATCTTCTCCACCCTGTCTTCTTTCAGAAAACCCTTCCAAGAGACTCAAGTTCATTTGTCAGTATAGTGAACCTGGTATACATCTCTTTGATAGTTTCACCATCCTTCATAGTGAAATTCTCAAATTGAGAATACAGTAGTGTTCCTCATGACCTCTACACTTGAGGTGTTCCTTCATGAGCCACTTGTAAAGTATCCCATATCTCCTTGGCAGTAGTACAACCTTAATCCTGCTGTACTCATCAGGACCAAGTCGACACACTAGCCATTTCTTGGCTTTAGCATTTTCTCCCACTTTTTGAGGTCTTCATTAGTACAATCCGCTCTAGTCTTAGGAACATCCAATCTTCAGCAGTCTTCTTGGTTGTGGCTAAAGGACCATCAGTGATGATGTCCCAAAGCTCATAGTCTTTACCCATGATGTGGTCTCTCATTTTTTTTTCACCAAGAGTAATAGAGACCATTGAAGAGTGGAGGCCTTGCAGTAGACTGTCCTTCCCAATTCTCAGGTGGTGCACTCATGCTGATTTTTTCCTAAGGTGTTAACCTCTTCAAGGATAACCTGCTCTGATACCAATTGATGTTAATAAACATCAATACCACACAAGAAGGGGAGGGGGGTGATTTGTGTGGTACCTAATTTTCGCGTTAGAAGAAGCTAGTTACTATTTGCAGAATAATAAGAACTGAAAGTAAAGTACACAGAGATTTTTACTTGGAAAACACCTGACTCAAAAAGTGAAAAAGCCACGACCTACTACTCAGTAGGATCCCAAACTCCACTAAAATCAATGAGCCAAAAAGCATTTACAAAGACTCTTTGTAAACCTAAGGATTAAACTCTAATCCCAGTGTGGCACACAGCCTCAACTGTTGCGACATTATCAAGTTAACTCTAACTTGATGAAACAAGGTACCTAATACAGTTGCTTCTAATAAGTTGAAAGGTACAATATAAAACCTACCAGAATTGAACTAGAAATAAACAATCGGATGGAACTGGTTCTTCTCTCTTAGTTCATGTAGCTTCAGGCGTACACACTTGTATCTTGCATATATTGCGTGCAAAACAGACTCGCTTTATTTGCTCTCAAATATGCTTTACTTCTTCTTGTGTGTGTTGCCTGTAAAGAGAACCAACACAATAATATATTGAGTTAGCAATTAGAGTTTGGTTACAACTACACTTCTTATCCGTAGTCCATTTGAGTCCTTAGACAGTACAAACACAAAGTCTTATCCTAACTTAGGATCAATTTGTCGTCACATAAGGAGACTGTCCTTCTTATCCCAAATGCAACCTTTTCGATTACGTTCAGTAGATATTGACGTGTGATCTTTAGTGCATATCTTCCTCACATGCTTCACATATGCCCTGGTTGATTAAGACTGCGTAATACAAGATGGACCGGGTCCTTCCATAAGTTCATTTGTCAATCATCAAAACTCCAATTGAAACTTGGGTCAACACGTAGTGTAATTTGGACCTGGGTTCCCTTACAACATTTATTCTATGCGAACGCAGAGAGGGTTATGCGATCGCATAGAAGGGGGCACGTATGCTATGTGATTGCATGGCCAGTGATGTGATTGCATAAGAGGAATTATGGGAAGATGAAATGTGTGTTATGCGATCGCAATGATAGTGATGCGATCGCATAGGGTTAAAAATGCCTGGGCAGAATGTTTTTAAGGGTTATTTCATCCGCGACCCATTCATAATTTCCACCATTTTTACTCCGCCAAGAGAGCTTTTTGGTCGATTTGAAAAGGGTTTTCGATAAGTATTGATTTAGGTAAGTATCTTAGCTTAGAAATACCATTTTATTGAAGAATCAACACACAAATTCATGAAAAGGGTTGAAATTGTGAAGAACTAGGGCTTGGTTTTTGGAAACGAATTGTTAGGATTTGATGGCCCATTTGAACTCCGTTTTTATGAACTTTATATGTACGGACTCGTGGAGAGACAAGAAATCCATTGATGTGACTTTCGGCATTTTTTGAGAAGTGGGTCCGGGGCTCGAGTTTTACCAATTTCGTGAATTTTAGAACTTTTCGAGTATATTTGATTGGGTTATATTTCTTTAGCCCATATTTATGTATTCGTTGTGATTTTTACTAGATTCGACACGCGAGGAGGTCGATACAGAAGGAAAAGGCATTGCGGACTAGTCTACGGCAAGTTAGAGGTAAGTAGTTTGTATAGATGATGGCCTGAGGTCTTGAAACTCCGGTTTATCACATTGTGATGCTATATTAGGGCGTGACTCGCACCCCATGGCAGGTGGGAGATTGCATATGATTGGTGATTGTGACTTGGTCCATCCCCAGTGCTAACTATAATATATTGGCGGCTGATACGCACATTGTATTATTGAAAATTGGGCTTATTGCCATATGTGGGGCCTTGTGCCGATTTGTAGCATCCGTCTAGGATAGATATTATTGTGATAGCATGATTGGTATAATCATTGATCTCATTCATATGTTTAATCACTGTTATGAAATGCTAAGTCACTTTTCTTGAAGTTAAATAAATAATGATATTCTTCTTAATAATTGGAAACTGTAAAATTAATTGAATATGTTATGTGACTCATATGCATATTGTGACTGAGTATGGATCTGGCTGCACGCCGCAGTGATGACATGATGATATTGCGCTTCGGCTGTAAGAGCCCCTACGGAGTCTGTACACACCCTCGGTGAGCGATGTCGGCATTAAAAGGATCGAGCTGTACGCCGCAGCGGGTTCATGTGCATTGCATTGCATTCTTGCATTTTACTTGACTGGTATACTTGATATTGTTTTGTTGTTGGTTTGTAGTTAAGGTGTTGGACTGTTAGTTTTAGCTTTACTTTGTGGCATTTCGTGGATTTCTCATCTTCAGACATTTTATATGCTTATTACTCACTGAGTTGGTAGTACTCACCCATATTCCTTGCACCTTGTGTGCAGATTCAGGTGCACCAGAGGCTTAGCTGAGCAGCAGCTATCACTAGACATTTTTTTTAAGTTGTTGAGGTAGATGCTTGATGTTCGTAGGACATGGCTACTCTTTCTATTTTATTTTTATATCTATATATACATTTCCAGGCTTGTGTGCTTTCCTTCAAATATTATTATCCAGTTTGTTTTGGAGGCTCTAGACTCGTGACCCCAAATCTTATTGGAGTATTTTATCAGATTTTGTATCTCTCTGTATTATATTAGATATTGGATTTTCTATTCTAAAACTATTACATTATTCTTATATTATCGGTTTTGAGACCTATTCTTGAATTGCAAGAGATTGTTGGTCAGGCTTGCCTAGATTTAGGGTTGGGCGCCATCATGACCGAGTTTGGGTTATTACAAGTTGGTATCAGAGCCTAGGTTACTAGACCTCGCGAGTCATGAGACGGTTTAGTAGAGTCCCATGGATCGGTACGTAGACGTCCGTATCTATCCTCGGGAGGCTATAGAACCTTTAGGAAGTACTTCGCTCTCTTGAAATATTATCGTGTGTTCTTGATTCAGCTTGAAAGAGTAACTCTTGAAATTCTTTCCACGTATTCGCACGCGCGTACGAGCGCTCGGGAGCAGATGTGCCTTGATGGCTTGTGATTCCCCGGTAGAGGGGCGAGATGTAATCTTCGTAAGGTTCATATTGGTCCAGTCTGGAGGACTTAAGGACGAGTCTTCACATATGGCTTGAGCACCGGAGTGCTAATTCTGTGAGATGGTGTTATGAACTCATATGTTCGGTAGTGTCGCAATTAGCCGGAATGGCAGTTTGGTATTCATGTGGTTGAGTATGTTCGTGCTGCGAGATGCAATTATATGACTTGGTAGCGATGAAGAAGTCTACTGGATAATAGACGACATGTTAAGTGATTCGTTTCCCAATGTGGTTTGATGTGTAGCCCGAATATAGGCGCATGAAGAATCGTTTCAAGGCTCCTAGCGGGAGTGAAGTAAATTGCATGATACGAGTTCAGAATCAAGAAGACTAATTAGCTGTGTAATGTGTATGACAGTGGAAGGTATACATAGATGTTATATTGCGGCGAAGCATGTGGGTTATCTCCTGCGGAGTGTTCTAAAGTGATGTGGTTCCTATGTATATTGTGAAAAGATTTCATGTGTAATTGAAAGATATTTTTCATGTGTTATGATTCAAATAGGTGCAACGCATGTCCATGTATCAACTTTTGACAATATAATACAGTTAGTATTGAGGTTAATGTTTTTGAAATACATTGTGATGCTTTGTCAAGTTCTTGACGTGTTATTAGGATGGTTTTGGTGATTCTCGGGCAGGTGGATAAGCTCAATTACAAAGGGAACTCTGCCAAATTTTTGAACAATTTGGGACTGAAAATAAAATTTGTCGCCTATAGAGTTGGCTTAACTGTTGTGTGAATGGATGCAAGAATTCCAAAAGAGTTGAAAATTTTCTGATGATTCGTGTTTCCACAAGCTTATGAAAGAGTGAGTTTAATCTTACCATGATATTACGAGAGTAATAGAGTATATGTGTTTTGATATATATATGGCTTCGAGCTAAGTTGGGGAGGTTGTTGTTGATTAGTTGATCACATGGTTAGGTGCTATGTTGTTTCCATTGCGAGGTATGCTGACGGATCAGTCCTGGTTGTAGAAATTGAGCCGACGATGGCACGAGTGAAGCAAAACTTTGACAAATGTTATATGATGCTTCATAGATGTGAGGAAATAATAGGATGTGTTGAGTTGTGGGTAAGGAATGGTTAGTGTAAAGAGAAGGAAGTCGTTTGGTTGTATCGGTACGAGATCATGTCTTGCGGTGTTAGAGTGCTGATAAGGCACGAGTGGTTCGACTCGTTAAGTCAGGTAATTTTCAGTGACTATATGAGTGGGTGACTCTTGAGAATGGTTTGATGTGTTCAAGATTCTACATCTCGCACTCAGGTGTTTTAAGGTTGAGTATGTGACCAAGTCAGTGTTTTTATTAGTACAAGTTAAGGCTTGTGGTATTACGTTACTTACGGAATTATATGTATCAGTATCTGAGAAGCAAAGGTAGCGGAATTAAATTCACAGGAAGTTCTTAAAAGTAGGGTATTTTAGAAGGTGGTATTTTAGGAACTCTTAAGAGAGTATTTAGTGTCCTATTGGTCTTAGACAGCGTGGTCTTCCGTTCGAGTCTCGTGTAGTAAGCCTGGGTTGAGGCATTATGGTGCTACAGCCAGAAAGTATATCAAGTTTAAAATGAATCAGAAGGAAATCCAGACAAATGAAGTAGTTTATTAGTGGACCGAATCGGTGTGATAAAGATATGATCAATTCTTTGCATGTGTTCGAGGTAATGAGTTTATACCAGCGTTGGGCATTGAGGCTCGTGAGTACTGACAATATGCTTGTCTTGGTTCAGGTAGAAGGATTTAGTCCAGGAAGTTTAGCTTGCAATGGAATTATGAGAGAATTCTTGTTGGGTTTCATCATGGTTTGGAGATGTATATTTCTATGTACATGCGGAGCATGGAGTGCGTAATGATTTTTCTTCTAAATGGGATCAATAAAGTTCTAGACTAGTTGAGTGTGTCAAAGTCTGTGGCACGAAAGGGAGACGAAAGCTCTCAAAATGTTATCCCTGGAAGTATGGTAGGTACGATATGTTGTAGAGGGCTGAGACGGGCGTGTGCGAGATTTCGATTCAGTTCTGAAAGAAAGTTCATAAAGTTCTTAGGCAACAAGTAGCCTCAGGTAATCAAGGAAATGGTACTGGTAATTGGAAGTGATTTGTCGATAGTATATGTCTCGAAAGGAGGGTAACGTGATCAGGACTAATGATGCATCAGTAGTGTTGTGCCATTTTCTTGTTGGATCGACTGCTAATATTCGTGTTTGCTGATGGCACATGGAAATATTAGAATATCTTTTATGGAATGATTTGGTACTCTATATGTAAAATGTATTCATACGGCGTAACGTAGGATCAGGTATAATGATCTGTGTGTTAATATGGACGGGAGACTGGGAGTTCTCTGACACCGTCTATGTCGTGGTTTTGGATCTTTATCTGTTGATACGATAGATTTTGGATATGAGATTGGGTGTAGACTGGTTGCCTTAGTGTGGGTTAATCTAGACTATTGTGTTATGGGCTATGCCGGAGGATGCCATAGATTGCGTGGCGAGGTGCATCGGGTAATGTTAGAGCGAGAGTGGGTTGCATTTCGATGACTAGTGGACTGCTGAGAAGGATTGCTTGTCTTGGTTGGGCCTTTGTGGCAAATGTCAGTGCATAGGTTTTTACTCGGTTCCGGTATTGAGGGACCTTTTCGGATGCACTCCTCGTGGCCGGGCATGTTGCCGGGCGAGATGGTGGACTTCAGTATTTATTTGGTTTCGGCCACCATATCGTACGACTTTGGCATGAATTATAGTAGTGGAAGAGGCAGCTTCAGGCTTCTTGGTAATGAACATGTTGGTATGCTGGTTGGATACGAGTTTAGTTGGGGTTGGCTTGGTTAATCCCGAATTGTATTGATAAGGGTTGATTCGATCGTTATTGATCTGATAGTGATCTAGGAAGATCTGTGAGTTGATTTTCTATACTGTGAGGCGTTATCATTTTTGGGCAGTTGCATATAAATTGCGGTGCTATCGAGATTCATAGTGGAAGTTGAGTTTTGTAGCTTACATCGCCATAAGTAGATATCATTATGCACTCAGTGTGATTACAATCGATACTCGGCATTCTGTGATTATGAGAAAATTTGGCTCAATGTGCATCTCCCTATGTGAGATATTTGAGTGGATCGGGTGTCACGCCGCCACAGGGTATGTTATCTGGAGGTTGCGCTCCCTAATAGTGTGATGTTGAGGATAGTTTTCGTATGTTACTTTGTATGCCTTTCTTCCTAGTTTCCGAGGAAAGTCTGTATTGGGAGTTGCTCGGTGAATAGCGCATCGGTTGTGTCCTCTCATGATTGAATGGTGTATATAACTTGCTTCACCGAGAGTTTCATGGATTGCTTGGTTTCAAACATAAATCCATGTGTGGTTGTCTATTTTGAGCATGGTGACTCGGGGTACGTCATGTGTAACAGTGTTTTGATAGGATCTCGCATTGTGGATCGGGCTGCACGCCGCAGTGATGACATGATGATATAGCGTTTGGGCTGTAAGAGCCCCTCCGGAGTCTGTACACACCCCCAGTGAGCGCCGTCAACGTTAAAAGGATCGATTTGTACGCTGCAGCGGGTTCATGTGCATTTTATTGCATTCTTGCATTTTAGTTGACTGATATACGTGACATTGCTTTGCTGTTGGTTCGTAGTTAAGGTGTCGGACTGTTAGTTTTAGCTTTACTTTGTGGTATTTCATGAATTTCTTATCTTCAGACATTTTATTTGCTTATTACTCACTGAGTTGGTAGTACTCACCCCTACTCCCTACACCTTGTGTGCAGATTCAGGTGCACGGGAGGCTTAGCTGAGCAGTCGCTGTCTCCAGAGATTTTTTTTGAAGTTGTTGAGGTAGCTACTTGGCATTCACAGGACCAGGCTATTTCAGTTTTATATCTATATATATATTTCCAGACTTGTGTGCTTTTGTTCAGATATTATTATCTAGTTTGTTTTAGAGGCTCTAGACTCGTGACCCCGGATCTTATGGGAGTGTTTTATCAGATTTTGTATCTCTCCGTATTTTATTAAATATTTGATTTTCTATTCTAAAACTATTACATTATTCTTAAATTGTTGGTTTTGAGACCTATTTTCTAATTGCGAGCGATTGTTGGTCAGGCTTACCTAGCTTTAGGGTTGGGCGCCATTACGACCGGGTTTGGGTCGTGACACCATAACATCATTCAAATTTGTTCCAACCTTCGGAATACTCAAAATCATATTAAAACATCAAATCACCATCAGATCAAAAAGTCTATCAAACATTCCCCGAATGACCTAAAATTTTGCATACACGTCACAAATGACACTACAGACCTACTTCAATTTTTAAAATTTCATTCCGACCTCGATATATAGATTTTCACAACTAACCAGAGAACACCAAAATTTCAATTTCGCCAAATCAAGCCTAAATCTACCACTAACCTCCAAATTATATTTTGATCACGCTCCTAAGTCCCAAATCACCTAATGAAGCTATCCGAACCATTGAAATTCACATTCTAGACCTTTTTCACATAAGTCAACATCTGGTTGACTTTCCCTACTTACGCTTACTCAAAAGAGACTAAGTGTCACATGTCACTCCAAAACTATTCCGAACTTGAACCAACCAACACGATACATTGAAATAAAGCTGAACAACACATAAGGAAGAAAAAATGGGGGACACGGAGCGATAAATCATGAAACGACCGGCCAAGTCATTACATATACCAAGTTTCGGAATCAAAATCTGAACCCGGTAGCAACAAAATCAACCTACGGTCAAATTTAGGAACTCTTTTACCTTCATTTTACTAGTTTTCAACAAAACACGTTAAATCAAGTTAGGTACTTTAGAATTCAATTCGGGCATACGCCCAAGTCCCAAATCACGACACGGACCCATCGGGATAGTCAAAACACTGATCCAAGTCCGTTTACGCAAAATATTGATCTTAGTCAACTCAAATTATTTTAAAGGTAAAAATTCACATTTTCTTCCATTTTTCACATAAAGACTTCTTTGAACAAGACACAGACTGCGCACATAAATTGAGAATCGCTAAACGCAGCTAATCCAGAGCTCACAATACAAAAGTAATGGCTAAAACTCAAAATAACCTATTGGATCATCATATTTATTCCTTTGCTAGAAGAATAAGAAATTCGACAAGTATCGCATTTACAGAGCAGGACTCAGTGTAGCACATACCACAACTCAATTAAAAGCATACAAAAGTGAAGCTACAGATCATATATCAGATCAATCACTCAAAATGAACATAAATTGAATTTGGAACACTGATATTAAAAAAGTTAGATATTCAATTGTAATCTTTATTTTAAGAAAAATTGCTAAATGAACAGCTCTTATTGTCTTCAAGAGAGAAACGCTAGATTTCATTAAGAAATAGTCTCCTAAAAGGCCAAAATCTTCCTAGAATAAATGCTAGGGGTGTCAAGTGCACGGATAAAAACATTGTTTAGAGAGAGAGAGATTGCTAAGCATGTGGATTGTTTATGAACTTGGTAGCCAGAAGATTTTGGTTGTTAGTTAAATAGATTTTCTATTTTATCATTGGACAAGTCATGAGTTCCTAATGTCAGTACCACTAATTGGAAGGATGCCGAATTTTTATTTGGAAATAGCCTCTCTCTATTTCAGGGTAAGGTCAAGATTTGCGTATAAACTACCTTTCTCAGATCCTACTAAATGAGATTATACTAGGTTGTTGTTGTTGATTAAAACTCTCTTTTCTTCTCTAACTAATATATTCCATTCCATTCCATTCCCTGCTCTGGTTCCTGACCCCAAGAAGTATATTCGGAGAACACTACTAAATCGGCACTTATATTGTTGAAGAGTTATTGAATTTAGACGTAGTATTATTCTTAATAAAATTGGTATTCATGTGACATAAATATATTTTACATTTATAATTGGACAAATTGTGAGTTCTTGTATAAGCCAATAACAATAACTTAAAAGGGCATTTATAACAAAAAAGATCACACCCTTTTTGCAGACGAGTTTTGAAAATAAACCTTCATTAAAAGTAACTAACAAAGAACAAACGAACAAGCAATGTTGTATTGGCTTCTTTTCCAAAAATTCTCCTTCACTAAGATTTTCCATTCTGCTAGAATCCTTGACAAATTAAGTTTATAAGGTGATCTGCATCTAAAAATTTAATATAAATTGAATACAATTCAACATTCTAAAAAATGATTAGAATTGATAGTTTTTTTT
Source organism: Nicotiana benthamiana (assembly GCA_034376525.1). NCBI lineage: Eukaryota > Viridiplantae > Streptophyta > Magnoliopsida > Solanales > Solanaceae > Nicotiana > Nicotiana benthamiana. The sequence continues at coordinate 78,872,051 of CM067329.1, forward strand.
TTTCGAAAAATAAATTAATAAAAAGTTAAAATTTCAAGCTAAATGTGAGTTTTAATAAATTGTTGTGGTTTTCATCTGCAGCTTCCATTTCTTCATACAGCCCATCTCAGTCTCCAATTTCTCCGCCTAAATTCACTATCGTCGGCAGATCATCTGTATATCAAGCATTATAATAATATGTCAATTAACACTGGCGAAATACTTTAGTCTAAAATTGTCAGAAAATTTACCACTTACATTAAACATGAGATTAGTTAAGAATTACAGAAAATCATTGTTAAACAATCAAGAAATTATCGTTTCAGTTTAAAGCACAATAAAAAATATTTTGCGAAAAGTTGATGAAATCATTTCCGCTTTCCTTTACCTTAAATTGTAAAATACGTTCTTCCTGAGAAAAATATTTTACTATTATTTTACTGAAAGTTACTTATATCAAACATAAATAATTCTCGCCTCTATCATGTACTATACATTACATATTTCATCTACCTTTACAGTGATCGAAACTGGAAAAATTAATGATCTAGAGGTTTAAAATAGTTTTGTAAAATATATGCTTACTAAAATTAATACATTTCATATGGGAAAAGAGTTTATAGCATTACCATCATTTTGTTTGTTGGTTTTGATACTTGAATCTTCTTTGGTCGAGCGAATACTCATATTTGGATTTTCTCCAATCGGAAGATTCCAATTATATTCATCTTCAACTGGTGAGAGCCTATTAGTACACTGTAGAATATATACAAGAAAACTCGATGAGATAAATAATTATTTTAAAATTTGCTTATTTTGTCAAATTTATTAATTACGAAAAAAATAAATATTTTCTAAAATATATCATGTACAAAGCTCAAAAAATATACGTATGAATCACCTTGTAAAGGTTAGTCATGGAACGGAATTTTATACTTCTTGGAATTCCTTGCGTGATATAGTATTTTTTATCTTTTTCGTCTCTTGTCAAAAGTTTCGAGCCACTATTGACGTTATAATCAAGATTATCGGGGAGTCTATCCTCACATGCGACTCTGTTGGCCTCAAACTCACCTGAAAATTATGTGTGTAACCCGATAAGAGAGAATGATGAACAAATACTCCACCCAATGCTTAGATCCAAGGTTTAAAAAAATTAATATAATTCAATTTTGAAATGTAAAATTCTTTTAGTACCATTGATATCTTGTTGTTGTTGTTGGTCATCTAATTTCTTCTTGGAAGAAACTTGTTGGCCCTTTCTTGTATTGCTTCCATTGTTTTCTTCAGGACTCTCGTTTTGTATCACCTGTAAATTTTCATTGCTTTTAAATAAATGATTGTAGATAAAAAGTATATTGTGGAGGATAAAGAGTATGCTCAATGAACGATTCGTATTATTAGAAAGGCAGGAGAATAGTTAAATAACCCCTAAACTTGTCTCGTTTTATTGAGTGTACACCTTAACTATTTAAGGTTCTAAATACCTCCTTCAACTTTGTTTTTTGAAATCTCTTACCTTCTTGGGCGCGTGAATATGCTATTTAATTGCCACATCACTCTAAAACTACTATTTTTCTTAATTCTTATTCTATCTCCAAATATAAAAATGATAAAATATTTTTTTAAACAAAATTGCCACAAACCGAATTTAATAATTTATTTCCTATTTTTTTTCTTTTAAAATAAATTAAGAAAAAAACAAAAATATTATGTTAAATTTTTTCTTTCTGTTTTTACTATTTTCGTGCTTTTTTAGTTTTTTTTAACTTTAAAGAAAAACTAAAAAAATCATTTTTCAATAAAAAAAATTTTGTAAAAATTTAAAAAACTGGAAAAAAAACAGTTTTAACAAAATATTTTCATTTTTTAATAACTGAAAAAGTATTTCCAACAAAGCATTTTCGTTTTTCAAAAATACTTTTTTTTTTCATTTTTTAAATATTTTCTTTTAGTGAAAAGGGAAAATTTTCTTTGTAAAAGCAGGAAAAAAAATTCGTTGTTTAACAAAAAAAATGTATTTTTTTAAAAATAATTTTGTTTAAAAAAATATTTTTATCATTTTTATATTTGGAGATAGAAAAAGTATTAAGAAAAATGATAATTTTAGAGTGATGTGGCAATTAAATGGCACCTTCACGCGCCCAAGGAGGTAAGAAATTTCAAAAAGTCAAATTGAATGGGTATTTAGGACCTCGAATAGTTAATGTGTACACTCGTTAAAACGAGACAAGTTTAGGGGGGTCTTTACCTATCCTGCCTAGTAGAAATTAGTAAAATATATCCACAATCTTAATAAGTTCCAACTTGGCAGAATTACTGAATTCTTCCCTCATATTAATAAGTTCAAACTTGAAAAAAAAAATGTTCTAATTTAACGTAATTAGACATAAGTCAGTGATCAATTACCTCGCATAATTTAATAAGGGAATCGAACATCGTACTCTTTGATATTTTCTGATTTATATGATAATTTTGATCTTTCTTGTCTTTCATTGAAAGTTTCAACCTATTATCATCGGTGACTATGTTGCTCTTTGAATCACCTGAAAATCATATATAACAAAATCAACGGAAATGATACACATGAAACGCATATAATATAAGATGTGGAATTAATTAATTACCTCGAATGACTTTTTGTTTTTGTTTTTGTATTTCAGGCAGCGTCTCTTTGGAAGTGCCAGCTTGTTCCTTTCCTGTTTTGATTTTATTGTGTACTTCAGATCTCTTGTTCTGTGAAATATTTAGACGATTCCAATTGTATTCCTCTTTAGGTGATGAGAGCCTATTAGAACACTGTGAAAATGCAAGGATACTTGATGAGCTAATTGAAGTAAGTTTAACATTATTTTATAATGTCAATTTCTAAGGCATAAAATGAAAGTAAATACTTTTCACAAAGAAATACTGAAAAGGAAAAAAGGAACAAACTTGTTAAACATTACAACTAACTTGTTGAAAATAGTTGGGTTACTTTTTTTATTAAAAAAAATTGGTATAGTTAGGCTAGTTTTTAGCAAAATTGCCCGAAAATAAATATTTTCTCTACCTTATATAATATAAGATTAATGGGCTGAAATTATTTGCTCAAACTAAAAATAAACCATTAAAATTACGTGCTAAAAGAGTAGGTTATGTTGTGATGGTGTAGACATAAGAAAATATTTATAAGGAATGGTATGAATTAATCACCTTATATATGTCAATAATGGAACGGAATTTTTTACTTCTTGGAATTCCTTGTTTCAAACGATAGTAATCTTGATTTTTTTCATCTGTGATTGGAAATTTTGAGCCACCATCAATGTTTGTATCGTTTAAAATGTGATCAAAATTATTTGGGAGACTATCTTCACTTGTGATGACGTTGAGATCAAATTCACCTGGAAATCATGCATGACCAAATGAGAGGGTCTGATACATCCGACCCAAATATTTTGAGAACTTAATAGCATAAGATAATTGTGAAACATAAGATTCCTTAATACCATTGATGTCTTCTTCTTCTTCTTGTTGTTTTTCAGGTAGTTCCTCCTCGAAAGAGCTCGCTTGCTCCATTCCATTTTTGCTTAGTAATGTTAAGCTCTGTATTAGTGATTAAATAAGTTTTAAATACTGTCATATGTCACACAGAACCACTTCTTGAAATATTGAAAGAAAAAAAATTGTACTTTTTTCTTGAGAAAAATATGCAACAGAAGAAGAATTATTTATTTATTCACCTTGGTATGGATTAATGGATCAAACAAGTTAAATCAAAGTATATAAGTCAATCAAAAAATTAAATTCTAGTATAGTGTTGACATAAATAAGTATAAATGAATAAACATAAGACACGAATTACCTGTTTGGGGTCAATAATATTATTGGAGTTTAACATTGTACTCTCTAGTAATCCTTGTTGTACATGATAGTCTACATCTTTCACCGGAAGCTTGGAATTATTATCAACGTTATTGCCTTTAAGGGCACGATTAGAATTTTCTGACAAGTTATTTTCCTCTAAAATTGTATTACTGTTAAAACAATCACCTGGACATCATACATAACCAAATTAATAAGAAGGAATACTACAAATGGAACGAATGATATAAGATCGAATAATTCATTTAAGTTACTTTTAAAAAGGTTGTATCCTATGTCAATTACCCTTTTGTTTTTGTTTTTCAGATAACATCTCTTTGGAAGAGCCATCTTGGTCCTTTACAATTTTGTCTTCATTATTTTCGTCATATTTTTGGCTTTGAATCGTCTTCTTGCTAGTATCCTTTTTGTTTTTCTTTTGTGATGGGTGCAGATTGAACATATACTGTAGAATACGAAAGGCAATATCAATAAGTAATTTAAATTTAACAAATTATATTCGCACATAGTAAAATCTTAATTCCCCTAATATTAATGGGTTCATAGTTGGAAAACAAATTAATGTATTTGAATGAAGAAAGAGTTTAGCTAATTAATTAACCACTAAGTGAAGTTTTCTACTCTTAAATAAAGCAGATTTGGAAAAATATATATATCATGAATGAAATTATATTTTATCAATTATATAATGTGAAACAAAAATACTTGGGGTTTTCTTTCTTTTGAAAAAATATAATTTATTTCCTGGTATAGATTACAAGAATAACATTTCCAGTATAATCTCACAAAAAAGGTTTGGGAAGATTGAAGTGCATATATTCCAATGTCGTAATTCGCTTGCATAAAGTATGTATAAAAAAAAGTGAGAAAATTCATTTTTTCAATTATGTTTCTGGTTTGTGTATCAAACATAGATCTAACATATAGTCATACAAAATTTTGGCAACCCAAAAAAACACTAAAACATTGATATGTGTTGCTTTCAAATCAAAGTCTAGAATTGAACATTAAAAGGGAAAATTAATTCTACTACAAAGGCAAGGAGGCAAAAAGTAGGACCAAAATGATTTCTAAACCAAGATATATATATATATATATATATAAAAAAGAGAATTTATAAGAGATGGTCCATAAATTCAGAACCAAGACAAAAATAGAAAAGAAACCCAAAAATTAAAATTGCAGACCTGAGCTAGTATTGCAAGCCATAAAAGCACTGTAATATTTGCTAGATTGAACCATCATTTATAGGTGCAAAACCGAAGGGACAAAAAGGGAAAAATAAAATGACTAAATTAATTTGGTATAATCAAACTTACCAGCACATAATCACTGTCTTTCATTGTGAACTAGCACAAATGGAGTGAATTAAGTGCAACGGCAAATTTGTTGCGTCTCTGTCTCTATCGCGCTTATATAACTCCTCTTCACCGCGGAGCTATTCCTGTAAAAATTTGAGTAGGCAAAATGGTGTCGTCTCTATCCGTTCAAATATTTTCTCTAGTACCGCTGAGATATTCCCTTAAATGCTTGAATATATTGAAGAAGCAAATCAGGTACTATATATATATATATAAACTCTTGGCCGCTAAGTAGTATTCTCGCAATATGTTAGTTCAATTTTGGCAATTCAAAATTATTTCTTATCAAATAAAGATGAGAAAGGTTTTTAAAGTGCAACAGTATGAATAAATGAGAGCTTAAATCATTTATCGGCCAAAAAGTTTCTTTTTGCGTCGCGAAAATAGTTATACTTAACAATAATTGAGAAATTTATTAAAGTATATCATTTATTTCTTAAACATTTGGCAATTAATTATGTCTTAATTTAATGTTATAGTGTTTCATGCGTTTTAACTTTGACTATTTCATTTTGGAGATTAAGATTCTAAAATTCAAATATAGTATTTTATTTCATAATAGATTTACTCTTCAGGAAAAAAATTAATGATGTGGTAGTATTTTTATTAATTCAATAAGTTTCAACAATTCTTAGATTATGTCAACATGAATTCAAATAGTTCTCAAAAAGTTAATCAGATTTGTTAATCAATTTGAACAATCAGATTTGCTGCCTAATAAATAAAGTGTCTTCAGGTGTAGAATATGACAATAAATTCAAATAGTTCTTAAAAAATTAATCAGATTTATAATCCAATTTGAAAAATCAGATTCACCACCCAATTCAATAAGTGTCTACAATGACTTTGACAAAATTAACCAAATTAATTCAAATAGCTCTCAAAAAGTTAATGTCACGACCCGGAATCTCAATCTCGGGATATGATGGTGCCTAACATCTACTAGCTAGGCAAGTCGGGGTGAAGCAGAAAATTAACTGATGTTATTAATTTAAAACAAAATATTAACAATGGTAACGATATAAGTATGAGCTAAAGTAAAATAATATGAAACAACAAAGTCTAACTATAACCTACAACATGGAGTCACGAATACATGAACATCTAAAGTGCTACAAACAAGGCCTGAACAAAATACAACTATTTTGAATTTCAATAAAACAGTAAAAATAGAAGGGAAGGGGACTTCGGAGCTGCGGGACGCTACACAACTATACCTTAAATCTCCGATAGAGGCTGAATCCAAGCAAAGCTACCGAGCGACGCTAGGACCAATACCAGTATCTGCACAATAAGTACAAAAGTATATCATGAGTACAGACGACCCAATATACTCTGTAAGGATCGAGCCTAAAGTCGACGAGGTAGTGATGAGGCTATAACAAGACACCTATATAAATAAACCTGTACAAGGGATATAAATCAACAATAATAACAGAGAATGATATCGTACAAACTGAAAGGGGACATGCAAAAAGGGTAAAACATAACAACTACGACACGTATGAAATCACGAAATAACCAAGTAAATCACCAAACCAGGAGAAGTCTGTCAAACCAACAATATGAAAATGACACGGCATCACCCTTCGTGCTTTTACTATCATCCTCACCAAGCAATAATATGAAGAAAATGGAATGTCATCACCCTTCATGCTTTTACTCTCGTCCGCACCACATAATACTAAAATGAATGAAATGCCATGGCGTCACCCTTCGTGTTTTTACTCTCGTCCTCACCATGAAATAATATGAATAGTATGACACGACATCATCCTTTGTGATTTTACTTTCGTCCTCACCATGTAATAATAAAATGAATAAAATGGTACGATATCACCCTTCATGCTTTTACTCTCTTCCTCTCCATGTAATAATGATAGTATATATTAAATGTCATGGCATCATTATTGAAGCTTTTACTATCTTCCTCACCAGATAATAATGATAATATGAATCAAATAGAAATAATGTGAACAGTAAATTTAACTTCAAATATGGTGTCATAATACCAAACTTCAACTTCCACGAATATTAAAAAACTTGTAATAAGCAATAATTATAAAACGGATAATCAAAGAAGTAATAATCTAATCTAAGCATGAATTTTATCATTCGCAAAGCAATAAAATACAAAGAAATAAGTTGTGCACCCATACTTTAACCTGACGTATAAGTACTCCTCATTCTAACAAGTCCTAATCCATCAAGTCAAGATTAACTAGGACACTTACCTCACTCCGCAATCAATTCAAAGCTCAACTGCGACTTTTTCTCTGTAATTAGCCTCCAAAGCAATAAAAAACAAATATAGTCCAAATACTTCAAAATAAGCATAAGAAACTACCAACGAGTGAAAAATATTCAATCTTCAAGGTTTTTGGAAAAAGTCAACAAAAGGCAATCCCTAGTCTCTACCATGAGAAGGCATAAATTAAAGATTAAAATTAATATTTATTTATGAAAATGAAAGGAATCAAGTTAAAATCTACTAACTTATGAAGTTGGGATGAAAAGTCTCTTCAAAATCACCTCTAGGCCGAGGTCAAATGTTAAAATGGATTGAACCCTACTTTGGGATATTTAAATAACTGGGTGCCAGGCCTTCTTCGTGTTCATGAAGGGCCTGACGCGATCGCGAAGAGCAGCGGCCCAAGTGGCTTTCGCGTTCGCGGTGGCTTATCCCCCATGGTCTATGCATTTGCGAGCCTGGGCTCACGTTTGGGTAGAGTAACATACCAACTCCCTAGTTCTTTCCCTAACACTATGCGTTCACGAAAGGAGCATCGCGTTCGCGAAGGGTAAACCCCTCCACCCCCACCCTCTTTTGTGATGACCCAAAGGGTCATTACCTATTTTCTTATTAAATCTATGCTTCCGAGGCCTTTAAAACTCATTTAGAGTTGCCTTGATTTACGTGCACAGTCCGGGCGCGTAGCCGGAAAGCTTAAATATGAATTTTTGTGAAAAATACTAAATTTTGATGTCAAAATGAATACATTTGACTTTTGTCAATATTTTGGACAAATGGACCCGAACTCGTGATTTAATGGTCCTGGAGGGTCCCTAGGAAAATATGAGATATGGGCGTATGTACGAAATGGAATCTGAGGTCCCGAGCCGAGAAAAATATTTTTTTAGTAAAATTGTTTTGTGAAAATGTTTAAGGAAATTAGAAATAAAATTTGATTAGAAAGCGATGGGATCAGGCCCGTATTTTTAATTTTGGCATCCGGTACATGTCTTATATATATATATTTTAAGTCCTTCCCATAAAGTTTGATTAAAATTGAATGTCGTTTGACGTGTTTCAGATTTGAAATCCTAAATTTGAAACATAATGAAGTTTGAGGAAAAACTCTTAATTTTGACGTTTGATTCATTATTTTTGATGTTATTTTGGCGATTTGATCGCAAAGGTGAGTTCATATGAGATTGTTGAGTTAGTTCATGTGTTTGGTTAGCAGTCCCAAGAGCTCGGGTGTGATTCAGATGTGTTTCAGAATGGTTTTAGACTGAATAGTTGCAGAAAGTAGCTGTCATCTATTATCCAGTGATTTCTTCTATGCTATCGCATAGAGCAAACTTCAAAGGTTCATAAATTTTTTTATGCGATCGCATTTTCCACCCTGAAATCGCGTTGTGTAAATCCTAACTTTCAATTTTCTTCTATACGATCGCGTGTTATTGCTCGCGATCGCAGTGCTCAAAGACTCAACCCTATGCGGTCGCAAGCTTCTGTCCGGGATCGCAGTTCCCCGCAAACCATACACTATGTGATCGCAATCTATTGTCCACGATCGTGTAGAACAAATTCTCCCAGTTAAATTTTAAAATTCCAGAACAGTTTCACTACGAGATTCTTCGAAAATAAAACCTTTCTTCTCCAAGCTCTTAGGTGACATTGAAGTGATTCTTCACCTAAACCTCTTGGGTTGGTAATTCTTTGCTTATTTTCTTCCATTTCCTTCAACATCTATTGAAATCCTAGGCCTAAAATATGTGACTTAAGGTAGAAAATTGGGTATTTGGGTAGAGTTTGGGATTTTTAGATTTTTTTCTTGATTTAGACCTCGTTTTGGGGTCGAATTTGAAAATAAATTATACATTCGGGCTCGTGGGTAAATGAGTGATTTGATTTTAGTCTGAACCTCATAGTTTGACCAAGCGGGCCCGGGGTTGGGATTTTGGGAAAAATACTTGGAAAGCTATAATTAGGCATTGGGTTCCATTGTTTAGCATTTATTGATGTATTGAAGTCATTAATGCATATATACAATCGATTTGGAGACAAATTCAAGGGGAAAAGCGGTTATTGAGGATTTGATTGGCCATGGAAGTTTGAGGTAAGAGTTTGGTCTACTATTAGCTTGAGGAATTAGGATTGAATCCTATTTTCTATATGATACTTGTTGCGTACGATGTATAGGCATGGTGATGAGTATCTATACGTTGGTGTCTAGCATGATTATGGGTCTTTATATTGTGAATATTATGATTTTGTGGTATATTTCATGTGTTGAGGATGATTTCTATATGTTGTGAAAAACTTGTACAAGAAATTGTGACCTTTAAACTCCGAGGAGCATTGGCTCGAGTTATAAAACGAATTTTGAAAGTATATGAGGTAATTAAATCCATTAGATCATTGGCTTAAATGGTAAAGTGAGTTATAAAATAAAAATTAAAAGAAAGAGAAAGATTTATTGAATTGTTCCCTTGTCGGGATGTTTGTTGTTTTGATGATTATCTCCCTTGCCAGGATGCTGAGATTTATTGATATTGTTCCCTTGTCGAGATTTAGCTATTTAATTATGTTCCCTTACCGAGATTTCAATCATTATTTGTCTACTCCCTTGGCCCTTCGTTTGTGATTGTTGTTTGGGTGAGGAAGAGTTTTAAAGCATGAAGGTGATGTCGGGCATTTTTTGCTATTGGGAGGAAAAAGTGTAAAGCACGAAGGGTGATGCCGTGCCATATGATGTACCATTCCATACCGATATTCATCGATTATATAGTGAGGAAAGAGTGTAAAAGAACAAAGGGTGATGTTGTGTACATTATTATTATATTATTGATTTGTCAGAATGAGAGTAAAAGCACGAAGGGTGGTGCCATACATAATTTTATTATAAATATTGTTTGGGTGAGGACAAGAGTAAAAGCACGAAGTGTGATGCCGTGCAAATTGTTGATTTCTGATTCTTGTTGATTTTCTAGTTTTGCTGCTTATCTCCTTGCTTGATGTTTTCTATTCGAAACTGTTACCTCCCCCACAACATGTTTCCCCTCCCACATTGACTGGTTATTTCTTGTATTTGTTTTTCGCTACATATATATTTAAACTGCAAAGGTTCATTTTGTAATCTGGTCCTAGCCTCGGCACTACTTCGCCGAGGATAGGCTAGACACTTAATAGCACATGGTGTCGGTTGTGCTGACACTACACTCTGTGCTCTTTTGCACATATCCAGGTATTGGACAACAACAATAGCGCGGGAGCCAGCCTTTAGTCCACCGAGACAACGAGGTAGCCTTCCAGGCATCCACAAGCTCGACGTCTCATCTATCTTATATTTCATTCTATTATCTCATGTATTTGAGACAAACAATGTTGTATTTCTTTCAAATGGTTGTATTAAGTACTCTTAGTAGTCCATGAGTGATGTGACATCACTTCTTAAGTAGAGATATATATTGATTTTCGCATTATTGTTTAGCTTATTTAATTTATGTCTTCCACTTTAATTCCATATTTCTGCTATTATTTAAATATTAATGCTTGATGTTATTCTAGATAAAATGTATTTGAAATAAAGGAGTTAGTAGCTTATGATTTGTGGCTTGCCTAACTTCTACGAGTAGGTGCTATCACGACTTCCGAAGGTGAAAATTTTGGGTCGTGACACCATTATTTCGCATTCAAGATGAAATCCTCACATTCTCGATGAGTAATTTCCTTGTCATCCCAGGTTCCCCTTCGCGATTGTGAAACACAAAATGACAGACACCAGCAACAACAAAATCAGCAGATTTCATAAGTCCATAATAGATCCATAGCCTATCCAAAACTCATCCTAGCCCCTCGAGTTACAAATCAAACTTTCATACAAGTGTAATAACCTCATACAAACTCGCTCGCTAAATCATAAATTAAAATAACACCTAGAACTACGAATCGGATATCAAAATGCATGAGATTTACAAAGAAATGTAAGAACTTCCAAATTCACAACCGAACGTCCGAATCACATTAAATAAACTTTGTTTTGCACCAAATTTTGTAGAGAAGTCTTAAATGGTATCTATCCCAAGGTTCAGAACCTAAATCCAAACCCGGCAGCTATAAAGTCAACCAATGATTAAACTGCGAAATTTTTTAAACCTTCAAATTACTAGTTTTCAATAAATCACGTCAAAACAAACTAAGGACTTCCAAATTCAATTCCGGGAATACACCCAAGTTCCAAATCACGTTTTGTATAGGACTGTCAAAATACTGATCCGAGTGTTTTTACACAAAATGTTGACCGTAATCAACTAAAATCATTTTAAAGTGAAAAATTCACACTTTCTTAAATTTGTTCTGCACAAAAGCCTTTTTGTAACAAAATACTGGCTCCAAAAATCAAAAAATTCTAAATATAGCTAATCGAGATATTGAAACACGGAAATAAAGGCTAAAACTCAAAATGACTTATCGGGTCATCATATTCTCTACATCTAAAACAAGCGTTCTTCCTCAAACGGACATAGAAAGGTATTGGATTGGTGAAAAGGTGTTGGCATCTACTCAATCAGGTGACCTATACACTGTACTCTAACAGAAGGATAACTCTTAGACTCAACCTCGGACCTGTCGTGCTAGAATGGTCACCAGATCCTCCTCGTAAGTCAAATCTTTGTCCAATTGGTCTGAGCTGAAATCTAATATATGGGACGAATCATCATGATACTTTCGGAGCATGAAGACCTGGAACACCGGATCAACTGTTGATAAGCTAGGTGGCAATGCAGCTTGTATGCTACCTCGCCAACTATCTCAAGAATCTCAAAGAGTCCGATATACCTAGTGCTCCCCTTGCGCTCCTTTCTGAACCTCATCACACCCTTCATGGGTGAAACCCGGAGCAAAACCCTCTTTCAAACCATTAATGCAACATCACAAACTCTATGATCGGCATAACTCTTTTTCCTAGTCGTAGCTGTGTGAAGTTGATCGTTAATCATCTTGACCTTTTCCAAGGTATCCTGAACCAAATCGGAACCCAACAACTGAGCCTCTCTCACCTCAAACCATCCAACTGGAAAACGACATTGCCCCCTGTAATACCTCATATGGATTGATCTGACTACTTGGTTGGTAGCTTTTATTGTAGGCAAACTCCGCAAGCGCTAAGAACTAATTCCTAGAACCCCCAAAATCCATAACACAGGCGCGAAGCACATTTTCTAACATCTGAATGGTGTGCTCGGGCTGTCCATCGGTCTGGGTGAAATGTTGTATTCAACTCAACCCGTGTGCCTAAATCATACTCTAGGGCCCTTCATAATTGCGATATGAATGGTGTACCCTAATCATAATGGATGGTCACAGGTATATGGTGAACATGAATTATCTTTCGGATATAGTTCTTAGTCAACTGCTTTGAAGAATAGGTAACTACTACTAGAATGAAATGTGAATATTTGGTCAACCCATCTACAATGAACCATAAAGCGTCAAATTTCTTCGAAGTTCGTGGGATCCCAACAACTAAATCCATGGTAACACACTCCCACTTCCACTCCAAAATCTCAAGTCTCTGAAGTAGACCCCCATGCCTCTGATACTCATACTTTGGCAATTCAAACACCAAGACACATATGAAACTATATCCTTCTTCATTCTTCTCCACCTATAATGCTGCCTCAAATCCTAATACATCTTGGCTGCACCAGGATGAATGGAATAGTGCAATCTATAGACCTCCTCAAGAATCAACTCACGACGCCCATCTACATTGGGCACACAAATCTGACCCTATATCTGCAACACCCTATCATCTCCAATAGTAACCCGCTTGGCACCACCGTGTAGCACTGTGTCCTTAAAGACAATAAAATAGGGGTCTTTGTACGGACGCTCTTTGATGCGCTGATACAAAAAAATCAGAGAGACCCTACAAGCTAGGACTCAACTAGCCTCTGAAGCATCTAAGCTCATGAACTGATTAGACAAGGCCTGAACATCTGATGCTAGTGGTCTCTCCCTAACTGGAATATATGCAAGGCTACCATACTCACAAACTTTATACTCAAGGCATCGGCCATCACATTCGCCTTCCCGGAATGATACAAAATGGTGATATCATAGTCTTTCAACAGCTCCAACCACCTCCGCCGCCTCATTTGAGATATTTCTACCTGAAAAAATATGTAGGCTCTAATAATCTATGAATACCTCACACAACACACCTTAGAGGTAATGCTTCCAAATAAATAGTGCATGAACAATGGCTGCCAACTCTAAGTGATAAACAGGGTAATTCTTCCCATGAACCTTCAACTACTGCAATCCGTATGCAATCACTCTGCCATCTTGCATCAACATTGCATCAAGCTTAATACACAATGCATCATAATACACCGTGTAGGATCCTGAACCTATAGGAAACACCAACACTGGGGCTATAGTCAAAGTAGTCTTAAGCTTTTGAAAGCTCACTTCACACTCATTGAACCATGTGAATGGGGAACTCTTCTGGGTCAATATAGTCAATGGGTCTGCTATGGATGAAAAACACTCCATGAACCGGTGATAATAACCTGTCAAACCCAAGAAAATCTGAATCTCTGTAGCTAACGAAGGACTAGGCCAATTCGGAACAACCTCAATCTTATTAGGTTCCACTTTAATGCCCTCGACCAATTCAACATGCCGCAAAAAGGTATTCAAATCCAACCAAAACCCACACATTGAAAACATGGAAGAGGTTTGAAGTGCAACTCGAAGAGGTTTCTCATCCTCCTCTCGACCGTGGGAGAAGATCAAGTTATCATCAATGAATACAATCACAAAAGAATCCAAATATGCTTAAATATCCAGTTCATCAACTTCATAAATTTTGCTGAGGCATTTGTAACCCAAATGACATTACTAGGAACTCATAATGCCCATACAGAGTTTGAAAAGCTTTCTTACCGACATCCGATGCCTTAATCTTCAATTAAACCTCAGATCAATCTTTGAAAACACTTTGGCACCCTAAAGCTGATCAAATAAGTCATCAATCCTTGGAAATGGATACTAGTTATTGATATTGACTTTGTTCAACTACTGATAGTCTATACACATCCTCATAGAACCATACTTCTTCTTTACGAACAACACTAGTGCACCCTAAGGTGTGACACTAGTTCTAATGAATCTGTTATCAAACAAATCTTGCAATTTATCCTTTAGTTCCTTCAACTCAGGCGGGACCACACGGTATGGTGGAATAAATAGGCTTAGTGCTCAAAGCCAAGTCAATTCAGAAGTCCATATCTCTATCGATTGGCATCCCCGGTAGATATGCAGGAAACACCTATGAAAACTTACACAAAATAGGTACTGAATCTATTGAAGAAACCTCCGTACTAGAATGACAGATATAGGCCAAATAAGCTAGACATCATCTCTTGACCATACGTCGAGCCTTCACATAAGAAATAACCTTGCTAGTAGAATGACCAAGAGTCCCTCTCCACTCTAATCGAGGAAAGCCCGGGATGGACAAGGTTACCGTCTTGGCGTGACAATCCAATATAGCATGATAAGTGACAGTCAATCCATGCCCAAAATAACATCAAAGTTTAGAATATTAAGAAGTAGGAGATCTACACTAGTCTCAACACTCCCAATAGTAATCATGCATAAGCAATAAACATGGTCTACAATAATAGAATCTCCCACAAGCATGGACATAAATACAAGAGCACTCAAAGAATCATGAGGCACAACAAGATATGAAGCAAAATAGAATGCCACGTAGGAATAAGTAGTGCCCGGATAAAATAGAACTGAAGTATCTCTATGGAAAACTGGAACAATACCTGTGATAAAGATGTCAGATGACTCAGCCTCAGGTCTAGCCTTGAATTAGGGCTGCTTATCAAACGAATTGGGTGGTTATTTACTCTTAACATCTTAGCTTATTGGTTATCGACTTTAAAATGTATTTAATTCGCTAGCCACCCGATAAGATATCGGGCGGGTTGATATCTGTTTCGCTCTTATCGAGCGGTTATCAGGCGGTTTATCAGCCTAATTCAATCTATATTGGAGAGTGAAAAAAATTGAGCACATTGTGCATTGTAGGCTACATTAAATGAAGATAAACTAAATGAGTTGATTCATTACCTTTCCAACATTGCCATTGATAAAGTTGTTACTGCCATTGAGATCTCTATGAATAAAAAAGGGTCATGAGTGTGTAGATAATCCAAGCCCTATAGTATTTGCCTAGACCACTTCTTCAACGGCTTAATCGAAACATGACGATGCTTCTTCCTATAATTCCTCAAATTACCAGAGGCACATTCCTCAGTTATGAAATTGAGGATGTTATGTTCATTGTCTTTCCAGACATGATACAGTATTATGATGTTGTCATTCTTCATGTTCTTCAATAATGCAATCTCCGAATGGATCTACAATAGTGCAATCTCTAGAAGTGAATGAATTATCCCTTGAGAAAATTGAATAATCTGCCCTCAAACCGATAAAACATGAATAAAAATTTCAATCTGTTCCCCATCTGTTAAACCGTTAAACCGATACCACTAAACCATTAAGCTTCAATTTCGGCTTCGGATCGGTTTTGAACACCCCTACCTGGAATGCATAAAAATGGGGCTGCGCCCACCACCCTGACCTCTACCTATCAGACGTACTCTAGATGGCTGGACTGTACCTCTAACAGCTTGGCCTTCACCTCTAACAGTCTGACCTCTAACTCTTGCAGCCTCACCCCCACTCTAGCTAGTTGAGCGTGTGGTAAAGCGACTAGTGCCAAAACTATGGCACGAGAGCCCCGCTGTGGGATACTTCCCTGTGATTTGGGGAAAGTCTACAGAGGTGACTCAAATCTTCACAAGTATAACAACCCCGTAGTTGTTGTGACTGTTGACCTTGGAACTGGCCATGTCGACCTGGATAACCATTCTGATAACTCTGGATCAGAGGTACACTAATAGTAGTCGATAATGCACCAAAGGCTCGCTTCTTAGAATAAGATACATAAGGACCATGACTACTTGAAGCACCGATGCCTGAAGCGTTAACTGAAATGGATTAGGAGGATTGCCTCTACCAAAATTACCCCTACCTCCAGACGAGGCACCACT
Source organism: Nicotiana benthamiana (assembly GCA_034376525.1). NCBI lineage: Eukaryota > Viridiplantae > Streptophyta > Magnoliopsida > Solanales > Solanaceae > Nicotiana > Nicotiana benthamiana. The sequence continues at coordinate 78,888,628 of CM067329.1, forward strand.
AAAACTACCCAAATGATGAGGCTTCTTATCAAACACCAGCCCCTACTCCTGACCACGAACCATGTCAATCTGCCTAGCAATATCTACTGCCCTCTGGAAATAAATATTATCTCCGATGTCGTTGGCCATTTGTAGCCTCATGCTAAAAGTGAGTCCACCAATGAATCTTCTCACTATCTCCCACTCAGTAGGGAGTAAATAACTACATGGCGAGATAGGTCCACAAATCGGGTCTCATATTGGGTAATAGTTATGTTACCTTGTTAAAGTCACTCAAACTGTCTGCAATACTCCTCTCTCAGAGTGAAAGGAATAAAATTTTTCATAAATAGTTGTGAAAATGGATCCCCGATAAGTAAAGGTGCACTAGCTGGTCTGGTCAATACATAATCTCTCCACCATCTCTTGGTAGAACCGATTATCTGGAAGACAAAAAAGTTAAGTCCATTGGTTTCAACTATACCCATGTTACGCAATATCTCGTGGCAACGATCCAAGTAATCACGTGTGTCCTCAGAGGGTGCACCACTAAAGTGAATAGGGAAGAGCTTTGTGAACTTGTCCAATCTCATCAATCCCTTTGTAGACATCACAGGCTTCTCCCGGTCTATGCTGTAACAATTGGATAAACTACCCAACCGGCTAGGATGTTGGAGTCTAAAAAAAGGGATCCATCTTCTCCAAAGTGTGAGTAAAAGGAGTCTATGCTCTTCCCACAGCCCGAGAGGCTACTGGTGCAACCAGAAATGCACCGGTCTAGACCACACTCACCATAAGGCCCATCAAGTGGACTAAAGCGTCCTGAAGCACTAGGGTGACTATTAATCCCTCAAGGACCTGAGCTAGTCCAACTAGTACGGTCCGAGCTGGAATCTCCTCCTCATGATCAATCTGAGGCTCCACCTTGGGTGCTACTACACAACTTTAGGATGATCCCTAGCCCTAGCTCGACCTCTACCCTAGGTATTAGCTTCAATAGGGGGATACGACTCCTGCATGGCTGTAGATGTTGTGCGTGTCCTCACCATCTGCAATAGGACAAGAAAGGAATCAACGATAGAACAAAATTGCACAATAGGGAAAGAAAGAAGTGAAATTTTCCTAAAATTCTGTAGCCTCTAGAAGATAAGTATCGACGTCTCTGTATCAATCTTCCGTATTCTACTAAGTTTGCTCATGAATTGTGAGACCTAAGCAACCTAGTACTCATATACCAGCTTCACGATCCGGAATCAAAACTCAATGTCATGATGGTGCCTTACATCTACTTACTAGGCAAGCCGACGTGAAGCAAAAAATTAACTGATTTTAACAATTGAAAACAAAATATTAATAATGAAAACGATATAAGCTTGAGATATAATAAAATCATACCGAACAACAAAGTCTACGCATAACCCAAAACCTGGAGTCACGAGTACATGAACATCTAGAGTGCTACAAACAAGGTCTGAACAAAATAAAATTGTTTTGAAACTCAATAAAACCGTAAGGATATAATGGAAGGGGACCTCAAGGCTGTGGACGCTATACAACTATACCTCAAGTCTCTAACAATGACTGAATTCAAGAAAATGCTACTAAGTACGCCTAGGACCAATACTAGTATCTGCACAAGGAGTACAAAAGAATAATATGAGTACAAATGGTCCAATGTACACCGTAAGTGTTGAGCCTAACCTCGACAAGGTACTAACGAGGTTATGACAAGGCACCTACACAAATAAATATGTACAAGGGTATATAAAGCAGCAATAAAAACAAAGAATGATATCACATAAAATGGGAAGGGACATGCGAAAAGGGGAAAATATAACAACTACAACATGTATGAAATCACGAAATAGCCAAGTAATCACCAAACCGGGAGAAATCAGTCAAACCAATGATATGGAAATGTCACAGCATCACCATTCCTAATTTTTCTCTCTCCTCACCATGCAATAATATGATTAAAATGGCACGACATTACCCTTTGTACTCTTACTCATCCTTACTGTATAATAATAAAATGAATGAAATGGCATAACATCACCTTTCGTGCTTTTACTCTCTTCATCGCCATGTAATAATTATAATGTAGATGAAATGGCACGATTTCATTCTTTGTGATTCTATTTCTTACTCACCATGTAATAATGATAATTTAAATGAAATGATACAGTATCACCCTTCGAGTTCTTACTCTGTTCCCCACCATATGGTAATGATAATATGAATTCAAAGAGTAACAATGCAGAGAGTAGATTTAACTTCAAATATGGTTCCATAATACGAAACTTCAACTTCCAAAATATTCAACAACTTGAATAAGCAATAATTATGAAACGGATAATCAAAAAAGTAATAATCTAAAGCATGGATTTCGTAATTAGCAAAGCAATAAGATACGAAGAAACAAGTTTTCCTCGCATGCTTTAACCCAATTTTAACGTATAAGTACTCATCATATCATATATATATTGTTCCCACACATAAAACGTGTAGAAATTAGACTAACAAGTCTTAATCCATCAAGTCAAGGTTAATCACAACACTTTTCTTACTCCGCAACTAAATAGGGTCAACGCAACTCTTCTTCTAAAGTTAAACTCCAAACTAATCAAATCTAACCAAATAGTTCAAATCATTCAAAACAAGCTTTAGAAACTACCCATGAGTGAAAATGATTCAATCTTTATTGTTTTTGGAAAAAGTCAACCCCGGGCCAACTTGGTCAAAATTCGAGACTCGAACCAAAGCCCAATTACCCATTCACCCTCGAGCCCGATTATTTGATTAGTTTCGAAATCTGGCCTCAATTTGATGTCTAAATCTCAATTTCTCAAAAATTCCCAATTTCTATCCAAATCCCTAATCTCTACCATTAAAAGGAATATATTAAAGGTTAATATCAATGGGTGTCTATGGAAATGAAAGGAAACAAGTTAAAATATACTAACCTATAATGTTGGCATGAAAAACCTCTTCAAAATTCCTCTAGGCCGAGTTTAAACTTGAAATTGTAAGTAATGGGGTGAATCCCGACTTTGGGATATTTAAATCACTGGGCGTTAGGCCTTCTTACCGTTCGGGATGGGCATGAAGCGATCGCGAAGAGCAGCGGCCCCAAGTGGCCTTCGCGTTCACAAGAAATTCTATGCATTTGCAATGGCATGTCCCCCCTTGGCCATCTCCTTCGCGAGCCTGGGATTGCGTTCGCGTAGAGCAACAACCACTTCCTCAATTCCCTCCCTAAAACTATGCGTTCACGAAAGGATGGTTGTGTTCGCGAAGTGTAACCCCTTCCCAACAACTTTGTGTTTGCGACGAACTCCTCATGTTCGCAATAAGTAATTTCCTCCACATCCTAGATTCCCCTTTGTGATCACGAGAGTACCTTTCTGATCGCAAAGCAAAAAATAACAGACACCAGAAAAGGCAAAACCAACAAATTTCACAAGTCTAAAATTGATCTGTAGCCTATCGGAAACTCACCTGAGTCTTGCGGGCTCCAAACCAAACATGCACACAAGTGTAATAACCTCATACAAACTCACTCGTGCAATCAAAACACCAAAATAGTACCTAGACCTACAGACTGGCCATCAAAATACATGAAATTTTCAAATAAACTTAACTACTTCTAATGTGACAACCAAACATCCGAATCAAATCAAATGAACTCCGTTTTGCATCTAATTTTGCAGAAAAGTTTTAAATGGTTAAATGAACCTATGTCAAGTTCTAAAAAAATCTGAACTTAACAGCTATAAAGTCAACCTCAGCCAAGCTTCGAAATTCTTTAAATTACAAATTTTTGACAAATCACGTCAAAATAAGCTAGGGACTTCCCAATTATATGTCGGGTATACGCCCAGGTCCTGAATCACGATACACACCCACAGGGATCGTGAAAATTCCGATTCATTTACACAAAATATTGACCGTCAAATCAAATCATTTTAAGGTAAAAATTACCACTTTCTTAAATTTTTTCACATAAAGGCTTTCCAGAGTAAGACACAGATTGTGTATGCAAATTGACGAATGCTAAATAGAGCTAAAAAGGTCTCGAAACATAGAAATAAAGGCTAAAACTCAAAATGACCTATCGATTCATAACAGTTAATCAGATTTGGTATTCAATATGAACAATCAAATTCACTACAAAATTGAAGTATGCATTAATTTCTTATATATATATATTTGTAGTTAGCTTGCGTTAAACAATTTTTGTTTTTTATTTTTGGGATTTGGAAAATGTTAAGTCCCCTACGTACAAACTTGTATAAATATAGAAGTTAACATATGCATGAAACATTTAAATCTTGAAAATATATATAACTCAAAAACATCCTTTTATGTGTTGGAATAATTGCGGTATTTAAAAAAAACCTAGTAAATATTTCAGGTTTTTAGATATTTGGGCTAAAGGACCAGATTTCAAGACAGTGGTTGAAAAAGTTTGGAATGTGGAAGTACAAGGATCTCCAATGTGGAGGTTCCATCTCAAGTTTAAAAAACAAACACTTGCAAGAAATTGGCAGAATAGTCAAGATCTTCTATTGGAAATGTCTTTGAGAAGGTTATTGAAAGGGAAGAAAAGGTGAGGGAACTAGAGGAAAAAATCATCAATGACAACACAAATATGAACAAAGCTGATTGCAAATACTCTCCTGATTAGGGCATGTAAGAAGGAAGAATCATTCTAGAAACAAAAATCAAGGGCGAAATGGTTTATAGAGGATGAAATAAAATCAAGGTTTTTTATTTATATAGTTAAAGGAAGGAATAAAAGATTATCTCTAAAGAAGATGAGGGGAATGATGAAAACTGGATTGAAGGGTAAAAAGAGATTGCAAAGGAGGTTGTCTCCTTTTTCCAAAAATAGTTCATAAAAGATAGTTATCTTAATGACTTCTCAGCTCTCAATTGTATTACCCCATGGACTAATAGAGTAATTGTGAAGTTCTACCATGCATGTTGGGAGATCATCAAGGAGGATTTAATGCTAATGATTCTTGATTTTTTTGCAGGTAATAAGATTCCTAAGGCAATTACTCATACACGCCTTATCCTATTGCCCAAGGTGGATTGCCTAAAGTCTTTCGGTGAGCTAAGACCTATAAGTCTTGGCATCTTTTCATGCAAGATTATTTCCAAACTGATAAATTAGAGATTAACTCCTTTGATACAGAAACTTACATCCCCCAATCAAATAGGGTTCATTAAAGGAAGGTCAATCACAGACAATATCATGATGACACAAAAGATAATTCACAATATAACAAAACCATCCCCACCTGATCATTTTGAATAGAACTTAGACATGGGTAAAGCATATAATAGGGTCTTTTGGGAGTATCTGTGTCATGTTCTCATGAAGATGGGATTTTCTTAATATTGGATTGAGAGTGTTTGGAGGTTGATGTCTAATGTTTGGTATTCTAATATTAATGGTGTTAGACATGGTTTCTTTAAATCTACCAGAGGAATCAAGTTAGGGGATCCTCTTTCTCCCTCATTATTGTGGGTAGGAAAAAGTAGTATATTTTAACAGCATGGTGTCTAAGGTTACCGAAAGATTGCAAGAATGGCAAGGAAGACTTCTCTCTTATGGAAGGAAGCAAATCCTAATCAAATCTGTTCGACATGCATTGCCTCTACTTTTTTGGTCTGTTGTTACCCCCTACCCAAATATGATGACCCAAAAGGTTATCACTTGATTTACAAATAAATTCTATGTTCTGAGACCTTAAAAGCCTCTTTTTATCTTACCTCTATTTGTGTGCATAGTTCGGACGTATATCCGGAATGCTTTTATGTGAAAATTTGATAAAAATGCTAAATTGACCTTTAAAAATAAAATTTAAGTTGACTTCGGTCAACGTTTTAAGTAAACATATCAGAACTTGTGATTTGACGGTCCCGGAGAATCTGTAAAAAAATATGAGACTTTGGAATATGCCCGAAATTAAATTCTGAAGTCCCAAACCCGAGAAATAAATTTTTGAAGAAAATTATTTAACTAAATTATAAGATTTTTTGGAAATTTAAATGTGTTTGAATTTTATAGTATGGGGCCCATATTTTGGTTCTGGAGCCTGGTACAGATCTGATATGGTATTTAAGTTGAGCCTGTAAAATTTGGTAAGAATAGAACTTGATATGACGTAAATCGGACCTTCGGTTGTTAAAAGTTGAACTTTGGAGTTCTTCAGATTTTTCTTTGATTTTTATGCTAAATTCGTTGGAAAAGATGTTAATTTTGTAATTTGATCGCACGAGTAAGTCCATATGATATTTTTTGAGTTAGTATGCATGTTTGGTTTGGAGCCCCGATGACTCGGATGAGTTTCGGATAGGTTCGGGATGTTTTTACACTTAGAAAAGTTTTAGGTTTTGCAGATTAGGTGCACGGTGATTTTGTTCTTTGCGTTCGCATGGCTTCACTCGCGAACGCTTAAGGCAAATTTTCTCAGGTGTCAGTTTTTTCTTCATGAATACGGAGCTCAGGACGCGAACGCGAATCTTTGTTGGGGGGGTGGGGTTACCCTTTGAAAATGCGTTCATGCTCACGCGGACGCATAGTGTTAGTGGGCCTCGATAAGGGAGTTCAATTTGCTCTATGCAAACGAGGCCCTTTGATTATGAACGCGAAGGCCTGGGGAGCTAAAGCTCCGGGAACAAAGCGAACACAAAGGCCATTTGGTCCTGACTCATCGCGGATGCGGCATGCGTATCACGGACACGGTGAAGGCCTACCTAGTCTTTTAAAACAGAACCAAAAAATGGGCAGGACTCATTTTTATCATATTTTTAAACTACCAAGGGCTAGAGGCGATTTTTTACACTCAAATTCATCCCCAAAGTGTTGGTAAACAATTTTAACCTTGCTCTTTCAAGTACCCAATGTTTTTCATCACTTTTTAATAAAAAATCAAGATATTTCATGATAGATATTGAGAATTTAGGTAGAGTTAGGGCTTTTTATATAATTGGAATTTAAACCTCATTTTTGGGCCAGGCTTTAAAACTAATTGCATATTTGGATTCGTGGGTTAATGGGTGATCAGGTTTTGGTCCGAACCTCAAGTTTTGACCAAGAGAGCCCGAGGTCAATTTTTTTTTGGGAAATGATAGAAAACATATAGTCAAACATTGGGTATGAATTCTATGCATTTATTGATATTGTTAAATTAATTTGGGCTAGTTACAAGTACCTTGGAGGCGATTTCTAAAGGAAAATTGGTGTTTGAGGCTTGAGTAGGCGGTGGAAGTTCGACGTACGTGTTTGGCCTAACCTTAGCATGAGGGAATAGGTGTTGTGTCATATTTGCTATGTGTTGCTGTCAAGTATGAGGAATAGGTGAGGTGGCGAGTATATATACGTTGGTGTCAAGCATGCTCATAAGTCTTATATTCGGATTTGTTGAGATTTTACTATATGTCGATCATGCTTAGTTTGATGGTTAACAACCGTGATACAAGAATTATGATTACCTTTGTGGTATTTGTTTATCATTTAGCATTGGCTCCAATTGAGGTTTCCTTTGTAAAGTTAATTGTCGGTACAAGTTTACTTATAGTTGATTGACTTGTCGGGACGTATTTAATTCTTACTGTTGGTTCCCTTGACAAGATGTTTTTGTTCTTATTGTTGATCCTTTGCAGGGATATTATAGTTTCAATATGTTCCCTTCCTGGGATTCATATGTGATTGGTGTTGATTTGTATATTGGGATCGGGTTACACACCGCAACAATATTATATGGGATTGGGTTGCACACCGCAACAAGGAGTAATAAGGGAGGAAATGAGGGGTCGGGTTGCACGCCGCAACAGAGATATATGATTTGGATCGGGTTGCACATCGCAATAGTGTTCTATGATTTCGATAGGGTTTCATGCCGCAACATTAATAATTTGGATTGGGTTGGGCACCGCAACTATAAAAAATAAAAGTAAATATTGATTGATTACTATTTCTTTATTCTTATTAATGCAAATTTAAGATGTTCTATATGCTTTTCTGTTGAGTTACTGTAGGTACTTGATATTCTCCGTAGCATGTTCCCTTTCCCTTCTTTAACTGCTAGTTCCTATTACTATTACTTGTCGTATATACTTTACCTGCACAGGTTTATTTTGTAGTATTGTCTTAGCCTCGTTACTACTTTTCCGAGCTTAGACTCAACACTTACCAGCACATGGTGTCAGTTGTGCTGATACTACACTCTGCGTTATGTGTAGATCTCTGTACTGGAGCTTTTTGGACCTTAGCGAGGTTGTTTCCTTCAGTCTAACATAGACCCGAAGTAGTCCTGCAGACGTCCGCAGGCCTTGGCGTCCCCATATCTTTTTATGTTGTTTTCATTTAGCTCAAAGACATACTTGTATCTTTCTTTTTCAACCAATGTTTGTAGTATTCGTAGATGGTCCATGATATTATGATACTATTTCTGGGTAGTGATGTATTTTGTATTTTTTTCACTATATTTGGTTAAACTATTAGACTTCATCTTTCACATTTCTTTTATTATTATCATTATTCCGATTTGATCTCATGTTGCTTTAAAATTGTTAAAAGATTAAGAAAACGTATAATTAAAATATACAATGCTCGGCTTACCTAGCTTTCACGAGTAGGCTCCATCACGACTTCCGAGAGTGGGAAGTCCCTGTCGTGACAATTAGTATCAAAGCTCTAGGTTGCTTAGGTCTTACAATTCACGGGCAAGCTTGGTAGAGTCTGAGGGATCGATACGGAGACATCTATGCTGATTCCCCCCCAGAGGCTACAGAGATAGGAACAGTTTGACTTCTATTCATCTCTATCGTGCGGTTTGGTTTCTCAATGCTAATTAAATTTCTATTATGTTATTTCATTGATGGCGAGAACACATGCTTCTTTATCCAATGACCAGCAGCCCGAGCCGCCATCAACAGTTTCCACGAGGGACAGAGGACGAGGCTGAGGCTGCGCTAGGGGTCGAGGAAAGGGCAGAGCTCAGCCCAAAGCAGCAGCACCAGCGGCAGAGCCTCAGGTAGAGTTTGATGATGAGGTTCTGGTCCAGACAGTTCTGGTGGGCCAAACTCAAGTCCTAGAGGGGTTCATTGCTACACTAGAACTTCAGGAAGCTGTGGTTCGTCTAGCGGGCCTTAAGAAGAGTATCACCCAGGCAGGCTTACTTTCTGTAGCACCAACCGTCTCTCTGGCTGGGGGAATAGTACAGACTCCTACTAACCACACTCCGGAGTAGATGGCTCCCTCATTTTTTACTCCAGCAGGTTTGCCAGTTGGAGCAGTCCAGCCGGGTGTAATAGCTCAAACGAGTGATGGAGCGGCTATGTCTGCCAATTCTTTGTGAAGATTGGACAGGTACACCAAGCCGTTCAGTACTACTTATGGTGGTACATTTTCAGGGGATCCCCGGGGTTATTTAGATAGTTTTCATGAGGTTCTTTAGAACATGGGGATAATGGAGACCAATGGGGTCGATTTTGCTTCTTTTTGTCTGTCAGTTCCGCCAAGACTTATTGGAGGAATTATTGTTTGGCTAGGAAAGCTGGGTCGCCTACCTTGACTTGGGATCCGTTCTCTCAGCTATTGCCGGAGAAGTTTCTTCGTATCACTCATAGATAGGACTATCTGATGTATTTTGAGTATCTCAGCTTTGGCTCGTGATGCTCTTATTATACTTCTGACTGAGAGAGAGAGAGAGAGGGTGAGGAAGTTACTTGAGATACTTTCTCAGCCGATTCAATTGCAGATGGCTAAGGATACCAGGAGCATTATTTCTTTTCAGGATGCGGCCAATGTGGCCAGAAGAGTTGAGATGGTTCTATCGCATGGGAGTGTTCAAGGGTCTGGCAAGGGGCCCCATCATTCAGGAAGGTTCAATGGTGCCTCATCTGGAGGCAAGAATTCTTTTGGTAGGGGCCATCCCCCCAGACCATTTCATTCAGCACTTCAAACTTCTAATGGTGCTTCTGGTGGCCATGGTTCACATGTGCAGTATTCTGATCAGTAGTCCTACCGTGCACCATCAGCTTCTATCCGAGCACCTCCCTTTCAAAGCTATTCTCATGATCATTCGGCCCACCAGGGTCAACCTCAGTTTCCTCAGCCAAAGAAATCAGGTGGATGCTTTGATTGCGGTGAGTATGGTCATATCCGGAGGGCTTGTTTGAGATTAGTGGGTGTTCAGTCGCACCAGTAGGGTTCTGGTTCCATGGTTCCGGCACAGGTTTTCCACCGCCCACTCAGCCATCTAGGGGTGGGGGTAGAGGTGCTAGAGGTGGAGGTAGAGGTACTAGAGGTGGAGATTAGGCCGCTAGAGGTGGGGTCAGTCAACATGAGGTCGTTCTAGGGACATAGCTTAGAGTGGTGGGACCCAGTCCCGATGTCATACTCTTCTAGCCAGGCTCGAGGTTTAGGCCTCCGATGTAGTTATCAGAGGTATCGTTCTGGTCTATTATAGAGATGCTTCAGCTCTAGTCGATCCAAGGTCTACATACTCCTATGTGTCATCTTATTTTGCCCCATATCTGGTCATACCTAGTGATTCTTTGAGTGCTCCTGTATATGTCTCTACACCAGTGGGTGATTCTATTATAGGGGATCATTTCCATTGTTTATGTATATTAGCGATTGGTGGTCTTGACCCCCGAGTAGATCTGCTACTTTTGTATATGGTAGATTTGATGTCATATTAGGGATGAACAGGTTATCACCTTACCACACTATTTTGGATTGTCATTCCAAGACTATGACCTTAGCTTTGCCGGGTGTACCTCGTTTAGAGAGGAGGGGGACTCCTGCATATTCCACCCGTAGGGTTATCTCACAAATAAAGGCTCGGCGTATGGTTGAGAAGAGATGTTTGTCTTATTTGGCGTATGTTCCTGTTTCTAGTGTTGAGATTCCTTCTATGGATTTTGGGCATTTTGTTCGTGAGTTTCTAGAGGTATTTCCTGCAGACCTGCCGGTATGCTGCCCGACCGGGATATTGACTTTTGAATTGATTTGGCTCCTGGCACTCCGCCCATTTATATTCCGCCATATTGTATGGCTCTTCCAGAGTTGAAGGAATTGAAAGAATAGTTGCAAGACTTGCTTGATAAGGGCTTTATTAGACCTAGTGTCTCGTCATGAGTGCGCCAGTGTTATTTGTTAAGAAGAAAAATAGATCGATGAGGATCTGTATAGATTATTGGTAGTTGAAAAAGGTCAAAATCAAGAATAAGTATCCATTTCCGAGGATTGATGATTTGTTTGATCAGCTATAGGGTGACAAAGTGTTTTTAAAGAGTTATTTGAGATCTGGCTACCATCAGTTGAGGATTAGGGCATCTGATGTCCCTAAAATAACTTTTCTCACTCGGTACGGGCATTAGTAGTTCTTGATGATGTCATCGGGTTGATAACTGCCCCTCCAGCTTTCATGGATTTGATGAATCAATTATTTAAGCTTACTTGGATTCCTTCGTGATAGTCTTTATTGATAATATTTTGACCTATTCCCGCAACCTGGAAGAGCATGAGCAGCATCTGAGAGTAGTTCTTCATACTTTGAGAGATAGTTTTATGCTAAGTTTTCAAAGTGTGAGTTCTGGTTGGGATCATTTCCCCTCTTGGGTAACGTTGTATCAGCATATGGTTTTCAGGGTGATCCACAGAAGAGAGAAACAGTCAAGGACTGGCCTAGACCCGCATCAACTATAGAGATATAGAGTTTCTTGGGTTTGGCAGGCTATTGAGCTATCTTTGTAGAGGGTTATAATTTGTTTCACCCTGATAACCAGGTTGGCCCAGAAGGGTTCCCAGTTTTGTTGGTCGGATAAGTATGAGGTGAGCTTTCATAAGTTCAAGACAGCTTTGACTGAGGCGCTAGTGTTGGCTTTACCCATATGTTCAGGTCCATATACAAGATATTGTGATGTATCACCTATTGGACTTTGTATGGTGTTGATGGTGAATGGAAAGGTTATTGCATATGGTTTGCGACAATTGAAGATCCACGAGAAGAATTATCCAGTTCATGATTTGGATTTAGCATCCATTGTTCACGCGCCGAAGATTTAGAGGCATTATTATATGGCGTGTCATGATAGGTATTTAAGGATCACAAGAGTCTACAATATTTATTAAAGTAGAAAGAGCTCAATTTGAGGTAGATGAGGCGGTTTGAGTTGTTGAAAGACTATGATATCACCATCTTATATCATCTGGGAAAGGCTAATACAGTGGATGATGTATTGAGTAGGAAGTTAGCTGGTATGGGCAGCCTTGCGTATTTCCAGTTAGTGCGAGATCGCTTGCTTTGGATATTCAGGCTTTGGCCAATCAGTTCGTGAGGCTGGATGTTTCTGAGCCCAGCCGTGTGCTAGCTTGCACAGTCGCTCGTTCTTTATTATTTGAGTGTTTTCGAGATCGGTAGAATGATGATTCTCATTTTCTTTTCCTTAGAGACACGGTACGACATGGAGGTTCCAAGCAAGTAATAGTTAGAGATGATGGAGTTTTGAGGATGCAAGGTCGTATCTGTGTGCATAATATGAATGGGCTTTGTGAGTTGATTCTAGAGGAGGCCCATTGTTCTCGGTATTCTATCCATCCAAGCGCCGCTAAAATGTATCAGGATTTGTAGAAACATTATTCGTGAAGAAGGACATTGTTGCCTATGTAGTTCGGTGATAAATTTTCAGTAGGTAAAGTAAGAGCATTAGAAACCTGGTGGTTTGTTTTAGAAGATTGAGATTCCTGAGTGAAAGTGGGAGCGAATCACTATGGACTTCGTTGTCGGACTCCCACGAACTCAGAGGAAGTTTGATAGAGTATGAGTTATTGTTAATAGGATGACCAAGTCAACGCATTTCATTCATGTGGCAGTTTCCTATTCCTCGGAGTGGCTATATCCAGGAGATTGTTCGTCTTCATGGTGCGCCCATGTCTATCATTTCTGACCTGGGTACGCAATTTACCTCGCATTTTTGGAGAGCAGTTCAGCTTGATTTGGGCACACGGCTCGAGTTGAGCACAACATTCTATCCCAAGACCGACGGACAACCTGAGTGTACTATTCAAATTTTTGAGGATATGCTCCGGGCTTGTGATATAGACTTTGGAGGTTCTTGTGATAAGTTATTGCCATTAGCAGAATATTGCCTACAACAACACCTACCAGTCGAGCATTCGGATGGCTCCTTTTGAGGCATTATATGATAGGCGATATCGGTCGCTAGTTAGATGGTTTGAACCGAGAAAGGCTCGGTTGTTGGGTACATAGTTAGTTCAGGAGACCTTGGATAAGGTAAAGATTATTCAGGACATGCTTCGTACATCTCAGTCCAGGCAGAAGAGCTATGCTGACCACAAGGTTCGTGATATGGTGTTTATGGTCAGAGCATGGGTGTTGCTTTGGGTGTCGCCCATGAAGGGCGTTATTAGATTTGGAAATAAGGGCAAGCTAAGCACTAGTTTCATTGGTCCTTTTGAGATTCTTGATTGAGTGGGAGAGGTGGCTTCCAGACTTACGTTGCCGCCAAGTTTATCAGTTGTGCCCCCCCCCCCTATTTCATGTGTCCATACTTAGGATGTATCACAATGATCTATCCCACGTGTTTGACTTCAGCACTATCCACTTGGACAAGGATCTAACCTATGAGGAGGAGCTGCCCTTCTATTGAGAACGAAGAGTTACCCTTCTATTCATGTTCAATGGAGAGGTCATCCTGCTGAGGCCTCTACCTGGGAGTTCGAGTCCCATATGAGGAGACGATATCACCATCATTTCGCTAACTCGGGTACTTTTTTTCTTTGTCCATTCGAGGACGAAAAATTATTTCGAGGTGGAGGATGTGATGACCCAAAAGATCATAACTTGATTTACCAGTAAATTCTGTGTTCTGAGGCCTTAAAAGCGTCTTTTTATCTCATCTCGATTTCCATGTGTAATGGCATATATTCGGAATGCTATATGTGGAAATTTGATAAAAATGCCAATTTGGCCTTTAAAAATAAAATTTAAGTTGACTTCGGTAAACTTTTTGTGTATACGGATCTAGACCCAACACAAAGATCTTCTAAATCTTGAGATAGAAATTCCTATACATTCTCTTCGTGATTTGATGGTACCAGAGGGTCCGCAGAAAAATATGAGACTTGGGCATATGCTCGTAATTGAATTCTTAGGTCCCAAGCATGAGAAATGAATTTTTGAAGAAAGATTTTTCACTGAAATTATAAGAGTTCTTAGATAAATGTGTTTGAATTTGATGATATCGGGCACGTATTTGGGTTGCGAATCCTGATACATGTCTTATATGGTATTTAATTTGAGCCTATAAAACTTGGAAAGAAACGGACTTGATATGACGTGAATCGGACCATCGGTCATTAGAAGTTGAACTTAAGAGTTCTTGAGATTTTTCTTTGATTTTGATGCTAAATTTGTTGATAAGATGTTAATTTGGCGATTTGATCGCACGAGTAAGTTCATATGATATTTTTGAGTTGGTATGCATGTTTGGTTTGGAGCCCCGAGGGCTCAGGTGAGTTTCGGATAGGTTTCGAGGTGTTTTTACATTTATAAAAGTGTCAGGTTTTGCAGTTTAGGTGCACAGTGATTTAGTTCTTCGCGTTCGCATGGCTTAACTCACGAAAGCGTAAGGCAAATTTCCTCAGGTGTCAGTTTTTCCTTCGCGAACGGGGAGCTCAGGACGCAAACACGAAGCTTTGTAGGGGGTTACCCTTCGTGAACGCATTTAGGCTCATGCGAACGCATAGGGTTAGTGGGAATGGGCGAAGGGATTAAATTTTCTCTACGCGAACGCAGCCCTTTGACCTTGAACGCTAAGGCCTAAAGAGCTACCGCTCCACGAGCACTGGCCACACAATGCAAACACGAAGGCCATTTGTACCTGACTCATCGCGAACGCAGCAGGCTCGTTGCGAACGCGATGAAGGCCTGCCCAGTCTTTTAAAACATAACTAAAAATGGGAAGAACTCATTTTTATCAAATTTTCAAACTACCAAGGCCTAGAGGCGATTTTCTTCACACAAATTCATCCCCATAGTATTGGTAATCAATTATAAACTGTACTATTTCAAATACCCAATATGTTTTGTCACTTTTTAATCAAAAATCAAGAATTTTCATAGTAGAAGTTGGTAATTTGGGTAGAGTTAGGGATTTCTGTATAATTGAAATTTGGATCTTGTTTTGGGTCGGATTTCAAAACTTAGTGCATACTTGGGCTCATGGGTGAATGGGTGATTTGATTTTGGTCTGAACCTCGAGTTTTGACCAAGCGGGCCCGAGGTCAATTTTTAACTTTTTGAGGAATTTGATAGAAAGCCCATCATTAAGCATTGGGTATGAATTATTTGACATTTTATTGATGTTGTTTAATTAATTTGGGTTAGATACAAATAATGTGGAGGCAAGTTCTAAATGAAAATCGGTGTTTGAGCCTTGAGTTGGCCTTGGAAGTTTGGCGTAAGTGTTTTGCATAACCTAAGCTTGAGGGAATAGGTGTTGTGTCATATTTGCTATGTGTTGGTGTCGAGTACGAGGTATAGGTGATGTGACGAGTATCTATACGTTGGTGTCAAGCATGCCCGTGACTCTTATATTCAGATTTGTTGTGATTTTACTATATATTGATCATGCTTAGCTTGATGGTTAGCAATCGTGATACAAGAATTATGATTATCTTCGTGGTATTTGTTTATCGTTGAGCATTGGCTCCAGTTGAGGTTTTCTTTGTGAAGTTAATTGTTGGTACAAGTTTAGTTATAGTTGATACTCTGGCGGGGATGTATTTAATTCATACATTTAGTTCCCTTTGCCGGGATGTGTTTATTCTTGTTATTGATTCCCTTGTCGGGATATTGGTGTTTCCTTACGACTCCCTTGCCGGGATTCTTTGATGATTGTTGATTTGTGTATTGAGATCGGGTTGCACGCCGTGATAATATTATATGGTATCGGGTTGCATGCCTCAATAAGGAGTAAAATAGGAGGACAGAAGGGGTCGATTTGCAGGTCGCAACAAAGATATATGGTTTGGATCAGGTTGCACGCCGCAACAGTATTCTATGATTTGGATCCGGGTGCACGCCACAACAATATTAATTTGGAGTGGGTTGCTCCATGCAATAATAAAGAATAAAAGTTGATATTGATTTGTTACTGTTTCCTTGTTCTTACTGATGCGAATTTTAAGATGTTCTACATGTTTTTCTTGTGAGTTACAATTAGTACTTGATACTCCCCGCAGCATGTTCCCCTTCCCGTCTTTAATTACTAGTTCCCGTTATTATTACTTGTTGTATATGCTTTAACTGCACAGGTTTATTTGGTAGTCTTGTCCTAGCCTTGTCACTACTTCGCCGAGGTTAGGCTCGACACATACCAGCACATGGGGTCGGTTGTGCTGATACTACACTCTGCACTGTGTGCAAATCTCGGTACTGGAGCTTTTGGACCTTAGCGAGGTTGCTGCGTTCAGTCCAACGGAGACCCAAGGTAGTCATGCAGACGTCCGTAGGCCTTGGCGTCCTCTTCTATCTTAATATGTTGTTTTCATTTACTTCAGAGATAGGCTCGTATCTTTCTTTTCAGACCACTGTTCGTAGTATTAGTAGATGGTCCGTTATAGTGTGACACCAGTTCTGGGCAGAGATGTACATTGTATTTTTCTCATTAGTAATTGGTTAATTTGTCAGACTTCATCTTTTTCAATTCTTTTATTATTATCAATATTCCGCTGTTGATCACATGTTTCTTTAAAAATTTTAAAAGGTTAAGCAAAAGGATAATAAAAATCTATAGCGCTCCGCTTGCCTAGCTTTCATGAGTAGGCGCCATCACTACTCCCGAGGGTGGAAAGTCCGGTCCGTGACAACTAAAAATAGTTATTTCACAAATTGAGAGAATTATTGCTATTTTTCTATAGGGGTAGGATGCGAATAATAACAAAAGCCACTAGAAATCCTGGAGAACCTATGCTTTCGAGTATTTGAAGGGGGATCTGGATTGAGATCCTTACAGGATATTAGTAAGGTTTTTGCTGTCATGTTTTGGTGAAAATTTAAGTCTCAAAAGACTTTGTTTAATCAATTCTTGGAGGAGAAGTATTGCAAAATGTTTTTTCCGGTGGCTAAGAAGTGGACGTATTGGCAATCACATACCTGGAAGAAGGCTCATGGATATCAAAGAGGTTGAACCACTCATTTTTTGTAAACTTGGAAGTGGAGAGGTGTCCTTTTGGTGGGACAACTGGCCTGGCCTTGGCCCTTTATCTAATTTGGTTCCCGCCATAAGAAGATCCAAAAATATCAAAGGGAAACAGTTCTTCAATGAAAGAACCTGATTGACAGAGAAACTGTTGGACAATCTCTCAGTTAATATGGTCAATAATGTTTAGAAAGTTGAGATCAATGAAGATATAATGGATTGTCCTATTTAAATTTTATATATATATATATATATATATATATATATATATATATATATATAATGTTTCTAAAATTTTATGGTACATATTAGTCATTTATATCTTTAGTAAAGTTCTTCTCTATTTAACAATCGATATTTAATTGAGTACTTAAATTATTCATCTCTATTTGATTCAATTATCATCAATATATCTTGGTAATATTAGATTTCTCAAAAGCAATTGATTTTGATAGTATTATGTTAAAAATATAGTCACCGGAATATGCGTTTTATAGTGAATGTCTCATATTTAAGAAAAAATAGAAAAATTGACAAATATCAAATCGATAAAAGGTCAACATAATTGGTTTGGTTTGGTTACAATATTCGAAAAAAGCCGACTTACTTGGTTTGATTTCTTTTTAAAGAAAAATCGATCCAAACCGAACAATGAACACCCCTAGTTGTAGCGGATCAGTTAGCCAATATGGGAGAAGAATCAAAGACTTGAACATTTTCTGTAGTTTTTTTTTCTTAGTCTTAATAGCAATGAACTTTTCTCTGGGATAAATATTTGAAGGAAAAAAGGAATAGTGTTAGTTGACAACCTGAAAATACCTAAAACCAACTTGGTCTACACTTCTCTGGACAGGTAAGGCTACCTTATCCAGGAGGGCTCTTGTAGCTTAGCATAAGGTCTGTCAGCCTATTTCAGCTGGGGGTCTCAACATTATGAAGTTAGATATTTGGAACAAAGCAGCTGTAACAAAATTATTATGGGATTTGGCAAATAAAAAGGATTGTCTATGGGTAAGGTGGGTTCATTCTTACTATATAAAGAATAGATGCATTCAATCAGTCAGTATGCCATCCAATTCATCTTGGGTGGTTAAGAAGATAATTGGTTGCAGGAATTTGGTGATGGAAAATAGTCGGATGCAAGGTAATTTGTTCAGCAGATTGCAGAGTATATGCAGAAATGGTAGATATCAAATTCACAACATGTATTTTTCCCTGCTGCCTGTACTTCCTAAGGTTTCTTGGAGGAACATTATGCTGAGTTCAAATGCTCTCCCAAGACATAGGTTCACTGTTTGGTTGGCTGCTCAAAACAGACTTCCTACTATTGAAAGATTGCAGCATATTGGCATCCACATTCCTCCTTTATGTGTTTTCTGTAAACTGCAGGATGAAGAATTCAAACATCTATATTTTGAATGTGATGTCACTAGTCGAGTATGGAGTATATGTGTTTGGTTGGGTCATACAAGAAGTACTAACTGCTGGGAAGATGAACTAAACTGGATATGTAGTAAGGTGAAGAGCAAAAACTGGATGAAGGCAATCACTGCAACAGCTTTCATTACCACTGTTGCATTGATATGGAGATATAGAAACCTGCTCAGATTTGAAGATAAAAGATTTGATGAGGGGCAATGCTACAAGGAAGTTGCTTTACTAATTCATGCTAGAAGTAGGAAATATTAAAGGTGGCAAGATGGGCTAAAGTTGCTAAATTGCTATCCTTAGTTTTGTTTCAATTGGTTGTTAGATAGTTTAGACATATGAGTAGTAGTTGTCCATACTACTACCATAGAGACATATTTGTACATATCTTACTTATGTTAATACAAGAGACAGTTGTGCTTAAAAAAAAATGTTTGATGCTCAAGATAAAGCATTGACTGCCAAATTCAAAATGGACCTAAATGCATATTGTATGTGCCAAAATACGCTCTAGAATATTTGAAGTAAGATAATACGAAGGAAAGAGTTGTAGTGCCACGCTAGTCGAGGTGAATCAAGAAGTAGTAAAGTTAATAGTCGAAGAGTCGTGATAGGTCGTGGTCGAGGTGTCAATTATGATTGAGGTCGAGCATCGTCAATGACGCTGTAACATCTAGTTTTCAAAATAGGTTACGGAAGAGAATATTCTATGGATTTTTTCTGTACCTATACTATTAGGGATTATTAGGCTTATGCCTTTTAAAAAAGAGAAAATAGGAGAGAGAAGAAAGACACGTGATATTAAATTGTAAGTACAACACTTTCAAAAAGGTTCATTCTTCACTCAATACAAGACTTCACTTTTTCATTAATATTCTCGTCAAATCCGAGGAATCCTCCAACGTTTGAGGATCTGTTGTTCAATTATTGCTAGGTGGAAGGCTCTTTTGTTTCACCTCTTGCTGATTAAACTATTCCTGCTAAGTATATGAGTATCATTGTATTGTCATCTATTGTATATCGCACATACTACTGGTGTTCTTGGTAGTAAAAATCACTAATTACAGAGAATCATTATTGTCCTCATAAACGCCATTCAACCATCTTTTCTAATTTATAAAATATGAAGATATTTTCTTAACTAAGATTATCTAAATTTAACTGAAATTAATTATTTGAATTAAGATTTTTTTTTGGGTCAAACAATTTGGCACCATCTGTGGGTATATCTCAGTTAACCTTTAGTTTCTTCTAGGTCTACAACCAACATGGGTCACTGATGTAAAAAAAAGGGAAGAAGCAAAAACAAGATCTATTTTCTTTGGGTGCTCAAATCCTAACATGGAAGGTAATTGAGAAGAAAGTAAGAGAGTAATAAGTTACCCAACTAACCTCACAAATATCATCAATGAAAGTTGTGAAACGGCAGACGAAGATGCAATGCCCAATGCCTGCCCTAGGCGAGATGGGTCGCTACCTCCTCACTGCAGCATCACAAAATGTCAGGGTAAGGAAGCCTCCATATAAATGGGGGAGGAGATGCCCCCACCTATAAAAAGTCCCTCGAAGCATGGCTAACTAACAAGCTAACCAGCGTCCTCAACAAGCTCACCCGAGACATGACTAGAGAAAACACAAGAACATGCACTATGCAACTAGCAGACGAGCAGTCCAACCAACCCTCTCCTCATACAATTACAGTTATTTCTCACAATGTCATTGATAATGCAGGTGAAAACTCCCTCACTACCATTTTTGAAATGATGGAGGAATAGAGAATAAGGCACTCCGAGATCAAACGAAAAGAACCCCTGGAAAGGGTCGATAAAATACCGAGCGTCCCCAAGCTATTGCCAAAAAGAGATTTCGGACGATTTTTTGAATAGCCATACAATGATGATAATCCCCACATGCCATACCAAAAGCCATTAAAATGCCACCCTACCTCAGGATATATGACGGCGCATTCGACCCCAAATATCATTTGACTCATTACGTCACCACCATAAAAAGAAACGACCTCTCCAAGGAATACGTGTCTTCAATTTTGATGAAAAAATTTGGTGAAACCCTCATTGGTGGAGCATTAACATGGTATTCGCAACTACCAGCACACGCCATTTAAATAATTGAAGAAATGGCCGACAAGTTCATGACGGCCCACGTCGGAGCCGAAAAAGCATATGCCAGAGTGAACGACATATTTTCCATCAAACAATCTTTGGGAGAAGATTGAGGGATGTACTTGCTAGGTTCAATCGAGTACGGATGACTTTGCCAAACGTGTTGAAAGAGATGGCAGTCACAGCCTTTTTGAACGGGTTAAGTAGAGATAATTTAAGAGCAACAAGTAAGTTGTTAAGCCGGTTGATGAAGTATTCCCCAACCAATAGGCATGAGATCCATAATGCTTATTGTGCCGAAGTCCGTGCAGAGAGGACAACCTCATTGGGACGATACATCGGCTAACCTAGTATAAGTGGAGTCAAGAAAGGACGAAAGAAACAACACCATAAGGGATCACTTGATCCCACGACCTAAGAGGGAGCGGCACCAACCATACATCAGGATATTCACTGTCCCCTCTCATTGATATGAAGAAGGCCTATCAAGACCCAGGATGATAAATCATCGGAATGATTGAGGTATGGCCCCCATAATTTTTGCTCACATTTTTTGTGTGTCACCCACAAATATAGTCTATGCCCTGGAGAATCTCGGACCAAAAGTGAAGTGGCCGCCGAAGATGAGATCAGACCCTAATACCAGAAAGTGTGATGCCCTTTATGAGTTCCACCAAGAACGAGGAAACAAAATAGAAGACAACATCACCCTAAGGCAGAAGGTCATGAATATGTTACATCAAGGATATCTTAAAGAGCTGCTAAGAGCAAAGGAAAAACTAATTTCGTCAGACAGTGCAAACATCATAGGCCACCTAAACCACCTTCACCAGCCCATACCTTCAACATGATCATCGGAGATGATGCCTCTATTAACAGCGTGAAGTTCACCACCACGCACAAGCTCAAGAGATTTATCACCCGCGAGCGATACGACGAACACGAAGAAAGTATCATTTCAACAAGTCAGATTCCGACGGTTTGGTCTTTCCTCTACATGACGCTCTCATTATTACTCTGCAAATTTTAGATACTGATGCTAAATGTATTATGATTGATGACAAAAGTAGCGCGTGCATCACCTATCCCTTAGTACATACCCATATAAAACTCGAGGATAAGATAGTGACACGTAGTATCACACTAACTGGTTCTAATAATGCAATTGAACATACATCTAGGGAAATTACTCTCCCGCATGCAACATAACTCGAGAAACAACATCCCACATCATAAACCAAGAAACCATGTACAACGCCATAGTAAGACCACCTTGGATACACCACATGAAGGTCGTCCCATCCAGCCTATACCAAGTAATGAAATTTTCGACCCCATAGGGGATATTCAGCATACAATGAAAGCAATGTACGTCCCGAGAATGCTGCCCCAAGGTCCGAGAAGGTATCGAAGATCCCAACATAGTCGAAGCCGTAGTGTCAACCATAGAAAACCTCGACGCCATTCAATTAGACTTAACAACCACAACAAAAAGACCTATATCGGTTGCAAACTCTAGGAACCAGGTAAATTCAGTCAATTATTACAAATTAACACGTATTTATTTACTTTCAGCCATGTAGATATGCCGGATCCCAAAGGAGATCTCCACGTACAAATTAAATGTCGACTCCTACCACACTCCGGTGAAACATGTCAGGCATATATTCAACTCCGCAATAATTGATGCAGTGCGCGAGCAGGTGGAAAAACTATTAGAAAATCATACCACCCTGTAGGCAATGGAAAATCATAATCCTCCAACATGTTGATACTGAACATCATGAAGAAAAACCTCGTAGATGCCAAAGGATTGTGGCAAAAAATATTACTAGAAGTACTGTGGACTTATTGAACAACTTTGAAAATGATCACATGAGAGATACCCTACTCTTTGCTCAGTGGGATCGATGCAGTCAACCCGGCCGAGGTCGAAGAACCCAGCAAAAGGTACTCCACGAGAACGGTACGAGCAATGATGAAGGCAAGAGCTCGATAAAGTCGAAGAACGAAAAGAGATGGCCTATATAAGAATGATCTCCCTAAAATAACAAGTAAGACAATATTATAACAACAAAGCAAAGGTCAGGCCACTCAAAGTTGGGGACTATGTGCTTAAAGCTATAATTCAAGCAATCAAAGACCCATAGTAAGGCAAGCTAGGTACAAATTGGGATGGTTCGTACAAAATCACAGCAAAAGCAAATAAAGGATCATTCCAATTAGTAAAAATGGAAGGGAAATTTCTACCAAACAACTGGAATATCAGCCACCTCAAATACTTCAGCTTTTTAAAGATAAAGCATCTCTCAAGTCGTACTCTTTTTTCCCTCACTTGAGTTTTGTCTTAGTTGGGTTTTCTCAAGGAGATTTTTAACTATGCGATGAAGGGAACACTTTAAGTTAAAGCATGCGAGGACGATTCCATGACTACTAATTCATTTCTCGACCTTTCAATTACTCTCCAGGTTGACCAATGAAGGGACTAGATAGACTGGGACTAGGACTGGGACTGGAACGTCAGCCAACGCTCTAAAAACTTGTAAGTCTCACAAGTATGTAACTAAAGCAACTACACTGAGACAATAAACTTATACGATCACCAACACTTCTTTCAGAGATTCAAATTATATTCGACCTTATTCAAACTAACACCTACTGGACCTCGACCATAATTAAATTTAGGTTATGTTCAACCTTCTTTGAACTAAAACCTACTGGCCCTTGGCCATAATTAAACTAAGGTTATGGTTAACCTTACTCGTAGTAAAACCTACTGGCCTTCGATCATAGTTAAATTCAAGTTATGTTCGACCTTGGTTGAACTAACACCTACTAACCCTCGGCCATAATTAAACTCAGGTTATGTTTGACCTTGTTCGAACTAACACCTACTAGCCCTCTGCCATAATTAAATACAGGCTATTATCATTCTAGTTCAAACTAGAATATACCGGCCCTCGGCCATAATTTTGACAAAAGATCATATTCGACATTGCTTAATGATGTTCCAATCGTCAATACCACACAAGAGGGGGGGTGATTTGTGTGGTACACAATTTACGATCTAGAAGAACCTGGTTCTTCTAGGTATTCTATCTATTATTGTTTGCAGAATTAAAATACAGAAATAAAGAAAATAGAGATTTTTACGTGGAAAACACATGGCTCAAAAGGTAAAAAACCACGACCTACTACTCAGTAGGATTTTTCCAAACATCCACTAAACTAAATAAGCCACAAGCACCATATAAAAACTCTTGTAAACCTAAGGATTAACTCTAATCTCGTTATGGCACACAGCCTCAACTATTGCGACACTTTCAAGTTAACTCTAACTTGAATACTCACAGTACCTAATACAATTGCTTCTATGAAAGCTGGAAAGGTACAAATTTTAAATCACCTACTACTTTGAACTAGAATAAGAATAAACATAATGGAACTGGTTCTTCTATCTTCTTCATGTAGCTGCATGCGTTCATACTTGATCTCACATAAATTGCTTGCAAAATAGCCTTGCTCTTTTGCTCTCAATTTTGCTTAACCTTAGCATATGTGCATTCTTGTAAGAGAGAACAACTCAATTATTTATTAGATTAATAATTAGAGTTGGATTGTGATTGAATTTCTGATCCTCCACTAGACCAATCCAAACTCCAACCCTTTTCTGGATGTGTTCTCTTCTCATAAGCAGACATCTTCTTCTTATACCATATGCAATCTTTTCGATCAGTTCAGAAGATATTGATGCGTGATCCCTAAGGACTTATCTTCTTCATGTGCATCTCATGTGCATGGGCCATAATAACTGTGTCTCCTGAGATGGACCTGGTCCTTCACTGAGTTCATTTGTCATTCTTCAAAACTTCAACTGATCTTCGGCTAACAATTCCCTCTTTTTGATAATGACAAACTCTGAGCTTTTACTTTTCAGAGACCTGTCAGGTAAAATATCATCACTTGAAAATTTTAACTTATCATTAAGGGCCAGATTTGATTAGGTCATAAACATCACTGGTCAGAATATAGACACAATTTATTTTTAAGCACAATATCTTCCCCCTTTTGGCATCACCGAAAAGTTGCATAAACATGTGAATTCCATAATATTAATCATTA
The DNA here is from genome assembly GCA_034376525.1 of Nicotiana benthamiana. Lineage (NCBI taxonomy): Eukaryota > Viridiplantae > Streptophyta > Magnoliopsida > Solanales > Solanaceae > Nicotiana > Nicotiana benthamiana. The sequence goes on from CM067329.1 coordinate 78,913,530, forward strand.
CTCATGGTCGCTGGGGCAACTACAAGTGAAATCATGCTTTAGTTAATCATAAATTAACTTGACAAAAATAACTATTAAGAGTAGAATCATCATTAAACAAGAGAAATGCAAATTGTCATTGATAAGGCAGTGCTTTTACATGGAAGTCCACAAAATGAAAGAACAAAAACAACCAACCATGAGCAAAAACAAGAAAAATCCCTAATCTGGATCATTGGGGGGTAACTGAACTGGTTCAGAACTAGGACAAAGAGGGCTAAGGCTTTGAAGAACTAAAGGGTTTGGATTGGAGTAGGTTGAGAATTGTTTCTAGCATCCCCTGATTCTTTTAATTTTCTTTTGCTATTTCTGCTTTTATCCCATTCCTTTCTACATTCAACTCAGCCACGCGAGCCTGAAGCCTAGAAATCTCAGCATCTTTGGTCCCACATTTTTGAACAAAAGCCCTAACCTTGCTATTTACTGGAGTGAATCACTGATGAACCAGGTTCAACAGGGGCTACATTCAGCAGATAGTCACAGGCCTGGAGAGTCTTGATTCCAAAATGCTCCTTATAGGAGGCCATTTTCCATTTCCTCAAAGGAACGTTCAGCCATCCATTATTGTTGTCAGAATAAATCCATAATGAGTAGCATGAGCCTTTGAACCATTGTTGACTCTGTCTATCAGTATGACTATGAAAGCAGGCCAGTTAATATGCTTATACCTCACAAGATACTCCATGAGAACCATGTCCATGTAATTTGCAGTGTGCCTCCTCTCCTGTCTTGGAAGCAGGCACTTATTCACAAACTCAAAGATCTGTCACGCCCCAAATTCGAGGAATATACCGGCACCCAACCAGGTATCCCCAGTCGGTTGGACCTGGGTGCCTTCCCTGACCCACGTGTTACCCAACATTTTCATTACCTACTAACCGAATGAAAGAAATTGTTTATAATTGAAACATCTTTTTTTTACAAACCATACATACATAGATCATATTAGTGTGGTATACAATTTACAATACCCAAAATACAAGGTACATAATACATGGTTCATGACCCACACTTCATGTCTACGGAGCCTCTAAGGATACAAGATGACAATACTATACTTGCTGGTAATAAGGCCCTGACTATACCTTTTTATATGAACCAAAATAAGACTCTAAAATACAAGAACAAGGGTGGCATGAGCCACGCAGGGTCCCAAAAGGAAAGGTGCTCACAAATAAAGCTGATGCGGAATGAGGAAGAGTTACGGATGGTGGACTAGAGTACCTAATGAAGATCCACCTACAACCATAACACGAATGTAGCTCCCCCAGCAAAAAGGACGTCAGCATATTTGTATTGTATTGGTATGTATGAAAAAAACTTGTCCTAAGTAAACTCAAGCCATATGCAAGTAGAACAAGAACACAACAATTGAAGCAACAACCAAACACACATAGAGGTACAATTAGTCAAACAAAAGGGAAACCAATTCCCCACAAGTTACAAACTCTCCTATTGTCTCCTTTCACAATTCCACATCATTGGTTTCATAATTTTTGTTCAAGTATATATATATATATATCAATTGTGATTTCAATCACTTTTCCACCCTTATTACCTCGACCAGCCTTATCACACCAACCCACACCTTATTACACCGTGTTGCGGCGCGCAACCCGACCCCGCCGTACAGTTTCGGTTCACAACAAACACAACCAAATAGCAATTCATAAAGATAAACAACAAGTACACCTCAAGACATCACCACAACAATGTTACAAGTGTTTCTGTAGCTATTAGCACCAATTCCATTACTTTCAACAGTTCATACTCAAATCAAGTTACCACAATTGCCCACAACATTTCAGGTACATTGTTATGACAATTAATCTCGTTTCACCATTTACGAAGTCCTTCAATCACTTGTTATTCAACTATTACCACAAGGTGCATTCACAATCAAACCAGTCACAAGAAGCTCAAAGATAATCCATATAGATATCAGGTACCAAAATATTCACATACCAAGCAAGGCGATTTCACAAGAATCAAGGTTAGCCATACATACCTGGAGTCGAATTCCCTTTTTAAGCTCCTATTCTCAGTCACCAAGCTATCTAGCACAGTTCTCTACTTCTATCCAATTTCCCTTAACTAGATTCTAGGTTTTGAGCGACATGCATCAGGGTATTCAGTTGTTAGTTCAAAATCAAAGCATAAGACTCCCTTTCCTTAGCTTAAATCAGAAAAATTGGGGAAAAGGGTTAGCGATTTACCTGTAAGAGCGGAGATAAAGACAATAACTCAAAATTTTCCAGGGCCGGATAGTCTTGGAGGATCAATTTTATGAAAATTCCTTTCTCTCTCAAGAATTCTCCCTTCTCTCTTTCTTGTTTTGTTTAGAAAATGTGTACAAATGAGGGGTTGGGGTGTTTTATTAGAAAAAGGGTCAGGTTTAAAATTTTTTAGAAAACTAATGTTCGCGATGGATCTGCAGTCAACTATGTAATCGCATAGTTGACATACAGTCCGCAGATTGGACCGCATAATGGTCCCAAATTGCAGGCCTCTCTGCTTGGGGATGCAATCCGCATACACGTTCTGCAGTCGCATAGTGCACCGAAGAATTGACCTCCACAAATCCTCAAGAAATTTATGCGATGACTATACGGTCTGCATATTGGTTATGCATTCGCATAATAGACAGCATTTTCAACATCCAATTTGGCTACTCTCTGATTCACTCTAAGGTCGATATGCGGTCTGCATACCTGTTCTGCGACCGCATTCCTGACCGCAGAAATGACATTTTTCAGAAATATTTGACTCTAGATTTTTAGTATAAAATCAGTAGAAAAGGGTTTCAACTTATAGATGGACCTATCTATATGAGATACTAGGACTTGAGCACTCATTTTTACGGGGTCTTACAAGATCACTTTATGCTCCAGCTTTATTTCACTCTTTTGAACAAATCTTTCGTCAGGCAGCTCTTCAGCATCCTTTGTATCACAGAAGTTCCTAGTGGTTTAGAGTGCTCTGGGAGATCATCTAGACAAGGAAACCTTTGCCTGGTGGGAACATCAAAGCCCTCACTTAGAATGTCTAGAATCATGCCCAATTCAGGTGCATCAAACTTCACCTTCACACCTTTCACCACACTGGTCACTAGCCCATTTTTTCACGGAGCCATTTGCCATGAATTCAACCCGGTCTCTTCTGGATAGTCTTCCATCCATCTGAAGGACCATGTCCTTCTAACCCTATGCAGCTAAAACATCCAACAACCTAAGCATGCCTGGCTCACCCAGGTCTTTCAGCAACCTCTCCTTCAATATCTTCCTCCTGCTAAAAATAACAAAATGATCTTGCTCTTGTTCAGACTTTTCCTCTTCTTCTTCTCCACTCCACTCTTCATCTTCTTCTTCAGTAATTTTCACTAGTTTTCCCTTCACTGCAGACCGAGTTCTTCTAGCTAAAGAAGGTTCAACAGGTACAGATTTTGAAGACTTCTTTGTAGGAGTCTTAGTTCTTTTTGGTTTGATAGTGGGAACCACCATATTTGTACCTTTCTCTTGATGGATCAGTTCCATCTCCTCCTACTCTTCTTCAGCAGCCTCAGAACTTTCCACTACTTTTTCTTTTCCTTTTTCCTTCTTCTTTTTCTTGCTCTTCTCTAATGCTTCATATAGTTCTGCCTTACGTTGCCTTAATTTGCTCCTTGTGGCTCTTCCCCTCGGTAAAGAAGTAGCAGCAGTCTTGGGAAATGTTACTTTGCTTTTCTTTGATGGTTTAGAAGAAACTGGGGTCTTTTGTGAAGACGCCTTGCACTTATTTGGGTCATAACTTGTCCCCCACTTTCTTTAGAATATGTGTTAAAGTCTCCTCCATAGAAGAAATGTGTTTTTCTCGTTGCTTGCTCATTTGAACAAGTCCCTCAGCAGCCCCTCCTTATCCGCTTCCCCCTGAATTTAAGCCACCTTCTTCTCCAACACCACATATAGCAAGAACCTCCCCTTTCTTTTTCTTTCTCCTCCTACTAAACTCAGCCCCTTCAACATTTTTCACAGAACCCACCAACACAATCCTACTATCTTCCTTCTCTGCTACATTAGAAAATACAAAATAAGTATTTACCTCACCTGGATTTTCTTGACTCTTGTCATTGTCAGAAGACCAAGGTTTTTCTCATTCACTAGCAGAGATGAACTTTTCAGACTTAGAGCTTGAGTCAAATTCTTCAGCTGCAACCTCTTTCCTTTGATTGGCCTTTAATTTCTTCTGAGAGAGCCGGATGCTACAGTTTTTCTGGGTAACGTCTTTTGCTGGCAAAATCTTGGTTTTTAGGTTTCAACTGGAGGTACTGATAATGAGGTATTAGGGGAAACAGGTGGGGGAGTTTCAGGATTGTCTTGAAGATTAGTCACGGCAGAGTATTTTTGGAAATCTTTTGGGAATTTTTGGAGAAGAAAAGGGAATTATCAGAAGTATTGGAGAAGTGAATGACGGTTATGAGTGATGAGAGAAGGTGTGGAGTGTATTTAAAGAGGGATCATGATTAAGCCTGTAACGACAAATTTTTCAATAGTCAATTAGGAGTCTAATAAAATTATAATTCCGGTCTCTTTAGAGATTAATGAGTGACGCTAGGTTTTAGGAAAAAATCCCATTAGACTCCTAAGATAATGAAACTGGTTCAATGCTCAACGGATAAAATTTCTGAAAGTTTGGTGTAGTTAGGACTTCTTCTCATGATCGGTAATTTTATCTTTCTAATTGTGCAAAGTATACAAAAATATCTAAACTTTCTCATCAGCATATACTGATGAACCAGATTCTTCAAGTAAAACTTCTCTTGGTCATGCCTCAAATGTCAGAATAGAAGACATTTGTAAGAGATTAAAGATTCATATAAACACATGTGACAGGAGTATACGAATTAAAGCATGAGACTGAGTAAGAATTAGTCTAGATATTTACATTGAATCAAGAAATACTAACCAAATAATTCATTTTTTTTCATTTTGCATTCCGAACTGGACCTTTTTAGGTGATCGTAATCATCCCTAATTCCAACCCGTTCCTTTCTAAGTTTTCTATGCTCAGTACTTTAGTGAAGATGTTAGCTATTTGTTTATCAGTATCGCAAAATTCAAAGGAGATTAACCATTTCTCATAGTTATCTCTTAAGAAGTGGCGTCTAATATCTATGTGCTTGGTTCTTTTATGATGAGCAGGGTTCTTTGTAATACTTATAGCACTAGTGTTATCACAAAATATTAGAATACACCCTACTTCAATTCCAAAATCTACCAACTATTGTTTGATCCACAGCAATTGAGCACAACTAGATGCGGCAACAACATATTCAGTTTCAGTAGTAGGCGGGGCTACTAAATTTTACTTTTTGGTAGCCCATGGCACTAGACATGAACCCAGAAAATGTGCCATACCTGAAGTACTCTTCATGTCCACTAAGAAACCTGCATAATCAGCATCAGCATATCCTATTAGATCAAAATTACTACCTTCGGAATACAAAAGACACAAATCTGTTGTGCCTTTCAGATATCTCAGTATCCTCTTCACAGCAGTCAAGTGTGACTCCTTTGGATTTGCCTGAAAACGAGCACAAAACTCTACACTGTAAATAATATTAGGTCTGCTGATAGTAAGATACAAAAGTGAACCAATCATACCCCTATTCAACTTTTGATCGACTGATGAACCTGGTTCATCAACATCTAATTTAGTGGCAATTGCAATAGGTGTATTTATTTCTTTGGAATCCTCCATTTTAAACTTTTTGATTTGTTCTTTTGTATACTTCTGCAGATGGATCATGGTCTCATTTGGGTTTTGTTTGATCTGCAAGCCTAGGAAGAAATTTAGTTCATCCATCATACTCATTTCAAACTCACTTCCCATTAATCTTGCAAAGTCCTTACTCAACCTATTATTAGTGGCCCCAAATATTATGTCATCAACATATATGTACAACAAGGAGGTATTTACCTTTTTCCCTTAGGAACAAAGTGCTGTCAGTTTTATCTCTACATGCTCCAGTATGAATTTTGCTAGTCGTTCATACCAAGCTCTTAGGGTCTGTTTGAGCCCAGATAGAACTTTGTCCAACTTGAACACATGCTCAGAACATTTTTTGCTTTCAAATCCCGGAGGTTGTTTCACAAACACTTCTTCCTTGAGGTAGCCATTTAGGAAGGCACTTTTGACATCCATCTGATTGGAGAGTGAATTCCATATGTGTTGAAAAGGCAATTAGGAGTCTGATTGCCTCTAGTTTTTGCAACTGGAGCAAAAGGTCTCATCATAGTCAATGCCTTCCTCTTGGTTGTAGCCCTGAACTACCAGCCTTGCCTTGTTTCTCGTAACAGTTCCATTTTTATCAACTTTGTTCCTGAAGACCCATTTGGTGACAATTATCGACCTATCCTTGGGTCTAGGAACTATATGCCAGACTTGACTTCTTTCAAATTAATTGAGTTCCTCCTGCATAGCATTAACCCAGTTTGCATCCTGCAAAGCCTCAATAACATTTTTGGTTCAATAAGAGATAGAAAAGCATCAAATGAACACAGATTCTTTAATTGTGATCTAGTTTTTACTCCAGATGCTGGATCATTAACGATGTTCTCAATGGGATGAGAACTTTGATAATTGTGAGATTTCACCAACAACTGGTTTCTACTAGATGATTCTCCTGTGTTTTGTTGATGAGGAACAGGTTCATGAATAGGTTCTTGTAAAGAGTTTGTTTCATTTTCTCCTTGATTAGTTGCCCCTGTCAGGTTGCGCAGACTGGAAGAACATGTTCCATCACCTGTTGCTTTTTTTTTATTCTACTTCAGTAAATTCTCTTACAAAGCCAATGGCTTCATCTTCATGTTCATGTCTCTCAGAAAGAATGTTAGTTTCATCAAATACAACATGCACACCTTCTTCTACACATAGAGTTCTTTTATTGAATACTTTATATTCTTTACTATGTGAAGAATCTCCCAAGAATACTCCTTCATCACTTCTGGGATCAAACTTACCTAGGGAGTCTTTTCCATTATTGTGCACATAGCACTTGAAACAAATGCCCTAAGATGGGATATGTTTGGTTTTCTCCATTTAAGTAACTCATAGGGAGTTTTCTCAACAAGAGGCCTAGTCATGCATCTATTAATTATGTAACATGCAGTGTTTACAACCTTTGCCCAGAAGCTATGGGGTAATTTGCTAAAGAGAAGCATGGCCCTTTCCATATCCTCAAGGGTCATGTTCTTTCTTTCAACTACACCATTTTACGGAGTAGTTCTAGTGGCAGAGAAGTTTTGATCTATACCATTTTCATCACAATATTCAGCAATTTATATTTTCATATTCAGTTCCATGATAAGACCTAATGGATGCAAGTTGATTTCCTAATTGTTTCTGATTTTTTCTAACAAAGGCAGTAAACATTTCAAATGCCTCATCTTTGGATGTTAGAAATAGTACCCAAGTAAATCTAGAATAATCATCAACAAGCACCATCACATATTTCTTTTCACCTCTGCTCATGGTTCTTATTAGACCACAAAGATCCATATGAACCAGTTCCAACATCTTGGACATACTTACTATTTTCTTGGATTTGAAGGATGACCTTACCTGCTTCCCCATTGCACAAGCCTCACAAACTTTGCCTTCTTTGAACTTGATATTAGGTAACCCTATCATCAAGTCCTATTAATTTGTTTAGCTGATTAGACTAGCATGGCCAAGTCTTTTATGCCATAGAAGGGATCATTAGCTAGCACACTTAGGCAAGTGAGTTCATTTTCTGAAAGAGTTGACAAATCTACAATGTAAATATTGTTAACTCCTTTTCCCTAAAAAACAATCTTGTCAGTGGTAAAGTTAATCACAAAACATTTGGTAGAGGTAAAAGCTACAAGATTACCTCTATCACATAGTTGTGACATACTAATTAGGCTAGATTTCAAGCCATCTATCAAGTAGACATTCTCAATGGAATGAGATTCTTTCTTACCTACCTTTCCAACCCCAATGATCACACTTTTCTTTCCATTTCCAAAGGAGACATTACCTCCTTTCAGGTTCTCAAGTGAAGGGAACTGGTCCTTGTTCCCAGTCCTGTGTTTTGAGCAGCCACTATCCATGTACAATATTTGGCTACTACTTTTCACTTAAACCTGCAAAAAGAAATCAGGGGTTAGTCTTAGTAACCCAAACTAGTTTGGGTCCCTTTCAATGGGCAAACGGATGAATCAGATTCTTTCTTGCGCAGCTAGGCAGTTTGTGTTTTTCTTGAACAAAAGCTTTGTTCCTTTGACTGTCCTTTTATTTTGCATTGCAGTCATTTTTATAATGGCCAGTCTTACCAGCGTATATGCAGATATTATTTTCAGGAAGAGTGAGGTGCTTATTTTTGGGGTCCCATTTTGGAGCTTGAGTCCCAGAGCCAAGTCCTCTTTTATGCTACTGTAATGCTTTTGCAACCATGAGAGAGCATTTGAAGCTTTGTTCCATTTGTAAGTTCTGTCTAGTTCATCCTTCACCTTTCCAAGATCTTTTATTAGAATCTTTATCGATTCATCTTTCTTGTACAATTCATTTTTCATTTTTCCTAGATTTTCTTGTAGAGTGAGAAATGAGTGATCGGATTTCTTCTTTCATGTTCCTAGTTTCAGTTTTAGATTTTCTGACCTAAGTTCTAGAATACTATTATCAAGTTTAAAAACCTGGTTCTTCAACTCAGCATTTTTGTTATCACTCTCATCAGCCCTAGATTCTAGACTTTTCCATTTTGCTTTTAGGATAACACATTCCCTTAACATAACTTCCTTTTCATTGTTAACTATTTCAGACTCATCAATGAAGTCTAATAATAGCTCAGCCAACCTTTCCTTAGACAAAAATTTTATTTTGTCCTTGATATGCAGAATACTTACCTCCTACTCATCATCTGATTCTCCAATGTCCATAAGAGCTTGCTCTTATTCAGCTTCATCTTCTGAGTCTTCATCAGAGGTTTCACCCCAATCAGCAACCATTGACTTGGTTGAACCTTTGTTTCTCTTGGGTTGAACCTGTTCCATCTTCCTATTTCTTGGTTCAACCCTTTCTTTCTTCTACTCAATCTCCCATTAAGGGCAATTCTTGATCATGTGGTCAGTCTTACCACACTTATAGCAACCATCATTTGTCTATTCTTAGGATCTATTGTCTTGTTGAAGTTTGTACCTCTTGATGAACCCTTTCCTCTAATCAGGTACTTTTTGAAATCTCTAGTGATAATAGCCATCTTATCATCTTCTAGGTCTGAACCTTCAGTAATATTGAGAGCCAAACTTCTCTCCTTCTTAGGTGTATCCATCTTTCTGGTTGCCTTCTCAGTTCATAAGATATAAGATTCCCAATCAGTTCATCCAGCCTGAGAGTGGCCATATTCCTGGACTCCTGAATGGCATTTGATTTTGCATTCCCAAGCAACTGGAAGACTCTTGTCAAGATCTCAACCTTGTCTTATTCAAGAATAACTCTTCCAAAAGACTTAAGTTCATTTGTCACTGTAGTGAACCTAGTGTACATCTCTTGCCTGTTTTCTCCATCTTCCATTATGAAATTCTTATATTGAAAATATAGCAATGTTCCTCTGGATCTCTTCACTTGAGGTGTTCCTTCATGCGCTACTTGCTAAGTGTCCCATATCTCTTTTGCAGTAGTACAACATTGGATCCTGTTGTATTCATCTAGACCCAGTCCACACACAAGCCATTTCTTGGCCTTAGCATTTTTCTCCCACTTTTTCAAATCTTCAGCAGTGCAGTCAGCCCTTGTCTTTGGCACTTCCACTCCTTTCTCATTTTTCATTGTAGTTGCCAAAGGACCATTAGTGACTATGTCCAAGAATTCATAGTCTTGTCCTATGATGTGATCATTCATCATATTCTTCAACCATGAGTAATATTTTTCATTGAACAATGGAGGCCTGGCAGTGGATTGCTCTTTCCATATCCCAGGTGGTGCACTCATGTTGATCTTTTCCTAAGGTGTTAGCCTCTTAAAGTATAACCCGCTCTGATACCAATTGATGTTTCAAACATTAATACCACACAAGAGGGAGAGTGATTTGTGAGGTACACAATTTTTGATCTAGAAGAACCTGGTTCTTCTAGGTGTTCTAACTACTACTGTTTGCGGAATTAAAATACAGAAATAAAGAACACAGATATTTTTACGTGAAAAATACCTGGCTCAAAAGGTGAAAAAACTACGACTTACTACTCAGTAAGATTTTCCCAAACAACCACTAAACTCAATGAGGCAAAAACAACATTTACAAAACTCTTGTAAACCTAAGGATTAACTCCAATCCCAGTATAGCACATTACCTCAACTGCTGCGACACTTTCAAGTTAACTCTAACTTGAATACTCAAAGTACCTAATAGAATTGCTTCTATGAAAGCTGGAAAGGTACATGATTTAAATCACTTACTACAATTGAACTAGAATAAGAATAAATATAATGGAACTGGTTCTTCTTTCTTGTTCATGTAGCTTTAGGCGTGCACACTTGATCTCACATAAATTTCTTGCAAAATAACCTTGCTCTTTTTCTCTCAATTTTTCTTAACTTCAACATATGTGCATACTTGTAAAAGAGAAAAACTCATTTATTTATTTTATTAGTAATTAGAGTTGGATTGTAACTCAATTTCTAATCCTCCATTGAGTTTGAGTCCTAGACCAATCCAAACTCCAACCCTTTTCCTGATGTGTTCTCTTCTCATAAGGAGACATCTTCTCCTTTTTCCATATGCAATCTTTTTGATTAGTTCAGAAGATATTCAGAAGATATTGTTGCTTGACCCCCAAGGACTTATCTTCTTCACGTGCATGGGCCATAACAACTGTGTCTCCTAAGATGGAGCTGGTCCTTCAGTGAGTTCATTTGTCATTCTTTCAAACTTCAACTGATATTGGGCCAACACTTGAACAAGCACCTACTGACCTTTGGCCGCAGCTCACTATTAACCGATTACAGCCAATAAACAAAAAAAGACAGCCAAGCGACAGAATGAAAAGACATACAAATACCAAATCAAGCCACGGGAAGAGAAGCATATGCAAATAACAAAGTTGGCATTTCATACTTGAAACATTTTTTACAAAGGCTTATGAAGATTCCACAACCTACATACAAAAGTTAACAAAAAGAGAAGAAGAAAAACTATGAGTCACGACTATCAGGGCCTTCCACGTCTCCACCGCCTTGATTATTGACGTCCTTGACACCTTGGTTACCCCTGCTTATGCCGCCATACTGTTTTGGGTAACCGGTATCATACCAAGCACCCTCTTCAAGACGGTCCACGACTTCATCATCTCCTCTTCATCGCCTGGAGTAGCGGGATCTCACCCGCAAGTTACTCGAGCTTCACTGGATTTAATAGAGACATCCTCGAGAAAGGGTCCATGGCTTCATCATCTCCTCTTCATCACCTTCAGGAGTAGCGGGATCACACCCGCATGCGACTCGAGCTTCACTGGCTTTAACACAAACATCCTCAAGAGCAACCTTAAAAATTAATCTTGTCTTGAACAGATTTCGGTATACATCCGATTGAGCTTCGGCGTGAATCCATTCCTCATATGATGCCTGAGAAACGTTGGGAAATTCCGAAGTGTGGGATGAAGTAAGGGTGCTTATCGGGCAGATAATTATGCTTAATGGTTCGATTTATCAGTTATCAGATTATAAATGTAGTAATTTGCTAGTCATCCAATAAGATAGTGGGTGGATCAGTATCGGATTAACGATTATCGGACGGCTATCAGGGGGGTTTATCGGCTAAACTAAATAGAAAATTTGAACAATCCTAATCATCTAGAGGAGTTGTTCATAATGGTATTTTCAACTTCCAGTAATAGTGGATGGCTTTGAAATTGCAGGTGGGGATACCAAAGGTCATGGCTCTTGCTTGATATCTTGGTCAATGTATGTAACTCCAATGATGGATATTGTCATTGGAGTTGTACGTGAGGTGCTAGCGGCATGTATTACGCACTGAGTTGCCTTTCCTTCAGAAGAAATTTTCTTTGCATACTCTAGCTTGATGATGTGTATGTGATTAATATTAACATGCAGAAGGGTGATATTTCTTTCGAAAAGGTTGATGATACTCTTGATCTGAAAATATTACACATGATAAATTTGGCGAAGTTAGTGAATGCATAGTGATGACCAATTCTAGTTAGTTCGTATGTTGGGGTCGATAGCAATAGTTTGCATTTGAAATATATTTCTTGTTATGTTAATCATGAATCCAAAGCTAATATTTATGTGTAATCTTATCTTCGTATTCATGTGCTAATCATTACGTGTAATCTTTCTGTTAGATTTACTATCCTTTTCTTACATTGCTCTATCATGTAATAAAAAGGACAATATTAGCGAGCTCACATTTCCTCTGATAGATAAAAAGAACATAATCGATTAAAATTCATAGAGGTCATAGCTTTCTCTAGAAGAAATCAACTACGTAATAAAGATACACATATTGTCATTCGTATGGAGGTAAAAGTGTAAATATAATTTTTTTAACGGGCTAATAGTTTATCCGATTAGAAAATTGAGTAATCTACCCTCAAATCATTACCTAAGCAATTGAGCCTTCTTATCTTCTGAAGAGACCACTGTCCCAAGAAGGAAGGTGTTATCTTTCTCCATCTCTCTAACCCTCCCTTCTAGTCACTCCTCTTTAGCTTTCACCGGGAAATGGTCGTTCTCCCAATCAGCCCTAAAGGTGTTGTTTGCTAGCTCAAGCACCTCCAATCTACTCTGAGTTTCTACATGGAGAGATGCTTCCTACTCAAGTTCGCTTTTTTTCCTCAACAACTTCACCCATAAGGCCCTGCAACTGAAGATAACATTCTTCCAATTGCCTATCTAGCTCAACCACTTGTGCTTGAAGATTTCCACACTAGGCCTCCACACCCTTGCTAATTTCAAGCTCCTCATCCTTACTATGCAACGTCCTCTCAAGGATGTTGCACTTCTCGATGGACTTTACCAATTCATTATCTTTCTCCTTTAACTTGTCTCGAAGGGCCTGCAATTCGGCCCCCTCGTTAAGGCGCCAATAAAGTACCCAATGCTTGCGTTGGTACTCGAAGTATTTTTGTATAATCTCATAAAAATTTCCCTATGCCACTCCCCCCTTCGAGCACTCTCAATCTTCAATAGCATTTTCTACGACTAGAAAAAGAAAAGAAATAAGTCATAAACAAAAACAAGGATAAAAAGAAGAAAAAAGGAAACGTTGGAATCTCACTCTAAGGGCGAGACCAACAATGCTCCTCGACAGAGTATCTTCATCCAACCCATTAAGGGACTTACCCTCTGTCTTGGAATAAAGGGGGCTAAGGTTATGGACAACCTCCTCCATGTTCATTAACAGTTTATGATCCATAGGGATCGTGATGGTCCTCGTAGACCCCTACAACTTATCTCAAGTTGGGTGAAACCTTCCTTTATCATTTGCAGATTGCTAGCTTCAATATCCAAACCGGTCTCGTAGACTTCCTCACTAACACATTTGCTCCCTTTCAATGGTAGGCAAAGAGGTATCATCAGTCGGTTGCGAGGTTGTCGGCTCATCTTGCCGTAAAGTGCCTGAGACCCTAGTGGTAGCCTTTATATACCCATCATCACGGGGAGAGACACCTTGACTGTGGCCTACCCCAATGGTGGAATCTCCCATACCAGTTCTTTATCGAGGCCAGCCCTGTACTACTATTAAGTAGCAAGAGAGGTCGAAGCAGCTTTTATCCAAGAAGGTCTAGATCGATTTCCACTAGGAGCTAGATATTGAAGTTGAGTTTCTATCTAAATGGAGTTGTGTATTTGTTCTTAATTGTACTTATAAACATTATTGGTTTTGATATTAATTCTAATTTTATAAATACGATGCAAAATTAGGCTAAGTAAAGCTAAGATTACACTATTGCAAGTTGTTCGAATAGATAAAATACACTAGGATAGTGTCTTTCTCCTAGTGACTAATTGACAAATTCTTAAGTCTAAGGCTAGATTATCACAAATGGGGAGCATGATATAACCATTTCACGATTCTACTCACTCTATACCTCTCGGTAGTTCAAGTGATTTTGCCCGAATTAACTTTCTCAAGACCAATTGGGTATGCAAATATGTGCAAGCAATTGAGGTTCGAGTCGGGTATTACTATCTCTAGGTTTAACCCTTTAATTGGGGCTACCAACCTCTTGAATACTCCTCAATTCCTTGTTGGACAAATTTCATGGACAGAGGCTCTCTTTCTCAAGAAGAGCCAAAGTCTACTAGGCATAAACTAGTATTTGCAACCACTAATTCAACATTAAAATCCTAAATTCGTCCAAAATATCAAACACCCATAGATAATCAAGTATTAAAACAGAAGACCATCAATTATCCACAATAGAGTTGATCCACAACACTAGCTAATGGGTCTAGCTACTCATGCTTATAGAAGAAAGCGAAGAAATAGATAAAGAAAAGCCCATAGTAATTAATTGCTAGATAAAACTTGAAGATTCAATGGTGAAATTAAGCTAAAATTACTCAAAATGGTAAAAGAGAAGAAGTCACGAGCATAGCATCCCAAAATCTATCTGATAACCTAAAAATGGGAAAAGAAACTATTTATACTAGGCTAAACATTTTGGACAAAAATACCCATGCGGGGCTAGTGTGGACCACACAATATCAAGTGCAGCCGCACTAAGGCTCTTTGCTTAACTATTCTACCCTCTGAAGTTGGCCACCGTGTACCGCACAGAATGGACTACGGACCGCATTGGTTGTTTCCTCCAAAATGCAACCTCTCTGAACTTTAGCTCTGCAGACCACACGAAAACGAGTGTGGCCATAGTGGAATCAATGTGGACCATACAAAGTCCTTTGCAACCACATTGCATGGCTGACTGAGAAGCATACTCTCTGATCTTCATCTTTATGGACCGCACAAAATGGTGTGCAGACGCACTGGCCTTGTTTGACTGTGCTTGGTGTTGTCTTGGTACTTGTGCAAGTTTCACTCCTTTTTGAGCTAATTTTTGACACCTTGTTGATCAAACCTGCAATCAAGTACAACTTATGAGCCTTTGGGACTACTTTTTACACATTTTTAATCAAAACCTATGTAACAAGGAATGTAAAATGCATCATAATCCCTAGTTATCTGTCTCCCTCATATCCAATAACGATAGTCCCCATCTCACGCAGTGAAAAATCACCTCACGCCACGTCGATTGTGTGGGAGACCTCGTCACTAGTATGCATGTGCCTTCACTTACGAGCTATCAAATCTTCCTCGATGGGTGGTGAGTCCCCCTCATCTATATGTCGGTACAATGAAGTTGTCAGAGAAGGAGCAGGCCGAGATGTATGAACAGAAGAAATCAAGGCACAAGTAGCGGCAACACTAATCGAAAGAAGGACCGGGGCACGAGTCGAAAATGACATTGTCAAGGAAGGAGCGGAATGTCACGTCCCAAATCCGAGGGATATGACCGGCACTTAACCGGGTATCCCCAGTCGAGTGGACCTGGGTGCCTTACCTGACCCACGAGTTACTGCACATTTTCCATTACTTACTAACCGAGTGGAAACAATTGTTTATAGTTGAAACTCCCTTTTTATAAAACAGACATAACATAGATGATATTAGCGTGGTTTACAATTTACAATGCCCGATATACAAATTACTTACTACATGGTTCATGACCCACATTTCGTGTCTACGGAGCCTCTAAGGATAAAAGATAACAGTACACTACTTTCCAGTAACAAGACTCCGAGTATACCTTTCTACATATACCAAAATAAGATCCTGAATTACAAGAACAAGGGTGGCATGGGGCCCTAGAAGGAAAGGGGCTCACCAATACAGTTGATGGGGAATGAGGAAGAGCAATGAACAGTGGACTGGAGTACCTACTGTGGATCCACATACAATCATAACACGAATGTAGCGCCCCCGGCAAAAAGGACGTCAGCACATTTTAATTGTATTGTATGGATGAACAAAACTTGTCCCAAGTAAACTCAAGCAAAATGCAAGTAGAACACAGCAATGGAAGTAGCAACCAAACACACATAGAAGGTACAATTAGTCAAACAAAGGGGAAATCAGTGCCCCACAGGTTACAAATCCCGCTGTCTTCTTTCACGATTCCACATTAATAATTTCACAATTTGTTCAAATGTTTATTTCAATAGTGATTTCGATCACTTTTCCACCCTTATTACCTCGGCCACTCTTATCACGCCAACCCAGACCTTATTATACCGTGTAGCGGCGCATAACCCGGCCTCGTCTGTACAGTTTTTATTCACAACAAACACAACCAAACAGCAATTCTCAAAGATAAACAACAATGCTGCTCAAGACATCAACACAACAATGTTGCAAGTATTTCCATAGCTACTAGTATCAATTTCGTTACTTACAACAGTACTCAATTCAAGTTACCACAAATGCCCACAACATTTCAAGTACATTGCAATCACAGATAATCTTGCTTCACCCTTTACCAATCCCTTTAATCACTTATTCTTCAACTTTTACCACGAGGTTCATTCACAATCATACCAGTCACAAGAAGTTCATAAATAACCAACATAGATATCAACTACCAATCAATTCACATACCAAACAAGGTGATTTCACAAGGATCAAGGATAGACATACATACCTGGAGACGAATTACCTTTTTAAGTTCCTATTATCAGTCACCAAGCTATCTAGCCAAGTCAATCTAATTCACAACTTAACACATGCACCTTAGAATTGAAGTTCACGATTACTACCTGATTTATTTTAGGCTATCAAGCACAGTTCTCTACTTCTACTCAATTTTCCTATATTAGATTTTAGGTTTTGAGTGACATGCATGAGGATTTTAAATTGTTAGTTCAAAAAAAAGCATAAGATTCCCACCCTTAGCTTAAATCTCAAAAATTAGGGGAAAGGGGTTAGGGATTTTACCTGCAATAGCGGAGATGAAGACAGTAACTTAAAATTTTCCCGGACCGGGTAGTTTTGGAGGATCAACTGGATGAAGAATCCTTTCTCTCTCAAGAAATCTCCCTTCCCTCTCTCTTGTTTTGTTCAGAAAATATGTAAAAATGAGGGGTTGAGGTATTTTATTAAAAAAGAGGCCGGGTTTAAAAATTTTACAAACTGATGCTCGTGCAGGATTTGCGGTCAATTATCCGATCGCATAGCTGACGTGCGGTCTGCATATTTGACCGCAGAATGGTCCCAAATTGCTGGTCTCTCTTCTTGGGTATACGGTGAGAATGCGGTCCGCATACCTATTCTACGGTCGCAAATTGCACCACAGAACTGCCCTCCTCAAATCCTCGAGAAATTTATGCGGCGATTATGCGGTCCGCATATTGTTTATTCGATCGCATAGTGGACCACATTTTCAACATCCATTTTGGCTACTCTCTGATTAACTCTGCGGTCGAGATGCGGTCTGCATACCTGATTTGCGAATGCATTCTTGACCGCAGAAATGTAATTTTCCTGAAAATCTTACTCTAGATTTTTAAGTATAAAGTCAGTAGAAAAGGGTCCCAACACATAGGTGGACCTGACTCTATGAATTGCTGGGACTTGAGCACGCATTTTCACGGGGTCTTACACGGAAGTAGAGTCCTTGGTGTTCTCCCTCTTTCTGAAGATTTGGGCGGGATCTCTTGATCTCGTTAAATACCTCCTGGTTGACATTAAGGAAATACAAGAAAGAGCAAGAATCTGCCAAAAAGAACCAAAAAAGGAAAATAAACAGAAATCTAATAATAAAGATGACCTACCATTCGGGGGAGGATAGGCGCCAAACCTTTTGATGAAGCCGGGTCACTCACGTATCCCCACAATGTGAGGAAGAAGACGTCCTGCCCAGACAGAAATATCATTGACCAAGGGAGGAGGCGAATGCTTAGCTGCACAAAATGGACGGAGGGCTAGAACCACACCCAAGCACGATAGGAAATTAGATACTTATAAATGAGAAAGTCGTGTACTTACTAGCACAATTCAAAACCTCCGGAAAACCCTCGGGATTAGCCACCACGCCCTTAGTTCTAACAAAGAAAATGTTGAGCTATAATTTGCGTTTAGACTTAGCTATAATGTTGAGCTCGACATGATTAAAGAGATTGGATTTCGCCATAAGCTCCCTCAAATTAGCCTCTATCATCGCTAATTTAAAATTTTGTGGTCGGCTTCAGGCAGTTCGAGAAGTCAGACCTGATAACAAGGTTACGGGGAATATCTCTTCCACCGTTCTGAAGCTTCTATCCTCGGAGGCTGCAGAAATGTCCCCCACATGAGGGGGAAACACCATCGCTAACGGGATCGCGTCGCTCCCCTTGCTAGACTCAGAAGGTACATTAGATGTACTATCAATAAAATAGGAGAAGGTAGTTAACAATAAAGGATTAAAAACAAGAAGAATCGCTGGAGCAAAAGGGGAAGATGTGCAATAATGATGGTGGAAGAAGAAGAAGTAGTAGCAGCAGTAGTAGTAGTAGCAGTAGCAGTAGTAGTAGTAGCAGTAGCAGTAGTAGTAGTAGCAGTAGTAGCAGTAGTAGTAGCAGTAATAGCAGTAGTAGGAGCAGTAGTAGCAGCAGTAGCAGTAGTAGGAGCAGTAGTAGCAGTAGTAGGAGCAGTAGTAGCAGCAGTAGCAGCAGTAGTAGCAGCAGTAGTAGCAGTAGTAGTAGCAGTAGTAGCAGTAGTAGTAGCAGTAGTAGTAGCAGTAGTAGTAGCAGTAGTAGTAGCAGTAGTAGTAGCAGTAGTAGTAGCAGTAGTAGTAGCAGCAGTAGTAGCAGCAGTAGCAGCAGCAGCAGCAGCAGCAGCAGCAGCAGCAGCAGCAGCAGCAGCAGCAGCAGCAGCAGCAGCAGCAGCAGTAGTAGTAGTAGTAGTAGTAGTAGTAGTGTAGTAGTAGTAGTAGTAGTAGTAGTAGTAGTAGTAGTAGTAGTAGTAGTAGTAGTGTAGTAGTAGTAGTAGTAGTAGTAGTAGTAGTAGTAGTAGTAGTAGTAGTAGTAGTAGTACTAGTGTAGTAGTAGTAGTAGTACTAGTGTAGTAGTACTAGTGTAGTAGCAGCAGTAGTAGCAGTAGTAGTAGCAGTAGTAGCAGGAGTAGTGGCAGTAGCAGCAGCAGCAGCAGTAGCAGCAGCAGCAGCAGCAGCAGCAGTAGTGCAGTAGTAGTAGCAGTAGTAGCAGGAGTAGTAGCAGTAGCAGCAGCAGCAGCAGCAGCAGCAGTAGTAGTAGAAGAAGAAGATATAGGGTTTTCAATGCAGGAAGAAGAAGAAGAAGAAGAAAAAGATATACGGTTTTCAATGCAGGAAGTCTGTAAAATTCGGGATTGCTTCCTCACATCCCTACTTATAGAATTTTGGCAGCAGCAACAGCAGCAGTAGCAGCAGTAGTAGTAGCAGTAGTAGTAACAGTAGTAGCAGTAGTAGTAGAAGAAGAAGATATAGGGTTTTCAATGCAGGAAGAAGAAGAAAAAGGAAAAGATATACGATTTTCAATGCAGGAAGTCTGTAAAATTCGGGATTGCTTCCTCACATCCCTACTTATAGAATTTTGGGCATCAAAACCAAAATTTCCTCATAATTGCATGTCATCAAAATCGAAGCGGCGGGACCAAATAGGAGTCCCACGCAAAATGAAGCAACGCATCGAGAATATGCGTTATGATAACGTGTAAGGTCGTAACGACATATTGTTCAAGGACAGTACAACCCCAGAAATTTGCGGCTCACGAAGGGCCACGTCGCCAGTTCTCCCCAATCATGTCTACTCGATCAGCCCGTACAAATATTCCAACCGCGAAGAACATAATTCGGTCATCAAGCCTACTTGAGGCCGCCTCGATAAGCGGAAGGAATAACTGTATGGGTTAAAATTTGCTATAGAATATTTAAAGTAAGATAATACGAAGGAAAAAGTTCTAATGTCGCTGCCAGTCAAGGTGGGTTAAGAAGTAGTAAAGTTCATAGCCGAAGAATCGACATGGGTCGTGGTCGAGGCGCCAATTATGGTGGAGGTTCAAATTATGGTTGAGGTCGAGCATCGTCTGTGAAGCTGTAACGGCTAATTTTTAAAATAAGGTACGAAAGAGAATATTTTGTGGATATTCACTATACCTATACTACTAGGGTTTACAAGGCGTATGTCTTATACAAAGAGAAAATAAGAGAAAAGAAAGACATGTTATATTTAATTGTAAGAACAACACTTTCAAAAAGATTCATTTTTCACTTAATACAAGATTTTACTTTTCATTAAGATTCTCGTCAAATCCGAGGAATCATCCATTATTTGAGGATATGTTGTTCAATCATTGTCAGGTGGAAGGTTCTTTATTTCTACCTCTTGCTAATTAAGTTATCCTCTTAATTACAAGAGTGCCATTATATTGTTATTTATTGTATATCACACATACTGCTGTTGTTCTTGGTAGTAAAAGGCACTTATTACATAGAATCGTTATTGTCCTCATAAATGTCATTTAACTGTATTTTTTTATTTATAAAATCTGAAGATATTGTTTTTAAAAAAAATTAATCTATATTTAATTGAAATTAAGTATTTGAACCAAGTTACATTTTTGGGTCAAACACATGCTTTAAAAAGTTAGTCCGATCATTGGCGGATGTTGTTGCCTTCAACAAGATTTCAACTTTGGTAAGTACTGTCAATCAATTAACACCTCAATATTAAACAATCTTGAGGTCAGTCATACGAATCCTTGTAACTATTCTCTTATAGTCGGGCCAAATGCACTTTAATGTTCTTCACAGATTATTGGTCCTTTAAAACTAGACGTGTTCCTTTCAAGTTCCTCACAATTCCTATAGTGGAGTTCAAGTCTCTAAGCAAACTAAAAGACTCGTCGTAAACACTAGGCCTAAGATGTAACAACCTCAACTTAGGTCTAATCCAATTATTCTAACACTGCCTATATCGGTATATCCTTGTTCATAGCTAACTTACGTCTTTTTTAGGAGATAGTTAGTCGTTTAAGAAAAATTTCCAGTTTGGTTATTCCTATCAAACCATCTTAGACGACCTTCTTTATATTGCACACCCTAATGTAATTATTTCTAGTCTTATTTAAACTCATATGGCCGTGCATTCATCTTAATATTGTATAGGCCCAAGATAGATGCTCTCACCATCTTTTCTTATTGGCTAACACTGATTTTGTTTCTCAATGATATGTAAAATATGCACATTAAGGGTGTGTTTGATAGGTTGGAAAATATTTTTCTAGAAAATATTTTTCTAGAAAATATTTTTCATGGAAAATGGTTTTATTATTTATTTTTCTACGGGTTAGGGGTAAGGTATGCGTACACCTCAGATCCCACGTGTGGGATCATACTAGGCTGTTGTTGTTTTTGTGTGTTAGAGTATAAAAAATATTTTTAGTAAAATAATTTTCTATGCTACTCTCCCCATCCATGTCCTCCAAGTACCCATTTTTCATGTATTCTTCACCCCCCCCCCCCCCCCCACAACAACAAAATACCCAATATTGTAAGGACTCTATTTTCTTTAAGAATTTAATTATTCTTTTAAAAATTCAAACAAACCCAAAGGAACTATTGTGCTGCTTTATTTTTTACACAAAAATAACATTGATATTTGTGCTCCATAACAAAAAGAAATACTCTTTTTTTGGTTGAAAAAGAAAGTACCATTTCTTCAGCATGAATAAAGTACTTATGTTTTTTAAATCAAATAAATTCTTTTTCTATATTATTGAAAGAAGATACTCTTTCTATTGAACTGAAGGAAAGTATTTTTTACTACATTATTTTGTTGAAATGAAAGAAAATAATCTTTCTGCCTCATGAAAAGAAAGTACTTTTTTATCTTAAAATTAAAAAGAACATTTTTTTATATCATGAAAGGAAATTATTCATTTATTGAAATGAAAAAAAAGTATTATATTTATAACATGAAAAGAAAGTACTATTAATAATATTTATATATAGAGTGAGGGTGGGGCGAGGGTGGGGGGTGGGTTGGAGGTGGGGTGGGGTTTTTAGGTGGGATGTGGGAAGGGGGGATTGGTGGGGATGGGGGATAGAGTGGAGAATGTTGAAAAACAGGTTTTGGAAAATATTTTCTCTTCTTTCGATAGGGAAAATATTTTGCTCCAATTGAAGGAAAATGAGTTCATGTGAAAAATATTTTCCAAAATATTTAAGCCAACCAAACATGAAAAAAATGAAAAATATTTTCGTGAAAATATTTTCCTTCGTACCAAACACACCCTAAGTTTAAAAAAAGGAATTTTTACATACCTATACCATATACAAAATTTTATTACCTTCATTGTTTAAGGATTGTGTAAATTACATTTAAGCATATCAAATTACCATTTATATACCATAATTCAAATTAAGGGTATAATTATTCCTTCATTTATTGTAGGCGTGATTTTAGGACCATATTTTTACTTTATTTCGTTACCCGCCTCTCTTTCCTCCTATCCCTCCCTCCCCCCCCCCCCCCCACATCCCCCACGATTTACCTTCAGTTAATTCCCCTCCCCCCTCCCTCCCCCACGATTTTCCTTCAGTTTTTCTCCCATTCTCGTACAGTTATTTCTCACCCACAATTACCTTCACTTTCTTCCATCTTTGTCTTCAACTCTTAAATCATGAAAAAACTAACACTCCTAAAAAAATTTATCAAAAGCTATATTAGCTGATATTCCATCCTTTGATTTGGGTGTTTTAACACCAAAATAACCACCCAAAAACCCACAATCGACGCATGCAAGTGACAAAACTACTGGTATTTCATCTACTAGACAAATCTGTGCGGAAATGAGAAGCAAGCATTTACACAATGTTGATGTTAGTGGAGTTGATAAAATAGTCGAGAAACAACTCAAACGTAAGGGGAAAGAGTTGAGCGTATATGAGATTTTGTAGATGATTCCCCTGAAGTTCCATCTGTGAAAAAACCCAAGGTCTCTACTTCTTCATCAAAACCAAAAAAGAAGAAACCCTAAAAAAAGTACCAATGTGGTTCACCAAAACATTTCAATAAAGGTAAACGCTATTTATTCTTCCTCACTATTTTGTAGTTTGACTTTGGTTGTAAAAATCTATTGTTCAAGTGTTAATTTAGTGTTCAAGTGTTTTTTTTGGAAAAATATGGTATTGTCCTAATTTTGTAGATTATTTGTCGCAATTTTGTAGGTTTAGTGGAAATGTGATTCTTAGACAGTCTATAAATATAGTTAGTTTGTAGTAGATTCGTGGTCTGGCCGTTAAATTGTAGAGATGGTATTTTTCATTGCGACATGTATTGCTGCTACATTTAACTTCATTCTAAATACAATTAATCTACATTTTGTGAGTTACTTGAAGTAACTATTACATTCTGTAGATAATGTTTACATATGCATTGTTCTTCTTTGATTGTTCAAGTGTATTTTGGTAAAATGTGGTTTTGTCCTAATTTTGTAGATTTTTTGTCTCAATTTTGTAGGTTAATTGGAACTATGACTCTTAGATAGTGTATAAATATTATTAGTTTGTAGTTGATGTATAGTCTGATGGTTAAATTGTAGATATGATATGTTTCATTGTAGCCTGTATAGCTCATATATTTAACTTCATTCTAACTACAGTTAATCTATATTTATGTGAGATACTTGAAGTAACTGTTACATCCTGTAGATAATGTTTACATGGGCATTGTTCTTCTGTTAATTTTTTGTAGTTATAGGTGTGGGTAGGTTGTTCTTCTTCTAGTTATATTTTGTATTTGTCATGTAGTTATATGCAGATTACTGCTTCCTTTCTATGCAATCTACTAATGTTCATTAATTTTATATTTTCTGCAGAATGGCCCTTACTTTGCCCAAAAAATGTTGATTATGGTATGCTTAGATTCCACAGTTTGTGTGATCCTAGCATTCCTAGCCAGATACAAGCTTTACTCTCTCCAAATGCATTAAGGGTTTTCAAAAAACTTATTTTGGTTACTTATTAGGTCTCCCCACAATCTGTATGCAAAACCAATCACTTCATCTTCTGATGAAGTATGAATTGACAAAGTCTACAGACTCATATTTTTTAGTACTATTGAAGGGTGAAAATTTGAATTTTTCCTTGAGAGAATTTGGGTTGATAACTGATCTAAATTGTGTGAACAAATTTTCAGACTATAGTTACACTTCCACCTATGTTAGCCCTTTAATAAATACACATTTTCCGAACAAAGAAAGGGTTAAGAAATGACATTTGAAAAATGTAGTGACTAATAAAGCATGGGCAAACGATGTGGATGCAGTGAAGTTGTGCATTGTTTATATGTTGGAATTTTTTGTTTGTCCTTCTGATAAAGACCATGTGACTTTCATAGACAAGTTTATATTCTTTCTAATAGAATATAGTAATTTTGAGTCATACCCATGGGGTATCAAATTCTTCAAGCAGGTTATTGAATCTGTCCGATATCGTCTTAATCCCCAAATACATTCTTATCTGATACGGGGATGCTCATTAGCCTTGCAAGTGTGGCTATACGAGTGTTGCTCGTCCGTCAGCACCGAGCTTGCTACGAGGTATTCTGAATCTATACCTTTCATTTTAAGATTGTCAGCAACAAAGGGGCAGATTTGGTTAACTGCAATTGAAGAGAAGATGATCAAGCCGGAGTGGCTCAAGGTATTTTTTTCCACTTTTATATGAGGCTACAATTACATTCATAATAACTACATTGAATCTACATTATTTTTGTCATTTGAATTAACTGTTATTTCCATCATTCAGTTCACAAACATGATTGAATCTGGAGAAGAGCTTGGAGTGCTTAATCTACCATACAAGATTTAATATGAAGATGATCATGATGCTCAACCATCACATGTTACAACTGTTGCTTCTCCATCATTGGAACCCAAAGATACATATTGTCAAGAGGACTATGAACCTGTCAGTATCAAGCTCAGGAAATTGGAATAGGGGATTGAGCAGGTATTATGAATAACTACAATATATTGACATAATTTGCTACATTTTGACTTCATTACATAACAATTATAATATGCTATACATTATAGTTAACTTGTGGTATAAATCTATAATAATTATAGTTTTTTGAATTGTAGTGTGACTGTAGCAATTAGAATAATATTACCAACTAATTATATACTTAAATTTTAGGTTGATGGAAAGTTATATGCTTTTAGGAAGGCTGTTTTTAAGGAACTCTCAAGCCTTTGAAAGTTCATAGATCAGTCTTTGAAGAGTGTTATGAATATGATAAACAGGAGCCATGTTGTGGACTAGTCAAAGGTAAGAATTAACATATAATTTTGTACTAAGACTAATTAAGATATATGAACAAAGTATTCTCAAATGTTCCCCAAAAATATAGTTTGCTGGTAGTTCATCCAAAAATAATGACCAACATCAAGAAGAGAACAACTAGCAATTCCAGTTCAATGTTGGTGATCAACTGTATACAAGCACAAGCAATACAGGTATATACAAAATTCCTACATAAATATATACAAACTTCAAGAAGGCATTATTTAATTATACTAGTCACTTTTTCACTATGTGTTGCAGCTGCAATTTCTACAGAACATGTTCAACCACATGTTGACTTATATCATGACTTCCAAGACGCAGCTAAGGCATATAAAGCAGGTACATAATCATTCCTTCATTACAGTAAAGTTTTTATAAAAAAAATTAATAATTTATACCTGAAATATATATTCCTACATATATCAACAATTCTCATTTCCAATTACTCATTCAAGCTGAAGTTTCAGCATAACATCTACAAGGAAATGTTGAGGAAGACCCAGTAATTGATGAAGTAGCCGAGGCACAACAAGCAGGCAATATATTCTCTATAACTCCATAATATTGTTTATAACTACATAGATCTACGCTTATCTACAGAAGGTGAAGTTTCTACAGGGGGTGTGCCAGCAATGGTTGAGGATAAACCAGCAATTCAGGAAGGAGATGAAGTAGAAAAAGAAGGTATTGTTTCATAATATACTTTTTAATTAAAAATTGTTGCTTATATAGTTATACAATATTGTTAAGTATGTTATTTTATATGTAACAGATATTGAAGATAACGTTCCACAGTCGCCAATTCACGGTGTGACTGTGATTGAAGTTGTTCCTGAAGGCATTGGTAAAAAAAAGTTGTTCTTGAAGGCATTAACAACAAAGGTTTGACATTGGATGACTTTGAGCTCCCAGAAAACTTATCACAGTTAGTCATGTATGGCAAGCCCATACCAGATCAATCAACCCCTGTTCATCTTGGTAGAACCACGCAACCGAGAAAGCATGCACGATCACCTTTCACATCTTTGTATAGTTCTGGAGGCAGCACATCTATTCGACCTAAATTTTTTTACCTCAAACATCCCTTCACAAGTGTCATAGGTGAAATATAGTTCCTAAATTGACAGAAAGGTTCACCAATTGGTTATACCTTAGTAGTGATAAAGTATCTAGGAGGTATGAATGCTTCATTTTACACTATCTATTCACCATTTTGATACTTTAAAGTTGTAATTCATTTTGTCAATTTTTTGTTATTTGATATTTTTTTGTTATTACAGGAGTAAAGATTATTTTTCCAAGAAGGACAACCAAATCAAGCCTTGGTTGGATTTTGGTTGAGAAAAGATTAATAAGAAGGACTGTTTTTATGTCTTTGCTCACCCTGGACAAGGCATCAATAACGCAGTAATTATAAACAAATAGAATAATTCACAATATATGTTTTGTCTTCAGCTGTGTAGTGTAATTGTAGTTTATTCTTCAACTATAATGTGTAATTGTAGTAATATTGTAGACAACATATATATGTTACTATATTTAGTTCTCAACTGTGAAATTTTGTTTTTTATGGACATTATGTATCATATGTGATGATGATTGTATGTACAAACTGGAATTTTGGTAATTTTATCAGACTTGGAATCTCAGTATACCACAACTGTAGTTACCTTGTAGTAATATTGTAGAGCTTGTGATGGTGACTATTAATTGTAGGTAGAACTTGCTGATTATTGGGACATTAAGTTAGGTGCTATGTTTCATTTGTTCCTCTGTATAATAAATAAATGTAGATAGTGCATAAATGTAGCTAATGTGTAGTTGTTTTATTGTCTAATGGGTCAATAGTAGATATAGTACTTGTTCACTATGGTTCATACTAACTACAATTAAATTACATTTGTGAGGTACTTGGACTAACTGTTATATTTCTGTAGTTATAGTGTAGCTAATATGCAGCAATCTATTTAATAAATTCAAATTGTAGTTAATCTGTAGCTGTTTTGCAGATAAGTGTGGTTACACTTTAGCTTATTGTATATGTTTATTCTACTTTGGAAGCACATTGATGTTATTATGTATTATCTTCGAAAAAGAGGCAAATATGACCCCAAGAATAATACTAGGTTCACAACAACTGATTGCTTGTTCAAGACAAAGATTGAAAGAATCTATGACAAGTTTATAAGTTCTCCACCGGAACAAAGGTATTCGGTTGTTAAACCCTAGAATGATGTTGGGGTTTATATTCTTGGGTACAGAATTCTTGCTAATGTTTCCTGGGATTTTGTTGACTACGTGCTCATGTCTGTGAACCTTGTAGAGAACTTCCATTGGTTGTTTCTAGTTTTTGACATAAAGGATATGCACATTTATGTTTATGATTCCATGGTGAGAGCAAACCATCATAAAACAGTTGAGATATTGGTTGAAAAGTTTTTAACCATTATCCCTTTGTATTAGTTATGCACTGGTTTCTATGGTAAACGTAAAGACATTGAATTCAAGACCACAAAGTCATACATCGAGAAACCAGTTACGGACCCTCTCGACATACAATGGATGGTTGCTGAGATTCAATAACAAAAGGACGGGTCACTCTAAAAAAACTAATCTCCCTTTATGTTTAATTATTTTATATTAATCATTTATTATATAATGAAAAATTCACATCTTATGCAGCGATTGTGGTGTATTTGTGGCTACCTTTGGGGAGTATGTTAGCCTTGGAGATTTGGCAATCCCAAAGGAAGATCTTTCCGATATTGACCAACAACGTAGACATTATGGAGCTCTATTGTGGGACGATGCCACAAAGAAGCAAGAAGATAGGGCAATCACTGATAGTGGGGTTACTGGAAGGCTAACAAGGAGGAATGGTGCTCCGGCAAAAAATGAGAGGACTAGAGTGCAACGAAAGAAGAAATAGACTATTGTGTTCCTAGTTTGGTCTGTGCAATTTGGTAGTCGAATTGAAAAAAATGTAGGAAATATGTCGTTTTAGTTTTCTACAACACTTTTTGTTGATTACATTATAATCGAGTACTCTGATTACATTTTTATAGCAACAGCTTTGTCTTACAATTTGACTTTAATTTTCAAATTATTTTATAAATACCTTCAAGTGCCAAGTAATATCTATATATAGCTGTGATTTGTTGCGTAGCATAAAGATGAAATAAATACAGGAATCATATAAATAATTTAGTCATATTTTATCAACAAGTTTTTTTTAAAAAAAAAATTCAGTTTATCTACATTTACCCTACGTTAAACTACAATTTAACTATAACTCATCTACATATGAGTAACAGGACTACAATTCTACCACAGTTAAACTACATATTCACTACAATCTGGAGACAAATTTACATTGGTTGCATTCTTTATTAATATTAATTTTTTTGTATATAGTAAATATTAAAGTTTAACCATTCTATAAAGAAAAGACAACTGTAGATGCTTGACAGAATATATAAAAACATAAATAGTGCAGATACACAAATTGATGGTTATACTTCTTAATCATCTTCAAAGACATAAACAATTACACAAGAAAATCTGATAATTTGAGCTCACTAACATTTATTTTTAATAACTATTCTAACTACATGATATTCATTTCTTTTTCGGCCCATTCTTGCAAGTTCTTTTTCTATGCCCTAAACCTCTACAATTGACACATGACACCTTGTACTTCTTTGACTTTATTACATCAAATGTTTTATATGTTTCCTTGTGAGGTCTCCCTCGCTGCCTTTTATCTCCCGCCAGTAGCTTTACTACCTCATCCAAATATGTTGTGGCACATCCCATTCGCCTTCATCAGGAAGAGGATTTACTGGAATTTTATAGGTAAGCAGAAGGCTCTTCGTTGTGTAATACGGAGAGCAATAGTTTTTGTCTGTTTCATTCCTATGCCTTAATGCTGCCAAAGCATGCGCACATGGAAGTTCATCAAGTGGAATTGTCCACAGCTATATTTTTTGTTTTCTAGACATACAATGTACCGCTTTACACCATCTAACACAGTATGTATATGATATGTTGAAGTCGTCACCTACAATTGACGACCAAACAGAAATAATAATACATCAATCACTAAAATGGATTATCAATAATTTACCTACAAATTAGCAACAAATATATTATAGCTCATCTATAAACTACAATTACCGACAATTTGACTGCAGTTTAACTACAATCTGGAAACACTGCAGCTAGTACTTTCTTTTTCTCCTCAACCAAAAAAGAATAACTTACC
The DNA here is from genome assembly GCA_034376525.1 of Nicotiana benthamiana. Lineage (NCBI taxonomy): Eukaryota > Viridiplantae > Streptophyta > Magnoliopsida > Solanales > Solanaceae > Nicotiana > Nicotiana benthamiana. The sequence goes on from CM067329.1 coordinate 78,943,215, forward strand.
CTTAGTTTCTGAGATAATATACGGTTGACTTCAAATTCTTTGTTGTATTTGTGACCAAGGTATGTGAAAGTACCATTTTCCTTCAATAACTTTTCTTTTGTCCAACTTTCAAGAAGAGTCCTCATATACTCAAATAGATCAAATATTGGCAGCTCTCTTGCCTCTTTTGATACAGAATTCAACGACTCGGCAATGTTTGACGTCATAGTAAAAGTTTTATTCATCGTTGCATGTACTATTGACCATCTATAATAGCCAATATCATATAGATAAGACTTTACACGCGGTTTTACCTCTTCCATCTTCAACATCCTTTCATTAAATTCATCAAGAGTGTATGACCGTGATGTAGCAAAGTACTATTCGTGTAGTTGTAGATGTCCCTTCTTGAATTTTGACCTTATATTTGTCCATATATGCCACATGCAAGAGTAGTGTGCCATTCCCGGATAGACAACTGATATTTCCTTCAGTATACTCTCATGTCTATCTGAAACAACACACATTGAAGGTCTTTCACCATATGCCTCCTTGAATTTCTCAAAGAACCACTTCCAAGATGCATCGTTTTCAGAATCAACCACAGCATGTGCCAAGGGCAAAATAGTACCTACATTTTTTAGACATAATATATGATTAAATAACAGCTACAATATATATTGAGAATATAGAAAAGTTAACTACATTATTTTATATAACTACAAAATAACTAAAACATAACTACAATTTAACTGAATTTGAAAGGCTGTCTACAAAATAACTATAAAATTATTCCATTATTTACTGTCACGCCCCAAATCCGTGGGCATGATCGGTACTCAACCGTGTATCCCCAGTCGAGTGGACTTGGGTGCCCTTCCTATTCCCCACGCGTTACCCCACATTATTCAATGATAATTAGCCAAAAGATATTAAATTTGCAATCGAAAGAACATATGTTTTCTCTTTTATAACCACACATTATGATTAACAAGGAACATCTTTTACAAAACATGTATTATGATCAATAGGGAACTTGGCATACAAGTTTACAGCATCCAAAACACACACCTTTATACATAAGTTCTAACCCACACACCACTCTCTACGGAGCCTCTAAGAGAATGATAGTACAATACTTGTCGGCGACAAGACCCCAGCTATACCTTTACAAAAGGACACAAGACTCCAAAATACAACAACATAGTTGGCATGAGCCACGCAAGGCCCCGGAAGGAAAGGGGCTCACCAACACGATTACCGCTGATAAAGAGGAGGAGGAGCTACGAGCGGTGGACTGGAGTGTCTTCCACGGATCCACCTACAATCATAACACGAATATAGCACCACCGGCAAAAGGGACGTCAGTACATTTGAATTGTACTGGCATGTATGAACAAACTCTGTCCCGAGTAAACTCAAGCCAAAATGCATATACAAGTATTGAACTGAACAATAATAGTACAATTACAACCATGCAGTAACAACCAATCATCTCACAACAATTGATTCAAGTAGTCATACAATGTGGAAATCAGTGCCCCACAGGTTACAAAATCTCCTATTATCTTCTTTCACATTTTCACATTTATCATTTCATGATTCATATTCATATCAATAATGATATTGGATCACATTTTCCACCCTTATTGCCTCGTCCACCCTTATTACCTCGGCCCCCCTTATCACTCCAACCCATACCTTATTTCACTGTGTTGTGGAGCGAAACCCGACCCCGCCTGACAGTTTTCAATTCATAACAACAAACAGCACAATAACAAACACAAGAAATCAACTATGGGACATTATTAACATAGATCCACAACAAGGGTAATGCAATTCCACAAACAGCAACAACAATTCCTCAGCTTCATCATATTGGTACACAATTTAGATCATCAGAACAATTATTCACAACTAATCACACATGTTATTTCATAATACTTCCATTCTCGCTATTCCACATTATTTCCATTTTTATTGTTCCACATTGTTCCGTTTCCATTGTTCCAAATTGTTCCATTTCCACTATTCTACATTACATTCCATCTCCATTGTTCCAATTACAATTTCCACAACATTCATCACAAAGTGTTACCACACAATCATACAACACAAAAGCCTCACAATGATTTTCATATGAATATCTATTACAGTAATTTCACAACTAGCATAGGGCGATTTCACAAGGATCACAGTTAGCCATGCATGCCTGGAGTTGATTATCCCCTTTAAACCTCTAGTCCGACTGGCCAAGCAATCAAGAAATCAATCTAGTTCATGAACAACACTTAGGTTTTAGAAATTTAAACTCATAGTTACTACCCAGTCCCCGTTTTACAAGGGTTTTGAGTTTCGAAGACATGCATGAATATTTTATGAAGAAAATTCAAGGCAAGTGTATGAGGTTCCCTTCCCAAATGTAATTTCGAAATTGGGGGAATTGGGTTAGGGAGTTTACCTGGGAAATCAATAAAGAAGACAATGCACCAAGGAATTTTCACACTCCAATGATATTGAAAGATCAATTGATGAAGAACTTGCTTTCTCCCTCTAGGACCCTCTCTTCCTCTCTCTTATTTTGTTCATAAAATGTGTTAAAAATGAGGGATTGGGTGTTTTTATTAAAGAGGGGTCGGGCTTAGATTTTTAAAAAAATAACTGGGCGAGCTCAATCTGTGATGCAACTCTGTGGTCACAGAACAGACATGCGGTCCGCAGAATGGACCGCAGAAATGGATCAAGTTTCAAACCTCTCGGGTTGGGAATGCGATAGATATGCGGTCCGCATTTGCATTATGCGGTCGCAGAACTGAACCTCGAATTTTCTTAGGGACAATATGCGATCACTCTGCAATTCGCATATTGATTATGCGAAGCAGATTTGACCGCATTTTCAACATCAAAAAATTTGTTGCTCTCTGATTCACTCTTCAGTAGGAATGCGGTCCGCATAGCTGATCTACCACCGAATTTTGACCATTTTCTAGAAAAACTTCAATTTCGCATTTTTTAGTTCAAAACATTAAAAAGGATCTGATCCGTGTAGATAGACTCAACTCTATGAGCTGCTAACACCTGAGCATACATTTTCACGGGGCCTTACATTTACCTGTTGCAACCACGGTGCTTGCTGTCACATAATCCCCCTCTAGGCTAACTTTAAGAATGTCCCATCAACCACTACTACTGTCCTACAATGTTGCAAACCATTTATTGATGTACAAATAGCAACAAATGCGTATAAGAAGCAATTATCTGCTGCCTTCTTCAATATAACAATAGAACCAGGATAAGTCTCCTCAAGAATATAACAATATTTGGGTAATTTGCTGTAAGAGTCAGACGGATCCCCTCTCAAACACTGTAAAGCCTTTTCCTTGGCTCTCCATGCTTGCATGTAGCATAGGTTCAGTCCATGTTTGGATAACATGTCTGTTTGTATATCCTTTGGTGTGTATACAGTTTTAGGATCACAATACTTTGGAACGACCATGCTGCCAACTACAGCTGCAGTACGTTTGTGTTGTATGAATGTTTCGTCCAATAAAGAGCATGTGTGTTGTCGGCTGAAACTTCTTATGTTGAATATTTCTGAATCATTAATTAACGTTGCCTTGAAATTTCATTTACAGCTTTCAGCAACACATACAAGCCAGTAGCTACAAAAAAAATACAATATTTATATGAAAAACTACAATTAACTACAAACTGACTATAATTTAACTACGATTTATAAAACCCACCTATCTTCAGTAATACAATGATTTTGCTGATATATTATCCACAAATAACTACATACCTTCTATGACTGATCTTTTTGCTCTGAATTGGAACTTGTGCATTACTGAATAATTCTTCATTGCAGGAGCTACTGTTTTCTTGTCCTGATAAACTTGTCCTTCTTCAATATATATTTGCACAGATTCAGTTATTATTTTACTTTGATATTCCTCTATAGCTGGTGAGGATGGAATTTCTACTAAATTTAGTGATCCAGAAGAACATGCAGACAATAAATTCATAAATGTAGTTTCTATGTAGATAATTTTGAAAACAACATTGCTTTATCCTTTTCAGTACTATGAGAGCTTTGTAGTTTGATTGTAGGTAATTGTAGTAATATTGTAGATAATATAGTAACGCCATAATTCTCTGCACTGTCGAATCAAACATACCTGCACTGGTGCTTTCATTGGTGATTGCCAATTTCATATTGAAATCTCTTACGGTTATACATAAAGGATACGAACCTAAGTTTTTATTCTCCCTTTTGGTTTTCATGTACACACGAACCCCCATATCATTCCTAATCTCCATTGGAGGACAATTCTCGTTCACAATGTATTTGATTTCTACAATTTTATCCGATGTATCAATCGATAATTGTTCTGTAATTGTAGAAATAAAAATATTGTAGCTTGCATTATCATCTACAACAATGGAATAACCTCCAAAATCTCTAAATCTACTATAGTAATCCCAATTTCGATTTCAACATTATTGGGATTTTTGACATGATTTCGTGTAGTTGAAAGAAAAAAAGACGAAGAATAAATATAGTTTCGACAATTTGAGTACTGATTTCAACAAAGAAAAATTTTGTATTCTACAATTTGTATTGCTTTTAAGAATTAGTAAAGGCAATTTGATTACTGGAGCTTCGGTAGCTTACGTTTTTTGAGAATTGTAGTTGAGTGAGAGAAGAGAGATTTATTTCCGTTGAGGAAGGAGCGAATTACGCAGCAATGAGATCTCCTTCCGTTTCAAAATTCGAATTTGATGTTGACAGAATCACACGCAGATCTGGTGCCTTCATTTTAGCGCTTTTTTATGGAAAAATCTACCTATTTTTGGATTCGTATATAATTTGTAGTAAAAGTGTGTATTACACGGATAAATAATAAATTATGAATATTTTTTGTAATAGGGTTTCATATATGGTATAGTTAGGAAAAAATTCCTAAAAGAACCTAGGTTAAGGTTTTTTTATCTCTCCACTAATAGACTCCTACAGATTCACATGTTAAATCATTGGTACTCTTAAATCAGATTTTGAACCTAAAATAGTTCTATTCTTTCTTACTCTACATAATGTATGCAAATATTAACTCAAAAGCATTATCCCCTGCCCCACCCTCCAAAAAGGCAAAAATCCTCACATGAATAATTAACATGTTAGTCATATGAGTCGTGATTGAAGCTCTACGAAGTAGGAGATATGTCATACTTTGTAATCAATTGTTAAAGGAACTTTAACTTTCATTAGTTAATCAAAATTAATTTACTAGGTATCAATATCATCACCAGAGTCGTGGTGTATACGTACTTTCCAAATATTGTTCTTTCTCACGTAGGATTACATTGGGTATGTTGCTATTGTCCGATTTTACAATATTTGAAAATCTTTCTCCGCCTTGCCTCTGTTGTTAAGGATATAGTAGATATGGCCTAGATCCAATATCATATTTGACAACTTGAACATATTTTGTGAACGTCATTTGATATAGAATATATGGCATTTGATATTCTTTTATCATTATTATTAATTGTTTGAAAAATTTGATAAGGTCCTTGATTAAATTTTGAGATTTGTCACCGTGATAGAGATCATGATAATGAGAGCAAAGTCTTTTACAATTTAATCTAAATTTGTTCTTGATCGTAGGATTATTAATTTGGACATTAGTAATCCGGTTAGATCAATATTTATGTGATCGTCTTTATCGGATAAAGATTAGTTGATCTCATTAACTAAATCACATAGATAGATGATGCATATAGAGATATGATCATTGAACCGACTCATTGGATAATTCCTAATGGTTAGAATTACCATAAACTGTCAATAGGATATTTTCTTGAAGAATGTGATGTAACTGTTTCCTTTGACTTGAGATCGTCATAGTAATTGACAAGTTATTTATTGTGCTTTGATACTAGACACCTATGGCCCTAGGGCGATAGTTGAAAGGATATTGGGTACGATTAAATACTTGTAGAATTAGTGATTGATCAAGACGGAATCTGTCAATTCTTGGTAATGAGCTTAAGCTCCATGTTGTCATGAATTATAAACGACCAAACTAAGACCTTGGCCAGGGCAATTAAATGAGAGAAGAAATGAGTTTCTTAGGTCATTCAATGGTCGATTATATTTGACGTGAACACATAGTTGATCACCTATTAGGATTTGACAGTTGAACCATATCCTAGGGTGATCCAGAGCTATAAGGACAGAAGGAATTACTACATTACTCTTCTACTGGTTCTTCAGAGTAAATTGTATACTTCATGCTATCCGGTCGTTAAGGAGTGTGTTGCTAGACTCCACCCTTGATTAGTATATTAGTTCAATTTACTACCAGTTTAGTATTGAACCTATGGGGTCGCACACTAACGAGTGTTCTGATCTTTGCTAAAGGATTAATTAACTTATTATTTGATAATTAAATTAAAGAATTTAATTAGTCAAATATATTTAGTTATTACTCCAAATGAAATATTATTATATTCTTTGCTAGCACAAAGATTATAATTAATATTGTGAATAAATTGAAATTTCTATATGGAATAGAAATTAAATAATATCTCTTGGTTGAAATATATATAATAAATATTTACATATAAGATATATATATAAATATTAATAAAGATTAAATTATCAATCCAATTAAGAATTGAAATACTAGTTAAAGTCCAAATTGAATTTGGGCTCTAACATTAACAGAACACGTCTCTCATTACTTTGAGTTTGATAAAATTTCTTTTATTAAATCCAACTTGGAGTTGGATTGAGAGATTCGGCAGTCACGTTTTTTCCTTTAACCTAATGAAAGCTAGAGTTGGCCTAAGTGATATATATAAATACATCACTAAGGGTTAAGAGGAGAATGATGATTAATACTTTTAAGAAGCCACAAAATTTAAGGAAAAAAAGGTACGTACAAGAACAGTTCTTCATGCGAATTTGATATTTTTCTTGAGAAGAAAACCTACTTTGTGAAAGTGAGATTACAATACAAAGCCAAGAGAAAAAATATAATTACAAGAAAAGTGTTTCTTGTTCTTCTAATTTGAGTTGAGATTTTTGAGAAAAATTTCAACACAATATTCTTCGTTTAATTTGTTCGCGGGTTTCATTGATCAAAGAGTTGATAGCAAGGATCGGTCTCGGTGTGGATATGCATAGAGTCTTCGCACTATCGAAGAATTTTGAAACGAGACTCTCTTCACCAGGTATGTCTTTGATCCGATCTTTGACACGTAAATAAATTTTAAACATGAGAAAATCTACCTAGGATTGTCATTGTCTTCCGCTGCGTGTTACGAACACCCATACGCAATCCATCAGTGGTATCAGAGCCGTGGTTTATTGTATCTAAAATTTATTTACGAAATATTTTAATATTATATTTGAAGAGTTCAAACCATAATAGATGTGCCTTGTGCAATGATCAAATCATTTGAATGTTGATATTATTTTATTGTGGATAAAATATGCATTCATATAACTATTGAGATCGTTCAAAACTTGAATTTGAAATTTTGTATTAGATACAATAGGAATCTATAATAGGTTAAGTGATTCTATTATTAATTTAATTGTTATTAGTTCATGAGATGTTAATTAATAATAATATTCTAGCATGAATTCTTTTTATGTGATATATAAGATAAATATGTTAGGGGATGTTGAATTTTGTTTTATGTCATGTGCTTGCTCATTACATAATTTTGAATTATTTATTACATGTGATGTAAATTAATTTAGGGCTAAGCATGTAGACAATTGAACTAAATTCACATGCTATAAAAGATTCGATCTTCGTGTTATTAAAAATAGTTTTTGTGACAATTCCCTCTTATTAAAATTTGAGTTCTTAAATAATAAAATATAAGATATTTTATTATAAAGCTATCCATCAAGGTAATTAATTTTACTTACTTCTTGTTTATAAGGAGCGGCCTGACTACCAGGAGACTTATAGTTCAAGAATATGTTAAAATTATTTATTGCATTAGATGTATGGATTGAAAGAATTATTCAATTTTACACTAAACACCTGGACTATCTGGGGGAGTATAACATTTAATAAGTTCTTTGCAATCATGATGGTTGAACTCAACTATGCCAATAGGAACGACCTGACAACTAGGGGACTATTTGACATAGAGCTATTTAAGGAAATTGTATGGGGATACAATTGGTAAGAGTACCTACCTTTAAAATATAAGTGAGAAACGACTTGATTACCAAGGGGCTCATACATATTGTTAAAGGATTCCTTTACTCCACTAAAAGAAATAAAGGTTTCGTAAACTATAATGAGGGTAAATAGTTTTAAAAAATTAGTGGAAATATCATTTAGATAAAAGTCCATGTCTTTATGATATATGCAAATATGTTCTTATATTACCGCTTTTTTTTTCTATATTTTAGATTTCTCAATATGTATGTTTTATCACTGTGTGAAATACTTGAGACCAACAAATTGGTAGGACCAAACTTTGATGACTGGTATAGAAATTTGAGAATTGTTCTCATGCATGAAAATCTTATGGATGTGATCGATAAGCCTGCAAAGATAATCCCTCCAGAGAATGATGTTCAAGGCAACATGGTTTATCATAAATAATTGGAAGAAAAACTGCAAGGAGTATCTTGCAATTCTAATGGACAAGAAACAAGGTGAGACATTAATGAAAAATGTCTTCAAGGTTTCTTTAGCTACTACTCATTCTTCACTGTGGGTATTAGATATTGGCAGTGGTTATAACATTTGTAATATGTTGCACAGGTTCAAGATAAGTAGAAAGTTGAAGAAAGGAGAAATTAATCTACAAGTTGGAAATGTTGCAAAAGTTGCGGCCGTAGCTGTAGGATCAATTTCTTTAATAATACCTACGGGCAAAGTACTTATGTTGGATGATTGTTATTATGTTCCTAAATTTGTTTCGAACATAATTTCAGCTTCTATGTTAGACAAACGTGATTTTCGCAATAATATAAGCAATGGTATTTGCTCTATTTATTATAGTGATAATTTATATGTGAATGGCTATCTCCAATATGATGTTTATGTCTTACCTAGTGTGAATGCTAATTCGATTATGCATGTTTCAAGTCTAAAGAGGAAAAGAGATGATAATGTAAATTAAACATACCTTTGGCATTGTAAGCTTGGTCATATTGGAGAGAAAAGAATTAATAAGTTGTACAAGGAAGGGTACCTTAACAAGTATGATTTTGAATCATATCCAACTTGTGAATCTTGTCTCAAAGGAAAAATGACCAAATCTCCATTTAATGGAAGTGGAGAAAGAACTTCTGAATTATTGGGACTAATTCATACAGATGTTTGTGGGCCCATGAAAATTCAAGCTAGAGGTGGATATTCTTACTTCATCACCTTCACTGATGATGTGTTAAGATATGGATTTGTGTATCTTATGAAACATAAGTCTGAATCTTTTGAAATGTTCAAAAGGTTCCGTAGTGAAGTTGAGAAGAAGACTGGTAAAAGTATCAAAGTACTAGGTCTGATAGAGGTGGAGAATATCTAGTGAATATTTTACTAAATATCTCAAAGAGAATGGGATTCTCTCACAGTGGACACCTCCAGGAACACCACAACACAATGGTGTGTCTGAAAGGAGAAATAGAACCTTATTAGATATGGTGAGATCTATGATGGGGTTTACTGATCTTCCAATAAATTTATGGGGATATGCTTTGGAAGCAGCAACATACTTACTTAATAAAGTTCCCACTAAGTCGGTCTCTACAACACCATATGAGATATGGAAAGGATGTAAGCCTAACATTAAACATATTAAAGTTTGGGTTTGTCCAGCTTATGTTAAGAGACTAAAGTCTGATAAACTTGACTCAAGATCTGATAAATGTAGGTTCATTGGGTATCCTAAGGAAACAAGGGGATATTATTTCTATCACCCTTCTGACCATAAAGTGTTTATGGCCAGAGGAGCAACCCTTTTTGGAAAGGGAATTCCTTTTGAAAGGAAATTATAATGGAGAAATAGAACTTGATGGAGATCAAGAAACTAATGAATCAACACAATATAAAGATCATGAGACCAAAGTTGAAGAACCTTTATTGGATGTTTTGAAGTTGTCAAGGAAATTTCCATCTTCAACGGTTGAAGTTCAAGAACAGGTTAATGAACCAGTTCCAAACCAAACTGAGCAACAACGAAATCCAACACAAGGTGAATAGGTTGTACAAGTACCTCTTCGAAGGTCTACACGAGAACATAATGTACCAACTAGATTAAATTTATTGGTTCAAGATGATTTATCAAATGAGGTTGATCATAATGATGATGACCCTAAGACCTATGAAGAGGCTATACAAAGTTCTGATTATGAGAAGTGGCAAAAGGCCATGGAATCCGAAATGGAATCCATGAAGGAAAATAAAGTATGGACTTTAGTTGAACCTTCAAAGGATATAAAAACTATAGGTTGTAAATGGGTTTTTAAGAAAAAGATTGGAGCAGACGGAAAGGTGGAGACCTACAAAGCACGTCTTGTTGCCAAGGGATATCGTCAAAAAGAAGGAGTCGACTATGACGAGACTTTCTCTCCCGTGGCAATGCTCAAATCTATTTGGATTTTACTTGCTATAGCAGCATACTATGATTATGAAATATGGCAAATGGATGTGAAAACAGCTTTCCTTAATGGTGAGCTAGAAGAGGATGTGTATATGACACAGCCTGAAGGTTTCACATCTTCGTCCGATCATAATAACATTTGTAAGCTACAAAGATATATTTATGGATTAAAGCAAGCTTCTCGAAGTTGGAATATTCGATTTAACAAAACAATTGAAAAGTTCAATTTTGTTAGATGCGAAGAAGAACCTTGTGTGTACAAAAAGGTTAGTGGGAGCAGAATTGTATTTTTAGTGTTGTATGTTGATGATATATTGCTCACAGGGAATGACGTACCGGCATTGCAAAATACCAAGATTTGGCTATTGAACAGTTTTCTATGAAAGACTTGGGAGAAGCAGCTTATATATTAGGAATAAAGATCTATAGAGATAGATCTAGGAAGCTGCTTGGACTTTCCCAGTCTTTGTACATTGATACTATCTTAAAGAGGTATAACATGGATAATTCCAAAAGAGGCTATCTACCGATAGGCACTGGAATTTCTCTCAGCAGGGAGGATTGTCCTAAAACACCTGAAGAGAGAGAACGCATGAGTAGGATCCCATATGCTAATGCAGTGGGAGCTATCATGTATACCATGACATGTACACGTCCTGATGTGGCTTATGCACTTGGAGTGACTAGCCGATATCAGGCAAATCCTGGTGACGAACATTGGAAGGTGGTGAAGACCATTCTTAAGTACATAAGAAGGACTAAAGACCAATTCCTCATCTATGGGGATTCAGAGTTGAAACTTGAAGGTTATACTGATGCAAGTTTCTCTTCCGATAGGGATGATAGCAAATCTATTTCAGGTTATGTATTTACCTTAAATGGTGTTGCAGTGAGATGGAAAAGTTCCAAACAAGCTACTGTAGCTGATTCAATGACTGAAGCAGAATATATAGCAGCTACTGAAGCTGCTAAGGAAGCTGTATGGATGAAAAAGTTCTTAACTGAACTTGGTGTGATTCCTTCAATGGAAGGTGCGGTTCCATTGTTGTGTGACAATACTGGAGCCATTGCTCAAGCAAAAGAACCAAGATCACACCAAAAGTCCAAACACGTTCTGCAAAGGTATCACTTGATAAGAGAGATCATTGAACGTGGAGACGTCGAGATTCAAAAGGTTGATGGAAAGGAAACTGCTGCTGACCCATTCACCAAAGCTCTTGGTGCAAAGGAGTTTGACAAGCACAAGTGGAAATTGGGGATGAAGTACAAGAGCGATTGGCTCTAGTGTAAGTGGGAGATTGTTAAGGATATAGTAGATATGCCCTAGATCCAATATCATATTTGACAACTTGAACATATTTTGTGAACGTCATTTGATATATAATATATGGCATTTGATATTCTTTTATCATTATTATTAATTGTTTGAAAATTTTGATAAGGTCCTTGATTAAATTTTGAGATTTGTCACCGTGATAGAGATCATGATAATGAGAGCAAAGTCTTTTACAATTTAATCTAAATTTGTTCTTGATCGTAGGATTATTAATTTGGACATTAGTAATCCGGTTAGATCAATATTTATGTGATCGTCTTTATCGGATAAAGATTAGTTGATCTCATTAACTAAATCACATAGATAGATGATGCATATAGAGATATGATCATTGAACCGACTCATTGGATAATTCCTAATGGTTAGAATTACCATAAACTGTCAACAGGATATTTTCTTGAAGAATGTGATGTAACTGTTTCCTTTTACTTGAGATCGTCATAGTAATTGACAAGTTATTTATTGTGCTTTGATACTAGACACCTATGGCCCTAGGGCGATAGTTGAAAGGATATTGGGTACGATTAAATACTTGTAGAATTAGTGATTGATCAAGACGGAATCTGTCAACTCTTGGTAATGAGCTTAAGCTCCATGTTGTCATGAATTATAAACGACCAAACTAAGACCTTAGCCAGGGCAATTAAATGAGAGAAGAAATGAGTTTCTTAGGTCATTCAATGCTCGATTATATTTGACGTGAACACATAGTTGATCACCTATTAGGATTTGACAGTTGAACCATATCCTAGGGTGATCCAGAGCTATAAGGACAGAAGGAATTACTACATTACTCTTCTACTGGTTCTTCAGAGTAAATTGTATACTTCATGCTATCCGGTCGTTAAGGAGTGTTGCTAGACGCCACCCTTGATTAGTACATTAGTATGATCAATTTACTACCAGTTTAGTATTGAACCTATGGGGTCGCACACTAACGAGTGTTCTGATCTTTGCTAAAGGATTAATTAACTTATTATTTGATAATTAAATTAAAGAATTTAATTAGTCAAATATATTTAGTTATTACTCCAAATGAAATATTATTATATTCTTTGCTAGCACAAAGATTATAATTAATATTGTGAATAAATTGAAATTTCTATTTGGAATAGAAATTAAATAATATCTCTTGGTTGAAATATATATATTTGATATATATATAATAAATATTTACATATAAGATATATATATAAATACTAATAAAGATTAATTTATCAATCCAATTAAGAATTGAAATACTAGTTAAAGTCCAAATTGAATTTGGGCTCTAACATTAACAGAACACGTTTCTCATTACTTTGAGTTTGATAAAATTTCTTTTATTAAATCCAACTTGGAGTTGGATTGAGAGATTCGGCAGTCACGTTTTTTCCTTTAACCTAATGAAAGCTAGAGTTGGCCTAAGTGATATATATAAATACATCACTAAGGGTTAAGAGGAGAATGATGATTAATACTTTTAAGAAGCCACAAAATTTAAGGAAAAAAAGGTACGTACAAGAACAGTTCTTGTCATGCGAATTTGATATTTTTCTTGAGAAGAAAATCCATTTTGTGAAAGTGAGATTACAATACAAAGCCAAGAGAGAAAATATAATTACAAGAAAAGTGTTTCTTGTTCTTCTAATTTGAGTTGAGATTTTTGAGAAAAATTTCAACACAATATTCTTCGTTCAATTTGTTCGCGGGTTTCATTGATCAAAGAGTTGATAGCAAGGATCGGTCTCGGTGTGAATACGCATAGAGTCTTTGCACTATCGAAGAATTTTGAAACGAGACTCTCTTCACCAGGTATGTCTTTGATCCGATCTTTGACACGTAAATAAATTTTAAACATGAGAAAATCTACCTAGGATTGTCATTGTCTTCCGCTGCGTGTTACGAACACCCATACGCAATCCATCATCTGTTGTCTCTGTTACTGATGTTAATGATCAATTCTACACAGAAGAACAATTTTATCCGCTTTGGTGAGCAAATACAATAAAATGTGAAACACAGTAAATCAGTTAATCTTTTCCATAACTTTTATGAACATAGGTTGTTACATTGGTGCATGCCCCAGTCGCTGAGTTTGTTTACATTCATGGCTGAATGGCTAAAGTGCCTAATTTATAATTTGCAAATTCACAGGTTTAATTCTTACTGGAGGCATGCCGGTAAGATCCTGCAATAAGTATATTGGATTGCTATATATCAATTGAATTTCATCATCCATACATAACAAATTAATATGGTATATTCATATCATAATGAATAATAAGAACTATCATTCCTATTGAGACTTTAATTCATAGGAGCGATTTATAGATGGAATCAAAACACCGTTACCACAAATTAGATAATGTGTAAAACAATTTCTCCACTATTAGGAAATATCTCTTATTTTTCAGCAGCTCATCTTCTCAACTATAGAGCATCTTGCTGATGCTCTTGGAGTCGGGGGCGGACCTAGAGTACAGAATACGGGTTTTCGGGAACCAAGTAATTTTTGCATAGACCCTGTATTCATTTTAAAAAAGTCACTAAATATTTGTAAATATCTAACTGTGAACCCAAGAGGTTGTGAGTTCGAGTCTCTCCAAGATCAAGGTGGGAAGTTCTTGGAGGGAAGGATGCCGGGAATTTATTTGGAAATAATCTCTCTACCCCAGGGTAAGGGTAAGGTCTACGTACACACTACCCTCCCCAAACCCCAATAAGTGGGTTTATACTAGGTTGTTGTTGTTCTTGTATCTAAACGTGAACCCAATTATTATTGCATATTAATCTAAAATTACGATAAAAACCCATAAACCTCAAATCCTCAATTGGTCTCTGTTGGAGTTAGCAACTTCTCTCAATTTCTTATTGTATTCAATGGTATGTTGTACGCCTAGATATTCTCATTTTGAGTTTTGACCTCTACCATGGCTTGATAGTTAGTTGCCAAACATAGAAATATTCTGCTTATTGATCTCATTTCCCTTTAATATAGAGCCTGTTTGGACTAACAGCTTAAAAAAAGTTAAAACTGATTTAAAAACGCCAGAAGCCACAAATCAGTTGATCCTAACATTTTTTTTCAGCTTAAAAGCCAAATATATCTTTGATCAAGTATTTTACCCTCTTTTTCCTAATAATATTCATTATTCCAAAAGTGTCCTTCACAAACTTTTGAAATAATTATAATATCCAACTCAAGTATACGGAGAAAAAAATGGTAACAGAAGCTAACTAAAAGGCGATAAGAAGAAATGTGATGCACCAGTAAAGCAGCAACGTATGTGAATTAATCATTTTGTAAAGATAAGCCCTAATTTTTAGCACCAAATCAGCTGGGAAGAATGCAAGAAAATGAAAGAGATTTGTGAAGATAAGCCCTAGTTTGGAAAAGTCAACCGAATGTTGACTTATGAGTTATAGGGCTCGGAATGGATTTCCGATGATTCGTCTAGTTTTGGGTGGTGATTTATGACGTAGGAGAGGAATCGAAACTGAATTTGGAGGCCCGTAGTAGAATTAGGCTTGAATTGGCTAAGTTTGAATTTTCATGGATTCCGGTTGATAGGTGAGATTTTGATCCGAGGGTCGGAATGGGATTCAGAGAGTTTCAGCAGCTCCGTTAGGTTTTTTTATATGCGTGCAAGTTTCAGGTCATTCAGAGGTGCTTAAGTCGGGTTTTTGATCGAATATGCAATTCAGAAGATTTTAAGAAATTTAGGCTTTGATTTCATTATTATTGAGGATTTTGATGATAACGTTAGCATTTTGATGATTCGAGCAGGTTTGAATGAAGTATTAGGTCTGGTCTGTGCTTTTAGTTAAGGTCCCGGGGGCCTCCGGGTGAATTCAGGTAGTTGAACAGAGGTTTTTGGAGATGTTGCATGAAATGGATATGGGGCTTCTGGTATTTCCGCATGTGCAGTAGAGGAGCCGTAAAAGCGGTACCGCAGATACGGGTGGTTCGTCGCAAAAGCGGCCAAGAGGGAGCTGCACAGGTTTCCGCAAAAGCGTAATTGGCATCGCTTCTGCGGGTCCGTAGAAGTGGGAATAATGTCGCAGAGCGGAAGAAGGTGTTCCGCAAAAGCGGAATTTTTATCGCCAAAGCAGAAGGCATATTCAAATGAAAAACTGCAGAGGCGGTAGAAAGGGCGCAGATGCGGTTCTTGGACCACAGATGCGGAAACCGCTGTTGGCAGAAGGGTTTAAAACATTTAATTCTTTCTCCGAGTTCATTCATAACTTCCTCAATTTTAGACCATCTTGGGAGCTTTTTTATGGAGATTGAAGAGGGTTTCAACAGAAATTGATTGGGGGTAAGTCTCGTGACCTAGAAACGTCATTTTGTTAAGAATCAACCTTTAATCATGGAAAATTTGGGGAAAACTTGAAGAACTAGGGCTTGAGTTTTTGAATTCTAAATTGGAATTTGATGGCCTATTTGAGCTCCAATTTTGGTAAATATTATATGCACGAACTCGTGGCGAGAATAAAATCCGATGATGTGACTTTCGTAGTTTTTCGAAAAGTTGTCCCAGGGCTCGGGATTTGCCAATTTCGTATTTTAGGTATTTTTCTAGTTCTTTCGTGACGACCCGGCCGGTCGTGTTAAGAATTTATGCCCCGTTTTCCCATTAACTGCTTCCCCTAAGTTCATTTCTGCTATTTTGTTTTGCCTGGATGTTCGGTAATAGAATTCGGAGTGTTTTGGGACACTTAGTCCCTAAATGAGAGCTTAAGCGTTGAAAAATAATCTGTAATCAAAACACTATCAAGACAACCTCGGAATGGAAATCTGATGGTTCAGTTGGGAGCGTGTTCGGAACAAATTTTGGATGTCCGTAGCTCATTTAGGCTAGAAATGCCGAAAATTAGAAATTTGAATTTTCCGGTCCAATAGTAAATTTTTTTTCCGATAGTCGGAACGGGATTTCGGAAATTTCCGTAGCACCGTTATGTCATTTGGGATGTTCTTGCAAAATTTTAGGTCAATCGGACGTGTTTTGATTAGGTTTTTGATCGAAAGCGAATTTCGTTGAGTTTTGGAAGTTTTAAGTTCAAATCATTGAATAAATTGTATTTCCAGTATTGTTTTAGGTGGTTTAAGGATTGGTACAAGTTCGAGTGATGTTAAGGGATAGGTGTGTAGGTTTGGTTGAGGTCTCGGGGGCCTCGGGTGTGTTTCAGATGCTCGACAAGTTGGTTTTGAAATTTTGGATGAAATTCATGTTGTTGCTTCTGTTGTTTCCGCTTCTGCGGCTTGGGGACCGCAGAAGCGGCGCTGCAAAAGCGGCTCAGCAGTTGCAAAAGCGAAAGGAGGCCATAAAGCCAGGAACCAAAGAAGCAGTCTTGGTTCCGCAGATGCGGACTCGCTTCTTGGAGTGGGGGACCACAGAAGCAGAACCTGAGGGATGAGTGAGGACCGCAGAAGCGGCAGATTTTCCGCGAAAGCAGGATTCGCTTTCGCGATTTAAGGTCCGCAAAAGCGTAAATTGGTATGTTAAGTGGGAGCCGCAGAATCAGCATTTTGACAACAAAGGCGGGACCGCAGAAGCGATCCCTGGTCTGCGAAAGCAGAACTTGCTGTGTGTTAAGAGAAAATCCGAGGGTTTAATTTCCTAAGTTGAAAAATCAAGCTTGAGCTTGGACCAAGGCGATTTTGAAATGGATTTGAAGAGGAGATTATTGGGTAACGTTTCTATGATCCTTTCTAGCTTTAATCCATCATTTAGTAGTTAAATTCATCTTTTAAATTCGAATTAAGGACAAAAAAATGGACGAAATTAGGGTAAAGTTCTTAGGCCTAAATATTGAGTTTTTAATGGGCATTTGACCTTCGATTTGGGAGATTTTTATACGGTTAGAATCGTGAGAGTACAAGGTTTCTGTAAATATAAAAATTATTCGATTCCAAGACGTTGTTTTGAGGGGCATTTTGGTCATTTCACCTATTTTCGTGCCTTAGCTTTAATTTCAACAGTGTAATTAGTTACTTGCAATGTTTTTTACGCATACTCGTGGCAAGGGCATTGTTTCTCAGCGATTTTGTACCAACTCGAGGTAAGTGGCTTGCCTAACTTTGTGTTGGGACCTCTCCCCTTAGGATATCTTTGTCATTGCTTAAATATCTTGTGCGCGAGGTGACGGGCGTGTACTTGTGATAATTGTTGAAAATTCATCTTACTTGGCTTATTTAGACTGTGTTTCTTCACATATTTAATGGTTAAAAATGAAACTTCACTTGTTTTGACTTAAGGAAAATATGTTAGTAACTTATTTTCTCTATTTGACTAAATTGTAATATTTGTCTTTTCTTGGAAAGCATGCTATTAATTTATTTGCTCTATTTGACTAACTTTCCATATTTGTCTTTCTTGTTAAACATGTTAGATTCTCGACTTTACTTGTTGTTCGCATTTCGCTTCCTTTCCATAAAATATTGATTTGTTGTGGTGTATTTACGTTTGGGACTATGGGTTCAATTCCTGGGAGCTCCTCTATTATTGGTATGTTGGACTAGGGGTTCAATTCTCGGGAGACCCTCTGTTATTGGTATGCTGGATTACGGGTTCGATTCCCGAGAGATCCTCTGATATTGACATGACGGACTACGGGTTTGATTCCTGGGAGATCCTCTGATATTGATATGATGGACTGCGGGTTCAATTCCCGGAGATCCTCTGTTATTAGTAGGAAGGACTGCATGTTAAATTCCCGAAGATCCTCTGTTATTGGTATGAAGGACTGCAGGTTCAATTCCCGGAGATCCTCTGTTATTCATATGATAGACTACGGGTTTGATTCCGTGGAGATCATCCGATATTGGTGTAAATGGACTGCGGGTTAAATTTCGGGAGCTCCATGTGACATCCTGACTTTGAATGATTTTTTTCTTATGTTCGTAGACTGTACTTGTAGCCGTTCTGTTTTACTTACTGCCTTGTTAGATATTCCGGATTTACCTCATTATCTAGTGTTTATTATTCTTACATTATTTCTTATGTTCATCTCAGTAGGGCCTCGTCCTTCCTCGTCACTTCTCCACCGAGGTTAGGCTTGGCACTTACCGAGTATTGTTGTGGTGTACTCATGCTACTCTTCTGCAAACTTTTATTGTGCAGATCCAGGTACTACTGGTCGGGCGCGCTATTAGTGATCTCGGAGCTACATTTGGAGGCTTGAGGTATGCATCTGCCGCGTCCGCAGACCGGAAGAGTCTCCTTCTATTCTACCTTTAGCTAGTAGTTTCATTCATGTACTCACTTGTTGAAGACACTTCTGGATGTTAGAGTCGTATGTTATATTTTTTTACACTTAGCATGTGTTGCCCGTGAGTTTCCGGGTTTTGGAGGTTTTGCATTATTTTGAGTGGAAGTGTATGTGCCAGGCGGCACCCTATTCATTTTCTTATGTTATTCATGTTCTACTTATTGCTTTTCGTAAGGATTATTTAATTTCTGCAATATATCAGGCTTACCTAGTCGCGAAGACTGGGTGCCGTCATGATAGATACATGAATTGGTGAACTATGGTCGTGACATCTTTCCATTGGGTTAAATCCCGTTAGCTTATAATAACCTATTCCTTGTGGTTTTGAGATTCTGCACTCGAGGAAGTCGATTAGCGAGGAAAGCGCAAGGCGATCTAGGACTTTGGCCGGTTTGATGTGAGTAATGTTTATAAATTATATACTGAGGGTTTAAAACCCCGTATTTGCAATATGCGATGCTATATTGAGATGAAACACGCGCTGTGTGATGAGCGCGGTGATGTTACATCTAGGGATTCGGACTTGGTCCATCCTGATTGATGACTTACTTTACTTTTGACCGAGATTGAGCTTATATATGTAGAATTTGGGCTAGTTGCCACGTTTGGGGCCTTGTGCTGATCTTTGGAACCCTTACGGAGCATGTTGAACTGATTGACCAGATTTTTACCTATTGGAATCATACTCGTAGTCTGCTTAACTGTGAATCATGAAATAAACTGGACTTGGTAATTTTCACCCTAAATGAGAAATAACTAGGGTTGAATACCCTATCTTTGTTGAGTTGGCCCGAGAGGCCAAGTCTATATTGATTGAGATGGGTCAAGGACCCTAGAGTGAGGGTATTTGATATATATACTGGAACGGGTTGCACGCCGCAGCAGTATATACATATACATATATTGGATCAGACTGCACGTCGTAGTAGTAAATTATATGGATCGGACTGCACGCCGCAGTAATATATTATATGGATCGAACTGCACGCCGCAGTGATATATTATATGGACCGGACTGCACGCCACAATATTTTACCTGAAGGAGCCCCTCCAGAGTCTGCACACACACCCAGTGAGAGCAGTCGATTATATTAATTGGATCGGACTGCGCGCCGCAGAACTATATATATTATATTGGATCGGACCGCGCGCTACAGTACTATGCATTATATTGGATCGGGCTGCTTGCTGCTACAGTGTTAGTAAATTATCGGACGGAGTAGAGGAGTTTTATCGGTTTCTTTACCCTCTTTAGCCCATATTTACTGCCTTCACTGCTGATTTTAGAACTGTGTAGTGTTCCTATAGGATTTCTTATTTTCAGTCGTTATTTATTGCTATTACTCACTAAGTTGGACTACTCACTCTACTCTCTGCACCTTGTGTGCAGATACAGGGATCCCAGAAGCTTAGCTGCGATTATTTGGTGTTTTCCAGTTCAGTACCGGAGTTATCGAGGTAGCAGTTGGCGTACGCAGGGCTTGATTTCTCCTCTTATCTATCTTTTATTTCTACATTCAGATTTCCACTGTATAGGATATTGACCAGTTGTAACTTTTATTTAAACCGAGAATTTTATGTTAAACTTGGAATTTTAAGTTAATGATTTGGCTAGAAACGTTCGAATGGTCAGGCTTGCCCAACAAGATGTTGGGCGCCATCACGACTGGGGTTTGGGTCGTGATAAGTTGGTATCAGAGCCTAGGTTACCAGGCCTCGCGAGTCATGAGCTGGTTTAGTAGAGTCTTGCGGATCGGTACGGAGACGTCTGTACTTATCCTTGAGAGGATGCAGAACCTATAGGAAAAACTTCATATTCTTGAAATTCTTTTCGTTCGAATTTGTTGGTCCGAGGACTAAACTTCTGCACTCTATTCTCTCGTAGATGGCGAGGAAATGCGCTACCGTATGTGGCGGATGACCACCATTGCCACCCACTAGAGGCCGAGGACAAGGCCGTGGTCGTGGTCGAGGTGGAGCAGCAGGGGTAGCACAAGTTGACCCACCAATTGCCCCCACTCAGGATCAGCCTCCAGCAGTAGAGGTTCCAGCAGCACCTGGCGAGGCACCAGCTGCGCCTATTGTGATTCTGGGTCTTTAGGAGGCCCTGGCTTAGATTTTATCAGTTTATACTGGCCTGGCTCAAGCAGTCTCGAGCACTACTACCGCATCTACATCTTAGACCGTGGGTGGTCATTAGACCCCACAGCTCGCACTTTGGAGCAGGGTGTACTGAGTATGCAGACACCGGAGGCACCACCAGTTCAGCTAGTTGCCCCAGTTCAGCCAGTTGTTTTGGTTCAAGGTGATTGGGTACCAGTGATTCCAGATGACGAGCAGCGTCATCTAGAGAGGTTCAGCATGCTTTCACCTCCTACTTTTAGCGGTATTCCGGGCGAGGATGCCCAGGGGTTTCTCGACAAGTGTCTACACATTCTTCAGACAGCAGGGATCTTAGAGATGAGTGGGGTATCTTTTACCACTTTCCAGTTCTTGGGAGCATCCTTTACATGGTGGGAGGCATATGAGCGTTGTAAGCCGGTAGGTGCAGTGCTGTTGTCTTGGCAAGAGTTCTCCACTATCTTTCTAGAGAAGTGGGTACCACGATCACAGAGGGAGGAGTTGCGCTGGCAGTTTGAGTGGCTACGCCGGGGAGATATGTCTGTGACACAGTATGAGGAGAGATTCTCAAAGTTAGCTTGTTATGCTCTGTGGATGGTTCCGACGGATCAGGAGAGGATCAGATGATTTGTGGACGGTCTCATTTATCCCATCTGTATTCTGATAACTCGAGAGAGGGTCCTGAGCCATACATTTGAGAAGGCAGTGGGTATTGCTCGTGATATTGAGATGGCTCGCCGTCATGAGAGAGAGTAAAGGAATGCCAAGAGGCCTCGAGGATCAGGTAGCCCCAGTGGTGCTCCTTTTAGGGGCCAGTTACAGCAAAGCAGTGGTCATTCTTTCAGGCCTCCACAGCCAGCTCGCTCAGAGTACCGTGGTTCATCTTCTGGTCAGGGTTATCTGGGCTCCCATCAGGGTCATCCATCTCTGAGTGCACTTCCAGCGCAGAGTTCATCTCATGCCCCATCTATTCAGGGTTCATCTCGGCCGAGTTCTTTAGCCAGCCACTCTAGTGCGAGGGGTTCCCTTCAGTCCCAGCCCCCAGCGCTAGGGAGTTATTATGAGTGTGGCGAGTTAGGGCATATGTGAAGGGAGTGTGCCCCCGTGCATCCAGTTCATCTCAATAGAGGGGCCATCCCTCATCTTCTGGCCTAGTGTCTTCAGCACCCGCCCAGTCAGCTAGGGGTGAGGGTCAGGCAGTTAGGGGTTGCCCTAAAGGGGGAGGCCGATCTGGTGGTTGTCAGGCTTGTTGCTACACTTTTCAAGGCAGGTCAGATGTTGTTGCTTCGGATGATGTTATTATAGGTATTATTTATGTCTGCCACAAGGATGCCTCAGTTTTATTTGATCCCGGATCCACTTATTCCTATGTATCTTCTTACTTTGCTCATCATTTGTGTACTACCCGTGGGTGTCTTGCGTTACCTGTGCACGTATCTACCCCGATGGGCGATACTATTATTGTGGACCACGTGTATCGGTCCTATCTTGTTACTATTGGGGGTTCTGGATACCCGGGTTGACTTGCTGCTATCGTGTATGGTAGATTTCGATGTTATTCTGGGCATGGATTGGATGTCACTGTTCCATGCTATTCTGGACTGTCACACCAAGATAGTGACATTGGCTATGCCAGGTATTCCGAGGATCGAGTGGCGTGGTACGACTGATTATGTACCCAGCAGGGTAATCTCTTTCTTAAAGGCCCAACAAATGGTTGGGAAAAGATGTTTATCATATCTAACATTTGTGATGGATGTTGGATCCGAGTCTCCTAGTCTTGATTCGGTTCCCGTGGTGAGGGAATTTCCTGATGTGTTTACAGCAGACCTGCCGGGCATGCCGCCGGACAGGGATATTGACTTCGGTATTTATTTGGTTCTGGGCACTCAGCCCATCGCTATTCCTCCATATTGTATGGCACCAGCAGAGCTAAAGGAGTTGAAGGAGCAGCTGCAGGACACACCCCTAGTGAGCGCAGTCGACTATATTTATTGGATCGGACTGCGCGCCGCAGTATTATATATATTATATTGGATCGGACTGCGCGCCTTAGTACTATGCATTATATTCGATTGGGCTGCGCGCCGCAATAGTGTTAGTAAATTGTCGAACAAAATAGAGCAGTTTTATCAGTTTCTTTTCCCTGTTTAGCACATATTTACTGCCTTCATTGCTGATTTTAGAATTGTGTAGTGTTCCTACAGGATTTCTTATTTTTAGTCGTTATTTATTGCTATCATTCACTGAGTTGGAGTACTTGTGAGCACGTGATTTTTTCCCTATATATGAACTATTCCCATAAAATTTAAATAAAAAGATTTTTCCTTATTTTTGCAATTTTTGTGAATTTTGTGCTAATTGTTTGCATTTTATTTGTGCGTGTTAATTCATATAAAAATACAAAAAATATGCATCTTCATTTATGATCTAATTTCTTTCTTAGTATTAATTAGGGGTCAATTTGTTTTAGAACAAAACCAGAAAAATCACAAAAATAGTTCACTTTTGCATTTTTATCATTTTAATTGTGAATTTGTCATGAATTAGTTTATAAACAATTTTAGGAGGTAATTAGTTTAATTGGGAAATGTATTAGGACGTTATTTCAATTTTGCATCTTTATAAAATTAGGAAAAACACTAAAACAAATTACAAAAGGAAATAACTGAAGTACTAAAGGGAAAAATAAATAAAATGACAAGACAGAAAATGACCCGGTCCACTCTTGTTCGAACCAAACGACCCTGTTTCCCTACCCAGTTAATCTCAGTTGTTCGTCACTCCTCATCCAACGGACAAGAACCTTTCTCTCACCCCTAATAAAACGGTCGGAGTCTCTTCACAAACATCAAAGACAAAACCTCCATCCTCGTACTCTTCATCTTCTCCATCACCCAACCCTAGTTCCGCCATTGTCACTACAGAAGAGCTCCAACTATCACCAAAATCAAACCAAAGCTCCATCTTGTCTTCCTCATGCCTTTTCCACCATTGGTTTTCCTCGAAGATCACTGGAACTCGTCAAATTTTAAATCAAATCTCGACCCAAAACCTTAACTCGCCGGACAGTCCCCAAATTCACTCCAAGGCTTCATCTTCATCTCCTCATCAACAATCTGCGTTTATTTACTCTCAAAACCCATCGAATTGCCCCATTGAATGGTTTATTGATATCACGTCGTGGTTAAAATTGGGAAGGCACTAGGTTCGGATCTAATTTGGTAAGTTCTCTGATTTTACTCTTTGTTCGTCTATTTCTTTCACTAATTCTGTTTTTCATTTAGGGTCATTTATTTCAAACTAGTAACCCCTTTGAATTTTTAGTCTCGGTTTGATTCTGTTTAGTTTAGACGCTTGGGTGTTAGTTTTATTTCGATTAATGTAGGCCTTAGTTAAATTTTCTGTCTGTTGTTGTGGTTTTAGTTTTTTCCGATTAGTTAGTTTTGTGATAGCTTATGCAGAAATTGGTGCTTATTAGTTTAATTTTGATTTTTTTTCCGCTTTGGTCAGCTTAATTTTTCAGTATTATTTTAATTCCAATTAGTTCAAGTTATTAGCTTAGGCAAATTTTCTTTTAAGTTGGTTAGCAATTCTGATAAGCAGTATACAAGAGTATTATTTTAGGGGATTGGTTATAACTGTTAAATTTTAAATAGGGTTAGTAGTTTTAGTAATAAGTTGGGGGCAATTGATGTAGTTCAGAGGCTTGAAAATTGTTAAAACTGAAATAAGAGGTTCTAGAACACTCTAGAATGGGGTCTAATTTGGCATTTAAGAAGTATAGTGTAGTAGCTTGGGGAACAAGTCATAAATCTAGAGATACCTAGGCAAAAAAGAAAATTTAAGAGGGTTAAAGGGTAAAAAGAAAACCTGAGGGCTGCCCTCAATTTAGCCTATAAAAGGCACCTCAAATGCCTTCCTTCACAAGTTGGGGGAACCCCAAAAATTCCCTCAAAATCCTCTTTCAGTCCCAGCTTGATTTTAAATCTCAAATGAGTAGAAAGTTCAAAAACTCTTCCTATAGATCTTAGCTTTTTGACAGAAAATCCAAAAACAACAAAAACTCTTCAAAAAATGAAAAATAGACTGTTTCATTAGATACTTTAGGTTAAATTTCAGTTTTCTGGTGGTACTTCCTATTTTCCTAGTTCGACATTTGGTTGTGGAAGTTTTCTGGTTGTTCTAGAGTTCAATTTCGACTCATTTTGGTAGTATTCAAGCTGATTAGTAGATTACCAGACAATTTCAGAATCCTTATAGCTAAAAATGGTTTGATCGTGTGTTAGAAAGGCTTTGGGCCCAGCTTGGTTGAAGTTTTCATGTTCCATTGCTCTCCTATTTGGATTTCTGCAATTTTTCGAGTTCTGAAGTTTATGAGCAGGCCTGGGTTTGAAAATGATTAAAAATTGGATCCTAGGATTGGTTGTGTGTAAATTTATGTTGAGTTTGTGTTTTGCTGGGTGTTCAAATCTGCTATTGCTTGCCCGTCGCTGTGCTAACCTCACTTTCCATCTTATTTTGCAATCTCCAGGTACACATTTGAAATCCACACTGATGTAACTTCAAATTTGAGTGAAATGAAGCCATTTTTTATCTGTGTTCATCTTGCCTGCTCGAGTTTTGATCTGTTTAGTTTTAATTCATTGAAATCAGATTGAATCGTGGACTGTAATGCTTGAACTACATAATTAGGATTTAAATTTGATCTATTTGTTTAAATTCAGTTGATAGTACTTCAAGTATAAGGAAATCTTTGTTCTTATAGTTGTTGATCGAGAGTCGCTGTTTGTACCTTCCAATCCCATCTAGTGCCACATTAATTGTTGACTGATTCAATAGTCAATACAGCTACCCCTTACAAGATATAGGTGTTATTTTTGTGAAATAAACAAGAGTTGCAGCATTGATGATATGAAATCATTTAGAAATTGCAAGCTTGATGCGTGTACTTACTCAATCCTTATTAAGTGTTGCACTAAATTTTGTCATTTTGATGTGATTGAATATATTTTAGCCAAGATGGCATATTTGGGAATTGAACGCACTTCTGTAACTTACAAGAACTTAATGGACGGCTATGGTAAAGCTAAGCTGTTTAAGCTGATGGAAAGCTCCTTAACGGATATGGTCGACGTGAGCCTTGGGCTAGAGCAAGTGGCCCTGATGTATTAGTTTAGGAACGCTTTCCTTAAAATAATTCGAGTTGCGTCGTGCCAAACAAAAAAACTACAATTGCGGGTCCCTCAATAGTGGTTATATAAAATTACTTAGACTTCGGGAGGGCCGTTTAGAGAATTTCACGGCCTTTCCCAAGATAATAAGACGCTAGAATCTTTAGACGCGTTTTAATTAAATTACCTTCTTAAACTCGGGTGTGCATTGATGCAACATTAATCCAAATCTCGACGAAGTTGAAACGTGTCGATGATCACGTGTACATTGGTGGTGACGTGATTAGAAATACGTTTTCACGACGTCGCAAGTCCTTTAAAATAAATAATGGTAAAAGCGGTATATAAATAAAAGGCACATAAGCTAGCATGTAATAAAATCAGAAAATATCAAATGCAATAGTTAAGGGACTGTGCTAGAACCACGGCACCTGGGAATGCCTAACGCCTTCTCCGGGGTTAACAGAATTCCTTCCTCGGATTACTGGTTCGCAGACTGTAACAGAGTCATAATCTTCTTCGGTTCGGGATTGAAATCGGTGACATGGGACACCATAAATCTCCCAAGTGGTGACTCTAAATAAATAATAATCAAATCATGTTCTGGTTGTCCTTTAAGTGGAAAAATCCCTTTACGCCCCTTTCCTTGAGTGTACAGTGAAAAAAGAGGTGTGACAGCTCTGGAGACTATGCTGGTGATAAGAACCCAGAACGTTTTGTTCAGAGTTCAGAATTCGTGCTTAGGTAAATTATTGTATTTGATTATATCTGATTATCATACATGTTCCATGCTTAATGTGGTAGATGTTACCGCTTTGATATTATCTGAACTGTATATAAACTGTGTCGACACCCTTCTCTCGTTACCTCCGGGGATGTGCTTACTGGTTGAGACTCCCCATTCTGTTTGTGTCATATCATGAAATAAAAAAGAGGCTCGGACAAGTTACGATGCCGGATGGCCTTTTTGTTCCCAGTATGTTGCCCCCTCCTCGACTCGAGTTGTCAGTTAGGGTACACAGTCTAGAACACCGACCCAGGTTTTGAACATAGAATAACTTGACTTCTTGCCGGATCCCTAGTAGAAACGCTTATTTGCATTATGTTGCATTTTACTTAGGGGACTTAACACAAGGGTTGGGTCCGTCTGGGACTAGCAACCTGAATTGAAAAAGACCATCCTGGTGCATTCTACTTGTTCAGTGCATTTATTTGTTCGAACCTGCATGTTGAACGGTTTTGAATTTTGGAATGCCGAAATGTGAGAAAAGTCAAAAATAGAGAAAATGAGAGAAATATCCGCTAGAGAGTTAATATTGGAATAAAATCCGAGGCCCAAGTACTGTCGAAACTCTGCTGAATTTTTTAAAAAAAACGAAGAAGAAAATTTCTTTTATGTAATTTGTTCTAATAAAAGAAAAAGAAAAATAAAAAAAAAGACTATTTTAGTTTGGGAAAAATTATTTGGAAAATTAAAAATGGTCATTTTGATTTGGTTTAAAAAAAATAGAAAAAAGCTTAGAAAAAGTTTTGTTCTGAAAAGTTTTAGTTAGTTTATTTGCCCGAACTACGCAGGCTTGATTCTCACAGGGCGTGAGATACTTAGGCAAACCTCATCGGGTCCAACCTCCCCATTACAAAAATAGCCCAAAAAATGTCAAAATATTAATTTTTGTCACAAATAAACCAGGTGATGCCGTTTTTGTCAAAAATCGCCAAATGTTCCCAAACGAGGCACCGGAAGGCTGACTTTGCATAAACAGCCACCTTTGGTCATATTTTGATTTTGACCCTCACATCCTTAATATCTTCGTCCCTGAGGCGCTGGAAGGCCGTGTTTGCAACACCGGGACATTTATTTTAATTTGAAAAAAATAAACAAAAATGAGTCTTAAATAAGTCGGGTGAGGCCGTTTTGTCAAAAATAGCCAAATGATCTCAAAAGGGGCACCGGGAGGCTGACTTTGCATAAACAACCACCTTTGGCCGTATTTTGATTTTTACCCTCACAACCTTAAAATCTTCATCCCCGAGGCGCTGGAAGGTCGTGTTTGCAATACCGGGTCAATTATTTTAATTTTAAAAAAGAGCCAGTGGTCAAGTGAATACCGTTCGAATTTAGGGTCAACATTGGCATATAGGGGAAGGAATCTGTCATTTTTCTTTTGGGTTTGTATTTCTTTTGATTAGAGTATATGGGTCGCTTGATTGTCGAGTCTGTATTTCGTCGTTAAATCGGTCAGTTTTGTTGTTATAATGAAAATGGAAAAGCTAAAAAATATTTTACTATCGTTTACCTTTTATTTGCAAGAACTACGCACAGTCTGATTCATGCGGGGTCATGATACGTATGCAATCTCCATAAGATTCGAACAAAACAAAAAAATGAAAAAATGGAAAAGAAAAATTGAATGAAAAAAATGGAAAGATGTTGTTAATGACGAGTACCGAATCAATCCATTCTAACATGTTCTGTTTTAAATTGTGAAGAAAGTTGAGGTGGTTGGTTGTGGTAAGCTGGAAACACAAGATCCAAGGAAAATGATAACCGACATCGAAGTTGTTTCGAGTGCTTAAGAGACTTAGGGCCAGAGGGTTCAACAAGGGTCTACTGTTGTTGAGGAAAATAGAAAACTCAAACAACAAATGACCAAAATATGTCAAGCTTGGGCCAATGGCAAGGGACAGCCTTGTCATGAGTCACAATTCGCTACACAGCAAGAACAGTACCACTCTCTTGAGTACCACTCGTACTCGTTTGTGCTCCCCTCAAACATCGAGAAGCCTTCCCGAAAGAGGGTATAGGAAGAAATATCCCAAAGAGTTAAAAGATTAGATCAACAGCTGAAAAATCACAAGCAATGGCAGGTCAAAAGAATGCTGCCTTCAGAGATCTATGCATGTTCCCCGATGTCCACTTCCCGCCTGATTTCAAGGTTCCCAAATTTGAAAAGTACAATGGACATGGATATCCCATAGCCCACCTGAAAAGGTATTGCAACCAATGGACAGGTGTAGGAAGAAATGAAGAATTACTTATAGCTTACCTTGGAGAAAGCCTCACGGGAGTAGCATCTGAATAGTATTTGGATCAAGACACATCTTGCTGGTACGTCTGGGATGACATGGCATGGGCCTTTGTCAAAAAGTTTCAGTACAACATCGACATCGCCCCAGACCACATTTCCCTTTCTAACCTGAAGAAGAAACCAACTGAAAGTTTCAGGGAATATGCCATCAAATTGAGAGAGCAGGCAGCTAGAGCTAAGCCACCCATGGATGACCACGAATTAATCACTGTCTTTCTACAGGCTCAAGAGCCAGATTATTTTAAATACATGATGTTTGCGGTGGGTAAATCCTTCTCAAAAGCAATCAAAATGGGAGAAATGGTGGAGAAAGATCTTAAGACAGACATAATTATAAGTCAAAGAGCTCTCAAAGCTGCAGCTCGGGTTGTCCAAATTGAATCTGGTAACATGAATGAGAGGGATGAAGAAATCATGATTATATCAGGGTCGAGAAGAGTCCTAGGAGAACAGCTCGAAGGTAAGTGCAGCCTCATCAGGTTTTCCATGACCCCCCTAAGTATTATTATCCACCTCCGAACCCCTCATACTCTGTTGATCCTTCCCAGTATGTTGCCAGCCATCAAATCACCCAAGAATCGAGCACGAGTGTCACAAAATCTCCACCAGCCTCCACAAAATTTTCAAGTACCTTATAACCCACATCCAAGCCAGGGGTATAGAAGGGAACAAAATCTGAAAGATAGTTTTACACTAATAGGAGAGTCATATGTAAGCCTATTTGAGAAGTTAAAACAACATGACATGATTGCACCCATTCCTCCAAATTAGGTGGACCGACGTGCGAGAAGCTTTGACTCGTCTAAAAGGTGTGAATACCATTCCAATGCTCTGGGGCACAATGTGGAGAATTGTCGGGATTTGAAAAGGGAAATAGAAAGAATGATTCAAGAAGGAGTAATTATGCTTAGACAGCGATAGAGAGCATGCAAATCCTCTTGGGAACTTGTTGACTAAAGTTGATGATATCGAAGTTGGTAATGATCTTGGAAATATTGATGCAGAACTCAGTGGCTAAGATGCCAAGCTTGGTAATTGCAAAAACGCTTCATCTCTTGGCTAGCTGGAGAGAAGTTTTGGTGGTTTATTTCTTTGTCATTTCTGTTGTCCGGGTTATTTTCAGGGTTGTAATCCGGATATTGTCTTGTGAATCAAACCCTTCTATCCTTTTATTTGTCTAGTTCCTTTAGTTGTCATATCTTATGTAGTATTATCTAGGGTTGTTTTAGGATTGTACCCCAGTTTGTGTTGCTTGTTTTATTGTTATACCCTTTCACCGTCTGTTTAATACAATTCTCTGTTTTCAGCCATTTCTAGTCATTTTTGTTTAGCTCTCTTTTCCTTTCTACAAATCGTTTCCTGCTGGTTCTAGGGACATGACATAACCGCATAATTCTCAGTCGAATTTTTAAAAGCTATGTTCATCCGGAAGCAATGAAACCATTTTGAAGACGATGAGGGCACTTGAGGAAATAAGAACATATTTGGACGTTTTGAGATTGTTTGATGCCCGAACCATGAAAAACTGGGTCAATCAAAACATGAGAAAATCCCAAAAAAAATAACAAGTCGGCCAAATTGAATGGGGTCCGGACGTAGTAATAAGAGTAGGAGTGTGGCCCAATGGCATATTACATCAGACATATGTAGAAAGAAAGTGTTTGATATGTCCATCAATTCCAATGCAGTCAAGAGATACTGTGTATGGTTATACCTATTTGTACTTGGCTGATTTTGAGGGTTGATGACGAGGGCGTTTTGTTCTGCTATCCAAACACTTTTTTTCACTGTCACCCCATTTGAGCCATTTTTATTTTCTTTCATACCCCTCTTTCGGAATCAATGGCACAATCAAAGAAATTCAAGTGTCGGAGATAAGAAAATGGAAAAAGAAGGAAAAAAGAAAAGGAAAGAAAGGAAAAAAAAGAAGAAAAAGAAGAAGATAAAAGGAAAAAGAGAGGGAAAACGGGGGAAAGGAAAAAGAAAAGAAAACGAAAAGAAGAGAAAAGAAAAGAAAGAAAGAGAAGAAAGAGAAGAAAGGAAAACAGAAAGAAAAGAAGAGAAAGAAAATCACAACAACGTAGTTTCTATGACGCAAACTACGTTTGACTTAATCCTGAAAAGGTATGTAGGCAGCCACTCTGAGGTTCAGTTATACCAAAATAAAATTCCAAAAGTCCAATAAACTGGGGCAGAAGTTGTGATTGTTGAAAGAAATCGGATTCCGAAAGTTGTACTTTTAACACATTTGACATTGTTTTGAGCCTTTTATACCCTTCTTTTCTAACCCATCCAAAAGCCTACATTACGGTCCAAAGAAAGACCTTCTGATTAGTCTTTGAGAAATGCCAAGTCCAACAGGTAAGGTAATTCATGTCTGGGGAAACACTCCGGTCCAAAGAAGGTGATGAAAGCTGAGGGAGATAAAAAATGAGAGAGTCTTATTGGTGAAAACCTTCACAGGCACCTTAAGGCGAAGGTAAGTTGAAAAAAACCAAATGAGAGAGGTTTGATGGTGAAAACCCTCCGGGCTCTACAAGTCGAATAAGGAATGCAAATCAAATTGGATAAGCGGAGCATTGAAGCCAGTTTCACAGCGAAAGGCTACAACAAGAATTGAACATCAGGTTTGATTGACAGAATAACTACAAGTGCATGTCATGGTCATTTGAGTTGGTATCCTCATTTGATAGGTCTCTACTTCGTAGTTTTCTCTTTAGGATTCTGCTCTTTCCTTTCTCCTTCACTCTATTCCTCTGTTTTGTTCACTTCCTCTCTCTGAGTCTATTTGGTTATAACAAGTGAGAAATGACTTCAAAATTCGCCACCAGCTTTCCAGTTGCACAAAATGGAGTTTGGCTTGCGTATCAAAGTGTCACAAGCCAAGAAAACAATAAGAGCACTGATCTGGTAATAATCAATATGCGTTGGGGGATATTGGTGAAACATAAAAGCTTGATAGACGGTGGTTCGTAAGCAAATACAACAGATAAAGAGTTTGATCGAAGAATGGATATTTTCTATGACGAGCGTCAAGCGGAAGAGCAATAAATTTCAAGGTCGGGGCCAAGGGTTTCAATTTGGAAGAACAGCACACTGTGGTTAGAAATCAACATGCTTTGGGGGTTCATGTGAGGCATAATGTTTGATAAAAGTCGGTTCAGAAGCATGGCAACAAACAGAAGGTATAGAATTTGAATGAAGAAGAGGTATTGTTCGGTGCTAAGGATGGCAAAGGAAGTGGTTAGGAAAGAAACAAGCGGGGGTCTTCAAATGAAAAGAAAGTTATCATGACAAGTAAGGGAGAAACAAATCTTAGGGTAAAGGCCATCAGATAACGCAAGAAAGAACAACATCCTATGGGGGCAATGGACGTACTTTGGGGTTCATAGCCGATAGGATGGTTAAAATGTGGAAGTTTATGAATAAGGAGTCGCTAAGAAAGTCGGAAGTCATCAGCCAGGTTCCAAAGATGGTCGGACAACACAGAGCATGGAAAGGATAAAAAGGAAAGCCATCTCCAGTAGAAGTACCACAACCAACCACCACACTTTAAACTGAAAAAATTTCTTTGATTTGAAACAGGAG
Source organism: Nicotiana benthamiana (assembly GCA_034376525.1). Lineage (NCBI taxonomy): Eukaryota > Viridiplantae > Streptophyta > Magnoliopsida > Solanales > Solanaceae > Nicotiana > Nicotiana benthamiana. The sequence continues at coordinate 78,976,397 of CM067329.1, forward strand.
CATGGAAGTGTTATTGATGGCGGAAAGATATGCCGGGGCAGAAAATTTTCTGCCATTTTGAAAAACGTTTTTGAAGTCGGGCACCCATTTGAAGAACATGAAGGTAAAATACAAGTTTGTTAAAAGAAGAAGAGGGAAGTAGTGTTTAGGAAAAAATACCAAATTTAAGGAAAGTAATTTTCAAAGGATTGGAACACCAAGTTGTTAGGGAAGCGATTTTGGAAGGAGGACACACCAGTTTTTGGGGAGAAGTTCTGAAGGAAGGTAACTCAATTTAGGAGGTAGATAAAACAAGTTTCGGAGAAAATGGTTATGATAAAATCTTAGTCTGATGAAATTCTCACCTAAGATAGAGAAATCTTAGTCTGATGAATCTTTCACCTAAGATGAAGGAAGAAAATCTTAGTGCGATGAATTTTTCACCTAAGATAAATATCTTAGTCTAATGAATCTTTCACCTAAGATAAAGGCAGAAATTGGGACAAGAAAGGAAGGCATAATTCGGGAAGAAAGACAGAAGTTGGAAAAAAGAAGAAGGCATAATTTTGAAGGTAGAAGTTGGAGGGAAGGCATAATTCAGGGAATAAGAAAGAAAGGCATAATTTGGGAGAAAGAAAGGAAGGAAGAATTTGAAAAAGAATGAAAGGAATGTTTAAATTCAAAATGGACCTAGTCTAATGAATATCTCCTAGAGTCAAAATCTCAATCCGATGAATCTTTCTCCTGAGATCACACAAAAAATGGACCTACTCTAATGAATATCTCCTAGAGTCAAAATCTCAGTCCGATGTATCTTTCTCATGAGATCACGCAAAAATAGACCTAGTCTGATGAGTATCTCCTAGAATCAAAATCTCAGTCCGATGAATCTTTCTCCTGAGATCACACAAAAATGGACCTAGTCTGATGAATATCTCCTAGAGTCAAAATCTCAGTCCGATGAATATTTCTCCTGAGATCACACACAAATGGACCTAGTCTGATGAATATCTCCTAGAGTCAAAATCTCAGTCGGATGAATCTTTCTCCTGAGATGAGAATCTTATTCTGATGAATTTTTCACCTAAGATAAAAAATGGGGAAGTCTTAGTCTGTTGAATCTTTCTCCTAATATGACAATCTTAGTCTGATGAATTTTTCACCTTAGATCAATTTCAAGTTTTAAGGTACATTTCAATTTTTAAAGTCGTATTTTCAAATTCGTATTAGAATCCAGTAACAAACCCCAGTTTTCCAAACTGGGGCAGAAAGTTTTCTTTGTTTTGTCTATTTTTGTGAAGTCAGGAGCCCTCCTGAAGAACAGAGGAATACATTCAAGTTCAGCAATTTGGAGGGAGGGAACAACATCTCAGTGTACGATTTGAAGTAACGACAAATGAATTTTACCAAATAAAACACAAGGCAACAAGAGAGAATACAAGATAACGAGAAAACAAGGAAGTGCAAGAGCAAGTTTGAAGACTTTAGATAGGACTTCTATAATTCATTGTTTATAGATTAGGCTAGTTTGTTTTATATTTTTTGACACGGTGTAATAAGGAAGGTCAGCAAGCAGTAGCAGCAGCAATCGCAGTGAAATCACAGCTCTTGGTAGTCCCAGATACCAGACATTCCCGAACTACACTGACCTGATTCCTGTTTAACCCAGGATATGTAGGCAACCTCTGAATCAGGGCGCAGTCAAACTTTTCAAAAATGCTTCACACGGAATATTCGAACGGGCAAAAATCCCGCGTTTCCGCTCACTTATCTTTGCACGAAAACTCTTCGTGTTTCCGAGCAAAGAGGGACAGCTGTGAGCACGTGATTTTTGCCCTATATATGAATTATTCCCATAAAATTCAAACAAAAAGATTTTTCCTTGTTTTTACATTTTTTGTGAATTTTGTGCTAATTGTTTACATTTTATTTGTCCGTGTTAATTCATATAAAAATAAAAAAAGTATGCATCTGCATTTAGGATCTAATTTCTTTCTTAGAATTAAATAGGGGTTAATTTGTTTTAGAACAAAACAAGAAAAATCACAAAAATAGTTCTCTTTTGCATTTTTATAAATTTAATTGTGAATTTGTCATGAATTAGTTTTTAAACAATATTAGGAATTAATTAGTTTAATTGTGAAATGTATTAGGACGTTATTTCAATTTTGCATCTTTATAAAATTAGGAAAAACACAAAAACAAATTACAAAAAGGAAATAATTGAAGTACTAAAGGGAAAAATAATAAAAGTACAAGAGAGAAAATGAGGAGGCTGCCCAAAATTGGGCCATTCATATGATTAGCTCTTAGGCCCAAGGCATTTTTAAGCATTTAATAAACCAGCCCCAATGCAAGTATGACCCGGTCCACTCTTGTTCGAACCAAACGACCTCGTTTCCCTACCCACTTAATCTCAGTCATTCGTCACTCCTCATCCAACGGACAAGAACCTTTCTCTCACCCCTAATAAATCGGTCGGATTCTCTTTACAAACATCAAAAACAAAACATCCATCCTCGTACTCTTCGTCTTCTCCATCACCCAACCCTAGTTCCGTCATTGCCACCATAGAAGAGCTCCAAATCTCACCAAAATCACACCAAAGCTCCATCTTGTCGTCCTCATGCCTTTGCCACCATTGGTTTTCCTCGAAGATCAGTGGATCTCGTCGAATCTTAAATCAAATCTCGACCCCAAAACCTTAACTCGCCGGACATCCCCCAAATTCACTCCAAGGCTTCGTCTTCATCTCCTCATCAACAATCTGCATTTATTTCCTCTCAAAACCCATCAAAATACCCCATTGAATGGTTGATTGATATCATGTCGTGGTTAAAATTGGGAAGGCACTATGTTCAGATCTAATTTGGTAAGTTCTCTAATTTTACTCTTTGTTCGTCTATTTCTTTCACTAATTGTGTTCTTCATTTAGGGTCAATTATTTCAAATTAGTAACCTCTTTGAATTTTTAGTCTTGGTTTGATTCGGTTTGGTTTAGACCCTTGGGTGTTAGTTTCATCTCGATTAATGTAGGCCTTAGTTGAATTTTCTGACTGTTTTTGTGGTTTTATGTTTTTCCGATTAGTTTAGTTTTGTGATAGCTTATGCAGTAATTTGTTCTTATTAGTTTAATTTTGATTTGTTGTTTCTGTTTTGGTTAGCTTAATTATTCAGTATTAGTTTAATTCCAGTTAGGTCAAATTATTAGTTTAGGCGAATTTTCTTTTAAGTTTGTTAGCAATTATAATAATCAGTATACAAGAGTATTATATTAGAGGATTGGTTATAGCTGTTAAATTTTAAATAGGGTTAGTAATTTCAGTAACAAGCTGGGGGCAATTGGGGTAGTTCAGAGGCTTGGAAATTGTAAAAACTGAAATAAGAGGTTCTAGAATACTCTAGAATGGGATCTAATTTAGAATTTTAGGAAGTATAGTGCCACTAACTTGGGGAACAAGTCGTAAATCTAGGGATATCTAGGCAAAAATAAAAATTCAAGAGGGGGTAAAGGGTAAAAAGAAAATCTGCGGGCTGCCCTCAATTTAGCCTATAAAAAGCACCTCTAATGCCTTCCTTCACAAGTTGGGGGAACCCCAAAAATTCCCTCAAAATCCTCTTTAAGTCCCACCTTGATTTTAAATCTCAAATGAGTAGAAATTTCAAAAACTCTTCCTATAGATCTTAGCTTTTTGACAGAAAATCCAAAAACAACAAAAACTCTTCAAAAAATCAAAAATAGACTGTTTCATTTGATACTTTAGGTTAAATTTCAGTTTTCTGGTGGTAATTCCTATTTTCCTAGTTCGACATTTGGTTGTGGAAGTTTTCTGGTTGTTCTTGAGTTCAATTTCGACTCATTTTGGTTGTATTCAAGCTGATTAGTATATTACCAGAAAATTTCACAATTCTTATAGCTAAAAATGGTTTGATCGTGTGTTAGAATGGCTTTGGGTCCAGCTTGGTTGAAGTTTTCATGTTCCATTGCTCTCATGTTTGGATTTCTGCAATTTTTCGAGTTCTAAAGTTTATGAGCTGGCCTGGGTTTGAACATAATTCAAAATTGGATCCTTGGATTGGTTGTGTGTAAATTTGTGTTGAGTTTGAGTTTTGCTGGGTGTTCAAATCTGTTGTTGCTTGCCCGTCGCTGTGCTAACCTCACTTTCCATCTTATTTTGCAATCTCCATGTACATAGTTGAAATCCACACTGATGTAACTTCAAATTTGAGTGAAATGAAGCCATTTTTTATCTATGTTCAGCTCGCCTACTCGAGTTTTGATATGTTTAGTTTTAATTCATTGAAATCATATTGAATCGTGGACTGTAATGCTTGAACTGCATAATTAGGATTTAAATTTGATCTATTTGTTTAAATTCAGTTGATAGTACTTCAAGTATAAGGAAATCTTTGTTCTTATAGTTGTTGATCGAGAGTCGCTGTTTGTACCTTCCAATCCCATCTAGTGCCACATTAATTGTTGACTGATTCAATAGTCAATACAGCTACCCCTTACAATATATAAGTGTAATTTATGTGAAATAAACAAGAGTTGCACCATTGATGATATGAAATCATATAGCAATTGCAAGCTTGATGCGTATACTTACTCAATCCCTATTAAGTGTTGCACTAAGTTTTATCATTTTGATGTGATTGAATATATTTTTGCCAAGATGGCATGCTTGGGAATTGAACGCACTTCTGTAACTTACAAGAACTTAATTGACGGCTATGGTAAAGCTAAGCTGTTTAAGCTGATGGAAAGCTCCTTGACGGATATGGTCAACGTGAGCCTTGGGCTAGAGCAAGTGGCCCTGATGTATTAATTTAGGAATGCTTTCCTTAAAATAATTCGAGTTGCGTCGTGCCAAACAAAAAAACTACAATTGGGGGGCCCTCAATAGTTGTTATATAAAATTACTTAGACTTTGGGAGGGCCGTTTAGAGAATTTCACGGCCTTTCCCAAGATAATAAGACGCTAGAATCTTTAGACGCGTTTTAATTAAGTTACCTTCCTAAACTCGGGTGTGCATTGATGCAATCCTAATCCAAATCTTGAAGAAATTGAAACGTGTCGACCATCACGTGTACACTGGTGGTGACGTGATTAGAAATACGTTTTCACGACGTCACAAGTCCTTTAAAATAAATAATGGTAAAAGCGGTATATAAATAAAAGGCACATAAGCTAGCGTGTATTAAAATAAGATAAAATCAAATGCTACAGTTAAGCGACCATGCTAGAACCACGGTACCTGGGAATTCCTAACACCTTCTCTTGGGTTAACAGAATTTCTTACTCGGATTACTGGTTCGCAGACTGTAACAGAGTCATAATCTTCCTTGGTTCGGGATTCAAATCAGTGACTTGGGACACCATAAATCTCCCAAGTGGCAACTCTGAATAAATAATAACCAAATCCCGTTCCGGTTGTTATTTAAGTGAAAAAACTCCTTTATGCACCTTTCCTGGGGTGTACAGTGAAAAAGGAGGTGTGACAGTACTTACTCTACTCCCTGCACCTTGTGTACAGATATAGGGATCCCGGAGGCTTAGCTGCGATTATCCGTTGTTTCCCAGTTCAGTACCGGAGTTATCGAGGTAGCTGTTGGTGTCCGCAGGGCCCGATTTCTCCTCTAATCTATCTTTTATTTCCGCATTTAGATTTCCATTGTATAGGATATTGACCAGTTGTATCTAGAGGCTCTAACTTGTTACGCCGAATCTTGTGGGTTGTTATCTACTTAATTATGGTTTCTGCACTGTTCTTATATATATTAAATCGAGAATTTTATGTTAAACTTGGCATTTTAAGTTAATAATTTGGCTAGAAACGTTTGAATGGTCGCGCTTTCCTAACAAAGTGTTGGGCTCCATCACGACCGGGGTTTAAGTCGTGACACCAGCGCTTGTCTAACAAATATTATAACAATTTTTTTCATCTCCAGCACTTTTATCCAAACGCATAACTGCTTATTTATAGAATCAGCTCCAGCACTTAAAAAGTGCTTAAAAGTTACTTTTGTAAGCCAATCCAAACGGGCTCATAGTCTTTCTGCTTGATCTGTTAATGGATTATGGAGAATAAATAGTTTAGCTTGAGGCATATCAAAGACACTGTCCTTAAGGATATTTCTCTCATACCGAGATAAATAATTTTAGGTGTATCCCCTAGGATACAACAAGCTCTTCTAGTATAACTAGGAGCAGAAATAACAAAGTTTAACAAAGATAGCCCAGCAAGATAATAGAAAAATTTTACTTTCTTTTTCACTACTTTTTTCAAGATAAAACAAGGAGGTATATTTATATAGTCCAAAATAGATAGACTATCTGGTCAGAAAAGTATTTTTCTATCAATCCCCCACATATCTCAAAAAGAATAATAATAATAATAATAATAATAATAATATAATAATAATAATAATAATAATAAGATAATTTTTTTGGTTTCACAAAGGAGCATAATGCGTCGAATCTGGTGTCTCTTGGACTATGAACCAAACTTAGATAAAATAAGATTAAAGTTACAGAACAAGTGGTGAAATTTAAAACTTATATGAACCAAGAATTCTTTTGTACGTTTAGTGTCTTATCTATTACATTATACCCGCACACACTTGTTGTTTGTCGCAATTTTGCATTAATAGGACATGTGCGCGCCTGGTTTTTATGAGTGCTCTAGAAATTTTTTGCCATAAATTTCATAGGAGTGGCCCCACTTCACACTCATATAGGTCTATCTATCAAGTGTATGCTGCAGCACAATACACAACCTATAAAAGGCTATGAATTATATTAAGAGTTTAATAACTCAGCATCTCATTCCTTGCAGTCTTGCACTATATACACACACACCCATGGGAAGGGATATAATTTAATAGTGCACATTTGATCAACTAGTGAGTTGTTATTACTCATATGAACCTACTTCATGGGATATCCTATCACATATGTTGGGTTACCATCATTGTTGATATAACTCAAATTGGCGAAAGTCTCATTCCTCTCGATGTTTGGGATGTTAATTTTCTTCCCAAAGGTTTAGTTAGAGGATCGGCCAAATTCACTTCTGACTACAAATAATCTATGGAAATAATTCCATCTTTCAGCAGCTGCTTTATCACATTATGTCTCAATCGGATATGTCTACTCTTTCTATTAAAGGATTTATTTTTGGCAATGGCTATTGAAACTTGGAAATCATAATGCATCGACACAGAAGGTGTCGGTTTAATTCCTACTGGAATACTCGCCAAAAGGTTCTTTAACCACTCGACCTCATTGCTAGCTAATTACAATGCCACAAACTCAGATTCTATGGTAGATCTAGCTATGATAGTTTTAGCTGATTTCTATGTCACATGAGCCCCACCGAGGGTGAACACATAGCCACTCGTGGATTTTGTATCATCTCAATCAAAGATCCAGTTAGCGTCACTGTATCCTTCTAGTACAGTAAGAATTCCACTATATTTAAAATCATAGTTCATGGTACCTCTCAGATATTTCATTACTCTTACTATTGCATTTCAATAGTCATGACGTGGATTTTTAGTATATCTACTCAATCTATACACAACATATGCAATATCAGGTCTAATAACATTCATCAAATACATTACACTACCAATAACTTGAGCATATTTATTTTGATCTATAGCATCTCCCTTATTCTTTTTTAATTGACTACTAGCATCATAAGGAGTGCTTACAGGTACCACATCAAAATAATCAAATTGTTTAAGAATTCTTTCAACATAATATTCTGGAGTTAAAATCAAACAATTGACATCTCTTATAATTTTCATGCCTAAAATAACACTAGCTTCTTCCATGTCTTTCATCTCAAAATTAGAAGACAAGAAAATTTACAACCAACGGGTTTAGCTCTCGAATTTAAATCAACTAAAATCCAAGTTTTATTTTGTAAAAATAAATTTAATTATACATCAATATTTTCTTTCCAAAATGAGGAATCAGACAAAGAAATAGTTTAGAATATGTTAAAGGATCATAATCCACAAGATAAATATAAAAATTATTACCAAAGATTTTTCTTTTCTTGGTCTTTTGCTTCTTGTTAAATCTTCACTTTCAAGATCATTTTGAACAATTGGAACATGAGAAATATTATCACTTGGAATAATAGGAGCATCATAAATTTTCTCAAATTTTAAAGGAAAAATATTTTCAAAAAATTCAGCATTTTTTGTTTCAACAATAGTATTGTTTTCTAGTACATCACTTTTAACTACTAAAAATTTATATGCTGCACTCCTTTCAGCATACCCAATAAATATACAATCAGATGTTTTAGATCATATGTTCCTTTTCTTAGGATCAGGTAACATAACTTTAGCAAGACATTCCCACACTTTTAAATATTTCAAATTAGGTGGATACCATTTTCACAAGTCATAATGAGTTTTACCCGATTTCTTATAAGGAATTCTATTTTGTAAATGACAAGCAGATAAAATGGCTTCATCTTAAGGATTATACGGAGCACCAGAACTAACAAGAATGCTATTCATCATTTCCTTTAAGGTCCTATGTTTTCTTTCCACCACACTATTTGATTGTGGAGAATATAGCGGAGCTATCTCGTGAATTATGCCTTCTTTCTTAGTATAATTATTCAACAAAATAAATTCACCACCTCTATGGGATCTAACTCTTTTGACTTTCTTATCTAATTGATTTTCTAATTCAGATTACAAAATAAAAACTTATCAAAAGCATCATCTTTATTTCGCAATAAATAAACTTTTGTATATCTAGAGAAATCGTCTATAAAAGTCACATAATATTTTTTTCCCTCCTCTAGTCATAGTTTGTTTCAAGTCTCCTAAATCAGTATGAATTAAACGTAATAATTCAGATTCTCTAAATACTGAAGCACATGATTTCTTAGTTTGTTTAGCTTCTGCACAAACTTCACAATTATCAATATTCGAAAATTTTAAATTTGAAATAAGACCTTCAGTATGCATTTTTTAATATAAGATAAACTACCATGTCCTAATCTAGCATGTCATAACTTAAAAGAACCAGTCTAGTAAGCAGAAGTACTAGCATTTTTATTGATAACACTGAGTACAAACAAGTCATGGTTGTAATAACCCTTGACAACGAAATTATTATTCTTGGTCACCACGACCTTATCAGATTCAAAAGAAACCTCCACCCCACTTTTCCTAATAACCCCACAGAGACCAAATTGGCTCGGATACTAGGAACATGCAACATGTCATTCAATGCCAAAGTTTTGCCAGATGTGAGTTTGAGAAGAATTTTGCCTTTTCCAATAACTTGAATAGTTATTGAATCACCAAGATAGACAACTTTTTCTCATTCCTCAATTTAGGTGTAAGACACAAAGTCTTTTTTGTTAGCACATATGTGCCTAGTAGCACCAGAATCTAACACCCAATCTTTCACATTGGCCGCAAGGTTCACTTGCAAAAAACAACCGCAATAATTATATCATCCACTTTGGATTCAGTTAAATTTACTTTAGCCTTAGTGGGATTATCATTCCCAACCCTTTTTCGGTATTGAACAACATAGTGGCAAGGTTTGCCACACACAAAGCAGTTACCTTTTTCCTTGAAGGTTTGATTGTTGATTTTGGGCTTATAACCATTCCTTTTATCATATTTGTTACTTGATTTTCTCTAATGGTTGTTGTCCTCTGATCACGCTCAACTAAGTCTCACAAAAGACTATGCGGGCGTTGCAAATATTATCTGAGTGTTATTGCCCAGGGTTGAACCATAGGGAATTAACCTATCAATTACTACTGTTCGAGTCACTAAGTTCACACAATCTGTTTTCCCAAATTTTTTGATTCACAATGGTTGATTTTCTAACAACTAAAGACTAAACGTAATTAACAGCTGAAAATTAACTAAACTTGATGTGTAAACAGTAGGAATATGGTTTTAAGATAATGGTTTCTTCCTTGGTAATTTTCTTGGTTGTATATGTCTTATAACTATGATTTAGCTGTCTCTATCCATCATGAATGTTCCAGCTATCATAATTCTTTCTCAAGTAATTATGATAATCTACTAGATGCACTCTCTCAAGCTACGCTAGCTAATTTCACAATACAGTTCACTTAGATTGCATCCAAGGTATCGTTATCTCTAATACAACCTCTAAACCCTCGGTTATGACTCTCGTCTGTACTCCGTGAATGATGTTGTTCATACAATCACCTAAATATGCACTCTCTCTCAAGTAGATGCATAATAAATAGGAACGGATAATTGAGGGCCCATTCAACTAATCCACAATCAAAACATAGATGAACAAATGGAAATTAACAACCAAATTCAACTATTAATAAAACAATCAAGTCATCCCCAACGGGTTCCACCAAAATCTTAGATTAAGATTTTTAGCTACTCATAACAATGGGTAAATAAACTAGTAAAAGATTCATAATCATAAATTGCAAGAAAAATAAAAGAGAATAAGAACAATGATGTTTTTGGTGATCTCTCACACTTCTTTTCTATGCCAAAGTACTCTCTAGAACATTTCATGCCTCCCTTGGGCGAGTTTTCTTGGTTAATATATGATTTTGAGCTAAAAAAACCCGTATTTTGCACTTAAGCCCCTGAACTTTCTGCGCGCTGCCGCGGTCCTACCGCGGTTACGCCAGGACCACGGTCAAACTGCTTCTCAGACAACTGCAATATCATTCTGCCACGTTTCTACCGCAGTTACGCCGGGACCGCGGCAAGCTATCTTCATTTCTGATTTTCCGCCTACGCTTGGTGCAGTTTGTGGATATTGTAAGATTGGCCTCTTTTTCTCCTTAATTGATCCGAAAAGTACTCCATAGACTTCTTTTATTTCATATAGGCTGCAAGGAACTAATTAGAGCATTTTGTTATCATTTTTTACTATAAAAACTATACAAGAAGATGGTTCTTTATGGCTTAGACTAATTCACATATTATCATCCTCCACAAGGCTGCTTCTAGTTGCAATTTCTTTTCCTTTGCCAACAACAACGTGCTTGTCCGCAGTTTTTGAAAAATTGAAAAAAGATTTGGCACATATAATTAGCGATGAAACAACAACAAAAACAGTAGGTGCAGGGGGTGTAGTAGCAACAACAACAACATTAATAGTTTTATTCTCCATAATAACAGTGTATAAATATCCTTAAGATTATTGGACAAAAATAATAGATTATGGAGAATAAACGGCTTAGCTTGAGGTGTGTCAAAAATAATGTCCTTAAGGATATTTCGCCCACACCGAGATAAATAATTTTAGCCGTATCCCCCAGGATTCAACAAGCTCTTCTAGTATAACTAGGAGCAGAAACAACAAGATTAACAAGATAACCCAGCAAGATAAGAGAAAAGTTTTACTTTCTTTTTCACTACTTTTTTTCAAGATAAAACAAAGAAGTATATTTATATAGTCTAAAGTAGATCGACTATCTGGTTAGAAAACATTGAAATGCATAAAGGCATTAAGACTTTTCAATTTTCAAATACGTTAAAGAAAATGCCATTAAGGCTAAGAAACGGTAAAGCAATTAAGGCTAAGAAACGGTAGAAACATTAAGGCTATACATAACTGATACATCTAAAATAAATTATTATCAGTTAATTGCCTGATTTTATTTGTCAAAGAATGAATTCAAATTTATCAAAATAGCTATTATAAATATATTTAAAATAATTACTATAATAATGACTCATTAATATAATGGTGTGAAAATGAATCTAGACATATTGTGAGATATGAAAAGTATTTTTCTATCATGATCTTGGGTTGACTCTTTTACAAGTACATGAATTCAGGTTTTTGCTTTCCTTTTTTGTAATCAGCACACATCAGATATAAATCAGAACGCTTAAGTAAAAGTCATGTTTTATTCGTACGAATAGTTTTTAGATTCGAAACAGATTTCATGTACACAATTCAGCAATGAGAAAAAGGAAGTAGTCAGTGAGTTCATTTCACGCTCGCAGCTGGGAGGAATGCAAATATCCCAACTTAGTAATTTTGGTTACTGGATGATTTCAGCTTCATTCTTCAGCTTGGTAATTGTTGGACTTCATCATATTGCTGATATAAAGGCCAATTCCAAGAACCAAAAGAGCAATCAGAGTCATATTCATCACTTTCCTTGGCATCTTCAGCTTCTCAGATAGAACAACTCCAGTTCCAACGTTTGTATCATTTTCATGATTACTTTTCTCAGCATGAGCTTTTCCTGCGAGATCGTTAGCTTCTGTCGTTTGTTCATTCGTTTCAGGACTCGTGGTCTTTGGTTCTTCTTTTTCTGGTTCTTTTGCCGCGGCATTCTCAGCATCAGCCTGCTTAGGCAATTCTTGGCTTTTCGCTTGTTCTTCGTCTTTCTTCTGAGCATGTTCTTCATGATCTGCTGGTTTCTTGGGCTGTTGGGTATCAGGGGTTGGCAATTCCTTATCCTTTTTCTCTGCTGAAGTTATCAGTTTTGGTTGTTTAACATAAAGAATGCCATTTTCAAACTTTGCACTGATTTTGTTTTTGTCGCAATTTTCTGAAAGAGGAAAGTCCTTCTGGAAACGAAGCCATTTGTTCTGTCCAACTGGCCTTTGTCCACTGATCTTCAAAATTCCTGATTTGGTCAGTTGAACCCTCACTTGTTCCTTTTTGAAACCTACACATATTCATTGTTTTTTTGTAACAGACTATCAAAGCCATAAAATAAGCTACACTGAAATGTGTCATTTTCATCCTATTATGACATCTGATTTTTAGTGGGGTTCCCATGAAAAGTGCTAAGGAACATATATTTTCTGCATTTCTTCTTCTTTTTTCTTTTGAAAATATTACATACAAAAAAAGGTGGTATAATTTTCATTTATTTGTTCAGAATCTTATTATATTAGACAGTACACTATAATTCTCTTATCCCTTAAGTCACGTAAACTTTACCATCAATCAAATTCCAAGCATATCTTACGATGAAAATAGTCAAGAAAAGCTATTTCATGAGGTCAAAACTGCTCAAGACCATATAAGGTGACAACAGGTCGTTCCCTCAATCAATGTGGGACACTTAACCAGCGGCGAAGCTACACTTTGGTATCAGAAAATTATAATGTGTATACAGGTAAAATATCAGGTTTTAGAGGTTTATAGCATATGTTGAACACCCTTTGTCGGAAATTTCTTTTAAAAAAAAAATAAGCTTGAACACCCTTTAGAAATTTCTTGGATTTGCTGTTGCACTTAACACAAACATATAACAAATGACAAGAAAGATAATTAAATTGTAAAAATCTTGCACCTGTGAGATTAAGGAGAAGAGTGTCAGAGTCTTGCTCTTGAACCAACTCTGTAGTTGGCACAAAATCTTCATACACTTGAGCAGCTGCAGGTCCTTTTGAATCCATTTTAATGTGTTTCTTTCCTTTCTTTTGCTAAAATATATGGTAAAGTAATTTGTAATCTCTTGATTAGGCTCTCTTCTTGTTGTATTTGTTGGTACAGAAGAGATTGAATATATTGGTTATATATACACAGGAAAATATTGTCATGACAGATGCTTAAACTCTTTTCTTTCAATTTAGATATTCCTTAACTTATTTCCATGCCTTTCTTTGTTTATAGACGCCTCTGACTTTAAGAGTTTTCTTCTTGCATAGGAAACCAAAGTTTTTTAGAAATTAAAAAATATAATTTGAGGGTTCACTTCTATTAAAGCTTCCTTAGTTGAGGACTAATTATTCTCCTCTTTTTCAATTAACCCACATGTCATAATTATTTGATAAATGATGTTAATGTAGTTTTCTCAGTTATATGGCAAAGATCACTTTTGTGTAGTGGACGAAACTATTTATATTTGGTAGCCGTAAAAATATATAATATTTGTAAAAATATATTTATGTACAAATTATATATATATATATATATATATATATATATATATATATATATATATATAGACTATTATTTTGAGAGCAGTTATACAATGTCATTTCCCTTTTTTTAGTTTAAGGAAGTCTTTGTCATGTAACTGAATATTTGTTATGATTAAATATATTGTTTATCAAAAAACATGTTAATTACATCTGGTTACACACTAAACAAGACCCAATTTTCTTAATTACCATTATCTTTTTTTACCTTTTTCCTTTTTCCATTTTCCTCATTTCCCACTTTGAGGTCTAAAAGTTACATATTCTTTATATTTAAATTTTCGAATATATTAATTCCCTATTGAATTTTTATTTTTATTTTATAAGAAAGCTTTTGTTGGAGACAAACTTTGTCTACGTAGAGTTGTTGGTATTCTTTCTTTAGCATGGGAAAGGAGAAGTTTCTTCAAGAAATTGCAGGAATATATTCTTTGGCACGAGAAATTTTGGAATAATTTTTAGTATACTTCCCCAATTCTTCCCTCTTCTTTCATTATTTTCCTTATTCCGTTTTTAAGTCTATCTTATTCGTTCGCTTTATCATAAAATAATTCAAAATGAAGAGAAAAAAAGAAGAAAGAGCAATTCTTGTTGATTTATGATTGGCTACTTTGGCATATAATCAAATCATTTTTTAATTCTAATTCAATCCGCTTTTCCTTATTAACTAATTACTCAGGGGTTAGCTCATTTGGTTTAGCTGATTTAGAATAACTGATAAGCATTAGGTGTTGAAAATCATTTTTAAGTGCTGAAACTGATTTAAAAAATAAGCAGTTACGTATTTGGATAAAAGTGTTGAAATTAATAATAAGCAGCTGAAGAACTGGGTATACGAAGAGTGTTGTTTTAAAAAAAGTATTTAAGGGATGGAATAGTAAATATTTTGGTGAAACCTAAAGTGCTTATAAGCTGAAATTTAATAAGCTGGGGGAGACCAACTTATACCTTTTGGCTTATAAGCACTTAATTTATAAGCACTTTTAATTAAGAAACACGTAAATAAGCCAAAAAATACTTATAAGCCAGTTTGACCAGCTTATAAGCTTAGCCCAACACCCTCTAAACTTTTGCGGAAATGGCATGGGATAGCTACTATTTAAGGTGATATTTATTTTTTATCCAGCAATTCTAATGTAGAGAAAAAATAGCTACTGCCTTATTAATATTAATGTGAAAAGATATTTTTACCCTTTATTCCCTTGTTTTTCTTCCCAAACCCTCGCTTCTCAAAGCCAAGAATTCCTAAGAGACTGCTCACTAATCCTATTTCGTTACCTCCAAATTCCTAAAACATCAACTAATTCTTGTTGCAAAAGCCAATTCAGAATACATCAAGAAATTCAAAAATAAACCATGTCGTTAAAAATAGGATGGCATCGATATAAAGAGTACTTGCAGTAGGTGGCAGATCAAAACAGCTAAAGCAGAGACACAAAATGCCCATTCAAGTATTTGCACCAATGAAAAAAAAAAACAATGCACTCTCTGTTGTTGCTGCTACTAATTAAGCGTGTACGTGAATTTACAGTTACAAGTTCAAAAGTTAAGAACAATAGGTCCTTAACTTTGATTTTCAAGTTCAAAAGTTAAGGACGGACAATCCTTAACTTACAGTTGCACGTTCAAAAGTTAAGGACAATAGGTCCTTAACTTATAGTTATAAGTTAAAAATTTCCAAGTTCAAAAGATAAGGACATACAGTCCTTAACTTACAGTTGCACATTCAAAAGTTAAGGACAAGCAGTCCTTAACTTACATTTACATGTTCAAAAGTCAAGGAGAATAAGTCATTAACCTTGACTTACAAGTTCAAAAGTTAAGGACAGACAGTCCTTAACTTACAGCTACACGTTCAAAAGTTAAGGACAAGCACCTTCAAAAATTAAAGACAATAGGTCCTTAACTTTGACTTACAAGTTCAACAGTTAAAGAAGCTCGGTTTTAAAGTTTGAGTTCAAAGTTCAAAGGTTAAGGACGTGTAACCTTGAAGTCATGAACTTAGAGTTCCAAGTTCAAAAGATAAGGACTTGTAGTCCTGAAGTCCTGAACTTAGAGCTACAGGTTAAAAATTTAAGGACATGTAGTCTTGAAGTCCTAAAATGTTGAGATGAAAGACTACATGGCTTCCAAACCTAAGCATAAATTATTGTATACATTGTATTTTCTAGTATACATTGTATATGTGGGAGTTGGGCTGTGATGATTTGTTGATTGGGTTTTAAATATCTGAGCCCGTTTTATCTTTTGTTCTTGGGCCGTCTGACCCGACCCAAGAGTGACTGTATATAAGTCACATGTACAGATATTTTCATTTAGGGTATTCATTTTATCTTCTGGCTTTCTCCAGAAGCTTCCCTCTCCTTCTCTGTGTTCATCATCTCTCTTCATTCTCGTTCATTTTTCCGGCACTAAACTCATATGTTTTCATGGTATCAGAGCCGGAAAATCTTCTGATCTCTCTCTGTTATGTGTTATCGATACTTGCTGAAGCTTTTGCTGAAGTTTTTTTCGGTCATCTGAGAAAAATACTGTTTGTGTATTTTTCGATGAATGTTAATCGGATAATCGGGACTTTTCTGACTGTTTGAGGCTCCGATCATGTATCAGCAGATGTTTTGGGTGATTTTCCGACATCTCTGGTCTTATTCCGGTGAGTTCTTCAAATCTAGGGTTTTCCGACTTTCAGACCAGGGGTTTTGATGTTATCCGATGATTTTACCTTCGGTCGATATACGTTTTGGGTAAGCTTCTGACGTTTGTGACCTGATTCTGGTAAGTTTCCGTTTGATTGCAATCTCCGGTGACCGGACTTACTTTCATCCGGTGGTTGAAGGCCGTTCTTCTCCGGTCGCGAAGAAGGAGGGTAACACTTTCTCTGTTCTAAGTGTCGTATATGTTGCATGCCAGTTCTGGTTTGATTGTGGTCTATTCATTGAGACTATTTCTGTGTTGTTAAGCTTGTTCATTATTCATGGCTGATAATACGAATACTAATACCTCCCTCGCAGACTCTACTAGTCCCATCCTAATTTACTCCTCCGACGTTCCTGGTATGTCTCTTGTGTCCACTCCCTTTTAAGGCAGTGGTTATGGAGGTTGGAGGAGGAAGATGATTGTTGCCTTATCTGCTAAAAACAAAATCGGATTTGTTGATGGCTCATGTCCTCGACCAACCACTAATGTGGCTGAACAGAGGCTGTGGGATAGATGTAATAACATGGTCATTTCCTGGTTGACCGCTTCCCTATCTCCTCAGATTGCTAATAGTGTGCAGTATTCCGATACTGCACAGAGTATATGGTCCCAAATTGAGAAAAGATATGGTACTCCTAACAAGACCAAAATTTTTGAATTAAAAAGGGAACTTTCCCACAAATCTCAAGGCTGCTTAGACGTAGCCTCATACATTAACAAACTCAAAGGTCTGTGGGATGAATTGGGCACAATGTGCACAAATCATGGGCAGATATGTGTGTGTGCTGCTAAAAATGGAATAATTCAGGAAGATGATGAAAACAAGGTATTCCGGTTTCTTATGGGGTTAAATGAAGCATACATGGGGGTTAGGAGTAACTTGTTGATGATGCAGCCATTTTCTTCCCTTGACAGTGTTTACAATATAGTGCTTAATGATGAGAAACAGAGACAAGTTCAATCTATTTCTCAAATCAGTCCAGACTCTATGTCTTTTAATGCTAATACAAATAAGCACTCAGTTGGGTTTAATCAAGCCACAGTGCCCAGTCCCCCTGTTTTCAGACCCAGAGTTAATTTTGAGCAAGTAGATGGCCCTTATTTTGCAGATACTGCAAGAAATCTGGGCACTTAATTGATAAGTGCTATAAGATTTATGGGTTTCCTCAAAATATCAAATACAACAAGGGAAGGAAATCTGCTGCTGCTCATGTCTCCACTGGTGAGGAAAGTGTGTCTGTTAATCATGGGAATCCTAATATGTCTGTTCCTTTTGGGGATCCTCCTGGCAGCCATCAGCCTGTTACAAACATAGATGGCCAAAGTTTTGTGATACCAGGGTTGAGCAGACATCAATATGATCAATTGATGAGCTTGTTGCAACAGACCCAATTAGGGGATTCCAGTGCTCAGGCTCCTCCTCCCATGTATGCTGCTAATTTTGCTGGTACTATGTTGACTGAGAGTCTTGTTTCTGATTCCAAATTATGCATGCTTACACACATTAATTCTGTCACCTGGATCATATATTCAGGGGCATCTAATCATATGACACATGATAAAAACCTACTCTTTAACATCATACCTTTGACTGTTCCTTATCTTGTAACTTTGCCTAATGGTTACAAAGTGAAAGTAACTTGTACAGGTTCTTTTGCATTAACTTCATCCCTTACTCTTCGCAATGTGTTTCTGGTTCCTTCCTTTAAACACAACTTGATTTCTGTCCACAAGTTGGTAAAACAATTGCACTGTATATTTTTGTTTACTCCAACTTCCTGTTTACTTCACATGATACAGGACCCTTCTCTGAAGAGGCTTCTTGATCTTGGTAAAGAGGAAGCTGGCCTATACAAACTGTCTTGGGTGCCACCTTCCCCTTCTTCCTCTACTGGTTCTTAATCTACTTCTGTATGTGCTTTGTATTTTTGTAATGACGACAATGTGTCTGACAGCAAAGATGTTGCCTTGCCTCCAATTGTAAATAATTCCATTTGTAATAATGTTGTTACCACTGATATGAATTACATTTTTCATTTAAGACTAGCACATACTTCATTTGCAAATATTAGACATATTTCTGGTTTGTCTTTTTCATTTGCTTCTAAACAACCTTTTCCTTGTTCTGTCTGTCCATGGCCAAACAAACCAGACTCCATTTTCCTGATAGTAGTATCAGTACTACTAGACCCTTTCAATTAATACATGTGGATACTTGGGGACCTTACCACACTTCTACTTCTTCTGGCTGTAGATACTTCCTTACAATAGTTGATGATTTCTCTAGGGCAACCTGGACACACTTAATGGGCTCTAAAAGCAATGCTTTTTCCCTGCTTAAGTCTTTCATCTGTTTTGTTAAAACTCAGTTTAACACTGTGGTTCAAACTGTTAGAAGTGACAATGCCTTAGAATTGGGATCCAGCATTGAGGGTGCATCTTTCTTTAGTAGCCAGGGGATTAAATCAAACCTCCTGCCCTCATTCACCTCAACAGAAGGGTGTTGTTGAAAGAAAGCACAGAACCCTCTTGAAACATATAGAGCCTTACTTTTTCAATCTGGCCTACCCGTGTCTTTCTGGGGGGATTGTCTGTTGAGTGCTACTTATCTCCTTAACAGAATACCATCCAGAATTCTTCACAATAAGTCTCCTAATGAAATTTTGTATGGGAAAGCTCCATCCTATTCTCATTTGAGGGCATTTGGGTGCCTTGCTTATGCTGCTGTCCCTATTCCTCAAAGGGACAAGTTAAAGCCTAGAGCCCTCTCTTGTGTTTTTCTGGGTTACCCATTTGCCAAAAAGGGTTATAAACTGTATGATCTGGTTTCCAAGAAATGTTTTGTCTCCAGGGATGTTATATTCCATGAAACTTTTTTTCCTTTTAAGAATAAACCTTCTTCTGCTCACCCTTCTCCTTCATCTTTTCCTTTTATTCTTCCTGCTGAGCATTCCACTGACACAAATTTTACTATACATGCTTCCTCTCCTCCTTCCCCAACATCTGATTCTCCTGTTCCTGATTTTACTGATGCTGATCCATCTTCCCTTCCTTCTTTCAATCATGATATCTCTCCCCCTGTTTTACCTTCTTCACAACCTCTTCCTGCTCCTAGAAAATCCACTAGACAGCATACTCCTCCTTCCTATCTTAAGGATTATGTCTGCCAACTCCCTGCCTTTTCTGGATCCTCTTCTTCTACTTTGGAATCTGAACCTTTATATTACTCTCAAGCTGCATCTGTTCCAGCATGGGAGGATGCCATGAGACAGGAGTTTGATGCTTTGGAAGCAAACCATACCTGGGATGTTGTTCCTCTTCCTCCTGGTATGAAACCCATTGGCTGTAAATGGGTCTATAAAATCAAATACAAGGCTGATGGTACTGTTGAAAGGTATAAAGCTAGGCTTATTATTAGGGGTGATACTCAAGTTGAAGGGATTGATTTTACTGACACTTTTTCTCCTGTGATTAAGATGACCACTGTGAAATGTCTTATTGATGTGGCTGTCAAGAATCACTGGCCTCTGTTTCAACTTGATGTTAATAATGCTTTTCTCCATGGGGATTTGGATGAGGAAGTTTATATGAAACTTCCCCCAGGTTTGACAGTCTCTGCTCCTCTTTCTGGTTCTGTTTCTCCTACATCTTCTACTCCTTCTCCTCTAGTTTGTAAGCTCAAGAAACCCCTATATGGGCTGAGACAAGCTTCCAGACAATGGTATGCCAAATTGTCTTCTGCTCTTTATTCCAGAGGGTACACACATTCTTTGAATGACTATTCTTTGTTCATCAAAGGTAAACCTGGGTCCCTTGTGGTTGTGGCTGTCTATGTGGATGATATTATTCTTACTGGGGATGACAGTGATGAGATTACTGCCCTGAAACTGTTTCTGGATGATCAGTTTAAAATCAAAGACCTTTGGTCTTTGCATTATTTTTTGGGCCTTGAAATGTCAGTTGTTCCTGGTGGAATGATCCTTAATCAACATAAGTATATTTCTGATTTACTGCATCAGTTTGATTGTGCATATGTATCCTCTGTTATTTGTCCTTTGGATATTAATGTCAAACTTCATGCTGATTCTGGTGACCTTTTATCCTCTCCTGATCAATATAGGAGTCTTGTTGGTAAGCTGTTGTTTCTAACTCATACTAGGCTTGACATATGCTTTGTTGTTCAACATCTGAGTCAATTCCTAAAATGTCCCAGACTTCCCCATATGACTGCTGCCCTACATGTTTTGAGATACCTTAAAGGCACTCCTTTTATGGGTCTCTTTTATTCTGCCAGTGATGATTTCTCTGTTGTTGGTTATTCTGCTAGTGACTCGGCCGCATGCCCTGATACTAGGAGATCTGTTACTGGATTTTGTGTGCTATTGGGTGGTTGCCTGATTAGTTAGAAATCTAATAAGAAGCCTGTTGTTTCTTTGTCTTCTGCTGAGGCAGAATATAGAGCCCTCAGCAAAGTTGTTGTTGAATTATCTTGGCTATCTCGTTTAATGGTTGATCTTGAAGTATCTGTTTCTCTTCCATTTTCTGTGTATTGTGACAGGCAGGCTGCTGTCCATATAGCTAACAATCCTGTTTTTCATGAGCATACCAAACACATCGAGGTGGACTACCATTTTGTTCGGGACCAGCTACAGAATGGTTTTCTCCAGCTGTTTCATGTTCCTACTTCTCGTCAACTGGCTGACCTCCTCACTAAGCCATTACCTGGCACTGTGCTTCATTCGCTGCTATCCAAGTTGCAGGTGGTTTCCCCCTCCAACTTGAGGGGGGGTGTTGAGATGAAAGACTACATGGCTTCCAAACCCAAGCATAACTGATTGTATACATTGTATATTTATTGTATTTTCTGGTATACATTGTATATGTGGGAGTTGGGCTGTGATGATTTGTTGATTGGGTTGTAAATATCTGAGCCCGTTTCATCTTTTGTTCTTAGGCCGTCTGACCCGACCCACGAGTGACTGTATATAAGTCACATGTACAAATATTTTCATTTAGGGTATTCATTTTATCTTCTGGCTTTCTCCAGAAGCTTTCCTCTCCTTCTCTGTGTTCATCATCTCTCTTCATTCTTGTTCATTTTTCCGGCGCTAAACTCATATGTTTTCATAAACTTATAGTTTCAAGTTCAAAAGTTAAGGACATGTAGTCCTGAAGTTAAGGACATGAACAAAAGGGTATTTTCGTTCGGTCAGGTATAAGTTTATTAAAGGAGTGGCTAAAGTCTAAATATACTGAAAACAGTGACATTAAAATAAAAGCCACCACTTTTAATGACTATTTGTGCCATTCGCCCTTAAACTATAGCTTTTTCAATATTGATACGGTCTAATGTGATTTTCAAGTCGGTTCATAAATTTTAGTGGTAGTCTCTAGACTTAAACTAATATCTTTTCATTGACATATTCCACGTGGTTATTTTATTATTTCTATCTTTTCTTTTTCTTTTTTTGAATTACACCGATTACTCTTGAGAAATTCAGTGGTTCTGGTCAATATTTTCAAAAAGTTGGAATAGAAAGCAAGACTACAGGGTGAGAAGTAAGTTCCAAAATAAGGTAGGTAAGTCCAATGAATATTTTAAAGGGAGAATAACATCCTTGTCACTTGGTTCAGCAATTCATAAAAAAATAATTCATGTTTAAAGTCCTTACTCAATATAGCTCAAGTAAATTACTTTTTACTGGGCAGTTCCTTTTTTCTTTGTTCCCCTCTTTTTTCTTCGTTTCAAATACATCCATTGTCACCCCACTTTTTTCTTCGTTCTAGTCCCACCTTCTTCTTCTCCTTTCCAAGTCAGTCTTTGCACCACACAAATTTTTATTATTCTTATTCTTCTTCAATTATTTTTCAAATTCCAATGGTTAATTATGTATTTGAAAATAAAAGTCACTATTACACGTGGTTTGAAAATTCGATTTCAGAAATTAAGTTTTCCGATTTGTTAGTTGTTTGGAATGGTTGTTGTCTCAATTGATTGCAATCATCAAGATGAGTTTAAAACTAAAATTTCAAGTGATTTGGAGTAGATTTACGCTATAATTGAGTTAAATTTCAGAAATTGCATTTTCCAATTTGTTAGTTTTTTGGAATGAGTGTTGTCGCAATTGATTGGAATAATCAAGATGAGTTCAAATCTTAAATTTCAAGTAATTGGAGTGGCTTTAGTCTATATTTGAGTTAAATTTCAGGAACTGAATTCCGATTTGTTAGTTGTTTGGAATGATTGTTGTCTCAATTGATTGGAATCATCAAGATGAGTTAAAAACTTAAATTTCAAGTGATTTGAAGTACCTTTAAGCTATATTTGAGTTAAATTTTAGAGGATGCCCAAGGAAGAAGAAAAACACGTGAAGCTCCATTGATAGGATTCATTTTTATAATAATGTATAATATTGTATAAATAGTATATAATAGTGAATAAAAAAACTTATCCACTATTATATCCAAGGTTGATAGTTTATTTACGGATATTTGGAGAATTTCTCGTTTTTTATTCTTCTTCTTCTTCTTCTTTTTCTCATTCTTCTTATACACCTATATACATAATGTATAAGAATATTTTTACTCTGTGATTATATATATCTTTATACACTTTTATACAACTATATACATGGTGTACCTCTTTGTATAAAAGAATATAACATTGTATAAAAGTTTATAAGCAACACTGACGAAATTTTTTTACAATTTGCAGATGCAATTCTTGTATAAAACTAGTCCAAATCTCCAGCAAATAACTTCAAACTTTGTATATAACATACTTAGACCATTTCTAATAAGTTTAAACAATATCCACTCCAAATTTTTCACAAAATCATGATCGAAAATTAACAAGATTAGCATTATAGGAGATGAAATTTTAGGATTCTCGCGTCTGTTTTTGCGTTTTGTAATTGTGATGATTATGTATGAAGATATACAAAATTAAAAAAAAAACGGAGAAGTAATGGATATGGAAGAAGGCACGAATGGGTGTTAACTGAATGGAGAACTAATTTTTTCAGTTTTATTTGCATATGTTTCTTTTTTATTAATTAAATTAAATATTTATGGGTAAAAAATGAGGAGAGGGCTACAATAGGGGTGGTAGAAATAAATGAGGTTGTTATAATTAGAGGGAATGGGAAAAGAATTTTTTTATTGATATTTGCCTACACATTTACAAACTTGTAACTGGGCTAAAATAGTGCAAGGTCAAATTATGGAGTGCATTATTCTCTAATTTTGTCATCTTTGTATTGTTTTATAAATTAACAAAATAATGTAAATGCAAGTTTTTAAAAAACCTTGGAAAGATATAAAAGAAAGAATTTGTATGAATCTTCAAAGAATATGTAATTTAAGTATAAAAAAATGAACTTTTTAAAAATAAAAAAAATGTTATATTATATAACTCAAATACAATGTCTTAGTCATCGAAACAATATATGAAATAAAACATTATAATATAACGATTTTTTTTTCTCCGGGTTACATAGTATCAAAAACAAATTGTGATGTATTCCAAAAAATCTTAGAAAAACAATTTGGGATTCCAATACGAGGAAGCCAAATAATGGTTTTGCCCGTGGATACAAACTTCAGGTCTTTCTTTTTTCTTCAAATCATCGAGCTTCACTTCATCATAGATGTTATGAAATAAAGACTTTAAAGTAAAGAAGATGAAAATAAGTAGAGAGAGATTTATTATTCAACTTTAATTATGTATATAATGAACTGAAATCTCCTCTATTAATACAAGAAAGGAAGTTGATACTGTTACGGCAAGCTGTTGTGTAAGCTGTTACGACAAGCTGCTGTGTAAGCTGCTTGTAAGTTGCTTGGAAGCTGCTACTGCAAGCTCTGTGTAAGTTGCTTGTAAGCTACTACTGTACCAGGTATAGATAATCTTTTGATGGGTAGTAATATTTATTCATAACGGAGTACCGAAATAATAAGCTTCTTCAGGAAACTTATTTACAACAGAGTATTAAACGAACATCCATAATATAATATATACATTTATAACACTCCCCCCTGAGTGTTCATTAAAAGATAATGTGCCTCATTAAAACCTTATTAGGAAAAAACTCATAGGAAAAAATTCTAGTGAAGGAAAAAGAGTACACACATTTAATAATACACATTGCTAGGTGCCTCATTAAAAGCTTTATAAGGAAACCCCTGTAGGAAAAAACTTTAGTAAGAAAAAAAGAGTGCATCGGGTATTTTACGCCCTCTGATGAAAATGTTGTTTCAAATATTCGAGTCTGCGCACTCCAATCTTGTATACCATCTTCTCAAAATTGAATTGTAAAGAATATTATCCACTACTATTTCAGATCGATTAAATTAATCTCATCAAATCAAGAACCTGCTACAAGTAATTTATTGAGTTGCTTGTAACCTGCCTGCATCAGCTGCTTGTAGAAAACAAAAATGGTGTAATAAATGGACATTCGCAAAAATATTTTCAAAATATTCTTCCTTAGATGTTGATTATTATGTGCCTCGTTAAAACGTTATTACAAAAAATCCTATTCAAGGAAAAAGAGTACACTAATAATATACATAGCAAACTGCCTCATTAAAAACCATACCAAAAAAACCTAATGGAAAAAAATCCGAGCAAGTGAAAAAGAGTACAGTGCAGAGACTTGGGTATATCTGGATCAAGGAGTTCATCATTCTCTTCTAGAGGCAAGAACGGATCCTTAATCTGTGTAGGAGAAGAACTATATCTTGCTAGTAACAATAACAACAACAAACTACCCAGTATAGTCCCACAAAGTGGGGTCTGGGGAGGGTAATATGTAGACGGGCCTTATCCCTACCCGAAAGGAAAGATAGACTGTTTCCAATCGACCCTCGGCTCAATGAAGGAAAGGAACAACAAAAACAAAAATAAATACAAAAACAAAAACAAAAGAGCATTAATAACTTCAGCACATTTACAACAGCATCCCTGAAGCAGAGAAAGAAGGGAAAGACAACAACAATGGCCAAGAAGGAGAAAACTAGAAAGAAAAAGAAGAAGAAGAAGAAAAATAATAATAATAAGAAGAAGACGAACTTTAAGAAGTAGTTCTAGAAGATAAAGAAGAACAAGTAAAAAGTCACGTACTTCGGAACTCCATAAGAGAAAATCCTTTTAGTAAATTAACAGAAAATGTTATGTCAGGCCTTGTAGTATTAGCAAGGTATATTAGTGCACCAATTGCACTGAGATAGGGTACTTCGGGCCAAAGGGTTCCTCATCCTCTTCTAGAGGTCGGAACAAATCATTATCCTCTTCAAGTGATCGAACAACCATTGGTGTACTCTATGGGTGCGCTTTGTCCATGTAAAAGCGTTTTAAGACCCTTGCATCCCGTCTGCTAAATGTCAATTTGCAGACCAAGACAAAATTTTGTCTTCCCAAGATCTTTCATCTCAAATTCTTTCTTAAGATATTCAATTTCCTTTTGGAGCTCTTATGGAGTTCCAACATAAACAGCAACTATAACAAAATTTGAAGCCATTTTCTTTATAAAAAATACATGGACAAATAATATCATTTATGTAGCTCTCTTTTAGCAAATTCACTGAGGCGATTATACCACATGCACCCAAATTTCTTTAAATCGTATAAAGATCTTTGTAAGCTGATTGAGTACATTTCCTCAGATTTTTAAAATACTTCAGGCATTTCAACTCATTCAGGGATCTCTATAGAGATTTGATCAAATGAGTCATATAGGTTATGACACGCATTTAAACGGCATGACATCTTCATGTGTCTGGACTACTGGTCTGATCCTCATAATATTTCACACTATTGTGAACTATATTATATCAAATATATTGTCGTTGATCATTTTGTATCGGTTCGCAAGCGACATAACTTGTTGAGATCTCACCACTTTCATTATTTTCATGTACTTGAACTTCTTTAATAATTTTGAAATATACTTTGTTGTTATGATTAAGTAGTACTCAGTATGTTCTTCCAATTAAATAAGGAAATATTAAATAAACTTTCAAAATTTCTGAATAAATCCAAATACATTACCAGAACCCAGAGTCACAAGTACATGAGCAATTTTCTAAATGAAACCACATAGGTACAACAACTGCCCGAAATACAATTGGACAGAAAGTATATAAATTCTAAAAGAGACTGTACTAGCTGCGGAATCTTCTCCAAGAAATACAACCCACCTAGTCTCATACTCCCTGGGACCTCAACCAAACCTACCAACCAATCCCAAAACACATTGCGGACTTGCTCGAGGCCTAATATCACATCAAACAATGCCAAAATATCAAATCGACCTCCATTCCAAGCTTGATGAACTTTGAAGTTTTCAACTTCTATTTCCGATGCTGAAACCTATCAAATCACGTTAGATTGACTTAAAATTTTGAACACAAGTCATATTTGACATTACGGACCTATTGATCAAATTTTCGAAATCGAATTCTGACCCCGATATCTAAAAGTCCACTTCCGGTCAAACTTCTCAAAAGCCTTAAAATTTCTAGCTTTAGCCAAACGGCTTCAAAATGACATACGGGCCTCCGAATCCACTTCTGATCGCTCTCCCAATTCCAGTATCATCCTACGGAGCTACTCCCAGTCTCGGAATCTAGAACTGACATCGATAACACTGAAATGCACTTCAAGCCAAACTTGAGGAATTCCTTCCAAAATGCTAACTTTCACAATAGGCGCCAATACGCCCCCGGGTTATCCAAAACCTGCACCGGGCATACGCCCAAGTCCGAAATTATCATACGAACCGTCTGTAACCTTCAGATCCCGATTCCGAGATTGTTTACTCAAAAATCCAATCCTAGTTCATTCTTTCAACTTAAGACTTCTTAACTGGAAATTTTCATTTAAATTCAACTCCGATCTTCCTGAATTTCAATTCCGACCATACACACAAGTCAATATACCTGAAACAAAAAAAAAGCTGCTCATGGATTGAAACCGCTGAACGACGCGCTAGAGCTCAAAACGACCGGTCGGGTCGTTATATTCTCTCTTACTTACGCATACGTTTGTCCTCGAACGTGTTGAGAATTATACCGAAGTAGTCTAAAATCACTATTTAGCACCTTATGCACCTTCCCGTACTACTACAACTTAGATGAGCATATTAGCTCGATATATTCTGAAGATATTTCCTTTTATTCAAGCAAATAGGCCTTAGAGCCCAATTCCAACATCAGAAATTCTATGCCATGTCTGTTTTCATCAAGAGATCACCAAATCATTCACCACACACTGCCCTCAAACATTTCTGCATAACATTGTTGGATTCTTACTTTGCAACACAAAATCCACAGGACCACGATAATATTTTATGATCAACTTAGCCAAAATTCAACGATTCAGATGCTCCCATCGCACCTCACGACCTACATAGGTCTTGATCTAACTTTTATAACACAACACGAACGGAAGAGATGCGCTGAAATTCACAACCAACTGTCGAATCAACAATTCATTGGGTCTATACTCCTGAAAAGCATCATCGCTTCATCATGAACCATCTAATGGTCTTAGCTCCTTAATACACTTCATATAATCAAATTGCACTAATCCTAAATCCCATACTCTCGTCTCACCCAGTACGAACTGCTCAGGCAATAAGCCATCCCAGATATGATCAAAAGTCCCATATGATGCCACAGGGTACCAATAGGCTACCACTCTGAATGCGATATAAAAAGGAAGCTTAACTTTGAAAAGGAGATCTAATTACCCCGCTCGCGAATCATACATGCGATGCGGGTTCACAGCTAGAACTAGAATCCAGGGAAAGGTAGGAGAAAGAAAATATAAAAGAAAATATGGGGGGAGTGTAATGAATATCACACTGTTGCGGCGTGCAACCCGATCCAAACAGCATAACCATGGCGGCGTGCCACCTGATCCACACAATATAACTATGGAGGCGTGCCACCCGATCCACACAATTTAACTATGGGGGCGTGCCACCCGATCCACACGTAGAAGTCAGATAAAGAGATACACATCGAGCTAAATTGCTCCCCACATCAAAATGCCGAGTATCTTTCATAAACACGCTAAGGTACATAATACCATCCTGAGGAAACATATAGCGCCATAGGCTACAAAACTCAAGCACAACTGAGGTGCGATACATGATCTGAATCTCAAGAGCCATCATGCTCGTGTAACATCACCTCTACGCCGAACCTCAGCACATAAGAAATTACCAAGCCGTTTCACAACTCATACAGTGCAATACATCATTACCTGGAATAGCCTATGATAAAATAACACCCCGACTGTTCCTCCATAGGGAATGCTCGCTGAAACGAACACAACTGGCATGATATAAAGCCCTGTTCACAAATAAATCGATCCATTGACCTCAAGCCTATTTCTAATTGCACCAACTTGGCTAATAACCTTTCAAAGGTTCATAGTAACTCCCTTTTGCCTCATAACACACAAGAACAATTGTCATAATCGGAGCAACCTCCTCCGTTCATAACCCAATAAACAAAGTGCCCTCCAGGCATAAATTCTCAAACTTATGATATTACCACAATCCTTTTACTTGGTTTAAATCCCTAGCCAATCAAGTGACTACACGTCACACTTATATAATCTTCCCATGGGACACGCCCAAAATCTTTCGAATAAATAACGGGTTCGCACATCTAAACCATTGGATGCACTAACGCTGAAATGCAATCCAGAATCCTTAACCAGAATGCAAAGCCTTTCTCACAAACACCGATCTCAAGTGACACTGAAGACAATACCAATTCACTCAAAACACGAAAATTCCCTTCCTGCTCATCCGAGCTCGCGACATCATAGTGATTACCAAACTGTAACCTTGATCCTCACTTCAAATTCCATACCACTCACTGCACCCAACGTGCCGATATATGATAGACATGATTTCCATCACAACTCTAGAACCACTGATAGACTTACACTTCATCATAGAAAACTCTTCAATTAACTCACTTCAGGAGGGCTATAGCAATATACAAGCGAATTCTCATAGCCATCAAATATGCCATTATCTAAGTAGTGGTCCAAGCCACCAAAACCCTTCTGGGATCTGCGTACTCATAACAGGCCATAATAGAAGAATGCTTCTGAATATCATCAATCACTGCGGCCAACAAGCATCACACGTACCGCCACAAATCACATGCATGACTTGATCATGCTGGATGACCTGAACACCACTACCAATATATCAAGTTAACCATGGCCAATCAATCTACTTCCTTCCACTAAATCCTTGATTGCCTACATAGCATACTCCATTTGCACTCATCCCGAGTGACCTTGAATCACGAGACCATGTTGTCTCGAATCTCACAAACCATTTCGTATCTCTCAAATGCTACCCGCAAGCCAAAATATCATAGAACATTATAGGCACCTTCTCATAAGCTGCTACAAATCTTGATTCTTAACCGTATTCATAGGTTCGAAATCATTGGCACCACACTCTAACTTCCGAATTCACTAGGACCATTATTGAGAGCCACCCGCTCTGACTTGGTCCCAAATATAATTCACTCCATAGATCTTATAACTTACGAAGACTCTCTTGGAGAAACACCCAATGAAATCACTTCCTCTGAAACCTCCATCTATACGAGGCATAAATCCTAAATCTTTCTCCAAGTTCGAACATGAGCCAATAGGGCCAATCATAGCATGATTCCAATAATTCCTTTGCTCGAATTACCCCTTATAGTCTTTTCTCATAGTTGAAACAATCCCTCAATATGCTACTAGACAAAAATCATGTAAGTAGCTAATCATACTGCCCAATCATAAGCGGTGGGACTCTCCCACTTAGGTTGAAGCCATCATTTCATAATTCCTGAGTTCGCCCGACCTCTTTACCTCTTATTGCCATACCCCTGCGCCGTAAATTATCAAAATTTCTTGGAATCTTCCTGCGAATCCCATCTTTCATATTCTGTATTATTAACTGCATTCGCACGACCAATCTCCTTGCTGAAAAACCAATACAATTCCTTGCAGAAGCTTTGCCAACCACGCGACCGTTAACCTGCTCACAGGGAATAACCCACCTAGGGGAATCACCTCCCAACATCTTCCCACGCCATTGTATGGGGTACATTCACCATGACACCAATTTCCCATACTTCACATAATACTTGTAGGCTTCAATTACTAATCATTAAAACCCTCAATTCCATCCAACTCTCCTTAAGGCGCGTAGTCATCCTACTACCAAGCCCATATGCAACACCTGCCACTCTCCCATTTTGGCGGAACTCATCTTTTTAATCGACCACTCAACCTTACTCCTCATACTTGGCCCTCTAGAGTTTTTAAACACCGCCTGGCATTTTCCACATATCTTTCCTCATACTCTGCTGCTCCATTGTTTCCTTAAATAAAACCTATTTTCATGGCACTTGAACCCACAATAGCTGCTAATCTTTAAGCCTTTCCAAAGGTCTTCTTTATCGATCCATCAAAATCAAAAATCCTGATTCGATCATAAAGCACCGCAATATGCGACAACTGACAGTCGTATCTCCAATACTATTTCACAATATCCCACCATAAAGGCGAATTATAGAAGATTATAACATCCACAAACTTGGTATGTTCCAATAGGACCACGACACCACATCATAGAAGAAAGCTCCACCACGCTTACAATTGTCAAGTCTCATTACTTTCACTAGCCTACATCTGAGTATTTTTAATCCGACTGCCTTTTTTCTTCAACCAAAAATAAAATACTGAATCACTTGATTATACGCTGAGTAAACCTCCCTTCAATTCATCCACTGCCCCGGCCTGTGGGAAAACATCTTACCACAACAACAACACTGCGGACTAATAGCTCATAAGCATCATGGAAACATGTGCCCAGCCTCAAGGCTCTTAGAAGTTCTGTTACTGAGCTGAACCTTCCATAAAACGACTATAATAGTCCAATCAACTATACCGAGAAAAATCATCCCGCACCACATTTGTAGTGCCATTTTAATTATTCAAATTCTCAATTTCTAGCAAGCGATCGCGTCGCGTAAGATTTAGTAGGAAGGAATCAAAGGCATAAGCCTCAAAAAAATCGAACCGCACGATAAGGAAATCAAGAAGGGAAGTACTCCTAACAGCCCTGTAGCCTCCCGAGGATAAGCACAGACGTCTCTGTGCCGATCCGCAAGACTCTACTAGACTTGCTCATGACTCGTGAGACCGACGGGAACCTAGTGCTCTGATACCATGTTGTCATGACCCAAAATCAACTAAGGGTCGTGGTGGCGCCAGACATCACTGTCACGCCAGCCAAAAAAATTAATTAAATTCTTATTTTAATAATTTTGAAAAAACTTCATTATTATGATTAAAGCAGTACTCAGTATGTTCTTCCAATTAAATAAGGACATGTTAAATCAACTTTCAAAATTTCTGAATAAATTCAAATACATCCCCAGAACCCAGAGTCACAAGTACATGAGCATTTTTCTAAAGGAAACCACATAGGTACAACAATTGCCCGGAATACAATTGGACAGAAAGTATATAAATTTTGAAGAGATTATCTGCAGAATCACCTCGAAGAAATACAACTCACCTAGTATCTGCGCCCGTCATGCCGGTATGCCTCTAAGCCACGAGCCAAACAATAAACCTGTGCAACAAAATGCACAGTACGTGTAGTATGAGTACAAAAATAACGTGTACCCAATGAGTGTCCAGCCTAATCCCGAAAGGGTAGAGATGATATGGTCAATATTTGACACTCACTAGCAGTCTAATGACTATTTATCGATAATAAATATATTTAACAATAAATTTATTTTTAAAACATGGTTCTAATCCAAATAGAGGAAACAAGTAGTCATATAATTCTTTCATGGAAAATTTCCTTAGATTTGTTTTTATTATTAATAAAATGAAGCAATTGAATCATAAGCCGAGATCATAAAGAGCATACCGCGAGTAGGAAGTGGAATTAATACAATGGATTCAAAAGCATCAAACCTCTCTTGTTCGAAAGAATTGAATCTCGAACTATAGTGTGGCGTAACACAACTCCAATGAGTTCAACACAGCAGCACAAATATGCGCAAATCATGCCGATGTCGACGGCTCGCTCTAACAGAAATGTAAAGTGTTCACTGCCGAGTGTCAGCACGTACCATAGATACATCTATTTCACCGAGGCGGTCGGCCCGTTCCAAAAATAACAAACACATACCCCGCTCATGAATCATGCATGCGACGCGGGTACACATAAGAATACATGCTCAATCAGTCAAATAAGAGCTTATCGGGAAATATTTATTCAAATAAAACCAATTCTCCTTTAGCAAATTTTTAATAAATGAACTTTAATCCCTTTGAAATTCATTTCTAATTTGATGTTATTTAGGCAATTCCAGCCATCAATGGGTTCACCATTTATTCAACTATAACATTCTTTTGGGTCCTAGACTACCCGGACAATAGCATAATAGTAGCTACGCACGGACTCTCGTCACCTCGTGCGTATGTAGCCCCCATAAATAGGTGCACATAAACAATTTAGTTCACCTATGGGGTAGGTTCCCCCTCACAAGATTAGAAAGGAGACTCACCTCGCTCCGAAGATCTACAACCGACATTCAACATTTTTCCGAAGACTTGCACCAATGTATGACGTTCCAAAACTAGTCAAGGGTCATTCAAATTCATTAATATATGCTCATTTATACTTCATAACCCAATTTATACCAATTCCTAGCCCTAAATGATAAGTTGACAAAAATGCCCCCGGACCCACGTGCTCGGAATCCAGAATTTTTTGAAGATAAACTTTACCCAAGAACTCACAAACTCAAACATATAATTTTCTCTAAATTCCATATACAAAATCGTGGCCATAAACAAGAATATAATTTTCTAGGTTTTCCACCCAAACCTCAATTTTTATACTAATTTCCATGCTAAAATCCATACATAATTGATGTATTTAACTCAAAATAGGTAGGGATAACATACCTTAACATTGATGACAAAAATCTCTTCTTGAAGCTCCCCAAAATCGTCCAAAGCCATGAAAAATGTGGTTAGAAATGACCCAAAATCGGGTTTTAATACAACCCTTCTGCCCCAGCTCTTTCCGCTTCTGTGGAATTATTTTCGCCTATACAGTTCCGCTTTTGCGGTCAAAAAATGCTGCTTCTGCGGTCCTGGGATCCAACTCCTCTTCCACTTCAGTGACCATCCACCCACAGATGTTGTCCCGCTTCTGCAGAACCTTGACCGCATATGCGGTCCACCCGTCCTTGACCAACGCCGCTTCTGCGGCTTCCTATACCACTTTTGCAGGGCCGCTTCTGCGGTCCCATTTTCCAAAAGCAGAAATACCAGTAACCAAATAGATCAGCCCTTCCAAACATCCCATTTTTTATCCGTATACCACCTGGAATTCACCCGGGGTCCCCGGGACCTCAACCAAACATACCAACCAATCCCAAAATACATTGCAGACTTGCACGAGGCCTCAAATCACATCAAACAATGCCAAAATCATGAATTGACCTCCAATCCAAGCTTGATGAACCTTGAAGTTTCCAACTTTCATTTCTGATGCTGAAACCTATCAAATCACGTCCGATTGACTTTGAATTTTGCACACAAGTCATTTTGACGTTAAGGACATATTCAAACTTTCAGAATCGGATTCTGACCTGATATCAAAAAGTCAACTTCCGATCAAACTTCTCAAAAGCCTTCAAAGTTCTA
The DNA here is from genome assembly GCA_034376525.1 of Nicotiana benthamiana. Taxonomy (NCBI): domain Eukaryota; kingdom Viridiplantae; phylum Streptophyta; class Magnoliopsida; order Solanales; family Solanaceae; genus Nicotiana; species Nicotiana benthamiana. Next base: position 79,010,791 of record CM067329.1, read on the forward strand.
GCTTTAGCCAAACGGCTTGAAAATGATCTACGGGCCTCGAATCCACTTTCGATCGCTCTCCCAATTCTAGAATCACCCTACGAAGCTACTCCCAGTCTAGGAATCCCAAATGGATAACGATAACGTTGAAATGCACTTCAAGCCAAACTTGAGGAATTACTTCCAAAATGCTAACTTCCACAATCCAAAAATCCCCGGGGTTATCAAAAACCCGCACCGGGCATATGCCCAAGTCCAAAATCATCATATGAACCTGTTGGAACCTTCAGATCCTGATTCCGAGGTTGTTTACTCAAAAATCCAATCTTAGTTCATTCTTTCAACTTAAGGCTTCTAAAATTGAATTTTTTTTTTGAATTCAACTCCGATCTTGCTAAATTTCCATTCCTACCATAGACACAAGTTAATATACCTGAAACAAAGCTGCTCATGGCCTTAGACTGCTGAACGACATGCTAGAGCTCAAAACGACCGGTCGGGTCGTTACATGTCTGGTGATGCCCTTTTCATTACACAATTCCTCAAACTAATTTGATGGATACTCACGCCCTCTATCACTTCTTAAGGTATTAATTCTTTTATCTAATTGATTCTCAATTTCATTCGAATATTGTTTAAAGCATTCTAGTGCTTCATATTAATGAGAAATCAAATAGACATAACTAAAGCACATGAAATCGTCAATAAATGTAATAAAATATAAATGCACCAGACCTTTCCCTCACATTCATTGGACTGGTGATATCAAAATGGATTAATTTCAAGAGAAAACAAGCTCTCTTAGCCTTTCCAAATGATTTACGTGTAATCTTTCTGGCAAGACAATTTTCACAAATTGGCATTTCAATTTTAGAGAAAGAACTTAATGGCCTCCTTTAGCCAATCTATTCATTTGATCAATGGCTAATACGACCTAATATTGCATGAAATGTAATAACATCAACACCATTATTACAAGAATAACATGCCATAATACAATTGCCAACATTATAGTTATACATAGAAGGATTACAATCTAACACACTAAAATCATCATAACTCCAAAACCATAAAAAACATTGTCTTGATTTATTCTAAGATCATTGAGACTAAAGTTCAAATTGAAATTTAAGTCTCGAAGAAATCGTCGATCTCTAGAATATATCGGACGTCATGCAAAATCAATGATCGGCCACCACGCATGTCCATTATGCAAGTGCCTTATCCATTTGACTTCAAGCTTTGTTTATTTCCCACATATACATGCTATTACGTAGTTGGAACTCGACAAAACTCTATAAAAGCTTCTCTATCACGGCTCACATAGTCGGTGCCCCTGGGTCTACAATCCACACAGAATAAGATTCAGTTAATAAAGTGGTGCTAGAAACATATATATCACTAAGAGATGCGTTTTGAAAAGCTACCTTTTTTGGCTCAGTGCTCTCACGAGCAAAATTCCTTGGAACTTGCCAATTGTAGCACTTCATCTTACTCTTGTCTTTATTCTTGTTGAACTATTTCCTTGGGATTTGGCTTGTTTCTTATCTTGTAGGATCCTTCTACGATCACCTTACCCTTTTTTGTTATTTTTCAGGTTTCTCTTGCACTTGAAGCTTGATCTCTTTGTACCAATTGATTCTGCCCCAAAGGCGTTAGGTACAGCTTTAGCAGCAGCAAACCGCTCATCTTCAAGATCCGCGTGAGGGGAAGCACCTGCAAAAGTTTTGATGCTATCATTGTAGGTCAAGTTAACCTTAAAATGTTCCTAATTATTGGGAAGCGACTGAATCATTGTCTGAAACTAATGCTCATTAGAAAGAACATGACCAACACTTTTGGGTTGAGCAATCATGTTTGGCATCACCCTTAGATGTTGCTTGACATTGTGATCATGGCGCTTTTTGTACGTGTCAAACTTGATTGTCAGTTGTCGAATGTGAGTTATAGTTGTACTTCCATATGACTCTCTTAAATGTGTCCCCATATCTTGAGCAAGAGTATATCGCTCACATTTGTGGATGAGAACATCAACAACTGAACTTACAATAATTCCACATACAGTGGAATTTTTCTTTTTCTAAATATTGTATGTTTCCAAACTCCTCCTGTGTTGGGCAGTGTTACCCTCCTCTGAGTGACTCATAAATTGGTTAATACTTTCAAGAGAATCTTGCTCTTAGACTACATACCCATTTCACAACTCCAAATGTCGTAATTTTCACCATTCAGTTTGTCACCCTTGTTTTAGTCAACAATAATACTTATCGATGTCATGTCTATTTTTAGTGACAATATTACAAATTTAACTCATTAATATATACTTCGGTCAATTTATGCATATGATTACACACTCAAATTAAATTAATTACAATATTAATTTTATATTTAGTATAGAATTGAAAGGTCACTACGTTTCCATTCATCATCTATATCGAAATATTTTAATTAATATAAAAATCACTTCTTAGTATGTATTTTATTTCAAGTCTCAATCCATTACAAAATATAATATTAAACAATATATATAACCGGTGAGACAAATAACATATATAAATTCCATTAAGATAAAACATATAACAATTTACATGTTTGCTAGGACATACATGTACCAATCGAACACTAACTCTTGCACACATACGCTAAAATGTGCACTAGGAAAAATATCATGATAAATCACAGATAAAACTTCACTCCAAGACTCTAGAAGAGAGTCCGCTAAAATAGTTATTGCTTCCCAAACAGTAATCTCTATGTAATTAGCCAATTCAACACTTCTTAACTGAAAAAGGTGTGCATGTTCAGGAATGGAAGTATCCGTGCCCATTTTAAAATTCCTTAAACTCCCTAATTTTATTTTCTCATTCCTTTCGTTCTGCCCTTTCATCTCTTAACTCATTTTTCCTCGCTCTTGGGACATTCCTGATGATTTCAGGCTCCGAGTCTGAATCAACATAGAAATAAGTCATGCGACGACGTATCCTTCTACGTTATACCCTTCCTCGACTTGAGAACTCCCACTTGGAGTAATTCAAACTTGTCCCTATTCATCCATATCTGAAATAGGACCAAGGAAGCACTTATAATTGTTAAAATAATTCAATGTGAAAACATATATCACAATAACTCGTAGAAGTATATCATTGTAAGGGTGGGATAAAGGAAGTGATTAATTAATATATATTCATGTATCTATGTCGGTGGGTAATACCATTATTGTGGATGGTGTATATCGGTCATGTGTAGTGATTATTGGGGGACTAGAGCCTAGAGTGGATCTATTGCTTCTTAGTATGGTTGACTTTGATAAGATATTGGGCATGGATTAGTTATATCCGTGTCATGCTATTTTGGATTGTCACACTAAAATGGTGATGTTGGCTATGCCGGGGTTGCCACAGATTGAGTGGCAAGGTTCGTCAGATTATGTTCCTAGTAGAATGTTTCGTTCTTGAAAGCCCAGGGGGTGGTTGGAAAGGGTTATCTTTATTATTTGGACTTTGTCAGGGATGTCAGTGCAAAGACTCCTACTATTTATTCTATTCCGGTGGTGCGTGATTTTCCGTATGTGTTTCCTACAGACATGTCAAGCATGTTGTCAGACTATGGGTTATGCATGTTAGTGAACAGAGGTAGCAAAGTTGTCTTCTTATGGGTACGGGATTTATCGGTTCTCTGGTATGATAGTTGGGAGAGATCTAGGGGTCTGAACACTCCTCCAGCTATGTGGAAGAAATTTTCTGAGGCCTTTCTTCGTCACTACTTGCCAGTTGAGATATGACGAGCTAGAGTTGACAAGTTATTGAACCTTAGACAAGGTAATATGAGTGTACGAGAATACAGTAAGCACATTGATTCTCTAGCAAGGTATGCTCCCCATATGGGGGTCGAGATGAGTGATATGGTGCATTTGTTCGTGAAGGGGTTGGGACCACAACTGATAAATGAGTGCACGTCAGCCTCCTTGGTAGAGGACATGGATATTTCTCGTATTCAGGATTATTCCCAGACCCTAGATGATCGTAAGCACCAGCATAGGGTAGATATGGAGTAGGATAGGGGCCAACATAAGAGAGCGAGATTTATAAGGTATTCTGATGACTTCAAATGCATCGTCAGGCCCCAGTCTTCGAGAAGTTTGGCACCTCCTGTAGCTTGTGACAATCCAAAGGGTCATCATCGTAATTCTCCTTTTATCCGTGCTTTCGAGGCCTTGAAAGCCTCTCTTTTATTTGCCCCAATTTTCCTGCGTAGTCCGGGCGCAAAGCCGAAAAATATTTATGTTAAAATATATGAATTTTGTGAAACATTTGAAGAATTTTAATATTCATATTGATATAGTTGACTTTAGTCAATATTTTGGATAAACGGACCTGAACCCGGACCCGTGATGTGACGGTCGCGGGAGGTTCGTAGAAAAATATGGACTCGGTATTCCCGGAATCAAAAATCGAGGTCCTGAGCCCTAGTATAGAATTTTTGAAAGAAATTATTTTTCTGAAAATGATATGAATTTTTGAAAAGAAATGAGCTAGAAAACATAGATAACGGGCTCGTATTTAAGTTCCAACGTCTGTTGCAAGTGATAAATATGTATTAAGCATATATGTAAAGATTAGTTGAAAATGGACGCCGTTTGACGTGTTTCGGACCTAAAAATCTAAAGTTAGAGTTTGATGAATTTTGAAATGAAAAATGATGATTTTTGGGTTTAATTCATTGATTTTGATGTTATTTTTGGAATTTGATTGCTCAACTGAGTTCATAGGATGTTATTGAGTTAGTGTGTGTGTTTGGTTGGGAGCCCGAGGATAGGGGAGTGATTTGGAGGTGGTTCGGGGTGATTTTTCACTTAGGAAATGCATCAGCCTTTTCCTTGCTGTTGCAGACCATTTTACCCTTCGCGAACGCGGCCTTAGGATTGCGTTCGCATAGCGCTTTCAGATCCTCCTTCGCATTCACAGTGTACCCCTCGCATTCATGTAGCATGGTAGGCCTTCTCATCACGTTCGCGTTCCAAATATCACGTCCGCATAAAACAACCCCAGGATCCCCCCCCCCCCCCCAATTTCCTCTTCGCGTTCACATTCTCTTAGTCGCGAACGCGATATCTTCCACCCAGCCTTCTTCACGAATGCGACCCAACTCCAGCATTCAGATAGTGTTAATCCCTCTAGTAATATTTTAAAGCTTAAAGACATAAACATCTCGGGTTTTTTCATAAAATTTCACACGAGCTCCTCCCTTAAACACTCCATAGACGAATTTGAAGCTCTTATTTCTCCATAGATCTTTGAGTAAGTGATCTTAACTTCTTTTTCTCATAATTTCTTATCTAATTTCTAAATTCCTAACCCTAAATCAGGAATTCAAGGTAGAAATTGGGGGATTTGGGAAGAACTAGGGCTTTTGGGATTTTGGGTGATTCAACCCCAATTTGGGGTTGAATCTTAAAACAAATTGCATATTTGAACTCGTAGGGTTATGGGTGATTGGGGTCCGAGCCTCTAGTTTGAACCATGTGGGCCCACGATTGGATTTTAGTGTGAATGATAGGAAATTCATTTCTAGGCTATGGAATTGTATCTTTGAGCCCTTATTGATAATATTGAACTAAATTGTTCCTAGATATCATTGTTTCGGAGTTGGATTCTAGAGGAAAGGCGGTGTTGGAGATTTGATTGTTATTTTCGGACCAACGTAAGTGTTTGATCTAACTTTTTCTTGAGGGAATAGGATTAGAGTGCCTTGATTGCTACTTGTTAATATGATCGATTACGGTGTATAGGCATGGTGACGAGTATCTATACACCGGTGTCTAGCATGACCGTGAGTCGTAATTGCTTTTAATTCAAAAGATGAGACACAACTATCTTGTTAAATTGATAAATTCCATATAAAGTGTTAGATAAGAATGAAATGAGCTAAAAGAGTATTGTTGAAATGATTCCCTTGCCGGGACGAGCAGACTGTTACTATTATATTTTCCCTTGCCAGGATATTTGGGCTGTTAGTTGTACTCATGCCCGAGTTTAATCGTTATGTGTTGAATTTCCCTAGTGGGACCTCTTTTGGAGATATTATTTGTGCTATTCATTATAATATGGGATCGTGTGGCACGTCGTCCACTTATGAACTATAATATAGGATCGTGTGGCACGTCGTCCCCCTATGAAATAGGAATTGGGATCGTATGGCACACCGTCCACTTATGAAATATGAATTGGGATCGTGTAGCACACCGTCCACCTCTGAAATATGAATTGGGATCATGTGGCATGCCGTCCACTTATGAATTGATAAATGGGATAGCGTGGCACTCCATCCACTTATATACATATATATGAGTTATGGTATTTAGATACTTACGTTGTATATCCATTGATCTGTTCTTCAGTGTATCTCTCTGAGCATGTCCCTTCCCCCTTTTTGTTGGTATTTCCTTGTTGTTATTTCCGTTGCTTTGTACATATATATATATATATATATATATATATATATATATATATATATATATATATATATATATATATATATATATATATATATATATATATATATATATATATATATATATATATATCTGCACATGTTGATTTTTGTAGGTCATGTCTAGCCTCGTCACTACTTCGCCGGGATTAGGCCAGGCACTTACCAGTACATGGGGCCGGATGTGTTGATGCTACACTGTGCGCATTTTTGTGCACAGATCAGGACACATCTTACGGATAACAGCACTAGGATTTCTGGGAGATATCTTTTGTCCAGGGACTCTCGAGGTAGTCTAGCTGGAGTTCGCAAGCCGAAGTCCCTTTCCTTATTTTTGTTTGTTCATCTTGTATCAGACAAGCACAATGTATTTCTTTTTCCACACTTTGTTTGTAGTACTCTGTAGTAGTCCGCGAATAGTGACACCAGATACTGGGTAGATGTATATTTGAAACTTCCACATTTCCTTCTTCAGTTAATTAAGTATTTATAAGTCTTCCGCTTTAATTGTTATTTCAGTTTATTATAATTGTTCAAAAGAAATCAGTAGAAATGTTGTAAAGTTTTTCTTGCCTAGCTCCGATAGTAGGCACCATCACGACTCTCGATGGTGGAAAATTTGGGTCATGACAAGTTGGTATAAAAGCACTAGGTTACTTAGGTCTCAAAACTCCTGGACAAACTCGGTAGAGTTTGAGGGATTGGTACGGAGACTTCTGTATGTATGCCCTTATTGGCCCAAGTAAAGGTTATGTTTTGAAGATTGACAAAAGAACTCAGGATTAACCAGGTCCATCCCTGTGGTTCATAAAATGATCAGATTCAAGCATGCGAGTTTCACGTGAAGGAGATAAGCTTAACATGGTGTATTTACTATCTCCTGATCAAAAAGGTTGCATAATTGATAAGGAGAAGGAGTCCTTAATCAAAGAGAACATTGTCCAAGATAGGGAAGGAGTTAGAAGTTGAAATCAACTAGAACTCTTCCACCAAGGAAGAGTTGCATCAGAACTCCAGTTGTTTCTTCATCTAATAACTCTATAACTTGCAGGATGTTCTCACATCAAAAGGGTTGCACAAAACGCAGAAGTTAAATGTGAATTGGGAGCAAAATAGCAAGGCTTTTTGCAAGAAGTTCGTGTGTAATTCAAGAGTGCCAATAGAAGCTACAAGAAGCAGATTGAAGAATAAGTTCCATACAGAGTTTTATGTGTCTTTCTTTATTTTTATTTCAATTCTAATAGGTGTTTTCATATTGCACCTTTCATCTTTTATAGAAGCAATTGTAATAGGTATTTGAGTATTCAAGTTAGACTTAGCTTGACGTTGTCGCAACAGTTAGAGGCTGGTTGCCAAAACGGGATTAGGGGTAATCCTTAGGTTTACAAAGAGTCTTTGTAAATGTCGTTTGGCTCATTGATTTTTAGTAGTAGGTCGTGGTTTTTCACCTTTTGAGCTAGGTGTTTTCCACGTAAAAATCTCTGTGCACTTTACTTTCAGTTCGTTTTATTCCGCAAATTGTTGTAGTTATAACACTTAGAAGAACCAGGTTCTTCTAATGTGAAAATTAGGTACCACACAAATTACCCCCCCCCCCCGTGTGATATTGACGTTTATTAACAACAATTGGTATTAGATCAGGTTATCCTTGAAGAGGCTAACACCATAGGAAAAGATCAAGATGAGTGCACCACCTGGAAACTGGGAAGAGCAATCCACTGATAGGCCTCCACTCTTTAATGGCCACTACTACACTTGGTGGAAAAATAGAATGAGAGATAACATCATCGGAGAAGATTATGAGCTATGGGACATTGTCACTGATGGTCCCCTACCTACCAGAAGAAGAATGTTGAAGGAGTAGATATGCCAAAAACAAGAGCTGATTGCAATGTTGAGGACTTGAGAAAATGGGAAAAGAATGCTAAGGCCAAAAAATGGCTTGGGTGTTGGTCTTGGTCCAGAAGAGTATTGTAGAATTCAAAGTTGTACCACTGCCAAGGAAATATGGGACACTTTACAAGTGGCTTGTGAAGGAACTCCTCAAGTAAAAATATCAAGAGGAACATTTCTATATTCTCAATATGAGAATTTCACTATGGAGGAAGGGGAAACCATCCTGAAGATGTATACAAGGTTCACCACACTGACGAATGAATAAGTCTCTTGGAAGGGTTATTCTTGAAGAGGACAAAGTTGAGAAAATTTTGACAAGGGTTATGCCAGTCACTTGGGAAAGCAAAATCACTGCCATTCAGGAATCAAAGAACATTGCCACACTTAAGTTGGACGAGCTAATTGGAAATCTCACAGCCTATAAACGTAGAAGGCAAACCATGAAGATGGATGCACCCAAGAAGGAAAGAAGCATGGCATTCAGAATCACTGAAGGTGCTGATCTAAAGGAGGATGAAACGACCATGATCACAAAGGAATTCAAGAAGTACTTAATGAGAGGAAATGGTCCTTCAAGAAGTGGAAGCTTCAACAAACCAAGGGTTCCTGAAAAACAAACCTATGAAAGGTGTTGCAAGTGTGGGAGGACTGATCACCACATTAGAAACTGCCCTCCATGGGAAATTGAATGGAAGAAGGAAAGAGCTGAACGAAGGAATAGGAAGAAGAAACAGGTTCAAATCAAGAAGAACAAAGGATCAACAAAGGCTATGGTTGCTGCCTGGGGAGAAATCTCAGATGAGGACTTAGAGGGTGAAGATGGAGATGGAGAAGCACTTATGGCAATTGGAGAATCCCATGAGGAATCCGAGGTAAGTACAAATCATCTCAAAAACAAGATCAAATTTTTGTCTAAAGAAAGGCTATCTGAGTTGCTCCTGGATTTCATTGATGAATTTGAGGATCAAAACAATCAAAAGGAACAACTGTCTAAGGAGTGTGTGATTCTAAAAGCTAAGGTCAAAAACCTGGAACTTAGGGCTAGTGAAAGTTATAGTAAAAATGATGAGTTGAAGAACCAGGTTCATGAACTTGACACCACAATCCTAGAGCTCAAATATGAAAATCTAAAATTGAAATTAGGAACTGGTAAAAAGGAATCTAATCACACACAACTCACTTTAGAATAAAATGTAAGAAAAATGAAAGATGAGTTGTACAATAGAGATGAGCAGATAAGAGTCCTTAAGGAGGATCTAAACAAGTTTAAGCACGAGCTAGATAGAACCTGTAAATGGAATAGGTCCTCCGATGCACTTTCATGGCTACATGAACACCATAGTAGCTATAAGAGAGGACTTGGCTATGAGACCCCTGCACCTAAGTGGGATCCCAAAATCAAGTACCTCACACTTCTTGAGAATAAAATTTGCACACATTGTGGTAAAATTGGTCCCTATAAATTTGAATGTATTGCAAAAGAAAAGGCTAGTCAAAAGAATAAAAAATTTATTCAAGGGAAAAATAGACTGCCAGGTTGGGCTATAAAGAATCTGATTCACCCTTTCGCCTATAAAAATGGACCCAAACTAGTTTGGGTTTCTAATACTAACCCCTAATTTCCTTTTGCGGTTCCAAGTGAAGAGGAGTAGCCAATATGGATAGTGGCTGCTCAAAGCATATGATAGGAAGCAATAACCAGTTCCTTTCACTTGAGGACCTCAAAGGAGGTAATGTCTCCTTTGGAAATGGGAAGAAAAGTGAGATTATTGGGGTTGGAAAGGCAGGTAAGACTGATTCTCACTCAATTGAGAATGTCAAATTGTTAGATGGCCTAAAATACTGCCTAATAAGACAATCACAATTGTGTGATAAAGGTAATTTGGTACCATTCACCTCTACCAAATGTTTTGTGATTGATCTTACCACTAACAAGATTGTTTTGCAAGGAAAAAGAGTAAACAATATATACATTGTAGATTTGTCCACACTTTCAGAAAACGCACTCACTTGAATAAGTGTGTTGGACAATGATTCTCTCCTTTGGAACAAAAGACTTGGACATGCCAGTCTAAGTCAACTCAACAAACTAGTCTCCAAGGACTTAGTGATAGTACTGCCTAATATTAAGTTCAAGGAAGATAAAATTTGTGAGGCTTGTGCAAGGGGGAAGCAAGTAAGATCCTTTTTCAAAAGCAAGAAAATGGTAAGCACCACCAGAATGATGGAACTGGTCTACATGGATCTTTGTGGTCCAATGAGAACATTAAGTGGATGTGGTAAAATATTTGTGATGGTGCTTGTTGATGATTACTCTTGGTTTAGTTGGACATTGTTTTTAACATCTAAAGATGAACCATTTGACATGTTTACTTCTTTTGTTACAAAAAACTCAGAAACAACTAGGTAATTAACTTGCATTAATTAGGTCTGATCATGGAAGTGAATTTAAAAATGCCAAGTTTGCTGAATTTTTGCATACTACATTATAAATAGTTGCATGACTAGACTTCTTGTTAAGAAGATTCTCATTGAGTCTCTTAAAGGGAGAAAGCCAAATATATCTCATCTTAGGGCATTTAGATGCAAGTGCTTTGTGCACAATAATGGCAAAGACTCCCTTGGTAAGTATGATCCCAGAAGTGATGGGGGAGTATTCTTGGGATATTCTTCACATAGTAAAGCTTATAAGATACTCGGTAAAAGAACTATGTATGTAGAAAAAATGTATATGTTATTTCTATTCAAAAACTAACATTCTTTCTAAGAGGTAGGAGCAAGATAATGAAGATATTGGGCTGATAAGAAATTCAAATGGTGAAACCATAGTCCACCTAAATATGCATCACAGGAAGGAACAGGTGATGGAACAGGTCCTTCCACCCGGGCAACATGACAGGGGGAACTGACTAGAGAATAACTGATCCTCAAACCTCGAGAGAACCTGTCCATGAACCTATTCTTCATTAACAAAAATAGGAAGGAACATCCAAAGATATTGACACTCCTATTGCAACATCCACGAAATTGGATATAGATGAACCTGGTTCATCTGTTGTTCATAGGTTGTATAGGGGAATGATTGGTTTTCTTTTATATCTCACTACTGGAAGACCTGGCATTGTGTGTAGTGTAGGTCTTTGTGCTTGATTTCAGTCAAACCCAAAGGATTCACACTTGACTAATGTAAAGAGAATATTGAGATACTTGAAAGACACCATTGACCTTTGCTCTTGGTATCCAAAAGTTAGTAACTTTAACATAGTGGGATATGCTGATACTGATTATGTAGGTTTCCTAGTGGATAGGAAGAGCGCTTCAGGTATGGAACACTTCCTTGATTCATTTCTTGTGTCATGAGCTATTAAAAGGAAAATTCAGTGGTCGTATCTACTGCTGAAGCTGAGTATGTTGATGTTGCTTCATGATTGTGCTCAATTGTTGTGGATCAAGCAGAAGCTGATGGATTTTGGTATTGAAGTTGGTTGCATCCCTTTTTTATGTGATAACACTAATGCTATTAGTATGACCAAGAATCTGGTTCATCATAAGAGAACTAAGCACATAGATGTTAGACACTATTTTTTGATGGACAACTATTAAAAAGGCTTGATCACTGCGGAGTTTTGTGCGTCTGACAAGAAAATTGCTGATATCTTCACAAAAGGTTTAAGTAGAGATTACTTTGAGAGGAACAGGTTGGAATTAGGGATGATTAAGATCACCTAAAAGGACAAGTTCAATGTTAAACGGAAAAAATGGAAAAAAATTGAAAAAAAAATATTTCGTTAGAAAGTCTTTAAATTGTGTATAGTTAGATTAAATCTTGCTCATACTTTACATAGTATACTCTTGTGCCATGTATTAAAATGACTCATTAATAACTAATGATATTTTCTCTATTTTTGAAAATTTAGACTTACACAAGAGAATTTTCAGTGAAGAACCTGGTTCATCAAGATAACACGGTATGTTTTCTACACTATGCATAACTTGAAATTACTATACTTGGATCATGAGAGGAGTCCTACCAAATACCAAACTTCTTTTGGACTTATCCATTACAAGTGAACCAGTCACGTTTAAAAGAGTCCCAATCGAATGGAAGTACCTAGATTTTAGGGATACACTCAAACGTCTCTTCAAACTTGAATTTCAGTTTGACTAAACTTCTAAGAGTCTGAAAAGTTGTAGTCATCCCATCAACTATTCCTCTATACATTGATTAGCTTCAGTGTATTTCTTACTTCATATTTCTCAAGCCGTCAGAAACTCTTATTCTTCTTTCATCTTCCAAACACAATCTAATTCTCTTCTTTTTCATACCGTAGCCTAGATTGTCGAACACCTCTGAAGGAGAGGGGATCAACTAAATAAACAAGCAATTGAAAGTGTGTAGGGAAGAAGAATCCTAAGATTCATATAAGTCGGCTACTAAGGGGGAAGAAAGCAGGTCTTCCGAAACTGATAAGCTATCTTCTGACGATAAAGGTTCTCTTGAGACAATTTCTAAAGTTGCTGAGAATAGATTTATAGGATGTATAGCAAGTGTTGAGACTATATAACCTGGAGAAGTTGGTGGTAAAAATGAAAAAAAAAAAAGAAAAGAGAGCAAGCTAGGAGTACTGTGGGGGGAAAGGGTACAAGAGTGGTTGATTCTTCACTTACTCATGTTGGTCTAACAACAGAAACTTGTGCAATGGTTGTTTCGGGAGAGAAATTTAAAGAAATAGAAGAGAGTGTGAGCAAAACAGGGGGAAGTGGGTCTGGTAAAGATGCTGAGTGGTTGGTTCAACTTGGCAAAAATTTAGATGAACATGTTCCATCTGAACAGGAAACCCTCGTGGACCTACTGATAGAGTTATCAATGGCAAAAAAATTCTTGCCATTACCTATGGTTTCATTCTCAAAACTATGCTGCACATTTCAAGGTACCTAAGAAGAAGTGGGGTTAATACTCTGTTTGCTTGCGATTATGAAGTTGTGATTATGAAGTCAATGTCATTCTTAATGAACCAGGTTCATCTAAAAAGACACCTATCAATAGCAAAGTCAGAGTCTTGGTACATGAGAGTAAGGCAAAGGATAGTGAGGTAGCAAGGCTGAAGACATGTTTTGTTAAGGTAGAATCTGAGAGAGATGTTCTCAGAACTGAACTTGTAAGAGAAAAGGAGAAGAATGATGGAATTCTTCAAGACATGTTGCAACTTCTCCAAGCAAAATAACTCAGACATACCTCTTCCAAGCCTTAAGTCTCCTAGCCTAGTGAAGATCAACCAGTGACCCAGTTCGGGACGTTGTGTTTCTTGTGCTCATGATTTCAATATTTTTATTTCATCTTATGCTTTGTGGTAGAATCCTATCAATGAAATTCACTATTTTTGCTCTAACTGTTTGTTTATATTTCTTTGATGGCTAAAATTCTTAGCTTGATCTATGATGATTAATCCATGATTACATTTGAAGTAGCCCCAGCGGGCATGATTACAAAACCACAGAGTTTGTCATCATCAAAAAGGGGGAATTTGTTGGCCCAAGTAAAGGTTATGTTTTGAAGATTGAAAAAAGAACTCAGGATGAACCAGGTCCATCCTAGTGGTCCATCTCTCAGGTTCATAAAATGGGCAGATTCAAGCATGCGGGTTTCACATGAAGGAGATAAGCTTAACCTGGTGTATTTAAAGGTTGTAAGGAGAAGGAATCCTTAATCAAAGAGAACACTATCCAATATAGGGAAGGAGTTAGAAGTTGAAATAAACTCGAACTCTTCCGCCAAGGAAGGGTTGCATCAGAACTCCAGTTGTTTCTTCATCTAATAACTCTATAAAATGCAGGATGTTCTCACATCAAAAGGGTTGCACAAAAACGCAGAAGTTAAATGTGAATTGGGATCAAAATAGCAAGGCTTTTTGCAAACAGTTCATGTGTAATTCAAGAGTGCCAATAGAAGCTACATGAACCAGATTGAAGAACAAGTTCCATAAAGTGTATGGACAGCTTCAAGCATGCGGGTTTCACGTGAAGGAGATAAGCTTAACCTGGTGTATTTAATATCTCCTGATCGAAAAGGTTGCATAATTGATCAGGAGAAGGAGTCCTTAATCTAAGAGAACACTATCTAAGATAGGGAAGGACTTCGAAGTTGAAATCAACTAGAACTCTTCCACCAAGGAAGAGTTGCATCAGAACTCCAGTTGTTTCTTCATCTAATAACTCTATAAATTGCAGGATGTTCTCACATCAAAAGGGCTGCACAAAATGTAGAAGTTAAACGTGAATTGGGAGAAAAATAGCAAGGCTTTTTGCAAAAAGTTCTTGTGTAATTCAAGAGTTCCAACAGAATCTACATGAACCAGATTGAAGAACAAGTTCCATAAAGAGTTTTATGTGTCTTTCTTTATTTTTAGTTCAATTCTAGTAGGTGTTTTCACATTGCACCTTTCAGCTTTCATAGAAGCAATTGTAATAGGTATTTGAGTATTCAAGTAGACTTAACTTGAAGTTGTCGCAACAGTTAGAGGCTGGTTGCCAAAGCGGGATTAGAGGTAATCCTTAGGTTTACAAAGAGTCTTTGTAAATGTTGTTTGGATCATTGATTTTTAGTAGTATGTCGTGGTTTTTCACCTTTTGAGCTAGGTGTTTTCCACGTAAATATCTTTGTTCACTTTACTTTCAGTTTGTATTATTCCGCAAACTACTATAGTTATAACATTAAGTAGAACCAGGTTCTTCTAACGCGAAAATTATGTACCACACAAATTAAGCCCCCCACCCCCCTTTCTTGTGTGATATTGATGTTTATTAACAACAGCCCTAGAGGCTACAGAGTTAGAACAAAATTTCACTTGTTTCATTTTTGTTGTGCGATTCTGTTTCTCAATACTTATTTTCATTCTACTCTCTTCTTTGACAGATGGCAAGAACACATGTTTCCTCTTCTACCGCGCAGTAGTCCGAGCCCCTAACAGCAGCTCCGATCAGGGGCAGAGGGCGAGGCTGAGCCGTGTTAGAGGCCAAGTCCGGGGCAAAGCTCAACCCCGAGCAGTAGTCTCAGAGGTGGAGCCTCATGTTGAATACGATGAGGAGGCTCCAGCACAAGCAGCTCCGGTGGGCCCAGCTCAGGTCCAAGAGGGTTTCATAGCCACTCCAGTACTCCAGGACGCTTTGGTCTGACTGGTAGGTTTTATCGATAGCGTCTCTAAAACGGGTTTGCTTCCCATAGCACCAGCCACATCTTAGGCTTGGAGATGAGTACAGACTCCTGCTATGCGTACTCCGGAGAAGGTAGCTCCTCAGCCTCAGGTTTCAGCAATTCAGCCAGCTGTGGCTACTCAGCCGGGTATTCCAGCTCAGACTGGTGATGGTGCAGTGATGTCCGTAGATTCTTTGTGAAGGCTTGATAGGTTTACCAATCTCTTCACTACCACCTTTAGCGATGCTTCTACATAGGATGCCCACGACTTCTTATTCAGCTGCCATGAGGTTCTCAGAACTATGGGTATTGTGGAGACCAATGGGGTCGACTTCATCACTTTTCGGCTTGCAGGATCCGGCAAGACTTTGTGGAGGTACTATTGTTTATCTAGGCCAGTAGGGTTGCCATTATTGACTTGGGATCAGTTTGCAAGTTATTCTTGGAGAAGTTCTCTCGATGACTGAGCGAGATGCTCTACGCATGCAGTTTGAGCGTCTTCATCAGGTACTATGATTGTCACGCAGTATGAGACTTGTTCTGTTGATTTGGCACGTCATGCTATTGTTATACTCCCCACTGAGAAGGAGAGGGTGCAAAGATTTATTGATGGGTTGATTCAGCCGATCCAGCTTCATATGGCTATAGGAGCCGGTAGTGATATCTCTTTTCATGAGGCGGATAATGTGGCCCACAAGATAGAGATGGCAGTTGCACGAGGAGGTGGTCAGGGGTCAGATAAGAGGCCTCATCATTCTGGTAGTTTCAGCGGTACCTCATCTGGAGGTATGGATTCATATGGTAAAGGCCATCCTCAGAGGCCCTATCAGTCAGCACTACAGGTTTCATATGGTACTACAGGTGGTCGTGGTTCCCTGGCACAGTATTCTGACCAGCAGGTTTCTAGCTCAACATCAGCACCTATTAGCGCACCACCACTCCATTATTCTCAGCAGCCGATGGCTTGTTATATATGTGGTGACACGAGACATATTACCAGGTATTGCCCTCGACATCTGATAGCACTCAGCAGCAGGGTCCTCATCCCATGATTCAGGCAGCAGGTGATCCACAGGTTGCTCAGCCAGCTAGAGGTGGGGTTAGAGGCCATAGAGGTGGAGGTATGGATCAAAGAGGAGGAGCTCGGACCGCCAGATGCAGGGGTCAGCCAGTAGCCAATCATCCCAGAGACAGTTTAGGGAGGTGGGGCACAGTCCCATTGTTATGCTTTACCAGCCAGGCCAGAAGCCGAATCATCATATGTGGTGATTATAGGTACTATTCTGGTCTATGATAGAGGTGCTTCAGCGTTATTTGATCCGGGATCTATGTATTCATATGTGTCGTCCTATTTTGCATCCTATTTAGTTATGCCTGGTGAGGCCTTGGGTATTCTTGTATATGTGTCTACACCGATGGGTGATTCTATAGTGGTTGACCGAGTGCATCATTCATATGTGGTAGTATTTGAGGGTCTTGAGACCCATGGACTTATTACTCTTAGATATGGTGGACTTTGACGTTATTTAGGGGATGGATTGTTGTACCTCGATCATGCTATTCTGGATTATCACACCAAGACCGTGACCTTGGCTTTGCCAGACTTGCCCCGACATGAGTGGAGAGGGACCCCAGGTCATGCCACCCGCAGTGTTATTTCATATGTTAAGGCTCGACGCATGGTGCAGAAAGGGTGTATAGCATATCTGGCGTATGTTCATGACTCTAGTGCAGATGATCCATCTATTGACTCTGTTCCTATTGTTCAGGAGTTCCCGAGGTATTACCTTCAGACATGTATGCCACCCGATAGGGATATTGATTTTTGTATTGATCTGGCTTCGAGCACTCGGCCTATTTCCATTCCACCGTATTGCATGGCCCCACCAGAGTTGAAAGAGTTAAAGGATCAGCTTCAAAACTTGCTTGATAAGGGTTTCATTAGACCCAGTCTGTCTCTTGGGGTGTGCCGGTTCTATTTGTGAAGAAAAAGGATGGGTCGATGAGGATGTGCATTGATTACCGGCAGTTGAATAAGGTGACGATAAAGAACAAGTATCCACTTTGAGGATTGATGATTTATTCGACTAGCTTCAGGGTGATAGGTGTTCTCGAAGATATATTTGAGATCTAGTTATCATCAGCTGAGGATTAGGGCGTCTGATCTCCCTAAGACAGCATTTTGCACTTGATATGGGCATTATGAGTTTTTGGTCATGTCATTTGGGTTGACCAATGCCCCGGTAGCATCTATGGAGTTGATGAACTGAGTGTTCAGGTCCTATTTGGATTTGTTTGTTATTGTATTCATTGATGACATTCTGATATACTCCCATAATCAATAGGAGCATGAGCAACACCTCGGAGTGGTTCTTCAGACTCTGAAGGATAGTCATTTGTACTCCATGTTCTCTAAGTGCGAGTTTTGGCTAAGTTCTGTTGTATTGTTGCGTCGCTTTGTTTCAGCAGAGTGTATTCAGGTGGACCCGAAGAAGATTAAGGCAATCAAGAACTAGCCTCAACCGATGTCAGCTACCTAGATTCAGAGTTTATTGGGGTTAGAAAGTTACTATGGACGGTTCGTGGAGGGATTTTCATTTATTGCAGCCCCGATGACTAGATTGACCTAGAAGGGTGCCTAGTTCAGGTGGTCAGATGAGTGAGAGGTGAGCATCCAGAAGCTCAAGAAAGCTCTGACTACGGCACCGGTATTGATTTTGCCCACGGGATTAGGGTCTTATACCGTCTATTATGATGCATCCCGTATTGGGCTTGGCGCAGTGTTGATGCACAATGGCAGAGTCATATCATATGTTTCGAGGCAGCTGAAGATCCACAAGATGAATTATCCAGCTCATGACGTAGAGTTGGCAGCCATTGTTCATGCCTTGAATACTTGGAGGCATTATCTATATGGCGTGACGTGGGAGGTGTACACGAATCACAAGAGCCTTTAGTATTTATTCAAACAGAAGGAGTTGAATTTGAGGCAGATGAGGTGGTTGGAGTTGTTGAAAGACTATGGTGTTTCTATCTTATACCATCTGGTAAAGGCCAATGTGGTGGCCGATGCATTGAGTAGGAAATCTGCCAGCATGGGTAGTCTTGCTTATATTTCTGTCAGCTAGAGGCGGCTTGCCTTGGATGTTTAGGCCTTGGTCAATCGATTTGTAATGTTGGATTTTTCCGAGCCTATCAGGGTGTTAGCTTGCACGGTGGCTCGTTCATCGTTGATGGAGCATATCCATGAGCGGTAGTTTGATGATCCCTATTTGTGTGTCCTGAGAGACACGGTGCAGCATGGAGGTGCCAAGTAAATGACTTTGGGAGAATATGGTGTGTTGATATTGCATGGGCGAATTTGTGTTCCCAATGTTGATGGTATTCGGGAGTTGATATTAGCGGAGGCCTATAGTTATCGATATTCTATTCATCCGGGTGCCGTGAAGATGTATCAGTATTTGAGGCAGCACTATTGGTGAAACGGAATGAAGAAAGGCATTGTTGCATACGTAGCTCATTTTTTGAACTGACAGCAGGTTAAGTACAAGCATTAGAGGCCCGGTGGGTTATTTCAGAGGATTGAGCTTCCCGAGTGGAAGTGGGAGAAGATTACCATAGATTTTGTTTTTGGCCTTCCGATGACTCGGAAGAAGTTTGATGCTATATGGGTCATTATTGATAGGCTGACCAAGTCAGCACATTTTATTCCAGTTGCCACCACCTATTCGTCCGAGAGATTAGCTGGGATTTATATCAGGGAAATCGCTCGCCTTCACGGGATGCCTATATCTTTTTTAATTATGACTGGGGCCCGTAGTTTACCTCGCATTTCTAAAGAGTGGTACAACAGGAGTTGGGCACCCAGGTTCAGTTGACTATAGCATTTCACCCCTAGACAGATGTTCAGTCCGAGAGGACTATTCAGATTCTTGAGGATATGCTCTGAGCCTGTATTATTGATTTTGGAGGCTTGTGGGACAGTTCTTTCCTTTATTAGAGTTTGCCTACAACAACAGCTACTAGTTTATCATTCAGATGGCTCCGTATGAGGAGTTGTATGGTAGGTAGTGTCGGTCCCCAGTTGGATGGTTTGAGCCAGGAGAGGCTCGGTTATTGGGTACAGATCTAGTTCATGAGGCCTTGGCTAAGGTCAAGATCATTCAGGACAGACTTCAGATAGCTATGTCTAGGCAGAAGAGTTATGCAGATCGCAAGGTCAGAGATGCTGCTTTCATGGTTGGTGAGCGAGTATTGCTCTGTCTATCGCCTATGAAGGGCGTGATGAGATTCGGGAAGAAGAGCAAGCTTAGCCCTAGGTTTATTTGCCCATTTGAGATTCTTGAGCGAGTGGGAGAGGTGGCTTATAGACTTGACTTGCCGCCTAGCTAGTCATCCGTGCATCCAGTTTTTCATGTATCCATGCTCAGGAGGTATCACGGTGATCCAGCACATATGTTAGATTTCAGCGCTATCAAATTGGACAAGGATCTGTCATATGAGGAGGAGCCGGTGGCTATTTTAGACAGGTAGGTTCGACGGTTGAGGTCAAACATTTTCCCTTCAGTACTTGTCCAGTGGAGAGGTCAACCTCCTGAGGCATTGACCTAAGAGTCCGAGTCTGATATGCGGAGCCGTTATCCTCATTTATTCCCCGACTCGGGTACTTCTTCCTTTTGTCTGTTCAAGGACGAACAGTTGATTTAGAGGTGGAGGATGTGATGACCAAAAGGGTTATCACCGTAATTCTCCCTTTATCCGTGTTTTCGAGGCCTTGAAAGCCTTTCTTTTAGTTGCCTTGAAATGCGTGCATAGTCTGAGCACGAAGTCGAAAACTTTTTATTTTAAAATATGTGAGTTCTGTGAAACAGTTGAAGATTTTATATATTAATATTGACATAATTGACTTTGGTCAACATTTTGGGTAAACGGACCCGGACCACTGATGTGATGGTCCTAGGAGGTCTATAGAAAAATATAGAACTCGGGCGAATTCCCGGAATCGAAATCCGAGGTCCTGAGCCTGAGTATAAAATTTTTGAAAGAAATTATTTTTCTGAAAATAATATGCAATTTTGAAAAGAAAATGAGTTAGAAAATATAGGTATCATGCTCATATTTTGTTTCTGACACCCGGTACAAGTCTTAAATAGGTGTTAAGCACTATCTATAAAGTTCAGTTAAAAATGGACGTCCTTTGACGTGTTTCGGACCTAAATATCTAAAGTTGGAGGTTGATGAACTTTGAAATAATAAATGATGATTTTGGGGTTTAATTTGTAGATTTTAATGTTATTTTGGCAATTTGATCGCTCGACTAAGTTCGTACGATGTTATTGAGTTAGTGTGTGAGTTTGGTTGGGATCCCCAAGGGCACGGGAGTGATCTGGAGGTGGTTCGGGGTGATTTTTCACTTAGGAAATGCATCAGATTTTTCCTTGTTGTTGTAGACCATTTTTACCCTTCGCGAACGCGGCCTTAGGATCGTGCTCGCGTAGCGCTGTTAGATCCTCCATCGCGTTTGCAGTGTATCCCTTATGTTTGTGTAGCATGGTAACCCTTCTCATCGCGTTCGCGTCCCAGATTTCACGTCCACATAGAATAACCCCAGGACCCCCCTGATTTCCTCTTCGCGTTCGTAATCTTTTAGTTGCGAACGCGGTACCTTCCGCCCAGCCTTCTTAACGAACGCGACCCAGCTCCTGCGTTTGCATAGTGTTAATCCCTCCTGTGATTTTATAGATTAAAAATAGAACCATCTCGTAATTTTTCATAAAATTTCACACAAGCTCCTCACTTAAACTCTCCATAGACGAATTTCAAGCTCCTCTTTCTCCATAACTCTTAAAGTAAGTGTTCTTAACTTCGTTTTCTCTTAATTTCTTCATATAATTTCTAAATTCCTAGCCCAAAATCGGGAATTGAAGTAGAAATTGGGGGATTTGGGTAGAACTAGGGCTTTTGGGTTTTTGGGTGATTCAACCCCAATTTGGGGTCAAATCTTAAAACAAATTGCATATTTGAACTCCTGGGGTTATGGGTGATTGGGTTTTGGTCCGAGCCTCGAGTTTGGACCATGTGGGCTTGGGGTCAGATTTTTGGTATTTTGAAGAATGATAGGAAATTCATTTCTAGGCTACGGAACTGTATCGTTGAACCCTTATTGAGAATATTGAACTAAATTGTGACTAGATATCATTGTTTCGGAGTTGGATTCTAGAGGAAAGGCGGTGTTTGAGATTTAATTGCAATTTTCTGACCGAGGTAAGTGCTTGATCTAACTTTTGTTTGAGGGAATAGGATTAGAGTACCTTGATTGCTACTTGTTAATATGATCGAGTACGGTGTATAGGCATGGTGACGAGTGTCTATGCACCAGTGTTTATCATGAGCGTGAGTCGCAATTGCTTTTAATTCGAAATATGTGGCACAACTGTCTTGTTAAATTGATAAATTCCATATAAAGTGTTAGATAAGAAGGAAATGAGCTAAAAGAGAATGTGGAAATGATTCCCTTGCCGGGACAAGAAGACTGTTACTATTGTGTTCTCTCTCGACGGGATATTTGGGTTGTTAGTTGTACCCATGCGGGTTTAATCGTTATGTGTTGAATTCCCCTATTGAGACCTCTTCTGAAGAGATTATTTGTGCTATTCATTATAATATGGTATCGTGCGGCGCGCTGTCCACTTATGAACTATAATATAGGAACGTATCGCACGCCGTCCACCTATGAAATATGAATTAGGATCATTTGGCACACCATCCACTTATGAAATATGAATTGGGATCGTGGGGCATGCCATCCACCTATGAAATATGAACTGGAATTGTATGGCACGCCGTCCACTTATGAATTAATAAATGGGATCGTGTGGCGCGCCGTCCACTTATATACATATATATATGAGTTATGGTATTGAGATAGTTACATTGTATATATTTGATCTGTTCTTCACTGTATCTCCCTGAGCATGTACCTTCCCCTTTTGTTGGTATTTCCTTGTTGTTACTTCTGTTGCTTTGTACGTATATATCTGTACACGATGATCTTGGTAGGTCCTGTCTAGCCTCGTCACTGCTTCTCCAGGGTTAGGCCAGACACTTACCAGCACATTGGGTCAGTTGTGCTACTGCTACTCTCTGTGCATTATTGTGCACATATCAAGATGTAGCTTACAAACCGTAACAGAATGATTTCTGGGAGCTATCTTCAGTCCAGGGACTCTCGAGGTAGTCTAGCTGGCATTCACAGGCCGAAGTCCCTTTCTTTATTTTTGTTTATCTTGTATCAGACAAACATTATGTATCTCTTTTCCGGACTTTGTTTTTAGTATCATGTAGTAGTCCATGAGTAATGACACCAGATACTGGGTAGAGTTATATTTTGAAACGTTTGCATTTTCGTCTTCAGTTAATTTAGTATTTATAAGTCTTCCTCTTTAATTGTTATTTCAGTTTATTATAATTGTTCAAAAGAAATCTTTAGAAATGTTGTAAATTTTAGCTTGCCTAGCTCCGACAGTAGGCGTCATCATGACTCTCGATGCTGGAAAATTAGGGTCGTGACATAGCTAGTTCTCCTCCATAGTTTTTGAGGCCTCGATATGATCGATTTAACTATTCTGGTCCTGGTTAATGTTCAGGAGCATTAGGCTCGCAACATCATAGGGATACTATTCAGATGAGACCGTCAACACCACGTTGTAATCAATACGGCAAGGCCCACATTGAACTGTGTCGTCGAGGTTATGATGCATGTTATTCTTTCACACAGCCTGTCCATCTGATGCGGGATTGTCCTAATAGAGGATGTGGTGGTATGTTCAGCCGAGCGGATATTTCTCTGGTTCTTCCTCATCAGTTCGACCTCCAGTATGGGGTTTTCAGCAGTCAACAGGTCGTGGTAGAAGTAGAGCTGCAGTGCCGAGTTAGAGTGGTGCTCCAAATCGAACTTATGCTCTAGTAGGTCGACAGGATCTCGAATTGTCTCCAGATGTTGTTACAGGTATATTATCAGTGTTTTCTTATGATGTGTATGCACTGATTGATCCGGGATCTACATTATCATATGTTACTCCCTTCGTGGCTAATATGTTTGGCATTGAACCTGAATTGATAAGTAAACCCCTTGCAGTATCTACTCCGATAAGAGATTTTGGCATTGTTAAAAGGGTATATAGAGGTTGTACTACGATAATTTGTAGTTGTCAAACCTCAGCAAATTTATTTGAGTGAGAAATGGTTGCTTTCGATGTGATAATGGGAATGGACTGGTTGGCCTCATGCTAATCAAATGTTGACTATCGCACAAAGATCGTTAGGTTTCAATTTCCTGGTGAACCTTTCACTGAATGGAAGGGGAACATTGCTACACCGAAAGGTAGGTTTATTTCCTATATTAAGGCAAGGAAAATGATCTCAAAAACTTACATTTATCATCTCATTCGCATTAGAGATGCAGAGGCGAAGCCGCCTACTCTACAATCAATCCCTGTGGTTAATGAATTTCCAGATGAACTCCCAAGCCTTCCTCCTAAAAGGGATATTGAGTTTAGCATTGATGTGTTGCCTGACACTCAACCGATCTCTATCCCTCAATACATGATGGCCCCGAAAGAGTTGCGAGAGTTGAAGGACTTGTTGGATTAGGGATTCTTTAGGCCTAGCACTTCACCTTGGGGTGCACCAGTCCTATTCGTGCGAAATAAATATAGGTCATTACGGATATGTATCGACTATTAACGGCTGAATAATTACTACAAAGAACAAGTATCCACTTCCAAAAATTGACGACCTTTTTGACCAACTCCAGGGTGCCAAGTATTTCTCAAAGATTGACTTACATTCACGGTATCATTAGGTGAGGGTTAAGGAGAAGGATGTTCCAAAGACAGCCTTACGGACAAGATATGAGCACTTTGAGTTCTTGGTGATGTCGTTCGGGCTAACAAATACCCAGATGCTTTTATAGATCTCATGGATAATGTATTCAGGCCCTATCTTGATATGTTCATGATTGTATTCATTGATGATATTCTGGTGTATTGTTGCGACCAAAACACTCGCGCAAGTGTACACGATCGACAAGTAATATAGTAGTAAGTAAAGTATCGTTCCCACGAGGAATTATGATCAACTTCTCGACTGATGTTGACTCAAATAATTATCAATTCAAGCTAAACTATCACAAAATATATAAAGAACCAATTTACAATTTACTTAGTAATTAAACAATAATTCAATACAAAATTACTACAACAATTACACAATATTTTGATAACAATTAGGATAAAGATATTCCAGAGTGATGGACTTGCTAGAGATCATCCTGCTTTTGTAACTTAAAATTGATTTATCGAATTATCCGGGTTATTGATTATAGGGTTAATAATACTCATAAGAATCTGTCGAGTTCTTATGCGCCTATTCAAGTTAAATTAATACCTATATGTCTATAGTATTAATATTAACTAAAATACATTTATAATTTCTATTTTTCAACCAAACAAGGCAATTAAGTATATGTCTATCTTAATCGCAAATCCTTCACCAGATGCCCAGGATTCAAATCTTGTTCTATTCGATTTTAAATGCAATCAAGAATTTTCTTTTTTAAGATTAACTCAAGATTCGTAAATGGTATTTCACTGTTAGCTACGCGGTAAAATAATTAATAGAAAAATCAAATAAACAACTTATAACAATAAACTCAAGATCTTCAATCTAAGCTTCAAACAGCACGATCATCTAACACTCACGACCCCAGAATATTTGGCTTTTTAGCTACTCATATTCATACAAAAATCAATAATAAAAGTCTTAAACATACTATAAGTAAATAATAGAAGAAAGTTTAGAATAACTCTTTGAATCCTTACTCCAAGATGTTATTCTTCTTCTCCTCTCTTAGCTCCAAGATAAAGCTCCTCCTTATTTTTCTCTTGAGATCGATAGTGTTTTTTCACTTCTTTCCTTGAAATATGATCTTCATTCCATAATGGAGCTATACTTTTTATGTATTGAGTGGATCCCCTTAGATTTTCCATTTTTACCCTTCAATAATTCACTTCCCGGATAGAAAACACGTGTTTTTGCGCAGTCTTCATCGCGTGAATTTGCAAAGCATACTGTCTCGGTGACTTGAAACGCGCATTTTCACGCGGTGTTCGCACGTTTCACTGGGCATTTTTCCTTCATTTTCTTGTCTTTTCCATGGGTGTAAATGTCTCGAAAGGTTATTTTTGCTCCTAAATCATTCCATAACCTTTTCAAATTATTTATATAGGCTCCTTTTTCTGCAAAGTATAAGATTCACAATTTAAGCCCTATTTCTCATAAATTATATATATTATGTAATTGGAATAAAATCAAATGTAAGCATAAATAAAGTTTAAATCACTCAGATTTCACCTATTATCAACACCTCGCACTTAATTCATTGCTAGTCGTCGAGCAATCAAACTATACTCTCTAGAGATTCCTTCACTCAACCATATCTATTAACGCATTACACCTAGAACAAAGTACACACATTACGCCTAGCAATGAATAATACTAGCCTCAAAATTGATTCTCAACTGACATTCAATATTCAAACTTCCTTAACATACTCCACACAGAAGTCGAGATTTGCTTTTCTGTCACATGTCATATGCCCTCACCATCATGCCAATCAAGAAACATTTGAAATTTAATCCACAGATTCAAGTCATAGACTTACATTTATCAATGAAAGCACTCACTCTCACAATAAATGTCACATACATGCAATTGGTACCATAAGCTTGCCCGTAATGTAAATCTCTACTAATGTAGGCTAACTCGACTCAAAATCAATAGGACTTTTCCATGATTGTAATATGGGCTAAGGAACAAGTAGGATATATTTAGGAATAGTGACTCACTCCACTAAGCACTTTAACCCATGACATGTTACTTTCATTTTTCCAACCCATTTTTCATTCACAAGCAATATATCATCCAAATATTCCATTCATCTTTAGGCACTCTATTAATCTATACCCACTCTATTAATTTATACCCACTAGCTGGAACACCGGTGCTACTCCCCCCTTTTTTTATTTTTCCTATTTGTTGTAATTTTCTTTTATTATTATTAATAAAATCTAACCCTAGGCGATTGCCTAGTGGATGCCCAAAAAAAAATCCGCGAGTGGTGTATATTTGTTACAAAACAAGTGCCCTTTCTAACTGTTCATTGGCTCCACTCAGAAGCCACCCCACACTTAATTCCTTCTTAATTTGTTTAGCAATCTTTTGTGAATTAAAGTGCTTTAAGAGGAAAAAGGTTCAAAACAGGATTAATGAAGAAAAAAGGTGTAGGCTTGTAATGTGGTTACCAAATAAAAGGTCTATAGGCTCAATAGGGTTAACTAGGGATAAATTTTATTTCTGATAAGCAAGTAAGCTCAAAAAGATCAAAGAAAGCCTAAAATCATTTTTCAAACCGGGCATCACCTAATATTTTACTTTAATCATATACCGGGCAAGTTCTAGACACAAACAACCCACATAATGTACGAATCCAACAAAAACAAACAAATAAATTCAAAACAATCCTACAATCCATAGTAGTTAAAATAACCCCACACTTAAACTTCAAGCATGTCCCCATGACTTTCATTGCTAAAATGAAAACATGCAAAGATACTTCCCGGACATTTCATTCTTAGTCTGACACAGTGTAAGGATTGACATTACATGCTCACCCAACGCTCTCTGCTAGCCCATAAACTTTTTCTCCAACTTGACTTGTCGGTCAGCAATCTCCTGCACATGGTTGCCCAAAGTAGTCACTGAAGTGCGCAAATCAACCACCTTTCGCTCCAAATGTGGTATGGCAGGGTCCTCTAGCAGATCGGAAGGATGAAGCTGCTCGAGACAGTGTTGATCGTTATAGTCCTGCAGCTAGTGCGCTAGGTGCTCGAGGTTGCACTGCACCTTCCTCATCCATTGGTTGATGTTCCTCCACATCTTCAGATGCCTTAGAAGTGCTGGCATCCCCTCTACCTGCAACTGTTGCTGGGGCTGCCCCTCTATTTTCTTCGATCGAATCTTATGATCTTTCTTCACCAACCCATCCATATTGATATCTTCAGGCACCTGCACATTCCTGCACAACATAGTTATAAAAGATGGGAAAAAGAACCTACATTAGCATTGGGGACACCTGATAAACATCTCTTCATGGATCACTTTTGCAGCGTCAAAGGAAAACCCTTGATGAAACACCAAATTAAAAAAGCACGTGGTCGATTAACCTTTGTTGAGTTACCGGAAGGTATGACGCAACAATTAACCACATAGAGCCAGTTTTTTGCTTCTTGAGTTAAAACAGAAGAGTGGAACTTATCTCCATAGTCCACCACTCTACGTCTTTCCCTGGTGTGCAAATATCTTTAATGAAACAGTTTCATATGGCATCATTGGGCGCTTTCCCATATTCAAAATAATATGTTGTACCTTCAGGTAGAGGATCAGGCAAATCATAAGTTGTGCGTATGAGTTCAAGAGATGCATTTCTTCCTAATTGCGCACTGTGACTACATGATCAACATGCTAAGGTAGATTGGCATAAAACTCGCGCATAAGCGTTGCATTAGCCTCCGCAGGATCATTAATGAACACCTCTAAACCACGATCAATCAACTCCTTGAAAATGCGTGGGCATCGTTCTAAGACCTTTCTAACATCAATGCCCCTTTCCGGGACTGGCTTCCTCACCGCCTTTTCAGTGAAGTGATCCTGAGCCTCAGGTGAGACAAAATTTGTGCTATCATATGGACGTTTCGGGGCTGCCCTTTGGCGGCTTGTTGAAGGTCTTATTGATCTCTTTTGTGGTGCCATAATACCGATAAATAGCTCAGCCTAACAAAATTAGTGCAACCTAATGCGGCTACTCAGACTTCACCCGCAAAATTGGTTACAACTACATAATTATGCTCATTGAGACATTTTAACAAACATCTTGTGGGCATGAAGTTTTTACAAGTATTTTCAAGATGTCTTACATAATTGCTTCCTTCTACAAGTTCATCAATACTCCAAACCAAGTCCTACCCACCCCACACTTAGAACAAACTAACCCATAACACCTTTCACCAAGATTTAACAACAAAATACTAAAAATATTAACTAATTACCTAAGATACATCATAAAACTGCAATAATGGAAAAAGGAAACAAAATATACAAATTTCAACTAAAAAATCTAAAAATAGCAAAAATAAAGAAAGAGAACTACAATAAAAGTGCATACCTTGTAAAGAAGACAAAGGAATATTCTATGGGTTGAGGTAGAAGACTGGAGATTAAGAAAAATTGTGATGGAAAAGCAAGATTGTTAATGGGTTTGAGAGAATTTGGAGAAGAAGAAATGGTTTGGGCATTAGGATTTTTTTAAAGAATGGGGGAGGGGAATGTGAAAAATTTAATATAATAAGAGTACAAAACAAATAAAACATAAAAGAAATTAAAATTTTTACCCAAAAACCAGTCAAAAAAATTAAAACCCATTCACCCAAACACGTGGACATCGCACGAAAATGCGAGGTGTTCGCGTTTTTCAAAATCATTTCAGGCATTGCTTTCCGCCTAACGCACGAACACTGCGCGTACACTGCGCGAAAAAGCACGATCTGGGTGTGTTTTAAATATTTTTATTTTACCTTAGAATCCGCCCTTGTTCACCTGCATTTATTAATACAAAAAAAATTACAATTAAAAACTACCACAATCGTTGGGTTACCCCCCAAAAAGCACCTTATTTAATATCGCGACACGACGCCATAGTTCATTGTACATCAATTAAATCTACTGAGGTCTTGTAACGTTAGATGTCGCTACCCCAATAGTGTTTAATTCGTTTCCCATTCACCAAGAAAGTGCTCGTCGAACTCATATCTCTCAATTCCATGGCTCTGTGAGGTTTCACGCTGACAACAACAAAAGGGCCAGACCAACGAAATTTAAGCTTTCCTGGAAAGAGCTTCAACCTCGAATTGAACAATAAAACTTCTTGCCCTGACTCGAACTCCCAATGATTAATGTGTTTATCATGACACTTCTTAGTCTTCTCTTTGTAAAGTTTGGCATTCTCATATGCATGTAATCAAAACTCATTGAGCTCATCAAGTTGTAGCAACCTTTTCTTTCTAGCCGGCTCTTCATCCAAGTTCAGCTTCTTTATTGCCCAATAATCCATGTGCTCAAGTTTGACGGGCAAGTGACATGCCTTCCCATACACCAATTTATATGGAGAAACACCTATGTGAGTTTTGTACGTTCTTCGATACGCCCACAATGCGTCGTCTAACTTTCCAGCCCAATCATTACAATTGGCACTGACTGGTTTCTCAATAATTTGCTTAATCTCTTTGTTTAAACATCTAGCTAACCACTTGTCTGGGGGTTATAGGCATTAGAGACCTTATGCTTGACCCCATATTTTGAAAGAACATTGTTTAAAAGTTTGTTACAGAAATACGTACCTCCATCACTGATTAACACTCTGGGAGTTCCAAAGTGTATAAAGATATGCTTCTTGACAAAACTCACCACCACCTTTGCATCATTAGAGGGAACACCAATGGCCTCCACCCACTTCAAAACATAATCAACCACCACCCAGATATATCTTTGACCATTCGAGGAGGGAAAAGGTAATATGAAATCAATTCCCTAAGCATCGAAAAGCTCCACCACCAGAATATTTTACAGCGGCATTTCATGCTTCTTAGTGATTGTCCCGGTTCTCCGGCACCTGTCACATAATTTAACAAACGTGTGTGCATCTTTAAAAAATTTGGGCCTATAGAAACCTGATTGTAGCACTTTCTAAGCAGTCCGGTCTCCTCCATTATACCTCCATATGGTGAGGTGTGACAACTATGAAAGATGGCGCTCATCTCTTCCTCGGGAATACATCTCCTGACCAACTAATCTGTTCAAAGCTTGTATAAGAATAGATCATCCCACATGTAGAGTCTCACATCATGCAAGAACCTTCTTCTTTTGTCTAGTGTTAATTCTTAAAGGGTCACTCCACTTGCAATGAAGTTCACATTATTAGCATACCGGGGTTATGCTTGCGGTGACTGCCAACAACTGCTCATCCGGGAATGTTCTTTGATTGCACCCCCTTCAGTCACATGGTTTCTATTTTCTAATCTTCAAAAGTGATCAGCCACTTGATTCTCTATTACTTTTCGGTCTTGGATTTCTAGATCAAACTCTTGCAGCAATAGGACCCACCTGATCAATCTTGGCTTGGCATCCTTTTTGTCGAACAAGTACCTGATGGCTGAGTGATCCGTGTAGATAATGACTATGGTCCCCACAAGATATGACCCAAACTTGTCAAACGCCCACACTACTGCAAGCAAATCCTTTTCAGTGACAGTACAGTTCATCTGAGTTGGATTTAGAGTCTTTCTTGCATAGCAGATGGTATGGAAGATCTTATCTCTCCTCTGTCCCAAAACATCCCCAACAACCAAGTCGCTAGCATCGCACATCAATTCAAAGGGCTGCTTCCAATCAGGAGCAATGATGATAGGTGTAGTCACAAGCTTTCCTTTCAGCTCTTTGAATGCCTTCAGACAGGCATCATCGAATTGGAAAACTGCATCCTTCTCAAGCAACCTGCATAAAGGAGGAGAAATTTTCGAGAAATCTAATAAACCGACGATAAAAACCTGCATGCCCTAAGAAACTGCGGATGCCTTTGACAGATATTGGTGGAGGTAATTTTTCAATCGCTTCCACCTTTGCCTTGTCCACCTGCAAACAATCCTTGGACACTTTGTGTCCCAAAAATATACCTTCCCGCACCATGAAATGGCACTTTTCCCAATTTAGCACCAGATTAGTCTCTTCACGCCTAGAAAGTACTTTATCAAGGTTCATTAAACAATTATCGAAAAAACATCCAAAAATAGAAAAGGCATCCATGAAAACTTCCACAAACCTCTCAACCATATTAGTAAAGATGGCCATCATACACCTCTGAAAAGTCGCAGGTGTATTAAAAAGACCAAAGGGCATTCTTTTGAATGCATATGTGAGATAAGTACACGTAAAAGTGGTCTTTTCTTGATCCTCTAGGGCTATAGTAATTTGATTATACCCCGAGTAACCATCCAGGAAGCAGTAGTACTCCTGGCCAGCAAACCTATAAAACATTTGGTCAATGAATGGGAGGGGAAATTGGTCCTTCCGGGTGGTATTGTTCAATTTTCTATAGTCAATGCAAATTCTCCACCCTGTGATAGTTCTTGTTCGGATCAAATCATTATTCTCATTTAATACCACAGTCATCCCCCCTTTCTTGGGACACATTGAACTGGACTTACTCATTTACTGTCAGACAGAGCAAAAACTATACCTGCATCAAGCCATTTGATCACCTCTTTTCTTACCACCTCTTTCATGTTGGGATTTAGGCGGCGTTTTTGTTCTATGCTTGGCTTGTGTCTTTCCTCCACGAGGATTTTGTGCATGCATAAAGCAGGACAAATACCTTTGATGTCGGACGTTGTCCACCCAATTGCTTTCTTATGCTCTCGCAACACTCTCAACAATTTTTCCTCCTGCAATTTAGATAAATCAGAGGAAA
Source organism: Nicotiana benthamiana (assembly GCA_034376525.1). Taxonomy (NCBI): domain Eukaryota; kingdom Viridiplantae; phylum Streptophyta; class Magnoliopsida; order Solanales; family Solanaceae; genus Nicotiana; species Nicotiana benthamiana. Next base: position 79,042,986 of record CM067329.1, read on the forward strand.
TAGTAACAGGTAATGTATCAGAACTACCCAAATAAGCATAAATAAAGTGAGAAGGTAAGGGCTTTAATTCCAATTTTGGAGCTTCTTCAATTGATGGCTTCAGAGGTGGGCCATCTGGCTTGTTCAACGGTTCAAAAGGAATTAATCCTTTTAATATTCACAAGATGCATTCAGAATATGCTTTATTTCTTCAACCTAGTCATCAATCTCCAGACTGTTAACCAATACAATTGCCTTCTCAAAGGAATCCTTCAAGTATACACTTGGGTCTATGAGTTTCTCATCCACCTCCATGACAAAGATCATAGACAATTCTTCATAATGGCGAGGAAGTTGCATAACTTTATATATATTAAACACAACTTCCTCGTTGTTAACTCTCATGATCGTTTTTCCTTCCCTGAATTTAATTATAGCATCACATGTGGCTAAAAGAGGTCTTCCTAAAGTAATAGGAACTTTTTCATCGGTTTCAAAATCCAAGATAATAAAATCAGCTGGAAAAATAAACTTTCTAATTTTCAGCAGCACATCTTCAATCACCCCTTCCGGGTAGGCTATGGACCTATCTGCAAGTTGAAACATAATAGTGGTGGGTTTTGGATCTCCCAAACCCAATTGCTTGTACCAGGACAACAGTATCAAATGTATACTTGCTCCCAAATCACAAAGTGCATGGCCTACATCAACATTTCCAATTCTCACCGTTATAGTGAAGCTTCCTAGATCCTTAAGATTTTGAGGATGCTTATTTTGGACTCTTGAAGTGCACTCCTCAGTAAGTGCAGCTGTTTCAAATTCCTTCAATCTCCTCTTGTTAGCCACAATATCTTTCAAGTATTTGGCATACTTTGGAATGTCTCGAATCGCATCTATCAAAAGAATGTTCAATTGAATTTGATTTAACATAGTGAGAAATTTGTTGAACATACGATCGTCATTCTTTTTCTGCAACCTTTGCGAAAATGGTGGCGGTGGTCTTGGAATGTTAACAGGTCCTGGAATTGTATCATCTTTCTTTTCCTCTTGTTTTGCTTTGGGAATTAATTCACCTTCAGGTATATTCTTGTTCTTTTTCTTCGATGGAACTTCTTCTAACTCCCTTCCTATTCTAAGTGTAATTGCACTCACTTGAGGATTTATTTTCTGTATCATCTGGAAGAGAAACTGCAGGTCTAGTATTTTGATTTGCAGCCAGCTGTCCCATTTGCCTTTCAAGATTCCTAAAGTCCGTTCTGAGTTGTTGATTGTCTTGCAACAATTTCTTCAACAAATCATTTGTACTTTCTTCTACTTGCTGTGGCAGCCTTTGAGGTTGATTAAAATTTCCTTGGGGTCTAAATTCATTTTGATTTGGTTGATTCCCACCCCTAAGAGAAATTAGGATGATTCCTCCAATTTGGGTTGTAAGTGTTCCCATATTGGCCTTGTTGGTTCATCAGACCTCCATTTTGTTGCCTCACATAATAAGTAGATTCAGGATTCACGGTGCACATGTCAATCGTGTGATTGTCACCACACATTTCACAACAAACGGGCATGTTTTAAACTTGTTGCATTGGTTGTGACGGACCCATTGTCATTCTGGTCAATTGATTTGCTAATTTTGCTAAATATTCTCTCATGGCGGAAATGTCATCCAGTTCAAGTAACCCTGCTTTCTGTTTCATTGCTCTCATTAGTTCTCCTTCACCTTGCCAATTATGATCATAAGCTGTAAAGTTATTCAGCAAAAGTTGTATTTCACTGTATGGTTTCGCCATGCAACTACCTCCACAAGCTGAATCAATATTCATTCTGGAAGTCTCATCTAATCCATCAACAAAATTATGGCCCAATACTTCATCAGTTTGACAATGATGAGGATAATATCGAAGTAGTTTCTTGTATCTTTCCTAAGCTTACCAAAGAGTTTCACCATCACGTTGTTGAAACCCAAGAATCTGACTCCGCAAAAACTTTATCTGTTTGGTGGGGAAAAACTTGTTTAGGAATTTCTTTGCTAAATCATCCCAATTATGGATTGAATTAGCGGGATCTTTTTGCAACCATTCTCTAGCCTCCCCCAACAAAGAAAAGGGAAATAAAGTCTGCCTGACATAATCCTTGGAAATATTTGGATAGTTGTAGGTATCCGTTATTTCCAAAAAAATGTGAAAGTGCCTTTGTGGGTCTTCATGAGATAGACCAACATATTGACCAGTAGACTGAATCAGCTGCACCATGTACTGTTTAAGCTCAAAGTGACTGGTGGTTTCAGGCTTCACAATGGCCTGAGTCATATTAGCAAGGTTTGGCCTTGCAGCTTCTATCACCGCACGTTCTTGATTACTTGCCATCGTTGTTGGTTGTGGTGGAACTTGAATGTCCAACTCTCTTTCTATTCTGTTTCTAGCTTCCCACTCCTTCCTCGTTTTATGAGTTGTTCTTTCAATTTCAGGATCAAACAGAAAGAGGTTGTTTGTGCTTCTACTCCTCCGTATTCAAGAGAAGAGCCTGTCCAACACAAACAAAGTAGATGGAAAATTTAGATTTTTATTAACAGCTATCTTAAAACAATCAAGTAGCTAATTTCAAAGTCCCCGGCAATGGCGCCAAAAACTTGTTGCGACCAAAACACTCACGCAAGTGTACGCGATCGACAAGTAATATAGTAGTAAGTAAAGTATCGTTGCCACGAGGAATTGTGATCAACTTCTTGACTGATGTAGATTCAAATAACCATCAATTCAAGCTAAACTATCACAAAATATATAAAGAACCAATTTACAACTTACTTAGTAATTAAACAATAATTCAACACAAAATTACTACAACAATTACACAATATTTTGATAAAAATTTGGATAAAGATATTCCGGGGTCATGGACTTGCTAGAGATCATGCTGCTTTTCTAAATAAAAATTGATTTATTGAATTATCCAGGTTATTTATTAGCGTTAATAATACTCATAAGAATCTGTCGAGTTCGTATGCGCCTATTCAAGTTAAATTACTACATATAAGTCTATGGTATTAATTTTAACAAAAATGCATTTACAATTCCTATTTTTCAACCAAACAAGGCAATTAAGTATATGTCTATCTTAATCGCAAATCCTTCACCCGATGGCCAGGATCCAGATCTTGTTCTATTTGATTCTATATGCAATTAAGAATTTCCTTTTTCAAGTTTAACTCAAAATTCGTAAATAATATTTCACTGTTAGCTATGCAGTAAAATAGTTAATAGCAAAATCAAATAAATAACCCATAACAATAAATTCAAGATCTTTAATCTAAGCTTCAAACAACACGATCATCTAACACCCACGATCCCAGAATTTTTGGGATTTTAGCTACTCATATTCATACAAAAATCAACAGTAAAAGTCTTAAACATAATATAAGTAAATAATAGAAAAACGTTTGGAAGCACTCTTTGAATTCTTGCTCCAAGATGTTGTTCTTCTTCTCCTCTCTTAACTCCAAGATGAAGCTCCTCCTTCTTTTTCTCTTGAGATCAATAGTGTTTTTCCATTTCTTTCCTTGAAACCTGATCTTCATTCCACAATAGAGCTATACTTTTTATGTATTGAGTGGATCCCCTTAGATTTTCCATTTTTACCCTGCAATAATTCACTTCTCGGATAGAAAACGGACGTTTTAGCGCGGTCTTCGCGTGAATTTTCAAAGCATATTGTCTCGGTGACTTGAAACGCGCATTTTCACGTGGTGTTCGCACGTTTCACTGGGCATTTTTTCTTCATTTTCTTGTCTTGTCCATGGGTGTAAATGTCTCGAGAGGTTGTTTTTGCTCCTAAATCATTCCATAACCTTTTCAATTATTTATATAGGCTCCTTTTTCTGCAAAGCATAAGAATCACAATTTAAGAGCCTATTTCTCATCAATTATATATAGCATGTTATTGGAATAAAATCAAATGGAAGCATAAATAGTGGTTAAATCACTCAGATTTTGCCTATTGTCATGTATTCTCGTTCGGAGGCAAAACATGCGGGCCACTTGCGGATAGTATTAGAGATGCTTCAGGATCGTAAGTTATATGCTAAGCTCTCCCAATGTGAATTCTGGCCGAACACAATAGCATTCCTTGGCCATGTGATATCTGGCGAGGGTATTAGTATCGACAGTCAGAAGATCGACGCAGTAAAGAATTGGCCGAGATCTACAACACCATCAGAAGTCTGCAGTTTCCTGGGGCTAGCAGGATATTATAGGCGGTTTTGTAGAAGGGTTTTCCTCTATATCGGTATTAGTATCGACAGTCAGAAGATCGACGCAGTAAAGAAATGGCCGAGATCTACAACACCATCAGAAGTCTGCAGTTTCCTGGGGCTAGCAGGATATTATAGGCGGTTTTGTAGAAGGGTTTTCCTCTATATCAGCACCATTGACTAAGTTAACACAGAAAGCTACCAAGTTCCAGTGGTCTGACATTTGTGAACGTAGTTTTCAGGAGCTGAAGAATTGATTGGCATCTGCACCAGTGCTCACTCTTCTTGAAGGAACAAAAGGTTGTGTGGTATATTATGATGCCTCAGTATAGGCTTGGGTTGCATATTGATGCAGCGTAGGAAGGTGATTTCTTATGCATCAATACAATTGAAGAAGCACGAAAAGATTTATTCAACCCATGATTTGGAATTGGTTGCAGTAATATATGCTTTGAATATATGGCGGCGCTACTTATACAACGTCCATGCTGATATCTACACAGATCACAAGAGTTTACAATACATCTTCAAGCAAAAAGAGTTGACTTTGAGGCAGTGTAGGTGTCTTGAATTGCTGAAAGACTACGACATTGAGATATTGTATATTCCTGGTAAAGCTAATGTTGTGACTGACAGCCGTAAGTTAATGAGAAGCTTAGTACACATTAAAGCAAGTAGATAGGGGTTGACTAAAGAGCTTCATCAGCTAGCCGATATGAGAATTAGATTATTAGACTCTGATGACTGAGGTATTGATGTACATAATACATCATAATTATCTTTTGTAGGTGAGTAAAAGCACGTAAATATGAAGATCCTATCTTACTACGATTGAGATAGAGCATTTAACAGTGTAAAATTATGACTTTGAGATCGGGGAGATGGGGCAATGAGATACCATGGCTGATTATGTGTGCCTAATGTGGTAGGGTTGTGAGAGAAGATTATGAATGAGATTCATCAATCCCGTTATTCCAACGACCCTGACTCGACAAAGATGTATCATGATGTCAAGGAGCAGAATTAGTGGGATAACATGAAGAAGTTCATTGCAGAATTTGTAGCCCAGTGTCCCAATTGTCAACAAATAAAGATAGAACATTAGAACCCGGTGGATTGCTTTAGAATATAAAGATTTTGACCTGTAAATAGGAGGTGATTAATATGGACTTCATTATTGGATTACCTTGCTCTTATCATAAGTTTAACTCCATATGGGTGATAATTGATCGACTTACAAAATGTTCCCATTTTCTGCCAGTTAAGACAACTTATACGGCTGAAGATTATGCGAAGTTGTATATCAAGGAGATTGTTAGGATTCACAATGTGCCGGTATCTATTATATTAGACTGAGGATCTCAATTTATGGATAACTTTTTGGAGGTCTTTTCAAAAGGGTTTAGGCACACAAGTGAATCTCAGCACTGCATTTCATCTACAGACTGACGGACAGGTTGAACGTACCATTCAAACTCTAGAAGATATGCTACGAGCATGTGTTCTAGATTTTAAGGGGAATTGGGATGACCATCTTCCACTCATACAATTCGCCTACAATAATAGCTACCATTCCACTATTAAAATGTCCCATACAAGGCACTATATGGGAGGAGACGTAGACTACCAGTTGGAAGGTTTGAAGTTAGTGAAATAGAATTATATTGGCTAGATTTGATTCACAAAGCCATTGAGAAGGTGAAGGTGATATAGGAACGATTGAGGATGGCACAAAGCAGGCAAAAGTCTTATTCCGATGTCCAACGTTGTGATCTAGAGTTTAAAGTTGGTGATTGGGTTTTCCTCAGGATCTCACCAATGAAGGGTGTTATGCATTTTGGGAAGAAAGGTAAGTTGAGTCCGAGGTGTATAGGTCCGTATAAAATTCTTTGACGAATTGGACATGTTGCTTACGACTTAGATTTGCCATCCAAATTGGAATTTGTCCGTCCAGCTTTCCATGTATATATGTTGAGGAAATGTATTGGAGACCCTTCTCGAGTTATCCATATCAAAGATTTATAAGTTACAGAGGATCTATTATATGAAGAAGTGTCTGTGGCTATATTAGATCGACAAGTCCGCAAGCTAAGAACAATAGATGTTGCTTCCATCAAAGTATTGTGGAGGAACAAGATTATGGAAGAAATGGCATAGGAATCAGAAGAGGAAATGAAGTTTAAATACCCCTACCTATTCCACAATAAAGATAATGATGATTCTTGTTTTACAAAAGATGCATTAGAAGGTGGAATAGCTCTATGAGGTAAGCAATAGCTTGAGAATACTCTTCCTTAATACAAAATGATGATATACAGAAAATGTACATGTCCATAATACTTTGCATACTGTAGTAAGGCCATACGTTAAGTTAACTACTTGCAAGTTCGTCCTCTATTTAAGGGAGAAACTCGGCCAGAATCCATGATGATTTAAACTCCCCGTGAACCCTTACATTCGAGAACAAATGTTCCTATGAGGAGTCTGTTGCAACCCATATCCACACGCGTTAGTTCATGCCATATGTTAGTTAACATAAATCCAAAAAGAAATTATCTTTCAGATGATAAGAAGTTAATCCTATTGGTCTTAAGTGATATAAAGGTGTATAAGAGTGATTAACAAGTATTGGAAGTAAAACGAATCAAGGATATTGTAAATTGTATTTTTGGGTAAACCTATAGGCTCTTAATACACTCAAGAGGTCATGTTTTAAGTTATTTGAATCATATAATATATGTATCATAAGTCTTGAAGTCAAACGAGTTATGAAACAAAAGTCGACAAAAGTTGTCGCAACTTAGGTTCATAATTCTAATTAAGCATTAGGTCAAATATTTCTCTACTTTTCTCCAAATTTAAAGGAATTACGGGGTTATCTACCTTCAAATTAAAGATTATGAGTCTAATTTCCAACACATCAAATCGTTTGTCAATACGATCTCGGAGTATCTGCGTAGATTGGTAGGTGACAAGTAGGTGTATCACCTACTTGCCAAAATGAGAGGGCAAAATTAAAAGTACCAAAGTCGGACAAGAGAGAAATTTTAAGGGATTATAAACTCAGTTATTTCACCCTTATTTGAGACCTTTAAAACCAAATTAAACCACTGCAACTCCTCCCCAAAAATCATACACAAACCCTAATCGATTTTTCCTCTCTTTCAAGTTCTAATTGGGGGTAAAACCGAGAGTTTGACGAACCAAGGAAAGGGATGAGTTATCCAACAAGTAAGGTAAGTTTACTTCCCTATTTTCATACATTATTTCTGCTGTGAATTCATGGTAATTCATTCCATAAATGTAAGAACTCACGAGACGGTGATTGGAAGCCGTGAGTTCGAGTTATTCACTTATAGCGGACTGTTTTGTGGACTATTTCGAGTTGCTGTTGGGTTGCATATTTTACTACTGTTTTGTGGATTTTTGGAGGAGGAAGGGTGTTGAGAAATACCATATAGATGTAGGGTTGTGTGCTGATAGTTCTTCGTAATATTTCTGGGTCGTTTCACACGACTACGGTGGTCTTCATATGTATGAAGTGATTAGGTTGTGCGTGGACTATTTTGGGAGGCTAAATATGTTTATTATTGATGTTGTTTGGTCTTTTGGTGATTTTTTTAAATTGTGTGAAGTCATACATATAAGGAGGTGATGTCTGTTTCATCATAAAATAGGTTGTGGTCGATACATAATAGTTATGACGCTTAAATGATAACGATAGTATCATTTTTCTTATTGTAGACTAAGGAGTTGTGACAATTGTATAGATTGAGATTGGGGTAGTATACGCAGCTCATGTGAGGCTATCCATTTCCTTCTTTTGCATGACTTCGATTGTACATAATGTAATAAATGATCTTCCAAAGATACTCTACTCTTAAAAGCTAGTAGTACTTACACTCTTTCCCCTCTTATGGAACGATTGAAGTTAATATTGCTTCTCTTATTGCTATGTTATCAATGTTTTTTGTACTTCCTTATTCTTATAAGGTTCATAGTGAAGAGTTAGTCCTAATAACGTGTACAGAGGATACCGACCTTACGTCACTCCTAAAGGTTTAGAACGTGATTCCATAAGTCAAGTATGCATTATCTATATGTATCTATTTTAATCAACCGAGCCGCACTATAGTCGGCTGGGTATGGAACCTATTGTGCAACCACTAATCAGTTGAGTTTTACCAAGCTCCACGTGGTCGGGTACGATACTACCGATCCTTATGATGGTCGGGTACATTTTTTACTGAGACTAGTACGGCCAGGTATGATATGATGATGGTGATGCCCACAGAGGCGCGTATTTTAAAATTTTATATATTCATACATATGTATCATGCATTTCATGTCAGTAGCCCTCAAAGGTACCTAGATGTTACAGGTTGTATATTCTTTGTCCATGCATACATTATTGTTCGTATCAATGGTTCCCTGCCTTACATACTCAGTACTTTATTCATACTAACGTCCTTTTATTTGTGAACACTGCATGTCATGCTGAAGGTCCTGATAGACAGGCAGGTGCAGCTCCCCCACCACATTAGGTTGTTAAATTCAGCGATGATTAGCATGATTCCGTCTCTGGACTTGTCGTGGCCTTGGTATGCATTTTTGTTATAGACAATATGGGTATGTAGGGGCCCTGTTCCAGCTACGTTGTTGCACGTATGTTCCTTTAGAGGCTCATAGATAGGTGTCGACTCATGTATAGTTTGGTAGACCTTGTTGGCTGGTTTTTGATGTATAGTATTTCATGGTAGCGTGGTAGCCCGTACCTTATAAATAGTTTCTTGATTGTCTGGTCCTCACATGTTATGTATGTTCATGCCATCACATGATTCATGTCTACCATTTATATTGATCTCGTCAGCCCCAAAAGACAATAAAGAAGGTTAGATAAAATATATGTTGGTGCTCGACAAGTATGGTCGGGTGCTAGTCATGGACCTCCAGTTTGGGTCGTGACAGTGCATGGTTTCTCTTTTATTGCATCGCCCTTGTCCAAATTGACCCAAAAGGGTACTCCTTTCAAGTGGTCGGGTGAGTGTGAAGCGAGCTTTCAAAAGCTCAAGACTGCCTTTACCACAACTTTAGTGTTAGTTCTGCCATCAGCTTCAGGCTCTTATACATTATATTCTGATGCTTCTTGTGTCAATATTGGGTAAGTTTTGATGCAGGAGGGTAGAGTGAGTACTTAAGTTTTGCGCCAGTTGAATCCCTATAAGAAGAACTGCCTTGTTCATGATTTGGAATAGGTTGTCATTGTCCATACATTTAATATTTGGAGGAACTATCTCTATGGTGTGTCTTGTGAGGTGTTTACTGATCATTGTAGCTTCCAAAACTTTATCAAATAGAAGGATCTCAATTTGAGGCAGAGGAGATGATTGGAGCTGCAAAAGGACTATGATATCACCATTTTGTATCATTCGGGAAAGCCAATATGGTGGTCGATGCCTTGAGTAGGAAGGCGGTGAGTATGGGCAATCTTGCATTTATTCTTGTTGGGGAGAGACCTCCTGCGGTTGATGTTTAGTATTTGGCCAACCAGCGTGTGAGATTGGATATTTTGGAGTTCAGTCGAGTCTTAGCTTGTGTGGTTTCTTGGTCTTCCTTGTTTGCTTCTATCAGAGAGCGCCAGAATAGTGATCCTCATTTGCTTTTTCTCAGGGAAAAGGTTCTGCATGATGATGCTAGAGATGTGACTATTTGTGATGATGGGGTATTGAGGATGCGGGGCCGGATATGTGTGCGAAATGTAGATGGGCTACGAGAGGTGATTCTAGAGGAGGCCTATAGTTTACGGTATTTCATCCATTCGGGTGCCTAAAAAAATGTATCAGGAATTGAGATAGCACTATTGGTGGAGGAGAATGAAGTAAGATATAGTAGGGTTTGTATCTCGGTGTCTCAACTGTCAGCAAGTGAAATATAAGCATCAGAGTTATGCTGGCTTGCTTGAGCAGATTGAGATTCCACAGTGGAAGTGGGAGCGGATCACCATAAATTTCATAGTTGGGCTCTCATGGACTTCGAAGAACTTTAATGTTATCTGGGTGATTGTGGATCGGCTCCAAGTCCATGCACTTCATTCCTGTTAGCACTACCTATTCTTCAAAGCGGTTGGCTGAGATTTACATTAGAGATATTGCTCGCCTTTATGGGGTGCCAGTTTCTATCATTTCAAACAGAGTCATGCAGTTTACATTGCAGTTTTAGAGGGGCGTGCAGCAAGAGTTGGGCACTCAGGTTGAGTTGAGCACAACGTTTCACCTTCAGAAGGACGAACAGACTAAGTGCACTATTCAGATATTGTAGAGCATGCTACGCGCTTGTGTCATTAATTTTGGGGGTTAATGGGACCAGTTTCTACCACACGTGAAGTTTGCTTACAACAACAATTATCACTCGAGCATTCATATGGCTCCATACGAGGCTTTATATGGGAGGTGATGTAGATCTCCAGTGGGTTGGTTTGAGCTTGGTGAGGCTAGACTTTGGGTACATACTTAGTTCAGGATTCATTGGACAACGTGAAAGTGATTTAGGAGCGGCTTCGCACAGCACATTCAAGACAAAAAAGTTATGCTGATAGAAAGGTTTGTGATGTGTCTTACATGGGTGTGGAGAAGGTCTTGCTGAAGGTTTCCCCATAAAGGGTGTTATGTGATTTGGAGGCTTGTAGTAGAACTAGTCTTGAATAAGCGAAAGTTGAAATTTTTGTTATTTTGATCGGTAGTGAAACTTTTGATATCGGGGTGGGAGTGGAATTCCAGATGTTGAAATATGTTCGTGGTGTTATTTTTGACTCGTGTACAAAATTTGAGGTCATTTGGACATGATTTTATAGGTTTCAGTGTCGTTTGCGAAATTTGGAAGTATAGAAGTCCTTAGGCTTGAGTCCAAGGGTAATTTAGTGTTTGGATGTTTATTTGAGTTATTCGAAGGTTTGACTAAGTTTTTATGGGGTTATATGACTTGTTGGCATATTTGGTTGAGGTTTTGAGGGCCTTGAGTGTGTTTCAGATGGTTAACGAATCAAGTTTGAAGTTTGGAGAATTGTTGAAGTTGGCTTGTTACTGGTGTAATGCCACCTGCGAGGGTATTGCCGCAGGTGCGATGCCGTAGGTACAGTGGGATGGAGGCAAGTACGGAAGTTTATTGGATTTGGGCAGACCTCCGGTCTGACTGGTCATACGTATCTGTGAGCCTGCAGATGCGAAAGAGAAGAGGTCTGGAAATGGGTGCAGGTGCGAGGTCTTTTCCGCACCTGCAAGGTCATATAAGCGGATAGAGAGTGTAGGTGCAGAGATGGGTATTTAAGTGATCTTCCATAGATTCGGATGTTTTTGCGCAAAAGTGGCACCACATGTGCGAAAAACCTGAGCAAAACCTATAAATAGAAGACTTCGCGTATTTTTGCTCATTTCCACCATTTTCAAGTCAAACCTTGGAGCTTTTGGGGTGATTTTTGAAGGGGATTCAAAGGTTTTCACAAAGGTAAGTTGCTTGAGCTCTATTATCATTAGCTATGGCATTTTCCCGTTGATTTCCCACCTAATTAGTAGGACTTTTGAAGTGAAATAAGGGGTTAGGGATTGAGATTTTGGAGAGAGTAATTTGGGAATTTGAGGACCAAATGATGTCATATTTTGATGAAATTGGTATGGGTAGACTCGTGAGTAAATGGAATTTCTAGTTTTTTAACTTTGTCGGATTTCGAGAGCGGGACCGGGGGCTGTGTTTGAGCCAATTTTTGGATTTGAGTCCAATTTAGTAGTTTTTCTTGTGGAATTGGTTCCTTGTCATATATTTATTGTGTTGTCTTACTTTTGGCTAGATTAGGGACGCATGGAGGCCGATTCGAGAGGCAAAGGCATCGCAGAGTAGGAATTTTCTCGGAGTGAGGTATGTAGCAGTTATAAATCTGGTCTTGAGGGTATGAAACCCAGGATATCCTGTTGTATGACTACTTTGGAGGTGGCACACATGCTAGATGACGGGCGTGTGGGCATGCACCGCAGGGATTGTGACCTGGTTCATCCCATGAAAATTGTAGAATCGATTAGCCTACGATTTACTACATGTCCCCTCTGTTTTTATGGAAATTGATTGCACTTCTCGTTAGAAATATTTTTTAGGCCTTGTGATATAACTTTTGAGACTCGTGAGATCGTGAACTTGATGAATTAACTCAAGGAACCTTCAGGTTATTATTTATATTGGATCAAGTTACACGCTGCAACGAGCCTTATGGATGTTTATATATTGGATCGGGCTGCACGGCGCAGTGATATAGCACTTCGACTGAAGGAGCCCCTTTGGAGTCTGCACACCCCCAGTGAGCGTAGGTTCCTATTGAGTATGATTATTGAAGGCTGAGAGTCGAGTGATTGAGCTGTTGAGATCAGCTGAGTAACTGTTGCCTTGAGAGGATGTACTTGCTTTCAGTTAAATGTTGAACTTAGTTGTTATTTGTCCTTTTTGTACTAATTTCAAAAAGACTTGATATCTGTTTTACCTGAGCACAGACTGATGTGACGTGAACTAATGAATGTGAAAGCATGACTGTTCTTATTTGAAAGATATTGAGATAATTGTATTTGCATACCTCGTCACTACTTCGCAGTTACTTATTCATTTATGTTACTTACTGAGTTAGAAGTACTCAAATTACTCTTTGCACCTTGGGTGCAGATCTAGGTGAGACCGGTCTCAGGGATCATTGAGCTCGTGCGAGGTTGACTGCTCGGAGATCTACAAGGTAGTTTCCAGCATCCGCAACCCTTGTCTTTCCTTCCATTGTTGTCTTTTCTTTCTATTTAGTATTGGTGGACTATTGTAACCTCCAAATTTTGGATTTTGGTTTAGATGTTCATGACTTAATGACACCTCGATGTCGGGCTATCTTTTCCACATTTTATTATGAGTTTAACTCTTCCTATGAAATCTTTGTTACGAAAAGGTTTTGAACTATCTTCCTAAATATTATCAATCTGTTTTGGGAAATGTCGGCTTGCCTAGTCCCAAAATAGGCTCCATTACGATGGGATTTAGTTTTGGCTCGTGATAGTTCCCTATTTTTTTGCTCCTTTTGTGCTTTACATCTGTGTTATGACTTACCGGGTTAAGTGGTTCGGGTCCTGAGAGATTTCATAGTGAATTGAGACACTCAGTCTCTTAATTGGAAGCTTAAGTTGTAAAAGTTAATTGGATTTTGACTTATGTATAAACGACCTCGGATTGGAATTTTGATGGTTCTTTTCGCTCCGCTGGGTGATTCTGGATTTAGGAGCTTGTCCGAACTGTGATTTGGAGTTCTATAGTAGAATTAGGCTTGAAATGGGAAGTTGGAAAGTTTGACCACAAGTAGACTTTTAGAAATCGGGGTTGGATTGGATTATTCGAAAGTTGGAGTAGGTTTGTGGGGTCATTTATGACTTATATACAAAATTTGAGGTCATTCGGACATGATTTGATAGGTCTCGTCGTCATTTGTAGAAATTGGAAATTTTAAAGTTCATTAGGCTTAAATTGTGGTGTGATTCGTGTTTTTATGTTGTTTGAGGTTATTTGAAGGCTCGACTAAGTTGGTATCATAATTTAGGACTTGTTAGTATGTTTGGTTGAGGTCCCGGGGCCCTCAGGTTTATTTCATGTGATTAACGGACTTGGAGTTTGATTTGAGAAACTGCTGAAGTTTGGACTCAGCTGGTGTGATCACACCTATGTGGACTTTGACCGCGGGTGCAATGCCATATGTGAGGCAGGTGGAGTGCTATTACGGAAGTGACATAGGTCAGCAGAACACGCAGGCACAATGATTTTTCATGTACCTACGATTTCGCAGATGCGGGCTAGGAATTGCAGAAGTGGGCTAGGAGTCGCAAAAGCGGTTGGTCGCCTTAAGTGAGTTTTTCGCAGAAGCAGATGAGGGACCGCAGAAGCGGCTAAGTGTCCGCAGAGGCGAGAACACTTGGGCAGATATTCTTTAGGTAAGCTCCTTGTGTCCATTTTTTTTCAATAATTATATTTTCCTATTGATTTTGCACCTAGATGGTATGTTTTTTAGGTGAAATTAGGGGTTTGAGGCTAGAGATTTGGAAAGTTGATTTTCGAAATTTGAATTGCCGTTTGGTATCAGATTTTGATAAATTTGGTATGGTTAGACTCATAAGTGAATGGGCTTTTGGATTTTGTGACTCTTGTTGGATTTCGAGACGTGGGCCCGGGGTCGAGTTTTTGCCGATTTCGAATTTTAGCTTATAAATTCGTATGTTTCTTATAGAATTGATTCCTTTAGTCTATATTGATTGTATTGTACTACATATGGTTATATTCAGGACGTTTGGAGACTGATTTGAGAGGCAAATGCGTGTTAGAGTAGAATTTTGCTCGGATTGAGGTAAATAACACTTTCTAACTTGGTTTCGTGGATTTGAAACCCTGAATATGTGTTATGTGATGTGCATTGAGGTGTCGCACATGCCAATTGATGGGTGTGCGGGCGTGCACCGTGAGAATTGTGACCTGGTCGATTCTATGGCATTGTATATTGGTTCTATCTTATTGATATCTGTGTTTTTATCATGTGATAAAGTATAAAGTTGTCAATCATGCTTGATATCATGATTAGGCTTTATGTAGATGCTGTTGGGACTCATAGTGGTCATTTACTGTTGTCATCTTACTGATCTCATTGATATTATGTACTCGGTCATGTTCATTCATTTCATATCATATCTCAGTCTCTGTTGTTATTTATGATAAATTATATCATTATATTCAGGCTAGTTTCATGATATTTGTGAGCCCATAAGTGAGACTGGAGAGATTCATGACTGAGTGATGCCGAGAACCTGGTTATGAGTGACATTGATAGGATCGAGTTGCACGATGCAGCAGTTATACTGATTTATGATAGCACTTGGGCTGAAAGAGCCCCTCTAGAGTCTGTACATACCCCTTGTGAATGCGGTTGATTTCGTTAAGGGATGGATCTTCCCTGGACACGAATCTTGTCTGAAACATTATATACCTGGAGATGGATCTTTTCCATGGGCTGGATTGGCCCATCTTGGTACTGGGTGACTGATGGATAGTGATGTATATATTCCGCGATGGATCTTCCCTGGGTCATATGGGCTATATAAAATACTGAGTGATTGAGCATTTGGGATTGTGGGCAGATGAGGCTGTTAGCATGCTTTCATCGCATGAGCATGTGCATTGGCATGTAGAAGTAGAGGATTTATATTCTTCATATCATTCATATTTTATCTATTTTACTGTTCTGGTTTATCTATTGAACTTGAAAACATGACTACATTTCTGCACTGTTATTCTTTATTAAATATTAACGGTTGAGTTAGTCACTACCTTTCAGTACAAATGTTAGATTAGTTGCTTATTGAGTTGTTTGTACTCACTCTACACCAAACACCTCGTGTGCAGATCTAGGTGCTTCTGGTCATGGCGACTGCTGATTGAGGAGTCAGGATCTCAGAGCCTATAGAGGTACTTGCATGACGTTCGCAGGACTTGAATCTCTTTCATTATTTTTATCTGTATTTCAGCTCTAACATTGTAGTAGACTGTATTCCCATATACCTGCTCATATATTCAGTGACACCCTGGTTTTTGAGATAAATTGTATGGTATTGTGGATTTATTTTCTATTTCAAAAAGTTTTTTCGTAAATATTAACTGGTTGTGTCTATATTGTCAATGGTTTTACTGTGTTGAGATAGTTGAGTAGTGGCTTGCCTAGTTCCACAATAGGCGTCATCGAGATGGTTGGTTTAGGATCATGACATTATCCATATCATGAATATACCATAGTCATCTATATGTACTTTACGAAATCTCATGTCAAATTGACAAACATTAATTTCACAGAGTGAAGGATATTTGTAGAATACTTATTGTTCTTGTTATCACATTGTTGATGATTATAATTTCGTTTATTGTCACGTCCACATATATTTATGCCTTCTACGGTAACAATTTCATTGTCACGCCCCGAATTTTTCCCACCATTGGGAGTCGTAATGGAGCCTACTATCGGAGCTAGACAAGCCAACCCTTTTAAAATATTCCACAAAACTTTAATCTAAAATAATATAATAACTGAGATGATTAATTAAAAATGCACGGAAGACTTTTAACAAAAATAATAGCAAAGTGTGGAAGATTATAACATGGCACTACCTAGTATCTAGTGTCACTACTCACGCACTACTAAAAGAGTTCTACAAACATCAGTCTGAAATGCATAATAAGTCTGTTTCGATACAATGAAAACAAACAGAATGAAATATATGAGACTCGAGGCCTCCGAACGCCAGCAACTACCTAGGAGTCTCTGGATTGAAGGCGCGTTCCCAGGCTACTACTGCGGTCCATAAGCTGTCTCCTGACCTGTGCACAAAAAAGGCACAAAAGTGTAGCATCAGCACAACCGACCCCATGTGCTGGTAAATGTTTGGCCTAAACCTGGCGAGGTAGTGATGAGGCTAGACCGGACCTACCACAATCAACCTGTACAAATATATGTGCAATAATGGAAAGATAACATAAATTAAACAGATAATGGGAAGGGGACATGCTGTGGTGTGTAACAATTCAATCATAAGACCATCGAACAAGAAACTGAAACTGAATATTTACATCAATAAAAGAAAGCCAGAGAATCAACAACTGCACGGCATCAACCTTCGTGCTTTTACTCTCAAATATAGTGCACGACATCACCCTTCGTGCTTTCCTAACCAAAACTGTCAAATATAGTGCACGGCATCACCCTTCGTGCTTTCCTCACATAACTCTCACATCAAGGCATGGAATGACCCTTCGTTCTCAAATATTCAAAAAACATGGCACGGATAGACCCTTCGTGCATAATTATCAAAACACGGCACGGAAAGACCCTTCGCGCATAATTATCAAAACACGACACGGAAAGACACTTCATGCACAATCTCTCTTCCTCACCCAATCAACGGCCACAACCAATCGGGGAAAGGAATATACAACAAGATTAATCATCCCGGCAAGGGAGAACAATATAAAAATAAGTCCCGGCAAGGGAAAACAATTCAACAACAAGTCCCAACAAGGGAAAGGTCACACTTCCTTATTTAACTCATTTGCTTCTCGACTATCACTTTATAATTCATTTAACAAGTAATTAACTCAATTGTTTCACCCTTTTCGAATTTAAAAGCAATTATGACTCACGGTCATGCTTGAATCGGGCGCATAGGTAACCGTCACCATACCTATACACCGACTCCATATAGTACATAGCAAATATTGTCCTAATCGTATTCCCTCAAGCCAAATTTAGATCAAACACTTACCTCGAAAGCTTCCAAACTCAACTCACGCCTCTAGGATAGCTTTACCCTCGAATTTGCCTCAAAACCAGTCGAATCTAATCACAATTTACTCAAATGTATCAACAAATGTTAGTTAAATCAATTTGAATGCATAAGAATGAAATTTCCAAAGTTTTACCCAAAAATTCCCAAAATGCCCCCAGGCCCACGTGGTCAAAACTCGAGGTCCGAACCAAAATCGGGTTACCCATTCCCCCACGAGTTCATATATGTAATATTTTTTGAAATCGGACCCCAAATTGAGGTCCAAATCCCCAATTTGAGGAAAACCTAGGTTCTACCCCCAAATTCCCATTTTTACCCATTGAAAGCTTAGATTTTAAGATGAAATCATGCTAAAAGATGTTAAAGATGGAAGAAATTGAGTAAAAGTTGACTTAGAATTTATTTGGGAAGGAAGGAGTTGAGAGAAAATCGCCAATGGAGGTTTGGGTTTTCAAAATATGAAGAATGGGGTTTTAAATCGTCTAAGTATAGATTGTACAGTCGTAGATATCGCAATTGCGAAGATTTGTTTGCAATTGCGAATAATGCAGAAGGAATGGTGGATGTCGCACTTGAGAGAAATTGTTTGCAATTGCAAACAGTGCAGATTTTGGGCGGTACTCGCATTTGCGAGGTAAAGTTCGCATTTGCGAACTCATGACTTAAGCTGGGCAATCTCATTTGCGAAGATGTCTTCGTATTTGCGAAGACTGGGCTATTAGAAGGGGGATCGCATTTACGAGTCTTTTCTCACATTTTCGATAGGTGCAAGCCAGGGGAAATCTCGCATTTGCGAGGCTGGCTTCACAAATGCGAAGCCTGCAGATACCAGCTGCTCCAATGCTACAAAATGAACCCAACACCTATCAGAAAATCAGCCGAGCCCTCGAGGCTCCAACCCAAACATGCACACAACTTCAAAAATATCCCACGGACATACTCGTGCGATCAAATCGCCAAAATAACATCATTTGCATAGAATCAACCCTCCAAACTCATGATTTTCATTTCAAAGTTAAAAACATTCAAATTTTCCATTTTTAGTCCGAAACATGTCAAATGACGCCCATTTTCACCCAAACTTTACAGATAGTGCTTAATGCTCATTTAAGACCTATATTGGGCATCGGAACAAAAATAGGAGCCTGATACCCTCACTTTGTAACTCATTTTCATATCAATTTTTCATAAAAATTTCAGATAAACAATTTCTTTCAAAAATCCAAACTCGGCACTGGGACCTCGAATTTTGATTCCGAGAATATGCCAGGGTCCCATATTTTTCTAGGACCCTATGGGACCGTCACATCACGGGTCCGGGTCCGGGTCTGTTTACCCAACATGTTAACCAAAGTCAACTATAGCAATATTATTATCAAAATTCATAATTTTTAACACATATTTCATATATTTCCACATAAAAAAATTTTGGCTTCGCGCCCAGACTACGCACGCAAATTGAGGCGGCTAAATAAGAGGTTTTCAAGGCCTCATAAGCACAAGGAAAGGGGGAATTACGGTGATGACCCTTTGGGTCGTCACATCCTCCACCTCTAATACAACCGTTCGTCCTCGAACGGACAAGAGAAAGAAGTACCTGAGTCGGGGAACAGATGGGGATAACGGATCCGCATATCAGACTCTGACTCCTAGGTCGATGCCTTAGGAGGCTGACCTCTCCACTGAACACGCACTGAAGGAAAACTCCGCGACCTCAACTGTCGAACCTGCAGGTCCAAAATAGCCACCGGCTCCTCCTCATATGACAGATCCTTGTGAAATTGGACAGTACTGAAATCTAACACGTGGGCGGGATTGTCGTGATACTTTTGAAACATGGATACGTGAAAAATCGGATGCACGGGTGACAAGCTAGGCGGCAAGGCAAGTATAGAAGCCACCTTCCCCACGCGGTCAAGAATCTCAAATGGGCCAATAAACCTAGGGCTAAGCTTGCCCTTCTTCCCGAATCTCATCATGCCCTTCATAGGCGATACACGGAGCAACACTCGCTCACCAACCATGAAAGAAACATCCCTGACGTTACGATCGACATAACTCTTCTGCCTAGACTGAGCTGACCAAAGTCTGTCCTGAATGATCTTGACCTTATCCAAGGCCTCCTGTCCAAATCTGTACCCAATAACCGAGCCTCTCCTGGCTCAAACCATCCCACTGGGGACCGACACCGCCTACCATACAACGCCTAATACGGAGCCATCTGAATACTAGATTGGTAGTTGTTGTTGTTGTAGGCAAACTCTGCTAAAGGTAAGAACTGGTCCTATGAGCCACGAAAATCAATAACGCAGGCTCGGAGCATATCCTCAAGAATCTGAATAGTGCTCTCGGGTTGACCGTCCGTCTGGGGGTGAAATGTCATACTCAGCCGGACCTGGGTGCCCAACTCATGCAGTACCGCGCTCCAGAAATGCGAGGTAAACTGCGAACCCCGGTCCGAAATAATAGATATGGGCACCCCATGAAGGCGAACGATCTCTCTGATATAAATCTCGGCATATCTCTCGGATGAATAGGTTGTGGCAACTGGAATAAAATGCGTTGACTTGGTCAGCCTATCAATAATAACCCATGTAGCATCAAACTTCTTCCGAGTCATCGAAGGCCAGTAACAAAATCCAATGTGATTCTCTCCCACTTACACCAGGGAAGCTCAATACTCTGCAATAACCCACCGGGTCTCTGATGCTCGTACTTAACCTACTGACAATTCAGACAACGAGCCACATATGCAACAATATCTTTCTTCATTTGTGCCACCAGTAATGCTACCTCAAGTCCTAATACATCTTCGCGGCGCCCGGGTGAATAGAATACCGAGAACTGTGGGCCTCTGCTAGGATCAACTCCCAAATACCATCAACATTGGGCACGCAAACTCGCCCCTGCAATCTCAATATGCCATCATCTCATAAAGTCATCTCCATAGCACCTCCCGTTGCACCGTGTCTCTTAGGACACACAAATGGGGATCATCAAACTGTCGCTCTCGGATACGCTCCATCAATGATGAGCAAGCAACCGTGCAAGCTAATATCATGCTGGGCTCAGAAATATCCAATCTCACAAATCTATTGGCCAAGGCCTGAACATCCAAGGCAAGCGGCCTCTGGCTGACCGGAATATAGGCAAGACTACCCATGTTGGCAGACTTTCTACTCTATGCATCGGCCATCACATTGGCCTTTCTCGGGTGATATAAGATAGAAACATCATAGTCCTTCAACAACTCCAATCACCTCCGCTGTCTCAGATTCAACTCTTTCTGCTTGAACAAGTACTGAAGGCTCTTGTGATCCGTGTACACCTCACACGTCACACCATACAAATAATGCCTCCAGATCTTCAAGGAATGAACAGTGGCTGCCAACTCTAGGTCATGAACTGGATAATTCTTCTCGTGGATCTTCAACTGCCTCAAAGAATATGCTATGATCTTGCCATTCTGTATCAACATTGCGCCAAGCCCGATACGGGAGGCATCACAATAAACAGTATAAGGCCCAAATCCCGTGGGAAAAACCAATATCGGTGCCGTAGTCAAAGCTGTCTTGAGCTTTTGGAAGCTCGCCTCACACTCATCTAACCACCTGAACTGGGCTCCCTTCTGGCTCAATCTAGTCATCGGGGCTGCGATGGATGAAAACCCCTCCACGAAACGTCTGTAGTAGCCAGCTAACCCCAAGATGCTCTGGATCTCTGTAGCTGAAGTTGGTCGAGGCCAGTTCTTGACTGCCTCTTTCTTCTTCGGCTCCACCTGAATACCCGGTGCTGATACGACATGACCCAGGAATGCGAATGAACTCAACCAAAACTCGCACTTCGAGAACTTGGCATACAACTGACGACCCTTCAGAGTCTGAAAAACCACTCTGAGGTGCTGCTCATGCTCCTCCTGACTGCGGGAGTATATCAAAATGTCGTCAATGAATGAGAATGACGCAAATTCAATGGGACAGGTTTTCACTTCTTGTGCCCACGATCATACATGAATTTGATCATGGCAAGACATAATAATTTTACCACTTCGGGTGGTTATAATTTCTTACAAACTCCATTGACTTATAATCAAAATTTATTATCTTTTCATATATTTAAAATCAAAATTTATAATTTCAAGAATTTAAAATAGAAAAAAGTAAGGTAAAATACTTACCTTAAATTGAAATTTATTCCTCAAGGAAGCTCATAGATCAATTGACAATCAACATTCTCAATGTTATGTACAAGTTGAGCACCATTCATGTATCCCAACGTAGATGCCGCTACTCAATTGGTTAGAATCTCGTGTTGATAATGTATTATAAAATAATAAAACAAGAAGACGGGTATTACAGAGAAAAATAGAGAGAGAATTCTTATTAATGTGAGATGATTTATAATGGAACATAACTCCTTTATTTATAGGGGAAAAAGTGGTTTAGCCACAAAGTAAAAACCTAAAATTTCTCTAATATATAAACATCCACCTTAAATATAATTCTATTTATAACATAAAGCAAATTGTTTCGTGCCGGTATTTCTCAACGTATGTTAGAAAACTCCACGTAGTGAAATTATGGCATTTATTGAAATTATGAAATTAGTAATATTATCATGATTATATATTGTTATGCAAAATCAACATGTTCATATAAATCATAGTTATGTGAATTATTATTATTATTATTATTATTATTATTATTATTATTATTATTATTATTATTATTATTATTATTATTATTATTATTATTATTATGATCCTGCATAAAAGAGTGTGGAAGTTGAAGATTAGGATACAAGGTTAGTAGGTAGTTGTGCGTTTTCTTTTGTCTTCACTAGTTCGATAACATTAGTGTTAGTATCCTACCTCTTTTATCCTTAGTTTGCTATTATCGCATATCTTGTTCTGTTATTACTTGCCATCAATACTTCCTTAGTTTGTTAGCAGTATTTCTTTCATTTCTCTATTGTTATCTGGGATTTAGTTTCTACATATATTGTCGTGCTACTACTTACTATCGATACCTCTTTAATATTCTCTATTGCTATCTTCGATTTAGTTTTCAGAATATATTGTCTTGATATTTCTTGTTACCGGTGTTAGTATTTATGCCGTTCACTAGAGGGGGGGTGAATAGTGAGGCACGAGAATATTGAAATATTGTGGAATTTAAAATTGCAGTAATAAGTAAATACGGTAATTGAAATAATCAAGAAAGAACACACCGTATTTTATCCTGGTTCACCATAACCCGTGGCTAGTCCAGTCCCCGAGAGACTCTCTCGAGATTCCACTATCTTCGTCAAGCTTACGGGTGCTTAACAAACCGTTACAGTTGCTCAAGGATACCACACCTTAAGACTTCACTTGCTTGAGGATACCTCACCCCAAGACTTCAACCACTAAGACTTTGGGTACTTAGCAAACACGACAAATGAGAAGATATGTTCTTCTCAAACAACTCTCTTTTACAACAAATACTCTCTCAATAGAGTGGATAAAGAGAAACAAAATAAGCTCTATGAACAACACAAAGTTGTCTATCAAATGGCTCAACAAAAGCTCTAAAATGATGCTTGAAAATGATCAATATGTATATCAATATATGCAGGAGTTGTGTGTTTAAAATCAGCTTAAAAGACCTCTTTTTATAGGTGAAAAAGTGGTGCTGACCGTTGCTTAATTGACAAATAAAATCCCTGATTCTGTGCTTCAACAATCGATTATTTGGAGGTGACAATCGATTGTCTGACCAACGTTCAAAAAACAGATTCCTGATTTTAGGCTAAACAATCGATTGTTAACCCTGAATAATCGATTGTTCTTCAACGTTCAAAAATCAATTTAGGATTCTGTGGACAATCGATTGTTAAAGTGGACAATCGATTTTCAACAATCGATTGTTAAAGTAGACAATCGATTATGTTGTTCCAGTGTTCAAAACTTTGGCAACGGTCGATTATATACACTTGATATACACTTGATATACACTGTGTATACCAGAGTATACCAGAATTGAAAACTTACTTCAAAACCCATTTTGGTTGAAATGAAAATGATTGTTTGAAGTATATATTAAAAATATTTATGATATATATAATTTAATAAAGTGATTTTATGCATGTTTTTGATGACCTAATGTTGAGCCAAAGGATAAGATAACTTAAACGTTGTCCTTACATTGGTTCTACCAAACGACCTACGTCTTGGGTCTTCGGTCTTGAACTTCTTTGGCTCGTTCATGCAGTTCCGTCATCAGTATGCTTCTCGCCATTTGATTATATCGTTGTTTGACACTTGACTTCATTGTTTGTCATTCATCAAAACCTATACCTGAAAATCATGCTCATACAACCAAAGCGCACATATCAAAGGTATACATGATTTCCAACAATTTCCCCCTTTTTGATAATGACAAACAACGGAAGATATGCATATTGAATTCCCCCTAAATTCATGCTATATCTCAACATACAATTTATGCAAACAATTCATAGAAATCAATTCAATATAATTCCCCCTTAATTGAATATTCCCCCTCAATTAAGGCATGCATATCGCCCATATTCTTCCCCCTTTTGGCATTAGCAAAAAGACTATACCAAAAAAAAATTAAATCATTGACAATACCAATCGTTATAAACAAGATCATATCAAATGTTAGTAAATGGCATACTAATGATAACGGTCATTTTTCTCAACAATATCAATTGTTATTTTAAACTAAGAATGTTCATCAAAACATGAATCAATCAATTATTATAAACCAAATTGATACTAATTGTTATTCAAAAAGAACTGATTAAAGCATGTATCAACCAAAACTGATATAGATTATTTGCACATATCAACTCATTGTGTTTTTTATTCAAAATACGATAACTAACCGACGTTCCCCCTTAATGCATTAAGGTTTTGTGCTTGGTGCATCCACTACAATATTGTAGTCTTCAAGCACACCTGCAAAAAGAACCTAAAAATAGATTTTTGGTACCCAACTTCTTTTGGGTCCTTGGGGGTTAGGATAATAACA
This sequence comes from Nicotiana benthamiana, assembly GCA_034376525.1. Taxonomy (NCBI): domain Eukaryota; kingdom Viridiplantae; phylum Streptophyta; class Magnoliopsida; order Solanales; family Solanaceae; genus Nicotiana; species Nicotiana benthamiana. Next base: position 79,067,627 of record CM067329.1, read on the forward strand.
ATTATAATCAACACATAAATTTCTATGTTTAGCAAAACAAACGGGTGCAATGTGTCCTACCCGATTACAATAATGACATATAACATTAGGATTGTGCATATGTCTAGGTTGAGCCAAATGCGTTCTAGGTGATCTAAAGTCATTCCTAGACGCGTTGAAATTCCTAGAGTCATCTCTAGGTGGTCTAGAATAATTATTCCTAGACTCATTAGCAAAAATCCTAGAATCATTTCTAGGTTGCGCAACTCCATTTCTATCATGATTCTTATTCATTTTACGCCTATAGTTATTCCTAGGCTTTTTCTTCTTTGTTTCAGCTTTAGGAATATCAACACTACGTGTTTCTAGTGCTTTCCTAAGTTCTGTGTTCTCTAGTTTTAAAGAACTACAAGAAGAACAATTTGAACATGTATCAATAGAAGAAGCTTCATTCAATTCCTTGATTTTATTTTTAAAAACAGCAATGTCATTTTCCAAAAATTTGTTTTCTTTTTCTAAAACTTCAATTTTGTTTTTAAGAACACCATTTTCATTAGTCAATTTTTCAAAATCTATTTCTTTCAAAGAAGAGGATTTTTCAAAATCTTTTTCTTTAAAGAAAGTGTTTTCTGAAAATCCGTTTGCAAAGAAAGTGATTTCTGCAAAGAAAGTGTTTTCTTCAATTCTTTTATCAATTTGGAAGCATTGACAAATTCACCATACAATTCATCATAGGCATTTTGTAAATCTTCAAATGAGTGAGAGTTAGATGTACTTACCTCTTCTTCTCCGTTTGCCATGAGAAATAATGCGCCGGCTTCATTGCCCGAGCTGTCTGAGTCCCGTGATACGCGCCTATGGTGTTTCCTCTTTTTCTTGTCCTTCTTCAAAGACTTACAAAACTTTTCAAATATATCACTGGAAGTATTTTCATCATCCCTTTCCGAATCACTTACCTCTTCTCTTTTAGAAGATGAGGCTTTGAAGGCAAAATTCGACTCACTTCTAAGATAAGGATTAAGAATTGTGCTATCATAAGTTTCGAGGTTACCTCTTAGTCCATCAATTGTGATATTCGTGTATTCCATCGACTCTTGGATGGCATTGGCTTTGGAACGCCATTCGGGAGTGAGACTCCGTAGGACTTTTCAAACAAGATCTTTGTTCGTGTAAACTTTCCCGAGAGCATGGAGATCGTTGACGATTCTTAAAAATCGTTCAAACATAACACCAATAGGTTCCTTCTCCATTTTAAAAGTTTCATATTTATGAGTTAGAAAATCAATTTTGGATTCTCGGACTTGAGGCGTACCTTCATAAATGATCTCGAGTTTGTCCCACATTTTCTTGGCGGTTGTGCAGCAAGAGATTTTCCGATAGTCATTCGGATTCACCGCACAATATAATACATGGATGGCCCTTGCATTATTTTCAACTATCTTCATGTCCTTGGCATCATATTCATCTTCCTTCTTTGGAACCGTGATTTCTCCAACTTTCTTTGTCGGCATTGGTTCACCGTTTTTGATGATTTGCCACAAACGTGGAGAGCTTTTTGCGGGGAAACTTGCAAGTACAGTTTGGGGGGAGGCTGCTTTGAGGAAGATACTCATCCGCCCTTTCCAATATGTATAGTTTGTTCCGTCAAATAGTGGAACGCAAGTGGTGGATTGTCCTTCATTCATCGTTCCTGCTTTCAATATTCTATACACAAAAATATATATAGCTCTCAACCGGCTAAGGCTTTCAGAGAGTTAGGCTCTGATACCAATTGTTAGTATTTATGCCGTTCACTAGAGGGGGGGTGAATAGTGAGGCACGAGAATATTGAAATATTGCGAAATTTAAAATTGCAGGAATAAGTAAATACGGTAATTGAAATAATCAAGAAAGAACACACCGTATTTTATCCTGGTTCACCACAATCCGTGGCTAGTCCAGTCCCCGAGAGACTCTCTCGAGATTCCACTATCTTCGTCAAGCTTACGGGTGCTTAACAAACCGTTACAGTTGCTCAAGGATACCACACCTTAAGACTTCACTTGCTTGAGGATACCTCACCCCAAGACTTCAACCACTAAGACTTTGGGTACTTAGAAAACCCGACAAATGAGAAGATATGTTCTTCTCAAACAACTCTCTTTTACAACAAATACTCTCTCAATAGAGTGGATAAAGAGAAACAAAATAAGCTCTATGAACAACACAAAGTTGTCTATCAAATAGCTCAACAAAAGCTCTAAAATGATGCTTGAAAATGATCAATATGTATATCAATATATGCAGGAGTTGTGTGTTTAAAATCAGCTCAAAAGACCTCTTTTTAGAGGTGAAAAAGTGGTGCTGACCGTTGCTTAATTGACAAATAAAATCCCTGATTCTGTGCTTCAACAATCGATTGTTTGGAGTGACAATCGATTGTCTGACCAACGTTCAAAAAACAGATTCCTGATTTTAGGCTAAACAATCGATTCTGTGGAACGGTCAAAAACTAATCGATTGTATGAAAGTGACAATCGATTGTTTACAATCGATTGTGGGACAAAGACAATCGATTGTTTTGATATTTAAAAGCTTCGGTTGCACTGTCTCAAAATAATCGATTGTTAAAGTGGACAATCGATTGTCAACAATCGATTGTAAAAGTAGACAATCGATTATGTTGTTTTAGTGTTCAAAACTTTGGCAACGGTTGATTATATACACTTGATATACACTGTGTATACCAGAGTATACCAGAATTGAAAACTTACTTCAAAACCCATTTTGGTTGAAATGAAAACGTTAAAATCATTTTGTTTGAAGTATATATTAAAAATATTTATGATATATATAATTTAATAAAGTGATTTTATGCATGTTTATGATGACCTAATGTTGAGCCAAAGGATAAGATAACTTAAACGTTGTCCTTATATTGGTTCTACCAAACGACCTACGTCTTGAGTCTTCGGTCTTGAACTTCTTTGGCTCGTTCATGCAATTCCGTCATCAGTATGCTTCTCGCCATTTGATTATATCGTTGTTTGACACTTGACTTCATTGTTTGTCATTCATCAAAACCTATACCTGAAAATCATGCTCATACAACCAAAGCGCACATATCAAAGGTATACATGATTTCCAACAATCGGTGCTTCCTCTATCTTCTTTAGCCGAGTGTCTATCGGAAATAGTCTCTCTGCCCTTCCAGGGTAAGGATAAGATTGTGTACATACTACCTTCCCCAAGCCCCACTTATGGGATTACATTGGGTTGTTGTTGTTGTTGTCTCCTATTATAATGCAAAAATCTATGCCGTATAAATTAGTATGATTTTTTTCATATTAGTGTACATGCGTTACGCGTATTTACCATTTCAATGAGTAGCTTTTGTAAGAAAATATTTTAAAAAATTAAACTAAATTATAAAATAAAGTAAAAATTTCTAAAATTGATTAACATTGATCATATATAGCTAACTCAATAAAGCAATATTCACCTTAGAATGTTATTTCAATTTAATAATTTTTCCAGTTGACTTTTGTAAGTTATCTTGTTTCCACTTTTTGTTTCCGTAAAAAGACATAACCCTCGAAGATTTAGAATCTTTTAGAAAATATTTTTAAAAATCTTCTCTCAACTTCATTCCTAAATATACAACAAGATTAATTAGATATACTTTTATTACTAAAGATTTGTCAAATAACATAAATCAAAAAATTGAATCTTATGTTTTCTCAATTTTCTTCTTCAAAGGTTTCAATGTCACCCATGTTAAAAAGTTTTAGTTGCTGAAATTAAAAAAAAAAAAGACTTTATGATTTATATAACTTTGTCGAAATATACACGGACAAAAAAACATTACTAAAATACGAGAACTTAATAGGACTTCAAATTGCCATGAAAATTATTGAATTCATTGAGTGTGTATGTAAGTTTTAGCATTTTATTTTTTATTATACATAATCTATGGTAAAGTCCTAAATATTTTAACTGCTTATATCATTCAAATAAGCAAAGTTTTAATTATTTTTAAAGTCCTAAATACAAAATTTTTTAAATTTTATATTTTTATTCAGTATGAAATTTACTTTTTTATGATAAAACGTCAATCAATGTTAGTATAAAATTTTCGCGCTTTAATGATATAGAATTAGGTTTGTACTATTTAGTTTGATAAAATATGCTATTAATTTTTTGGGTGCTTAACTAAATATGGATTAATTATTTTGTATAAATCAAATAAGAATTTTTACAATTTATATTTAATTATTTTGCATTGAAACAGTTTTTTTTGTTTTTTTTTTTGAATAAACAGATTTTCTATTCCTTTCCGTCAAAAAATTATACACGTACAAACATAGATGCTGACCATCTATACTCACATGCTATACAGTCACTACACCTATTATCAATCTAATAAGATTTGTAATACTATTTGATAGTAAATGTGACAATTCTGTCCAAGAGCAGCCTAGGGGTAATGGTTTAAACTTAGTAAAGCAGCCTTTCATTTATGAGTTGAAACTCCTCTTGAGTGGAGATGAGCTGCTATTTTCTTACAGACATTATCGCTCAGCATTTTCCCTCCTTGGAATCTCATTTTATTGCGCTCTCTCCATATCACTGTCACCAGGATTCCAAACAGACAAGTAGTGATTTCTGCTACACCAGTTCTACTCCTTGCCAGTTTACTGACCCAGTCAGATTCCTCCTTCCAGTCAAAAATGGGTCGTTTATAACCCAACCAGTTTAGGAGCCGACTCCAAAGTGCTTTAGTCTTCAAAAAGTCAAAGTACAGATGATCATAAGTCTCACGAGACATTCCACAGAAAGTACATTCCTGTCGAATCAGGATATTGAGTTCCTGGAGTCTGTCCACAGTAGCCAATCTCTTATGCAGAGCCAGCCACAAAATAAATTTGTACCTGGGGTGTAATTGAGCCTGCAGTATGATGGTCTTCCATTGGACTTTAAGGTATTGAGGGTGTTGGAATCTAATGTATTGATGCTGAATGAATCACCCCTCTGAAGCTGAAGCAGTCGACTGTCCATATTACCTTGAAGAGTTGCAATGCCATTTATCAACTCTTTCGACTCAAAGATTTTCTTTATTGCCCAAGCAGCAGATCTAGGCACTGGCATATCATCCATACAGTAATTTTTAATATAGAAAGTATGCATCCATTTTATCCACAAACTATCCTTCTTCTTGGTCAGTTCCCATAGGTGCTTTGCAACAGCAGCCTTGTTCCACTTTATCAGGTTCAGCACATTTAATCCCCCTGCACTGTATGGCAAACAGAGTGTTTCCCAGGCAACCAGAGCTTTCCTTGACACGTAGTTGAACCTGTCCAAAGATAGGATCTGCATATTGCTTCAGTCATCCTCAGAACATTTTTAGGCAGTAGAAATATTTGGGATCAATAGGCTTGAAACAGTTTTAATCAGACATAATTGTATTAACCAATTTTAAGTAAATATGTGATTTTATGTTCCCATATTCCAAGTTAACTAGTGTTAGTGTACATGCGTTGCGCGTGTACATCGCGTCAATTATTATTACATATATACAAAATAAAAAATTATTGAAAAATAGCAATTAAAGTTAATAAAATGCAATATCTGTTTAAATAATAAAAATTAGTTTACATTTACAGAGTAGTTAAATTCAATATCTTTTGAACATGCAAACGATGATTAATTTTGTTGGATCAATACGCCTGTTCCGTATGCGGGTTGTGCCTGTAACCGTCTCAATAAGTATAAATTTTATTAAACAAATGCATAAATATAATATCAAAAATCATATTTGAGTTATTATAACATAAAAGTAGAAAAAATTATAAGTTCATAAAAATAATGATTGTTGTTCTTATTTAGCTAAGCCAAGGAAGAAACTCGGTCTGCAGATATTTTCAATCATCTCAATCAGTTAATTTGATTTAAAATTATTCTAATTTTATAATTTAAACTTAAGTTTTAAAAATTAAAATACTTCCTTTTTAGTTTCAACAAGAATGCTTCTTCTAATTTTTTTATTTCTTTGGTACACAAATTTAAGTTTAATTGTAAAAAAAGAAAATCTATTAGTTGACACAATATGTCTGTTTTTTGCTGTCAAACAAAATAAAAATTACTCTATTCCTGGTCAATGACAAATTTATAGGAATTGTTTCAAACTTTTTAGAAAGAATAAATCTCTATTGCAAAAGTAGAAATAACTATATTCTGATTAATTTAAGCTTTTATTTTTATTTTTGAGAGATTTTTCATTCTCTGTCCAAGGACATAATTATGCATCCAAATATTACCTTTTTTATAGAAGGGAGAATTTATGATTGAAAACATATTTAGAATTTAATACCATCCTAGCATATGAGTGAAAATATAAGATCCGTGCATGTGAATATCAGATTTAGAATTTTTTAAACAATTATCACGAATTAGTATTTTATTTTTGCATGTCTAAAGTTGGTTCACATTTAATTTGAATTGAAACTTTTTAAAAGTAAATTCGATTTAATTTTAAAAATATTTAATTATCTATATTACGAAAAATACATTTTTATCTATATTTAGTTCTCATTTAAATTGAACCATTTTCATAGTAACTCCAATTGGATTCAAGATAATATATTTAATTATCTATTTTGTGAAAAAAAATATTTTTGAGGAAAATTTTACATAGATACTTTGCTTGCTTATTTTTCTTAAAATATCTTTTATGATATTCCCTTTTTGTATTAACTGTCTACTTACAGTTAACATATTTATAAATGGCGCCTTCTAATTTTAACCTTACATTATTTTATTATATTCACGTATAAAATAGAAAGAGCATTAATATTGCTTTTCAAATATTGTTTATTCAAAAAGTTATATCTTTATAAATAGTATAAATTTTGAACTCACTTTTGGACAAAGTTGGTGCAATTATTATTAATAAGATTTCAAGGTTAACATTACGTTGACATCCTCATAGATATGTAATTAATCTCATAAGAAAATCATTATTCAAATACAAATTTAAACCCATATTTGTACCTAAAATAAAGAACTATTTAATATTAAGGCTAGTGTGTACTGTTTACATATTAAAAGGATAAAAGTATTATAATTAATTTACATATTATCCCAAATATTAGTATCAGTTTGTACATAGTTTAAATAAGGAAAATATTTAATAACCTAAATTCTAATTGATTTCAAATTAGTCCTAGATAGTAGTAGTAAATTAATTAAATTATAAGTTTACAATTTTATCCAATCTAAAAGTATTTTAAAGGGTAAAAGGCGAATGACATTTCGCTAAGGGTCTTCGTGCTTTTAAAATAGTACTAGTCTTACGATACGCGCGTTGCGCGTGTAATCACATCTCAATAAATATATAATTTTAATAAAAAATATAAATACTATATTAACTAACATATTTGAAAAATAAAATAAGTATAAAAAAAATATGAGTTCCTGAAAATGATGATTGTTGATCTGACAAATGAAGAATATTGATAATAGAAGTCCTGCATCATCTTAGTAAATATTTTCAGCTAAAGATTTATTCATTGCTAGAACTTCTCAAGTTGGCAAATTTTTTTCCATCAAGAACACATAAACTTAAGAAAATTTAAGAGTTTTTTCTAAAATCTTTTTGAGAAGTATAGATGTTTAAGTTCATTCTAGAAAATACTTATTGGATCATTCAACTGACAAAAGACTTTCTTTTTTTTTCTCACAAGCAAAATGCAAATTATTCTTTTTTTAATTCAATAAGAATACTGTAGCAATTGAAAAATAACTAAAAGAATAAATAAATTTTAAGAATTTGGCCAAACAAGTTCTATGTTGGAGAGACTAGTGCCAAAAATTACAATAATGTTGAGAATAGAATTCTAATTAGAGTGAACGTCTACCTTATAGAGAGTTTTACTTTGAGGCTAAGTCATTTTTCCTCCTATAAATAGAGGGGTCTTACCCCATTGTAAACCACCCCAAAAATTCAATAAGAATTTTCTCTCTCTTTCTCTGCAATATTGCTCTTGTTCTTTTATGTTTCATAAGACGTTATCAACACGAGACTCTAACCAATTGAATAGAAGTTTTGTGATTGTGCATAATTAGTTCCACGGGGGATTTATAATGCTTCAGATGGGGCTCGAAATGGCCACCCTTCTCGAGTCACAAAGATACACATCTCTGTTGCTTCTTATTCGTCAGTTTGGCCAATATTGTTAACAGTTTAACTCATCGGATTGAAGAAAAGAAGTGGAGAAGATGATGAACAATAGAGAGGAAAGAGAAGAGAGAAAAAGTGAGAAATGAAAAGGTTGTAATTGATTGATCTGCCCCCTCTAGAAGCTTCCCCGTGTATATACAAAATTGTAATAATAAAATGTAATGTGTGTGTGTGTAATTATATTTGTGTCCCTGTACTCTATACAAAATCATTTACACAGCTTAAATACATTTGCCCTTGGGCTGCTACTATCTTGGGCCATCACTTGCCAGTGGGCTGCTTAAGCTGAAGCCCAACACCCCCCTTCAAGCTGGAGGGTGAACAAACTCCCAGCTTGGACAAGAAATGATGATGTAAAATACCTGTCAATGGCTTAGTAAAAATATCAGCTAACTGGTGACCAGATGCAACATGATGCAAAGTGATGAGGCCATCGTGAAGCTTGGTACGAATGAAATGGCAATCAATTTCAATATGTTTAGTCCGCTCGTGGAACACTGGATTTTTGGCTGTGTATGGCAGCTTGGTTATCACAAAACACAGGCACAGCAGAATTAATATGGATTCCAAAATCAGAGAATAATCTGACCTGCCAAGTCAGCTCACCAACTGCTTTGCTAATGGCCCTATACTCAGCTTCAGCTGAGGACAAGGAGACCACAGGTTGTTTCTTTGTTTTCAACCAATCAAAGAACCCCCCAAGAATATGCTGAAACCAAAAACAGACCTTCTAGTGTCTGGGCAAGAGGCCCAGTCACTATCACAATAGGCAGACAAAGACAAATCAGGATTGTTATTGAGGAAAACACCAAGATCAGATGTACCTTTGAGGTATCTAAGAGTATGCAAGGCAGCATCCATGTGGACTGAGGTGGGCTTTTGAAGAAATTGGCTAAGATGTTGCACAACAAAGGCTAAATCAGGCCTTGTATGAGTGAGGAAGTTAAGTTTGCCAACTAGGCTTCTGTAAGATTCAGGGGAGGAAAGAGGGGTTCCCATGTCATGCTTTAGTTTTACAGAAAGATTGAGAGGACAAGTTACAGGAGTAACATCAGAACAGTTATAGGAGAGAAGAAGATCAATGATGAACTTCTTCTGGTGAAGAAGAAGGCCATCAGCAAAGTAAGAAACCTCAATGCCAAGGAAATAGTTAAGGACACCCAGATCCTTTATTTTGAAAGCAGAGTCTAAGAATGATTTTAAAGCAGTGATTTCCTCAAGATCATTACCAGTGAGAATAATATCATCAACATACACAGCTAATAGAACAATAGACTGACCAGATTTCTTATGAAAAAAAGAGTAACCATTAAGAGATGAAGAGTAGCCTTTAGAACATAGAGCCTGGGAAAGTTTGGCATACCATTGCCTAGAGGCCTGTTTGAGGCCATACAAAGATTTTTGGAGGAGACAGACAAAGGAAGGAGTAGAAGAAGGAGGATGAGAAGAAGAAGAAGAAGAAGAAGAAGAAGGAGAAGAAGTAACAGTAATACCAGGGGGCAGCTTCATATAAACCTCTTCATTGAGGTCACCATGGAGAAATGCATTGTTAACATCCAATTGAAATAGAGGCCAAGACTGCTTCACAGCAACTGCCACCAAAGTTTTGATAGTAGAGAACTTCACAACAGGAGAAAATGTATCAGTGTAATCCACACCCTCAATCTGAGTATCACCCCTGACCACTAATCTTGCCTTATATCTTTCTACACTCCCATCAGCTCTATATTTGATCTTGTAGACCCATTTACACCCAATAGGCTTCTTGCCAGGAGGAAGAGGAACCAAGGACCAGGTGTTATTGGCTGCCAAAGCCTCAAATTCTTTGGCCATGGCATCCTGCCAAGCAGGATCAGAGGCTGCCTGCTTGTAAGAGGTAGGCTCAACCAGTGCATTGCTAACAGTGCTATTGCAGCAAGTGGAAAAAGAACTGGTGCCAGAGATGGAAGGAGGGAGGTCACAGATGTATTGATTAAGATGAGCAGGAGTGGTGTGGTGCCTGCCAGATCTCCTAGGAGGAGGCAGAGGAGGATTAGGAATAGGGTCAGACAATGGTATAGTATTAGAGGGTGGTGAATTGGAAGTAGAAGTAGGGAATGAAGGAGAAGAAGCAGGGGAATGGGAAGGACTGATTGATGGAAGATTAGGAGAAGCAGGATAGTCAGGGCAGGGAAGAGGAAGAGAAGATGGACCAGATACATCAGTAGGAGGTGGATAGTCATGGAAAGAAGAAGGAATAGAAGATGGGACAGAGGAAGTACTCCAAGGAAAAGCAAAAGGAAAAACATCTTCATGGAAAACAACATCCCTGGAAATGAGAGTAAGTTTAGTTTTCAAGTTATATAATTTGTAACCCTTTTTACCCAGTGGGTACCCTATGAATACACAAGGATCAGCCCTTGGTTGAAACTTATCTCTATGTTGCTTAGGGACAGTAGCAAAACATAGACAGCCAAAGGTTTTGAGATGTAGTAAAGAGGGACTCCTTCCAAATAGTGGCTCATAAGGAGAAACATTGTTAAGAAGTTTAGAAGGAAATCTATTTATAAGGTATGTGGCAGTAAAAATACAATCCCCCCAGAATCTGAGAGGGAGCTTGGACTGAAAAAGCAAGGCCCTGGCTGTTTCTAAAAGATATCTATGTTTCCTCTCAACAACACCATTTTGTTGTGGAGTGTGAGAGCAGGATGTTTGGTGAAAGATGCCATTATCAGTGAAGAATTTGGTTCCAGCATGGCTGGACCCAAGTTCAAGAGCATTATCACTTCTAATGGTTTGGACAACAGCCTGATATTGTGTTTTTACCATGGCAACAAAAGCTTGGATAATTGAAAAAGCATTGCTCTTGGACCCCGTAAGGTGAGTCCAAGTAGACCTTGTATAATCATCAACTATGGTCAAAAAATACTTGCAACCATTGTGAGTAGGGGTGGCATAAGGCCCCCAGGTATCCAAGTGGATAATTTGAAAAGGGTGAGAAGTTTTAATAGAACTCTCAGGAAAGGACAGCCTGGACTGTCTGGCTAATGGGCAAATAGTGCATATAAAAGGTTGTTTATTTGCAAATTTACAAAGAATAGAAGATATGTCTTTCATTCTAACAAAGGGAATGTGTCCAAGTCTATTATGCCACAGTATTTCCATTTTATTCAATTCAGTATGAAAAGTACAATGAGAAGTATAGTCAACAGCTAATGGAGAATGATAAGGTTGAGAAGGATGAGAAAGAGATGATTGTACAAGCCTGTAAAGACCATCATCCAATTTACCAATTTCCAGTGGCCTCTTCAGAGAAGGGGCCTGTATTAGACAAGAAAACTTAGTAAATGAGACAATAGAATTCAGCTGTTGAACAAGCTTAGAAACAGAGATAAGATTGTATTGAAAACTGGGAATGTATAGCACATGATGCAAAGTGAAAGAAAGGAATTTAAGAGATCCAGTACATGTTACTTTAACCTTATAACCATTAGGAAGTGTAACTAAGTATGGGACAACTAGGGGTTTGATGTCAAAGAGAAGGGATTTATTTGAAGTCATATGGTCAGTGGCACCAGAATCAATGATCCAAATACATGCACTAACTCTAGTTAACATGCAAGCACCATAAGATACATCTTTTAAAGGTTGAATAGAGGAAGAAAGTGTACCAGCAAAGTTTGCAGACCCCATCACATTGGATTGATGCTGAGATTCAGACAGTTGAGTTTGTTGGAGAAGGAGCAAAAGCTGTGAATATTGCTCCTTGGTCAACCCAGGAATACCAGAGTCTGAAGTGGTAGAATTTTGAACACCCTCACCCACATTTGATGTATCAGCATTTGCAATAGAAACCACACCTTTTTGTACACCAACACTAGCAGCAGCTTTCTTATCCCTGGTGAATTTGAAGTCTGGAGGGAACCCATGAAACTTGTAGCATTTTTCAATTAAATGACCTGGCTTCTTGCAATATCTACAAACTAGGTCTGATTTGTTTGTATCAAATCTGGCTTTCTGAGTAAATTGTCTGGGATTTGAGTGAGTTCCATAAGGCTTTTTCATAAACTGAGTGTTAAAAGCATTGGACTCAGTGTGGAATTGGGAAGGTGAATGAATGACTTGTCTTTGCCTTTCATCCTGAAGAAGTATGTTGTAAGCACTGTCCAAGGAAGGTGGTAGTTGCATCATAAGGATGTTACTCCTAACTCCTATGTATATGTCATTCAACCCCATAAGGAACTGATGCAATTTATTTTCATCATCCTCTTTCTGAATTTCAATCCTAGCACTACATGTAGCACCACAACCAGATACAACACTCCTTGAGGTTCTCATAAATGTCAATTCATCCCATAACTTCTTCAATTTATTGAAATAAGAGGCTATGTCTAAAGAGCCCTGAGTGGTGGAAGCAAGCTGTTGTTTCACTTCGAAAATTTTAGTACCATCAACTGACCCATATCTATTATTAAGTTGGACCCAAATACTATGAGCAGTGTCAGAGTATTGAACACTCTCTGCTATCTCAGGAGTGAGGGAATTCGTGAGCCATGAAATGACCATATTGTTACACCTATCCCACTGTCTAAACTGTGGGGAATCTTCAGAAGGTTTAGGCATTGAGCCATCTATAAAACCTATTTTGTTCCTAGCGGACAAAGATACTATCACATTTCTTCTCCAACCCCCAAAACCAACTCCTGAGAAAGGATTGGTAACCAAGGAAATACCAGGAACATCAGACGACATGAGAAATAGGGGATTCGAAGGACTAGGGACAAAGCTAGTAGGAACGGAAGGAAAATCATCTACTACATCCACCATTTTTAACTGCTTACGTCATTTAACCACAAACAGACAATAGATCGTGACTATACCAGATGGCTAACACATGAATCGATCAGAAACCAACCAGAAACAAACAAAAAATTACAGCCTCTGATGTTTACACAACATGCAACAATTTTAACAACAAAAATACAAGCAATTTGACGAAAAACTAACCGAATCGAAAACCCTAATTTTGTGAATCAATAGAAACTTGAATGAAATCCGGTGAGGGTAACATCGGTCGAAAGCTCGTGATGAGTAGAACCGGAATATACCCGCTCTGATACCATGTTAACAGTTTAACTCATCGGATTGAAGAAAAGAAGTGGAGAAGATGATGAACAGTAGAGAGGAAAGAGAAGAGAGAAAAAGTGAGAAATGAAAAGGTTGTAATTGATTGATCTGCCCCCTCTCGAAGCTTCCCCGTGTATATACAAAATTGTAATAATAAAATGTAATGTGTGTGTGTGTAATTACATTTGTGTCCCTGTACTCTATACAAAATCATTTACACAGCTTAAATACATTTGCCCTTGGGCTGCTACTATCTTGGGCCATCACTTGCCAGTGGGCTGCTTAAGCTGAAGCCCAACAAATATTCATCATTTCTTTCCAAATACAGACAAATGCAATGGTTTTGGAAATCTCGAGAACATATTCAATCATGTATTTGCAGTGCCCATATATATATACTTGCAGGTCTCTGTTTGGGTTTGCATCTGATTGGAAATAACCATGGCAAGAAGTATGAAGAATTATTAGAATACTTATCAGATGATGTGGAAGCCTATCCAAGTAGCGATAGCCTTACAATGAGTGATGATGAAGAAGAAACTGTTGATAAGGAGGGTCAAATATAACCATTTTCTTCTCAGAAATAGCCCCAAAGTTTCAGAATTACGGCTTCGGATATTAATTCTGGTTTTAAGGCATTATTCGGGTCAAACAGCAGAACACTGTGGAATTGGAGAATGATGTTATGAACGGATTCTTCTTGCTTGGAGGCTTTTCGCGATTGCGGTTACGCTTCAAGAGATAAGTATCGATTTTATGTTCGATTAAAATCTATGATTATGTGTTGTCTATATTACATGCAAGTGATCCTGGCTATTTGCTTCCACTGTTCATATTTGCTTCCGCCGTTCATATTTGCTTCCCATCAATTGGTATCAGATCCTGCTTGCATCTAAGTAGATAACGTAGATAATATATGTGCGATTATATATCTCGATGTTGAGTTACGTTGAGGACGTACTGGTTTTGCAAATATGAGCTTTTGTGATTTTAAAAGACGGGAACGAAATTGCTGTTTGTTCTCGTTCTCAAAAGTAACGGCGTTTATGTTGGTCTTCAATGTGAATTTTAGTTGCCTCTCCTTTTGTTGATTGAGGAGGAAAAGAATACAATATTGCTCCTAGGGTTCTTTTTAAAAGGATTGTGTCTGTGGCAATTCTTTTTTTTCTTTTTCCATGTGGTTAATTAGAAAGAACTAAAAGAAAACAAAAGGAGGGTCTCTGGTTGTTATTTTTGTCGGCAATGGCATGAAAGTGGATTTAATATTTTACAAAGATTATAACAATGGCGACTAGATCTATTGATAGTAGTGAAATACTTATTATTAAAGGAAAGGTAGAAGGCAACTGTCGTGTTTTTATGGTAAGAAAAGATAATATTTTGTCTTCCAAATTATTTGCACATGGACAGGTAGTGGTTGGAACAAGTAGGTTTAATCACTAAAATGTGTAAGAATGACTGCATTGTTTTGTTTATATTATTGCTCTATTTTAGGCACACGTGCCTTGTTAGATGGTTTAACCAAGAATCAATGATGATTAATGATGAATTATCGTGGCAGCAAAGTCATTATTTGGTTATGTGGAGTTATAGATTGATGGCTAACATGGGCTTTATAAACAAAGAGTCAAAAACCAATAATGATGGTGCTATTATTATCTACTTTGTTAATAAGGATTATAATTATATGAACACAGTCTTTCTCCTTTTGTATGCATATTATTACAATGTATATTTAATAATTCACGATAAATGTTATGAAATATTAGAATATGGTGGATGTCCATAACTCCTATAACACCCACTATCACTTAAGATAAAAGCCATGGCCAGCTGAAAGAAGCCTGAAAAACAGAGGGAAGGGAGGAAAGTAAAGAAGAAATAAATTGCTTTTGATGAGCTGGTATCTGGATAACCTTATTGGATTGCAACTCTCCTAGACTGCAAATGGCATGCAACCCAACAAGAAAATGCCATTAGCAAACTGGTAAAGATGATATGATAGCAAATTATCAGGGCACATTGAAGCCTTTTCTATGAACTTACATTCCTGTCTCCGGCAGTCAAGGTCAATGTGTGACCTCAGTTTGCCAGTGAAACCCCCTAAAACCTTTTCTTATCAATGACGTGCCAGGTAAGTATTTTATTTTATTTTCTTTCAAATCCTTAATATTCTATAATTTGATTTTAAATACAAGCAAAGACGATAATTTTTAATTGCAACTTTAAGGTAGCTTGAAAGATATTATAACCACCCAACGTGGTAAATGTTTTATGTCTTGCCATGACTAAATTCATGTATGATTGTGGGCAAAGAATTGAAAACCCGTCCAATTTAATTTGCTCCATTCTCATTCCCTTAAGAGAATGTGATCGCAGTATGTGATAAGCCTGAAAGAAGACAAAATTATTACCGTGAAGGTATCAATGGATGTGGACGTGGCAATAGATGAAATTATAAGCGTCATCATTGTGATAATGAGAATAATAAGGATTCTCAAAATAATCCTTCACTTTGCGAAAGTAATATCTCTCATCGATTTGACATGAGATTTTATATAGCACATATAGATGATTATGGTCCATTCGTGGTGTGAGTGTGACAACATCTAATTTATGAATACATATTCATTCTTTGAAGAATATGAACGTGCTAGTGGTAGTGAATATACCACACTCGCCTCTAGAAGGAGGTTTGAGATGATATACGAAAATAATGTCATTATTATGGCATGAATGGTCATTGATCACGTACCTATTGTACGCCAAAATATTTTGGTAATGTGATTATTAAAGGACAACAATAATGCAAGAAACATATCTTGCATATAATTTTGACAATAGTATAACTTTCTCTTTAAAAGAGATATTCACCATATGGATGTTCATGAATATGTGGTAGTACCAAATTAGTTGAGAACTCTGCAAGAGCCAATTATACTATTTGGAGAAACACAATTGATTACCGATAAGGTATTGTATAGTAGTAAGTCTCAAAGAAACTTATTCAGTTTTCAAAGTATACGCGAAAGCGGCTGATTATATTGAGACAATAAATAAAGGAAAGATTTGATATCTTCTATTACTACAACTTATAGCGGGATAATCTGTATGTGAAAAGCTACCCGCTTTATTCTCCAGTTTGTATTACAGAAATAGAGGAATGCCACGATAAAGTGGATGTTTATTGATATAAAAACACATATCATAATAAACTTGGAGTTTATTGGTAATTGCACACGTCATGGTGTAAATTTGAAGTTTAACAATATTGATAATTTATTCAATTGTCATTTGGTTTAGCCATATCAATTTTAAGTATGATATGCAAAAAAAATAGAGAAGTCACATGGGTAAATATTAAAGAACTAGAAAGTTCTTTACGAATTCTATTATATTGCTTATTCTCATTAATTAATTGACCAACTAAAGTTGGGATTGAATCACATAAATTCTGGAAATATCAAAGGTGAATATGGGCCCATTCATCTGCCATGTATATCACATAAGATGCATCTATGAGATGGTTACATGTGCGATTATTATTAACCCGCAACATGGTGTTTTGCGAGGTAACTTGCTCAATAATTCAATTTAGAGCACAATTTCCGGATTTTCTATTCAAGATAGTTTATCTTGATAAGTTAGTTTACGTCACAGCGGGTTTAGCAAGATAATTTATTGAGTGCCTCCACTTAATAGCTAAACTATTGCTTATGAGAACAAAGTTATCTATATCCGTTTGACATATGTTATATACGAAAGTATATTACATTCTCCCCTCACAAATGGTTGAGGGTCAGGAACCAAATAACTACATCTTATTATTATTGATGTGCGGTGTATATTTTCGTTAACACCATAATGCACAAAGATGAATTTCCAAAGTTGAGGAAGCAAGTTAGTCTTTCTAACATGAGGGGGAGACATGATAAACAATTGAGAAAAAGTTACGTGGAATGAATTATCACTTGTATATCTCGATCCTCGAATAAGATACTATGAACTTGAAGTTCATAAAAAGATAATCCATCTGCAATATATTGCAAAGTATGCTAGACGCATTTTTGCTGACCCAAATAAAGTAATTATATTCTCATTGCAAATGCTCATATTAAGTCTTAGAAGGACAAAATCGATGGTACGCTTAAAGCGTATAGACAAATGATTTCAAATAAACTTCTTGATAAAGAAGATGAGAAAATGATCAAAGTGATCATAATAAAGATGGCAGGTGATCTAGAAGATCACATGACACAACACTTCATAAAATCTCATGAGAGATTTAGGTATCTGAATATATGAATGAAGATCTCTATG
This sequence comes from Nicotiana benthamiana, assembly GCA_034376525.1. Lineage (NCBI taxonomy): Eukaryota > Viridiplantae > Streptophyta > Magnoliopsida > Solanales > Solanaceae > Nicotiana > Nicotiana benthamiana. Next base: position 79,085,250 of record CM067329.1, read on the forward strand.
TTATATCTTTATGAAAATTTATTGGAACCGATATAACATGTTCGTCGACGATATCTATCATAGCGCTAAGTTTTGATGAGGATCTTAAGTCTATCGAACATAGACACAAAAGTATTGGCCAAATGGAAGAGATACAATTCAAGTAGAATTGATTCCATATGAAAGACATGTAGTTTTGGACATGTAGTTCAAATACTTAAAAGTATACAGTCAATGGTATGTGCAATCAGTTTTCGATATCTTATTTATCTAGCATGACATGAAAACTTGATATGCATTTAAAGTCTATAATATGGCTTATATGACTTAACTTATATGACAATCCATGAAGGATTTAAGTTGCTTGAAGCATCTACAATTCTTCATCTTGAGGTACCACTTTCTCGGTGAAATTTATGCACAAATGTATCTTGCTATAACTATCAGCATGATAATGTGATAGCGAGGATACCTTTATGGAGATATTGAAGAGTCATTCCACGATATTTGTGAAGACATTATATATCTATCACGAGTTATGATTTCAAGGTGCAAATATTCATTATAGTTAGATGGCTGATTTATTTATCAAATCTCTACCAATGATCTCTTGAAGATGGTGCACAATATTAGAATGTGAAGGCTCAAGGATGTGAATTGATGCTCTCTTCAAGGGGAGTTAATGCGCGTTGCACTCTTTTTCCCTTACAAGATTTTGTCCCACTGGGTTTTCCTTGCAAGGTTTTTAACGAGGCAACCAATAGGCGCATTTCTAAATATGTGTACTCTTTTTCCTTTTCTACAATTTTTTTTCGACTGAGTTTTATTTTAGTTAAGGTTTTAACGAGGCACATTATTTATTGAGTAGACATTCAAGGGGGAGTGTTAAGAATAGAATTCTAATTAGAGTGAATGTCTACCTTGTAGAGAGTTTTACTTTGAGGCTAAGTCATTTTTCCTCCTATAAATAGAGGGGTCTTACCCCATTGTAAAGCACCCCAAAAATTCAATAAGAATTTTCTCTCTCTTTCTCTGCAATATTGCTCTTGTTCTTTTATTGTTTCATAACAAATAAGATTAAATCGAAAAATCATTACGTAGCACTAAGGTGCATTCGGCATATTTTAAATCCGTACCAATCTACAGAGAATATTCCAAAACTATAATTTTATAGTGATATCATATTCCTTGCATCTCCAAGAACGGTAGTTTTTAGCAATGGACACTATCAATTGTAATTTGTCATATCTTTTTATATGAAGTTTGACTACTCATAAATATGTAAGTCTCGTGCTTCTATTTTTCTTCGTTAGAATTTTTTTTCTTAAAATAACAAATTATATGCTCTCAGGAAATAGATGTAATATATATAATGCATTTATAATATAATAATACTTATAAAAACTATAATAATATTATTCAGCTGATAATTACGGACTTGAATTGATAACTCGATCGTTACGTAAAAAATCACAATAAGTTTTGGCACTACAAAAATTTCGAAGACGTTTATTATCACATAACAATCTAAAAGTTAGAAAATTTATCGCAAAATTTTCATTTTTTTTAACTACAAAAAATTTGATCTCTTTAATAGGATATCAAGTAATGGGTCTTCTGCTTATTTTCTAAAAAAAATTTTCCGTTGTTAATCTACGAAGATTTTGACATTATACTCTTTGTTAGATTATACTCCTACTTATTGTCTAAATTTTTTTTCAGTTTTTAACCTACGAAGATTTTAACTTTACACTCTTTGTTAGATTTTATTAGGGATAATTATTAAATCCATGTCCTACTTCTTCCCTTGTGACGACCCGACTCGTCGTCTTATGTGTTACTGCTCCTCGATCGGATGTAATTGAATTGGTTTGGTTGGAAATAAGGCACTTGGCCTCTTAGAAGGAAGCTTGTTTTGGAAAAGTCAACCGGAAGTTGACTTGTGAGTTAGAAGGCTCGGATGTGATTTTCGATGTTTCGGTTAGCTTCGGAATATGATTTGTGACTTAGGAGAGCAATCGGAATTGAATTTGGAGGTCCGGTGTAGAATTAGGCTTGAGTTGGCGGAGTTTGAATTTTGGCAAATTCTGGTTGTGCGAGATTTTGATCCGAGGGTCGAAATGGAATTCCGAGAGTTGCAGTAGCTTCGTTAGGTGATTTTGGATATGTCTGCAAATTTTCAGGTCATTCGGACGTCGTTTGATTGGATTTTTGATTCTATGCGTATTTCGGAAGCTCTTAAGAAATTTAGGCTTGGATTTGAGGAATTTGGTAAACTTTTTATGTTAATGATAGTGTTCTTCTGCCTCGAGCAAGTTTGAATAAGGTAATAGGCCCAGAGGCCTCAGGTGTGTTTCGGGTTGTGATTTCGCTCTTATTCAATATTTCAATGTTGCTTCTTTGGACATAAAGGGGTACCATAATAAGAAAATGAGCTCTAAATTCATTTTTGCTTAAACCATTAGATCTGTATCGAAATTTCAGATACATAGGAAAAAGAATCGTCGAATTTGGACATCATATGAGGAAGTTATGCTCGTCTTTGTGCCGAGAAAAGTGTTGGTGTTGTCAAAATCGCAGAAGCGAAAATTGACCGCGGAAGCGAAAAAATGACCACAAAAGCGGTCCCACATAGGCCAAAAATGGCCGAATAAGACAAAAAGTCCGCGGAAGCGGAAAAAGGTCCGCATAAGCGGCCTGGTCAGTGTATAAACCGAGAAGTTTAGTATTTTGGGCATATCTTGAATTCTAGAGCTCCGATTGAGGTGATTTTCACGGTGTTGTTCTTGTATCATCAAGGGGGTAAATATACGACCTTTATTTTGATGTTTCACCATGATTTATTCTGTTTGTTTTAATTTTTATCCGTGTTCGGAGGTTAGAAATTGAGGATTTAGGCCTAGGGATTTGAAAATAAGATTTGGTGATTTGAGGGCTCAAATGAACTGCGATTTTGATAAGTTTTATATGTACGGACTCAAGGAGAGACGAGAAATCCGGTGATGTGACTTTCATAATTTATTGAGAAGTAGGCTCGGGGCTCAGGTTTTGCTAGTTTCGAGATTTTTGCTATATTACGATTGTTTTCGATTCGGTGTTGTCCCATTAGCATATTATGATATATTTGTACTGATTTTTGGTTAGATTTGACGGGCGTGGAGGCCAATTTGAGGGGAAAAGGCGTCGCGAGCGAGGAATTTCACCGGTTCAAGGTGAGTAATATTTGGGAATGATATCCAGAGTTTTGAAACCCCGAATTTGCACATCCTAATGTTGTATTGTGGTGACTTGCCCACTGGACCGGAGCGTGGGGTAGATCACCATTGGGATTGTGACTTGGTCCGTCCCGATTGTTGGTTTTAACCGCTAAATTATAAATGTTTTGTTGTTACCATTATAGCTTGGGCTCATTGCCGTACTTGGGGCTTATTGCCGACTATTTGAAATCCCAGTATATTGCATTGTGACGCTATAGGAGGCGAGACACACACTCCATGGCTAGTGCTGGGTCATATATGTGGGAAATTATGACTCGGTTCAATCCGAGGGATGAATTATACTATATCGGTGCCCTATATTGATGTTATCTGGGCTTGATGCCATGTTTGAGGCCTTGTGCCGACTTGTAAAATCCTCTAGGGATAGATATTTCAGAGTTAGCATGATTTGCATACTATTTGCATTCAGTCCAGGGTTTTTAACATTATTTTTGCAAACTCAGCCATAATTCTATGTTTTGAAAACACAAATGATTCTTAACTGATATTTCGGGCTGAAGATCATTATCTTACTATTTTCTGGACTGTATATTATTTAATGAAAACGGTAGTAACTATTGGCACCGTGTATTTTAATGGAAACGGTGGTCACTATTGGCACCGTGTATTGAAATGGAAACAGTGAAACTATTGGCATTATATGATATTGCGCTTGGGCTGAAGGAGCCCCTCCAGAGTCTGTACACACCCCCAGTGAGCGCCGTCGACGTTAAGTCATATGCATGGTTGGCTCGGGCTGTACGCCGCAACGTATTCATGTGCATTGCATCGCATTCATGCATTTACTCCTGTTTGTACTATGTGGCACGACATTTAACACTCACATATCATTGGCATACATACTGTTACTTGCCTGGTTGACCAGATACCCTAGTGTTATATGTTAAGGAGTGCTGAGTCCGAGAGTCTTATGTTGGATATTGTGAGTTGATATTGAGCTCGAGGGGCAGGTTTCTGACTATTTCCTACTTGTTGAAAGTACCTTTGCAATTGTTGAAAAGCATATTTTTGAAAGAGATTTTGAACAGAACTTGGGATTTTCCAAAGGGATTTTTCACAGTATTTCGATTTTCTTAAAAAGGGTTGTCATGTCTCGTATAGCAGTTTGGTGTACTCATGCATGTTTTTTATCGCTCAGATATTATTCTCTCTTATTACCGCCGAGTTGGAAGTACTCACTTTACTCCATGCACCTTGCGTGCAGTTGCAGGTATTGTTCACCCTGTAGAGGGTTATCAGCATGACCGAAGGCCTTATTGTGGTAGTTGATCTAGGTGGCCACCAGCATTCACGGCACCGCACTCCATCTCTGTATTCCGGTTTATTCTTGTATATATATATATTCATTGTTGGTCCAGTAGTAGTGTCCCTACTCTTTAGATGCTCGTGACTTGTGACACCCCGATCGGGTTGTATTGGTATACATATTAATTAATGTCGTAAAGTTAGATTCGATCTGTTATATAACTGATTAATTGCTTAAAGAGGATTTGGGGTTATTGGCTGGCCTTGTCTTCACGAGAGGCGCCATCACGACCAAGTATGGAATTTGGGTCGTGACAAGTTGGTATCAGAGCCTAGGTTACTAGGTTTCACGAGTCACGAGCAGGGTTAGTAGAGTCTCGTGGATTGGTACGGAGACGTCTGTATTTATCCTCGAGAGGCTGCAGAACCTTTAGGAAAACTTTCCATTCTTGGAATTCTTATCGTGCATACTTGATTCAGCTTGAGATATAACTTTTGAAATTCCTTCTGCACGTCTGTATGTGCACGAGACCGCTCAGTAGTATATGTTCCTAGATGGCTTGTGATTCCCCGTTCGAGGGGCGAGAGGTAATCTCAGTAAGTTCTTGTTGGGCCAGTCTGGAGGACTCGAGGCCGGATATTTTCCTATGGTTTGAGCACCGAGGTGCTGATTGCGTGAGCAAGTGTTTCGAACTTATATGTTCAGTTTTATTCTTATTAGCAGGAATGTCGGCTGATATCCATTTGATGAGTATGTTGGTACCATGGGGTGTATCTATATGATCTTGGTAATGATGAAAGAGTCCGCTGGATGATAGATGAGTTGTTGAGTGTTCGATTCCTATTGTGCTTCAATGTGTAGTCCGAGTTATGGGCGCGTGAAGAATATTTTATGTCTCTTAGTTGGCAAGTAAAGTACATTCCAGGTGGCAGTATGAGTATAGACGCAGAAAGACTAAATGGCTGTGTATTACGTATGTTATGGTGGAATGTATATGTTGTATTTTGAAGTATTGCGACACTTAATAAAGTGGACTCAGCTGATGTGGAATTGAATGCGAGGGTTGGAGAGAATGTCAATGCTAGATGATCTGTGTATTCACAAAATTGTAAATCACTTGAGTTTAATTCTCTCTATAATGTTGTGATTTCGTAAGAGTAAAAGTATTAGGATTATTGAGCGTGTCCTTGTATATGGCTTCGAGACCAGTTGGGGAGGTTGCTATGGATAATTGCACTCTTGTATGCTATGATTGGTTCTGTTTCAAGGTATGTTGGCGGATCAGGTCTGGTCGTAGGAATTGAACCGAGAATGGCGCGTGTTAAGGAAAATTTTGATAAGGGTTAAATGGTGCTTCGTAGATGTGAAGAAATACTAGGAAATTTGGAACTGCTGTTGATAAAGAATGCTCAGTGTATAGAGAAGGAAAATGGTTGTTTATGTCTGTGTGAGATCAGTTTCTGCGGTGTCAGAATACTAATAAGGCACGAGTGGTTCCGTTCTTTTAGGGCAGGTGAATTACAGCTGAATGAGAGTGGACGACTCTTCAGAATGGTTTTTCTATGTTCAAGAGTTTGCATATAACAATTAAGTGTCTTAAGTTCGTGTATGTGGCTAGAGACTCTGTTTTCACTAAAAGAGATCAAGACTTTTGGTATGTTATGTTAATTATGGGATTCTATGCATCAATATTTGGGAAGTAATGGAAATGAATTCAGATTCGCAGGAAGTTCTTCGGAGTAAAGAATTTTGGAATATTGTATTTCTGGGAAGTGTTCGAGAAGGTATTCAATGGCATATGGGTGTTAGATGGTGTGGTCTTATCTACAAGTCTCGTGTGGTAACCTGAGTCGAGGTATTGTGGTGTTACAGCAAGGGAGAATATCAAATTTATGATGAGTCATGAAGGAAATGAGATAAATGGAATAGCTTGATAATAAACCAAATCGTTATGGTAAGGATATGATTAATTCTTGTATGTGTTTGAGGTAATGAGTCTTACAGGGATTGTGCAGCAAAGCTTTTAAGCGTTGGCAGCTTGCTTAACTTGGTCTGGACAAAAGGAATCAGTCCTGGCAGTTTAGCTTGTACAATGGAATTGGGAGAAAGAGTTCTTGATGTGTTTTACCGTGGTTTGAAGATGGGAATGTTATCCTAGTGTGGAATGGTCTGTGTGCTAAGATATGGAGAATTTGGAATTGCGTGTTCAAGGCCTTGGTCCAGTTCATGATGGGAAATCATTAAATTCTTGAGCAGCACAGAAAGCTTCAAGTGAGTAAAGAATCGATCTTCAGATGATTAAGGTGATGTAAATTGATGATACATCAGTAGTATTGTGACTTTTTCTTGTTGGATCGACTGCGGATATTTGAGTTTGTTGATGGCGCAAGAAATTTTGAATATATTTCATGGTATGAATGGATACTTGATGTGTGTTATGTATTCGTACGGCGGAGTGTGGGATTAGGCATAGTGATTCATGTGTTATATGTGTTGGAGACTAGAAGTTCTCGTGATCCGACCATGTGGTGGTTGTGGGTCGTGTGTATCGACATCGTCTTGCAGTTTTTGGAAACTCAAGGTCCGAGTGGATTTTTCTTTGCTTGGTATGCTAAATTGGGTTATGATATTAGAGTTCAGACTAATTCTTCCAATGTCAGGTTGTCTAGACTAATGCGTTATGGGCTATGTCGGAAAGGGCCACAGGTTGCATGGTAAGGTGCATCGAATTATTTTTTTAGCAGAGTAGTTATATTCCAAGGACCAGCGGACAGTTGGCAAGTATTGCTTTGTTGATTGGGCCTTCCTGGCAGATGTCTGTGCAAGGGTTTCTACCATTGATTCAGTTCCGGTATTGAGGGACTTTTCGGATGCGTTTCTTGCGGCCAGGCATGAGGCTAGATGTGTTTATTGTAATGAGCAGATTTGGCTCGATGCTCATCTCCTTTTGTGAGATATATATATATATATATATGTGTGTGTGTGTGTGTGTGTGTGTTTGTGTGTGTGTGTGTGTGTGTGGATCGAGTGGCACGCCGCCACGAGTATGTTATCTGGATCGGGTTGTGCGCCGTAACAGTGTGTTGTGGAGAATAGTTTTCTATGTGTTTCTTTGTATGCATTGCTTCACCATGGGTGTGATGGATTGCTTGGTTTCAGACCTCAATCTGTGTGTGGCTATCTGTGTTGAGCCTGGTTGCTTGAGGTGCTTCATGGGTAATAGTGTTTGGATAGAACCACGCGATGTGGCAAGGGCACGTGATGTTGTGACCTTTCGAGGAGGATTCAGGTACTCTATTTCTATGATGTGAAATTGGATCTCAGCTCTGCGTTGTGATCGTACGGAGGAATTTGAATTATAACTCTTGCGTTTGAGTCAGCTGTCATGGTTCGAGTATGTTCAGATCATTTTTTATGGGTGCATGTGTTGAGCACGTTGTGGCTTAGGCCGGTGTTGAGATGTCATATCACGAGAGTGGCATGTTGTAGTTGAGATGATCTTTGGAGTCATTAATGAGTACGAGCATGTTTGATTTCAGCTTGTTAGAAAGGTAATATCGAGGTTTGGCTCCGAAATCTGTTGTAGTATCAGTCAGAAAGGAAATGGGCTCATGAATGGGTGATCTGAGAGATGGGTTCGGTTTATCGCGTGTTTCATTTGTCATTGGCGGTATATGAAGGTGTTGGGATAAGACATTAGCTAATATAAAGGTTTTTCTATCAGTATTTGGTTATTATGGGATATTACACGATTGCAGCCGAGGTTGCAGGTATGGATAATAACAGTTGGTTTATTCTGAGTATAGATGTGGGGTTCTGATCTGGTGCGTGATTTCAGGAACTGCAATATGGTTTATGGTTTAGATGGACTGTGAAATTTCGGTTATGTTGTTTTATCGAACCTATGTGAGATAGGGTGACGTGCGGTCACCCTGAGTATATGCTTGGTAAGGTCATCAAGCCATTGGGTGCTTCTAGTACAACTCTAGGTACGATCGAGGACGAGCGTTTGTTTAAGTTGGGGAGGATGTGACAACCCGACCCGTCGTCTTATGTGTTACTGCTTCGTTTCCCCCTTATTGTGTTGCTTCATGTTTCAATATAAGTATTAGAGTCGATCGGGTGTAATTGGATTGGATTGGTTGGAAATAAGGCACTTGGCCTCTTAGAAGGAAGCTTGTTTTGGAAAAGTCAACTGGAAGTTGACTTGTGAGTTAGAAGACATCCGTATGTGATTTCTGATGTTTCGGTTAGCTTCGGAAGATTATTTGTGACTTAGGAGAGCAATCGGAATTGAATTTGGAGGTCCGATGTTGAATTAGGATTGAATTAGCAAAGTTTGAATTTTGGCAGATTCTGGTTGATAGGTGAGATTTTGATCTGAGGGTCAAAATGAAATTCCAGGAGTTGTAGTAGCTTCATTAGGTGATTTTGGATAAGTCTGCAAATTTTCAGGTCATTAATGATTGGGTTTTTGATTGTATGCATTTCAGAAGTTCTTAAGAAATTTAGGCTTGAATTTGAGGGATTTGGTAATTATTTATGTTAATGATAGTGTTCTTATGGATCTATCAAGTTTGAATAAGGTAATAGGTCATGTTGATGCTATTGGTTGAGGTCCCGGGGGCCTCAGGTGTGTTTCGGGTTGTGATTTCGCTCTTATTCAATATTTCAATGTTGCTTCTTTGGACATAAAGGAGTACCATAATAATCAAATGAGCTCTAAATCCAGTTTTATTTAAACTATTAGATACGTATCAAAATTTCGAAGCCATAGGAAAAACAATCATTGAATTTGGACATCGTATGAGGAAGTTATGCTCGTTTCCGTGCCGAGAAAGTGTTGGTGCTGTCAAAACCGCAGAAGCGGAAATTAACCGCGGAAGCGGAAAAATGACCGCTACAGCGGTCCCAAATAGGCCAAAAATGGTCGAAGAAGGAAAAAATTCCGCGGAAGCAGAAAAAGGTCCGCATAAGCGGCCTGGTCAGTGTATAAACCGAGAAGTTTAGTATTTGGGGCATATCTTGAGTTGTAGAGCTCCGATTGAGGTAATTTTCACGGCGTTGTTCTCGTATCATCAAGAGGGTAAATATATGACCTTTATTTTGATGTTTTACCATGAGTTTAAATTTTTTCCGTGTTTGGAGGTTAGAAATTGAGGATTTAGGCCCAGAGATTTGAAAATAAGGTTTGGTGATTTGAGGGCTCAAATGAACTCCGATTTGATAAATTTTATATGTACGGACTCGTGGAGAGACGAGGAATCCGGTGATGTGACTTTCGTAATTTTTTTAGAAGCGGTCCTAGGGCTCGGGTTTTGCTAGTTTCGAGATTTTTGTTATATTTTGATTATTTTCGATTGGGTTGTCCCATTAGCATATTATGATATATTCGTATTGATTTTTTGTTAGATTTGACGAGCGTGGAGGTCAATTTGAGGGGCAAAGGCGTCGCGAGCGAGGAATTTCACCGGTTCGAGGTGAGTAATATTTGGGAATGATATCCTGGGGGCTTGAAACCCCGGATTTGCACATCCTACTGATGTATTGTGGTGACTTGCACGCTGGATCAGAGCGTGGGGTAGAGCATCGTCGGGATTGTGACTTGGTCCGTCCCGGTTGTTGGTTTTAACCACTAAATTGTTAATGTTTTGTTGTTACCATTACGACTTGGGCTCATTGCCCTTCTTGGGGCTTATTGCTGACTATTTGAAATCCCAGTATATTACATTATGACGATATATGAGGCGAGACACGCACTCCATGGCTAGTGCAGGGTCATATATGTGGGAAATTGTGACCCGGTTCAATACAAGGGATGAATTATACTATATTGGAGCCCTATATGATGTTATCTGGGCTTGATGCTATGTTTGGGGCCTTGTGTCGACTTGTAGAATCCTGTAGGGATAGATATTTCAGAGATAGCATGATTTGCATACTATTTGCATTCAGTCCAGGGTTTTTAACACTATTTTTGCAAACTCAACCAGTATTCTATGTTTTGAAAAGACAAATGATTCTTAACTGATATTCGGGCTGATGGTAATTATCTTACTATTTTTTGGACTTTATATTATTTAATGAAAATGGTGGTAAGTATTGGTACCGTGTATTTTAATGGAAACGGTGGTAACTATTGGCACCGTGTATTGAAATGGAAACAGTGGTAACTATTGGCACTGTATGATATTGCGCTTGGGCTGAAGGAGCCCCTCCGGAGTCTATGCACACCCCTAGTGAGCGCCGTCGATGTAAAATCATATGATGATTGGCTCGGGCTACACGTCGCAGCGTATTCATGTGCATTGCATTGCATTCATGCATGTACTCCTGTTTGTACTATGTTGCACAGCATTTAGCACTCATATATCATTGGCATACATACGGTTACTTGCCTGGTTGACCTGATACCCTGGTGTTATATATTAAGGAGTGCTGAGTCCGAGAGGCTTATGTTGGATATTGTGAGTTGATATTGAGCCCGAGGGGCAGGTATCTGACTATTTCCTACATGTTGAAAATACCTTTGCAATTGTTGAAAAGCATATTTTCGAAAGAGATTTTGAACAGAACTTGGGATTTTCTAAAGGGATTTTTCCCAATATTTCGGTATTCTTAAAAAGGGTTGTCCTGTCTCTTATAGTAGTTTGGTGTGCTCATGCGTGTTTTCTTATCCCTTAAATATTACTCTCTCTTATTACCACCGAGTTGGAAGTACTCACTTTACTCCCTGCATCTTGCGTGCAGTTGCAGGTATTGTTCACCCTGTAGAGGGTTATCAGCATGACTGAAGGCCTTATTGTGGTAGTTGAGCAAGGTGACCGCCAGCGTTCGCGGTATCGCACTCCATCTTTGTATTCTGGTTTATTCTTGTGTATATATTCATTGTTGGTCCAGTAGTAGTGTCCCTACTCTTTGGATGCTCGTGACTTGTGACACCTCGGTCGGGCTTTATTGGTATCCATATTAATTAATGTCGTAAAGTTAGATTCGATCTGTTATATAATTGATTAATTGCTTAAAGAGGATTTAGGTTGTTGGCTGGCCTTGTCTTCACGAGAGGCACCATCACGACCGGCTATGGAATTTGGGTCGTGACAAGTTGGTATCAGAGCCTAGGTTACTAGGTCTCATGAGTCATGAGCAGGGTTAGTAGAGTCTCGCAGATCTTTACGAAGACGTCTATATTTATCCTCGAGAGGCAGTAGAACCTTTAGGAAAACTTTCCATTCTTGGAATTCTTATCGTGCGTACTTGATTCAGTTTGAGGTATAACTTTTGAAATTCTTTCCGCACGTCTGTATGTGCACGAGATCGGTCAGTAGTATATGTGCCTAGATGGCTTGTGATTCCCCGATCAAGGGGCGAACGGTAATCTCTGTGAGTTCATGTTGGGTCAGTCTGGAGGACTCGAGGCCGGATATTTGCCTATGGTTTGAGCACCGAGGTGCTGATTGTTGGAGAAAGTGTTTCGAACTTATATGTTCAGTGTTGTTCTTATTAGCTGGAATGTCGGCTGGATATCCATGTGATGAGTATGTTGGTACCATGTGGTGTATCTATGTGATCTTGGTAGTGACGAACGAGTCTGCTGGATGATAGATGAGTTGTCGAGTGTTCGATTCCTATTGTGCTTCAATGTGTTGTCCGAGTTATGGGCACGTGAAGAATATTTCATGTCTCTTAGTTGGCAAGTAAAGTACATTCTAGGTGGTAGTATGAGTATAGACGCAGAAAGACTAAATGGTTGTGTTTTACTATATGATGGTGGAAGGTATGTGTTGTATTTTGAAGTATTGGGACGCTTAAGAAAGTGGACTCAGCTGATGTAGAAATGAATACGAGGGTTTGAGAAAATGTCAGTGCTAGATGATCTGTGTATTCACAAAATTGTAAATGACTTGATTTTAATTCTATCTATAATGTTGTGATTTCGTCATAGTAAAAGTATTAGGATTATTGATCATGTCCTAATATACGGATTCGAGCCAAGTTGGGGAGTTTGCAATGGATTAGCTAATTGCACTATTGTATGCTATGATTGGTTCTGTTTCAAGGTATGTTGGCGGATCAGGTCTGGTCCTAGGAATTGAGCCGAGAATGGCGCGTGTTAAGGCAAAGTTTTATAAGGGATATATGGTGCTTCGTAGATGTGAAGAAATGCTAGGATGTGTGGAACTGTTGCTGATAAAGAATGCTCAGTGTATAGAGAAGGAAAATGGTTGTTTATGTCTGTATGAGATCATGTTCTGCGGTGTTAGAATACTAATAAGGCACGAGTGGTTCCATTCTTTTAGGGCAGGTGAATTACAGCTGAATGAGAGTGGATGACGCTTGAGAATGGTTTTTCTATGTTCAAGAGTTTGCATGTAACAATCAGGTGTCTTAAGTTTGTGTATGTGGCTAGAGACTGTGCTTTCATTAGAAGAGATCAATACTTGTGGTATGTTATGTTAATTATGGGATTCTATGTATCAATATCTGGGTAGTAATGGTAATGAATTCATATTCGCAGGAAGTTCTTCGGAGTAAAGCATTTTGGAATATTGTATTTCTGGGAAGAATTTGAGAGGGTATTCAGTGGCCTATGGTCTTAGATGGTGTGGTCTTACGTGCGAGTCTCGTGTGGTAACCTGAGTCGAGGTATTGTGGTGTTATAGCAGGGGAGAATATCAAATTTATGATGGGTCATGAAGGAAATGAGATAAATGGAATAGCTTGATAATAAACCAAATCGTTATGGCAAGGATATGATTAATTCATGTATGTGTTTGAGGTAATGAGTCTTACAGGGATTGTGCAGCAAAGCTTTTAAGCGTTGGAAGCTTGCTTAACTTAGTCTGGACAAAAGGACTCAGTCCTAGCAGTTTAGCTTGTGCAATGGAATTGGGAGAAAGAGTTCTTGATGTGTTTTACCGTGGTTTGAAGATGGACATGTTATCCTAGTGTGGAATGGTCTGTGTGCTAAGATATGGAGAATTGGGAATTCCGTGTTCAAGGCCTTGGTTCACTTCATGATGGGAAATCATTAAATTCTTGAGCAACACGGACAGCTTCAGGTGAGTAAAGAATCGATCTTCAGATGATTAAGGTGATGTAAATTGATGATACGTCGGTAGTATTGCGACGTTTTCTTGTTGGATCGACTGCGGATGTTTGAGTTTGTTGATGGCGCAGGAAATTTTGAATATATTTCATGGTATGAATGGATACTTGATGTGTGTTATGTATTCGTACGGCGGAGTGTGGGATCAGGCATAGTAATTCATGCGTTATATGTGTTGGAGACAAGAAGTTCTCGTGATCCGACCATGCGGTGGTTGTGGGTCGTGTGTATCGACATTGTCTTGTAGTTGTTGGAAACTCGAGGTCCGAGTGGATTTTTCTTTGCTTGGTACGCTAAATTTGGTAATGCTATTAGAGTGCAGAATGGTTGTTCCAATGTCAGATTGTCTAGACTAATGTGTTATGGGCTATGTCGGAAAGGGCCACAGGTTGCGTGGTAAGGTGCATCGAAATATTTTTCTAGCAGAGTAGTTATATTCCAAGGACCAGCGGACGGTTGGCAAGTATTGCTTTGTTGATTGGGTCTTCGTGGTGGATGTCTGTGCAGAGGTTTCTACCATTGATTCAGTTCCGGTATTGAGGGACTTTTCAGATGCGTTTCTTGCGGCCGGGCATGAGGCTAGATGTGTTTATTGTAATGAGCAGATTTGGCTCGACCTCATAGTAATCAAATATGCATGGTATACTCTTGTAATTGTATGTCATGAATACATATATATATTGATGCAAATGCATGACATACCCAACCAAATGCTAGCAATGGCGGTCTCCTGGTAGCTAACCGGTATCATACTGCCAACCTATGGCCATCTATAATATATATCTATATATATATATATATATATATATATATATATGTATGTATGTGTGTGTGTGTGTGGATCGAGTGGCACGCCGCCACAGGTATGTTATCTGGATCGTGTTGCGCGTTGCAACAAGGTGTTGTGGAGAATAGTTTTCTATATGTTTCATTGTATGCCTTGCTTCACCATGGGTGTCATGGATTGCTGGGTTTCAGACCTCAATCTGTGTGTGGCTCTCTGTGTTGAGCCTGGTGGCTTGAGGTGCTTCACGGGTAATAGTGTTTGGATAGAATCGCGCGATGTATCAAGGCCACGTGACATTGTGACCTTTCGAGGAGGATTCAGGTACTCTATTTCTATGATGTGAAATGGGATCTCAGTTCTTCGTTGTGATCGTACGGAGGAAAGTGAATTACAGCTCTTACGTTTGAGTCAGTTGTCATGGTTCGAGTGTGTTCAGATCATTTTTTTTGGGTGCATGTGTTGAGCACGTTGTGGCTTAGGCCGGTGTTGATATGTCATATCACGAGAGTGGAGTGTTGTAGTTGAGATGATCTTTGGAGTCATTAATGAGTATGAGCATATTTGATTTCAGCTTGTTAGAAAGGTAATATCAAGGTTTGGCTCCGAAATCTGTTGTAGTATCAGTCAGAAAGGAAATGGACTCATGAATGGGTGATCTGAGAGATGGGTTCGGTTTATCGCGTGTTTCACTTGCCGTTGGCGGTATATAAAGGTGTTGGGATAGAGCACGGTTACGAGGAGGGTAACGTGCTTGGGCGAGACATCATGGCAAGTGACCAAGAGGGCAATGCCGTGACCTCAACCGGTCGTGGACGTGAGGAGGCTTCAACCAAATCAGCCCGGGGGCCGTGCACATGGAACCGACTCCATTTGGTGAGAAAGAGTCCTTCGGGGAGGAAGAGCTCTCGGTATAAAGGTTTTTCTATCAGTATTTGGTTGTTATGGGATATCATACGATTACATCGGAGGTTGCAGGTGTGAATTATTGTAGTTGGTTTATTCTGAGTATAGATGTGGGATTTCTATCTGGTGCGTGATTTCGGGAAGTGCAATCTGGTTTATGGTTTAGATAGACTGTGAAAGTCCAGTTATGTTGTGTTATCGAACCTATGTGAGATAGGGTGACGTGGGATCACCCTGAGTATATGCTTGGTTAGGGCATCAAGCCATTGGGTTGCTTCTAGTACAACTCTGGGTACGCTCGAGGACGAGCATTTTTTTAAGTTGGGTAGGATGTGACGACCTGACCCATCGTCTTATGTGCTACTGCTCCGTTTCCCCCTTATTGTGTTGCTTCATGTTTCAATATCACTATTAGAGT
Organism: Nicotiana benthamiana; assembly: GCA_034376525.1. Classification (NCBI taxonomy): domain Eukaryota; kingdom Viridiplantae; phylum Streptophyta; class Magnoliopsida; order Solanales; family Solanaceae; genus Nicotiana; species Nicotiana benthamiana. The sequence goes on from CM067329.1 coordinate 79,100,970, forward strand.
CGCTCGGGGGTAATTGGATTGGTTTGGTTGGAAATAAGGCACTTGGCCTCTTAGAAGAAAGCTTGTTTTGGAAAAGTCAACCGGAAGTTGTCTTGTGAGTTAGAAGGCTCGAATGTGATTTTCGATGTTTCAGTCTGCTACGGAAGATGATTTGTGACTTAGGAGAGCGATCAGAATTGAATTTGGAGGTCCGGTGTAGAATTAGGCTTGAATTGGTGAAGTTTGAATTTTGGCAGATTCCGGTTGATAGGTGAAATTTTGATATGAGAGTCGAAACGGAATTCTGAGAGTTTCAGTAGCTTCGTTAGGTGATTTTGGATATTTCTGCAAATTTTCAGGTCATTCAGACGTCGTTTGATTGGGTTTTTGATTGTATGCGCATTTCGGAAGTTCTTAAGAAATTTAGGCTTGGATTTGAGGAATTTTGTAACTTTTGATGTTGATGATAGTGTTCTTATGGCTCGAGCAAGTTTGAATAAGGTAATGGGTCATGTTGGTGCTTTTGTTGAGGTTCCGGGGGCCTCAGGTGTGTTTCGCGTTGTGATTTCGCTCTTATTAAATATTTCAATTTTGCTTCTTTGGACGTAAAGGGGTACCATAATAAGCAAATGAGCTCTAAATTCAGTTTTTTTAAAACCATTAGATCCGTATCAAAATTTTCGGAGCTATAGGAAAAAGAATCGTTGAATTTGGATATCGTATAAGGAAGTTATGCTCGTCTCCGTGCCGAGAAAAGTGTTGGTGCTGTCAAAACCGCAGAAGCGTAAATTGACCGCGGAAGTGGAAAAATGACCGCAAAAGCGGTCCCAGATAGGCCAAAAATGGCCGAATAAGACAAAAAGTCTGCGGAAGCGGAAAAAGGTCCGCATAAGCGAACTGGTCAGTGTATATACCGAGAAGTTTAGTATTTTTGGCATATCTTGAGTTCTAGAGCTCCGATTGAGGTGATTTTCGCGGCGTTGTTCTCGTCTCATCAAGGGGGTAAATATATGACATTTATTGTGATGTTTTTCCATGATTATTTCTGTTTGTTTCAATTTATATCCGTGTTTGGAGGTTAGAAATTGAGGATTTAGGCCTAGGGATTTGAAAATAAGATTTGGTGATTTGAGGGCCCAAATGAACTCCGATTTTGGTAAATTTTATATGTACGGACTCGTGGAGAGACGAGGAATCTGGTGATGTGACTTTCGTAATTTTTTGATAAGTGGGCCTCCGGCTCGAGTTTTGCTAGTTTCGAGATTTTTGTTATATTTCGATTGTTTTTGATTGGGTGTTGTCCCATTAGCATATTATGATATATTCGTACTAATTTTTGGTTATATTTGACGTGCGTGGAGGCCAACTTTAGGGGCAAAGACATCGCGAGCGAGGAATTTCACCGGTTCGGGGTGAGTAATATTTGGGAATGATATCCTGAGGGTTTGAAACCCATGATTTGCACATCCTAGTGCTGTATTGTGGTGACTTGCATGCAGACCGGAGCATGGGGTAGAGCACCGTTGGGATTATGACTTGGTCCGTCCTGGTTGTTGGTTTTAACTGCTAAATTGTAAATGTTTTTTTGTTACCATTATGACTTGGGCTCATTGCCATACTTGGGGCTTATTCCCGACTATTTGAAACCCCGGTATATTACATTGTGACGCTATATGAGGCGAGACACGCACTCCATAACTAGTGTGGGGTCATATACGTGGGAAATTGTGACTCGGTTCAATCCGAGGGATGAATTATACTATATTGGCGCCCCATATTGATGTTATCTGGGCTTGATGCCATGTTTGGGCCCTTGTGCCGACTTATAGAATCCTGTAGGGATAGATATTTCAAAGTTAGCATGATTTCATACTATTTGCATTCAGTCCAGGGTTTATAACACTATTTTTGCAAACTCATCCATAATTATATGTTTTGAAAACACAAATGATTCTTAACTGATATTTCGGGCTGACGATCATTATCTCACTATTTTCTGGACTGTATATTATTTAATGAAAACGGTGGTAACTATTGGCACCGTGCATTTTAATGGGAACGGTGGTAACTATTGGCACTGTGTATTGAAATGGAAATAGTGGTAACTATTGGCACTGTATGATATTGCGCTTGGGCTAAAGGAGCCCCTCCGGAGTTTGTACACACCCCCAGTGAGCACTGTCGACATTAAATCATATGCATGGTTGGCTTGGGCTGCACGCCGCAGCGTATTCATGTGCATTGCATTGCATTCATGCATTTTCTCCTGTTTGTACTACGTGGCACGACATTTAACACATATATATCATTGGCATACATACTGTCACTTGTGTGGTTGACCAGATACCCTGGTGTTATATGTTAAGGAGTGGTGAGTCTGAGAGGCTGATGTTGGATATTGTGAGTTGATACTGAGCCAGAGAGGAAGGTTTCTGACTATTTCCTACTTGTTGAAAGTACCTTTGCAATTGTTGAAAAGCGTATTTTCAAAGGAGATTTTGAACAGAACTAGGGATTTTCTAAAGGGATTTTTCCCAGTATTTCGGTTTTCTTTAAAAGGGGTGTCCTGTCTCTTATAGCAGTTTGGTGTGTCATGCGTGTTTTCTTATCGCTCAGATATTATTCTCTCATATTACCACTGAGTTGGAAGTATTCACTTTACTCCCTGCACCTTGCGTGCATTTGCAGGTATTGTCCACCCGGTAGCGGGTTATCAGCAGGACTGAAGGCCTTAATATGGTAGTTGAGCAAGGTAGCCGCCGGGTTCGCGGCACCGCACTCCATCTTTGTATTCTGGTTTATTCTTGTATATATATATTCGTTGTTGGTCCAGTTGTAGTGTCCCTACTCTTTAGATGCTCGTGATTTGTGACACCCCGGTCGGGCTGTATTGGTATTCATATTAATTAATGTTGTAAAGTTAGATTCGATCTGTTATATAACTGATTAATTGGTGAGGATTTAGGGTTGTTGACTGGCCTTGTCTTCACGAGAGGCGCCATCACGACCGGGTATGAAATTTGGGTCGTGACATCTCTTCTTCCTAGTTTTTTTCTTTTTTTAAAAAGTCATTTACTTGTATTTATAATTTTATCCATTATACAGTGCACTTATGAAGGATAAAAAATGTGAACGACATTTCGCTAAAGGGTCTTCGTGCTTTTAATATAATATACTTGTCTCTACGTTCGTGCGATGCACGAGATACCTTGTACAGATATTAAGCACGTACGAAAAGTAATACTCTTCTAATGGCATAAACTATTTGAAATTTGAGTTATTTCACAGAATGACACTCGTATATGTTGAGCTCGTAGTGGTACCTCAGCAATTCATATATATATTCTCAGTGATCTTTTTTATTATTATTATTATTGTTATTGTTGTGATCCGATTTAATTAAATTGCACAAAGCATATGAAAAACTAATACAATACCTATTGGTGCTCTACTTTCACTTAGACTAAAAGGTCCTCTAGCTTGACGTGATTTATTTTAAGTAATGTAATGATACAAAATTTCGCGACGGTCTATTATAAAATATTATTGTTTAATTACTCTAAAGAAATTTCTTTAGCGTTGAAGGGCATAAAAATCTGACGAAATTTCTTTTATAAGTAATATAGAAATAATATTAAATAAAATAAGTAAATATTTATTTTGACATTATTTATGTCTTATTATTTACGAATATAAGTGTTAGATCAAATATAAGTCCGACAACTATCAAGTTACAAAATTAATGAGCCAAGTATTCTCTACCAAATATTACTTTTACCAATATAATTTAAGAATTAATACCCTCACCGTGGTTAATAATTTTTCACTTAATGTTAGAAATAATACAACATGGAGTTCCTTCATCTTGCACAAACCTCCTTCATGGATCAATATTTGTTACCTATTTTCAAAAAAGAATTATTTAACTTAATATTTTAAAGAGCCAAGCGCTTTTTTGGAGTCGCCCTTGGCCATGCGATAAAATTCTTAAAAATTAAGAAATGGATATACCCATTAAACGTGGGACAAAACTGGTAGAATTTCTTATACCTATTAAAAAATAGGTAAACCTTTACCGACTTCAAGGTGTAAAGACACAGAGAAAGAAATTAAACGCAAAACATACATTTTTACAAACCAAAAAATATTTACAATCTAGTGGTAAAAAAACCAATAACCGGGACGGACCAAGTCACAATCCCAACGGTGAACCCCAAGCCCAGGTCCGGCGTGCGAGTCACCACAATACAGCACTAGGATGTGCAAATCCGGGGTTTCAAACCCTCAGGATATCATTCCCAAGTATTACTCACCTCGAACCAGCGGAATCTCAAGCTCGCGACGCCTTTTCCCCTCAAATCGGTCTCCACGTGCATCGAATCTATCCAAAAACAGAGCAAATACATCACAATACGTAAATGGGACAATACCCAATCGAAAATAATCGAATTATAGCAAGAACCTCGAAACTAGCAAAGCCCGATCCCCGGGCCCGCTTCTTGAAAAATTGCAAAACTTATATTTCCGGAATCCTCGACTCGCCACGAATTCACACATACCAAGAACTCTCAAATCCGAGCTCAAATAACTAACAAATCCCAATTCGAAATATCAAAAACTCAAGCTCTTATTTTTTCAATTTTTGGCTTATTCCCATGAATCTCTAGGTAGATTTCCCAATAAAAACGAGTTTTAAGTTCAAAGATCTTACCTCCAATCATTCCTCTTCGAATCCCTCCTCAATTCACTCTCCCAAGCTCCAAAATCGCTCAACAATGGAGAAAAATAACATAGGCTTGCAAATGAAATATTATGTAAAAACCCTTTTGACCAGCTCGACTTCCGCTTACGCGGTCCACTGACCGCTCCTGCGGACACCGCTAACGCGTCAATTTGACCGCTTCTGCGGCCCAACTTAAAATCCCATCGACCGCTTCTGCGGTCCTTGACCGCTTTCGTGTTGAACGCTTCCGCGGTTTACAAACCGCTCCTGCGGTCCCAGCCATTCACCCTTGACCGCTTATGCAGTCCTTCAGGCGCTTATGCAGTCCTTCAGCCGCATCTTCGGAACCTCTTAGGCGACACCTTTTTCGCAGACGCGAAAATTAGCAGAAGCAGCAATACAAAAACATGCATAAACTCCTACAATCTCCGTTCAACCATCCGCACCCTAGGGCCCACGGGACCTCAACCAAAAGCACCAACATGACCTATTACCTTATTCAAACTTGCTCGAGCCATAAGAACACAATCATTAACATCAATAATCACCTAATTCCTCAAATCCAAGCCTAAATTTCTTAAGAACTTCCGAAATGCGCATACAATCAAAAACCCAACCTAACAACGTCCGAATGACCTGAAAATTTGCATATATATCCAAAATCACCTAACGAAGCTACTAGAACTCTCGAAATTCCATTCCGACCCTCAGATCAAAATCTCACCTATCAACCGGAATTCACCGAAATTTAACTTAGCCAATTCAAGCCTAATTCTACACCGAACCTCCAAATTCAATTTCGTTTTCTCTCCCAAGTCACAAATCATCTCCCGAAGCAAACCGAATGATCGGAAATCACATCTGATCCTCCTAACTCACAAGTAAACTTCCGCTTGACTTTTCCAAAACAAGCCTCCTTATAAGAGGCCAATTGCCTTATTTCCAACCAAAACCAATTCAATTACCTCCGATCGACTCTAATACTGGAAACATGAAGCAACACAATAAGGGGGAAATGGAGCAGTAACACATAAGACGACGGGTCGGTTCGTCACATCCTCCCCAACTTAAACAAACTCTCGTCCTCGAGCGTACCCAGAGTTGTACTAGATGCAATCCAATGGCTGGATGACCTTACCAAGCATATACTCAGGATGATCCCACGTCACCCTATCTCACATAGGTTTGATAGCACAACATAACCGGAATTTCATAGTCCATATAACCATAAACCACATTGCACTTCCCGAAATCACGCACCAGATTAGAACCCCCTCATCTATACTCAGAATAAACCAACTATGATAATTCATACCTGCAACCTCGGCTGCAATCGTATGATATCCCACAACAATCAAATACTGATAGAAAAACCTTTATATTAGCTAAAGTCTTATCCCAACACCTTCATATACCGCCAACGGCAAATGAAGCACGCGATAAGCCGAACCCATCTCTCAGATCACCCATTCATGAGTCAATTTCCTTTATGATTGATACTACAACAGATTTCGGAGCCAAACCTCGATATTACCTTTCTAACAAGCTGAAATCAAATATGCTCGTACTCATTAATGACTCCAACGATCATCTCAACTACAACACGCCACTCTCGTGATATGACATCTCAACACCGGCCTAAGCCACAACGTGCTCAACACATGCAGACAGCCACGCACAGATTGAGGTATGAAACCAAGAAATCCATCACACCAATGGTGAAGCAAGGCATACAAAGAAACATATAGAAAACTATTCTCAACATCACACTATTGTTGCGCGCAACCCGCTCTAGATAACATACTCGTGGCAGCGTGCCATCCGATCTAGATACCATACCCGTGGCGGCGTGCCACCTAGTCCTGCACATATATCTCACAAAAGGAGATGCACATCGAGCCAATACTGCTCATTACAATAAACGCATATAGCCTCATGTCCGGCTGCAAGAAACGCATCCTAAAAGTCCCTCAATACCGGAACTGAATCAATGTAGAAACCTCTGCACTGACATCCGCGACGAAGAACCAATTAACAAGAAATGCTTGCCAGTCGTCCGTTGGCTCTTGGAATATAACTAATTTGCTAGAACAATAGTTTGATGCACCTTACCACGCAACCTGTGGCCCCTTTTCCGACATAGCCCATAACACATTAGTCTAGACAACCTGACATTGGAACAACCAGCCTGCAATCTAATATCATAACCCAATTTAGCATACCAAGCAAAGAAAATCCACTTGGACCTTCAGTTTCAAACAACTGCAAGACGATGTCGATACATACGACCCACAACCATCGCATGGTCGGTTCACGAGAACTTCTAGCCTCCAACACATATAACGCATGAATCACTATGCCTGATCCCACACTCCGTCGTACGATTAAATAACACACATCAAGCATCCATTCATACCACGAAAGATATTTCAATTTTCCTGTGCCGTCAACAAACTCAAATATCCGCAGTCGATCCAACAAGAAAATGTCGCAATGCTACTGACGTATCATCAATTTACATCACCTTAATCATCTGAAGATCGATTCTTTACTCACCTCAAGTTGTCCGTGCTGCTCAAGAATTTAATGATTTTCCATTATGAACTGAATCAAAGCCTTGAACACGCAATTCCCAATTCTCCATATCTTAGCACACAGACCATTCCACACTAGGATAACATGTCTATCTTCAAACCACGGTAAAACACATCAAGAACTCTTTCTCCCAATTCCATTGCACAAGCTAAACTGTCAAGACTGAGTCCTTCTGTCCAGACCAAGTTGAGCAAGCTGCCAACGCTTAAAAGTTTTGCTGCACAATCCTGTAAGACTCATTACCTCAAACACATACAAGAATTAATCATATCCTTACCATAACGATTTGGTTTATCATCAAGCGATTCCATTTATCTCATTTCCTTCGTGACTAATCATAAATTTGATATTCTCCCTTGTTGTAGCACCACAATACCTCGACTCAGGTTACCACACGAGACTCACACGTAAGACCACACCATCTAAGACCCATAGGCTACTAAATACCCTCTCGAACGCTTCCCAGAAATACAATATTCCAGAATGCTTTACTCCAAAGAACTTCCTGCGAATATAAACTCATTACCATTACTTCCCAGATATTGATACATAAAATCCCATTATTAACATAACATACCACAAGTCTTGATCTCTTCTAATGAAATACCAATCTCTAGCCACATACACGAACTTAAGACACCTGATTGTTACATGCAAACTCTTGAACATAGAAAAACCATTCTCGAGAGTCATTCACTCTCATTCAGCTGTAATTTCACATGCCCTAAAAGAACGGAACCACTCGTGCCTTATTAGTATTCTGACACCGCAGAACATGATCTCATATAGATATAAACAACCATTTTCCTTCTCTATACACTAAGCATTCTTTATCAACAGCAATTCCAAACTTCCTAGTATTTCTTCACATCTACGAAGCACCATATATCCCTTATCAAAATTTGCCTTCACACGTGTTATTCTCGGCTCAATTCCTACGGCCAGACCTGATCCGCCAACATACTTTGAAACAGAACCAATCATAGCATACAATAGTGCAATCAGCTAATCCATAGAAACCTCCCCAACTTGGCTTGAAGCCATACACCAGGACACGCTCAATAATCCTAATACATTTACTCTAATGAAATCACAACATTATAGAGAGAATTAAACTCAAGTCATTTACAATTTTGTGAATACACAGATCATCTAGCACTAACATTCTCTGCAAACCTCGCATTCATTTCCACATCAGCTGAGTCCACTCTCTTAAGCATCCCAGTACTTCAAAATACAACACATATCTTCCACCATCATATACGTAATACACATCCATTTAGTCTTTCTGAGTCTATACTAATACTGCCACCTGGAATGTGCTTTACTTGCCAACTAAGAGACATGAAATATTCTTCACGCGCCCATACCTCGGGCTACACAATAGACCGCAATAGGAAACAAACACTTAACAGCTCATCACATGGGTATCCAGCCGCCATTCCGGCTGATAAGAACAACACTAAACATATAAGTTCAAAACACTTGCTCACACAATCAGCACCTCGGTGCTCAAACCATAGGCAATATCCGGCCTCGAGTCCTCCAGACTGGCCCAACATAAACTCAAGGAGATTACCTCTCGCCCCTCGATCGGGGAATCACAAGCCATCTAGGCACATATACTACTGAGCGGTCGCATGCGCATACAGATGTGTGGAACGAATCTAAAAAGTTATATCTCTAGCTGAATCAAGTATGCACGGTAAGAATTCCAAGAATGGAAAGTTTTCCTAAAGGTTCTGCACCCTCTCGAGGATAAATACAGACGTCTCCGTATCGATCCGCGAGACTCTACTAACCTAGCTCATGACTCGTGAGACCTAGTAACCTACGCTCTTGATACCAACTTGTCACGACCCAAATTCTATACCCGATCGTGATGGCGCCTCTCGTGAAGACAAGACCAGCCAACAACTCAAAATCCTCTTTGAAACAACTATTAAATAAAATTGAATGGAAATACTAATCAATGTCATTCAACTATGAAATTTCGTTCCAACACAACCCGACCGGGGTGTCACAAGTCACGAGCATCTACTGAGTAGGGACCCTACTACTGGACTAACAATGTATATATATACAAGATAAAACCGGAATACAAAGATGGAGTGCGGTGCCGCGACACTGGCGGTTTCCTTGCTCAACTACCACACTAAAGCCTTCTGTTCTACTGATAACCCGCTACCGGGTGAACAATACCTACAACTGCAAGCAAGGGGCAGAGAGTAAAGTGAGTACTTCCAACTCACTGATAATAAGAAAGAATAATATCTTAGCGATAAGAAAACACGTATAAGCACACCAAACTGCTATAAATGACAGAACAGCCCCTTTTGTTTTCAAAAATACCAAAATAATGTGAAAAGCCCTTTTGAAAATCCCAAGTTCAGTTAAAAAATCTCTTCGAAAATATGATTTTTCCACAATTGCAACGAATTTACACAAGTAGGAATTAGTCTGAAAACCTGCCCCTCGGGCTCAATATCAACTCACAATATCCAAGAAGCCTCTCGGGCCCAGCACTCCTTAAAATATAACACCAGGGTATCTGGTAAACAAGGAAAGTAACAGTATGTATGCCAATGATATATGAGTGCTAAATGTCATGCCACGTAGTACAAACGGGAGTAAATGCATGAATGCAACGCAATGCACGTGAATACGCTGCGGCGTGCAACCCGAACCAACCATGCATATGATTTAACGTCGATGGCACTCACTGGGGTGTGTACAAACTCCGGAGGGGCTCCTTCAGCCCAAGCGCAATATCATACAGTGCCAATAGTTACCCGCGTTTCCATTACAATATATGGTCGCCAATAGTTACCAGTGTTTTTATTTCAATACACGGTGCCAATAGTTACCACCATTTCCATTTCAATATACGGTGTCAATAGTACTACCATTTTCATTTCAATACACGGTGCCAATAGTTACTACCGTATCCATGAAATAATATGCAGCCCAGAAAAATAGTGAGATAATGATCATCAGATCGAAATATCATTTAAGAATCTTTGGTGTTTTCAAAACATAGAATTTTGGCTGAGTTTGCAAAAGATAGTGTTAAAAACCTTGGACTGAATTCAAATAGTATGTAAATCATGCTAACTCTAATACATCAATCCCCAAAAGGATTTTACAAGTTGGCACAAGGTCCCAAACATGGCATCAAGCCCAGATAACATCAATATAGGGTGCGAAACAATCGCCAATATAGTATGATTTCATCTCTCGGATTGAACCGAGTCACAATTTCTCACATATATGACCCCGCACTAGCCATGGAGTGCGTGTCTCACCTCATATAGCGTCACAATATGATATACCCGGGTTTCAAATAATCGGCTATAAGCCCCAAGCATGGCAATGAGCCCAAGTCATAATGATAACAACAAAACATTTTCAATCTAGCGGTAAAAAAAACAACAACGGGACGGACCAAGTCGCTATCCCAACGGTGCTCTACCCCACTCTCAGGTCTGGCGTGCAAGTCATCACAATACAGCACTAGGATGTGCAAATCCGGAATTTCAAATCCTCAGGATATCATTCCCAAGTATTACTCACCTCGAACCGGCGGAATCTCAAGCTCGCGACGCCTTTGCCCCTCAAATCGGACTCCACGTGCATCGAATCTATCCAAAAACAGAGCGATACATCACAATACGCAAATGGGACAATACCCAATCGAAAACAATCGAATTATCGCAAGAACCTTGAAACTAGCAAAACCCGAGCCTCAGGCCCGCTTCTCGAAGAATTACAAAACATACATTTTCAGAATCCTCGTCTCGCCACGAGTTCATACATACCAAGAACTCCCAAATCCGAGCTTAAATGGCCTACCAAATCTCAATTCGAAATATCAAAAACTCAAGCCCTAATTTCTTCAATTTTTGGCTTATTCCCATGAATCTCTAGGTAGATTTCCCAATAAAAATGAGTTTTCAGTTCAAAGATCTTACCTCCAATCATTGCTCTTCGAATCCCTCCTCAATTCGCTCTCCCAAGCTCCAAAATAGCTCAACAATGGAGGAAAATAACATAGTCTCGCGGATGAAATATTATGTAAAAGCCCTTCTCACCAGCTCGACTTCCACATACGCTGTCCACTGACCGCTCCTACGGGCACCGCTAACGCGTCAATTTGACCGCTTCTGCGGTCCATCTTAAAATCCCATCGACCGCTTCCGCGGTTTCCAAACCGCTCCTACAATCCCAGCCATTCACCCTTGGCCGCTTATGTGGTCCTTCAGCCGCGTCTGCAGAACCGCTTAGGCGACTCCTTTTCCACATACGCGACAAAAAAAAGCAGAAGCAGCAATACAAAAACATGCATAAACTCCTACAACCTCCGTTCAACCATCCGAAATCACCCCGAGGCCCCCGGGACCTTAACCAAAAGCACCAACATGACTTATTACCTTATTCAAACTTGCTCAATCCAAAAGAACACTATCATTAACATCAAAAATCACCAAATTCCTCGAATCCAAGCCTAAATTTCTTAAGAACTTCTGAAATGTGCATACAATCAAAAACCCAACCAAACGATGTCCAATGGCCTGAAAATTTGCAGACATATCCAAAATCACCTAACGAAGATATTGCAACTCTCGAAATTCCATTCCGACCCTCGGATCAAAATCTCACCTATCAACCCGAATTCACTGAAATTCAACTTAGCCAATTCAAGCCTAATTCTACACCGGGCCTCCAAATTCAATTCTGTTTTATCTCCCAAGTCACAAATTATCTTCCGAAGCTAACCGAATCATCGGAAAAGACATCTGAGCTTCCTAACTCACAAGTCAACTTCCGGTTGACTTTTCCAAAACAAGCCTCCTTCTATGAGGTCAAGTGTCTTATTTCCAACCAAAACCAATTCAATTACACCCGATCGACTCTAATAATGATATTAAAACATGAAGCAACACAACAAGGGAGAAACAGAGCAGTAACACATAAGACGACGGGTCGGATCTTCACAGTAAAAATTTAAAACCACGTGATGACTTGACTTTTTGTTAGATAGTCACATTAATCTAGAAAAGAAAAAACAAATAGGAGGAATAGAACAACAACAACAACTACCCAGTATAGTCCCACAAAGTGGGGTCTGGGGATGGTAATATGTAGACGGGCCTTACCCCTACCCGAAAGGACAGAGAGGCTGTTTCCAATCGACAAAATAAGAGAAATAGAAGAAGACAAAAAAAAGAGGGAAGATTGTGATAGGCCATAATGTGAGGCCATAATATCTGTCAGACAATAATGTCAGTCTGGCAATAATGTTAGAGGGCTTCATTGACAATACGGATATAAACTTAAAATGATGGCTACGCGAATGAAAGCACTTATGTGAGTTGTATTTATGTGAAATTATCTCATCTTTAAATTACTAAATATTTCTTACTAAGTTTAATAATGAAAGATCTAATATGTAAATTTTTAATTAATTTCAAAATAGTACAAAAATTACTTAAATTATAGTTTTGTCCACGGTAAAAGTTGTACCTAGTCTCAATGAGTAATTATTTAAATAAATGTTAATTTAAAATTTATGTCAATTATTAAAAAAATGTATAAGTTCCTGAAATTAATGAATTCCCATATAGCTAACTCAATTCGAATAAACTCTGCCTCATAGAATTATTCAATTATCATTTAATGTATTCACCTTAAACATTGTTCTAATTTTATAATACTATCAGTTCAATGTTATAAATTATCATATTTCCTTTTTAGTTTCAGCATGATCATGTAATTTGTGGAGTATTTTTTCCAAGAGTCCTATATGTTAAGTATAACACATAAAAAAATAATTTGGCAAATTTGTTGCTAAATAATTAATATAATATTAGTTAAAATTTCAAGAAAAATTTACCGGTGACGGAAAAGAGAAAATTAGTTAGCGTGTTCACTTTGAATTATAGCTGTGTGCCTATTTTTTAGTAGCTTCAAAGTAGTGCAAACTAACTGGCTTTAAATAAGGACACTTATAATTGATAAATTAAATTGATTTTGAAGTCTAAATAATATGATTTTTTACAAATTTCAAAAAGAAAAAAATATCCAAAATTCTAGCTGATTTGAAAATTTCTAAAACAATAATTAAATAATAATTCCAATATAAATTCTTCTGACTTTATTATTTAAAATTTCAAGAGAAAATTATATTAATGATTCGATATAGCTTTTAATTTTGCAAAACATAATGAGTATTTTACTTTTGAATTAGAGCTTATGTGTGTCAAATCTAACGCAAAAATAAAAATAAAAATAGTGACATTTTGAATAACAAAAACTCTTATAATTCAATCCAAACTTCAATATTAACAGTATTTAAATAATGACATTAGATAAATGTGATGACCCGACCCGTCGTCTTTTGTAATTCAGTCCCGTTATCGCAGTATTATGTTTCCCCGTGTGTTGATATGTGTTTGGTGAGTTTGAAGTGTGTTGGGTTGAATTTGGTTAGAAATGAGACCAAAAGTCTCTTTAAGGAAAGCTTAAGTTGCAAAAGTCAATCGGACATTGACTTGTGAGTTAGAGGGTTTGCAATAGATTTTTGGTGATTCAACTAGTTTCGGATAGTGATTTGTGACTTGGGAGAGAAAACGGAATCGAATTTGGAGGTCCGGTATAGAATTAGGCTTGAATTGGCTAAGTTCGGATTTTGGCAAATACCGGTTGATAGGTAAGATTTTGATCCGGGGGTTGGAATGGAATTCCGAAAGTTGCAGTAGCTTCGTTAGGTGAATTTGGATATGAGTGAAAATTTTCAAGTCATTCGGACTTCGTTTGGTTGGTTTCGGCATCGAATGTGAATTTGGAGAATCCTAAGTTATCTTAGGCTTTGATTTGATGATTTTGGTGATTTTTGGTGTTAACATTAGTGTTTTTATGGGCCGAGTAAGTTTGAATGAGGTATTAAGTCGTGTTGGTGCATTTGGTTGAGGTCCCAGGGGCCTCGGGGGGATTTCGGATGGTTAACGGAAGGATTTTTGGTTGGGAAAGGTAGGAGATTTTCAGCTATTGGTGTTGCAGGGATTTGGCCTTCGTGATCGCGTGGATCGAGTTGTGATCGCATAGGATTGGGTTCTGGGTGCTTCACGATCACGTGGGTTGAGTTGCGATCGCGTAGTTGAGGCTTTTGAAGCATCGCGTTCGCGGCCTGGGCACCGTGTTTGCATAAGGTAAATTCCAGGCCTACGATTTTTGGGCATCGCGATCGCATGGGTGGTGACTGCGATCGCGAAGAAGAAAGTGCATCTGGGCAGATCTATTTTAATAGAAATTTCATCCACGAGCAATCTCATATTTCCTCCATTTTTGCACCACTTTGAGAGCTTGTTGACGGATTTTGAAGGGGATTTCGACGGGAAGTGATTTGAGGTAAGTCTCGTGGCCTTAATACGTCATTTTATTAAAGAATCAACCATTAATTCTCTGAAACTAGGTGTAAAAGTTTATGAACTAGGGCTTGCAATTTCAAAATGAAAATTGGGGATTTGGAGGAGCAATTGGACTCCGATTTTGATGAACATTATATGTACAAACTCGTGGCGAGAAGAGGATTTCTGAAAATGTGAATTTTGTAATTTTTCGAGAAGTGGGCCCGGGGCTCGGGTTTTGCCAACTTCGTATTTTTGGGTGTATTTCGAGTCATTTCGATTGGGCTATGTTCCATTGGCCTATTTTGACGTATTCCTATTGGTTTTGATCATATTTGGCATCTGCGGAGGTTGATTTTCGAGGTAAAGGCATTGCGAGCTAGTTTGTGGTTGGCTTGAGGTGAGTAATGGGTGTAGATGATGACCCGAGGGTTTGAAACCACAGTATATCACATTGTGACGCTATTATGAGGCTGGACACGCACTCCATGGTTAGTGGGAGGTCGTATACGTTTAATATTTAGACTCGGTCCAATCCAAGGGATAGATTGTACTATGTGGCGATTGCTTCGCATACTATATTGATGATACATGGGCTTGATGCCATGTTTGGGGCCTTGTGCTGACTTGTAAAATCCTCCAGGGATCGTTATCTCAGAATTATCATGATTTGCATATTATTTGAATTCAGTCCAGGTTTAAACACTATTTTTGCTAACTCAGCCATATTTATACGTTTTGAGAACTCAAATGATTTTTAAATGATATTTTGGGCTGACGAGTACTATCTCGCTATTTTTGGACTGTATATTATTTTAAATAAAAACGGTGGTAACTATGGACACCGTATATTTTTAAATGAAAACGGTGGTAACTATGGGCACCGTGTATTTTTAAATGAAAAAGGTGGTAACTATGGACACCGTGTATTTTTAAATAGAAATGGTGGTAACTATGGACACCGTGTATTTTAAATGGAAATGGTGGTAACTATGGACACAGTGTATTTTTAAGTGGAAACAGTGATAGCAATTGGCACCGTGTATTATAATGCAAAGAGTGGTAACTATTGGCACTGTATGATATGGCGCTTGGGCTGTAGGAGCCCCTCCGGAGCCTGAAACCCCACAGTGAGCGCGGGTACCAACATGGATCGGGCTGCACGTTCCGCAGTGTTCATGCATTGCATTGCATCTCATACATCTATTTAATGTTGCTTCTTATGTATATCTCTGAGACTGGTACTGTATAGAACTGGTAGATAGCTTCATTTTGTGTTATTTTGTATTTTCTTATTTTCGGATTTTTATACATGCTTATTACTCGCTGAGTTGGTAGACTCACCCCATGCTCCCTGCACCTTATGTGCAGATCCAGGTGCTCGGGGGGACTAGCGTTGCTGTTGTTGCTTACCCGGTTGCCGGTGTATTGAGGTAGCTGCCAGCGTCTGCAGGACCGATTACTCTGATCTAACCAGTTATTTCTGTTATTCAGACACATGTATCTTTCCTTTCAAACTTGTAATCGGTATTGTTAGAGGCTATATACTCGTGACCCCAAGTCTTGGGAGTTCTTGTTCAGACGTGGTTTCCTATTCGTACAGTTACATTTATCAGTTATTTGGAGTTTATTGTTAAAGTTGCCATCTTTTTCCTTAATTGCTTCGCATTTGGGCTGAATCGTTGTATTTTAGAAGGTGTTGGTCGGGCTGCCGCCGTCACGACCGGGTTGGGTCGTGAAAAGTTGGTATCAGAGCCTAGTTTACTAGGCCTCACGAGTTATGAGCCGATTTAGTAGAGTCTCGCGGATCAGTACGTAGACGTCTGTATCATATCCTCGAGGGGCTACAGAACTTAGAGGAAACACTTCACTTTTTTGGAATTCTTATCGTGCGGCTTTGTTGATTTGAGAACTGAAACTTCTTATTCTATTATCTCGAAAATGGCGAGAACCCGTGCAACCGGATATGGCGGTCGACCCCCACTGCCACCAGCTAAAGGCCGTGGACACAGTCGTGGTCGTGGTAGAGCAGCAGGGCCAGTACCAGTTGACCCACTTATTACTCCTGTTCAGGATCAGCACCCAGTTGTTGAGGCTCCAGCAGCACATACTCAGGCACTGGCAGTGCCCATTGTGAATCCTGGTTTCCAGGAGACGTTGGCTCAGATCTTATCCATACGCACCGAATTAGCACAGGTCGTATCAGCTACCACTACAGCGGCTACTTCTCATACCGGGGGTGGTCATCAGACCCCCGCAGCTCGCACTCCAGAGCAGAGTGCACATGGTTTGCAGACCCCAGAGGCACCATCAGTTCATCCACTTGCCCCTGTTCAGCCAGTAGTTCCAGTTCAGGTTGATGGGGGTACCAGTGATGCCAGATGACGAGAAGCGTCGTCCGGAGAGGTCCAACAGACTTTCACCTCCGACTTTTAGCGGTGTTCCGGGCGAGGATGCCCAGGGATTTCTCGACATGTGTCGACGCATGCTCCGGACAGCAGGGATTTTGGAGACTAGTGGGGTATCTTTTACCATTTTTTAGTTCTCAAGAGCAGCCTTCACCTGGTGGGAGGCATATGAGCTGTGTAGGCCGGCAGGGTCCGCACCGTTATCTTGGCAGGAGTTCTCCACTATCTTTTTGGAGAAGTGGGTACCAAGGTCACAGAGGGAGGAGTTACGCAGGCAGTTTAAGTTGCTTCGCCAGGGGATATGTCTGTGACACAGAATGAGATGAGATTTGCAGAGTTAGCTCGTAATGCTCCGTGGATGGTCCAGACGGATCAGGAGAGGATTAGACGATTTGTGGACGGGCTCATTTATCCCATTCGTATTCTGATGATGAGAGAGAGGGTCCTGAGCCATACCTTTGAGGAGGCAGTGGATATAGCCCGGGATATTGATACGGCTCGCCGTCTGGAGCGAGAGGAGAGGGAGTCCAGGAGGCCTCGACGTTCGGGCAGTTATGGTAGCGCTCCATCTAGGGGCCAGTTTCATCAGAGAAGAGGTCGTTCTTTCAGACATCCTCAGTCAGGCTGCCCAAAGTACAGCGGAGCTTCTTGCGATCGTGGATGTCAGGGTCACCAGCAGGGCCACTCTTCACTCAGTGCCCTCCCATCTCAGAGTTCTGTATCCGCTTCGTCAGCCCCAGGTTCATCTGCGGCGAGGGGTTCCCTTCAGTCTCCTTCTCCAGTTTCAGTCGATTGTTTTGAGTGTGGGGAGTTTGGTCATGTGAAGAAACATTGTCCTCGACTTCGTGGTGGTAGGTTTCAGCATAGGGATCAGCCCTCCTCTTCTTCTCCATCTGTTTGAGCACCACCGCAGTCTAGTAGGGATGGGGGTCAGTCATCTCGAGGCCACCCTAGGTTGGATGAGCGATTGAGCAGTTATTAGGCTCGTTTCTATGCACTCCCAGATAGGAGAGATGTCGTTGCTTTAGATGCAGCGATCACAAGTATTATATCAGTTTGCCACAGGGATGCTTCTATTTTTTGATCCCGGGTCTACTTATTCTTATGTATCTACTTACTTTGCTCATCATTTGGGGACTACCCGAGGGTGTATAGCATTGCATGTGCATGTATCTCCCCCGGTGGGTGATACTATTATTGTGGACCACGTGTATCGGTCCTATCTTGTTATTATTGAGGGTATGGAGACTCGAGCTGACTTGCTGCTATTGAGCATGGTGGATTTTGATGTTATTCTGGGCATGGATTGGCTATCACCGTGCCAAGCTATTCTGGATTGAACACCAAGACAGTCACTTTGGCTTGCCGGGTATTCCGAGGGTTGTGTGGCGTGGTTCGACGGATTATGTACCCAGTAGGGGTAATCTATTTCTTGAAGGCCCAGCTGATGGATGGTTGGGGAAGGATTTTTATCATATCTAGCATTTGTGAGGGATGTTGGAGCTGAGACTCCTAGTCTTGATTCAGTTCCCGTGATGAGGGAGTTCCCTGATGTATTTCCAGCAGACCTGTTGGGCATACCGCTGGACAGGGATATTGACTTTGGTATTGATTTGGTGTCGGGCACTCAGCCCATTTCTATTCCTCCCTATCGTATGGCACAGGCAGAGTTAAAGGAGTTGAAGGAGAAGCTGCAGGAACTCCTAGATAAGGGGTTTATTCGTCCGAGTGTGTCATCGTGGGGCGCACCGGTGTTATTTATTAAGAAGAAGGATGGCACAATGAGAATGTGCATTGATTACAGACAGTTGAACAAAGTGACGGTGAAGAAAAAGTATCCATTACCTCGTATTGAGGATTTGTTTGACCAGCTTCAGGGGGCAAAGGTGTTCTCGAAGATTGATCTCCATTCAGGCTATCACGAGCTGTAGATTAGAGATTCTGACATCATGAAGACAACTTTCAGGACGAGATATGGGCATTATGAGTTTCTAGTTATGTCATTTGGGTGACTAATGCCCCAGCGCCATTCATGCACTTGATGAACAGTGTATTTCGGTCGTATCTGGATTCTTTTGTGATCGTGTTTATTGATGATATTCCTGTGTGCTCGCGTATCCAGGAAGGCTGTATATTATTTTAAATGGAAACGGTGGTAAATATGGGCACCGTGAATTTTTAAATGGAAACGGTGGTAAATATGGACACCGTGTATTTTTAAATGAAAACAGTGGTAACTATGGACACTGTGTATTTTAAATGGAAACGGTGGTAACTATGGACACCGTATATTTTTAAATGGAAACGGTGGTAACTATTGGCACCGTGTAATGTAATGCAAACAGTGGTAACTATTGGCACTGTATGATATGGCGCTTGGGCTGTAGGAGCCCCTCCGGATTCTGAACCCCCACAGTGAGCGCGGGTACCCATATGGATCGGGTTTCACATTCCGCAGTGTTCATGCATTGCATTGCATCTCATACATCTATTTATTGTTGCTTATTATGTATATCTCTGAGACTGGTACTGTATAGAACTGGTAGATAGCTTCATTTTGTGTTATTTCGTATTTCTTATTTTCGGGTTTTTATACATGCTTATTACTCGCTGAGTTGGTAGACTCACCCCATACTCCCTGCACCTTGTGTGCAGATCCAGGTGCTCCAGAGGACTAGCGTTGTTGTTGCTTACCCAGTTGCCGTAGTATTGAGGTAGCTGCCAGCGTCCGCAGGACCGATTACTCTGATCTTACCAGTTATTTCTGTTATTCAGACACATGTATCTTTCTTTTCAGACTTGTAATCGGTATTCTTAGAGGCTCTGTACTCGTGTCCCCAAGTCATTGGAGTTTTTGTTCAGCTGTTGTTTCCTATTCGTACAGTTACACTATCAGTTATTTGGAGTTTATTGTTAAAGTTGCCATCTTTTTCCTTAATTGCTTCGTGTTTGGGATGAATCGTTGTATTTGAGACGGTGATGGTCGAGCTTGCCCAGCTTTATGGCCGGGCACCATCACGACCCGGCTGGGTCGTGACAATAAAGTGAAAGTTTAGTTAATTTTAAAGTCTTAAGTTAAAATTATGATTCTGTTTAGTTTAAAGTATTTAATAACCAAAATTTTAATATATTCCAGATAGCTTAAAGTTTTTTATTTATTTAGCAAGAGGTACTTTTTATTTATTTAATACTAGGGAACATTAGTACATTGATCCACTGGATCATTACACAAAGCATTAATGTTGTCTATGGAATTTAGATTTTCAAAAGTAGCTGGAGTTCTACAAGTAGTTTAATTACTAATGTCATACTACCACTTCTATCCCTGTTCGCCAGCATCCTGGCCACGACATACAGGGGAGGCATGACGAAATAAACTAGCTTATTGATGATAGTCTGACTGGCAACTTCCTTGGCTAGTAGGTCTCAATTTCGTTTCCTTCTCTGAAACTATGTCGGACCACTAGATCCTTCTCCTTCATGGACAGTAGCCACCTGCAATTATGAACAATAGAGTCAAACATAGTATTTCCATTTTCAAGGGGTTGTAATACATGTATCAACAGTTACGATTTCCAATGAAAATAGGTTTCTTTCTACAGCAAACTTGGGACTCTATTGAAAAGCCAGAAGTTTTGCATGGATGCATGAAACAGCTTGAACTCTCATGTTGAAGCCCATTATCCAGTGGCCGTTTTGGTCACATATAACTCCATCTATTCCACTCGTTATTTTTTTTGTGAGCACCATCGAGCTTTAGTTTGAACCAGCCTAGCTGTGGCTTCCTCCAATTTGTGCTGCAGTTGAGTCTCATTTCATGGTTGCTTTCTCTTTCCGTTAGATAATGGAACTCAGTTGCTTGGTTGATGATATGAGGTAGTGAGACAAAATTGTTTCTATTATTTTCCAGATTATAGTTTTTATTTATCCAAATATTTCATAGTAGGAATGGGAGCAGGTGATCCAAGAGACTATGTAGGAGGGAATCAGTGGGTTACTGTGTCAGATGGCATCTAGCCAACTCAGGTTATCGGAGCTTGTGGCAGCAGGAATCCACATACGGGATTTTCAAAGGTTTTTAGCTGCAGCACAGTGTAGAAATATATGAGCAAATGGGAGTCTATTGTGGCAATATTTCCAGAGGAAGAATTTATTTTGTTAGGCAGTGGAAATCTCATACCCACTTAAAGTTATTAATTTTATTTTTAAAATTAGGAACATGATTTTCTATTAGGGTGTAGCATGATGCCATTTAGAACGAACCAAAGTATTGGGTTCCCAAATACGGCAATCATAGTAATAATTAATGGGCACTCTAATGTTGGTGATGTTGTTAATGATATTATGTGGTAGAATAAAGAAGATCTTATCAAAAGACCATATATTGTCCACTATAAGATCACTAATTTTTATATAGTGATTATTTATACTTAAGTGTCCTTCTACAACTACTGAGAAGGGGAGTATTTGGAATCCACCTAGCACTCCAAATGGGGAGGGAGGAGTTACTATGGATTGAGCATAGGTTTCTTTTGTTACAGATGTGCCAACCCTTGAGGATGTTTTTCCATGAATATGAGTGCTTTGATTTTTTGTTATTATTGACATATTTATGCGTTTTTAGGATGTTGGCCCTTGGGGCTTGAGGGGTGTTAAGAAATTTCCAAGTCTATATTTTGGATTTTGCCTTATGTAACCCCAAACCTCCTTTATCCTTATCCATGGTAATTGTTTACCAACTAATAAGGTGAAATTTCTTTTTGGATTTCGTAGTACCCCATATAAATCTGTCTGTATTTTATCAATGGAGTTTAGGATTTTTAGGGGGAGGAGAGTATACTGCATCATGTGACTAGGGATGCTCGGAAGAGCAGAGAAAGCAAGAGTGGTTCATGTTTGAATAAGATATTAGGTGGTGGTGGTGCTTTTGGTTGAGGTCCCGGGGCCTCGGGTGTGTTTCGGATGCTCAACGGGCAAATTTTAGGGTTGGAGGAAAATTACAACAGCTGCCTTCTGGTATTTTTGCTTCTACGGCTTGGGAACTGCAGAAGAGGCTTGGCAGCTACATGAGCGAATCGTGCGCATTGGTCAGGAACCGCAGAAGCAGTAAGGATTCCGCAGAAGCGGTTATCACTATTCTGAAAAGGGGATAATCCGGGGGTTAATTCAAAAGTTAGAAAAACCAATTGGGAGCTCGAGAGAAGGCAATTTTTGGTGGATTTTGAAGAGAAGATCACTGGGTAATATTTTCTTGACCCTATTTAGTTTTATTCCATCAATATATAGTTAAATCCGCCATTGGAACTTGAATTAAAGGTCAAAATTGGAAAAAACATCATAGACCTAATTATTGAGTTTTGACTGGGTAATTGACCTCCGATTTGGGAGATTTTTGTATGGTTAGACTCGTGAGAGTACGAGAGTTCTAAAAATGTGAAAATTATTTGATTCTGAGACGTTATCCTGAAGGGAGTTTTGGTTATTTTACCTATTTTCGCGCATTAGCTTTAGTTTTAATAGTGGATTCAGTTGTTTGCGATGTTATTTACGTTGTGTAATTAGATTAAATAGATTTGGGCCATTTGGAGTCGGATACTCAGGAAAAGGCATTGTTCGTAGTTGATTTTGTACCGGTCCGAGGTAAGTAGCTTGTCTAACTTTATGTGGGGGACCTTCTCCCCTTAGGACTTGTTATTTGGTGGTTGAGTGTCTTGTACGTGAGGTGACGAGCGCATACTTGTGCTAATTGTTGAACACCCGGTTTTTACTTATGAGATCAAGTTGCTATTTCTTTCTTACTTGCTTTGTTATTTGCTATATAGCCTGTGGTAGCCTAGAAAAAGCATGCTAGCTGACTTACTTGGTTTAATTGCCTAAATTACCTTGTTGCACTACATGAAGTATGTTAGGCTAGATTCATTGTTGCCTTGATGTTTAATTCCGTTTTCCAATTATTCTCTAGCTATGGTTGCGCATTTATAATTGGGACTACGGATGTGGAATTCCGGTAGCTCCCCCCCCCCCTCCCCTTGTTTGTTTACCTTGGGACTGCGGGTTCAATTCCTGATAGATCCCCCTACACTTTTACTTTGGGACTACGGGTTAGATTCCCGGTAGATCCACCACACATTGGTAGTTGGACTACGGGACGGTATCCCGAGAGATCCTTCGGACATACTTATGAGATGGACTATGGGACAGTATCCCGGGAGATCCTTCGGACATACTTATGAGATGGATTATGGGATGGTATCCCAGGAGATCCACTGGATAGTTGAGAAAGGATTACAGGACGATATCCCGGGAGATCCTCATAGCATCATTGATATTGAGTTGTACCTCTCCATGTTTATCCCTTATTTTGGTTATTTGTTGTTGACTTGTAGATTCTGTCTTATTTCATCGTTGTTTCTATTACTTTACCTGTTTTCATACTGTACACTATCATTATTATTATTTATCTCACTGACCTTTCTCGTCACTACACGATCGAGGTTAGGCATGGCACTTACTAAGCACCGTTGTGGTGTAATCACGCCTCTTCTGCGCATATTTTTCATGTGCAAATCTAGGTACCTCTTCTCAGGTGTACAATCAATGAAGCGAGAGGACTGCAGGGACTTCGAGGTAGATCAAATGCGTCCGCAGACCGACGAGTCTCCCTCTTTACTCTATTTGTAGTACTTAGACTTCTTATCTTTCTGTTTAAACATTCTGGAGTTTAGAGCCTTTGGTATAAATTTCTATAGCATGTGTTTCCCTGAGTTTCCAGGTTTTGGAATTTGTTTTGTCTTGTGATATTGAGTTGTATATGTCGAGCGGCATCCGGTAAAATTTTCTTTTGATAATTAATTTGGTTTTTCTACCTTCCGCAAATGTTAGGCTTACCTGGTCATGTGGACTAGGTGCCATCATGACATATTCACGGTTGGCGAACTAGGGTCGTGACAAGTTTGTATCAGAGCTTTAGGTTCATAGGAGTTATGGAACACAGGTCGGTTTATGAGAGTTTCACTGATCAGTACGGAGACGTCTGTACTTATCTACGAGAGGCTATGTAATTGTTTAAGAAAAATCTTCACTTCATTGAATTCCTTGTCGTTCAATATTTCGATATCGATTCTAAAACTTTTGTCTTCTATTCTCTCACATATGATGAGGACACATACCACTCGGGATGATCAGGCATCCACGCCCCCTACTGCAGCCGTCAGAGGCCGGGACCGGGGCAGAAGCCATGGATGCGCACGTAGTGCAGCCAGAGCACCTACCCGAGCTACCGATAAGGTACCGCCAGCAGATCCAGCCGGAATTCAGGCACCTGTCATGCCTACCACCACTACTACTCTAGCCCTTCAGGAGACTTTAGCTTAGTTCATGTCTATGTACACCACCTTGGCTCAGGCGGGGTTGCTTTCCCTCGCTGCAGCCACATCTCAGGATGGGGAGGGGCCCAGACTCCCACAGCCCGCACTCCTGAGCAAAGAGTGCATATGGAGAAAGTCCCATAGATCATTCATGTACCGCCTGCATCTCCAGTTCAGCCCGAGGGTGGGTCAGCTGTATTAGAGGACGAGCAGCTGAGGCTTGAGAGGTATAAGAAATATAAGCCTCCTATGTTTAGTGGTTTAGAATCGGAGGATGCCTTGGTATTTCTAGAGGAGTGTCATTGTATTCTACGTACTATGGGTATAGTAGAGTCCAACAGGGTTTCCTTTACTACCTTTCATCTCTAAGGAGCCTCCTATGATTGGTGGCGTACTTATAAGTACAGTCTGGGCGAGGCTGCTTCACTGACTTGGACCCAGTTTTCGGACATATTTCTGAGAGAGTTTGTTCCCCAGAGGGTCAGGGACGCATGGCATGCATAGTTTGAGCACTTGCACTAAGGTACTATGACAGTTTCAGAGTGTGCCATCTGTTACACCAGGTTGACCAAACATGCACCGATTTTGGTTGCCACAAGTTCATTGGGGGCCTTGTCCCACCCATCAGATCTAGCATGGCTCGAGAGTTGGAGATGGACATCCCTTATAAGCAGGTAGTGAGCATTGCTAGGAGGATCGAGGGTATGCTCACCAGGGAGCAAGGGGAGAGAGAGGCAAAGAGGTCTTGAGAGTCGGGCCACTACTCTAGTGCCCGTACTCCAGTAGCAGGTTGAGATGGTAGGGGTTTTGTGGGTTGCCTCATTCATTCAGCTCTTCTAACAGCCAGCAGTGCTCCATCTTCACCTATACCTCAGGAGCTTTATTATGCGCCTCCAGTTTCTAGTGCGCCTCCTGCGTGGGTTACTTCCAGGGGTCAGTCCAGCATACCCAGTTCTAGCCATCCACAGCTGCCGCATCCTCCCAGAACTTATTTTGAGTGTGGAGATACACCTCATATGGTTAGGGACTCCCTGACTTGGTAGGGGTGCATCTTCACATGCTGCTCAGCCACACTTTGCTTCTTAGAGTTCTCAGGCCATGATCATAGCTCCAGCTTCCATCCATCTGCCCAGCCAGGGGCGGAGATCAGGGAAATAGAGGATGCCCTCGAGGGAGGGGTCGGGCCAAATATTATGCTATTCCTGCTCGCACCGAGGCTATTGCCTCCGATTCTGTCATAGCAGGTATTATATTGGTTAGTCACAGAGAGGCATCGTTTCTATTCGATCTAGGCTCTACCTATTCTTACGTGTCTTATTATTTTGCTCCACAGTTTGGTAAAGATCGAGAGTCATTGCGCTCCCATGTTTATGTTTCTACTCCCGTGGGAGATTCTCTTATTGTGGACCGCATTTATCGGCCGTGTTTGGATATTATTCGTAGTTTGAGACCAGAGAAAATTTGTTGCTACTCTGTATGGTTAACTTTGATATTATCTTGGGCATGGACTAGTTGTCACCCCATCATGTTATTCTTGATTGTCATGCCAAGACCGTGATGCTAGCTATGCCAGGTATTCCGCGCATTGAGTGAAGTGGTACTTTTGATTATACTCCCAGTAAGGTTATCTCTTTTCTTAAAGCTTAGTGTATGATTGAGAAGAGGTGTACTGCGTATTTAGCTTATGTGAGAGAAATCAGTACTGATACCCCTTCTGTTGATTCTGTCCAACTGGTACGGAATTATCCCGATGTGTTTCTAGCCGATCTTCCGGGTATGCCACCGGATAGAGACATTGATTTTGGCATTGATTTGTTGCCGAGAACTCAACCCATTTCCACTCTTTCGTACCGCATGGCTGCTCCTAAGTTGAAGGAGTTGAAGGATCAGTTAAAGGAATTGTTTGATAAGGGTTTTATTCGACCCAATGTTTAACTGTAGGGTGCTCCTGTCTTGTTTGTGAAGAAAAAGGATAGTTCTATCCGCATGTGTATCGATTATCGTCAGTTGAACAAGTTTACAGTGAAGAACCGATATCATTTGCCTCGTATTGATAATCTATTTGACCAGCGTCACGGAGCACAGGTGTTTTCTAAGATTGATTTACAGTTAAGTTATCACCAGTTGAAGATTCTGGAGCCGGATATCCCGAAGACTGCTTTCAGGACTAGGTATGGTCATTACGAGTTTCTTGTTATGTCATTTGGGCTGACCAATTCCCAAGCAGCTTTTATACATTTGATGCATAGTTTATTTATGCCATATCTCAACTCGTTTTTCATTGTTTTCATAAATGATATTCTTGTATACTCCCGGAATTGGGAAGATCATGAGCAGCACATGAGGATAGTGCTTCAGACCTTGAGAGAGAAGAAATTATATGCAAAGTTCTCAAAATGTGAGTTTTGGTTAAGTTTTGTGGCATTCCTAGGCCATGTGGTATCAAGTGAGGTCATTCAGGTGGATCCAGAGAAGGTGGAGGCGGTGCAGAGTTGGCCTAGGCCCTCCTAAGCTACAAAGATTCGCAGTTTCCTTGGCCTGGCGGGTTATTACCGTCGTTTTGTTGAGGGGTTTTCATCGATTGCGTCCCCTATGACTAGATTAACTCAGAAGGGTGCTTCCTTTCAGTGGACAGATGAGTGTGAGGTGAGCTTTCAGAAGCTCAAGACGGCTTTGACTTCAGCCCCTATTCTGATATTTACTACTGGTTCGGGATCCAATACAGTCTATTGTAATGCCTCACGGGTCGTACTTGGAGCGGTATTGATGCAGGACTGTAGGGTGATTGACTACGCATCCAGGAAGCTCAAGATTCATGAAAAGAACTACCATGTCAATGACCTTGAGTTAGCTACTATTGTTCATGCCTTCAAGATCTAGCGTCATTATTTGTACGGCGTGCCCTGTGAGATATACACGGATCATTGGAGTTTACAGCACTTGTTCAAGCAAAAATATCTAAACTTGCGCCAGACGAGATGGTTGAAGTTACTGAAGGATTATGATATTACTATTCTTTATCACCCGGGCAAGGCCAATGTGGTAGCCGATTCCTTGAGTCACCGGGCGGAGAGTTTGGGGAGTTTGGCTTATTTACCAGCGTCAGAGAGACCTATGACAATGGATGTTCAGGCCTTATCCAATAAATTAGTGAGATTGGATCTTTCGGCGCCCAGTCAGGTTCTAGCCTGTGTGGTTTCTCGGTCTTCATTGTTCGATTTTATCAGGGAGCAGGAGTATGATGACCCTCTTTTCCTTGTCCTCAGGGGCACAGTTCAGTATGGCCATGCTAGGTATGTGACTATTGGAAATGACGGGGTATTGAGGATCCAGGGTCAGGTCTGTGTACCCAATGTTGATGATATTCAGGAGTTGATATTGACAGAGGCTCATAGTTCGCAGTACTCCATCCATCCGGGTGCCGCGAAGATGTATCAGGACTTGAGGCAGCATTACTAGTAGAGGCGGATGAAGAAGGACATAAAGGGTTTTCTAGCTAGTGTTGGAAGCATGTTCTCAAGCCATTATACTAAACGTGTGTTCATATTTGTAGGTTTTGATGAATGACAAACTATGCGCAAATTGACATATGACGAGGTCCAAGCACAAGCGCAAAATTGATATATAACAAGATTCAAGCACAAGACAAAGATCGAGATTAAGTTTTATATGAGTCGGTATTTAATTGTGATCTTGATCCGACAACTTAAACTCAAGACTTGGCTTCTCTCATAAAAATATTTTTAACAAATCATGCATATTTAATTTAGAGCAAAATGATTTTAAATAATGCATATTTACTTTATTCAAAATGATTTTTAAACATGCCTCTAAAATCTGGACTAAGATAATCGATTATGTACTTATGATAATCGATTATGTTTAAGTCAGCTGCTTGACAATCCATTGTGAACTTATGACAATCAATTGTGTTAAGGCAGTGAGCATCAGATTTTTCAAATCTGCATGACAATCGATTGTGAACCTTATGACAATCGATTGTGATGAGGCAGTGTCCATCAAAGTTTTTCAAAGCTCAAAATAATCGATTGTGAACTTATGACAATCGATTGTGTTGAGGTAGTGTCTTCCAGACTTTTTCAAAGTAATTAAATAATCGATTGTGAACCTATAACAATCGATTGTCAAGAGGCAGTGTCTAAATTGATTTTTCAAGACTGATATATAATCGATTGTTAACTTAATATAATCGATTGTATAACTGACCGTTGCCCAAATGTTTTCAAATACCCTCAGGTAATCGATTATTGATTTCCTAAAATCGATTGTTTTAATTAAAATATGGAAAGGATTTTTTGAACGTTGCTGAGTAATCGATTATTGATTTCCTATAATCGATTGTTTTAAGTAAAATCTGGAAATGATTTTCTGAACGTTGCCAGTAATCGATTATTGATCTTAGATAATCGATTGTTATGCGTAAAATCTGGGATTGATTTTTGGAAGAACTGGCAAATAATCGATTGTGGTAATTTGACAATCGATTGTTACAGAGTAAAATCAGCAACTCTTAATTGGCAATTAGCAACGGTAATACAATGTTTTTCAACTATAAATACAGCTTCAATTCAGTCTTCTAAACACAACAACTGATCATACAATTGCTAAAGCTTGCATACTTTATTGCTTATCAATTTATATTCATTACATAAGCTTTTGAGAGCCAAATTCTTGTCGAAAGTTGTTGCGATCTTGAGCGTATTCTTTTTACTCATATCTACTCTTAAAGGAGTGTCTTGTTTGAGTGCTAAGTGTTTTTTGTATACTTGAAGGGAAGTGTTAGTCCCTTGTGTTGTAAGAAGGAACTTGTGTTTCCTTGGTTGAAGTCTTGGAGTGCCGAGCAAAGGTTGTTGAGGCTTGTGTCCTCAAGTTGTAACGGTTTGTTGAGCACCCGTAAGCTTAACAAGTTAGTGGAAATCTCGAGAGAGTCTCTCGGGGACTGGACTAGCCACGGGTTATGGTGAACCAGGATACATCGGTGCGTTTGTTCTAATTTATTTACTTATCGCACTTATTTATTTCCTGCAATTTTTAAATTCCGCAAGTTTACGCTAATTTTTATTATAACGCTATTCGCCCCCCCCCCCCCTCTAGCGTTAAGCGTATTATCTTACAATTGGTATCAGAGCCCAACTCTCCGAAGACTTAACCGTTTGAGAGAAACATCCATGGCTTCTACTCGTGATTCTTTTGCAGGAATAGGTGAAGGACAATGCTCCACCCGACCACCGCTATTCGATGGTACAAATTATACATACTGGAAGGAGAGGATGAGAATATTTGTACAATCAAATAGTTTTCATCTTTGGAAGGTCATAATGAATGGAGAACAAATTCCAACCAAGAAGGTTGAAAATGAATGGGTCCCAAAGTCCGAAGATGAATACGATGCGGATGATATCCGAAAGGTGCAAAATAATGCTAAAGCTATTAATCTATTATATTGTGCTGTAAATACTGATGATTACAGGAAGATATCTTGTTGCACAATGGCGAAGCAAATGTGGGACAAGCTGGAAATTACGTACGAAGGTACGGACCAGGTAAGGGAAGCCAAAATTGATTTCCTAACCCATGCATATGAATTGTTTCACATGAAGGAAGGCGAAAAGGTCGATGAGATGTTTGAACGATTTTCAAAAATCGTAAATGATTTACATGCTCTTAAGAAGACCTTCACGGATAAGGAACTTGTCCGAAAAATTCTCCGAAGTCTCACTCCGGAATGGCGATCCAAGGCCGACGCGATTCAAGAATCCATTGGCATTTCAAATGTCACCATCGACGCATTAAGAGATAATCTTAAAACCTATGAATCTACTATACTTAACCCTCTTGTTGATGATCAAAGGAAGCAAAGAATCGCTCTCAAGGCAAGCACAAGCCAACCTCAAAATGATGAGGACGGAGACAACGAGTTCGGACTCGTTATCAAGAGATTTCAAAAGTTCATGCGAAAAGAGTATGAACGAAAGGGCAAAAAGCAAGGAGATCAAATAAAGTGCTATGAGTGCGGAGAAACCGGGCACATTAAATCAAATTGCCCAAATGCTAAAAAGGAGAAGAAACCCTTCAAGAAGCAACGAGCATACATATCTTGGGGAGGCGACTCCGTTGACGAGTCAAGTGAGGAAGAAGAAGACGAAGTCGCAAATCTTTGTCTTATGGCACAAGAAGACAACAAAGAAGAGGTATGTCAAATTTCTTCCAAAAAATTCTTTTCCCTTGAAGAAATGCATAATGCTTTTGATGAGTTGTATAGCGAATTTATTAAAGCTTCAAAAACTCTTAAGAGTATAAAAGAAAATGCTTCTTTAAAAGAAAAAGATTTTCAAAACAACTCTCTTTTAAAGAAAAGGAATTGGAAAAACTGATTTTAGAAAATGAGAAGTTGAAAGAGGAAAACAAAATTTTTGGCAAGAGAAGCGCCGACAAGCCCGAGAGTTCTAGAAATTGTACTTCTTGCATGCATCTCAAAAATGAAGTAGAAAGGCTTAAGGGCACCTTTGATAAGTTTAACTCTTCTCATAAAAATTTGAATGAAGTGCTTGTTAATTTGAAGTCGACCAAGCATGGCATAGGTTTTAGAAACGAGCCTAAAGAGAAATTTGAAGCCAACCCCCAACCACCTAAGGCTCAACCTAGGATAAATAAACAAATGTTCATCCTAGATACAACAAACCTAGAAATGGTTTTCATCAATCACAACCTAGAAATAATCATGCTAGAAATAATGCACATTCTAGGCCAAACACTAGAAGGAATTTTGAACCTTTTAGAACACCTAGAAATGACTTCCAACCTAGAAACAACTATTCTAGAAATGATGCATATCCTAGAACAAATGGTAGGAGAAATGATTTTCATGATTTGCGCAATAGTTATATTGTCAAGAATAGAGTAAATGAATTTCGTCCGTCCAATTACTATCAACCTAGAAGGATGCATAATCCTAACGTGACTTGTCATTATTGTAGACGAATTGGACTTGCTCCTGCTTGTTTTACACGACATAGACATAACACTCAATCACATCACTATGATTTGCCTAACCCCCAAGGACCCAAAATGGCATGGGTACCTAAAACTCATTAATCTGTTTTGTAGGTATGTTTGAAGGGATCAAGTGTACTATGGTACCTTGATAGTGGATGCTCCAAGCACATGACGGGAGACGAATCCAAATTCCTTCAACTAGAACACAAGGAAGGGGGAAGTGTTATTTTTGGTGATAACAAAAAAGGAAAGATTATCGGCATCGGATCGGTCGGTAAGGATGAAATTTCTTCCATTAAGCATATATTACTTGTGAAAGGTTTAAAACATAATCTCTTGAGCATAAGTCAATTATGTGACAAGGGAAATCTTGTTTTATTTGATTCGGATGAATGCTTAGTTTTTAGACGTAGCGATTTTAAAATTATCCTTCATGGTTTTAGAATGGATAATATTTATATGAATGATCTTGCAAACTCTTCACCCGAATATGTGAATTGTTTAATGAGCAAAGAGGATGATTCTTGGTTATGGCATCGTAGAGTAGCTCACATCAACATGCATCTTTTGAACAAATTGGTTTCACGAAATTTAGTTGTTGGTCTTCCAAATTTGAAATTTGAAAATGACTCTATTTGTGATTCTTGTCAAAAAGGAAAGCAAACAAAAGCATCTTTTAAATCGAAAAATATTGTTTCAACTACTAGACCATTGCAATTGCTTCACATGGATTTATTTGGACCATCTCGCATTGAAAGTCTAGGTAGAAATCCTTATGCTTTTGTTATTGTTGATGATTATTCCAGATTTACTTGGACTTTATTTCTTGCCCCTAAAAGTGATGCTTTTCAGAATTTTGAATATTTTCTTAAACGTGTTCAAAACGAAAAGGAAACAACCGTCACTTCAATCAGAAGTGATCATGGGGGAGAGTTTGATCACAATCTCTTTGCGGACTTTTATGACAAACTCGGTATCGAGCATACCTTTTCCGCTCCACGAAAACCACAACAAAATGGGGTGGTGGAAAGGAAAAATAGGTGTCTCAAAGAGATGGCTTGAACCATGCTCGAAGAGGCTAAGATTCCCAAACATTTTTGGGCGGATGCCGTGAGTACCGCATGCTACGTTTTAAATAGAGTAGTCATAAGGCCAATACTCATGAAAACCCCTTATGAACTCTACAAGGGAAGGAAACCAAATATCTCCCATTTTAGAGTATTCGGTTGTAAATGTTTTATTCATAACAATGGAAAAGATCAATTGGGAAAATTTGATGCCAAATCCGATGAGGGAATTTTTATTGGGTATTCTTCACGTAGCAAAGCATATAGGGTATTTAATAATAGAACCCAAACTGTGGAGGAATCCCCTCATATTGTGTTTTCCGAAAATAATGCTCGCTTGGCGAGAAAGGATTCTTGTTATGATCTTGCAGGTATTTTAAATAGTTTAAAAGACAAAGTACAAGAGGAAACTCCTAAGAAAATTCAAGATGAAATCTTGGAACAATCAACGGAGGAAACACCACAATTGGAGAAAGAAACGAAAATGCCTAACGAGTGGAGGACAATCAAAGATCATCCTCTCGAACAAGTAATTGGCGACGTCGGAGAAAAGGTAAGTACCCGAGACTCCCTTAAGAACACCTTAGGACATACTGCTTTTGTTTCTCAAATTGAACCAACAACCATCTCCGAAGCAATTGGGGATGAATTTTGGACCTTGGCAATGCAAGAGGAGCTTAACCAATTCAAACAGAATGACGTTTGGGATTTGGTGCCAAGACCCGAAAATCATACCATAATTGGTACGAAATGGGTTTTTCACAACAAACTAGATGAAAATGGTGTAATCACTAGAAACAAAGCTAGGCTTGTAGCAAAAGGCTATAATCAAGAAGAGGGTATTGACTATGAAGAAACATATGCTCCCGTAACTAGATTAGAAGCTATTCGTTTATTGCTCGCTTTTGCCTCTTCTATGAATTTCAATTTATATCAAATGGATGTGAAAAGTGCTTTTCAAAATGGTGTTATTCAAGAAGAAGTTTATGTTGAACAACCCCCCGGTTTTGAAGATTATAAATCTCCCGATCATGTTTTCAAACTCAAAAAGGCTCTTTATGGTTTAAAACAAGCTCCCCGAGCTTGGTATGAAAGATTGAGTAAATTTCTATTCGAAAATGATTTCATTAGGGGGAAAGTTGACACCACTCTTTTTGTTAAGCATAAAAACAATGATATTTTATTAGTTCAAATCTATGTGGATGATATTACTTTGGTGCTACTAACAATGTTTTGTGCAAGGAATTTTCCGATTTAATGACAAGCGAATTTGAGATGTCTATGATGGGTGAGTTAACATTCTTTTTGGGATTACAAGTAAAGCAAATGAAAGAAGGTACGTTCATTTGCCAAGCGAAATATTGCAAAGAATTGCTGAAACGATCTGAAATGACCAAAGCAAAAGCAATGGCAACCCCCATGAGCACATCCGATCATCTAGACAAAGATGAGAAAGGTAAGGAAGTCGACATCAAAAAGTATCGAGGTATGATTGGCTCTCTCCTTTATCTTACTGCTAGTCGTCCGGACATCATGTTTAGCGTGTGCTTATGCGCTCGTTATCAATCGTGTCCGAAGGAGTCTCACCTAACTGCGGTGAAACGGATATTGAAGTATCTTGTTGGTACTGTAAATGTGGGTCTATGGTACCCCAAAGGTTCTTCATGCCAACTTGTTGGCTATTCCGATTCCGATTTTGCTGGATGCAAATTGGACCGCAAGAGCACTAGTGGCACTTGCCATTTGCTCGGTAGCTCTCTCGTTTCTTGGTTTAGCAAGAAACAAGTAAGTGTTGCGTTGTCCACAACCGAGGCTGAATATGTAGCCACGGGGAGTTGTTGCGCTCAAATCCTTTGAATGAAACAACAACTCTTGGACTATGGCCTAAGTCTTGATCATATCCCTCTTAGATGTGATAATACTAGTGCCATATGCTTGACGAAGAACCCCGTTCTTCATTCGCGAACAAAACACATTAAAATTAGACATCATTTTATAAGAGATCACGTTCTCAAGGGCGATGTTGAAATTGAATTTGTTGAAACCAAAGATCAATTGGCCGACATCTTTACAAAGCCCTTAGAGAAAGAGTCCTTCTTCCGAACTCGTAGTGAACTCGGGACCTTGACTCCACGTTGATCTAAGTCATGCATTGCATTTTCCCTTTCACATGTTTTCTAACTTGAGCGTTGGAGACGTCTAACGTATTTTTGCAGGTATCGCCCTAAAGGCAGGGGGAATTATAAAGCTTGACGCACAGAACAATCGATTTCTCTTTTATATAATCGATTATCCAGTATCAATAATCGATTGTCTTGACATTATTTGCGTTATTATGTCTGAAATTGCAGATTTATTTAATAACAAGTTTTTTCATTATTTTTTTTTGCTAATGGCAAAAGTGGGAAGATAACGGGTATGCACTGCACTCTCAATACTTATCGCCATAAATTGAGGGGGAATTCATATATTGAGGGGGAACAAAATTGCATATCTATATACTTGTTGCATATCTTTACTTGTCTTGAATCGTCATTATGAATTGCCTAATATGCATATCCCGCTTAAAGTTTGCCATTATCAAAAAGGGGGAAATTGTTGGAAACACGTTCTCAAGGCATTATACTAAACGTGTGTTCATATTTGTAGGTTTTGATGAATGACAAACTATGCGCAAATTGACATATGACGAGGTCCAAGCACAAGCACAAAATTGATATATAACAAGATTCAAGCACAAGACAAAGATCGAGATTAAGTTTTATATGAGTCGGTATTTAATTGTGATCTTGATCCGACAACTTAAACTCAAGACTTGGCTTCTCTCGTAAAAATATTTTTAAAAAATCATGCATATTTCATTTAGAGCAAAATGATTTTAAATAATGCATATTTACTTTAGTCAAAATGATTTTTAAACATGCCTCTAAAATCTGGACTAAGATAATCGATTATGTACTTATGATAATCGATTATGTTTAGGTCAGCTGCTTGACAATCGATTGTGAACTTATGACAATCGATTGTGTTAAGGCAGTGAGCATCAGATTTTTCAAATCTGCATGACAATCGATTGTGAACCTTATGACAATCGATTGTGATAAGGCAGTGTCCATCAAAGTTTTTCAAAGCTCAAAATAATCGATTGTGAACTTATGACAATCGATTGTGTTGAGGCAGTGTCTTCCAGACTTTTTCAAAGTTATTAAATAATCGATTGTGAACCTATAACAATCGATTGTCAAGAGGCAGTGTCTAAATTGATTTTTCAAGACTGATATATAATCGATTGTTAACTTAATATAATCGATTGTATAACTGACTGTTGCCAAAATGTTTTCAAATACCGTCAGGTAATCGATTATTGATTTCCTATAATCGATTGTTTTAATTAAAATCTGGAAAGGATTTTTTGAACGTTGCTGAGTAATCGATATTTATCGATTATTGATCTTAGATAATCGATTGTTATGCGTAAAATCTGGGATTGATTTTTGGAAGAACTGGCAAACAATCGATTGTGGTAATTTGACAATCGATTGTTACAGAGTAAAATCAGCAACTCTTAATTGGCAATTAGGCAACGGTAATACAAAGTTTTTCAACTATAAATACAGCTTCAATTCAGTCTTCTAAACACAACAACTGATCATACAATTGCTAAAGCTTGCATACTTTATTGCTTATCATTTTATATTCATTACATAAGCTTTTGAGAGCCAAATTCTTGTCGAAAGTTGTTGCGATCTTGAGCGTATTCTTTTTACTCATATCAGCTCTTAAAGGAGTGTCTTGTTTGAGTGCTAAGTGTTTTTGTACACTTGAAGGGAAGTGTTAGTCCCTTGTGTTGTAAGAAGGAACTTGTGTTTCCTTGGTTGAAGTCTTGGAGTGCCGAGCAAAGGTTGTTGAGGCTTGTGTCCTCAAGTTGTAACGGTTTGTTGAGCACCCGTAAGCTTAACAAGTTAGTGGAAATCTCGAGAGAGTCTCTCGAGGACTAGACTAGCCACGGGTTGTGGTGAACCAGGATACATCGGTGCGTTTGCTCTAATTTATTTACTTATCGCACTTATTTATTTCCTGCAATTTTTAAATTCCGCAAGTTTACGCTAATTTTTATTATAACGCTATTCGCCCCCCCCCCCCTCTAGCGTTAAGCGTATTATCTAACAATTGGTATCAGAGCCCAACTCTCTGAAGACTTAACCGTTTGAGAGAAACATCCATGGCTTCTACTCGTGATTCTTTTGCAGGAATAGGTGAAGGACAATGCTCCACCCGACCACCGCTATTCGATGGTACAAATTATACATACTGGAAGGAGAGGATGAGAATATTTGTACAATCAAATAGTTTTCATCTTTGGAAGGTCATAATGAAAGGAGAACAAATTCCAACCAAGAAGGTTGAAAATGAATGAGTCCCAAAGTCCGAAGATGAATACGATGCGGATGATATCCGAAAGGTGCAAAATAATGCTAAAGCTATTAATCTATTATATTGTGCTGTGAATGCTGATGATTACAGGAAGATATCTTGTTGCACAATGGCGAAGCAAATGTAGGACAAGCTGGAAATTACGTACGAAGGTACGGACCAGGTAAGGGAAGCCAAAATTGATTTCCTAACCCATGCATATGAATTGTTTCACATGAAGGAAGGCGAAAAGGTCGATGAGATGTTTGAACGATTTTCAAAAATCGTAAATGATTTACATGCTCTTAAGAAGACCTTCACGGATAAGGAACTTGTCCGAAAAATTCTCCGAAGTCTCACTCCGGAATGGCGATCCAAGGCCGACGCGATTCAAGAATCCATTGGC
Organism: Nicotiana benthamiana; assembly: GCA_034376525.1. Lineage (NCBI taxonomy): Eukaryota > Viridiplantae > Streptophyta > Magnoliopsida > Solanales > Solanaceae > Nicotiana > Nicotiana benthamiana. Next base: position 79,138,351 of record CM067329.1, read on the forward strand.
ATTTCAAATGTCACCATCGACGCATTAAGAGGTAATCTTAAAACTTATGAATCTACTATACTTAACCCTCTTGTTGATGATCAAAGGAAGCAAAGAATCGCTCTCAAGGCAAGCACAAGCCAACCTCAAAATGATGAGGACGGAGACAACGAGTTCGGACTCGTTATCAAGAGATTTCAAAAGTTTATGCGAAAAGAGTATGAACGAAAGGGAAAAAAGCAAGGAGATCAAATAAAGTGCTATGAGTGCGGGGAAACCGGGCACATTAAATCAAATTGCCCAAATGCTAAAAAGGAGAAGAAACCCTTCAAGAAGCAACAAGCATACATATCTTGGGGAGGCGACTCCGGTTACGAGTCAAGTGAGGAAGAAGAAGACGAAGCCGCAAATATTTGTCTTATGGCACAAGAAGACAACAAAGAAGAGGTATGTCAAATTTCTTCCAAAAATTTCTTTTCCTTTGAAGAAATGCATAATGCTTTTGATGAGTTGTATAGCGAATTTATTAAAGCTTCAAAAACTGTTAAGAGTATAAAAGAAAATGCTTCTTTAAAAGAAAAAGATTTTCAAAAACAAATCTCTTTTAAAGAAAAGGAATTGGAAAAACTGATTTTAGAAAATGAGAAGTTCAAAGAGGAAAACAAATTTTTTGGCAAGAGAAGCGCCGACAAGCCCGAGAGTTCTAGAAATTGTACTTCTTGCATGCATCTCAAAAATAAAGTAGAAAGGCTTAAGGGCACCTTAGATAAGTTTAACTCTTCTCATAAAAATTTTACTTCTTGGGATTGATTTTTGGAAGAACTGGCAAACAATCGATTGTGGTAATTTGACAATCGATTGTTACAGAGTAAAATCAGCAACTCTTAATTGGCAATTAGGCAACGGTAATACAAAGTTTTTCAACTATAAATACAGCTTCAATTCAGTCTTCTAAACACAACAACTGATCATACAATTGCTAAAGCTTGCATACTTTACTGCTTATCATTTTATATTCATTACATAAGCTTTTGAGAGCCAAATTCTTGTCGAAAGTTGTTGCGATCTTGAGCGTATTCTTTTTACTCATATCTACTCTTAAAGGAGTGTCTTGTTTGAGTGCTAAGTGTTTTTGTACACTTGAAGGGAAGTGTTAGTCCCTTGTGTTGTAAGAAGGAACTTGTGTTTCCTTGGTTGAAGTCTTGGAGTGCCGAGCAAAGGTTGTTGAGGCTTGTGTCCTCAAGTTGTAACGGTTTGTTGAGTACCCGTAAGCTTAACAAGTTAGTGGAAATCTCGAGAGAGTCTCTCGGGGACTGGACTAGCCACGGGTTGTGGTGAACCAGGATACATCGGTGCGTTTGTTCACATTTATTTTCTTATCGCACTTATTTATTTCCTGCAATTTTTAAATTCCGCAAGTTTACGCTAATTTATTATAACGCTATTCACCCCCCCCCCCTTCTAGCGTTAAGCGTATTATCTAATAGCTAGATGCCTCAACTGTCAGCAGGTGAAGGCTGAGCACCAGAGGCCATGAGGATTACTTCAGCAGATGGAGATTCTGGAGTGGAAATGGGAGAGGATCACCATGGAATTCGTAGTTGGTCTCCCTCGGACTGCGAGGAAGTTTGATTCCATTTGGGTGATTATGGATCGGCTGACCAAGTCCGCTCACTTCATTCCTCTGTGTACTACTTATTCATTGGAGCGGTTGGTAGAGATTTATATCAGGTAATTTTTCCGTTTTCATGGCATTCCGGTTACTATTATTTTGGACAGAGGTACTTAGTTTACATCGGGGTTCTGGAGAGCCATTCAGCAGGAGTTGGGTACCCAGGTGACGATGAGCACATTATTTCACCCCCAGATGAACGGGCAGTCCGAGCGTACCATTCAGATTCTTGAGGATATGCTTCGTGCGTGCGTGATTGAGTTTGGAGGGTCTTGGGATTAGTTCTTTCCACTGGCGGAGTTTGCCTACAACAATAGTTATCATTCCAGCATTCAGATGGCGCCGTATGAGGCTTTATATGGTAGGAGATGCATATCCCCGGTGGGCTGGTTTGAGCAGGGTGAGGCCAGGCTATTGGGCACTAATTTGGTCCAGGATACGGTAGAGGAAGTTAAGGTGATTCAGAATAGACTCCGTACAGCCCAGTCCAGACATAAGAGTTACGCGAACCGGAAGGTTCGTGATGTTTCCTTTATGTTCGCTGAGCGGGTTCTGCTTCGGGTTTTGCCAATGAAGTGCATCATTAGGTTTGGAAAGAAGGGGAAGTTGAGCTCGATATTTATTGTCCCTTTTGAGATCTTGAGTCGAGTTGGGGACGTTGCTTATGAGCTTGCCTTACCTCCCAACCTGGAAGGAGTTCATCAGGTATTTCATGTCTCGATGCTCCAGAGATATCATGGTGACCCAACGCATGTATTGGATTACACTTCAGTCCAGTTAGACTAGGACTTATCTTATGTTGAGGAGCCAGTGGCTATATTGGACAGGCAGATTAGAAAGTTGAGGTCAAAGAACATTGCTTCAGTAAAGGTTCAGTGGCAGGATCAGCTGGCCGAGGAGGCCACTTGGGAGATCGAGCGGGATATGCGCAGTCGATACCCTCATCTTTTCACTACTTCAGGTATGTTTTTTATGCTCGTTCGAGGACGAACGAATGTTTAAGTGTAAGAGGGTGTAACAACCCAGCTTGTCGTTTTTGGAATTTACGCCCCGATTCCCCATTTATTGCTTCCCCTAAGTTTATTCTGCTATTTTGGTTTTCCAGGACGTTCAGTATTAGGATTCGGAGTGTTTTGGGACACTTAGTCCTAAATGAGAGATTAAGTGTTGGAAAGTGGTTCGTAGTCAGAACACTATGAAGACGACCACGGAATGGAAAACCAATGGTTCCGTTAGCTCCGTTAGGTGATTTCGGCGTTGGGAGCGTGTTCGGGAGTATATTGGGAGCCCGTAGCTCAATTAGGCTAGAAATGCCGAAAGTTAAAATTTTGAAGTTTCCGGTCTAATAGTAAACTTTTTATCCGAGAGTCGAAATGGAATTCTGGAAGTTCTTGTATCACCGTCATACCATTTGGGACGTGCTTGTAAAATTTCGGGTCAATCGGACGAGTGTTGGTTAGGTTTCTAATAGAAAGCGTATTTTTGATGAACTTATAGTTCTTAGGCTTGAATATTTGATTTAATCGAGTTTCCGGTGTTGGTTTAGGTGTTTTACGGATTGGTACAGGTTTGAATAAGGTATTAAGTGGTATTGGTGCTTTTGGTTGAGGTCCCGGGGGCCTCTGGTGTGTTTCGGATGCTCAACGGGCAAATTTTGTTGGTGGAAAATTGCAGTAGCTGCCTTCTAGTATTTTCACTTTTGCGGCTTGGGAACCGCAAAAGTGGAGCCCCAGTAGCAGCTTGGCAGCTGCAGGTGCGAAGCGTGGGCGTTGGGCCGGAACCAAAGAAGCGATAAAGATATTTCGCTTATGCGATGTAAATACCAAGCAGAAGGTCGGGTAATTAATGAAACCGCAGAAGCGGCTTGGATTCTGCATAGATGGGACCGCAGAAGCGGTCATCACTGTTCTGAAAAGGAGATCATCCGAGGGTTAATTAAAAAGTTAGAATAACCAATTGGTAGCTCGGGAGAAGGCGATTTTGGGTGAATTTTGAAGAGAAGATCACTGGGTAATGTTTTCTTGATCCTATTTAGCTGTATCCCATAAATTTATAGTTAAATCCACCATTAGAATTTGAATTCAAGGTCAAAATTGGGGAAAATTGGAAGAAACTTCATAGACCTAATTATTGAGTTTTGAGTGGGCAATTGACCTCCGATTTGGGAGATGTTTATGTGGTTAGACTCGTGAGAGTATGAGGGATCTGAAAGTTTGAAAATTATTCGATTTCGAGACGTTGGACGTAAGGGCGTTTTGGTCATTTTACCTATTTTCGCGCATTAGCTTTAATATTAATAGTGGATTCAGTTGTTTGTGATGTTATTTACTTTATGTAATTGGATTGAATAGATTTGGGCCATTCGAAGGCGGATACTCGTTGCAAAGGCGTTGTTCATAGTTGATTTTGTACCGGTTCGAGATAAGTGGTTTGTCTAATTTTATGTGGGGGGACCTTCTCCCCTTAAGACTTGTTAGTTGATGATTGCGTGCCTTGTACGTGAGGTGAAGAGGATGAGCACGTAATATTTCCCCTATGTGAATTACTCTTACAAAATCAAAACAAAATAATTATTTTTCATTGTTTGCAATCTTGTGAAATTTTGTGGCATTTTTCTGTCAATTGTTTGCATAGTTGTGTGCATATTTAATTCTATTAATGCATTAAAAATACAAAATATGGCGTATGCATTTAGGATTTGATTTCACATTTTTAGATTAATTAAACAAATTGTTATTTTTTACAAAAAATTGAAAAAAATTTACAAAAAATAATGTATTTTGCATTTTAGTGTTTAATGTCAAAATCGTATGCTTTTTCTTTTAATTTGGTATGTAATTATGTGTGATAAATATTAGTATGCGTTAATTAGTATTTGTGAGTTAATTGAGGTTTTGGTTTAAATTTTGAATATAATTTAGGAATAAAATAAAGAAAAGAAAAAGGAAAAGAATTATATAAAAGAAGAGAAAATTTAGGTCAAAATCTCAAGCCCAAACCAAAAACTCATCCAGTCCAACCCAAATCCGTTCCCCATACCTGGTCCACCCCAGCCTTGACCAAACGATGCCTTTTTAAGCGTCTTAATCTGGACCGTTGATCTCATGTGATCGAACGGTCCCTGAGCCTCCCCCGTTACACAACCCGACCCGAACCAACCCGGTCCGCCCCAGTAGCTACACAAAACGACCCCGTTCCAACTAAGTGAATGATCCAAACCGTTGATCTTGTTTGATCATCAGAACACCCCCCCCCCCCAATCATCTCTCTCAACCTCATCTCTTCAGAGACGAAGAACCCTTGCTCGCCGCCCCCAAATCCTCCCCTCCTCTGGTGGCGGCGCCACTTCCCCTCAGCCGCAAATTAACACCAAATGACCATCAAGCCTCCCTCACCATAAATCCCATATCCGTTTCCCTCAAATCATCCCACTACTTCTCGAATTTTAGATTGAAACGGAACCCTAAATTCCCAAAATTGCCCGAATCGGAAGGTTATTAAAATTTCGGGCCAAGTTTGGTTTTATTCGTGTATTCTTGATAAGAATACACGATTAATACCAAATTTGGCCGGAAGTTTAAAAGATTCGAAGGTTTCGTCCAAATGAACCAGTTGAATCGGTGAGTTCTTTTGTTTTCGATTTATTTGTGTATTCCAGTTTCCTTTCTTCTTCTTCTTCTTTTCTTTGAACAGTTTTATTAAGTGTTAAATTAGGTTTAAAAATTGTGAATTGTCCGTTCGTTTCCTTCAGTTCATTTCATATTAATGTATGTCATTAATCAATCCAATAGCTGATTTTGGTTTCAATCCAGTTGGAGGTTTCAGTCTTTTGTTTATTGTTATTGTAATTGTGATAATTTAGAATTTAGGAGTGATAAATACCATAAGCTTTAAGGGTGATCTTGGGATTGTTCGGATTAAGGGAGTGTTTACCTAACTTAGAAAATTCTATAATGGTAGGATTAGAATTACACTAACTAGATTAAGTGGATTGATTTCACATTTCTCTTGTTAAAATATCATGAGTAATCAGCTATAGTTAATGGTATATTTCATGTTAATACTTGGAATTGGCACTCGTTTGAATGGTAATAATTTGAGGATTCAATACTGAGTTCCTACTCAGACCCGTTGAGGTCACCGTCAAGGCTGCAGAATCGAGTCGAGGTTTCTTTTGGGGTCAAAGTCGAGGTATGCGATGAGATTTTCGGGTTGAGGTCCTGTTGGAATTTTGTTGCTGACTTTAGTTTTTCTTTAGGTGCTTGCTTCGCCGTTTTAGTTTAGGGGTTGTGATTTTCATTTTGTTTTAAGCCTATCATGGATGAAGGTCAGAGCAACCCTATTGTCTGTAGAAGTAATACAAAAGGAAGTAAATACTCACGTTTGCTGTTTACTTCCTTGTTAATTTTATCGTCTACTTTGTTAATTCCAATCACGTTCTCATTGGAATATCATTCTAGTCTTCACCTTGAGGACATCTCGATAAATACTAGATATTAAATAATTGCATTCATGGGATTTTCGTTAAGATTTTAGTAATTAAACCTTAAACTCACGGCTACACATTCACAAAACACACACAGATATTTCAATGTAACCCTCTGGCCCAAATCAAATTCCATATTCCTTCAACTTTTTATAAATAAACCTCAAGTTAGCTTTAGAAAAATAATTATGAATATTCATAGTTTGCTTTAGTTGAGTAAGATCCTTTGAATTTATAATCAAGGTGTGCTATTAGTTGAATTTTACATGATTCTCGAAAGTTAAAAACGCGTAGTTGCTTTAGGCGCGTCATTTTAATAACTCGGTTTCCTAAACTCGGATATGCATTTATGTGACTCAAATCCGAATCCTAATACGTTATATAAATGTGTTTGCTGTCTGCGGGTGCATTTATGTAACGTGTTTTATTTCATAAAATTAATTAAAAGAAGTTTAAGTAAAAATGCACATAGATTTGAACATATACTAAAATGAGATAATTAGCCATTTGTAACAGTTGAGCAACCTTGCTAGAACCATGGACTCGGAATGCCTAACACCTTCTCTCGGGTTAATAAAATTCCTTACCCTAATTTCTGGTTCACGGACTGTAACACAGAGTCAATCTTTCCTCGATTCGGGATTTGAACCGGCGACTTGGGACACCATAATTATCCCAAGTGGCGACCCTGAATCATTTAAATAACGAATCTCATTTCGATTGTCCTTTAATTCGAAAAACTCTTTTTTATGCCCTTGCGGGGGTAGGAAAAAATGAGTGTGACAGCTCTGGTGACTCTGCTGGGGAAATCAACCCAGAAACACTGGTTCAGGGCAAGAAATTCGAGCTTGGAATAATTGTTATATTGGCTTTATTTATTATCTGATTTTTTATTACATTTTTGGGCCTAATGTGCTAAATGTTGCTCTTTACCGCTTTGATATTATTTGAACTGTATATATAAACTGCAAAGAAGCCCTCTCTTCTCTCTCCTGAGGAGTGCACGCTGGTCGTGACTTCTTCCTGTTAGTTTCATATCCCAAATAGAACGAGGTTCGGACAAGTTGCAAAGCCGGATGATCTTTTGTTTACCGGTATCCAGCCCCCAATAGGCTCGAGTTATCCGCTCGAGTAAGCCAGGTCTAGAACAATACATCCAGGTTTTAAACCTAATATAACAAAACCTCATGCCGGATCTTTAGTAGGAACGTTTGTTTGCATCATGTGCATTTTGATTTTGGAGACTCAACACAAGGGTTGGGTCTGTCTAGGACAGGTGTACTTGAAATGAAAAAGACCATCCTGATGCATCTTACTTACTACCTATGCATTTTATTTGCTTCAGTCTTGCATGCTGACCGTCGACTTTGAATATTGAAAAAATTTAAAAAAAGAAAAAAAAAAGAAGAAAAATAGTAGTGTAGAGGGTTTGTCATCTGTTTTGAAAAATATCAATGCCCAAATAGTGTCAAACCTCTGCCGAATTTTTTAAAATGAAAAAAAAGGAGGGAAAAGGAGCTCAATCATATTTGTCAGAAAGAGTCTCTTAGTCTATTTTTAGGCTGTATTTCCATTTTTATGTTAGAGTCATTTGGAGTCAATTAATATTGTAGTAAACGTGTCGTAATGAACACATTTTTTATGGAAAATTTGAAAATAAAATTCAATTTTTTTTGTTATTTAATCATTTAGCCCTTATCTGCTAGAACTACGCACAGTCTGACTCATGCGGAGTCATGATACGTAGGCAATCTCCATAAGATTCGACCACAACTATATATATAAAAAAGAGTAAAAATGTTGATAATAATAAAGACTGACTGAGTCCATTCTAACATGTTTTGAATTGTGAAGAAAGTTGAGGTGGTCAGTCTGTTGCAAGAAGACAACCCAAGATCTGAGAAAAAATGATAACTGACACCGAAGTTGTTATAAGTGCTCAAGAGACTCAGGGTCAAAGGGTTCAGCTAGAGTCTACCGTGGTTGAGGAAAATAGAATATCGAAATAGAAAATGACTGAAATGTGTCAAGCATGGGCCAATGGGCAAGGAGAGCCCCGGCATGAGTCGCAATTTGCTACACAACAAGAGCACCACTCACATTCGTTTGATCCTCTGGAAAATATTGAGAAGCCTGCCCGAAATATGATACAGGAGAAAATAACCTAAACAGTAAAAAGCTTAGAACAAGGTTGAAAACATGCAAAGATTGGCAGGTCAAAAGAGTGTTGCCTTCAAAAATCTATGTATGTTCCCCGACGTCCACTTGCCGCCTGGTTTCAAGATTCCCAAATTTGATAAGTACGATAGACATGAAAACCCCATAGCCCACTTGAAAAGGTATTGCAATCAACTAAGAGGTCTGGGAAGAAATGAAGAATTGCTAATGGCTTATTTTGGGGAAACCTTACTGGGGTAGCATCTAAATGGTTTTTGGATCAAGACACATCTCGCTGGTACATCTGGAACGACATGGCACATGCAATTGTTAAACAGTTCGAATATAACATCGACATTGTCCCAAATCGCATTTCCCTTTCAAACCTGAAGAAGAAACCAAGCGAGAGTTTCAGGGAATATGCCATTAAATGGAGAGAGCAAGCAGCTCGAACTAAGCCACCCATGGATGACCACGAGTTAATCAATGTCTTCCTTTAGGCTCAAGAGCCGGATTACTTTCTAATCATGATGTCCGTAGTTGGTAAATCCTTCTTGGAAGCATTCAAAATGGGAGAAATGGTAGAGAACGGTCTTAAGATAGTCAGAATTATAAGTCAAGCAGCTCTCAAAGCTGCAGCTGAGGCTGTCCAAATTGAATCTGGTGAAACAAATGAGAGGGGTGAAGAAATCATGATGACATCAGGGTTAATAAGAGGTCCCAGAATAATACCTCGAAGGTATGTGCAACCTCATCAGGTTTTTCATGACTCCCCTAGGCATCACTATCCACCTCAGAACCCACCATACTCCGTTGATCCATCCCAGTATGTTGTCCAACCATCAATCACCTAAGAAAGCGAGCACGAGCATCACAAAATCTCCACCAGCCTCCGCAAATTGTCAAAGTACCTATTAACCCACATCCAAGCCAGGGATAGAGAAGGGAACAAAAGTTGAAAGATAATTTTACACCAATATGAGAGTCCTATGCAAGCTTATTTGAAAAGCTAAAACAACATGATAGGATTGCACCCATTCCTCCAAATCATGTAGACCCACGTGCAAGAAGCTTTGACCCATCTAAAAGGTGTAAATAACATTTCACTACCCAAGGGAACAATGTGGAAGTTGTCGGGATTTAAAAGGGAAATAGAAAAGAAGATCCAGGAAAATTTGATTATGAGACAAGACAGTGACAACTAGAATATCACACTTAATCCTTTATCTGCATGACGGTGTACACTTTGTGGGGATGATACCTGGTGATATAGGGGATGAGAATCCACTCGGGAATTTGCCGACTAAAATTGGATAAGGACATGTTGATTCTGATAAGCAAATTTGTGGCTAAATGTCAGGCTTATCAATTGAAAAGTCATTCAGGAGCTTATTTTGTTGTCATTTCTGTTGTCTGGGTTATTTCAGGGTTGTAATTTGAATATTGCTTTGTAAATTAAACCCTTCTATCCTTCTATTTGTCTCGTTCCTTTGATTACGCTATCTCATTTAGTATTGTCTAGGTTTGTCCTAAAGGTTGTACCCCAATTTATTGTGCTTGTTTTGTTATACAAACTCTTTCCCCGTCTATCTAATGCAATTCTCTATCTTCTGTTATTTCGGGTGATTTTCTTTGGTTTAAGTCTCTCCTCTTTTTAGTTCTTTTCCTTTTGACTCTAGTGACATGACATACACGCGCATTGTTCTAGGCCTAATCTTAAAAAGTTAATCATAAAGCAATTGGGAAGATGATATTAAGGGAAATAAGAACGGTTTGAGATATTTGAAGCCTGAACCATGTGGAACTGGGACGGATAAAACATAAAGAAACCGTAAAAGCAAGTTGGCTAAATGGACAAGGGTCGTTCGTGACAAGGAGAGTAAGAGTGTTGCCCAATGGGGTTGTGTATTTAGCAGATGAAAAAGCAAATGTGTGAATATACCTATCAAGTCTAGCACAATCAGAAGATGATATAAATGTCTGTTTAATCACATTGTTTGGGCTTGGTATATTTTGAAGATTGGAATGACGAAGGCATTTTTATCTAAACATTTTATCCTTTGCTACCCATTTTTTTGAACCTTACTGGTTTTCTTCATACACCTCTTTCGGAACCAGTAGCAAAGATTAGAAACACAAGCATAAAAGATGAGGAAAAAGAAAGAGACGAGGAAAAAGAAAAAGATAAGAAAAAGAAAAAAGAAAACAACAAAAACAACAAACAATAAAAGGAAAAAGAGAAAAAGAAAAAAAGGTTGGGAAAAGAAAAATAGAATATTAATAAGTGAAAAGGAAAACCATAACAACAAAGAATTGTATGAACTACATTCAACTTGATTCCGAAAAGATACGTAGGCAGTCTCTCTATGAGGTTCAGTCACACCAAAATAAAAATCTAAGAGTCCCCAAGAAAGAAAATGGGGCAGAAGTTGTAGTTGTTGTGAAAAATCTAATTCCTAAAGTTGTAATTTTGAATCCATGTTGAATTATTTTGAGCCTTAGTACCCTTTATTTCTAAGCCTTATCCAAAAGCCCACATTACGGTCCAAAGAAAGACCTTCCGATCAGTCTTCGAGAGATGCCAAGTCAAGCGAGTAAAGATGAATCACTTCAGGGGCAACACTTCGGTCCAAACAAGGGAAATGAAAAATGAGAGAGTCCTATTGGTGAAAACATTACGTGGACCGTAAGACGACGGGAGCTGAGAGAAATAAAAAATGAGAGAGTCTTATAGGTGAAAACCCTCACGAGCACCTTAAGGCGACCGCAAGTTGAGAAAGACCAAAATGAGAGAGACTTGATACTAAAAAACCTTCGGAGATTGTGAAAGATGCTTAACGATGGAGAATCAAAGCCCAATTTCACGGTTTAACGGCACCATAACAGTTGAACATCATAATTGATTAACCGAATAGGCTGCAAGTGTATGTCACAGTCATTAGAGTTGTATCCATATCTAATAGGTTTCTACCTTGTAGTTTTCTTGTTTGGAATCATCTTTTTCGTTTGTCCTTTATTTTATTCCTTTTATGAGTCTGTCTGGTCAAACCAAGTGATAAATGACTCCAAAATTTGCCATCAATTTTCCAATTATACAAGATGAGATTTGGCTAGTACATCAAGGCGACATAAGTCGAGAAAGTGCAACTAGGGCACTGAGCTGGTAATAATCAACATGCTTTGGAATCCCTAGGGTTAACAGAATTCCTGACCCGGATTTCTGGTTAGCGGACTATAATACAGAGTCAATCTTTCCTCGATTTGGAATTTGAACCGATGACTTGGTAAACCTTAGTTATCCCAAGTGGCGACTCTGAATATTTTAAATAATGAATCTTGTTTTGATTGTACTTTAATTGGAAAAACTCCTTTTTATGCCATTGCTAGGGTAGGAAAAAGGGAGGTGTGACAAAGAGCGCGTACTTGTGCTAATTGTTGAACACCCGATTTTTACTTAAATAATCAAGTTGCTATTTCTTTCTTACTTGCTTTATTATTTTCCATATAGCCTGTGGTAGCCTAGAAAAAGCATGTTAGTTGACTTAATTGGTCTAATTGCCTTGTTGCGCTACATGAAGCATGTTAGGATAGATTCTCTATGGCCTTGGTGTTTAATTCCATATTTCAATTATTCTCTGGTTGTGGTTGCGCATTTATATTTGGGACTACAGATGTGGGATTCCGGTAGCTCCTCCCTTGCTTGTTTACCTTGGGACTGTAGGTTCGTTTCCCGATAGATCCCCTGCACTTTTACTTTGGGACTATGGGTTAGATTTCTGATAGATCCCCCCGCACATTGGTAGTTAGACTATGAGACGATATCCCGGGAGATCCACTGGACAGTTGAGAAAGGACTACAGGACGGTATCCTGGGAGATCCTCATGGAATCATTGATATTGAGTTGTACCTCTCTATGTTTATTCCTTATTTCAGTTATTTGTTGTTGACTTCTAGATTCTGTCTTATTTCACTGTTGTTTCTATTACTTTTCCTGTTTTCATATTTATTATTATTATTATTATTATTATTATTATTATTATTATTATTATTATTATTATTATTATTATTATTATTTATCTCAGTAAGGCCCTGACCTTCGTCTTCACTACCCGACCAAGGTTAGGCTTGACACTTACTAAGTACTGTTGTGGTATAATCATGCCCCTTCTGCTCATATTTTTCATGTGCAGATCTAGGTACATCTTCTCAGGCGCACTATCAGAGAGGCAGGAGGACTGCAGAGACTTCGAGGTAGATCTACTACGTCCGCATACCGACGAGTCCTCTTTACTATATACGTAGTACTAAGACTTCTTATCTTTCTGTTGTTAAACATTCTGGAGTTTTTAGCCTTTAGAATACATTTCTATAACCTATATTGCCCATGAGTTTTCGGGTTTTGGTATTTGTTTTGTCTTGTGATATTGAGCTGTATATGGCGAGCGACATCCGATAAAATATTCTTAGATATTTAATTTGGTATTTTATACCTTCTGCAATTATTATGTTTTCCGCAAATGTTAGGCTTACCTGATCGTGGGGACTAAGTCTCGTCATGATATGTTCACGGTTGGTGAACAAGGGTTGTGACAGTTCCAGAAGATGATGCTGGTAGCCCTATTTATCATCATTGGATTTTAATGGTTTAAGTTGGTCACCACCTCCAAAGAGGAATTGGGGCTCGCTATGCTGCATGTGACTAGGATCAATGCATAAGAGTCTACCGTTGGGTCCCTTGGTGGCCTTATGTCCATCGAGTATTTGTACATTGAAGGAGGATAGTTGAATATGAATTTTTTTCTCATGTTTTCCTTGAAGAGCAGAACCTTTACCTTATTTAGGTTTTCAAACTCCACACTCAATTCCGTATTTAGGGGTTCCAATTCTTTCTCCTCCTCCATTTGGTTTCCTCCTTGACCTTATTCGTTGGGAGGTAGATTGTTCTCCATCAGGTATGGCATGTTAACTAGAGCCTAGTTTGCATGAGAATCACATGGAATAAGTATGGGACTGAGCAGTGAGATCTCCTCTGGGAGAAAGAAGGAAAGGTCCATAGGGAGGGGAATTGGAATTTGTGGGTTTGCTCATGGTGGAAGATCCAGTGGCTTTTCATAGCTTGAAGCAAGTTGACATTCATAGATGATGCAAGTGGGTGAAGCACGTTGTTGATCCATGTTTGAATCATGAAGTTGTTCGTGGCTAATCTTACCCCCTCTGATATAAGTTGAGCTAGGTAAAGGGTGTTTTGGATCACTATGACAGTGTCCTGACCATTGATCTCCATATTAAAGGAGATTGCATGGCCCATTAACCCTGCTTCCATCCAGCTTAGAGGTTGGTAATTTGGGGGTAGTGGTGGTGATGTGTAGTAAACTGTTGGATTTGGGTATTATAAGGGAAGGGGAGGGGATGGGGGTAAATTTTTTCATAGCTGAGCTAGGTGTTGGGTGGAGAACTTGGATAAGTTTGTTTCTCTTTCTCAGTGAGTAAGGGAGTCTTGGCATATCGAGGCTCTTTGGGACTTATAAGGGAGCTTATACTGCTTACACACTTGATTGAAAGTGAGACAATAGGTAACTTTATAGGGGTAGGACCTAAATGCATGGGATTGGAGTGGGGAAGCAAAGGATTCATCTGAAGATTTAGTAATAGCCACGTTATTTAAGGTAGTGTCCATTTGTTCAAATTCTAGTAAGGAAGTGGACAAGTGCTATGGTGATGCACTTGGGTTGGACAAACTATCATCTAATGGGTGTGGATGAATGGTGGTATAGTGTGAAAGAGCCTCGAATATTGGTTGGATTTGGTGATGGATTGTTTTAGCCGGTTGATCCTTTTTAAGATTATTACCTACCGGTTAATTGTTGCTAATTGTAAGACGTTGGATTATCAACTTGTTCCACGTGTAAGCTAGTTGGGGTGGTTGATCACAACTTACCCTCCATGCATAGGTCAGAGTTTTCTTCCAAAACCATTAGGTCTTGGTTGTCAATGGGTTCTGTTGGCGTTAAGAATAAGGAGTGGAATCTATTATTAATAGGAATATGATTATCTTTGTTAATAACGGTAGGGATATTGTTAATACCTTTTAATTTTAGTAATTTATCATAAGTATCTTTCTCTACAAACATTAATTTCTAGGTTTGAAAGAACTTACATGTGTCTGCATTGAAGATCTTTACATTAATACATGGTGTTTCTGAGTCATTAAGTGCATTTGATTTTGGTCGTGTGCCTCTGGTTTTGGGCCTACTGAATGAGACTGTTTTCCAATTTTCACTGCATGGTTGTTGTTGGTGCTGCTAAGAATTCTGCATTTCCTTGTCTTTAGGAACCGTTGCTGACATGGAATGAGGACAGTGTGGGCTAATATGGCCAAGTCTGCCATAATTTTCGCGGAGAAATTTCTCGCTTTCATATGGATGGATTTCTTGTGTGTCCCAATAAAAATAAAAGATTAAACTGGTTGCCTCTATGGGAATTTCCATACATATTCTAGCATAACAGCCTCTAAGGGTAGCGGAAGTACATACATGGACTCTTAGCAATCTTCTAATGGTGTTCCCGTTTTTCCTAAGAATCACTCCATCATAAAATTCAGTCAGAATGTGTGAGACGCAAACCCAAATAGCAGTATTGACGGGCTTAGCTTCAGATGCCACATAGTTTGTCACCCACCTTTGAACTGAAAGAAAATGTCCATTGACGAACCACGAACCTTGGTGCAAAACTTTAGCTAGATTTTCTTCTTTAGTAAATTTAGCTATGTAGTAATCCAAATCGATTAAGGGGAAAGTTTTAGTTATCTTCCATTATTCTTGGACTTTCTTCTTTAGGTAGTGGTACATATTATGCTTCCCTAAGAGCTTTATGATGATAGGTTAACCTTATAGCTTTCATTTAAGGTATCCATGTCACACGAGGTATAGTCCTTGGTGTAGTCCATAGACTTTGATGATTGTTCTACTTGATATTCAAAGAGGATTGGAGTGTTGAGTGGAGTAGTATCATTGAGTAGGTTATTTTTAAAGGATGGGAATTCCTGAAGAATGGATACACTATTGGCCCTTGGATCACCATTGATGTTGTTAGAAGTTGCTATATTTGGTGGTTTTGGGGGATATGAGAAGTGGTTTTGAGAAAAACTGGTGATTGTTTCTATTGTCATTGATAGAATTCTTACTTGAATAAGCAACAAGGATTGACGTTAACGTTAGAGAATCTTGAATGTTGCATAATTTTCTTCATGCCATAGGATGATTAGTATAGTTAAGTAAGGAAATATATATATATATATATATATATATATATATATATATATATATATATATAGGATCCAAAATATTAGGATTTCTGACATACAAGGAAAGAAATTCTAAGTTGTTTTTAAAGTCCTTAATATTAGGAAAAATAATTAAACTATAATCTTGTCTAATATGAAATATATTTTTAAATAGTAAAAAAATCAAATGAAATTTTGCAATCATATTTTTAATATAATATAAATAGATAGAAAAAGATTTCTAGCTATCGAGAAACAAGAATGTGATTCTTTCATGGTAGTTAATAGAGCCATGTAATGTCATTAATAGTTGTAACGACCCCACCAGTCGTTTTGAGATTTAGAACTTTGATCATCAGTTCTCGAGTATGGTATTCCCCGTGTGATTTATGACTTATGTATATCGTTGGTTTTGGTTTACAGGAAAATCGGAATGAATTTGGAAGAACAGTTCTTAGTTTGTAGCATGGAATTGGAAAGGTTTGACCAATATTTGACTTACTTGTATATAATTTTGGATTAGACTTTTTATGATTTAGCTAGCTCTGCCGGATGATTTGGGACTTAGGAGCGTTATTGGAATGCATTTTGAAAGTTCTTGAAGGTTTAGGCTTGAATTGGCGAAATTGAGATTTCGACGTTTTCCGATTGATAGGTGAGATTTTGATATAGAAGTCAGAATGAAATTTGGAAGTTGCAATAGTTCTGCTGTGTTATTTAGTATGTGTGTGCAAAATTTCAGGTCATTCAGACGTGGTTTGGTTGGGGTTTTTATCAAACACGTAATCTGGGAGATTTTGGGTTTCTTAGGCTTG
The DNA here is from genome assembly GCA_034376525.1 of Nicotiana benthamiana. Lineage (NCBI taxonomy): Eukaryota > Viridiplantae > Streptophyta > Magnoliopsida > Solanales > Solanaceae > Nicotiana > Nicotiana benthamiana. The sequence goes on from CM067329.1 coordinate 79,154,743, forward strand.
AATCCAATGCAGATTTGGTGTTTTAATGTTGTTTTGAGTGTTCCGAAGGTTGGGACAAGTTTGAATGATATTATGAGATATGTAAGCGTAATTGGTTGAGATCTCGAGGGCCTTGGGTGAGTTTCGGTAGTCAATCGGACCATTTCATTGTTGTGCAAAGTTGCTGAAGTTCACCTGGTGGTGTTGCATATTTTTGACCTTCGCGTTTGCAATGCCTGTTCCGCAATTGCGAAGGTGTGAGGTAGATGGTTTTCACGTTCACGTTTTCTCCGTTGCGTTCATGGTGTTGTGATGTGTTGATTCTTTGCGTTCGCGAGGTCTAAGTCGTGTTCGGATAGAGGAAGTGGATTAGCTGGGTTCCTTGATGCTTTGTTCTATGCGTTCACGTAGATAGGGTCACGATCGCGTAGGTTTATGTTGCTGTGAATCATGGTTGTGTAGTATCATTCGTGATCGCGTAGTTAGAACATTTTTGTGATGACCCAAACGGTCATCACCGTAATTCTCCCTTTTTCCTATGCTTCTGAGGCCTTAAAAACATCTTAATTGGTTGCCTCGATTTACGTGAAACCGGAAAAATTTTATGTGAAAATATTTGAATTCTATGTTAAAAACTATGAATTTTGACAATAATATTGCTATAGTTGACTTTGGTCAACAGTTTGGGTAAACAGACCCGGTCCCGTGATGTGACGGTCCTGAAGGGTCTGCAAGGAAATTTGGGAGCCGGGAGTATTCTCGGAATCGAAATCCGAGGTCCCAGGCCCGAGTACGGATCTTTTCTGTGAAATTGTTTTCTGAAAATGCTTAAGGAACAATGAAAATGAAAATTGATCAAAAGTAATATTGTCGGGCTCATATTTTGGTTCCGACGCCCGGTAAAAGTTTTAAGTGGGCGTTAAGTGCTATATGTAAAGTTTGTTTGAAATGGACGTCGTTTGACATGTTTCGGACTAAAAATGGAAAATTTGAAAGTTTTGAACTTTGAAAAGGAAAATCATGAGTTTTGGGGGTTGATTCTTTGATTTTGATGTTATTTTGGTGATTTGATCGTTCGAGCAAGTTTGTAGGATGATATTGAGTTAATATGTGTGGTTGGTTGGGAGCCCCGAGGGCTCGGGAGTGTTTTTGGGGGATTTTCAGGATGTTATGGAACTTAGAAAATACCAGATTTTTCAAAGCTGTTGCAGAGCCTTTTCCTCTTCGCGAATGCGGCACTCAGCTCGCATTCGCATAGCCCTGTTCCTCTTTCCTTCGTGATTGTGTCCAATGTCACGTGTTTGCGTAGCTGAGCCTTATCCTTCACCGCGTTCGCGAGTCCGTTCTCGCATTTGCGTAGAGCTACCCCATGACCCCCTGCTTTCCTTCTTCGCGTTCGCATAGTCCCCATCGCGAACGTGATGTCTTATCAGACTTCTTCATCGTGAACGCGGCCAAGGCGTCGCGATCGCGAAGCACAAGATTCTTCAGTGATATATTTTAATTCCATCACTGTGTCATTACGGTATTCATTCAAATTCTCACACGAGCTCTCCTCCTACACTCTCTATTGACAAATTTCAAGCCTTTACTTCACCATAACTCTTTGGGTAAGTGATTTCAACTTCGTTCTTCCATTATTTCTTCATCTAAACATCAATTTTCTAGCCTTAAATCATAGAATGATGGTAGAAATTAGGACTTTTGGGTAGAGTTATGTTTTTTAGAATTTTAGGTGATTCAACCTCAATTTGAGGTCACAATCTTAAAACAAATCATATATTTGGACTCGTGGGGTTATGGGTATTGGAATTTCGTCTGGGCCTCGAGTTTGGACCATGTGGGTCCGGTGTCGGATTTTGGTATTTTTGGAAGAAAAATTAGAAATGAATTTCTAAGCTAGGAAATTGTGTCATTGTGCTCTTATTGATAAATTGAATTGATTTATGTTAGATATCGTTGGTTTGGGGTCAAATTCTAGAGGAAAGGCGATTGTTGAGCTTTGAGTTGCTATTTTCGGGTTCGAGGTAAGTGCTTGATCTAACTTTGGCTTGAGAGAATATGATTAGGTTGATATTTGCTATGTGCTATGTGAAGTTAGTGTATAGGTATGACGGTTACCTATGCGCCCGAGTCTAGCATGACCGTGAGTCATTATTGCTATTAAAATTTCAAAAGAAGTGAACAAATGTGATAGCTACTTGCTAAATGAACTATAAAGTGATAGTTGAGAAGCAAATGAACTAAAAAAAACGGAATTTTTGGTACTTTTCCCTTGCCGGGACTTATTGTTGAGCTGTATTCCCTTGCCGGGATTTATTGTTGAGTTATTCTCCCTTGCCGGTGATTATTGTTGGATTATTCTCCCTTTTCGGTATATTTTGTCTTGTTATATATTTTCTTTCCCATTTGGTTGTGACCATTGATTTGGTGAGGAAGAGAGAGTAAAAGCACGAAGGGTGATGCCGTGCACTATATAGTTGAGAGTAAAAGCACGAAGGGTAATGTCGTGCACTGTGTATTAAGAGTAAAATCACGAAGGGTGATGCCGTGCATTATATTTGACATTCCTAGTGAGATATGAGAGTAAAAGCACGAAGGGTAATGCCGTGCATTATATTTGACATTCTTGGTGAGAAATGAAAGTAAAAGCACGAAGTGTGATGTCGTGCATTATATTTGACATTCTTGGTAAGGAGTGAGAGTAAACGCACGAAGGGTGATGTCGTGCAGTTGTTGATTTCACTGGTTTTCTTAATTAAATTATTATTTATTCAGTTCCATCCCTTGTTTGTTGAAGTTATAATTGAATTGTTACTCTTCCAGCATGTCCCCTCCCCTTTATCTAATTAAATTCTTGTTCTCTTTCTATTATTGCACATTTATCTGTACAGGTTGGTTGTGGTAGGTCCGGTTTAGCCTCGTCACTACCTCACCGAGGTTAGGCCGGGCACTTACCAGCACATGGAGTCGGTTGTGCTGATACTACACTTTTGTGCCTTTTTGTGCACAGGTCAGGACACAGCTTACGGACCGCAGCAGTGGTCAGGGGGCGATCCTTCAGTCCAGAGACTCTGAGGTAGTTCGCTGGCGTTCGCGGGCCCTGAGTCTCCCCTATCTTCTCCAGTCTGTTTAATTGTATCAAACAGACATGTTACGTATTTCTTTCAGACTGTTGTTTTTAGTACTATTTTACTCATTCGTGAGTAGTGACACCAGATACTGGGTAGAGGCATGTTGTTAATTTTCGCATTTTGTCATTGCTATTATTGCTAAAAGTCTTCCGCGTGGTTTAATTAATTATTCCGTATTTAATTTGCTTTAGATTAAGGTTAGTGTGAAAATGATTAAAAAAGGGGTTGGCTTCCCTAGCTTCGACAGTAGGCGCCATCACGACTCTCCATGGTGGGTAAATTTGGGTCTTGACAAGTTGGTATCAGAGCCCTAGGTTACTTGGGTCTCACAACTCACGGACAAGTTTGGTAGAGTCTGAGGGATCGGTACGGAGACGTCTGTATTTATCCCTAGAGGCTACAAAGTTAGGAAAAATTTCACTTTGTTCATTCTTGTCGTGTGATTTTGTTTCTCAAATATTGATTGTCGTTCTACTATGTTCTTTCGCAGATGGCGAGAACATGTGCATCTTCTTCTTCCGCCCGAGGGGTGGAGTTGTTGACATTTAGCCCGAGGGCGAACCTTTGTGTGTTTATTTTCATTTATCTGTTAAACTATGATATTTATGCACGAGGGGCGTATTTCTGTGCTTATCTGCACTAACTTATTTGCATTCATTTGCGCAACTGTTGAAAAAGCCAATTTCAAAGAAGTTTAAACTGAGCTAAGGTGTTTTAAGAGATTTTACAGCTTCACTGCTTTCTTACTGGTTTTTTAACTGCTTCTATACAGCATCTTGATATGTTTTACGTGATTTCTTGTCGTCGGTACTTATTTTTGTTATTCACTGAGTTGGAGAACTCACTTTACTCGTTGCACCTTGCGTGCAGATTCAGGTATTTATACACCCAGTAGCGGGTTTTGGGATGATCGTAGGCAGAGTCACTCGGAGTTTAGCAAGGTAGTTATCGACATTCACATCACTGTTTTTCTCTCTCTTCATTTCATTAGTTTGTACTCAGGGGCGGATTTAGGGGGCGCAAGAGTCTTCACCCGAACACCCTTCGCCAAAAAATTATATTGTATATATAAGGTAAATATCTATTTTTATCTCTATATATTAAGTTTTGAACACCATTAACAAAATCCAAAAGTGTACTTTATTGGTCAAGGGAATTCAAAATCTACATATGGTCATGGGTTCAATTCCCACTAGTTACAAATAAAAAAAATTTTGAATCCTCTTCGTGGAGATCCTATATCCGCCACTGTCTGTTACTTGTACACTTCACACCTCCGGTTGTATTTATACTCTAGTAGATGCTCGTGACTTATGACACCCCTGTTAGGGTTGTGTTGGGTTGCATATCTGCTACTCTTTATCATTAATTCATGTTCAGACTGTTTATATATTTGTTTAACTGTTTTAAAAAGTGAATTGGTTTATTTGGTTGGCCTTGTTTTCACGAGAGGCGCCATCACGATCGGGTTCGGGGTTAGGGTATTCACAATAGCTTAATAATATTTCAAATTTCAATGAAGAATAAAAAATCATCATGATAAAAACAACCTAAACTTCGAAGTTATATATGTTTTCGCAGTAAGAGGGTGTTTGGATTGGTATAAAAGCTGGTCAAACCAGCTTAAAAGCACTTTTTAGCTGGTTGGAGTGCTTGGTAACTTTAAAAATAGCTTTTAAGCCAAGCGGTTTTAAGCCCAAAAAAACTAAAAGCAATAAGTTAGGGAACGTAAATGTCACGACCCCAAATCCGGTCGTGATGGCGCCCGGCCGCAAGGCTGGGAAAGCCCGACCAAACCACAACAGAGAATGACATTCTAGCCAAAAAGAAACAATTTAAGATAACACAGCTGAGCAAGAACAATAATCCTCCCAAAACTGAGGAGTCACGAGTACAGAGCCTCTAACAAAACAGGATACAAGTCTGAACGGAAATGATACAAAGTCTGAAAAAATAGCAAAAAGGAACATGACTGATAGAAACAGAGTAAGTGGTCCTATGAACGCTGGGCAACTACCTCAATACTCTTAATAGCACGGTAATCAACAACAGCAACACTAGGTCTCTGAAGTACCTGGATTTGTACATAAGGTGCAGGGAGTATGGGGTGAGTCTACCAACTCAGCGAGTAATAAGCATGTATCAAAACCCGAAGATAAGAAAATACGAAATAACACAAAATGAAGCTATCTAGAAGTTCTATACCGTAAAATCGGAGTCCAATTGCTCCTCCAAATCCCCAATTTTCATTTGAAACTTCAAGCCCTAGTTCTTCAATTTTTATGCCCAATTTCAGAGAATTAATGGATGATTCTTCGATAAAATGACGTATTAAGACCATGAGACTTACCTCCAATCACTTCCCGTCGAAATCCCCTTCAAAATCCGTCAAAAAAGTCTCAAGGTGGTAAAAAATGGAGGAAATATGAGATAGCTCGTGGATGAAAAGTGACTTAAATCCATTCTGCACAGGTGCCAAATTACCCTATGCGAGCGCGGTTTAAGACCCACGCGTTCGCGATGACAAAATTATGCTGACCCCAACTTTCCCTTATGCGAACGCGACTAACTGCCCGCGATCGCGATGCTCCAGGAATTCCTACTACGCGAACGCAACCTTGAGCTACACGAACGCGATGCTTTACTTCCCAGCACTACGCGAATGCGACCCTGAGCTACGCGAACGCGATGACTAATTTTCAGGCCTTCCAAATTTATTCTACGCATTCGCGACACTCCCCACGCGAATGTGACGAACAAAACTTCTGCAATAAAACAGCTAAAAAAACCTGCAACACTATAAGTCCAAAAAAGGTCCGATTGACCACCCAAAACCACCTCGAGGCCCCCGGGACCTCAACCAAAGAACCAACATACTCCGAAACATCATACGAACTTGTTCCAATCACAAAAACACGTCCTCTAACACAAAAATCATCAAATCACGACGGATTCAAGCTTAAATTTTTCTTAAAACTTCCGAAACTCATATTCGATCAAAAACCCGACCAAACGACATCCGAATGACCTGAAAATTTGCAGACATATCCAAAATCACCTAACAAAGCTATTGCAACTCTCGGAATTCAATTCCGACCCCCGGATCAAAATCTCACCTATCAACCGGAAATTCGCCGAAACTCAACTTAGCCAATTCAAGCCTAATTCTACACCGGACCTCTTAATTCAATTCCGTTTTCTCTCCCAAGTCACAAATCACCCTCCAAAACTAGTCGAATCACCACAAATCCATTCCGAGCCCTATAACTCATAAGTCAACATCTGGTTGACTTTTTAGACTTAAGCTTTCCTTAAAGAGACTATTGGTCTCATTTCTAACCAAATTCAACCCAACACACTTCAAGCTCACCAAACACATATATCAACACACGGGGAAGCATAATACGGGAATAACGGAGCTGAAATACAAAAGACGACGAGTCGGGTCGTTATAGTAAAATTGTACGGGGCCCCCTATTTGGGCGCCCACTTTTAACCTGTAGCCGCTTTGTCTTTCTGTTTGCACCCGAACCAAGTTTTTCAAAAACTTCAGCTTCCCTTTCTCTCCCCCTTCTCCTCCTCCTCCTCTTCTTCTTCTTACAGTTCTAGGGCTGAAGTTTTCTAATTACAAAATTAAACTATCAGCTTTAGATCTTAAGTTTTTATTTTATAACTGGAAAAACTTAAGTTCTATAGCTTAAGTAATTATTTTATAACCGAAAAAATGCTTAGGTTTTTATTTTATAACTGAAAAACTTAAGCTGAAAAACTGCTTAAGTTTTTATTTTATAACTGGAAAACTTTAGCTCTAGAGCTTAAACTTTTATTTTATAACTGGAAAACTGCTTAAGTTTTTGTTTTATAACTCACTAGAGCTTAAGTTTTTATTTTATAAGTAGAAAACTTAAGTCTAGAGCTTAAGTTTTTATTTTATAACTGAAAACTGCTTAAATATATTTTATAACTAGAAAAGTTAAGCTGGAAAGCTGCTTAAGTTTATATTTTATAACCGGAAAACTTACGTTGGAAAACTGCTTAAGTTTTTATTTTATAACTCGAAAACTTAAGCTCTAGAACTTAAGTTTTTATTTTATAACTGGAAAACTCCTCAAGTTTTTATTTATAACTAATAAACTTAAGCTGGAAAACTGCTTAAGTTTTTATTTTATAACTGAAAAACTTAAGCTAGAGCTTAAGTTTTTATTTTATAACTGGAAAACTTAAGCTCTAGAGCTTAAGTTTTAAGGTTATAAAGACAAAAACTTCAGCTGAAATTTTCCAGTGCAAAAGAAAATCTTCGGCCCCGGGGCTGAAGTTATGTGAAAAAGTGCATTTCTAATGTCATTTCTATGGCAATTTATCCCCAATAATCTTTTATTTTCCCAAATATCCCTTCAAAGCTAAAAGCACAAACGTTCTTTTCCTCCTTCTTCCTCTGGTTCCCATTTTTGTCAACCATTTCTAATGTCATTTCTATGGCATATCTTTTATTGTCTTTCCCTATTTTTTTTTATTTTTTGTGCCTTGATTTTATTTCATGATTCCTTCTCTCATAATAATCATAACCATATTTTTATTTTACTCCTCCTGATTTGATAGTATATTTACTAATAATTATTTTCTTGAAAATTTTTGTGTTTTGAACGTTTTTTAATATTGTCAAACAAACAATGTCATAATTGTTTGTCTTGTACAAAGACTAAAATACAAAGTATTTGAAGAAGTTGAAAAAAAAAATATAACACTAAATAAATATAGTAACTTCAAATGAAAACTCATCTAAACATAAATAATTTTTTTAAATTTTTTGAAGGAAATCCTCCAAAAATAACATACTTCAACGTTAATAGCTTTAAGGATATTTCAATCATTTTAACAGAAAAAAGTGCTTTCCATCATTTATTTACTAAACACTTTAATAATTTTTTTTCAGCTTAAAGTACTTTTATCCAAACATAACAAGAACAACAACAACAATCCAGTATAATCCCACTTAGTAGGGTCTGGGGAGTGTAGTGTGTACGCAGACCTTACCCCTACCCTTGGGTAGAGAGGCTGTTTCCAAATAGACCTCCGGCATCCTTCCCTCCAAGAACTTCCCGCCTTGCTCTTGGGGAGACTCGAACTCACAACCTTTCGGTTGGAAGTGGGGGTTGCTTACCATCAGAGCAACCCCTCTTGTCTTACTTTTATCCAAACATATAACTACTTATTTATAAAACAAGCTCCAAGTTATAAATAGAATTCTATTTATGGTGAATGTCTATATTTAGATAGATTCTAGGGTTTATTACTAGGTGGCTAAGTGACCATCTCTATATAAATAGAGGGTTCTATTTCATTGTAATTCATCCCATATCAATAAGAATTCCATCTCTATCTGCTTTGCTCTGCAATACTCTTCTTCTTTTATTATTTCATAACACGTTATCATCACCAGACTCTAACAATTGAGTAGAAACTTTGTGATTGAGCATAATGATTGTTAATTGTTCTATGAACTTCCTTCGTGATTAAATTCTAGATTTAAGTTAAGTGTTTTACTTTTCTCTTTCAAATTCTTGGCATTCTATGATTTGATTTTGCATACAAGCAAAGATGATAAATTTTTATTGCAACTCTATTGGAGTTTGAAAGATATTATAACCACCCAAAGTGATAAATTTTTTATGTCTTGCCATGATCAAATTCATGTATGATTGTTGGCAAAGAATTGAATACCCGTCCCATTGAATTTGCTCAATTCTCATTCCCTTTTGAAAATGTGATAGCAGTATGTGATAAGTCTGAAAGAAGACAAAATTATTACTATAAATGTATCAATGGATGTGGGCGTGGCAATAGACGAAATTATAGTCGTCATCATTGAGTAATGAGAATAATAAGAATACTCAAAATAATCCTTCACTCTGTGAAAGTAATATTTGCTATCGATTTGACATGAGATTTTATAAAGCACATATAGATGATTATAGTGCATTCGTGATGTAAATGAGACAACATCTGATTTATGATACATATTCATTCATGGAAGAATATGAACATGCAATTGGTATCGAATATACAACACTCACTTCTACAAGGAGGTTTGAGATGATATAAGAAAATAATGTCACTATTATGGCATGAATGGTCATTGGTTACGTACTTATTGTACGCCAAAATATTTTGGCAATGTGATTGTTAAAGGACAACAATAATACAAGAAACATATCTTGCATATAATTTTGACCATGACTATAATGGTATAACTTTCTCCTTGAAAGAGATATATTACCATATGGATATTGATGAATATGAGGTGGTACAAAATTAATTGAGAGCTCTGGAAGCCAATTATACTATTTTGCAGAAAAACAATTGATTATCAATGATATATTATATTGTAGTAAGTCTCAAAGAAACTTATTCAATTTTCAAAGTACACACGAAAGCGGTTGATTATATTGAGAATATAAATAAAGGAAATATTTAATATCTTTTATTACTACAACTTGTAAAGGGGTAATATATATGTGAAATATCCGTTTTATTCTCCAGTTTGTACTTTACAAATAAAATAATACCATAATAAAGTGGATGTTTACTGATATAAAAATTCATATCATAATAAACTTGGATTTTATTTAAAATTGCACACGTCATGGTGTAAATCTGAAATTTATCAACATTGATCATTTATTCAGTTGACATAATTAGTTTAGCCATGGGTTCGAGTCACCACGGAGGGGAAGTGCGAAAGCACTATAGATCCTCCTAATTTGGGAGGAAAAAAAGAAAAAAAAAGTTTAGCCATCTCAATCTAAGTATGATGTGCAAAAATAAAAGAGAGTTCATATGGGAAAATATTAAAGAACTAGAAAGTTCTTAACGAATTCACTTATGCTGCTTTATTAATTAATAGACCAACTAAAATTAGGATTGAACCCATGAATGTCGGAAATATCAAAGGTGAACATTGGCCCATTCATATGCCATGTATACCACATAAGATGCATCTATGAGATGGTTACATGCATATTATTATTAACCTGCAACCTGCTGCTTGCGAGGTAACTTGCTCAATAATTTAATTTAGACATAATTTTCAGATTTTTATTCAATGTAGTTTATCTTGATAAGTTGGTTTACATCACATGAGTGCCTCCACTTACTAGCTAAATAATTACTTATGAGAACAAAATTTTGTATATCAGTTTGATATACGTTATATACGAAAGTATATTATTTTCTCACCTCACAAGTGGTTCAGGGTCAGGAACCGAGTAACTCCATCTTATTATTATTGATGTGCGGTGTATATTTTGATTAACACCATAAAGCACAAAGATGGATTCCCAAAATTGAGAAAACAAGTTAGTTTTTCTAACATGAGGGGGAGCCATGACAACAATTGAGAAAAAAGTTACATGGAATGAATTATTATTTATACATATAGATCCTCGAATAGGATAATATGAACTTGAAGTTTATAAAAAGATAATTCGTTTGCATTATATTGCAAAGCATGCCATACGCATTTGCTGACCCAAAGAAAGTAACTATCTCATTGCAAATGCTCATATTAAGTCTTAGAAGGACAAAGTCTATAGTAAACTTAAAGCATATAGACAAATCGTTTCAAATAGAACTTCTTGATAAAGAAGATGAGCAAATGATCAAAGTGATCATAATAAAGGAGGCAAGTGATCTAGAAGGTCACATAACATAACATTTCATAAAATTCCATAAGAGGTTCAAATACCTGAATATATGAATGAAGATCTCTATGTTATGTTCTTTATGAAAACTTATTGGAACGATATAAAATATTTGTCGACGACATCTATCATAGTGCTGAGTATAGATGAGGATCACAAGTCTATCGAATATAGACACAAAAGTATTGGCCAAATGGAAGAGATACAAGTCAAGTAAAATTGATTCCATACGAAAGACGAGTAGTTTGGGATATGTTGTTCAAATACTTGAAAGTATAAAGTCAATGATATGTGCAATCATTTTTCGATATCTTATATGTCTAGCATGACATAAAAATCTGATATGCATCTAAAGTCTATTATATGACTTATATGGCTTAACTTATATGACAATCCATGAAGGATTTAAGTTGCTTGAAGCATCTACAATTCTTGATCTTGAGGTACCACTTCCTCAATGCAATTTATGCACAACTGTATCTTGCTATAACTATAAGCATGATAATGTAATAACGAGAACACCTATATAGAGATATTGAAGAGCCATTATATGATATTTATGAAGACATTGTATATCTATTACGAATGATGATTTCAAGGTGCAAAGTATTCATTCAAGTTAATATGACTAATTTATTTATCAAGTCTTTACCAAAGATCATTTGAAGATGATGCACAATATTGAAATGCGAAGGCTCAAGGATGTGAATTGATGCTCTCATAAGGGGGAGTCAATGCGTGTTGTATTTTTTTTTCCTTACAATATTTTGTCTCATTGGGTTTTCCTTACAAGGTTTTTAATGAGGCAACCAAACGATATATTATTATATATGTGTACTCTCTTTTTTTCTAGAATTTTTTTTTCCACTGAATTTTATTTAGGGAAGATTTTAACGAGGCACATTATCTATTGAATAAACATTCAGGGGGAGTATTATAAATAGAATTCTATTTATGGTGAATATTTATATTTAAAGAGATTATAAGATTTATTACTTAGCGGTTAAGTCAATCTCTCCCTATAAATAAAAGGTTTTATTCCATTGTAAATTATGTCATAATTACTTTTTTTCAGCCAATCCAAAAGCGCATTACATGTCGTCAAAATTGGAGGGAAAGGTTTCAATTACAAAACTTTCTTTCCCTTCTCTTTCTTCCTCAATACTCTTCGCCCTATTTCTAATTTCTACACGGTGCCACTAGAACAAACACAGTAAAGTAGTACTACTAGTAGTTTTAAACACCCACTAATTTCAAAAATTTCAAACTTTACCAATTCCCATTTCTCTTCCCAGAAAACCCTAGGGAATCAGAGGCAAAATTGACTGAACTTCAATTCTTAATCCAATGGCAGTGGATACCAATTTGGCTTCGTTATTTGAGAAATTGAAGTTGGAAGATCCGTATGTTCCACCCAGACCTTGGGAATCAATTCCTTCAGAAAGCGGCGGCATTTCTTCTTCCAATTCCGCTAACACTAATCGGTCTTCCCATGTTCAATACTCCACTTCCGCCGTTTCTGTAAGAACCCTTTTCATCTATGACATTTGCATAAAGGCAACGTACGTATTAATTCCTTGATGTATAGCTGGTGGAGTGTTATTTTATTACTTATGTATTGCTATAGCATTTTTTTTCTTTTGACACGTTCTTTGAGATTTTTTACATTTTTCCTCATTTTTGATCGAATTATGTGCTTCTTTCGCTGTTTTCCTAAGGAGCACATTGATTTTAGTGGAAAATTTTAATTCTTTTTTCTGTTAATTCAATGAGGAATCAAAGCGGCAATGTACAAGATTAATTGCCTAGTGTACAACAGATGAGGATTGTTTTGTGCTTGTGTCTTAGTTAAGACCGTTACACTATTAGGAAGTTGGCACTGCTTGGCATAGGGCTCAATGAAGCTGGAAACAAGACACGAGACTATGAGACAAGTGTTCAATCCTAGCAGAGGCAACAAAAGCTAGGTGATTTATTTCCATCCGTCTAAGAATTTTGACAGAGTTATTTTATACATTTGCTAATGTATGGAAACATTGGGGCGGATGCCGGTGGTTATGGTGAGGTGCACGATGACTTTGGCCTTGGGGTTAGGAACATAGTAGGTACGTCACTGCTTGATTTCGCTAGGGCTTCCGAGCTTCTGATTTCGAACTCGACATTTCAGAAGAGGTAGGAGCATTTGGTCACCTTCAAAAATTCGCTGCAAGGAATCAGATTGGTTACCTCCTCCTCAGAAGGAGCGATAGAGGTTTGTGCAAGGACTGCAAGGTTATTTCGGGAGAGTCCCTTTCAACTCTTCATAGACTCCTAGTGATGGATGTTGGTCTCTGGGTGAAGAGGAAGAGGAGGGGTGCTCGGGGACGACCACAGATTAGATGGGGTGCTTTGACTAAGGAGAAAGCCCAGGAGTTGGAGATGAGGTTAGTTGATGGTGGAGCTTGAAGAAGTTCTCGGGAAGCGGACGCGATGTGGTCAGAGACGGCGAACTTGGTGAGGGAGGTAGCACGGGATGTTCTCGGGGTAACCAAGGGATATTCAGGTAGATATCGTGGAACGATGTAGTCCAAGGAAAAGTGGAGGTGAAGAAGGCGGCGTTTGCTAAGTTGACAGGGAGCACTAGCGAGGAAGAAAGGAGAGTGAACAGGGAGATCTACAAGGTGGCGAGGAAGGAAGCGAAGCTGGCGGTTACGGAAGCTAAAAACGCGGCATTTGGTCGCATGTACGAGGAATTAGGGGAGAAAGGAGGGGACATGAAGTTATTCCGGTTAGCTAAAGTAAGGGAGAGGAAGGCGCGAGATCTTGACCAAGTTAGATGCATCAAGGACGAGGATGGTAGAGTTCTGATGGGGGAGTCTCAAGTCATGCAGAGGTGGCAGGTGTACTTTCGAGACCTACTTAACGAGGAGGGGGAGCGTAACATAGAGCTAGGGGAGCTAGGGCATTCAGAGCAACATAGAGACCTTGGGTACTGTAGGCGCATTAGGGTGGAGGAGGTCGTTGGGGCTTTGCGTATGATGAGTACGGGTCGAGCGACCGGGCCTGAGGAGATCCCGGTAGAGTTCTGGAAATGCATGGGTAGGTCAGGAGTGGAGTGACTCTTCAGGTTGTTCAATGCAATCTTCAGGACCAAAAGGATGCCGGAGGAGTGGAGGTGGAGTACAGTGGTGCCCTTGTACAAGAGCAAAGGGGATATCCAGTGTTGCAACAACTATAAACAACAACAACTACCCAGTATAGTCCCACAAAGTGGGGTCTGGGGAGGGTAATATGTAGACGAGCCTTACCCCTACTCGAAAGGGCATAGAGGCTGTTTCCAATAAACAACTATAGGGATATCAAATTAATAAGTCACACCATAAAGGTCTGGGAGCGGGTGATCAAGGCGAGGGTGAGGGAGATGATATCTATATCTGTGAACTAGTTCGGTTTTATGCTGGGTCGCTCCACTACAGAAGCTATCCACCTTGTCAGGAGATTGGTGGAACAGTTCAGGGATAAGAAGGACCTGCACATGATGTTTATCGACTTGGAGAAGGCATATGACAAGGTTCTAAGGGAGGTGCTATGGAGGTGCCTGGAGGCGAAGAGCGTGCCGGAAGCCTACATCAGAGTTATCAAGGACATATACAATGAAGCTAAGACTAGGGTTAGGATGGTGGGTGGTGACTAAGATCATTTCCCGGTGGTTATGGGGCTCCATCAAGGATCGACGCTTAGCCCTCTCTTGTTTGCCTTGGTGATGGATGCTCTAACCTGTCATATTCAAGGGGATGTGCCTTGGTGTATGCTATTTGCTGATGACATAGTCTTGATAGACGAGATGAGGGTCGGTGTTAATGGGAGGCTAGAGTATGGAGACAGACTCTCGAGTCTAAGGGTTTCAAAATAAGCAGATCTAAGACAGAATACCTGGAGTGCAGGTTTAGCGCTGAGCCGAGCAAAGTAGGCAGGGAAGTGAAGATTGGATCTCAGGTCATCGCCAAGAAGAACAGTTTCAGATATCTTGGGTCTGTGATTCAGGGGGACAGAGAGATTGACGGGGATGTCACTTACCGTATAGGAGTGGGGTGGTGTAAGTGGAGGCTTGTATCAGGAGTCCTGTGTGACAAGAAAGTGCCACAGAAACTCAAGGGAAAATTTTATAGAGCAGTGGTCAGACCTGCCATATTGTATGGGGCGGAGTGCTGGCCGGTGAAAAACTCTCATGTTCAGAGAATGAAGGTTGCGGAGATGAGGATGCTCAGGTGGATGTGGGGGCTCACCAGGCTAGATAAGATTAAGAATGAAATTATTCGAGAAAAGGTGGGGGTGGCCCCGGTGAATGAGAAGATGCGAGAAGCAAGGCTCAGGTGGTTCGGGCATGTGCGGAGGAGAAGCCCAGATGCCCCGATGAGGAGTTGTGAGCGGTTGGCGGTGGTCGGCGTGAGGCGAGGCAGAGGGAGGCCTAAGAGGCATTGGGGAGAGGTGATTAGGTATGACATGGCTAGGATGCGGATTTCCGAGGACATGACCCTTGATAGGAAAGTATGGAGGTCTAGTATCAGGGTTGTAGGATAGGGACTCCTAGAATTTTTCGTACTCCTTTCCCGGGGTTGGGTGAGGCTTGGCAGGGCTGATTTGTGTATCCTTAGATGATTTATGGTAGTTACTGTTTGATATTATTGCATGTCTTTTTATTTATGGTTCTTATGTTTAGATAATCATTCACGCGATTTTTGCTGGAGTTACTAATGCTCTTTTGCTTTTGTTTTTGCTTTTCCTTTACTTCCCTGAGCCGAGGGTCGATTGGAAACAACCTCTCTGCCCTTTCGGGTAGGGGCAAGGCCTGTCTACATATTACCCTCCCCAGATCCCACTTTATGGGACTATACTGGGTAGTTGTTGTTGTTGTTGTTGTTGTTGTTGCTAATGTATGGAAACAGGTACTGTGGATTTATTGAGGCGTAGAGATGGCCGGACGCTACTGTTATAAAGTGTAACTCATAGAAAGTTGCATTTTATGAACTAATTTATGGACAGTTGCAATAAAACCACTAATACGTTAGTTCTTCTGTACCTTAACTTTCATGCAAATCTAGAGTGACATGTCACTGCTACATGACTCACTTAAATAGAAAAAGTAGGAACAAATTTCCCATGTATGTTTTGGTGCCAAATAACAGCTCAGTTTCGCCTCAATCCCAGGCTAGTTGGTCTCGGCATATAAGTCCACTTTCTAGTTCTCGAGGTTCTCTATAATTCTTACTGACATATAAATCTAAAAAGTTAAAAGCGCTCCCATGAACATTAGGTGTAATGTATACTAACATAATGACTAAGCCTTAATCTCAACTAGTAAGTGTCGCCTATAGGAGTCTTTGGCTTCTTCCCCTAAATTTGCATGGATCTCGAAAGAATATAAATCTTTGAAATAACATCATTCCATGTGATTTTTTGGTTTTCTCATGTACTAATCATTGCATTTCGAGGCTTACGTAGTACATGATCGAAACATCTCAAGCGACCTTCATTCATTTTATCCTATGTGTGTGCTACTTACACATTCTATCAGATGTTATCATCTGATTTTGTCGAATCTTAATACACATCCATCTTAACATCCACATTTCTAGCACTCATCTTGTGGATGTGATGGACTTTAAAGGCTCAAAAGTTCTTTCATATGAATTGGTGGTCTCGTCACTGTTCTACGGGACCTGATAGCTGAGAAATGGGGAGTCACATTTCACTTACAAAATTTTTATTTGCTATGTCTTTTGTTAGTTCAATTAATTTGAAGCCAAAGTTAAGGGGAGATTGGGGAACCTTTTGTGATATGGCACTAAATGGAAATGCGAAATTTTCCTCCTGTAGTTTGGATTTTCCTAAGTTCTAAAGTTGCAATGGGTGTAAGTAATTGATAAATGTTTTAATTGCATATTTACCGTTTAATGTTTAAGTGCGGCTTTTGAATATTTTTCGGGTTTCTACTTTCTACTGCAATTCACCTTTTGTTGTTGTTCATTAAACCGAGGAAGTGGGAGTGGAAATTACTAGTTTGAGTGCATAATATACAACCTATGATACTGCTCTATGCTTGATTCTTGCTGGGACATATTTTGTTGGTTCTTTGAGGTTCTATTGTTTCTTAGATACTCAAGGCTGAACCTTCTCTTTTTCTTGTGACAAGATAGAAAGTTGCATTATCTTTATGACTTCATCTCTTGTGATATTACCATTTTATGATGAATGAACTAAGAGTTTTTTCTTCCTTCTAAATTCTGGAAAATGAAAAGACACCTTACCTATTATTCGAACATTCATCCTTTCAGGAGTCTAGCTTGGTGAGACTGACATTGGATGCTCTGCAAGGCGTAGAATCAGCTCTGATATCTATTCAAAAGCTTTCTGCTTTATTTTGTTTTGATTCAGCTGATAGATCCTTCCATCATATCCCAAGTTTGTTGACACGGACTTCAAGCACCCTTGCTTTGGGAAATCTACTCAAATCTATTGGGCGTTTTGGTTGCATCATTTTCCTCCTTCACAAATTTGTCGATCATTTTACATGTTTAACTCTAGATGGGAATTCAGATGAGGATGAAGTTCAAAAGTATGATGCTAATGATGGTGTGGGACGTCGAATGAGCAATCATACACTTGTTAATCAGGCTTTTGCAGTTTCTGTGGCGAAAATCTTAGATGGGTATACCTCCTCCCTAAATACACTATATGCTTCTGTCAATTTTAGGCGTTGCTTGAAGTCCAAGGGTGGAGGCTGTTTTACTAGTGTTGGGCATGGCGAAATTACATTGCTAGAGGCTTATCTGCACTCTGCAGGACTAAGAACTCAGCTGGATGTGCTTGGTAATATCTGCAATATGAGTGATATAGCTCTTAGATATTCTGAATTATCTCTTGAAGAAATAAGTGCCAAAGCGTTTTTAGAGTTTAATAATTTCCCCAGAAGTGGTGCTCTGCACACTTTCTTGTACACACAACTAAAGGTTAGCATCATATAGAAGCAGTTCATTTAGTGGCTATTCTACACTTTGACATTCTTAAAATTGGATTCCTGATATTCTTTTGCTCATTCAACTGTATGTGCTTGATCTGGTACTTTGCCGATTCATGAAGGATTACATTGTGCACGTTTAGCAAGTCACACATGGTATTTGATTATCATCTTGGTGAAAATGCTTCATGGATTATGTGCTGCATATTTCGTTCCTTTCTATATATGAGATGAAAGCAGCCAGTTATTAGTAGATATGTGAGAAAAGAGCGATGTAATAATGTGTGCAGAAGGACACATATCCATAGATTTCACTGAGGCTAGAGTAAACCTGTTTCCTATTTTGTGCCTAAATTTACGTTACCACCTGAAAATGCTACTGAAATATCCAAAATGGTTTATCTGATTCTGCTAAGAGATTTTTGTAAGTAGGAAAGAAATAGCCTACATTCTTAATGGAAAATATGTAACTTAAGGTATTTAACTGCGATGTCGATATTGTCCGAATGGTGCACTCACTATTTTTGGCTGTTACAATAATGTGTGGTGCTAAGTATTATTCCATCCACCATTGTTGAAAAAGTTACGTTTTGGGTGAAACAAGGTGTGAGATTTTATGGATCTGAACTTTTTGTATAAGATATTAAATAAGGTGTCTCTTTTGCTTATTATTGGTATCGTTCCTTGGATTTATTTTGGCTAGATGGCTGATCCAGCCCATTGTGCTCTCCTGAAGTTCCTGTTTCTACGTTCATGGGAACCATACTGTGGATTTATTAGAGCATGGATTTTTGAAGGTAGAATTGCTGATCCTTTTAAAGAGTTCATCGTGGAAATTGTGAAAGAGCAACCTGATCATGAGCCGGGTAACACTGGAATGTCTAATGACTTCCCATTAGCAAGTGTTAGGGTAATGCTGTCTGTCATTGCCTAGAATTTGGAGTTTTAATTTTTTTCCAATGCTGATTGGAGTCTGTTTTTATCATCTGCTACTCAATATCTCAGGTGCGACAGGGAGTTTTACCTTTGTTTCTGGAGGATTGTTTGCTTCCCCTTTTCCGAGCAGGTCAACAGCTTCAAATAATAACAAAGTTACTTGAGTTCTGTGATACTTTTGGACCATTTAACGGTATTCATGAAGAACTCCTTCCCGGCATCAATGGGTTTTCAAGCGAATTCCCAAGCTTCAGATCGTCCTTATTATTTGAGAAAGGAACTATTGAGACAATGGTGGTTTCAAGAAACAGTTATTACCAAAGGATGCTGGAGAAAGTTCACAATGTTTTCACTAAGATGGAATTCAGATTTCGGGAGGTAATCTTTCTTATATATCTTTTGTTTTCCTCCACAGCTGTAGGATCTGTGATTTTTTTTTCTTTCTAGGATAACAAAGTGTGTTGAATCTTGGCTAATTGGTTGTGCTGGTTTATCTAATTAGAAACTATGATTTCTGTATGATTGTTTATCCTGTTAAAGAATCTTTAATTTGATATCTTCTGAGAGATAACAAAATAAATAAATAAATAAAATCCAGTGTACTCACAAGTGGGGTCTGGGGAAGGTGGTTTTGCGCCGACCTTAGTCCTATCTTGTGAAAGTAGACAAGTTGTTTCCGATATATCTGCTGAGACATGATTAATATTTTTGTGCTCTCTCTAATCTTAAACTTTTCGATAAGATGGTGACATACCTCAACATGGTATGAGAGCATGCAGAGGCCCTGGGTTCGAGTTCCCCTGCCACCCATGTGTTTGGTCCATGAAAAGAATCAGGTTCGCACATGAGTGGGCGTGTTGAGGCATAATTAAGTAACTAAAAGTATTTTCTCTCTAACAATTTAAGCTTTTAGATGAGATGGTTACACACTTCAGGAATATACGATGTGGGAACACCAACTTTTACTTCTGCTTTTCACTTCTGACTCGAGGTAGTTCCTGCAGTTGTTCTGGTTTATCTCGTTATATATTGGAGATTCCACTGAGATTGAATAATCTCGTACTTAATTATTTGCAGGGATGTTAAACATAGTCTGGATAGCTGCTTTACTTTTGGTAATGCCTAGATATCAGTAAAAAGTTTCAACGAAGAGTTCTTTTGCCTCCTGAAAATACTGCACTAGTATTTTTGAAGTATGCATTCTGTTTAAATTAGGGAGAAGAATATGGATAAATTTAGATATTGAAGTAAAAAAAAAAAAATCCAACAGCAGGTGATGAATCTTGTCTAAAATAAAATTAAGTTTTTCTCTTCTCCACTACAAGATGGTGATTATTTTAAAAGACGTGTTAGTTATTCTAACCTGGTCCAACTTATTTAATTCTTTCTAAACCTGCCTGACATCAGAGGCCTGACATGATGTGGAGGTTTTTTTGTTTAAAAGTTCAGATTGTGGTCTTTTTCAATGATTCTGATATACCCATTGATACTGGGTTCTAGTTGAAGTATGAAATCTGTTTAAATTAGGGAGAAAATATGGATAAATTTAGATTTTGAAGTTAAAAATGCCAACGGCAGGTGATAAATCTTGTCTAAAATAAATTTAAGTTTTTCTCTTCTCCACTACAAGATGGTGATAATTTTAAAAGATGTGTTAGATGTTCTATCCTGGTCCAACTTATTTGATTCTTTCTAAACCTGCCTTGTTGCCTTGAACAATGTGGACATCAGAGGCCTGAATGATGTGGAAGTCTTTTTGTTTAAATGTTCAGATTGTTGTCTTTTTCACTGATGTTGATATACCCATTGATACTGGTTCGTAGTTGTTCTTTCTACCATAAAGTGTTGCAAAGTTACATCTGATACGTGTTTCTAAGATACTTTTGGAATATCAATTATCAACAAAAAGTGCAAGCTAATAGTTTGGTATTAGTTTGCTATATTTTATTTGTGCATTGCTTGATGAGTTCAAGTCGAGATTCGTTCAGCGAGGTTGAATATAAAGAAAGAGATAGGTTCCGGTAAAAGAGAGATATTGAACTCAACCTGTTCTGGAGTTTTATGTACACAACTTTCACTTCATGAAAAGGAACACTGGCTTTCTTGATGTCATAAAATCTTGAGTTCTTGATCTTTTATGATCTCCTAACAGCACTGTGATGGAATTTTAAATTTTTTTCCTTTTTTCTGGTCTTAAATCATTCTCTATAATGACATGTTTTTACTCTAGAATAGTAGGGAACAATCTTTTTCCCCCCTTAGTTTGGATGAATTTTTGGGGGAGAGCAAGGGCAGTTAATATGAAAATTGACTAAACTCTAGTTCCTTTCAGGTATAAATGAAAGGAAAAGAAACCTTTTTTGGCAAAATCTGTGATGCCAAAACTGACCTTTGATATTATGAACTTAAAAATGCATATAAATGTATTAAAGTCAAGGGAGTACCAGTTTATTCCTTTTTTCTTTAGATCAAGACCCAAGCTCCTTTCCATTCTTCTTGTCTTCTTTACTTTTTTTTTTCCTGCATGGTTTCTTTTCCTCTCTCCTTTCTTGTTTTTGATCTAAACCATCCATTGTTTCATATAGTTTTTCACCTGTAGATGATTTTCCAAGTTCTGCAATCATGGATGGAAAAAAGTGAACATTAGAGAATTTGATTTGTCCAGTAAAAGGTCTTGACAGTCCCTCAATAGAAGTGTCACTTTTTCTTTTTCTCATGTATCTTTTTCCAATGTAATAATATATGAAAAATGAAATAAATGACAAAAAAATTTGTCTTTGATGGTATGTAACCATGTCTTATATATAGTACTGTCCTTTACCTGGCATATTCTCTGTTTTTCATTTCTTCTCCCCTCTTTGTCTTTTAATATCAAGCAAATATATTAATTTTGATTACACATTCTAGAAGTTAACTTTTAAAGGCTCTATTCCTGCATATGTAGAGTACCTAATAAGAGTTTAATACATATGTGTTGAACAAAATTGTCGGATACTTTTATGATGCAACAAGTAATCTAGACAATTAAACCAGTTTTTTTCACAGTAATTCTAGCCTCTCACCATTTATTTATTATAGAAGTAAAACGAGGCTAATCTTTTCTCTTAACTTTTTCATGTGTTCCATAAGATTTCTATTTCCGAAATATCTCTCCAGGGCATGCAACCTAGGTATGCAAACCATGCAAGGAACTTGGCCTCTCCTGTTTTGTTTTCAACTAGTGACAACTTGGATGCATATTCAAACGATACCAGAGGTCAAACTTTGTAAGTGTACCCCACTTAATATGCTTCATTGGGCATGTCCCCATGTGCTGGCTCATTTGATTGTGCATCCATCCACGATTGTTGTGTCTATAATCTAATTTGATTGTGCTTCCGTCCAGGACTGTTTGTCTATAATCTAATCGTTTAAAAATTATTTATCTACTATCTATCCATCATTCTGTTTATAGGGAGCAAAAATTGCATGATCTGAAGTTAGAAATGTAGAAAAAAAGGGCAGCCCGGTACGAAGCATCCCGCATTCACGCAAGGTCCGGGGAAGGGCCGCATCCCAAGGATGTGTGATGTAGAAGATATGAATAAATCAAATATCCACTCTTCAACAATTTAAGCTTTTAGGTGAGACTGTTTACCAATTCAACTTGGTATTGAAGCAAGCATAGGTCCTGCTTTCGAGTCTTGCCTCACTCTTTCATTAAAAAGAAAATGTCCAATTGTTTGGCCCATGAAAAAGAATCTCGGCTGCACAAGAGGGAGTATGTTGAAGACCTAAAATAAATTAAATAAAAGTATTGTTTTGTTAACATTTTGAACTTTTAGATGAAATGGTTCAGACAATCCAACAGGGTGTTGGTTATATACAATCCCACATTGGTCAAAAGAGGTCTATAAAGGTTTGGGGATGCTCCACCCGTTGCTTTATGATTTTGCATTGGTGTGTTCAAATTCTTTGTGGTATTGAGCAACCTTTAGAAAGACCTTTCTAATACACTTAAGTCTGCATTAAAATGCACATATTAATCTAAAATTATATTGCACATAAAAGAGGGTGTTGAGTCATATAATGTACACAACAGGTATATTAGGGGCATCTAAGGGTTTATAGAAGTGTTGAACTAGTCAATGCATTGCCCTAAGTTTTGGATTGGATACCCGGACTCTTTAACATTGAATGAGTTCACTGAGCTCTCAGTTGAGTAGCTAGATGACACGTTCTAAGGCCGTAGCATAGAGCTGCATAGCTGAGTATTTTCTTTCCACTCATTCTTGAGGCAGATTTGATCATTTTGTCAGTAGCTTTTTGATTTTTGTATTAGTCCTTTCCCTGTTACTAAAGAGTATCGTAATTCAATTTTAGGGTTCACGACACCATAGAAGCTGAGATTAGCATAGACGATGATTTTTCTGGTACCGAAGATCTCCTGGAGTCATCTGAAGCTTCATCAGAAGAAAACTCAGAGGAGCAAAGTGATTTTGACCTGCCGAGCAACACACCTGGCACTGATGTCGTGTTGGAGCCAGATTATTTATCTGCTTTAAGTTTAATTGATGATGATCTTTTGCAGAAGCAGAAGTTTCCGCTAGATGAGATTTCATGCTCTGCAGAATATGTTTCGTGTAAATCATGTAGAAGGATGGAAATATTTTCCACGGATGTTAGTAACAGTGAAAGAGCTTCCTGTGACAGTTCTCTGCCCTATAGAAGTGGGGAACAAAGTACGCTGCAGGATCTTGATAACCAGATTACTAATAGTTGCCACAATACTTGCTGGCTGTCTGATTGCTTTCCAGGAAATCTTCTGAATATTGATAGGAGGAGCTCTCAGAGTACATGGTCGCATGAAGTAGAGATTGAGCCGGAAGTAGGCAGTTGTAAATTTGGTGTCCAGTTACCTGACAACGTAGATTCTAGTGGTTCAGTTCTACCTCGAAATCCTTCATTGCCTGAGGCTTATGAAAAGGATCAGCATCCATATAGAGCTTGTACTTTTTTAAGTTCAAAAAGTTTGCCATCATGGAAGATGAAGCATAACTCCGACTTTCTAAGCATGAACCCAGTTTTGGCTAGAAGTTCTCTTGTTAACCCAAAGAGGGAGCCTGAACAAATGTGCTCAAGAGATTCTAGGCAATCTTTTCCTTTTTTTAATTTCACATCTATAAGAGATCCTTGTGAGGTTTATATAGAAAAGTTTGCTGCCAATTCTAGAGATCAGTTAGGAGCTGGGGTTTCTGTTTTGACTGGTACAGCAGCAACTGCTGCTGCTCTTACTAGTCGTCAACATAACTTAAAAGATCACTCTGATAAGAACTTGGAGAAAAAGGCAGAGCTGTCTCATACTTGTTCCCCTGTAGGTTCCGAGGCTCACATTCAAAAAATCACATCATTGGAAAATGCTGCTGGAGGGAGTGGTTGGGAGAGACTGCTTGCTAATTCTAGCAAGATTGCCAATACAACTGCTAGATTTCCGAAGACTAGTTTGGTGACAGTCCTTGAGATGCCACTGGATCATATTATCAAAAAGTGCCTGTTGGAGGAGATTTTGCTTCAGTATCCTTATATATTCTAGATGCATGAAATGCAGCTTATCAACACTTTGCAGTAAACTGTCTTTATTTTCCCTTGTTTGTTTATGCTTTACTACTGTGGCGTCCAACTTTTCTCCCCATTCATGACGAGGAAAGAATTTCATTTACATTTTTCTTACTACTTAGCAAAGAAGATTAAAATCAAGATAGCCCAAAAATTGGATGTGTGTCAAGACGCTGTCGGGCCCCAGCCGCTAACTCAAGTGCCTCCATTATGAAGTTAAATATTAACGAAAGAGGTAGAGATGCTCATGCTTCTAGTACCTCAAATGTTGATATTCCTGTGACCTGTAGTGCTAAAATATTATTCAATAAGGGATGATCATCTATGTAGTTGACATGATGCTTGATAAAATATGAGTATTCAAGGATTTTGAAGTTGGAATTATTTTAGACATACCTGATTTATGCAGTCTCAGATGATGGGTTTTCATGAAAAATCGGTTAGTTCAAGGTCAGTGAAGTATTCGAGTTGCAGGGCTGATGTTCCTTGGTGGGCCATAGTCCTCTTATGTTCTCCTTTTGAATCCTCAACTTTGATACTTTCTTCAGCTATTTTATATCTGCGAAAGTGATATTTTTATTTCTTTCTCTAATTTTAAGAAGAGTGTTATTCGAAAAGAAATGATTGTTTTTTCATTTATATAAAAAAAGAAATGATTCTTTTGCTTAAACTTTTATTTGTTATTAATCACCATCATCACAATGTTCTTTAAGTAACCCTTACCTGTTGGGTAGCAGGCAAAGGCGTTCTTATATGGCCTCTCATTTTTTCCTTGACATTGCTAGATACAAATACTTGAGCAAGTTGACTATACAATTACTTGATAAAGGTTTTAGTTTGCATGAACATTTGCTGGCTCTAAGGAGGTATCATTTTATGGAATTAGCAGATTGGGCACATCTCTTTGTCAGCTCTCTTCAGCATCATGTATGTTCTTCTCCCACTTTATAGTTTGTTTTTTACTTAACTTTTCTTGATTTGTGTAATTTTCTCGAAACAGAAGTGGTACACCGTAGAGGCAGAAAAGAGAATATCAGAAATTCAGGGCATTCTTGAGTTGTCAGTTCAGAGATCTTCTTGTGAAGGGGACCCTTATAAGGATCGTTTGTTTGTCTATGTGAAAGGGAGTATGACAAACATCTCAGTTTCTGGTAGAGGAACATTTTATGGTATGGCAAACATCTTTTTTTTTTTTTTTTTGATAAAGTAATGTATTGTATTAAAGGCATCAAGAAGATGCAAAAGTTACAGAAGAGCAAAAAACTATTTTAGAGCCTTTAACTAACCAAGAGCAAAAATCAGAGGTTACTAAACCAATGAGAGAGAGCTAATGAAGTCTAGGAGGGGAATAATGTCATTTAAAGGGGAGAGGTTACTACAGCTAAAGAGAGTCATTAGATATTTAGACTTCAGGTGGCCATTGGAAGTTGAAATGCCATCAAAACATCTACGATTCCTCTCAGTCCATAGACACCAAAAAATACAGGATGGGATCATTTGCCAGATCTTTTTGATGGATTTATCAACTTACTTTAGACTCCAGCTAAGTACTGCATCCCTCATGTTCTGTGGCACTGCCTAGCTGACACCAAAAAGTGCTAAGAACATGTTCCATAAATCTGATGCCACTGAGCAATGTAGAAACAAGTGATTAACCGACTCAGAGTTGAGCTTGCATATGTAGCATCTATTAGCCAGCTGAAAATTCCTTCTACTAAGGTTATCCTGGGTCAGAATAGCTTCATAGAGGGCTGTTCATGAGAAACACTTGACTTTTGTGGGCAGTTTTTTTTTCCATATTAACTTCCATGGCCAAAGCTCAATCATGTCATTGGATGCACTTAGTTTGCTGTAGCCAGCCTTCACCGTGTAGTTACCTTTTCCAGAGTTGCCCCACCTTAAGCTGTCTGAAACTTGAGGATTCCTTGTGGCTTCTTCAAGAAGGATTCCTTGTGGCTTCTTCAAGAGATCTGTATAGATCAAATAGCTGGTTAAGTCCAATCCTGCAAATTTCTTCTGAAGTGAAGGTCCCAGTTGTTCCCTGCTCTATTTTGGGCTATATAAGAGTTGGTGTCTGAAGCAATCTGATATAGGTCTGGATGAGAGTCTTTAAAAGTTTGATTGTTGAGCCATCTATCCTTCCAGAATTTAATATTGATGCCATTCCCAACCTGATAGGACACATCTTGAAAGAATGCTTCTTGTAGGTTGTTGATATGCTTCCACGGGCCAACTCCATGTGGGGATATGGTTTTCTTGGTACACCACCTGTCTTGCACCCCATATTTTGCATTAACTACCTCTTTCTATATGTCCCCCCTATGGCTGTTAGTTATGGTAGTTACTGTATGATATTATTGCATGCGATTGTATTTATGTTTCGTATGTTTAGATAATTATTTACGCTATTTACGCTATTTCTGCTGGAATTACTAATGCTCTATTGTTTTTGTTTTTGACTTTGTTTTTGTTTTACTGCTGTTTTTCCTTTTATCCTATGAGCCGGGGGTCGATTGGAAACAGCCTCTCTGCCCTTTCGGGTAGGGGTAAGGCTTGTCTACATATTACCCTTCCCAGACCCCACCTGGTGGGAGTATACTGGGTAGTTGTTGTTGTGGTTGTTGTACCTCTTTCTATATGCTAGTTGATTCTTAGGCATATCTCTACCACCACTTCATGAGCAAGCTCTTGTTATGCTTGGTCAAATCTCTGATTCCCAGACCACCTAGGTTTTTTGCCATGATCACTTTTGGTCACTTTAATAGATGGAATTTATGCCCTTCACTGTTTCCCTCCCATAGGAATGATCTCCTAATTTTGTCTGATTGTTTATGTACCTTGCTTGGCATGGGAAAGAGGGACATAATGTAGATGGGGATACTATCTATAACACTGCTGATTAGAGTCAATCGACCACCCATAGAAAGGTATTGCATTTTTCATGTTGCAAGTTTTTTCTCCACTCTCTCAGTTACTCCATTCCATATCTCTGTTGCCTTGTACTTGGCTCATAGAGGGAGGCCTAAGTAGGTTGTGGGAAGGGAACCTATACAGCAGCCCATCAAGTTTGCCAGCTCCTCCAAATTTTGAACTTCATTCATTGGGTAGATCATGCTTTTCAACATATTGATGTGCAACCCTGACATAGCTTCAAATAGAAGTAGAGTCAGGTTAAGGAATTGCCTGAGATCTCTCTGTCCCACAAAAGATTAAGGTGTCATCTGCATAGAGTAAGTGAGCAACTGTGACAGAGGTTTCTGTGAAGGGGACCCTTACGTTTTACCTTTTCTCTGTCCATTTGTTTCTTTGCATCTGTATATATGGTGCATTGTCTTCAACAGGCATTATTGGTTCAGCTTTTAGAACTATATTACTCTTGGCAGGAATCCACTCCTTTGATTGTTTGGGTTTGGGTTATCGAGTAGATTGGCCACTCAGCATCATATTGTCTCCTGGTGCACTAAATATGTACTCGGACATCTTTAGTTTTCTGATACAAGTCAAGCTTGCTGCTTTCTCTTTAAGTGATATATGGCGCTCATTAAAGGTACTGATTTGGTATTGTTCTCGTAGTTTATTAAATTCATCATGTATATATATGTAACGCATGGATTTTATGTTTCTATGTCTTTGCTCAACCCTTCTCATTTTCTTTTCTTTGCTTACTCCCTGTCTCTGTATATTTTCTCGGAGAACTTGTATACACCTAGTTCGTTGAAGTTAAAGCAAGTTCCAGCCTGCTTTGGATTGACCAAAGAAGCAGTTACGGTTTACCTAATATTGAAATACCCTTTGTGTGACGATGGAAATCCCTATTTCATTTCTTTTCATTAGCCTATACAGGTTGAGAACAGGGATATCCATGTTTAAGTCAAATGCCTTGTGAAGGCATTGATTTTTGGAGCCTACAGGTTAGTAACTGAATCTATATTGTATGAAGGAATGAAGAGTGGGCTTAATTGTTTTGCGGTATAGTTGTTAAGTATTGGAAATCGTGGTTCAGTCACCGCAATACAATACCATTTAATATGACTTATTTTTCCTTAGTTTTGGAATTCTTTCTAGTGGCCGCCATTGCAGTTTAGTTAGTGTTTGAATGCATTTGATTTTGAAGGGCTTCAACTAAGGTGGAGAAGTATTTGAGGAAGTTTATATCTCTTATATCTTACCCCTTCCCTATCATGCTGATAAAATGAAACAATAAACCGAGGGTGCATATTTACATTAAATCCTCCCAAAACCAAATAAAATAACATAAAATGATTACACTGCACAGGATAATCATAGCTGTAGTTTTGACAGTTGGCTACATAAGTGATGCTTTGAGTTTCCTAATAATTTTGATATGTTGTCCTTGTGAACAGGATCTCTCTCAATTGGACAAGAAGAATCAACATTTTGCGTTTGACAATGCAGAACCAAAGCAGCTGTCCATCTTAATTGAAACAAGGTCCTTTTCACGTTTTAATTATTGTCTTCTTTCTTTCTGGCTAACTTGATGTCATTTGACACAAGGCATGTCTGGTAACTCTATGTGAAAGGAATAATCACAAGATATTATGCTTTTGTGTATGACATGTTTTTCCGTATGATGTTGCTTGCTCTTTTATGTGCTCTTTATGGGTATTTTTATTAAGAGGTTGTGTGCAATCATATATGCTGAAAGATGCTAGCTTTTTCCAAGCTTGTTCAAAGTTGAGATATTTCAGATCTTCCTATAGAGTTTCTTTTGATAGAAACCTAAGAAGCACGCTGCGACACCGTGCATTTCTTGGTTATCTTGGAAACGCGAAGCAAAGCAACTGTGCGCTATTTCGTGTTGCGGTTAAACACTTGTTGGGTCATAATCACATTGATGCTAAATGTAAATGAAATGTCTTAGAGTCACAATGAAAATGGACCTAAGACCTATATCTACGACCCGAAGTAACTTGTTGAGCATTGTGGCGAGACAAAGTCTAACCGAAGCAAGTTGGTACGACATGACGCTTGGAGGGTCTGCGACTTAGCTGTGAGTTTGAATATTATAGTTGTATATAAAATATATTAGTGATGTTGGAAGAAAGTAAATGTGTTAAATGTAAACCATCTATAAAAGCCCGTAGACATCACCATTCTTCAATCTCCTCTTATATTTAACATAAGCTTATCCCATGATTTTCTACTCAATCATGTATGATATATGCGCTGAGTCGTTTCATTACTTTTGTGGTTAGAGTCTGCTACTTTCTGCTGTTTTACTTACGTGGTTCTGAATTTCATTCCAGGCACCAGCTTAATCATTTTGTATGTACGTTGCAGCAATATGTACAATCACAACTATCTCATGTGTCCTGGTGCAGGTTCATGCATTCTCTTAAGGATAAGGTTTGGAGCACCTTCTGATCTGGGTTTTAATGAATTTCACCTTTTCCCCCTTTATTTGCTGTTTCGTTTGTGATTATCAGCCTCTTACTAGTCTTAATCTTGTGCATTTCAGTAGCCTACAATATGCTTTATATAATGTTGTTTTAGAAGGGTTCCAACTTCCAAGCTCTTATATCAACAACAAAAACAACAACAACAACAACATTAACAACTTACCCAGTATAATACCCCAAGTGGGGTTTGTGGAGGGTAGTGTTCACATAGACCTTACCCCTACCTTGGGTAGGTAGAGAGGCTATTTCCGATAGACCCTTTTATATCCTATGCTATTAGGCTAAGATGTGAACCTATTTGGATGAGTTAATAAGCTGTCGAAATTCAATAAATATTTGCTGTTGTCCTTTAGGTTATAAATTATCTGTATTTTTGTGGAAATTTTTAACTTACTTTTTGGTTTGGGGATGGGGGTGGGGAGGGACCAACACTTGATACTGTAATCTCGCTTATAGGATTTTGCTACTTGAGCTAGTTTCTTCAGCATGGTGTTGGTCAATGATAAATACTCTCTCCGGTTCACAGTAAGTGTCCAATTTACTTTTTCATTTTGGTTCAAAATAAGTGTCCAGTTATGTAATCAATAAAGAATTCAATTTGTTTTTACAAAATAACCCCTATGTACATATCGCTAAAAAGTTTTCTTACTCCTCACATTAAATGTTTAATTAGGGTAGTTTAGTCATATTAGGTATGTTTGTATAGGATTTAGTGTTTTCTTAATGGGCGTTTACAAGCAAATTGGACACTTATTGTGAACCGGAGGGAGTATTAATTTTGAGATGTAGCATCGATGGATTCTTGAAGGCTTGGAGTTATCTTTTGGCAGGTTAATTTAGCAATTAAATGAACATATTGACCAATTCCTGCAAACAGGCTTCCCTCACATGTTCTTTGAATGGGTCACTCTCATTCAAAACTTACCAGGCAGAAGTGTCAAATTGTTCTTATTTTTATTGTCAAGCAATGCAAACTATATTATCTCTTTCTACAGAAATACAGTTCTGCTTTTTATTTTCTTCATTGATGTATTTTCTGTTGTGTCTGGCTCAAACAGGTTTTTAAGCGCTTATTGTGTTAAGAGTAATTTCAAATTATCCAAAAAAGATTATAAAAATATTTTTTAACTTTTAGTAATTAGATTCTTGTCATTCTGAAATTTTTGGAGATTTACTCCATACTTTTGATGCCATTCTTTCGTTATCAGGTCAAAGATATGATGGATCTGCATTCTGCACATATGGCATACCTGGATGACTCCGTGCACATGTAAGATCAGCTCCCGTGGCCACTTCCCCCCACCCCCCCCCCCCCTTTTTTTTTCTTCTCTCTCTGATACACACACACACAAAAAAAAAGAACGGTTATGAACAATATTCAAAGAGAGATACTTTTGTGTGTAATTTTGTATAGCGCAATACTTTGGGATTTAGTCAACCAAGTTGTTGCAGCTGTGGATCTTGTCATTTTGCCTCAGTTTTAAGCTAGTGGGAAAAGGTGAATACAATCTGTGGTTGAGTAGTAGTGCAGGAGGGTGTATGATTATGTGACCAGTTTAAGTAGGATCTTGTCATTTTGCCTCAGTTTTAAGCTATTGTCTTCTTATATTGTCTTGAGAAATCTTCACCTCATGAGCTGTCTTTTAGATTTTTAAGGGCTAAAGTCTTTTTTAAATGTAAATCTTCACCTCATGTGGGCCATTATGTTACATTGTTCATGAATCAGATATTCAGTCCTAGGCGTGCAGGGGTGTCTTAAGTGTTCCACATTGGTTGAGAGAATGAGCTGTTATCTCCTTATATATTCTTGGGCAAGCCTTACCTCATGAGCTAGCTTTTGGAATTAAGTTAAACCCAAGATTCATTTTCATAACAGCAAACTATCTGCATATCTTTATTAATTGACAACTTAACAAGAAGGGGATATGAGGTTTACACTTCCCTATGGAAAATAGACTTGAGGGAAATTGAACCTGTTATGATTGGATTAGATGTGCGCGAAGTAATTTCTATGTTAGTCTATTATATCTTGTTTGAGTCCTTAAAGACTATTCAATGTCATATTTTGTCCTTTATCCCTCTAGAGTGCCTTGAAGCAGGTAAAGATGTTCTTTCTGCTTTAGAAGGATACTAGAGCCTGTATGATTCATTTTTCCTCGCATTTGTGTTTATTTAATGCTTTTCCTTTGCTCATAATGTTCCAGTTGCCTGATATCATTTAGATGAAGATTCAATTGTTACCCCCCCCCCCTCCCCCCTCGTCCTTAGTGTTAAGTTTCCCTGGTCATACAGCTAATCCCTACTAATTGAGGCTTTCCACTTCTCATAGAATTTAGACCCTTAAGAGTTTAGAATCTTGTGACCTGTGACCTATCTTGTCTAGGCACTAGTCCCTATCTTTGCTTTGATTTTGTCGATGATGACTCAGAATTTTTGACTTTCTGTTTGATGAACGTGCCTAATGTTTTTCAATATGAACCTTTACAGATGCTTCCTTTCTGAGGAAACTCAACATATTGCCAGCATTATAAGAAGCATCTTGCAATCTGCAGTGGATTTTCGATCTTGTCTGAGTGGAGACATTTCACAGGTGATTGTTAACATCTACATGTTTATGTGTTCAGGAGGCATTTGTTGGTTTGAGAACTTTTTACAGATTGTTATCAAATAATTATTTGAGAAGTCAACTTGAAGGGGTAATACTTAGTCCTTGATTGTGAGTTTTCCTAGGTTCTAGTACAGCAACAGCATTCATGCCTTGCATGCTTACGTTGATTGTTTTGTTGTGCATCTCCAAGTTCAAGTTCTCATTCTGTGAGTCTGGGGAAATGGCATGTCTGAAAATAAATCAATCCACCTCGGAAAAAGTTGCATTTAACATCCTCTAAGAGACTGGAGATAATAAACCAAATACAAAATATTATTGCTGTTTGCAGGTGCTTCACATAAGGAAAACATTTTCTGAGAACATCAAAGAGTTGTATCTATGTTATCTTAAGTCGCCCAGACATGTAGAATTCGGCCTGTCATGTTTCTGGGAGCATCTGAATTATAACGACCATTACTCAGAGGTTATTGGTAAACAGATGGGACACAAGGTATTTCTCGTCTAAAACACCAAGAATTGACTGCCAACTCGAATGAGGTAAGAAATTTTCAAGTACGACTCTAAAGGAAGGAAATGAACTACCTATTCCACCCAAGTTATTACATGTTTTGACTTCTTCTATTGATCCCTTTCAGAAGAGGTTTAGATGGTCGTAACCAAGAACCAGTGTTTTCACTTAGTGGGCTGGAAATGCCCCCTTTCAAGGAGACTATGCAGAAGGAGAGTATTTTGTTTCAGGAGCTTGGATATGATCACGAGGTCAGATTTTTCACTAGCAATAGTACCTTGACATTTCGTGGGTACATTCTGTTCAAAGGCTCGCACATGCCCAACAAGCACAGATACATTAAATGTCGTGAATTTCTATATAAAATCCTTGAAAGCGGCAAATCTATTTCAGGCGGATAATCTGGCTCTCTATCTTGACACACAGACTTGCGACCTTTGGGTTGTCACATTATAGGATGTCGTTTAGGTTTCAATGAGTTTAAAAGTGGCATGTCATATGTAGCACAGGTGGAATTTAGCCTTTGTTGATAACTTGGTTGAATTGTAATTGTAACTTCTTTTAGTTTATGTTGTATATAACTAATATATTATGAGTAAAGAAGTTGGTTTTCCTGTTTGAGTTTTTAGTATGGGATCAGTCTTTGGAAGAATACAGTCCAG
This sequence comes from Nicotiana benthamiana, assembly GCA_034376525.1. Taxonomy (NCBI): domain Eukaryota; kingdom Viridiplantae; phylum Streptophyta; class Magnoliopsida; order Solanales; family Solanaceae; genus Nicotiana; species Nicotiana benthamiana. The sequence continues at coordinate 79,188,282 of CM067329.1, forward strand.
GAAACATAATTTGCCTCACTTTATGAAGGGACACTTGTCCTCTTGTTTTTCTTATACTGTTATCTCTTCTTTCCTTTCCATATTTTCCAAACTAGGCTAAGTGCATTGCGTTTGTCGATATCAATAGAAACGTCAATTATACAAGATGCAAATAGTCAAACGAGTCATCAATATAGAAAATGAGAGAGAAAAAAATACAAGTTAAAAACTTCTCATTTTGTGCAATATTGTCTCCCATTCTTTTCCATCCTTTTAATCATTTATGTAACTTTAAGTGCTCGAGCGAAGTAGGCAGGGACGTGATGATTGGTTCTCAGGTCATCGCCAAGAGGGACAGTGTCCGTTATCTTGGATCTGTGATTCAGGGGGACGGAGAGATTGACGGGGACGTCACTCATCGCATTGGAGCGGGGTGGTTAAAGTGGAGGCTTGCATCAGGAGTCCTGTGTGACAAGAAAATTCCACACAAACTCAAGGGGAAATTCTATAGAGCCGTGGTTAGACCTGCGATGTTGTATGGGGCGGAGTGCTAGCCCGTGAAGAACTCTCATGTTCAGAGGATGAAGGTTGCGGAGATGAGGATGCTTAGGTGGATGTGCGGTCACACCAGGCTAGATAAGATTAAGAATGAAGTTATTCGAGAGAAGGTGGGGGTGGCCCCGGTGGATGAGAAGATGCGAGAAGCGAGGCTGAGGTGGTTCGGGCATGTGCGGAGGAAAAGTCCCGATGCCCCAGTGAGGAGCTGCGAGCGGCTGGAGATTGTTGGCGGTCGGTGAGGCAGAGGGAGGCCTAAGAAGTATTGGGGAGAGGTGATTAGGCAAGACATGACTAGAATGCAGGTTTCCGAGGACATGACCCGTGATAGGAAAGTCTGGAGGTCTAGAATCAGGGTTGTAGGATAGGGGCTCCTAGAGTTTTTCGTACGCCTCATCCGGGGTTGGGTGTGGGTCAGCAGAGCTACTTATAGATGATTTGTGTTTTAGCTTATGTACCCCCTATGGCTGTTAGTTATGGTAGTTACTGTATGATATTATTGCATGCGATTGTATTTATGTTTCGTATGTTTAGATAATTATTTACGCTATTTTTGTTACTAATGCTCTATTGTTTTTGTTTTTGTTTTTGTCTTTGTTTTTGTTTTACTGCTGTTTTTTCTTTTATCCTATGAGCCGGGGGTCGATTGGAAACAGCCTCTCTGCCCTTTCGGGTAGGGGTAAGGCTTGTCTACATATTAACCTCCCCAGACCTCACCTGGTGGGAGTATACTGGGTAGTTGTTGTTGTTGTTGTAAGTGCTCGGGCGATTTGAGGGTAAGAGATATAAGTGTGGTATAAGTTTTGGTATTGGTTTGTATATATTGAAGCCTGTATAGCTAATTATGGTATAAGTTAATACCCCAATTGATGTATTATTTTAGAGGAATAATACATAATTATCCATGGGGTTGTCATATAAGTTAATTACTGTTTCCACTTTGTTAGTGTCCAAGAGTCGCAAAAGCTGTTTCCACTAACAACATTTATTTGTGTATTTATATATATTTTGTTTTAATCCGGAGCTAGCTTTGACATCAACTGAATAAAAACTTAACTTAGATATAACTACGCTTCAACTCCAAACAAGTCAGACATCAGCAGAAAACAACCTAGATATGGTGCCAAAACTCTCTTTTCACTTTTTAGCACGAGCCCAGTACTCTTTTACAAGCTCTCCAAATAATGAGCCATCTTTGCTTATCAGCTTTTTCGGCTCATCAAACTCAACCAACTTCCCTGGAAATCAACAATGTGCAAATTGTAAACTCCAATATATTATGAATTAGATACTTCCTCTGTGTAATCAAGAAATGCAAATTGTAAGAACTCACCATCACTTATTGCTAAAACTTTTGTGTAATCCATTACAGTTGGAATTCTGTGAGCTACTGTTATAACCGTACAGTCTACAAATTCTAGTCTGATTATTTTTTGTAGAATTGCATCTGTTGCATTGTCAATGGATGCAGTTGCTTCATCTAGTACTAGAATTCTACTCCTCTTTAATAGTGCACGTCCGAGACAGAATAATTGTCGCTGTCCCATGCTCCAGTTTGATCCATCTTGTAAAACTGCATTTTGCTCATAGTACTATTCTTATCTTCTCTAGGATATAAAAAAAAAGAGTAAAATTTGCGACATGATCTTATACGTATGATCTACATTTTGATCTTTACCTGAGGAATCTAGTCCCGTTTCTTTTCCTTGAACAGCCTCTCTAAGCTGACATTTTTCAAGAACCTTCAACAAGAAACATTCTATTAGTAAATTAGAAGCAATTATCAAATCCTATTTAGCAATGAGATTAGCTTTATATGAAAGTTACCTTCCATATTTGGTCATCACTATATTCTGACAAGGGATCTAAATTGTATCTAACAGAACCTGTAAAGAGCGTAGGATCTTGTGGAATAATTCCAATACGCGACCTAAGATCATGAAGCCTAATTGTTGAAATATCTCGGTCATCAATGATGATCTTGCCATGTGTAGGTTCAACGAGACGAAACAATGCACTGATAAGAGTTGTTTTCCCACTGCCTGTTCTGCCTACAACTCCAATCTTTTGTCCCCCTTCAAATGTACAACTTATATCTTGAAGAACTAATGGAGCATTTGGCCTGTACCTCACCTGTTTTAGAACAAACTTAAAAGAGATCAGACGCTTTCATGAACTAATTCACGATTCCTGCTACTGAAAACATACCTTCAGGTCGCGAATTTCCACTTTGCCACACGTAGGCCAACCAGGTAGAGTGTGATTACTTTGGGCTACTTCAGTTGCTTCACTAGGTAGTCTCATTTATTGTTCTAACCTTTCTACAGAGATAACAGAATTTGCTATTGTGCATTCACATTGAACAGACCAAACTAGGATTGCATTTAGTGATAGGCCATAGGAAAATGCCATTCCAATAAGTCCTGCGCCAGCAAACAACGTTCAATCTGAGACTTTCTAATACGCGGGAGTAGCCTTAGGAAATGTCATGTATCAAAAAGCTTAAACGGAACAAACCAGATACAGAAGAGCCTATGCGAAGCGACGTCATGCCAAGCATCCAGGAGGACATGGTAACCGCACACATTATCTCCAAACGTAGAATTAACCATTCAGTTGCTGAGAAAGTATGAAAAAATGGCCTTGCATTTTTATCAATAAACTCCAAGTTCTTGAAAAAGAAACGGCCTTCCTGTCCAAAAGATCTGATCGTCGTTATTCCTGAAATGCTTTCAGCTAAATGGTTTGCAACTAAAGACTTTGTTGTTCCGTTTAATCTCATCAGCTCTTTTGCTGAAGCATTGTAGTACCTCTGCATAACAAAATGTGTACATAATTTACACATTATAGGAACTATTGATATATTATGTGCCTGAAAATTTACATATATAACCAACCATTTCCAGAAGTACAAGTAATGGAAATAATCATCGCGCTAAGATTATTCACCTTCAAACTAACATTTGAAGCAATAAGAACTTAAAAGTTATAACAATGTCTATTACCTGAACTAATATAGTAACGTAAATCATAAGTATGATGACTAGCAGCACCTCTGGAGCAAGAAAACACAAAATGATGTAGGTAGAGTATGAAATAATGACTAATCCAACAGTGAAGTTCATTAAGAAAGGCAACTCAATGTCAACAGTGCTTAAATCTGAAGATACCTGCACAAAATAAATAGACAATCATCAGTTGTTAACCAATTAAAACTAACATTAGGTGCAGATTTAATTTGCAGTAGACATTTGTTCAGCAATTCTTACCCGACTAAGTATTCTTCCAAAAGGCGTTGAATCAAAAAAAGACATTGGAGCAAAGAAAAGAGAGCTTGACAGTGTACAGAATATCGATTTGGATGCACCAAGTCCCTGCTTTACTGTCAATAAAGATCTTAAGTACAACCCAATATAATCCCACTTAGTGGGGTCTGGGGAGGGTAGTATGTACGCAGACCTTACCCCTACCCTGGGTAGAGAGACTGTTTCCAAATAGTCCTTCCCTCCAAGAACTTCCCACCTTTACTCTTGGGGAGACTCGAACTCACAACCTCTCGGTTGGAAGTGGGGGTTGCTTACCATCAGAGCAAGCCCCTCTTGTCTGCAATAAAGATCTTAAAAGCATAAAAACTATTAAACTTAAGCCAATGATTGTGTAGACAGTGATTAGCTTTAATCTGCTAACACTGGAATTTTGAAGGCCAGTAGCCAGCTTGTAGCTTTGTATATACTGTCCAACTACAAACATTGTGTGAATAATGACTGCCAAGGAGAAGTACAAGAATCCCTTGTAATGCTTTAGATATTGAATGTATGGATTCATTCCTGCATCTCCTACTTCTCGTTCTTCTGCGTTGATTAATTGATCTCCTTTTAGAGAAACTACACCACATTCGTCGGAGGAAACATTATTGATCTCTATCTCAGCAACTTTAGGTCTTTTAGTAGCATAAATTTCTTCACATTTTGGACCGGAAGGAGTTTTTTGTGCGTTGACGAGTTCCTGAAATTCCTCACTTTGTGACAGCAACTCATCAAAGGTGCCAGATTTCAGGATCTTCCCACAAGATATTAGCTGTGAAATCGAAAGAGACCTAGTTGAAATGGTGATAGATTATAATACTTCTTCAAACATCTAACTAAACTTTTCTCAAGTTACTGCAATAACATTGTTGATAAACTCTTTATTTTTCCAAGGGCTAAATAACTAAATTGTTGTCAACTTTGTTGGATTGCTGCTTCTAAAGATTACTACTAAACACAATAGATGAGAGAATAAGTGGAAAATTACAAGAGAATACAAATAGAATTAATGGAGTTTTTCAGTGAGGTTACTAACCAAAATAGAATCAAAAGTTGGAAGAAATTCAACTTGGTGTGTTAGCAACAGCACAGTTTTTCCTGATAAAGCTCCCATGACATAATCCTGCCAAATCAAATGCGGAAAGTTGAAAATTTTCAACTGCATAAGTTTTGCAAAAGGAAGCCAATGGAGAAGACTTGAGATTTTGCATTATAAGTACATTAAAAAGATTAGTCGAGGTGTGTGGGTCTACAGCACTAAATGGATCATCCAAGAGGTAAATATCTGCATCCTGATAAAGGGCGCGAGCTAGTTGAACCCTTTGCTTTTGGCCTCCACTCAAATTGTTACCTCTTTCTCCTATATCAGTAAGATCACCAAATGGAAGCATCTCCAAGTCTTTCACTAGTGAACTCTTTACTAGAGTTTGTCGATACCTTTGTGGTTCCATATTGGATCCAAATAGTATGTTTTCTTTTATGGTTCCTGTCTGAATCCATGCTGTCTGAGAAACATAAGCAATCTTTCCATAAACCTTAACCTACAAATACAGTAACATTTTCTGGTTACGCCTAAACTGCATTATTGTACCAAATCAAATAGGTAGACAAAACAATATACAAAAGACTTACAGTGCCACTGATGTATGGAACTTCTCCAAGAATGAGAGACATCAGCGTAGATTTCCCTGAGCCGACTTCACCACAAACAGCCACTTTTTCACCATGTTTAATCTCCAGATATATGTCCTGATAAGAATGGACCTTGGGCCTAACTCAACCCCAAAAGCTAGCTTATGAGGTGAGGATTGCTCAAGCAATATAAGGAGACCAAGGACCTCAAATCCCTCCGATGTAGGACAACTCAACACCCCTCCTCACGCCAAGATCTCTGGAGCGTGGACAACATAAATGGGCGCCCAACATCGGTAACAATAACTGGGATGAGCCTGGCTCTGACACCACAACTCGACAGACGAAGCCCAAGCTAGGTAGTTTGAACCTCCCATTAAAGGTTCTGAGGTAATCATAATACCGGAACTGCCAGAACCCTGGTTTCTAGACCCGAAAGCATCTAGTCCCAAAGACATCTTTGGATTATCAACTGAAAACTCGCTGAAACTGAAACAGAGAACTGAAAACTGGCGCTGCCGGAAAACTGGAACATTGTAGCTGCCGGAAAAGTACTGTAGCTGCCGGAAAAATTCAAAGTTGTCGGAATTGAAAAATAAAAATATGAATAGGCTCGGAATTCAAGGTTGAGCAAACTGTCCTGAAGAAATTATGGCCGGGAAGTACTGTAGCTGCCGGAAAAGTCAATAAAGTCGCCGGAAAAAACTGAAAGTTGTCGGAATCGAACGAAAAAAGAATGGGTAGGGTCGTATTGAAGAGAGAGCAAACTGTCCTGAAGGAGTCACCGGAAAAAATGGCCGGAAGGGCCCTCACGCGCCGAGGGTATTGCCGGCGCGTGGGGGCTCGTGAATGATGCTTCTCCGGTGATTTTTTCTGGGGTTGGTCGGAATTCTCTTCCGAACCTCGCGGTGGTCTCGGATTTTGCACAACACCAATAAAAAAGGTAGTTTAGTTACGGACAGCCTCTTAAGTCGTCGGAAAATTGCACGGCGACGAGGTCTTTCTTCCCGGAAGTAGCTGGAATGACGCACAGCTATAATATTCTCACCAAAGCTCTGGTACCATGATAAGAATGGACCTTGGGCCTAACTCAACCCCAAAAGCTAGCTTATGAGGTGAGGATTGCCCAAGCCATATAAGGAGACCAAGGACCTCAAATCCCAATGTGGGACAACTCAACATGTCCCTTAGTGCGGGATTTAAAGAATTCATCTCCCAAGAAACATCAGTGCACTCTATATAAATATTCAAATCATCCGGACTTTGCTTCATGTGATCCCTTCTATCCATGTCAGGTTCCTCTGGAAATTTCTCAATCCTTGACAGCGAAACCTTTGCTTCAATAAATGCCCCGACAACATCAGGGATTCTTCTAATGGGATCTTGAAGCAGATTTAAAGAGGCTAAAAATGTGAAAACACTGCTGACATTGAGAGGAACTCCAAACAAGTAACAAGCTACAAAAGTAGCGGATGAAACCAGAATGGGAGATGACCAAAACAGTACAAGGTAGTATCCTTTTTGTGTTTGAACTAATGATAGCCACTTGGTTTCCTCAGATCTCAACTTGTTTATCTCATTCAAGAAATGTTTCTCCCAAGAATATAATTTGAGAACCTTCATATGTGTAAGCGCTTCTGTGATGGCCTTTAGCCTTTTATCTTGCGCGATCATGAGGTTAATCTGATACTTAAGCTGCAACTTGGCTAATGGAGAATTTAATAGTACAATTAATATTACAATCACTAATGCTGCTGATGCAGCTACCCCTATAGAATAGTATATTACACATAAAACTAGTACGAGCTGAAGAATCGTTGTCCATATCTGATGAAACCAAAAGGGAAATTCACCTATTTTATGAGCATCTATAGTGACATAGTTCATTATCTGTCCAGGGGAATGAGTTTTCTTAGCAGCATTTGAGACTTGGAGTTGCTTCTGAAAGATAGCTGCAGTAAGCAAAGACTTGACTTGGAGTCCAATCAATCTACTCCTGAAGCACCATTGCCTTTGTGCTAGAGATTCCAAACATTTTGCAAAGAAAAAGCCGGCTGTTAGAGCATAGCCCTCATACTTAAAAGCTTCTTTTCCTTCAGAAACCTCAATGAAGGTATGAAGAAATAATGGTCCTGTCGTCAGCGTTAATGTCTAGATTAGAGCAAAGATCCCAGATATGAATATTTCTTTCTGCTGGCAGAGGAGTAATGCCATTAGTATTGAAGGTTTTCTTAAAGGATCTTTTCTTTTTAGTATATTCAGTTGCTCATTAAACAGATTAAAACATGTTCCTGCTCCATCCGCTGATCTTAGCTGAGGTACGTCTTCATCCTCGAGAGTCTTCTTTTTACCTTTCTTCATTAATGGATTCAACCACCAAAATGAAAATTTTCCAAGAAATCCAGCATTTGCAAATGGAGTAGTTTCATTACTAATTCCATCTTCACATTGTAAAGGTTTATAAAATGTCTCATCACAAAGATCAATACCTTCATAATTGTCATATTCATCACTTTCCTTAAATCCACTACAGATCAAAAGAATGGCTCCTAACAAAGATAGTGCATCTAATATCACTTCACCTCCAATGACATGGTCATAATCAATACATTTCCACACAGAAGTTATGCAAAGAAGTCCTGCTAATAACAAGGCAAGCACTGAATAAAGCTTAACTATAAGGAAAAGTTGCTGCTTGTATAGGCTTATGATTGAACTTACAAATAGCCATGTAATTCCATGGACAAGAAACGCGATCCAACGATGTAGAGGCAGAAAAGTCTGATATTCTTGATCATGGAGTTGCTCTTTAAGCTTCCATGCTCCCAAAACTAGGTATCCTAATCCCAAACATCCATTAAAAACGACTAAACAAATCGACAACTTAGAAACTCGATGACGTTTTGATTGACATAAAAACATCCTCAATGATACTACATTACAAGCTAATACAACTAACATGATGATCAAAAGCAGGGAATCAACAGATAACAGAAAAGTATGATTGAGACATGCATCAAAGGATTTCCCACAAAAGGTATTTAAGAAATCCATAGCCTCAGTTTCTTTAAGATGCAAGCAGAAAAGGCAAGCTTGCATCACTTTCTTAACTTTGTCAAGAACACTAAGTAACATTTAGTCCTTCAGCAAGTAATGATTCTGCAATTTATGTTTGGTTGATGAAATGTACATGGTTGGTTGGTTAGTTGGACCGTACAAGTTAAATAATAAGACATAAACCGAAATGAATTGTCAAGATATTGACCTGTTGTTGCATTAACATGCTAATAACATTATTCGGATGTCAAATTTGACCCAAGCCCAAGTGACCCGCCCAACCTGCCCAATCCGCCCAATGTTGGGTTGGTTATTGACCCACCCATTTATTGAACTTAGCACGTCTTGATTCAACCCATCTCAATCCATTTAAAGTTGGGTTAATTTTTAGACCAACTTGATCCATGAGTAAGTTTGTCAAAATATCTTAGAAATAATTTTATTTTTTATTTAATATTTTAAGTAGGACCATAACAAAAGCAAAAAAACCTTATTTAGTAATTATACAATTTATAAGAAAACAACACATATTAATTAAAGTTTAATAAGAGTTGGACGGGTTGGGTTATGACCTGAATTTTAGCCCATCTTCATCCAACCCATCTTAGCCCAAGTAACTTTTGGGCGGGTTATTTAACTCGCTCAATTATTGATTCAACCCATTTTGATCCGCCCAAAATTGACCCAACCCGTCCATTTGACACCCTGTTCATGAGGCTGGAGGGACCAAAAAGTTAAAGAAGAAACTAGCTTTCACATCACAAGCAGAAATGGAGTTTGGTTAATTACCTTTTGTGATAGATTCCAACATCATTTTGTGCATGTTTGGTTAGCTTTTTGATATACTTGCATAAAAGTCAACATTACAAAACATTATTTACTTTTCATTTATGTTGCTCGTCTGAGTAATATTTACATAAGTTATAAAGAAGTCTATGTATTATCTTATGGGACAGAGAAATTGGAGTAGGTAAGAATATGGAGATTATTATAACTTTGGCTAATAAAACTAACATGACAAAATAACCCTCATGTATTAACCGAAACACATATTTTAATCCCCACGTTGCAATTCAACAATAATAATAACAAACCGAGTGAATTCCCACAAATAAAATCTGGGGAAGGTTGTGCGTATACAGACCTAATTGTCCCTACCTTGGGAGGATAAAGAGACCGTTTGCGATAAACCCTTAGCTAAAAAAAAGAATTAACCAACATTTACTCCTTCAAGAAGTAAACAACCCCTAACATGCTAGTAATACTATATATCCACATTATTATGCATGAGGGTCTAGGGACGAAAAATAAAAATAACAACACGCTTTCCAACAGAAGCAGTACTGGATCTTCATAAGTACATTCAGTGACAGAAATAGGAGTTTCACCAAAAGAATTCAAAAAATAAAAAAGTAACAGGCCAAGAAATCCAACGCCAAATATATATAAATAAAAAAAGTTGAACCTTATATATTAAGTGTAAGTTTTTCGGCTCGTGATTAAAACATTAATGAGCTTGAATGTCAGTAGATATACTAGATTAACATGCTAGTATTATTGTTATTATTTTATTTTTTGGGTAAAAAATTATGCATGAGGGTCCAGGGACCAAACGGAAAAAAGAGCTTTCAAATCAAAAGCAGTATGGAGCTTCATTAATACATTAAGAGCAATCAAATACAGGAAAGAAGGTGAATCAACATTGTCAAGAAAATTCAAGGCTAAGGGGAGATTGTTAGGATTCGCGCGAACATGCCCATCCAACCTCGGTCTCGAGTCTCGTCTATGCTTGAGAACGGGGATTTGGTAGCTCGACGTTAAAGCTTAATCATGCCTCCTCTATAAAGCCAAGGGCCATAGAGGTGCATGAGATGATCGAGGGTAAAAGGATGCCCCTTGATATTACTTACAAAGAATCATAGGAGGAGCATGATCCTCCAAAATGATGGGTGGATCTGGCCCGGAGTGACATCGTACCTCTTGCAAAAGGCAATAATGATGGATTCCAAGGGACTTATTGTGAAGGGGTAGGTGTAGTCGGTCAAATACACCTCCTTGTATGTAGTGATGGATTCTTCTGGGCTAGGCACTACTACGTCCTTGCCTTCCCAGTTGCACTCTTCTTTTACCTTCTCGAGGAGACGTGTGGTAATTGTACACATGTACCTCGACATGGGTTCATATTGGCCCGATGTCGAGGGTGTGTTCTCCATCTTGAAATTGGAGGCAGCTGCACACTTCGTCGATACGAAGTCAGCAAGAGAATGTTCCGATATGGCGGCGGTGCCGGCAAACTTTGATGAAGAGGCACTTTCTTTGTGAGGGACAGCTTGATCTTAGCCATTTTTAAGAGCGGGTAAGAACCAGGAGTAAGAGATCTAGCATCTTAAGAAGAGGTTAGCGATGAAACTTGACGATTTATAGAAGAAGAACTTAAAAAATGCAAAGATATTTGAAGGTTAGAGCAGAAGAGATTGAAGGTAAAGTTAAGAAAATTGGAAAAGAGGCCTATTTAAGGGATTCACAGAAACAGTTCAAAATGCATTGGTGGCTGTCCACCAACTGACGCTCATTAATGATCTCACGCCCCAAACTAGGGGAGGCACGACTGGCACTCGATACTGTATTCGATCGAGTTAGCCACTAAACATACTAGCTAACTAAACTGGGGGTCCAACAGATTGAGCAGCTCAAACATCTGAAATACTAAGCCTAACTATTAAAGTCATGACCTGAATAACAATAAGCGATATAAATAAAGGTAGACGAGCAAAAATAATAAAGTACTAGCTAGCCGACGAGGCCGCAATTGGAGACATACATGCCTACACACATATATATATATACATGCCAAGCCTATGGGTTGGAGATTGAAAACTACAAAAAGAAATCCAGATTACTATGTCCACTATAGCCTCTAAGAGTGTCATAAGCATTGTCGGGACAAAGCCCGACTATACCCAAACTGTACAACAAATGTAACCATCATATGAAAGCTCTAGGAAGAGGTGGAGCTTACCAACTCACAGCTAAGCCCCAAAATCCTACCAGAGGGGTTGACCAGAGTCCCTACCTGGACCTGCACGTACGAAACAAATATGCGGTGTACCCATGCAACGGAACATCAGTACGAATAAAAATGTACTTGTATGTAAGGCAGAAAGTAGAATTCTACATAGTTTATGAAAAAAAGGTAATAGAGACACAACCTGACATTGAAACTCTGATAGCCTCCATGATCGACATCCGACCTCATAGTAATCAAATATGCATGGTATACTCTTGTAATTGTATGTCATGAATACATATATATATTGATGCAAATGCATGACATACCCAACCAAATGCTAGCAATGGCGGTCTCCTGGTAGCTAACCGGTATCATACTGCCAACCTATGGCCATCTATAATATATATATATATATATATATATATATATATATATATATAGATATATATATATATATATATAGATATATATGTATGTATGTATATATATATGTATGTATATATATATGTATGTATATATATATATATATATATATATATATATATATATATATATATATATGTGTGTGTGTGTGTGTGTGTGTGTGTATATATATATATGTGTGTATATATATATATGTATGTATGTATGTATATTGTATAGTTTCTCGGGCAAATAGGCCCCTTACCTCCGATTATATATCAAAATACATGCACAATATGCCATGTATGATATGAACTTTGATCCACATAATAGGCCATAACAAGAACTTAGCCAATCTTGGCTCATTGGTACTCTTATTGTCATAATCTCATAATCACCTTCATATTGCACACAATTGTCTTATGGAACCTCATATGTTTTTATTCTTTTGAATAATCTTGAAAACTTAACTCGAATTTTAGAAAGATAACTTAACTCTAAAGATGTTGATAAAAAGCTTAAGGTACTTCACTTAGTCCTTATACCTGATTTCTTGATATTTAGTAAAAGAAAGTATTATATTTTTACTCAAACTTGGAGTTTGAACTGATATTTGAACTATCATTTGAGCTGAGTATAATGGTTTTACTGATGCTCGAGGGGCTTTTTGACTATTTTGGATTGATTGAGGTTGAGGGCCATATGTGAAAGCATGAAGGTGATGTAAGGAGGCTTCAGGCCTCGAGTGTTATGTTTACATGTGCATATACATTGCATGGATCAGGCTGCACGCCGCAGCGGTGTGATATTGATATTGCGCTTGGGCTGTAGGAGCCCCTCCGGAGTCCGAACCCCCACAGTGAGCACGGGTACCCAAATGGATCGGGCTGCACGACCCGCAGTGGTCATATGCATTGCATTGCATTCATGCATTTACTACTGTTTGTACTACGTGGCATGACATTTAGCACTCATATATCATTGGCATACATACTGTTACTTGCCTTGTTGACCAGATACCCTTGTGTTATATGTTAAGGAGTGCTGAGCCCGAGAGGCTGATGTTAGATATTGTGAGTTGATATTGAGCCCGAGGGCAGGTTTCTGACTATTTCCTACTTATTAAAAGTACCTTTGCAATTGTTGAAAAAGCATATTTTCAAAAGAGATTTTGAACAGAACTTGGGATTTTCTAAAGGGATTTTCCACAGTATTTCGTTTTTCTTAAAAAGGGTTGTTCTGACTTTTATAGCAGTTTGGTGTGCTCATATGTATTTTCTTATCGCTAAGATATTATTCTCTCTTATTACCATTGATTTGGACGTACTCACTTTATTCCCTGCACCTTGCGTGCAGTTGTAGGTATTGTTCACCCGGTAGCGGGTTATTAGAAGGACCGAAGGCCTTATTGTGTTAGTTGAGCAAGGTGACCGCCAGCGTTCGCGGCACCACACTCCACCTTTGTATTCCGGTTTTATCTTGTATATATATACATTGTTGGTCCCGTAGTAGTGTTCTTACTCATTAGATGCTCGTAACTTGTGACACTCTGGTCCCTACATTGTTGCATAAAGCCGTCCCATCTTTGTACTCTTGCAATTAATGTATTAACACTATACCGAGTTCCCTCGCCTATATAAAGGGGACTCGCCCTATGTAAGGGACTTATGTTGCTGCGATTCTCCATAAACTTAATAATATATCTCTCTCGCTCTCTTTCTTCTAAGATATTTGTCTTCATTGACCTCGAGGTCGCCTTAGCACTCTATTATTTAAACGTTTGTTCTTTGTTATTTTTCTCAATAGTGATAGTATACAGCTTGGCTCAACTGTATTTCTACTTATTATGCCCCCCCCCCCCCCCCCGACTATCCTCATTAAGCCCGAGATAGGCTCGAGCCTCGGCTCCGAGGTATCCACCGGTTGACTTTGCACCCGAGAAACATCCCCTTACTGGTTCGATTATCACTTCGGCTTACTTGATCTTTATCATTTTTCTTTACGTTTTAGCACTAAACACCCCCACAAACTAGCTCGGGAATAGATCACGTATTTTAAGAATCCCATCTATAAATTTAATTGTTATTACCATTTTTACGGTAAACAATCTCACAATCATCTTTGTATCGCATACAATTGTCTCGTGGAACCTCAAATGTTTTTTTTTCTTTTGAATAAGCTTGAAAACGTAACTCGGCTTTTACAAAGATAACTTAACTCTGAAGATTTTGATAAAAAGCATAAGGTGCTTCACTTAGTCCTTATACCTGATTTCTTGATATTTAGTAAAAGAAAGTATTTCAAAAAACAAGTGTTTTAGTAGTTTAAACATAAAATTATATTTGAGATTTTTGGAAATCGACATATCACTTTAGAGATTTAAAAATACACTTTAACAAGGAAGACGTAATGATTGCAAATACTAAATGCCTTTATTATTTAGTCACACAACCCAAAGACGAATAAGAATTCATATATATATATATATATATAGACATATAGTTAAGAAAACCGACAAAATGACATATACAGATGTTGAATACTTATTTAACCGGATGAGTGGAATATCAACTTAATAGCATCATGAAAATACTCCAGCTATGATCCCTATGCCTTTAATAGAAGGTCTTTCTAGCAATAGAATAGTAAAATATCACATTTGACTTCTTACACATTTCCCAGAATTCGTGCTATAAGGACGGACGAAGCTTAGCCTTAACATACCTTTCCAACGAATGTCCGAATGCCTGTAGTTCCTTAGTGAAAGTTGTTCCTTACGTCCTAAGCTTTGCAAAGACTATATATATATATATACATATACATATATACATATATATATATACATATACATATATACATATATATATATATATATATATATATATATATATATATATATATATATATATATATATATATATATATATATATATATATATATATATATATATATATATATATAGCTTATATGCACCTATAAATAGTTCATAATTGAGTTTAATCGGCAGATTTGCCATATGACCCTAACTTGACGAAACGTCCGTAGAACTTTGTAAAAGCAATCATAAAAGAGTCCCAATATGATTACTTTGGAAAACCAAGTATAAAGCCTAAGAACCAGTAAGAACAAAAAATTCCTATTTTCTAAGAATAACTCCAAACACAGCTAATAGAATGGGGAACGATTGTAAAATATAAAGATAGCATTTCTAGGCACGGGGGCAAACTTAACGATAGAAATCATTAAAAGCACACGGTAATCACACAAGAACACCATGGAACCTTCTCTTAAGCTTGCTCACTATCTTAGGACTAAAATGAAATATTGTTGGGTCTTAAAAGTCGAATTTTCCGACTTATACTACTTGTTTGACCCGACCCGGTTCACGGTCCGATTTCAGCAAGGGCGGTCCGCGGTAATATAGTCATAAATTTTTAATACGATGTCAGTTTGATGTGATGTTTTTTTTATTGCAAACTAGACTCTTACATATTTGATTCAGTTAGTTGTGGGTCCCATAAATCTTTATATTTTGGGGGAAATGATTTGATACACTTGACATAAAGTTTAGAAAATTTATTAGAGAAATTTACTATAACTTTTGCCGACATATGTGACACGTGTGATATTATAATACCTCATAACATACTGTTCTTATCATATTATACATTCTTAGTCATATCCCACAGGTGCAAGTTAACTTAAACCTTCCGAAAACGCGGGGGTGCTACTCGAGCTATTTCTTTAACCACGAACCTTTGTTTAAGGGATTCTTTTGACCTAAAGCTTTAGTTTAGTTCCTTGATATTACCACACATTTTCAGTCTTATTCTCCCAATGTGCTATACCCAATCATATGTACCTAATATAAACACGCCACGTTACGTATATTCCGTAAAAGAAGAGAAAAAAAAATACATGGGGTCTCACAGTCTCCCCCCTTAAGAACATTCATCCGCGAATGGGTCAACTCAATTCCTGGGTTCCATTTCTTTTTCGTTAATACGTTTTTTGCAAGGCTATACTTTTGTTACATTTGCCAGGAATAAATCAAATTCTAAAGATTCTAACTACTAGGCTTTATATAGCTATCTCACAATAAGAAATTTAAATTGCACTTTCAAGTCATTTAAAATCCAATTAAGTTGTTGTAAAGAAATAATTGCTAATTATTTAAATGCGACTCACCTTAAGTCGTAAATAGGTGGGAGTACTTCTTCCTCAGCTTCCCAGGTCATTTCTTCGATTTTGTTATTTCTCCATAACACTTTTATGGAAGCCATTTTTTTTAGTTCGAAGCATTCTTACCTGTCGATCTAAAATAGCTACTGGTACCTATGCATAAGATAAGTCTTCAACAAAGTGAATATCCTCAATGGGCGTAATACGTGAAGGATCTCCAATGCACTTCCACAACATAGATACATGAAATACAGGATGGACTGCTTCCAATTCTGAAGGCAAATCAAGCTTTTACGCCACCCTACAAATCCTCCGAATAATCTTATACGGTCCAACATATATGGGGCTGAGCTTCCCCTTCTTTCCAAATAGCACGATGCCCTTCATCGGAGATACTTTCAGGAAATCCCAATCTTCTACATCAGATTCTAAGTCTCATTGTCGAACATCTGCATAAGACTTCTATCGACTTTGTGCTGTACGCAGCTGGTCTCTAATAAGTTTTACTTTTTCCATTGCTTGCTGGACTAAATTAGGACCTAGAAACTATGCTTCCCCGACCTCAAACCAACCAATCGACAACCTACACTTCTGCCCGTATAGTGCTTCATAAGGGGCCATCTAAATACTAGGTTTGAAGCTATTATTACAGCGAATTCAATAAGAGGTACATGATTATCCCAACTTTCTTTAAAATCTAGCACGTACACCTAACATATCCTCAACTGTCTGAATAGTACACTCTGCCTGTCCATCAATTTGTGGATGAAAAGCGGTGCTAAGATTTACATGCATGCCTAGACCCTTCTGACAAGACTTCCAAAAATGTGCTATAATTTGAGTCCCTCGATCAGAGATACTAGATAATGGTACTACGTGAAGGCGAAAAATCTCTCGAATGTAAAGCTTGGCAATCCTCGATTGAATATGTCATCCTGATTGGCAGGAAATGAGCATATTTTGTAAGCCTATCAATAATTACCCAAATAGAATCATACCTACGTGGTGTGCGAGGACCAGTGATGAAGTCCATGTTTATCATGTCCCATTTCAATAATGGAAGTTCAATATACTGAGTTAGGCCTCCAGGCTTTGGATATTCGGCTTTAACTTGTTGGCATTTGGGATATTGGGCTACCATCTCCGCGAATCTTTTTTCATTTCATTCCACCAATAGATATGTCGAAGGTCCCGATACATCTTTGTCGCTCAGAGGTGAACTGCATATCTAGAATAATGGGCCTCCGAGAGAATCTTGGCGCAAAGCTCTCCGACTGTCGGTACACATAAGCAGCCCTGTATCTAAGGAATCCATCTCCAATTAGCTAAAATAAAGGTTGTTGCTACTGTGGAATACTTTCCCTTAGTTTTATAAGCTTAGGATCCTCGTGTTGTCGTTCTTTCACTTCAGTAACAAAAGAAGATTTTGCCGTATTCTGAACGAGAATGCGTCAACCCTCTGCATCTACCAAACGCACCTGCAAACTAGCTAGCTGGCATAGATATTTGGTCATCTTGACCTTATCAACTTCAACAGGGCTTAGACTACCCATGGACTTCCGCTAAGGGCATCAGTAACAATATTAGCTTTGCCGGATGATATAAAATATCAACATCATAGTCCTTTAGTAATTCTAGCCATATTCTTTGTCTTAGTTTCATCTCCCTCTGTTTAAATAAATACTGAAGGCTTTGGTGGTTAGTGAAAACATCGGTATGAACCCCATATAGATAATCTCGCCAAATATTTAGGGCGATGACAACTGCGGCTAACTCAAGATCGTGCGTATGATAGTTCTGTTCATGTTTCCGCAACTGTTTGGAGGTGTACGCAATAACCTTACCATGCTGCATAAGAACACAACCTAGGACAATTATCGAGGCATCACAATATACAACATAATCCTCGGTGCCATCCGGAAGAGTCAAGACAGGTTCCGTCATAAGCCTTTTCTTTAGCTCCTGAAAACTTTGTTCACATGCCTCAGTCCACTAAAACTTAGCTCCCTTATGTGTCAGTTTCATCAATGGTGCAGATATAGAGGAAAATCCTTCCACAAACATTCGCTAATACCCTGCCAAGCCTTAAAATCTATGAACCCCTTTTAGATTCAAGGGCCTCGGCCAAGTCATCACAACTTCAAACTTTTGTCCATCAACCTTGATACTATCACCGGTAATAACATGACCAAGAGAAGCTACAGAACTTAGCAAAAATTCACATTTAGAGAATTTAGCATATGACATGTAGTCCTGGAGAGTCTGCAATACAGCTCACAAGTGGTTCGCATGCTTGGCTTCCGATCGTAAATATATCAAGATGTCGTCAATGAACACAATCAGAAATTCATCCAAGAATGGTTTGAATACCCAGTTCATAAGATCCATAAAGGTTGCTGGGGCATTTGTAATCTCGAAAGACATGAAAATGAATTTAAAATGGTCATACCTCGTCCTAAATGTTGTTTCTGGGATATTAATATCTCTAACTCATAGCTGATGATAACGGGATCGCAAGTATATCTTCGAAAAGCATTTGGCACCTTGTAAATGGTCGAACAAGTCATCAATCCATGGAAGAGGATACTTATTGTTGATAGTGACTTTATTTAGTTGCTTGTAGTCAATACACATCCATAAGGAGCCATATTTCTTTCAAACAAAGAGCATCGAAGCACCCCATGGGAATTTACTTGGCCTAATAAAGCCTTTATTGAGCAAGTCCTTCGGTTGTTCCTTCAATTCCTTCTGTAGGATTCATTCTGTAGGGAGGAATGAATATAGGATACGTGTTAGGAATCAAATCTATAGCGAAATTGATTTCCCTTGGGGGGAGGGTCCAGGAAGCTTGTCAGGGAATACCTTCGAGAATGCATTCACAATAGGAATCGATTGAAGAGTCGCGGGCTCCTTATCTATATCCCTGACATGAACCAAATGGTATATACAACCTTTAGCAATAAACTTTCGATCCCTAAGGTATGAAATAAACTTACCCTTGAGCATAGCTGCATTACCATTCATTCAAGGATAGGCTCATCGGGGAAATGAAATGAGACCAGCTTTGCACGGCAATCAGTATTAGCATAACATGCTGCCAACCAATCCATAACCATAATGACATCGAAGTCTAGCATAACCAATTCAACTAAATCAACATTGGTAGGACAGTCATTAATTAACATTGTACAACCTCGATAGACATGATTAGCTACAATAGATTTTCCAACTAGCATAAACACCTCAACTGACTGTGGCAACAACTCAGATCTCATGTCAAGCTTACCAGCAATAAATGAAGTAATATATGAAAATGTAGAGCCAGGATATATCAATGCATAAATGGCATGCGAATGTATTGTTAATATACCTGTGATAACATCTAGGGATGCCTCTGAATCCTGTCAGCATGTGAGTGCATAAAAGCGGTTCTGGACACCACAAGAACCTGGGGCGTCTCCTCCATCTCTCCCCCTACCACGGCCCTGAGTATACTATGGACCTGGTTGGGGAGCAGAGAATGAGGGCGAAGAAGTTGTTGCGGATCCTGAAGGCTGAGCTGGTGCACCTCTGCCTAACCCTGGGCATCGACTAATAAAATGTCATGTCTGCCCACAATAACATGCACTCGAACCATGTCTACACTGCCTGATATGTAGCTTACCGCACTGAGTACATGGAGGAGTAGGCTATCTCATTTGTGCAGGACGTTCCTGTCGATGGCCCTCAGGCTGGCCTGAGCTCTGCCCCGATCCTCACTGAATATAACGATCAAACCGCTAGCCCTGCATCTGTAGTGGGAAATTACCTGCTAATCGAGGTGGATATCGATAGAGTGGGGGCCTAAAATCATAACGTGGCTCCCTATACGACCCTATAGTATGATCCCTCTTACTCTACTCCCTATCCCTGCGAGTATACAAATCCGACGGGAAAGGTCCTCTATAGTCTGAACAAAAGCTTTTATGCAGGAAATATCTAAATCATCCGATAGGGATGCTAACCTATAGTCTCTAATCAGATGGTACCCCAAACCATCCACATAATGATGAACTCTAGCCCACATGGTACGTATGATATCTGGTGCATACCGCGCCAAAGAATAAAACTTATGGCTATAATCCCTCACACTTATATCCCTCTGCTTCGGGCTAAAAAACTAGTCAAGACGGGCCTCCCGAACCTCCCGTGGCAAATAATGGGCTTAAAAGCCCCATAGAAGTCCTCCCACTCTACTGGCGGAGCATCAGGTCCTCTAGATATCTCCCATACCTCATACCATAGGACGGCTATATCACGTATCCAAAAAGAAGCCAACTCCACAGCCTCGGTGACGGAGGCATGCATCATCTTCAATACTCTATATGTTTGGTCTATAAAGTCCTGGTGATCCTCAGTGGAACTGGATCCTGTAAATAATTTAGGGTCCAAGTGAAGAAACTCTCGTACCGTCGAGCTTCCTGCCCGATCTCTCCAGACATTTGCTCCTGACTCTAGCTGTCGCTCATGAATAGAAATCATCCTAGTCAGCAACTGAATTGCCTCCCTCATCCTATGCTCCCCACTCTCTGATTGGGGAACAACGTGTACTGGAGGTCGTGTGTCTCTAGTTGCCTCAGTTACTATTGGAACTGGTGGGGCTGGGGGTACTGCATATCCCTGGGCTCCAACACGTGCTGGGGAAGTTGAAACTAGGGGTACTGGAGACTCACTGTGTGCCTCTAAGGGAAATCTATCCCCCCGACCCGGTGAGGAATGACTGGTACCTTCCCCCTGATCCATACCTATCTCTTGTTGTGCCATCTCCTGAGCATAGGTAGCCTATTAGATATGAAACACACAGCACGATTTAGATTTCATATATTCTTATAACTTCGCTCTATGGCACTATCTAATAATTGAAAGAAACATAACCATTACTAAATGCCTCATAGCCTCCTAATTATAAGTGTGGTGCACAACACACCCATAAGAAAGACTCTACTATACACGGCTTGTGGACTCCCTGGGATACGACCTGCTCTGATACCATGTTTGTCACGCTCCAAACTAGGGGAGGCATGACTTGCACTTGATATTGTATTCTATTGAGTTAGCCGCCAAACATACTAGCTAACTAAATTGGGGGCCCAAACAGATCGGGCAGCACAACACCTGAAATACTAAGCCTAAACCATTAAGGTCATGACTTGAATAACAATAATCCATATAAACAAAGGTAGACGATCCAAAATAATAAAGTACTAGCTGGCTGACGAGGCGCGATTGGAGACATACATGCCTACACACACATATATATACATGCCAAACCTATGGGCTGGAGATTGAAAGCTGCAAAAAGAAACCCAGAATACTGTGTCCACAATAGCCTCTAAGAGTGTCAAAAGCATTATCGGGACAAAGCCCCGACTATACCCAAATTGTACAACAAATGTAACTATCATATGAAAGCTCTAGGAAAAGGTAGAGCTTACCAACTCACAGCTAAGCCCGGAAATCCTAGCGGAGGGGTCGATTAGAGTCCCTACCGGGACCTGTATGCACAAAATAAAAATGCAGTGTCCTTATGCAACGGGACATCAGTACGAATGAAAATGCACTGGTATGTAAGGCAGAAAGTAGAATTCTACATAGTTTATGAAAAAAAGGTAATAGAAACACAACCTGACATTGAAACTCTGATAGCCTCCATGATCGACATCCGACCTCATAGTAATCAAATATGCATGGTATGCTCTTGTAATTGTATGTCGTGAATACATATATATTGATGCAAATGCATGACATACCCAACCAAATGCTAGCAATGGAGGTCTCTCCCGGTAGCTAATTGGTATCATACTGCCAACCTATGGCCATCTATATATATATATATATATATATATATATATATATATATATATATATATATATATATATATATATATATATATATATATATATATATATATATATATATATATATATATATATATATATATATATATATATATATATATATATATATATATATATATTGTATAGTTTCTCGGGCAAATAGGCCCCTTACCTCTGATTATATATCAAAATACATGCACAATATGCCATGTATGATATGAACTTTGAATCCACATAATTGGCCATAACAAGAACTTAGCCAATCTTGACTCATTGGTACTCCTATTCTCATAATCTCATAATCACCTTCATATTGCATACAATTGTCTTATGGAACCTCATATGTTATTATTATTTTGAATAATCTTGAAAACTTAACTCGAATTTTAGAAAGATAACTTAACTCTAAAGATGTTGATTAAAAGCTTAAGGTACTTCACTTAGTCCTTATACCTGATTTCTTGATATTCAGTAAAAGAAAGTATTTCAAAAATCAAGTGTTTTAGTAGTTTAAACATAAAAATTATATTTGAGATTTTTGGAAATCGACATGTCACTTTAGAGATTTTGAAAATATACTTTAACAAGGAAGAAGTACGGAACGCAAATACTAAATGCCTTTAATTTTTAGTCACACAACCCAAACACGAATAAGAAGCCGACAAAATGGAATATATAAATGTCGAATACCCTATTTAACCGAACGAGTGGAATATCAGCCTAATAGCATCATGAAAATACTTCAGCTACAATCCCAATGCCTATCACAGAAGGTCTTTCTAGCAATAGAACTGTAAAATATCACATTTGACGTCTTAGGAATTTCCCAGAATTTGTGCTAAAAGGAAGGACGGATCTTTGCTTTAACATACATTTCCAACGAACGTCCGAATGCCTATAGTTCGTTCACGAAAGTTGTTCCTTACGTCCTAATATTTGCAAACACAATATATATGCATCTTATACGCACCTACAAACAGTTCATAATAGAGTTTAAATCGGCATATTTGCCATATAACTTGACGAAACGTCCGTAGAACTATGTAAAAACGATTATAAAAGAGCCCCAAGATGATTACCTTGGCAAACCAAGTATAAAGCTTGAAGAACCAGCTAGAACAAAAAATTCCTATCTTCCAATAATAGCTGCAAACACATCTAATAGAAGGGGAAAACAATTGCAAAGCATAGAGATTGTGTTTCTAGGCAAGGGGGCAAACTTTAATGGTAGAAATCATTAAAAATGCACCTTAATCATTCAAAAATACCATGGAACCTTCTCTTTAGCATGCTCACTCTTTTAGGACTAAAATGAAATGTTTTAGGGTCTTAAAAGTCGAATTTGCTGACTTATACTACTTGTTTAACCTGAGCCGGTTCGCGACCCGGTTTCAGCTCAGATAGTCTGAGGTAAAATAGTCATAACTTACTTTGATGTCGGTTTGATGTGATGTTTTTTTGGTTACGAACTAGACTCGAACACATTCGATTCAGTAGGTTGTGGGTCCCATAACTATTTATATATTGGGAGAAATGATTTGATAGATTTGATTCAAACTTCAAAGTTTAGAAAATTTATTAGAGAAATTTATGATAACTTTTGCCGACCTTTATTTCACAACTTTCTTGACTCCAAACCTTAATATGTGACCCGTGTGATATTTAATACCTCATAACACACTATTCTTAGAATATTAGACACTGTTAGTCTTATCCCACAAGTACAAGTTAACTTAAACCTTTCGAACGCGCGGGGTGCTACCCGAGCCATTTATTTAACCGTGAACCTTTGTTTAAGGATTACTTTGACCTAAAGCTTTAGTTTAGTTCCTTGATATTACCACACATTTTCAGTCTTATTCTCCTAATGTGTTATACTCAATCATATATACCTAATATAACCATGCGACGTTACGTATATTACGTAAGAGAAGAGAAAAAAACACATGGGGTCTCACAAATGACTTAGGAAACTGTACAAACGGGACGTTTCAGTCGCTTCCATCACGAGAATGATCTTAGGACAATTCAAGGTAAAAAATTGAAGGCTCAAGTCATTTCTTCTCATTACACTCCAAGAAATGAGGGGACTATCTATATATAGTTAAAATCAGGCTTACTCGATTCTATTATTTGATCGTGATCAGGGAATTGCATCAACGGTTGACCCCGCAGTGGATCAGACCAAAGCACGAGGATAAGGTATCGAGTTCGAAGATCAAGGTACCTATCGGGATCAAGACCGGCAGCGATCGAGACTAAATATGGCATACTTTGAGCACAGGGCAATAACAAAAAAGTGAGGTATCCGTGACTGGTCGAAGATCATTGCGGAAATGTCGGAACAGATCAAATCAAGGCGATTGTTTAGGCTAATCATGATATTTACTTCTGTAATTAGAATTGTACCATAGGTGGGAGTCCTCTACTATATAAATAAGGTTCTAATAATTTTGTAAGCGCCTTACATTCACGCATATCAAAGCAATACAATACATTCTGGCTTATATTCGTGTTCATCATATTGTTACATTTTTAACTATTCTTGTATTAATTAGTTCGAGGGTATTCAACTCGAGGGCTATATTCCATTAAAACACTGGTTCTCCTTATCTTATTATTAATTTCTATTACTAATCATCATATTTAGCAATTGGTATTACGTGAAATTATGTGTCCTTAAAACCACATTATAAGTTTTATTGTTATCCAATTTTAAGGGTAAACGGTTTTTGTATAGTTCGAAATCCATATTTAATTTATTTGAAGGTGTGTTTTCATAAAAGCACCTTAGTGTAAACGGTGATCTAGTTATTTTTCAAAAGTAACATTTTCTGCCAAAAATTACGTAGTATTTGTTTGGGGCAAAAAAAGTTTGGTCTCGGCGAGGAGAGGAAAAAGTGGAATGTTAATTGATCGCGCCAAACTATGCCTTATAAAAAGGGCAATGCGGTCGTTGAAAATATAATTTGGTTTACAAGTTCGGAGTCGAATCCCATAGAGAACTAAGTCTTAGCTACAGTTGTTCACTATTACCAAGAAGACAAGTTTGAACAATTCTTAAGTTATAAATATTAAGATTCTTATATCTAAATAAATAATTAAATTAGTAGATTAACAACTAAAGATACTGAGGGTTAGAGACAAGATCAAAGAGGTTTAGAGTTATGATTTCCCCAATTGTCGGAATTCTTCCCGTTATGTCTTCTATAATTTTGCCTAAGTATTATCTATCGATAATAAGAACTCTTATTACCGTAAATCTCTATCAAGTAATTACGAAAATTTACTAGACACATTGTCCTGAGCTATGCTAGCTGGCTTTTAATACAGGTCACTTCAGATTAAACCCAAGGCTTTGTTATCTCTAATCCCGCCTTTAAACTATCGGTTATTGATCCCTCATATACTCTGGGAGTGGTGTTGTTCAACAATTACCTAAATATACACTCTCTCCCGAGTTATGCATACTAAATAGGCACAGCTAATTGAGACCTCTTCAGCCAACCACAATATAAACATTGTTGAACAAATAGAGAAAAGCTATGGCTCAATTATATAAAAACATAACAAGAATTTGTCCTACAAAATTTTCCATCAAAACCTTAAATAATAAATTATCTATTCATAATAGTATGTAAAACTACAATACTAAAAGTCTTAACCAATAATGAAAAATAGGAAGAGGTGCATAAACTCGTTGAAGAATTATACGCCTTACTCCCAATGTGTTCTTGCCTCCTTAGGTCGAATCTATGTCTCAAATCTGTCCTAAAATCCTTTTTCTGTTTCTCGGTGGCCTCCTTCATTTAATATAATATTTAGGGCTTAAAATCCCGTATTTTGAAATTTTTTCCCTTAAATTTACGCGTCCTACTGTAGTCCTACCGCGGTTACGCCAGGACCGCGGCCAGAGTACCCTTCAGAATCTGCAGCAGTGTTCTACCGCGATCATACCGTGATTTTGCCCTGTTCTGTTTGGAATTTGGAAAAATATAAAACATGAATGTTCTATCCCTTTGAGTTAGCTTTCCAACTATATATTGCAGAGCTCAAATGGAGTTTTGAGAAAAAGGTTATATGTATTTTACTAGAAAGTGCAATATGCCTACTCGAGTCTTCGTTGTTACTTTTTCATCTATTGATCTCCGAATACGATCCCAGCTTAATTCCTTGGGATTTACATCCCAGCTCAAAATCACTTGAATTCATTCCATAACATCTACATAGCTCGAAATCACTCCTACAAGGCATAAAATACACCGTTAGTGCGAAACACTAGAACTCAACTAAAGTGCAGTAAATTAGAGTATAGTAATCGACTAAAATACATAATTATAGCCTATCATAAACACCCACACTTAAATCATTGCTCTTCCTCGAGCAATCAAACTACACTTTTTATAGATACGACCCTTTTAAACAATTCTCCTAACTCATTACATCAAGAGCATTTAAAATAGACTAAGTACAAAAGTGTAACATCTTCACCTCAAAATTTGACTCACAAGTACCACGCATTGTTCTCAACTCGCCCACTTACTCTAACATAGAGGTCACTAACATTACCTTTCCTTCATGAATCAAGTACCTTCACACAACAAAAGAGAGTAGTTCCACATAATAAAATTTAAGAAGAACACTTAGGAACTCAAGATAGAAAGAACTAACTCACTCTGAGAAATGACATTCATATACCACAAAAGATGCACCATAGGCTTTCCCGTAGTATACTACTCTACTAATTGAGCTTATTCAGTCTAGGATCAAGCAGGACTTTATTTGGCTGTAGTGTAGGCTGCGGAACGGGTAGGATACATTTAGATATAAGAGTGACTACACCTCCCTAAGCACTTTAATACATATACTTTAACATTCGAAACCCCACACTTATGTCAAATCATGACTTCACCTTCACATCAATATACATCAACTCCCAAATTATTTAAGCACAATTACATCAAGAGTCACCAATATGAAAGAATATTTTACACAGTAATACAACTATTTCCTTTATTTTCTTTTCTTTGTCAATTCAAGTGGCTCTTGCTCTTTCAAATCAGCGCACCTTTCTCCTTATTTCATTGTTTCCACTCAAAAGCCAAACCAACCACCCCGTACTTTAACATTTACGAAGTTAATAAGCAATTCAAGTGCTCGTGAGAGGTGAAAAGGTTCAACTATATGGTCAATTCAAATATTGGGTAAGGCTTGTAATGTGGTTGCCAAAGAAACAAGATTATAGGCTCAAAGGGGTTAACTACGATATATCACAATTAGGCGGGTAAAATATATATATATGGCTCAACAAGAAATGCCTATATCACTTCCAAGACTGAACAAAACTACTATTTCACTTTGGAAACACACAGGGCAACTTCTAGACATCAAATGCAATGCACATAATACAAAAAAAACCTCTCACACACATGAAACATAACTCACTCAGGAGTGGATTCATGGACACTCTAGTTAAAGCAGTTAAGCAATTTTAAGAACACACAATTTAAGGTACTTATACAAGAGTCAAAAACTAAGCTTAAGCGTCACAACCAAAGTGCTCACTATTCTCAAGGCATAAAAAAGTCAAGAGATATTGCTTTACTTCAAAACACAACACAGTGACTCCTACTCCCAACAAAAACTAACTACTCCCAGTTCAAACAAAACCCTTTGGAAAAGAACCGTGGTTTACAGAAAAACCAAGTGTAATTATTACACTACCTAACAAAAGAAAATTTTCTTGTAATTTTTCTTTAGACTTAAATCCCTCAAGAAAATTGTCTAATAGATCCATCGTCGCGAAGAGTCCAATCCCTTTTTTCATTTTTTATAAAAAAATAAAAAAAATTATTCAATTAAACTAACACAACTAAAATAGCATAAAAAGTCACCTAGACAATCTCCTCACCCCACACTTAAAATTGTGCATTGTCATCATAACTAGTAAAAGGATAAAAGAGACTCCCTGGTAGGCCAAAAACTGAAGCACTAACTGTTCATGGGGTACTCAGACTTCTCCCAAGCTTGGTCCTTCATGCGGGTACCTCACACTTAGTTCCAACCATTTGGTTTATTGTTGCATCCTTCCAATACCTTTGCTTTCCATGCTCCTAGAAAACAAAAAATTGACACTACAAAAATAATTAAAAAATAAATAAATAAAAGAAATGGATAATGCATAAAATCCACTCTGTTCTATGATTCATTTGTCAATTACACACCTTTTTTTTTCCGGTGGCCCTATAACCCCCCCTAAACTATTTTAAAGTGCAATAAACACCACCTTAAGTGCTGATGTGATATAGAGAGTGTGCACACTCTCTTAAAGGCAAGTGGAAGATCAAGTAGGGGGTATCTTCACAAGCCCTTTGAGATCGACTGCTTCCTTAGTGTCTCTTGAAATGCCCAACTTTGTTTAAAAAGGATATTGTATATAGTAAAATAGATTCATCTTAAGTAGGTGAATTTTCTAGTTCATGTGTTGGAAAATTGAAAATTAATCCAACGAATCATAGTCAATTTTCATAGTTTTAATCATAATCCATCGAAAACTAATGGCTGTCAAACTACGAAAATTGATACGGATAACTTACTTATGTGTCAATGTCATTTAACCTTGAAATGGCTGAAAAATAGCTGAAAACCTGCCAGAAATGGTCGTTCTCAGAACTACAGGCGCGTGTATTTCACCACCTTGCACGCATCTGGTGGTTGATTTTTAAGGGGTAAATAATAACGCATTAAATTGGTGCAGGAGGTAATAGGACCCCCGAAAAAAAATGTGTGTAGTTGACAAATGGGTCATAGGATGGGGTGGATTTTATGCATTATCCCTAAAGAAAGTAATAAAATTGGGTTTCCTCTCAACATGCTCTTGATTTAACGTCGCGACACGACGTGAATCACTTTCTCCCTCCACTTTGAACTTATGAATCTGACCCCAAGTTTGGATTATACTCTATGATCATGCTCCTGGGATGGTGGGACGAATCTGACTGGCCCAATAAAATAATGTAGTATTCTGCACTTCTTGGCCTTTAGATAAGATGTGTAATCCCGAGTTTCTGGAAAGAAGAATTCTAGAATGTAAGCACCTTGTTCCTCATTCCTTGACTCCTCAAATGGCTCAGACGACTCTATTGCCATATCATCATCTAAACACAATGTGAAAAAATGCTTGAATTGAGAACCAATGTGCTCAATTACATGAACATTGGGACTGTCTATATTCTCAACACTAATGACAACAGAGTCAACTGAATATGTATCCTCAATATCCTTGGTTGACTTTAATATCTCCTCTACGACATCAGCATCCTCAAAATCTAGTTCGAACGATTGTTGGTGTTCTACTCTAGCCTCCTCTTCTAGCTCATCCTCGTATTTTCTAAACCATCCAGTAATATGGCAATTTCTACAGCCCTTTCTTGCTCATGTTGGCTATTATCATTAATGTCAACTTGTTGAGCTTTACTAGATTTAATTAATTTATTCGCTTGAGCCTCCAAGTTGTGAATAGTTGCCCCTTCCCTTTGTACCCGCAGTTGTATCTCATAATATTGCTTCGTAAGCCACTTTAGCATATCCTCGATCTCTTTCAAGTCCTCATACATGGGTTCTTTGTTCCTATTAACTTCACTAGAAAAAGAAGAACCATCAAAGTAAGGAGTTGATGGAACGTAACAAAATATAAGCACAACCGTGAAAGTGGCCATCTTGACCACCACGCATATCACACACATTCCACATATAAGATTGAGTTAGTACACAAAACTCGCTCTCGAAAATATTTTGACAATTGCCAGGGTGGTTTTCATCACAATATGCATAAGGAGGATTAAAATTATAATTACCAACATCAAAACTTTCATAATTCCATTATGCCATGTTTTTTTTTAAAATCAACAAGTAAAACAAAAAAATCAAATACAAAAAAAAAATGAAAGTTCAAACTTGAAACCTAGCAATATGTACACTTACAGCTACACCGTTAGTTCTCCGACAACGGTGCCAAAATTTTATCACACCGAACTATGCCTTATAAAAAGGACAATGCAGTCGTTGTAAATATAATCCGGTTTACAATCCGGAGTCGAATCCCATAGAGAACTAAGGCTTAGCTACAATTGTTCACTATCACCAAGAAGACAAGCTTGAACAATTCCTAAGTTATAAACATTAAGATTCTTATATGTAATTAAATAATTAAATTAGTAGATTAACAACTAAAGATACTGAGAATTAGAGACAAGATCAAAGAGGTCTAGAGTTGTGATTTACTCAATTGTAGGAATCATTCCCGCTATGTCTTCTATAATTTTGCATAAATATTCTCTACCGATCATGAGCACTCTTATTACCATAAATCTGTCCCGAGTAATTACGATAATTTTCTAGACGCACTCTTCCGAGCTACGCTAGCTGTCTTTTAATACAGGTCACTTCAGATCCCACCCAAGGCTTTGTTATCTCTAATCCCGCCTTTAAACCCTCGGTTATTGATCCCTCATATACTTTGGGAGTGGTGTTATTCAAAAATTACCTAAATATTCACTCTCTCCCGAGTTATGCATGCTAAATAGGTACAGCTAATTGATAGCTCTTCAACCAACTACAATATAAACGTAGTTGAACGAATAGAGAAAAGCTATGGCTCAATTATATAAAAACATAACAAGAATTTGTCCTACAAAAGGTTCCATCAAAACCCTAGATAACAAATTAGCTATTCATAATAGTATGTAAAACTACAACACTAAAAGTCATAACCAACAATGAAAATAGGAAGAGGAAGGAAAAACTCGTTGAAGAATTCTCCGCCTTGCTCCCAATGTGTTCTTGCCTCCTTAGGTCGAATCTATGTCTCAAATCTGTCCCAAAAATCTTTCTTTTTATTTCTTGGACGGCCTCCTTCGTTTAATATAGGATTTAGGGCTTAAAATCTCATATTTTCACTTTGTTCCCCGAAATTTATGCGTCCTTCCGCGGTTACGCCAGGACCGCGGCCAGAGTGGCCTTCAGAATCTGCAACAGTAATCTTCCACGATCCTACCGCAATTACACCCTATTCCGTTTGAAATTTTGAAAAACCTAAAACATACAAATTTTAGCCCTTTGAGTTAGCTTTCCAACAATATATTGTGTATCCAAAATGGAGTTTGGAGCAAAAAGTTATGTGCATTTTACTAGACAGTGTGCAATATACCTACTCGAGTCTTCGTTTTGTTGTTTTGTCATCCATTGATCCCCGAATATGATTCCGGCTTAATTCCTTGATCTTTTACTCAGAATTCAAAGCTCAAAATCACTTGAATCTATCCCATAGTATCTATATAGCTCGGAATCACACCTACAAGGCATAAAACACACAATTAGTGCAAAACACTAGCGATTAAAGTGCAAGCTCAACTAAAATGCAATAAATTAGAGCGTAATAATCTACTACAATACGCAATCACAGCCTATCATCATTGTTATATTTTGATTGAGGATAGTTATTTTTATATTTCGTGATCCTTTATCAAATAAACTTCATTTCTTAGTCTCATATTTTTTATCTTTCTAAACAGCATATGATTACCATTTATATAACATGTTGTTCTGTTCTTAGTACTTCTTAAGTTGGAACAGTAT
This sequence comes from Nicotiana benthamiana, assembly GCA_034376525.1. NCBI lineage: Eukaryota > Viridiplantae > Streptophyta > Magnoliopsida > Solanales > Solanaceae > Nicotiana > Nicotiana benthamiana. Next base: position 79,219,918 of record CM067329.1, read on the forward strand.
TATATACATATATCACTATGCCTAGATAGTTAAATAATTTAGTATATTTTAACTTTTAAATTTCATATAATAAAATTTAAGGAAAATTAAAACATTAATCAGTCGGCTGAAACTAATTGCATCTGTTAACCAAAAAGAGTATATATATATGTGTGTAAAAAATTTTGGGACGACTAATAATATATATTTTTCTAAAAGTTATTAGTTGACACCCTAAGCTTGAGGCTATCGCTTTACCCTATGCTTCTTCCATAACTTTTCCTTTTGTGCAATTAGAGTGATTAGTATCTAAAAGAGTTTCTAAATTAAGAAAAATAAAGTAGGCAATTACTTCTTTCTTTAGGAATTTCAAATTAGTAAGCCAAAAACTCTTTCCTTTGTCAAACTTCCAATAACTTAGTAAAGAAAGCCGTGTTTAACGTGTAAAAGAAAGAGAGAAATAGAAAGGGATAGATAAACAAACTTAAGGAAAAAAGATTACCTAATACGAGTCTCTTATAAGCGTTTCATAGCTTTCCTCTGCGGAAACTAATTAAAGTCTCATCACACTTTATATAATATTTCAAGATTGTGCATGCATTTGTGAAAGAAAATTGAATATCCAATTTAAATTTATAAGATTGGTGTTTCTGCTTAGGAACAAGTGAAGCACAAGAATTTTATATTAATGGAGGGGTCATCAGAGAGAAATGGGAACTTGGTTTTTGCAGTTAATGGGGAGAGGATTGAGTTAACATGTGTTGATCCTTCTACTACTTTGCTGCAGTATTTGCGGTATCATGCTTCTTTCAAGAGTCCAAAGCTTGGCTGTGGTGAAGGTAATTTTCCTTCCCTTACCTCTGTGTATTAGTAAAAGGGAAGCTTAGAACAACGATAAAGTTATTTTTATATGATCACGGGGTTCGAATGCCCATGGAATTAATTACTGATATTTGCATTTAGGATTTTTTATTCGGACGGATATCCAAAATCTGAATCGATTCATTCAATTTCGGATTTGATCGGATTTCGTATTAAAATTTCGGATCGGATTCAGATTGATATATTTTAATTCAATCCGATTCGAAATCCAAAATTATTAGGCAATGTATAAATACTACACTTTAATTTCAGATAGCCAATACTTCCTATATTACGCCTTCCTCCGAGTTATTACCTTTAAAATTGCTGAATTTAGTTATATTTGGCACCATAATACTCTCATAATTGCATAAACATGAATTTTTCTTAATGTATTGCCTTTTTAACAAAGAATATATTTATATTAGTTTGCAACTTTGAGGCATAATAATACTATTCGAAATTCGATCCGATACGTGCACAAGCCTACTTGCATTAGGGTAGATTATTTACATCATACCTTTATAGGTGTGGCCTTTCTTTGGACCCGATAAGGCTGTTCGGTGTCCCGGGCCTGTGCCTATTCGTGCCTGACGGGCCGAGCCTCACGGTCCCGGGCTTGGCGGTCCTCAGGTTGAGACTGGCCCGTGACGGGCCTAAGCACACTGCAGTCCTGGGCCTGGTGGACCGGGCCTGGCGGGCCTAATGGGACTGACGGGGGTTTTTTTTAAAGTCAATATCTTGTATAGTAGTCATTAGTATAGTGTAGAATATATTTTATATGGTGTACTAAGTTATTAGTATAGTATATATTGTGTTGTAGTAATTAGTATATATTGTATATTATGTATATATTGTGTTGTAGTAATTAGTATATATTGTATGTTATGTATATATGGATATATGTTATGTATATAATGTGTTGTAGTAAATTAGTAATTAGTATATATTGTATGTTATGTATATATTGTGTTGTAGTAATTAGTATATATTGTATATTATGTATATAGTATGTTGTAGTAAGTAGTATATATTGTATATAATGTATATAATATATATAAAAGAATGTTGTAATTAGTATATTGTGTTGTATGTTATATATTGTTGTTATATAAATATTCAAGGATTGATATCGAAGTAAAGACAAAGAAATATTGAGAAAAAAGATATTCAAGGATATGATAAAGAGCATATTTATTGACCAAAATGGCATATCTTTCTTAGTCTTCCTTCCCCCAATGAAATGAGCACAACAAGGTACTAATACCACCATTAAAAGGAAAAAAAACTAAAAGAAGACGTGCCAATGTACAAGTTACATCATAATTTATGTTGTATTTCTAACAAATCTCATAAATCCGTCAAGGTTTGGAGAAGGTTGTGTTGGCGGTGGTGGAAATGAAGCTTGTTCATCACCACTTCCGGGTGAAGTCGCTTCCTCAGCAAGTTCTGCTATCATTTCTTCATATGCCTCATCTATTGCCGGTTGTGATTCTGCTATTCCAAAGTTCCTTCTTTCTGCGCGGACCCAATCTCTAAAAAGCACTCATTTTTCCAAGCTCTCCCGCATCGACGCTCTGTGATCACCGATTTGTAGCCTTGCTTGACTGAAAGCGCTCTCCGATGCAACAGTTGACGCTTGAATTGACAGAACATCCCGAGCCATCCTTGCAAGAACGGGAAAATGCTTTTTCCCTTGACTTCCACCATTCCAAAAGGTCGAAAGAGCTGTCTGGATTCTCCTTTTCCAGTCCCTGTGACAAGTAAACTTAAAGCTCATTTAGATGGGAAATTTCATCAAAATTATCACCTTGAGAACCCCTGAACTCCGTCCATGATTTAAGAGCTGTAAAGCCAGCAACTCTTTTAGACGATTGTGATGTAGACGAAGTAGGGGTTGGAATATTTGGCCTAGCATGCTCTAACGCCTGTTTATAAGCATTATAAACAGTTTGAGCATTAATTTTAATTGATGCTTTCGCATCAGCTAGTGTAGCAATTTCGTCTTCTGAAAGATCTAAAGCTTTATAAATATTAGAATACCAAAAGTGAGAACCTCCTAATTTCATTGTTGGATTTAACATAGCAGCTACACCAAAAATAGGAGGGATTGGAAAAAAATATTTTTAAAACTTTTGTTTCATTTCATTTATTGCAAGTTCATAAATATCTCCACCCTCGCTAAATTCAACAAACAAATCAGCTAGTGCAGCAATATAAACTAAACAGTTAGAAATAGTCGGATAATATTGTCCAGAAAAAACATTTGTAGCCACTTGAAAATGTTCTAAAAAATCTAAAAGAATTTTAACATTAGTCCAATCTTGGGTAGTTAGAATTTCATCATCATCCTCACCACCTACCCGAGAATTAAACGTAGCATTAATTGGGTTTCTATATTCATACGCTACGACTAAACTTTCGTACATGTAATTCCACCTAGTCGGGCAAGGTTTAGGAACATTTCTTTCTCTAAGGCCATATTCGTCATATTTTTTAAAATATTCTCTAAGTCTAGTTCTACGGTTTGAATAAAATAGCCAATTAAGAGTCATTCTCACCTTTTCAATTTCTATGTTTAATATTCGCATACCTTCACCAACAATTAAATGATAAATATGACAAATACATCTAACATGGAAAATATTACTATGCAGGATTAAGGGTTTGTGTTAGCATGCCTATTGCACTAGTGTTGCTAGAAGCATTATCCATAGAAATTGTCATTATTTTATCACTAAAGTAAAAATATCTACATATATCTGAAATAGTATTAGCTATAAACCTACCCGTGTGCCATGAATTAATTATGCTATATGCAATTATATGTTTTTGCATTGTCCAGTCTTCATCTATCCAATGACTTGTTACAGTTAGATAATCACAGTCATTATTACTTCTACCAATATCAGTTGAAATAGAAATACGATTAGGTATATGAGTAAATAACATAGCGCAAATATTGTTCATATTCATGCTTGAATTTATAAATATCGGCCTTAATTTTTGCGCGAGGCCAACCTTTATAAGTAGGATTAAAGACTCTTCTAATATAATGAATCCAATTAGGATTAGAAGCAAAAGTATAAGGCAAGCACATAACAGTAATCATTTTCGCTAATTCTTCACGATCCTTATTTGGATCGTAATATAAAATACCTCCGGTGACGGTGTTTATTCCTGGTTGAACTAGATTTGAACCAGTACTTGGGTTAACTTGAGAATCTACACTTGTCCCCCCCTCCCCCCTTCTTGTTGCGCTTTCATTTGGAAAAATCTAGCCTTATCTCTAGGGTGTAATTTTATATGCTTAGTCAAACTACCCGTGCCGCTACGGTCTCCAGTATACCTATGAACAAGTAATTTCCCACAAGTTTTACACTTCGCCTTGTCGTGCTCTCTTACTTGAGTAAAAAAATGCCAAACTAATGATGTTTCTTGACGTTTAGCAGGTTGTCTACTAAAAGTGGGAGTTTGTACAGGTGGGTGTGCCGGTTCATTACCTAAGTTATGAGCAGGACTAGTAGGTGTATCATCTAAATCTGGTGCTTGGGTTTCATCATGATCATCATCATCCTCATTTTCCTCTAAGATAGGTTCATTAGGATAAAGAGCATTTATAATATCATCATCTAATCTATCACCTTCTGCAACATCATGTAGAAATTCACTATCGGTAAATTGAAAACAAGGGCGATCACTATCAAGCATTACGGGAGGCGGATTAGGACGTCTAGGTTGGCTACTACTTTCAACTTGCTTATCTTTTTTAGGTCGGGGAGCCGGGGGAAGTGTAGTATTATGGCCACTACTTTCACCGATTTTACCTTTTCCTTTACCGAACATTTTTTCAAAGAAAATGCCATACTAATTAGAATTATGCAAACTAAAAATACAAAAATATACTATTAGCACGTAAGAGTTGAAACGAGTTTACCGGATTACCGAACAACTTCTTGAAAATTGAAAATCGTTGAACTTGAAAACTTCAATTCAACAACTTCACAATTTTTCACGATTTTTCAACAATAAATTAAGCACTTGTACTAGAAAGATTGAAAGAGCGCTTGAGAGAGATTGATGAATTGGTGAATAAAAATGAGAGAATGAGGGGGTATTTATAGTTGAGAAATGGAAAAAAGTGTTATTATATAAAGTTTGGAGTTAAATTAAAGTTTGGGGGTCAAATGGCTATTTTTTAAACTTCCAAACGGCTACTTTTTGCAAAGAGCCGGTCGATGCGATGAACGGGAAATAAAAAAATCTTGCTTCATTGAAGTCCCTCATGGAAGAAGAATTGGCTGATGTAGAAGGCTTATTTGTTATTACTGAATTTTTTTAAAAAAAAATTTAAAAAATAGTCGTTGGGCCCACAGGACCGGCCCAGGCCCGCTAGGACCGGTCCAGGCTCGCCAGCCGATCCCAGGCCTGGCGGTCCCGGGCCTAACGGTTCGACGTAAGGGATCGGCCCGTCACGAGCTTTTTGGAACATCAGGACCGGACCACCGGGACCGGCCCAGCAGGATGGTAGGCACGCGGTCGCGGTCCGGTCCCGGGCTTGAACCGAGACACCATATAGCCTTAGGACCCGACGTGAATGTAAGATACTTCGTGCAGAAGACTCCCACATTCAAGTAATATACATTGTCACACTGTCGTCAGTCTTATTTTTAAGAATATTATAAATCTCAAATTTTAAAGAGACTTACACGTAAATATTCTTTGAGACTTTGAGTAACCTATCGTATAATACAATTATTTACGGTGACATTTTTATACTAATTTTTTGTTATTCCCATATTTTCGGATTGTCCATAAAACTTGTTTCAACTATTATTTATGTAGTAAGTATGGTTTTCGGGGTTCAAAAAATAAAGTTAATGTTTTCTACTGATACAGCATACCGGCTTCCATTTGTTATAAGTATATTATAAGTCTTATTTAAAATTGACTTGTGAGTGATCTCATTGTATATATATCATCTATCAATAATTAAATTTATAAAAAAATAGTTTATCCTCTCAAATTTATGGCTTCATTCAAATCAATTTATCACGTGAGATAAACTGCTGAAGCAAATGCATAAGCAGATTTTAAAAACCATGTTTTAAGTACTTTTTTTAATTCTTTTGTTTGTGTTTAGTGGTCATGGATTGGCAGATTAGGAGTGTACTTCTTTTGCGCTTTGGTCAATTGCTCATACAGTCCAATTACTGGTTAAAGTGTAATTTTGTCTTCTTTCTCCTTGAATTATATTAAAAATTTTGGTTCAATTTTTCCACATTTATATATAGTCTTTCGACCCTAACTTTGCTTTTCGCTTCTCATGGCATTAGGGTCGGGGGCAGATTTAGGGGTGAGAGGGTTCATTCGAAAATTTTTGTTAAAAAGTTATATTGTATATATAAGATAAAATTCGGTGTGTATTTTTATATATTATATTTTAAATCTTTTTAACATAATTCAAAAGCTTAATTTAGGGAAACTTACAGAAATGTCACATATAAGTTTCAAATTACCAACCTCCAGCCAATATTCCAAAAATCGAAACAAACAAGAAATTTTTTTAATGGACGTAGTCGAAATTCATTGAAAACATATATATAAGTCAATATACAAAATTGGAGGAAGATTGGAGGTGATTTGGACTGATTTTGTTTCAAAATTCATAATTAAATCGATGTCAAAAAATTCTTCTGTGAAACAGGTATCAAACATGTATCACGCATGTATTTCACTCACAGATATACATGGATATACATGTGATACACCATCGATACAAATATGATACATATGTGATACACAGTGTGATGACGTATCTTTTTTTTCATATTCAGTTTTTACTTCAAATTTTCAATTCAAACCACCTCAAAACTTCACTAAATCATCCCAAAACTGAGATTCAAACTCCTTAAGATATACCCAATCTATTCTAATAGCACCCACTCAAAAGAAAATAAAAATTTAATACTTTTTTGCTACAAATAGCTAATTGAATATTTTGGCTAATATTAATAATATTTTATCAATTGATCAATTTTTGTATAAGCTACTTTTAAATGGATATAACTGATAATTTCCCTATAATTTAGTGATAAGAGGGTTCAAAATATTATAAGGTAGATTTTTTTGGGGGTTAAGAGGAAGAATACTATGAAATCCCACTAAACTTGACACGTTTCATTTAAGGTAGAATACTTTGGGCTCATTTAACCCCCCAAAAAATTGGTATTTCGATATCCTCGATCCTCCTAACCGACCTAACGTCATGGGGATGAAACAAATGTGCTGCCACGTGTTATTTTTATAATTCCGATAAATTAATTTTAATGCTAACAAAATAAATTTAATTCGATATTAGAAATGATGATAGTATTGAATATATTTATTTTTTTGTTTTACATTGATTTGTAAGGAAAAATGCATAACTTATAGCTTGTTTGGCCAAGCTTTTTTGAGGCAAAAACACTTTTTTTCTTAGTCAAAAATATTTTTTTCTAAAATTAAGGTGCTTGGCCAAGCTTTTGAAAAGAAATGAAGTGCTTTTGAGGAAAACCAGAAACTGTTTCGGAAAAGCAGAAAAAGTAGCTTCTCTCCAAAAGCACTTTTCTAAAAATCACTTTTGAGAAAAATACACATAAAAACAGTTTTTTAAAGCTTGGCTAAACACTAATTGCTACTCAAAAATATTTTGCAAATTAATTAGCCAAACACAAACTGCTTCTCACCAAAAGTACTTTTGAGAAAAAACACGTCTCAAAATAAGCTGGTTTTTGCAACTTGGCCAAACGAGTTATTAGCTTATTTTTTTTCTTTGGGGCATTTGCATCTACACCCGATTTTTATGTCACATTTTAACTTGTGCCCGTTTTGCAAAAAATATTGCAAGCGTACCCACTTTTTCGCATAACTTCAGAATACGGGGCTGAAGTAGCGAAGGCAATTTTGTCTTTCTTTCGCATTTCTTACTCCCTTTTCCTGACTTGTCTCTTTTATTTTATATTTATGTTTTTCCTTTCACTTTTTTTCTTTTTTTTATTAGATCCCATCTATCATCCAATTTAATGTAACAAATGCTTTTGTTACTCCAGGTAATCACCATTCTGAATTCTGAATCTTTTTCGAAATAGATATAAGACTACCTTGAAATCCAAGAAAATCATATAGTAATAGATATAGGTGCAGTTCTAAGCTTGAAAATACCATAGCACACAGAACAAAACTACAAATAGATATGAGAAAGAAATAAGAACATATGAGAGGCCACCTTGCTGAAGAATTCATTCATGACCTGAAAGCTTTGCCTCATGCAAACATTCATGTGCCTTCAATGAGAAAGCAACTAAATCGACGGAAAAATCTTTAATTTCTGCTTCCATAATTTAATTAAAAATAAGAATTCTATATGGGAAAATTTACCAACTTGCTTGCCCAAAACATTTAGTAGTCTTAATTTATTTGTGTGATGAAATGATTTGTGTAGTAACTAAGAAATTTCAGCTGTAGAGCTGAAGTTATTGTGCTGTAATTTTTATGTTGTAACTGAGAGTTTTTGTATTGTAATTGGGAGTTTTTGTATTGTAACTGTAAAACTTCAGCTCTAGAGCTGAAGTTTTAAAGTTGTAACAGGGCCCTAGAGCTGAAGTTTTTGTAGAGCTGAAGTTTTCTTAAAAGAGGTCCTTTTTTTCTCTTGAATGTATGCTTTCACTGCAACTATTGAATTCTCTGGTTCAACCATTACAACAAACACGACCATCTTTAGTTCTGTGATATTCGTAAACGTTATCGAATTTCTCTTTACATTTCTTGGCACTTCTATAATAACCAAGGTAAGCAAATTTTTGACTTTCTTTAATTTACAGCAGTAGCAATTTCGTTACTTTCATGGTGATGCAAGAAAGAAAATACTTTGGTCAGTTCAAAAGCTTATCAAGACTTAGTGATTTGTTTGACATTTTCCTTTCTTCTGTTCGAGTTTAATTTACACATAAGTAAATAGGACTAAAAATAACCGGAAGAAAAAGAAGAAGAAGAAATTGAAGAAGGAGAAGGAGGAGGAGAAAGGAGCTGAAATTATTTAAAAAACGGGTACAAGTTAAAAGTTTTTAAAAAATAGTATAGGTTAAATGTGGGCGACCAAATAAGGCGCTCCGTGCAATTTTTATTTTTTTTTTAGTGTTTCGTTATCAAACTAATAGTACTTACTCCTAAGCTATACTTATTTTAGCATGACATATATAGTATTTTTAGATTATGTTAAATTTGTATTATGACTTATTAATTAGAAATATTTACAATAACAACAACCCAGTTTGATCCCACAAGTGGGGTCTGGGGAGGGTAATATGTATGCAGACCTTATCCCTACCCCGAGGGGCAGAGAGGCTGTTTCCAGGATACCCTTGTCTCAAGACAGCAGCAAATGACGATATATTAGTATTATCCATAAACTCATACTAAAATCATTTTAAAATACATAACATAACAATAAAAAACGAAAGTAGTAATATAGGAAATACGAAAAAGAATGGGAGATGTATGAATATCCAACAGAAAAATCCATGCATCAGTAGTTGCAGCAATAGCATCCTAAGATTAACTCCTAACTGGCTAGTGTCACTCTAGTGCACTGTAGAAATATCCCCAACTTCTCCATAACCTACAACTTTAATGCTCGGCCTCCACAATTCTCTGTCACAGGCCATGTCCTCAGTAATCCTAAGACGCGTCATGTCCTGCTTGATCTCCTCTCCCCAATACTTCTTAAGTCTTCTTCTATCTCTCCTCGTGCCCACCACATCCAATTGCTCACACCTTCTCACGGTGCATCCATGCTCCTCCTTTGAATGTACCCGAACCATACGAGTCTTACTTCCCGCATCTTGTCCTCCACAGGAGCCACGCCCACCTTCTCTCGAATATCTCTATTTCTAATCTTATCCATTCTTGTATGCCCGTACATCCACCCCAACATCCTCATCTCTGCTACTTTCATCTTCTGGATGTGTGAATTCTTAACCGGCCAACACTCGGTCCCATACAAAATGGCAGGCCTAATCACTGTTCTATAAAACTTATCTTTTAGAAACAGTGGACTTTCTTGTCACACATGACTTCCGTTGCTAACATCCACTTCATCCACCCCACCCCTAAACGGTGTGTGACATCCTCGTCGATCTCCCCACTCCCCTGAATAACTTACCCAGGGTACTTGAAACTACCCTCTTAGGGTCGACTTGAGATTCCAGCCTTACTTTCAGTCCCGCTTCCGTCGGCTTGGCCCCAAATTTTCTCTCCAGGTATTCTGTCTTCGACCTTAAACCTTTAGACTCAAGGGCATGTCTCTAAATCTTTAGCCTCTCGTTGACGTTGCGTTGTGTCTCGTCAACTAGGACTATGTCATCAGCAAATAGCATGAATCATGGCACCTCCCCTTGAATATGATGTGTTATGGCATCCATCACCAAGGAAAATAGGAAAAGACCGAAAGCAGACCCTTGGTGCAACCCCGTAACAATCGAAAAGTGCTCGGAGTCGCCTACTACTGTTCTAACCTGAGTCTTAGATCCATTATACATGTCTTTAATTACTTTAATGTAGGCTATCGGGACCCCTTTAACTTCTAAGCAGCTCTATAAGACCTCCCTAAGAACCCTGCCATACGATTTCTCTTGATCGATAAACACCATGTGGAGATCCTTCTTCTTATCCCTGTATTTTTCCACCATTCTACTAATAAGATGGATCGCTTTTGTGGTAGATCGCCCCGGCATGAACCCGAACTGGTTGCCTGAAATAGATGTTGTCCTTCACACTCTCATCTCTACCACTCTCTCCCAGACTTTTATGGTATGACTCAATAATTTAATAGCCCGATAGTTGTTACAGCTCTGGACATTGCCTTTGTTCTTATACAAAGGAACCATTATACTCCACCTCCATTCTTCAGGCATTCTATTAGTCTTGAATATAACATTAAACAACCAAAAAAACCAATCCAAGCCTGCTCTACCCACACACTTCCAAAGTTCAACCGGAATTTCGTCTGGCCCAATGGCTCTGCCCCTTCTCATCTTACGCATTTCCTCTATGACCTCATCGACCTCAATGTCCATACAATAACTTAATTCATAGGGGCTATCGACATTCCTCAATTCACCTAGTATAATATCCTGATCCCCTTTTTCATTTAGAAGTTTATGAAAGTAGGTCTGCCATCTCCTCTTAATCTGGTCATCCCCCATCAAAACTTTGCCGTCCTCATCTTTTATGTACCTCACCTGGTCTAGATCCCGAGTCGTCCTGTCTCTCACCTTAGCAAGTCGGAATAACTTCTTTTCTCCGCCTTTGTTCCCTAGTTCCTCATACAAACGAGCAAAAGCTGCTGTCTTAGTCTCCGTTACTGTGATCTTAGCCTCCTCCCTAGCTACCTTTATATATCTCACTGTTCGCTCTCTTCTCTTCCTGGCCGGTTCTCCCTACTAACCGCATATAAGCCGCCTTCTTTGCTTTCACTTTACCTTGGAAAGCTGAATTCCACCGGCAGTCTCCTTTGTGTCCACCGGCGCAACCTAAAGATATCCCTAATACCTCTCTCGCCGCCTTCCTTATACAATCCGCCATCGTCGACCACATAGTGTTTGCATCTCCGCTACTCCTCCAGGCTCCCATTGTCACTAACCTTCCTTCCACCTCCTGACCTTTATCCTTAGTCAAGGCACCCCGGGCGGCCTCGTATTGACCTCTTCTTCCTCCTTATCATGATGCCAATGTCCATCACCAAAAGCCTATGTTGCGTCGTAAGGGTTTCACCTGGGATACCTTTGCAATTCTCGCACAACCTTCTGTCGCGTTTCCTGAGGAGGAGATAGTCAATCTGAGTCCTAGCCACCGAGCTTTGGTAAGTAACCAAGTGCTCCTTCCGCTTAGGAAAACTTGAGTTCGCAATCACTAGATCGAATGCCTTGGCAAAGTCCAACAACGAAGTGGCCCCTCCATTCCGCTCCCCGAAACCAAAGCCTCCATGCACCTTGGTATAGGCACCCGCAGACGCACCAATATGACCATTAAAGTCGCCTCCTATGAATAACCTCTCGGAAGGTGGAATGCTACGAACGATGTCATCCAACTCCTCCCAAAATCGCCTTTTACTCATCCAAGCCTACTTGCGGCGCATACGCGCTAACAACATAATTAGCAATATTTGCTTTATGTAATTTGTTTTTATCTTACTACTGAATATTTTAGTATAATGCTATAATTATCTTATATAATTGTGTTATTCTCTTAGAAATATATTGTATATTTGTATCTTACTAGGACTAAAGAAATATTTGGAGCACAAGTTACATGTTTTTGCTATGAAACTTTACCCGAAAATAACCAAACAATTCGAGAAAAATCGAGATTGAAAAACCCAATTTTGTTGTTTTGGTTTAATTTATATATTTTAAAATCCGACACTATTAATTTGATTTGGTAATTAAGAAATCCGAAATAACCCGACTTATACCCCTAATTGGTAACTTGTGTCTATTTGTCCCTATTTTCATAATTTTCTCTTATTCGTTTGTACTGTTGGTCCTAGGAGTGTTCAACCGAACCACATAATCGCACAAAAGCAAAAAATTAAACCAAATAGACTAAAAATCCCGATGAGATTTAGTTTGATTTGGTTTGGTATTGAGTTAAAAAATACAAACCAAAAATTTTTATATAGAATTTTAAGACTTTATATATAATTTTCTTTAAAAAGTATCAATAAATAATTGTGATTCTCTTATGGGATGTAATATTTAATAGAATATGAAGTACTCTATTTTTATTAACTTTAAGTAGTAGAATATGAAGTGTTGTATGATCACTTTCTTATCTAGTATTATTGAAATGCGTCAATTTCTTTATTCTTCCAAATTTATATGTCAAAATCTATTAAATTTTTATTTTTTTTAATTTGAAGTGGTATCCGATAATTGAAAGTTAAATAGCGCATATTATTATTTAGATATAATATTAATTTTAATATTTAATTATTAAACTCGATTAATCTTAAAAGTGTACATCAATGAATAAAACTAAAAAAAAATACATATCATGCTGCTAAAAAATTCTCCAATAAGAATATTTTAATTCAGCATATATTTATCAACTTTTTTTCAATTTTATTAAATAAATATTTACTTATAAAAAATTTAACAAAGTAATTGTTGACATATTATTCATGCAATAAAAAAGTCCAAAAAACCTGAAAAATCTGACAAAATAAAATCAATTCAAATCAATATAATTAATTTAATTTGGTTTTTCTCGATCCACATCCTCTCTCTTCCGTTAGTCTTGAGGCATACTATTTGATAAAACGGAAAAGGGTCATATATGTCCCTCTAGTAGTCAAAATAAGCTATATTTGTCCTCCGTTATACTATTTGGCCATATAATCCCTACCGTTCACATCTCTGGTCAAATACGTCCCTCTAACGTTAATTTTTTTAAAAAATAAAATATAAAGCCACGTGTCAGAGTCCTATTGGTTAAACTAAACCCACTTCCCCTTTTCTTTATATTAAAACGAAAATATTTGTAAAAAATATAAAAAACTTGTAAAAAATGAGAATTTTTTTGTGTAAAAACTGGATTTTTTTGGGTAAAAACTAGGAATTTTTTTTATTTTATATTTGAAAAAAATGAAAATATTATACTTAAAACAAAACCAAAAAAATATTTAAAATGAATTTTTAATGAAAAAGAAATAAAAATTGTTTAAACTAATTATTATTTTTTTTAAAATATTTTAAAAATATGAATAGAGCATCTCTAAATGAATCGGAATGATAAGGAATACGTTCTTCTTCTTTTTTGTTAAACGAAATAGTCTTGTCAAAAATAAAAATATTTGTTAAACAATTTTTATTTCTGTTTTTACAAAAAAAATCAGTTTATTGTCAAAAATGAAAATATTTCCAAAATGTGTTTTTTGTTTTTAAAAAATATTTTTTTTTTTGCGTTTTTAAAAGAATTTTGTTTTGTAAAAAGTGAAAACACAAATTTGTAAAAACAGAAAAAAAAATTTAATATAATATTTTCGTTTTTTAAATTCTGAAATAATAAAAGAATTACCAATTTTTACAATTTTTCCCCACTTTTTACAAGTTTTTTATATTTTTTATAAATATCTTTGTTCTAATATAAAGAAAAAGGAGAGTGAGTTTAGTTTGACCAATAGGACTCTGACATGTGGATTTTTAGGTTTAGTTTGACCAATAAGACTTTTACATGTGGCTTTTTAATAAAAAATTAACATCAAAATGATGGAAACATATACGACCAAATAATATAACGGAGAACATATATAACTTATTTTGACCGGTGGATAACACCCTTTTCCATAAAAAATATAGTGGCATGGTCAGTGCCCTTTCCCTGTTTATTCAAGGGAAAAAGTCTAAATCGATGGACTCGAACTTTTAACTACTGTTTACTTTTGCCCTTCGTCATTGGCAACAAAAAATGCACAATCACTTTTGCCATTTCAATTTCTGCTGCTTCTATAAACTTTTTCGACCAATGCGGACACATAGAAAGTTCCCCCATTATCCATTTGTCGGAGGTGGCGGGGGAAAGGGACGCTTGGGATTTGAAGTTCCTTGACAGGTGACTTTGAGTTAATGTGTTTGAAATCTGTTAAAAGGTGGGGTTGCTAGGTTTTGTCTTTTTCTCTTTCTATTCATTTACAGTAATTGAGTGTTCAAACACCGTCCTAATTTAGATTTTAATGTTTATTCGAGTCTTGGAAGAAAATACTAACCTAATAATTAAATGACTTATTTGATAAAGAAAAACCCACATTTTGATTAGTTAAATGAATTTAAACTTTTCAAAATTTATGAAAAGTTGTATCGACTCCTTAAAATGAATAGCAGAGGTGAAGTGAAGAAAATATCATTTAATAGTTAGTCGCTCTTATTGAATTTGCATCAATTCAGTAACTGATTGATTTTTGCCTTTGTATTAATTGTTGTCACTTAATCATGATGAATTAGTGTGTTTTCCTACATCAAATTATAACTTAAACATAGTAAATCAATGTGGTTTGATACAAACAGGTGCAGGTAAGTTTTTTCCATGTTGCCATTTTGATATCTAGATCAAAGTTTAGTTCGCTAAAAGATAGGCGTCATAATCATACGTCAAAGTATTTAAAGAAATCTGGAATAAAAGTACTGATAGTTATAATTATTATTATTAGTTTTTTTTCTAAAGTTAGAGCTTGAAGTAGTGGCACTACAGAAAAGCTCATGGAATCACATTTTACTAAAGGTAACGGAAGGAGGATAATATTTATAATTGCTTTTTAGCTTTCTAAATGGGTTCATAATGTTCGTGGAATGTAGAGAGGAGGAAAATACTTACCTACTAGTGAAGTATATTTTGTTTGGTTTCTTTCCTACTCCTTATGTTTTATGGGAATGAAAAGGATATAACGAATGAAATTTTCCATTACATGGATTATTGACACATTTGGTTAACTAATTAAATGTTTGTATCATAAAATGTGATTTTTATATTTAATTTTATTTTGTATAATATTGGATTGCAATGATCTTAAATGGAGCGACATGGTCATAGAGGATTAGTATTGCCGACCCTAACTTTCTTGAAATTGAAGAGTAGTTGTTTTTGTGACAAATTGAGATTTCGGTCAGGATAAGGCTCAACAAGGTTCATAATTTTTTGTGATTGCAGGTGGTTGTGGAGCTTGTGTTGTTCTAGTCTCAAGGTATGATCCCAAGCTAAACAGAGTTGACGATTTTAGTGTGAGTTCATGCCTTACACTTCTTTGTAGTTTAAATGGTTGTGCAATTACTACAAGTGATGGCCTTGGTAACACCAAAGATGGGTTTCACCCAATTCATCAAAGATTTGCTGGTTTCCATGCTTCTCAATGTGGCTTTTGCACTCCTGGAATGTGCATGTCATTATTCTCAGCTCTTGTCAATGCTGATAAAGGGAACCATCAATATTCTCCACAAGGATTCTCTAACCTAACTTCATTTGAAGCTGAAAAATCCATACAAGGGAACCTTTGTCGCTGCACTGGATACCGGCCCATTGCTGATGTCTGCAAGAGTTTTGCTTCTGATGTTGATATAGAGGATTTGGGACTCAATACCTTTTGGCAAAATGGAGATACCAGGGAAACAAAAGTAAGTAAATTGCCTCCCTATGATCCAAGTAAGAATCTTGTTACATATCCTGAATTCTTGGAAAGTGAATCCATCACACGTTTGGACCCCACAAGGTATTCTTGGTTCAGTCCTGTTTCTATAGAGGAGCTACAGAGCTTGTTGAAATTCAGCATGGCTGAAAATGTTGGGAGCGTTAAAATAGTTGTTGGCAATACCGGCACTGGTTATTACAAGGAAACACAGCGATATGACCAATACATCGATCTGAGGTATATCCTTGAACTTTCGATCCTCAATCGGGATCGCAAAGGGATTGAGATTGGAGCAACTGTGACCATCTCTAAACTTATTTCATTCCTGAATGAGGGAACCAAAGCCAATTTGGGTTCATATGGAAAGATGGTGTCCCAAAAGTTGGCTCAACACTTGGAAAAGGTTGCTAACCCGTTTGTTAGAAACACTGCTAGTGTGGGGGGAAATTTGGTTATGGCACAGAAATATGGATTTCCTTCTGATATATCTACATTATTTCTAGGAATGGATGCGACAGTTAGTATATTGACCATTCGTGGACAAGAAAAACTTAAATGGGAGAAGCTGTTATCGATGCCAGCGCTAGACTCAAGGACTGTGCTTCTAAGTGTATGGATCCCGTTTAAAAGGAATGGGAATTTTCTTCAAAATTTTTCAAAGTATTTGTTTGTAACATATAGAGCTGCACCACGACCTCTTGGAAGTGCATTGGCATATGTAAATGCTGCTTTCTTAGCGGATGTTTCTCCACGCAGGAACGGGGTTGTCATACATTCTCTCAGGTTGGCTTTTGGCGCTTTTGGCACAAGACATGCAATAAGGGCCAAAGCAGTAGAGAAATATTTAACTGGGAAAATATTGAACATCAAAATTCTGTATGAAGCAATTAAATTAGTCAAGCTAGATGTTGTCCCTGAACCTGGGAGTTCACACCCTGAGTATAGGTCAAGCTTGGCTGTCAGTTTCCTATTCAAGTTTTTTAATCCCTTGACAGATGCGGATTCCGCATTTTCTAGCGGTTTATTCGAGGGAATTGGTGAAACTTTTGTAGAGGAGGGTTCCAAAAGTACTAATGATGATGGTGATACTAGCCAAGGAAAAACACAGACAATACTATCATCTGCTGAGCAGGTTGTGGAATCAAGTACCGAGTATTATCCAGTGGGTGAACCAATGCAAAAGTATGGAGCTGCCATGCAAGCCTCTGGTTTGTTCTCTCTCTCTGTGTATGTGTATAGTTCATCTTGTGCATTTTAAGCTCAATTATCAATTATAGTATTATCCTCTGTTCCTACTTCCCTGGCTTTGACAATGCTTAAGTTTGGAGATGTAGTGGTTATGGCAAAGCCCTAGAGTATTAGAATCGTTACATTTTCTCATGCACTAGAAATAGTTGAATACTTTTCTTATTCTCTATATTTGAGATGTTTGGGACTGAGACATAGTAGTAGTTGTTCTATATTCTAGGCAAAATACATACTTAACCCATCAACCTTGTAGCAAAATCCATGTTACACATCTCTCATTCACAAAAAATATTTTGCACACTCAACCTTTCAAAAGTGTGTCTAAGACACACTACTTTTGACCAGGTAGCACTCGCATATTTACACACAAAAAAACACGCGTGAAGCCCATAAAAATTCCATATTTTGTCTCCCCTCCCCTTAGGAACCCCTCCGCTGGTCTTCTTCCTCAGATCACCCTCCCCCTCATCTTCTTTCCCCCGTAAATTTTTTGAAAGAACATGAAATTTTCAGATCTAAAAATTGAGTGCTTTTTGTTAGTTTATTGGTTCACCATTGTTGGGGTATTGAAAAAGTTTGAAAATTTAATTGGGTCTTGTTGATTATTTGGGGTTGAACTCAAATTGTTGCTCTGTTTTTTTCGGCTAGTTGTTTAGATAGTATGGTTGAATTTTGGTGGTGTTGGAAAATTTCTCACAAACAACTATGGTGGTGGCAACAATGGTGCTTAAGATAGAAATGGGAAGATGAAGAAGAGATTTAATTGTAATTTCTAATGTTTCTTTTTTCCTTTTTAAAGTCAATGACACGCGTCACGATTCTATTAGGGCGTGACTTTCTCGTTATCTGATAAATTGGTCAAGCACAAAAGTGGTGTGTCTTAGACACACTTTTGAAAGGTTAAGTGGGTAAAAGGTTTTCCGTGAATAAGAAATGTGTATCAGAGATTTCGCTGCAAGATCGATGGGTAAACTATGTATTTTGCCTATATTCTACAATACAAATCAATAGGAATTTGTATTTTCAGATGGTGCCAAGTCTCTGATAATAACACGACGTTAATGACCAATGTCTATGTATAGATGGCTTTAAGCTTCTCCAACAACAACAACAACAACAACTACCCAGTATATTCCCACCAGGTGGGGTCTGGAAGGCTTTAAGCTTCTCCAATAAATGGAAATGTTGCTGGCACGTCCTTGACACGTACAAACTAAAAAAAAGGGAAGCTTCCTGTCTCTTTGTTTCTTCATAAATGTCCATTGTATTCCATTCTATAATCATTGAGCATATTGTTCTCGAATTTGAAAACTATCGGTAAACGACTATCTCCAATATTCCGGATGGAATCTAGAAGAACTTGTTCAAAGTAATCTTCAAAAGGATAATGGAAATATGTTAATTATTTCTCTGGTATTTGCATAAAACTACTGTTAGTTAATGTCAGTGTTCGTTGGCCTTAGGTACAACTATAAGGCTGCATGGAGACATTCTTTGGTACTAATACATATTCATCAGAACTTGTTTCTGGTTATTAATGTCATCATTTCTCTGTCCTTTATTCACTTTCATATTTGAAACACGGCTTAAGCTGCTATGTTTCGAGATGACTGTTATTTTCTTGATCAATAGTTGTTCTCATTGCTTCTCTTTTTTCTAGTGCCCCATCTGTGTTGTTGTCCTTTTACATTCTTTTATTAATATACGGCTTGGTTTTTTGTAAAATTTATGTTAGAATATGTAATAGTAGAACCATAATCCAATGTGTATTAGGAGTAGCCTAATCCAATGTTTATTAGGAGTAGGATAGGTTATGTGTGTATATATAGGGCTCATTGTATCATGTTTAATCTCAGTTATATTTTTCTCCCGTGCTTTCTCACATGGTATCAGAGCTTTGGTGAAATAATTATCGTTGTGCGTCATTCCAACAACATCCGGGAAGAAATAACTCAGTCACCGTGTAATTTTCCGGTGACCGAAGTGACTAATTGCGTCAAAGTCACTAATTATCAGTGTTGTGCAAAAACCAACACCACCACAAGGTTCCCAAGAGAGATCCGACCAAACCCCAACAAACCCCACCGGAAAACTGCCCTTCACGCGCCAGATTTACCCAGGCAGATCCGACTCACGCGCCCCACGCGCCGGCGCGTGAGTACTGTTCCGGTGAGATTCTGACAAAGGTCCTTCAAGGCAGTTAGATCGCCCTCAAATTCCGAGCCTACCCATATTTTACTTTTCAATTCCGACCACTTTGAAGTTTTTCCGGCATCTGCAGTGACTTTTTCCGGCATCTACAGTAATTTTCCGGCAAAAACAATATTTCCTTCATCTGTTTCAGCAAGTTTTCAACGATGTCTTTGGGACTCGATGCTTTCGGGTCTAGAAACCCGGGTTCAATGTTAACTATATATGTAACAAGCTCGGTACATATGATTTATATGCACCAGCTTGAGGGGGAGTGTTAGAATATGTAATAGTAGAACCCTAATCCAATGTGTATTAGGAGTAGCCTAATCCAATGTTTATTAGGAGTAGGATAGGTTATGTGTGTATATACAAGGCTCATTGTATCATGTTTAATCTCAGTTATATTTTTCTCCCGTGCTTTCTCACAAGAGACTTAGTTGTTATTACACCTACTCAGGTCTAATGTTTGCCACGAGTCTTTTAGTCAGATTAGAGACTTGTAGGTCAGTGCAGGGATACATGTAAAATCTAGAGATGATCTTTGGAGGAAAACTTATCTAGTATTGGAATGACGTTACCCCGTAGAGAGTAGTAATGAATATAGAGGATTTTATATATCTGAACCCAACAAGTTCAGACTTGACGTATAGCCGATGATTGATATGAGTTTTGCATATTTTTCAGTTGAATTTTGTCTTAGATATAACTTTAATTTTGTTGGCTAACATTGTTCTTTTCAGGTGAAGCTGTTTATGTAGATGACATTCCATCACCACCAAACTGCCTACATGGAGCATTTATATATAGTACAAAACCATTAGCAAGGGTAAAGAGCATTAATCTCCAGCTTGAGTCTAATTCATTAGCAGATGGAGTTATTGCCATTTTTACATATAAAGATATCCCAAGCGAAGGGGAAAATATAGGAGTTCTGAGCCAGTTTGGTCCTGAAACTCTATTTGCAGAGGATCGTGTCCAATATGCTGGCGACCGAATTGCTCTTGTGGTAAGCCATCATTTCAAGGTTCTATCTGGAGGATTGGTTTTATGCAGATGCAGTGTTAATTATTCATATACTTGGTACAGAAAATTTTGAACTAGTTTATTAAGCATGTTCTGTTTTGTGATGGAATGACAGATTGCTAACAGCCAGAGGTCTGCTGATGTGGCTGCTAGAAAAGCCATTGTTGAATATGATCCAGAAAATGTAGGTTCCCCGATATTGACTGTTGAGGAGGCTGTCGAGAACTCAAGTTATCTTCAAGGGCCCGTGTTTCTGAACACACAGCCGGTTGGTGATTTCTCGAAAGGAATGGCTGAAGCTGACCACAAGATTCTCTCTGCTGAGGTACTTTGATTAATTATCCACTTCTACATCTTTTCTTCCTGAATATGGGTCCATGCTTTTTTGAATATAGTATATTCAATTTGTAAATGCCTGCTAACTGTTCAAAAGTTTAATTATTTGGTATAATCATTCACAGTTGAGACTTCCATCAGAATACTATTTTTATATGGAGCCACAGACTAGCTTAGCAGTTCCGGATGAGGACAATACCATGGTTGTTTATGCTTCAACTCAGTTCCCTGAGTATACGCATAGTGCGATTGCTCGTTGTCTTGGTGTTCCTGAGCATAACATCAGCGTGAAAACAAGAAGGGCAGGAGGTGGCTTCGGCGGCAAGGCAATAAGATCAATGCCAGTGAGTATCTATTATTAAACGAAAAAGAACCGAAGCTTGGTTTTATGCTTAAATAAGTCTTGAAACATTATCAGTGGTTTTTCCTGAAGTAGTATTGTGTTCCGTAGTTCTTTGCTATAAGGATAAAGAGAAAGTTCTATAGGGAAAAGACTATTTTTAATTGCAGGTAAGGACAAGTTTTTTATAAAAAAATTGTTTGATATTATTTCTACAGATATGTTATTCCTTTGAATAGAATGTCATAAAACGTAGCAGTGATTTGTAGAACGAATTAGGAAGTAATTTCCTCAGAACCAGAGACCCATTTTGCCAGGCATTACTAAAAGGGGACATGACTCCATTGTTCTAAAAGTTCACTCCCAATTTGCCTTTTCATTATTCTGTTTCTACCTTTCATAAAATAGCCTGACCAAAGTAGTTCATCTTCCTTTGTTGACTATTTCCTTTTTACTTCTCTTAATGCCGATTATAAGTCATGTTCACCGGACAAGGCACCTGACCCTGATGGTTTTACAATGGCTTTCTTTCAAAAATCCTGGGAATTTATCAAGTATGAAGTGATAGGGGCCCTTAATCATTTCCACCAACATGACAACATAGTCAGGTCCAGCAATGCATCCGTTATAACTCTGGTGCCAAAGAAGAAAGGAGCAATTAACCTCAAAGATTATAGGCCAATTAGTTTATTGGAAGTGTCTATAAGATTGCAGCCAAAGTTCTAGCAGAAAGGCTCAAAGGTGTAATGGGTAAATTAGTTTCCAATCATCAAAATGCATTTATAAAGGATAGACAGATTACAGATGCTGTTCTAATTGCCAATGAAGTTCTGGACTGGAGAATGAAAAGTAAAGAGCTCGGTATCTTGTGCAAGCTAGACATTGAAAATGCTTTTGATCAACTCAATTGGTCCTACCTCTTCTCCATTCTAAGACAGACGGGTTTTGGTGAAAGATGGATCAAATGGATCAGATTTAGCATCACCACAGTAAAGTATTCAATTTTGGTGAATAGAAGCCCTGTTGGATTTTTTGGGTTTTGGTGAAAGATGGATCAAATGGATCAGATTTAGCATCACCACAGTAAAGTATTCAATTTTGGTGAATAGAAGCCCTGTTGGATTTTTTTCACCACAGAAAGGGCTCAGACAAGGAGACCCTCTCTCCCCCTTCCTCTTTATCTTGGCCATGGAGGGTCTAAGTAATATGCTGGACAAGGCCAAGCGGTCGAATTGGCTGGATGGTTTTAATTTTGGCACAAGGAACACTGTTAATATTTCACACTTATTGTATGCCGATGACACTCTTATATTTTGTGGAGCAGATAGATCTCAGGTACTCCACCTGAACGTAACCTCGCTCATCGTTGAAGCATTGTCAGTTCTTCATATCAACATGCTAAAAAGTGTGATATACCCTGTCAATGAGGTTTCGGGCGTAGAAGAACTGGCAGGAATTCTTGGTTGTTCGACTGGCTCGTTCCCAACCACATACCTTGGATTACCCTTGGGTTCCACATTCGGATCAACATCTATTTGGGATGGGGTGATTGAGAAGTTTGGGAAAAGGTTGGCATCATGGAAGATGCAATATTTGTCAATTGGTGGAAGATTAACATTGATTAACAGTGTACTAGACAGCATTCCAACCTACTACATGACACTATTCCCTATTCCCAACAAGGTACTGAAACAGCTCGATAGGATCAGGAAAAACTTCCTATGGGAGGGTAACAACAAGGATCATAAGTTTCACCTGATTAAATGGGCTAATGTTGTGCTACCAAAGCAGTTGGGAGGACTGGGCATAAAGGATTTGGTTCTACACAACAAATGCTTACTCATGAAATGGTTATGGAGATACACACGAGAGGACCAAACTCTTCGGAAGGAAGTAATCAAGGCAAAACATGGGGTACAAAATCATTGGCGCTCCAAGCTGTCTAGATCCCCACATGGTGCTGGCCTATGGAAAAGTATATGCAAACTTAAAGATGAATTCTTCCAGAATACACAACTGGTGGCAGGCAATGGTAGGCATATCAGGTTTTGGAAGGATAAGTGGCTAAATAATACCATTATGATGGAGGAATTCCCAAGCCTCTTTCTATTAGCATGTGAGCCAAACTCCTCCGTCTCTCAGAATTGGACAAACAAAACTTGGGACATGCTTTTTAGAAGGAACCTACAAGACTGGGAAATTGAAGAAGTGACAGACCTGCTTTCCAGACTAGAAAGCCACATGATGAATGCACAGGCAGCATATATGTTAAAGTGGAGCAGTGCTGATGGTAAATACTCAGTGAAAGCAGGCTATGCAAACTCATATGCGCCTAATGACATGATTGATAACTGGTCATGGAAGTTGATATGGAAGACTAAACTCCCAACAAAGATCAAATGTTTCAGCTGGACAGCCCTCTATGAAGCATGCCTCACACAAGACAATCTTAAGAAAAGAGGCTTCCAGATGGTCAATAGATGTTACATGTGCCAACAGAGGCTTGAATATAACAACCATCTATTTTTACATTGCACAGTTGCTGCTGACTTATGGAATATGTTTTTGTGTATTTTTGGTATTAAATGGGTAATGCCGAATAACACTAAAGAGGCCTTCGAGTGCTGGTGTAACTGGAGAGTTGGTAAGGCCATCAGGCCAATCTGGAAGATGATTCCTGCGAGTATTTTTTGGTGTATATGGTCAGAAAGGAACAAAAGATGTTTTGAAGGTTTATCAACTCCAAATCATTCCCTCAAGGCTAGATGTCTTTTGTATCTTTACAGTTGGCATTACCTCTCCCCCTAAGATTCTCATGACAACTTTTTGAACTTCGTTAGCTCCCTGGTACTAGAATAGTCTTTTCGTAATGGAGCTAACAATATCTTGTGTATTATTATGCATCTTCTTGATGCCAGCAATGAAATCTATTATTACTTCATCAAAAAAAAAAAAAATTATTAATTTTTAATATGTTTTACCGTCACGCATGTTTAATGAAATGACATTGATTAGCCTTAGAATCGTATTGAAAGAGTGCCCTTTTTGCTTTTTCTTGCTACTACAATGTTCTGATTATATTCTGCATTTTATGTGATAATTTAGGTTTCCACAGCCTGTGCACTTGCAGCATACAAGTTACGACGCCCTGTCAAGATATACGTCAACAGAAATACCGACATGGTAATAACAGGAGGAAGACACCCCCTGAAAGTGACATACAGTGTTGGATTCAAATCAAATGGGAAGATCACAGCCTTACATGCTGATATCTTGGTAAATGGAGGGATATCAGAAGATATAACCCCTATCATAGCATCACATATAATTGCAGCACTCAAGAAATACAATTGGGGTGCCTTTTCATTTGACATAAAGAATTGCAAGACAAACCTTACCAGCAAATCATCTATGCGGGCACTTGGTGATGTCCAAGGATCTTATATTGCAGATGCTATAATGGAACATGTAGCAAGTGTACTGGAAATGGAGGTGGACTCTGTCAGTAGCAAAAATATTCACACTTATGAAAGCCTTAAATTATTCTATGAGGATAGTGCAGGCGAATCAGGAGAATATACTTTGCCTAGTATTATGGATCAAGTGGCCACATCCTCGAGATTTGTCGATAGAAGAAAGATGGTAGATGAATTTAACCAGAAAAACACGTGGAAGAAAAGAGGTATTTCTCGATTGCCAATTGTGCATGAAGTTAGGCAACATGCAACCCCTGCAAAAGTAAGCATTCTGCGGGATGGATCAATAGTTTGTGAAGTTGGAGGAGTTGAAATCGGCCAAGGGCTATGGACAAAGGTTAAGCAGGTGATTGCCTATGCTCTTGGTTCAATTGAGAGTAGTTGGAGTGAAGAACTTGTGGAGAAGGTACGAATCATAGAAATAAACACCTTAAGGTTAGTGCAAACAGGGTATACTGCTGAAAGCACTAAATCTGAATCAAGCTGTGAAGCGGCTAGACTTTGCTGTAATATCCTGGTTGAAAGACTGACTCCTCTGAAGAAAAAGCTGCAAGAACAAAATGGTTCTGTTGATTGGACCACACTGATTGGCCAGGTTTTTCTTCTCTTTCTAATTAAAATTCCAGCTTCCAAAGATGATGAAAACTTTACACAGTAATAATTTCTGGAATAGACCAGCTCAATTCTGGTCCTGTCTATCACTCTTGGAATATTTGTCTGTTGTATGCTACTTTTGAAAACCATGATGAATTGGTTAAAGAGAATTACTCAATGAGTAGCTTGGGAACTATTTGTTATACACCGTCTTGCAAATGTCGAATATTTTAATGGTTCAAATTCTTAAAACCCCCTTTTGGCGGGCCTCGTTCTTTGCAGGCAGAAGCTCAATCAATAAATCTACAAGCAAATGAATATTTTGTTCCAGGATCAAGTTCTGGGCAATATTTAAACTATGGTGCTGCTGTTAGCGAGGTAAAGCTTGTTTCTTACTTATTTTTCTGATCGATGTGTTGGCATGATTCACTGCTTCAGATCTGCTTCAAGGATTACATTTGTTCTCAATATTGGTGAGTTTAAAAGAATGGCAAGACATTCCACCTCTTGGAGCTTTTAGCAACCAAGTAACCTGCTGTAGCACTTATGGCAAACTAACGATAAAGGTGCTGATTTCTTGCAGGTTGAGATAGATGTTTTGACTGGACAACATAGAATATTGCAGTCAGATATTATATATGACTGTGGTCAGAGCTTGAATCCAGCTACTGACTTGGGACAGGTTCATCTTTTACAAGATTATTCTACCTTTTCTCTAGATTAACATTTATAATGAAAAAAGTGTGTCCATAACAGAGTTATATGCTTTTAAGCTGCTTTTCTCTAGATTTCGTATTCTTAGGATATGTGGTTTAGGAGTGTCAAATGGGCGGGTTGGCCTGATTTTGGATGGGTCAAAATAGGCTGAGTCAATAAATATTGGCCCGCCCAAAAGTTACTTCGGCTGAGATGGGTGGGGTCAAGATGGGCTAAATTTTGGATCATAGACTAACCCACACTTTTATCAAGCCTTAATTAATGTGTGCTGTTTTCATATAAATTGTTTAATTACCAAAATAATACTATTTTTCTTTTGTTGTGGTCATATATAACATATCAAATAAAAAAAAATATTTTTAAAATATTTTAGCAAACTTGCGCATGGATCAATTTGGGCTAAAAATCAGTCTAACTTTAGATGGGCTAGGTCAAGATTGGCTGAGTTCAACAATGGGCAGGTCAATGAGGGGCCCAACCTGGGTGAGTTGAATGAGTTTGGGCTTAATTTGCTACCCCTAATTTGGTTTAAGTTGGAAAAAAAATACTAGTATTTTTGAGTGTTAACTTCGAAAGTTGTGTTTGGGAATGAATGTCACGTGGAAAAAAAGTTAATGTTTTGTGAGTGTAATCATTAACTTCACTTGAAATATTTATCAAACAAAATTTTCAATGTTTCACCAGTACTGATGGCCAAACCGTTTTGCAAATACTGAACATAAGTATTTGCTAATAATGAAATAATATGTATGGTCTTATTCCTTCTTGCCAGACTATGTGCTTAGAATTAGCATTCTAATGCATCGCTAATACTACTTTATTCTCTCTCTTATTTTATTTTTTATTTTTGCAGATTGAAGGGGCTTTTGTTAAAGGAATTGGATATTTTATGCTTGAAGAATATCTTACAAATGAAGATGGATTAATGGTTTCAAATAGCACTTGGACATACCATATCCCGACAATTGACACCATACCAGAAAGTCTCAACGTTCGTGTGCTAAACAGTGGAGATCACAAAAACCGTATTCTCTCATCTAAAGGTACAATTCTTTCTTCATTTCATCTTCTTTGCTTATTATACTGACTGCATAAGTGACTTATGAGGGATTTCTTCAACTCATTCTCCACTTGATATAGTAGAGAAAGTTATCAACTATTTTGTGGATTATGGTCCGAATCAGCAGTGCAGCAGCCAACCTATAATTTCTGAATATTAGGTGAAAGAATATGTAAATGCTGATGATTAGAGTTAGAGAAAATTTCATAAGGACTTAAGACACTCGAAAACAAAAAGAACAAAATTTCCTGGATTTTGAGAAACTTAATCAACCTGAAGAATTTCTTGATAGCATGGCTTGAAATACTAAAAAAAAAAATTCCGCTTATATGGATTGTTGAACTTTACATGACTACTTTTTTCAGCTTCTGGTGAACCACCATTACTTCTAGCAGCTACAGTCCATTGTGCAACAAGAGCAGCCATTAGAGAAGCTAGAAAACAGCTGAAAAGTTGGGGCAAGCTTGACGAGTCCGATTCAGAATTCTATCTGGACGTTCCTGCTATAATGCCTGTTGTGAAGACAACTTGTGGCCTGGACTATGTGGAGAAATACTTGGAAACTTTGATCAGCAAACGATCCGCCTAAATGTCCCATTACCATGCATCTGAAAGGTATCTCTGTCGTGAAGTTTAAAAGTTCAAAGAAGCTTTGTTAATTTCACACTTATAGCTGCTTATGAGATTGCATTAGAGTACAATTTGCAATACAAGAGTTACTCGAGTTAGTATATGAAAGCAGAACTGTATACACGGTTATTTCAAATTTAAAGCTAAAATTATCATATCTTGGTTATCCTTAAATTACCAGATGCCCTTGCGAGATCAGTAAACTACCTTTTTGGAAGTGACTTTGTGAAGACATCTGCAACCTGATTGTTTGTCGATTTGCAAAAAATTGATTTCTATCAACTTGATCTTGAACTAAATGTAAGTCTATTGCAATGTGTTTCATCCTGTTGTGGAAGATAGGATTTTGTCTTAAGACATATTGCTCCAATTGATGTTGTGACATAGCACTTATAGAGTTTGGTATTTCTCGATGAATTGCTGACTACAATTAGTGTTAAAGACCAACTCTCCGGTAGGAATAATAGCAGAATTAGCGCCCTGACTTTGTCATCAAATATTATGTCAACAGAATTCAATTAAGTTAAAATCACATTAAATCCATTAATATGTTTTGTATAAGATCCACCTTTTGTCATCTTAACAATTGGCGCATCGACAGACTTCATTTAGAACATATAGCTTTTCACACATATTTGATAATTCCTTAATCAGACATGTGATTAGAGATGATAATGGGGCGGGCAGTTGCGGTGCGGGTTTAGCCTTAACCCGCAAAGACTTCAACCTGTCTCACATAGTAAAATTTTCTGTTGGTGCGGGTTTAACCTGATCCCGCAAAGACTTCAACCCGCCTCGCATAATAAAATTTTCTGTTTTCAACCCACCCCGCAAAGCAGAATTTCCCCTTTTTCCTTTTTAAGAAATAAATGAACTAGCACAAGTTTTAATTTTTTTTCTCCAGATTCTTAAATCTTTCGTATGATAGGACTCAATTCTTTATTTATCTGAAGGTGATTTTTCTTTTGTCTTATGATACAAAAGTCAACATGATTCTTCTTCTCCTTTTTTCTACTTTGAGTGGAATGTTTTTAATACGAAGGAAACCAAACAAAAACTTATGCTGACAAATTATAAATTTGTGTCATATAGTACTAACTCATAAATCTAACGCCGCACCTTTTACAACTAACATATACTAACTTTTTTTTAAATTTTTTTAATTATAAAGATCTTCGATTTTCTCGGATCAATATACTTTATAGGTTAAAGTCTTTTGGTATCTTTGTTTTTTTTTAAATAAGATAAATCTATGATATAGTGCACTAGTATAACTTTGACTACAAATAACACATTATGACTGAAAAAAATTTAAATATTGTAATTATGGTTAATGATATAAAGAAATCTTTACCTAAAAAGATTTTGAAATAAATAGTAAAATTAAACAAGAAAATGCTTTGCAAGTTATAACTGAAAAGTAAAAGCAAAAAAACAGAAGTAAAAGGAATGGTTGCTTTGTACATATTATATTCCGAAGGAAATCCGTCGAAACCCGCCTCGCCTCGCCCCACCCCACCCCGCCCCATCTTAGATTTTCAAAAGACAGTTTCAGCCTGCCCCGCAATCGCCTCGCATAAGATTAAGCTCACACCGCCCCACATAAGATCAAACTCGTCCCGTCCTGCACCCACACCATCCCATTGCCATCCCTACTAATGATAGTCCTCTCGTTAATAATGTTATATGTTGCATTTTGTGTCAGCATCAAATGAATCACACCAAAAACTTAACAATCTAATAGACCTCAATCCTCTTTAGTCATATTCTTCGATTTTATCCAGTTAGGGTTCTATGCAACTTTTTCTAGCACACATGTCCTTTATCTATGTAACTTTTTCTAATATATGTAGTCCTCTATTTGCATCTTTTAGAATTCAAAATATACGCGATTGAACTTGTCAATTTTAACATTCTCTTCTTTTGACGTCATCTCATCAAAGAAATTCTCCTATGTGAATAGTAACCATGAAAAGTATTATACGTATGAACAATATCCCAACCATATAAGATAATCAACATTTATTATTGGTGAACAATACTTTTGGTATTATTAAATAATATTTTCACTATTAAACAATTCTTTCACTATTTTGATAGTGTTAGTATTGATTAACAATAGTATTGCACTTTCCTTATAAACAGTATACTGCAACGATACCCTTTGTCTACCAAAATCACATTGCCTGGGCTCTGATATTAGTGTGGAAGTATTTCAATATTTTTGTATACAAATGACTACATAAATGGTTATATAGCTTGATCTGCTTGATGCTATGGTCAAGTGTGTAGAGCAGCTGCCAAATGTCTCTTTGTATGGAAAGTTTTTGATAAGTAGATGAACATTCGTCACTTTCTTACATAATTCTTATAATTATAAATACCCACTTCCTATACCATTCAAAGATATACTAACAAATATTTTGTTCTCATGATTTCTAATGATTAATAATCATCATTACAAGCCTTCTCATTTTCAATTACGCCTAGCCTTTTTTTGTCTCCAATTTCTTTATAACTTTTGTCTTTTCTCTATCCCCATTTCAAATTTGCTGATATTATTTAATTTCGTTGATTCCCGTATCTTATAAATAAATAGAGATAGCTTTGTTTAATCTTGAAAAAATATTTCACATTGCTAGAATAGTTTCTTAGGATAATTTCCATCACGACTCAAGCCAATTCATATTTTTCTGCTCACAAATAATATTATTACACTATTGTTGTTATTTTTATGCTATTTTCCTACAATTTAAGAAGGACAAATATATGTATGAACCCTTAAAATTACCAGAAAATCCCATTTAAACACTTGAGCTTAGCTTTATTCCAAACACAAAACTATATTAATAATCATACCTATTAGGCACAACTAGCTGAAAACTCGACAAGTGTTATAATAAGTGAAATGCGTGTTATTAAGCACAACCGACGTGGAAAACTAACTAATTTAAAGACGCCAATTGTTTTAATATGCCTCACCAAATTTTAAATTGGTGACCCCATTTAAATTAAAAGATCTGTTCATTATTTCATTCGCTCTCTCTCCCCGTTAATCCCAATTGAAGAATGGCGATTAGAGGTCTAAAAAAACTCTAGATAAATTCCAACACTTTCCTTCGATTCTTACTAGATTTATCACTGAAATCATCTCTTGCTTCATATACTATGTGTTCTATAGTTATTTACGGTTGGTTTGCGGAAGTTATCAATTATGATTTGAAGATTCGAGTTGGTTTTTTGGGAAGACTGTCAACAACTAATATTATTGGACTATTTATGACTCAAGGGGTATTATTTTTCCCTTTATGTAGCATGCATTGATCAGTTTTAGGGTTTTTGAAATTCTCTCTAAATTTAGGATTTTTTTGGGGTTTTCTTTGAATATTATGTCAACTTTTGGTGCTATATTTTTGGGGGTTTTCTTTGAGGAAATCTTATGAATGGTTATACTATAACACACTTTCACTACAGGGGTGCATTTATCAATGATGGGAACCTATCATTTGTCGGGAAAAAGGAACCTGAAGCAGTTTTTTCTATTGATAAAGACAATTTTTCAATAATGGAACTGCTATTTTATAATAAAAAGTTAGAGTATCCCACTGTGGAGGATTTTATTATAGAACCTCACTAAGTGATGACTTTTTCAAGGTTGAATCTGATTCACATAAATTAGATATTGTAAAAGACTTAGTATATTGTGATTCTTTGGATTTGTATATGCTGCATATGGTTAATGAGCTAGAGGTGGTTGAAACTGTAGGCTAGCCAGTTTACTTACTTGCCTAGAAGTAGGTGAGACAAATAATGCTTTTGGTGGTGCTAGGACAACAAATGATGGTGATATTAATACTGAAAGTACTACCGAGAAAGACCTAGGTGGTGAGAAAACTTAGCAAATATTAATATAGAGGTGGTTGAAGGATTAACTGAAGAAAATGAAAGGGTTGATGTTGATGCAGTTTATGAGAGTAATCAACTTGCTTAGGAAAATGTGGATGGAATTGAAAATTTTTTGGAAAGTAGCCCTGACTCACAAGAAGATTGTATTCCTAAAGAAAATGATTTAAAGGTTGATAAATAGTTGAAATATATTAGGAAAGAAAGAAAGAGTATACAAAAGAGCAAGGTCCAAAGAGAAAATATTGTTGCAAAGAATGATATACCTCTAAGAGAAGCTGGAATTGATAGAGGCTTTGAGACATTGAAAAGATAAGGTTGGTATATATATAGGAAGGTTAGGTGGGTGACAAGCATTTTATTGATAGTTCAAAGGCAGATATCGATGAAGACAGAAATGAGTTAGATCCTGTAGCTGTTAGGGGTATTGATCCACCCGCTAGAAGAAAGAGTAGTAAACTAAGATATGATGATGATTGTGTGGTGGCTATATTTGTAGTTGGGATGATATTTAAGAATGTATTTAGGAATGTTGTGGAAAAGTATGCTATTCTATACAAAGTCTAGTTGAAACTAAAACCTAATGAAAAGGAAAGAATGAGGGCAACATGCAAAGAAAAGAGATGCGGCTGGTTGTTGTATTTAGCACTTAACAGAGATTCATGTGACTTTATGGTGAAAAATTATCACTATCACAATCCAATTCTATTATAGGCCATAATGGCACCTAATGTCATTGCTAGGCAAGCCAATATTGAACAATCTAGTTTTTTTTCCGTTTATAATAAGTTTGCTAAGTAAATAACCTTTCTCATTTTAAAAGATTTAGAAAATGACAGATGTAAAATAATTTAACGAAAGCAACTGAGTATAAATCATAATCATAAAAATGAACCCAAAATCATAAGTCTACTAGTATGTGTCAAAACCTGGCATCACAAGTATATGAGCTGTGACGACCCAAAGGGTCATCATCGGATTCCTTCCTTTTTCCGTACTTCTGAGGCTTTAAAAACTTCACTTTTAATTGCTTCGATTTTCATGCAAAGTCGGGTGCGTAGCAGGAAAATTTTTATGTTGAAATATGTAAAATGTATGAAAAGGTTGATGAATTTTGATATTAATAGTGTTAAAGTTGAGTTTGATCAATATTTTAAGTAAACAGACCCGTATTCGGATCCATGATGTAATGGTCCCGGAGGGTCCATAGAAAAATATGGGACTCGGGCGTATTCCCGGAATCGATATCTGAGTTCCCGAGCCCGAGTAAAGAATTTTTGAAAAAAATTATTTTTCTGAAAATGATATAAAAATTTGAAATGAAAAGTAGTTAGAAAATATAGGTATCAGGTCTTAAATATGTGTTAAGTACTCTTTCACTGAAGTTTGGTCGAAATCGGACGTTGTTTGATGTGTTTCAAACCTAAATATCTAAAATGGAAGTTTATGAACTTGAAATGAAAATGATGATTTTGAGGTTTGATTCTTTGATTTTGATGTTGTTGGAAACACGTTCTCAATGCAATATACTAAAACGTGTGTTCTTTTGTGTAGATTTTGATGAATGACAAACGAAGCGAAAATTGATATATGACGAAGTTCAAGAAACAAGCGCACAATTGATATACAACGAGATTCAAGCTCAAGACAAAGTTTTATAAGTTTAATTGAGTCATTCTTATTGGTGATCTTGATCCTACAACTTGACTCGTAATATGGCTTCTCTCATAAAACTATTTTCCAAAATCATGCATATTTAATTTAACGTCAAATGATTTTAAATCATGCATATTTACAGTAGTCAAAATAATTTTTAGACATGCCTTAAAAATCTGGACTAAGATAATCGATTATGTACTTATGATAATCGATTGTTTTTAAGCCAAGACTGCATGACAATCGATTGTGAACTAATGACAATCGATTGTGAGTAAGACAGTGAGCATCAGGTTTTTCAAACCTGCATGACAATCGATTGTGATGAGGCAGTGTCCATCAAAGTTTTTCAAAACTCAGAATAATCGATTGTGAAGCTAATGACAATCGATTGTGAAGAGACAGTGTCCTTCAGATTTTTCAAAGTCACAAAATAATCGATTGTGAACTTATGACAATCGATTGTGTTGAGGCAGTGACTTCCAGACTTTTTCAAAACTATTAAATAATCGATTGTGAGTAGATAACAATCGATTTTCAAGAGGCAGTGTCTAAAATGATTTTCAAAAACTGATAAGTAATCGATTGTTGACTTTGTGCAATCGATTGTGAAGCTGACCGTTGTCGTAAAGTTTTCAAATACCGTCAGGTAATCGATTATTGATTCTGTATAATCGATTGTTTTGATTAAAATCCGGAAAAGATTTTTTGAACGTTATTGGGTAATCGATTATTGATTTTGTATAATCGATTGTTTTGATTAAAATCCGGAAAAGATTTTTTGAACGTTGCTGAGTAATCGATTGTTGATTCTGGACAATCGATTGTTTGTGGTAAAATCTGGAAAGGATTTTTTGAACATTGCCAGTAATCGATTATGGATTGTAAGTAATCGATTATCAAGCGTAAAATCTGGGATTGAATTTTGATCTGACTAGCAGACAATCGATTGTTGGGGTTTGACAATCGATTGTCATTGAATAAAATCAGCAACTCTTAATTGGCAATTAGGCAACGGTAATGCCAAGTTTTTCAACTATAAATACAGCTTCATTTCAGTGTTTTAAACACAACAACATACTACAACTGATCATTACATCGCTATAAGCTTGCATACTTTTGTTTATCATTTTATATTCAATTTCATAAAGCTTTTGAGAGCCATATTTTTGTCCAATAGTTGTTGTGATCTAGAGCTTACTTCTTTTACTCATACCTACTCATAAAGGAGTATTTTGTTTGAGTGTTAAGTGTTTTACACACTTGTAAGAGAATTGTGATTCTCTTGTTGTATGGAACTTGTGTTTCCTTGGTTGAAGTCTTGGAGTGTTGTATCTCCGAGCAAAGGTGTTAAGGCTTGTGTCCTTACTTTGTAAAGGTTTGTTGAGTACCCGTAAGCTTAACAAGTTAGTGAAAAATCTCGAGAGAATCTATCGGGGACTGGACTAGCCACGTGTTGTGGTGAACCAGAATATATCGGTGCGTTCTTTCCTTTTATTTATTTAACGCACTTAATTATTTCCTGCAAATTTTAAATTCCGCAAGTTTACGCTAAATTTTATTATAACGCTATTCACCCCCCTCTAGCGTTAAGCGTATTTTCTAACAATTGGTATCAGAGCCCAACTCTCTGAAAACTTAACAGTTTGAGAGAACCATCCATGGCTTCTACTCGTGATTCTTTTGCAGGAATTGATGAAGGACAGTGCTCCACACGACCACCTCTATTCAACGGTACAAATTACACGTACTGGAAAGAGATGATGAAAATCTTCGTTCAGTCCAACAGCTTTCACCTTTGGAAGTTGATAATGAAGGGAAACCAAATTCCAACAAAGAAGGCGGAAAACGAATGGGTTCCCAAGTCCGAGGATGAGTATGACGCGGATGACATCCGAAAGGTTCAAAATAATACTAAAGCAATTAATTTATTATATTGTGCTGTTAATGCTGACGATTACAGGAAAATATCGTGTTGCACAACGGCAAAGGAGATGTGGGACAAGCTAGAAGTTACGTACGAAGGTACGGACCGGGTAAGGGAAGCAAAAATTGATTTCCTAACCCATTCTTATGAATTATTTCACATGAAGGAAGGTGAAAAGGTGGACGAAATGTTTGAGCGATTTTCAATAATCGTAAATGACCTACATGCTCTCAAGAAAACATTCACGGATAGAGAGCTCGTGCGAAAAATTCTTAGAAGTCTCACACCGGCATGGAGATCATAGGCCGATGCTATTCAAGAATCCATTGGCGTTTCAAACGTCACCATCGACGCACTAAGAGGTAACCTTAAGACCTATGAATCTACTATTCTTAACCCTTTTGTTGATGATCAAAGGAGGCAAAGAATAGCTCTAAAGGCAAGCACAAGCCAACCGCAAATTGATGAGGAAGGAGACAACGAGTTTGGACTCGTTATCAAAAGATTTCAAAAGTTCATGCGCAAGGAGTATGAACGCAAGGGCAAAAAGCAAGGCGAACAAATCAAGTGTTATGAATGTGGTGAAACCGGGCACATCAAATCAAATTGCCCAAACATCAAAAAGGAGAAGAAACCTTTTAAAAAGCAACATGCATACATTTCTTGGGGAGGCGACTCCGGAGATGAGTCAAGCGAAGGAGAAGAAGACGAAGCAGCAAATCTTAGCCTCATGGCACAAGAAGATAACAAAGACGAGGTATGTCAAATTTCGTCTCAAAACTTCTTTACTCTTGATGAAATGCGAACTGCTTTTGATGAATTATATACTGAATTTATTAAAGCTTCAAAAACAGTCAAAAGCGTAAAAGAAAATGCTTCTCTAAAAGAAAAAGATTTTCAAAAACAGCTTTCTTTAAAAGAAAAGGATTTAGAAAAACAGGTTTTTTAAAATGAGAAGCTGAAAGAGGAAAACAAGTTTTTTGGAAAAAGAAGTTCCGATAAGCCCGAAAGCTCTACTAGAAATTGCACTTCTTGTTTGCACCTTAAGAATGAAGTAAGTAGGCTTAAAGGCACATTAGATAAGTTTAATTCTTCGCACAAAAACTTGAATGATGTTCTTGTTAACTTGAAATCAACCAAGCATGGAATAGGCTTTAAGAATGAAGAAAAGGTTGACGCTTAATCCCAACAACCTAAAGCTCAACCTAGGATTAACAATAGAAATGCTTATCCTAGAAACAACAACTCTAGAGCCAATATGCATGCTAGACAAAATGCTGAACTTTTTAGAAGACCTAGGAATGACTTACCACCTAGAAATAGTCACCCTAGAAATGATGCATATTTTAGGCCAAATTTTGAACCCCTTAGAAGACCTAACAATGGCCCTCAACCGAGAAACAATCACTCTAGAAATGCTGCCCATCCTAGAGCTCATAGTAGGAGAAATAATTCTCATGAAATACGAAATAGTCATAGTGTTCAAAATAGAGTAAGAAATTTTCATCCGTCTAGTTACTATGAACCTAGAAGGTTGCATAACCCAAATGTGACTTGTCATTATTATAGACGTATTGGTCATATTGCTCCTGCATGCTTTACGCGTCATAGACATATTACTCAATCGCATCATTATAATATGCCTAACCCCCAAGGACCCAAGATGGCATGGGTACCTAAAGAACATTAATTTGTTTTGTAGGTGTGCTTGAAGGGATCAAGTGTACTATGGTACCTTGATAGTGGATGCTCCAAGCATATGACGGGAGATGAATCCAAATTCCTTCAATTAGAGCACAAAGAAGGAGGAAGTGTTATCTTCGGTGATAACAATAAAGGAAAGATCATCGGCATCGGCTCGGTCGGTAAGGATGAAAATTCCTCTATTAAGCATATATTACTTGTCAAAGGATTAAAGCATAATCTCTTGAGCATAAGCCAATTGTGTGACAAGGGAAATCTTGCTCTATTTGATTCAGATGAATGCCTAGTATTTAGACGTAGTGATTTCAAAATCATACTTCGTGGTTTTAGAGTGGATAATATTTATATGGTTGATCTTGCTAATTCCTCACCCGATTATGTTGATTGTCTAATGAGTAAAGAGGATGATACTTGGCTATGGCATCGTAGAGTAGCACATATCAATATGCATCTTTTGAACAAATTGATTTCTCAAAACTTAGTTGTTGGTCTTCCCAATTTAAAATTTGAAAATGACTCTATTTGTGACTCGTGTCACAAGGGGAAGCAAACAAAAGCATCTTTCAAATCTAAAAACATTGTTTCAACTTCTAGACCATTGCAATTGCTTCATATGGATTTATTTGGTCCCTCTCGCATTGAAAGTCTAGGAAGAAATAAATATGCTTTTGTGATTGTTGATGATTACTCGAGATTTACTTGGACTTTATTTCTTGCCAATAAAAGTGATGCTTTTCAAAAGTTTAAATATTCTCTTAAGCGTGTTCAAAATGAGAGAGAAACAACCGTCACTTCAATTAGAAGTGGTCATGGGAGAGAGTTTGATCACAATCTCTTTGCGGACTTTTGTGATGAACTCGGAATCGAGCATACCTTTTCCGCTCCACGTACACCACAACAAAATGGGTGGTGGAAAGGAAAAATAGGTGTCTCGAAGAGATGGCTAGAACCATGCTCGACGAAGCTAAGATACCCAAACATTTTTGGGCGGACGCCGTGAGTACCGCTTGCTATGTTCTAAATAGAGTAGTAATTCGGCCGATACTCATGAAAACCCCCTATGAACTTTATAAGGGAAGAAAACCAAATATTTCCCATTTCAGAGTTTTTGGTTGCAAATGTTTTGTTCATAACAATGGCAAAGACCAATTGGGTAAATTTGATGCTAAGTCGGATGAAGGTATTTTCATTGGATATTCCTCACGTAGTAAAGCATATAGGGTCTTTAATAAAAGAACCCAAATTGTGGAGGAATCCCCCCATGTTGTATTTTCCGAAAATAATGCTCGCTTGGCGAGAAAGGATTCCGGTTTTGATCTTGCAGGTATCTTAGATAGCTTGAAAGACAAAATACAAGAGGAACCACCCAAGGAAAATAAAGATGAAACTGAGGAACAACCAACGGAAGAAGCGCCACAATTGGAAAAAGAAACAAAAGTGCCAAATGAGTGGAGGACGATCAAAGATCACCCTCTTGAACAGGTAATTGGCAACGTTGGAGGAAAGGTAAGTACCCGAAACTCTCTTAAGAACACTTTCGGACACACTTCTTAAGAGCTCACGCTCTCACTTGGCAACACTAGTTTAAGTTATTACTTCTTTACAAATTACTGACTTGAGCGTCGGAGACGTTTAATTCTATTTTGCAGGTATCGCCCTAAAAGATAGGGGAAATTATGAAGTTTTGGCACAGAACAATCGATTGTTCCAAGCAAATAATCGATTATTTTACTGTGCTGAAAATCGATTAGCAGTATCACTAATCGATTGTTTATGGTTCATGTTTATTATGCAGTTTCGTTAAATAATTGATTCCTTAAACTGCAAAATCGATTTCCGTCTCAATCATTCATCAAGGCTTTTCCAAAACAATCGATTGTTTCAAAATATAATCGATTATTTTCAAAATCAGAAAATTTCTGTGCTCACTGTAACATAACAATCGATTACCATATTTTGACAATCGATTATTTCATGTCAGAAATTTAAACTCTTGTTACCGTTTGGCTCCTCAATCGATTTGTGTCAGTTCCAAGTCAGGTCATAACTCTTCAACAATCGATTATTGCATCTCAACAATCGATTATCTAACGGTCAGTGAATTTATTTTACCGTTTCTGACTGATTTGGCTTTAAATTCTCAGCAGATTTCTTCCATAAATGATAAGCCACTCTCCCCTCTATAAATAGGCTTCATATATGTTCATATGCATTCACTTAAGCATCAATTGTAGCTTTCAAAATATCAAATTCTCTCTAATCCTTTGCAAAATCCAGCAGCTTTCATTAAAAATGTCGGGCCGTCACTCAAAACGTTCCCGTTCTGCTAGGCACGGCGCATCCTCCTCTGTTGCCCCTCCTTGTCCGAAATATCCCTATCAAGATGGTTCCGTTCTATATTTTAATTCCTACATCGAGCTTACTCGATTCTTAACCAAATTTGAAAAGCGCGACATTCTTCCACCCCGCTTTTCAACCCACAAGTATCTTGAATCATTTGGGCCTGCTGCAAATATGCTTAAAAATTCTCAACTTCTTGACTTTTTACTCCTTACCCATCCTTACATCAATACTACATTGGTTCAAGCATTTTATTCCAACCTCCGTGAGGATGATGATGGTGAGCTTGTCACCAACATTAATGGTGTTCAAATTCTTCTTTCCGATGAAAATCTTCATACCATTGCCCGAATTCCTTATAATGGTGAAGACATTTTTCGGTACACCGGAGAGGCCGGAGCCCTATTTGATGAAACAGCCCTCTTACACCAAATCGGTCTTACTTCTTATGATCCAAATCTTTCTTCCCGTCGTCCTACAATTACGGGAATGGATCCCAATTATCGGTTGATTTTCTATTTCATCACCCGCGTCCTCAAGCCTCGTAAGCATAACCATACTACCATTTCTCAAGAGGACACTAGGCTCATGCATGCCATAATAACCAGAGCTAATATCAATTGGTGTCGTCTTATCAAAATTCACATACGTGACGCTATCGGAGATGATAGACCTCTTCCTTATGCTCTCCTCATCATGAACTTTCTTGAAGCCACCAGATTCGTCACTGGAAATGGTCCTCTCAAAAAGAGTACCAAAAAGGGGGAAATTTCGGAATCCTCCTTTCATCATGACAGTGATCATGTAGCGCCTGCTCCTCCTCCATCCCGTCGAACTCGTCCGCCTCAAGAACCCACTCTCCAATCCATTTCCGACCAAATTGCTTCCCTGACCACCTCTGTCGGTCAATTGACTCACGAGATCCATGGATATTTTGACCACACTCATTATCCATATGCGGGTCTTGTTCCATATGAAGCAGCGCCGGATGATGAGGTGGAAAATGATGAATGAATAATTGTAGTTTTTAAGCTTGTTTTTATATGTCGTATTGTCTTCCCTGTTGCTGTAATTTTCTTTCCAATAAATAAACAAGGTTTATTTCATCTTTGGCATCTTATTATTATTTTTTTTGCTAATGGCAAAAGGGAGAAGATAACGGGTATGCACTCTCAATATTCATAAGCTTAAATTGAGGGGGAATTCAAAAATTGAGGGGGAACAAATTGCGTACTTGTTACATGTATATACTTGTCTTGAATCGTCAATATAAATTGCTTGTCTTGCATATCCCGCTTAATGTTTGCCATTAGCAAAAAGGGGGAAATTGTTGGAAACACGTTCTCAATGCAATATACTAAAACGTGTGTTCTTTTGTGTAGGTTTTGATGAATGACAAACGAAGCGAAAATTGATATATGACGAAGTTCAAGAAACAAGCGCACAATTGATATACAACGAGATTCAAGCTCAAGAAAAAGTTTTATAAGTTTAATTGAGTCATTCTTATTTTTGATCTTGATCCTACAACTTAACTCGTAACATGGCTTCTCTCATAAACTATTTTCCAAAATCATGCATATTTAATTTAACGTCAAATGATTTTAAATTATGCATATTTACAGTAGTCAAAATAATTTTTAGACATGCCTTAAAAATCTGGACTAAGATAATCGATTATGTACTTATGATAATCGATTGTTTTTAAGCCAAGACTGCATGACAATCGATTGTGAACAAATGACAATCGATTGTGGGTAAGACAGTGAGCATCAGGTTTTTCAAACATGCATGACAATCGATTGTGAACAAATGACAATCGATTGTGATGAGGCAGTGTCCATCAAAGTTTTTCAAAACTCAGAATAGTCGATTGTGAAGCTAATGACAATCGATTGTGAAGAGACAGTGTCCTTCAGATTTTTCAAAGTCACAAAATAATTGATTGCGAACTTATGACAATCGATTTTGTTGAGGCAGTGACTTCCAGACTTTTTCAAAACTATTAAATAATCGATTGTGAGTATATAACAATTGATTGTCAAGAGGCAGTGTCTAAAATGATTTCAAAAACTGATAAGTAATCGATTGTTGACTTTGTGCAATCGATTGTGAAGCTGACCGTTGTCGTAAAGTTTTCAAATACCGTCAGGTAATCGATTATTGATTCTGTATAATCGATTGTTTTGATTAAAATCCGGAAAAGATTTTTTGAACGTTATTGCGTAATCGATTGTTGAGAAATTATGAGAGAATGTTTAATGTTGGCTGGCCTAGCTCAGTTAGTAGGCACCATCATGACTCTCAATGGTGGGAAATCCGGATTGTGACAAGTTGGTATCAGAGAACTAGGTTACATAGGTCTCACAACTCACAGACAAAATCGGTAGAGTCTGAGGGAACGGTACAGAGATATCTGTATTTATCCATAGAGGCTACAGTGTTAGGAAAATTTCACTTTGTTATTTCTTGTCGTGCGATTTTTTTTTCAAATACTGATTGTCTTTCTACTCTGTTCTTTCGTAGATGGCAAGAACACGTGCTTGTTCTTCTACTACGTAGTAGCTCGAGCCCCCAACAATAGCTCCTATCAGGGGCAGAGCTCAGCCTCGAGCAGCAGTCCCAGAGGTGGAGCCTCATGTTGACTATGATGAGGATGTTCCAGTACCAGCAGCTCCAGTGGGCCCATCTCAGGTCCTAGAGGGTTTCATATCCACTCCAGTACTCCAAGACGCTTTGGTCCGACTGGTAGGCTTTATGGAGAGAGAGTCTCTAAAGTGGGTTTACTTCCCGTAGCACCAGTCACATCTCAGGCTGGAAGAGGAGTTCAGACTCCCGCTACGAGTACTCCGGAGTAGATAGCTCCTCAGGCTCAGGTTCTAGCAGTTCAGCCAGCTGTGGCAGCCCAGTCGAGTATCCCATCTTAGATAGGCGACGCTACAACGATGTCCTCGGATGCTTTGTGGAGGCTTGATAGATTCACCAAGCTCTTCACCACAACCTTCAGCGGTGCTCCTACAGAGTACCCCCATGACTTCTTATTCAACTGCCATGAGGTTCTCCGGACTATGGGTATTGTGGAGACCAATGGGGTCGACTTCATCACCTTTCGGCTTGCAGGATCCGCCAAGACTTGGTGGAGGGACTATTGTTTATCAAGGCCAGCAAGGTCGCCATTATTGACTTGGGATCAGTTTGCAGAGTTATTCTTGGAGAAGTTTCTCCCAGTGACTGAGCGAGAGGCTCAATGCATGCAGTTTGAGCGTCTTCATCAGGGTACTATGACAGTCACACAGTATGATACTCGTTTTATTGATCTGGCACACCATACTATTGTTATACTCCCCACTAATAGGGAGAGGGTTCAGAGATTTATTGATGGGTTGATTCAGCCGATCCGACTCCACATGGCTATATAAGCCGATAGTGATATTTCTTTTTAGGAGGCGGCCAATGTGGCCCGCAGGATAGAGAATGCAATTGCACAAGGAGGTGGTCAGGGGTCA
The DNA here is from genome assembly GCA_034376525.1 of Nicotiana benthamiana. Taxonomy (NCBI): domain Eukaryota; kingdom Viridiplantae; phylum Streptophyta; class Magnoliopsida; order Solanales; family Solanaceae; genus Nicotiana; species Nicotiana benthamiana. The sequence continues at coordinate 79,262,628 of CM067329.1, forward strand.
GATAAGAGGCCTTGTCATTCTGGTAGGTTCAGTGGTACCTCATCTGGAGGTAGGGATTCATATGGTAGAGGCCATCTTTCGAGGCCCTTTCAGTCAGCTCTACAGGTTTCACATGGTACTACATTTTACCGTGATTCCCAGCCACAGTATTCTAACCAGTAGCTTTCCAGCTCATCATCGGCACCTATCAGCGCACCACCACTCCGTTATTCTTAGTAGTCGAGGTCTTGTTATATGTGTGGAAACACGAGACATATTTTCAGGTATTGTCCTTGAGCATCTGATAGCTCTCAGCAGCAGCATCCTCATCCTATGATTTAGGCAGCAGGTGATCTACAAGCCCCCACCCAGCTAGAGGCGGGGGTAGGGGTCATAAAGGTAGAGGTAGAGATCAGAGAGGTGGAGCTCGGACCGCCAGAGGCAGGGGTCAGCCAGTATCCAATCATCCTAGAGACGTAGTTCAGGGAGGTGGGGCCCAACCCCGGTGTTATGCTTTTCCAGCTAGGCTGGAGTCTGAGTCTTCTGATGTTGTCATCATATGTATTATTCTGGTCTGTGATAGAGGTGCTTCAGTGATATTTGACCATGTATCTATGTATTCATATGTGGCGTCCTATTTTGCACCCTACTTGGTTATTCCTAGCGATGCCTTGAGTTCCTATTTATGTATCTACACCGGTGGGTAATTCTATAGTGGTTGACCGAGTGCATCATTATTGTGTGGTAGTATTTGAGGGTCTTGAGACCCATGTTGATTTATTGCGCGTAGATATGATGTACTTTAACGTTATATTTGGGATGGATTGGTTGTCCCCATATCATGATATCTTGGATTGTCATGCCAATACGGCGACTTTGGCTTTGCCAGATTTGCCCCGACTTGAGTGGAGAGGGACCCCGTGTCATGCCACCCACAGTGTTATTTCATATGTTGAGGCTCGATGCATGGTTGAGAAGGGGTGTCTAGCTTATCTGGCATATGTTCGCGACTCCAGCGTAGAGGTTCCTTCTATCGATTTAGTTCCTGTCGCTCGGGAGTTCCCCTATGTTTTCCCTTCAGACCTGCCGGGAATGCCACCCGGCAGAGAAATTGATTTTTGTATTGATATGGCTCCGGGCACTCAACACATTTTAATTCTGATGTATTGCATGGCCTTGCCAGAGTTGAAAAAGTTAAAGGAGCAGCTGCATGATTTGCTTGATTAGGTTTCATTAGACCCAGTGTGTTGCCTTTGGGTGCGCCGGTGCTATTCGTGAAGAAAAAGGATGGGTTGATGAGGATGTGCATTTATTACCGACAGTTGAACAAGGTGATGATAAAGAACAAATATCCACTGTCGAGGATTGATGATTTATTCGACCAGCTTCAGGGTGTGAGGGTGTTTTCGAAGATAGATTTGAGCTCTGGTTATCATCAGCTGAGGATTAGGGCGTCTAATGTCCCTAAGACAGTATTTCACACTTGGTATGGGCATTATGAGTTTTTGGTCATGTCATTTGGGTTGACCAATGCCCCAACAACATTTACGGAGTTGATGAACCGAATGTTTAGGACCGATTTGGATTTGTTCATGATTGTTTTCATTGGCGATATTCTGATATTCTCCCGCAGTCAGGTGGAGCATGAGCAGCACCTCAGAGTGGTTCTTCAGGCTCTGAAGGATAGTCAGTTATATGCCAAGTTTTTGAAGTGTGAGTTATGGTTGAGTTCTATTGCATTCCTAGGTCATATTGTTTCAGTAGAGGGTATTCAGGTGGACCCGAATAAGATTGAGGCAGTCAAGAATTGGCCTCGACTAGCATCAGCTACATAGATTTGGAGTTTCTTGGGGCTAGTAGGTTACTACCTACGGCTCGTGGAGGGGTTTTCATCAATTGTAGCCCTGATGACCAGATGAACCCAGAAGGGTGCCTAGTTTAGGTAGTTAGATGAGTGCAAGGTGAGCTTCTAGAAGCTCAAGACAGCTCTGACTATGGCACCAATATTGGTTTTTCCCACGGGATCAGGGCCTTGTACCGTTTATTGTGATGCTTCCCGTATTGGGCTCGGCGCAGTATTGATGCAGGATGATAGATTCATAGCCTATGCTTCGAGGCAGCTGAAGATCCACGAGAAGAATTATCCAGTTCATAATCTAGAGTTGGCAGCCATTGTTCATGCTTTGAAGGTTTGGAGTCATTATCTATATGGTGTGACATGTAAGGTGTACATGGATCACAAGAGCCTTCAGTACTTGTTCAAGCAGAAGGAGTTGAATTTGAGTCAGAGGAGGTGGTTGGAGTTGTTGAAAGACTACAATGTTTCTATCTTATACCACCCGGGGAAAGCCAATATGGTGGCCGATGCATTGAGTAGGAAATCCGCTAGCATGGGTAGTCTTCCTTATATTCCGGACAGCCAGAGACAGCTTGCTTTGGACGTTCAGGCCTTGGCCAATCGATTTCTAAGGTTGGATATTTTTGAGCCTAGCAGAGTGTTAGCTTGCACGATTGCTCGTTCATAGTTGTTAGACCATATCCTTGAGCAACAATTTGATGATCCCCATTTGTGTGTCCTGAGAGACACGATGCAGCGTGGAGGTGCCAAGAAAGTGACCTTGGAGATGATGGTGTATTGAGATTGCGGGGGCGAATGTGTGTGCCTAATGTTGATGGTATTCGGGAGTTGATCTTAGCGGAGGCCCATAGTTCTCGATATTCTATTCATCCGAGTGCCGCAAAGATGTATTAGGACTTGAGGCAGCACTATTGGTGGCACAGAATGAAGAAAGATATTGTTCCATATGTGGCTCGTTGTTTGAACCGTCAGCAGGTTAAGTACGAGCATCAGAGGCCCGGTGGTTTATTTTAGAGGATTGAGCTTCCTGAGTGGACGTGGGAGAGGATTATCATAGATTTCGCTACTGGCCTTTCGATGACTCGGAAGAAGTTTGATGCGGTTTCGGTTATTGTTGATAGGTTGTCCAAGTCAGTACATTTTGTTCCGGTTGCCACCACCTATTCGTCCGAGAGGTTAGCTGAGATTTATATCAGGGTGATCGTTCGCCTTTATAGGGTGCCTATATCTATCATTTCGGACCAGGGTCCGTATTTTACCTCGCATTTCTGGAGAGCGGTTAAGCAAGATTTGGGAACCCAGGTTTAGTTGAGTACAATATTTCATCTTAGATGGACGATCAATCTGAGAGGACTATTCAGATTCTTGAGGATATGCTCCGAGCCTGCGTTATTAATTTTGGAGGCTCGTGGGACCAGTTTTTGCCGTTAGCAGAGTTTGCCTACAACAACAACTACTAGTCCAGCATTTAGATGGCTCCATATAAGGCGTTGTATGGTAGCGATGTCGGTCCCTAATGGGATGGTTTGAGCAGGGAGAGGCTCGGTTATTGGGTACAAATCTAGTTTAGGAGGCCTTGGATAAGGTCTAGATCATTCAGGACAGACTTCAGACAACTGAGTTTAGGCAAAAGAGTTATGCAGACTGCAAGGTCTGAGATATTGCTTTCACGGTTGGTGAGCGAGTGTTGCTCTGAATGTCGCCTATGAAGGGCGTGATGCGATTCAGGAAGAAGGGAAAGCTTAGCCCTAGGTCCATTGGCCCATTTGAGATTCTTGACCGTGTGGGAGAGGTGGTATATAGACTTGCCTTGCCGCCTATCTTGTCAGGCGTGCATCTAGTTTTTCATGTATCCACGCTTCGGAGGTATCACGACGCTCCAACTCTCGTGTTAGATTTCAGTACTGTCCAATAGGATAAGGATTTGTCTTACGAGGAGGAGCCGATGGCTATTTTGGACCGGCAGGTTTGACAGTTGAGGCCGAAGAGTTTTTCTTCAGTGCGTGTTCAGTGGAGAGGTCAGCCTCCTAAGGCATCGACCTGAGAGTCCGAGTCTAATATGCAGAGCTGTTATCCTCATCTATTCCCCGACTCAGGTACTTCTTACTTTTGTCCGTTCGAGGATGAACAATTGTTTTAGAGGTGGAGGATGTGACGACCCAAAGGGTCATCACCAGATTCCTTCCTTTCTCCGTACTTCTGAGGCTTTGAAAACGTCACTTTTAGTTGCCTCGATTTGCTGTGCAGTCCGGGCGCATAGCCGGAAAACATTTATGTTGAAATATGTGAAATTACTGAAAAAGTTTGATGAATTTTGATATTAATATTGTTAAAGTTAAATTTGGTCAACATTTTGGGTAAACAGACCCGGACCCATGATGTGATGGTCCTGGAGGGTCTGTAGAAAAATATGAGACTCGGGTGTATTCCTAGAATCAAAATCAGAGGTCCCGAGCCCGGGTAAAGAATTTTTGAGAGAAATTATTTTTCTTAAAATGATATGAAAATGAGTTAGAAAATATAGGTATCGGGCCCGTATTTTGGTTTTGCCTCCCGGTATAGGTCTTAAATATGCGTTAAGCGCTTTCTGTGAAGTTTGGTCGAAATCAGACGTCGTTTGACGTGTTTCGAACCTAAATTTCTAAAGATGGAAGTTTATGAACTTGAAATGAAAACGATGATTTTGAGGTTTGATTCTTTGATTTTGATGTTATTTTAGCTATTTGACCGCTCGAGTAAGTTCGTAGGATGTTATTGAGTTAGTGTGTATGTTTGGCTTGGAGCCCTGAGGGCTCGGAAGAGTTTTTAGGGGGGCCCGGGAGTTCTTAGACTTAAAAATAGCAGGTTCAGGTGTTGCAAGCCCCAGCACATCCGCGGCCATTTCCGTGCGGTCTGCGCTGGCAGTCCCGCGGCCGCGGTGCGTTCCTACGCGGTCCGTGTGGTGGAGTTCAGAGTGCCGGTATTTCAGGTCGACCAGCGTGCCCGCGCACTAAAATTAGTGCGGTTCACGCTGATGGGTTCAGAGAACTCACATCTTCCCTCCCTTGGCGTGGCCGCAGTACGTTTCTGCGCGGTCCACACCAGCCCCCAGTAAAGTATATTAACTCAGGATTTTCAGTCATTTTCCACTTTTCAAAAACCCAAGACCTAAGAGGCGATGTTCGAAACAACTTTTCTTCTCCAAAATGATTTGGTAAGTGAAGTCTAACTTAATTTTCTTATTCCTTAATATCTTTTAACATGATTTCAACTTGAATCAAAGATTTTCATAAATGGGAACTGGTGATTTTAGGTAGAACATAGGTTTTCTTTTATTTGGGGAGTTGGACCTCAATTTGAGGTCCGGTTTCAAAACTAATCATATATCTGAGATCATGGGGTTATGGGTAATCGGGTTTTGGTTCGAACCTCGGGGTTTTACCACCTGGGCGCGGGGGCATTTTGGGAATTTTTGAGTAAAACTTTGGAAAATTCATTTTCATGTATTCAAAATTGGTTCAAATTGCATTTGTTAATACCTTCTAGTAACTTGTGGCTAGATTCGAGCATTTGGTGGCGAATCCAAGGGGTATAACTATACTAGAGGTTTGAGTTGAGTTTAGAGTCTTCGAGGTAAGTATTTGTTCTTACTTTGGTTAGAGGGAATATGATTATGATATTATTTGCTAATTGCTGTATGAAGAGTACGGTGTATAGGTATGGTGAAGGTTATCTATACACCAGAGTCTAGCATGACCGAGAGTCTTAAATGTGTTTGAACCAGACTTTGTGAAATATCTCTTTTGTCTAATTGCTAAGTTTCACATAATGTGAACAATTGAGGACGAATTGCGATTTGTCTATTATTGGATGTCGACTTGAACTAGAACTTGATAATTGAGAAAGAAGTGGTTATTAGAGAAAGTGTTGTGACTTTTCCATTGCAGGGACACGTAGTCTATTATTATTGTTGCTCCTTTGCCCGGATATTTGGGCTGTTTGTTGTACCCTTGCCGGGTTAAATCGTTATGTTGTTGAATTCCCGGGCCCTTAAGAAAGATTATATATAATACTCTATATGAAATGGGATCGTGTGGCATGCCATCCACTTATGAGTTATGAAATGGGATCATGTGGCGTGCCGTCTAATTAAGAATACATAATTTGGGATCGTGTGGTATGCCGTCCACTTATGAATACATACTATGGGATCGTGTGGCACGCCGTCCACCTATGAATTATGAAACGAGATCGTGTGTCATGCCGTCCTCTTATGAACTATGAAACGGGATCGTATGGCGCGCCGTCCACTTATAAACTATGAAATGGGATTGTGTGGGGCGCCGACCACTTGTATATGAGTTATGGTATTGAGATGGTTTCCTTGTTATATCCGTTGACCTGTTTTCACTGTTTCTTCCCCGAGCATGACCTTCCTCTTTTTTTGTTGATGTACTCTATTGTTATTTCCGTTGCCTTTGTATATACATATATTTGCACATGTTGTTTTAGGTAGGTCTTGTCTAGCCTCGTCACTACTTCGCCGGGGTTAGGCCAGGCACTTACCAGCACGTGGGGATGATTGTGTTGATGCTACACTTCTGTGCTTTTTGCACAAATTACGGTAGCAAAGCAGCTTTTGGACCACATCAGTAGCGTATTGATCGGGAGCTGACTTCAGTCCAGGAACTTACGAGGTAGCCAAGCTAGCGTTCGCATGCCGGAGTCTCTTTCCATGTATTAGTTTGTTTTCATTGTACTGAGACAGACATTTTGTACTTCTATTCAGACTAGTTTGTTGCACTCTTTAGTAGTCCGTGAGCTAGTGACAATAGATTTTGGATAGAGATTTGTCTTAAACTTCCGCATTTTGATTTCAGTTATATAAACTTAATGTCTTCCGCTTTCATTTAATTATTTTTGTATATTTATATTGTTGAGAAATTATCAGAGAATATTTAATGCTTGGATGACCTAGCTCCGTTAGTAGGCGCCATCACGACTTCCAATGGTGAAAAATCTGGGCCTTGACATAAGCATTCTAGTAATATATACGAAAGAAAACTAGTCCACTATCTGAAATGAAATAGACAGAAAAATATGATGAAAGAAAGACTCCAGCTGCAGAATGGATTGTAAGGCAGCTCATCGTGAAGTCTCGAAGTGTAAGACAAGCGTGTACGCTAAACTGATATTCAAATGCATCTACCTTAGATCCTGCATATTTAAGTGCAGAAGTGTAGTGCGAGCATATAAGCAACATGTACCCAGTAAGTATGTCTAACTTCGAAGAAGTAGTAACGGGGGTCGATTCCGACTCTTACTAAGGGCCAACAATATAATAATATAAAATTCTAATTAGAACATGATATATATAAATAACAATAAAACTCACAGTAAGAAATAAACGAACAATTCTTTCACCCTTATCAAGAACCAATCATTTCCCTCATTTAAGTAAATTCTCAAGCCTATGAATTTACATCAAATATAAAGGGAATTCCAATTTTATTATCATGCACGAATTATGCAGGATGTATGGCTCGATCCAAATATATATATATATATATCCAATTTTATTGTCATGCACGAATTATGCTGATATATATATATATATATATATATATATATATATATATATATATATATATATATATATAGTATACATACATAACTAACTGTATTCATTGCCGAGGCAAATGACCGCTCCCATGAGAGCAGTGGAAAAGTCACCCCGCTCGCGGAATATACGTGCGGCGGGGTTAAATATTAATTTATCAAGTTAATCATAATATCCCTCAATTCTTTTCAAAACAAAATAAATTCAACCTGAAACCTTTGAAATCTCAAAATCCTCAACTTAGCCCCATTTGATACATTTAACAAATATAATAAGATAACGATGTTCACAAAGCATAGCGTAAAGCTAAAACTACCTGGACATAAGTAGAGATAGTACCTACATACAGACTCTCGTCACCTCGTGCGTACGCAGCCCCTACAAATAGCAGAACATATTAATGAAGTTTACCTATGGGGTTATTTCCCTATTGCAAGGTTAGAAAAGAGACTAACCTCGTCTTAAAGCCCACTTTTCGATCCAAGGTTATGCTCAAACTCTCGATTCGATGCCAAACGACTCGAAATAAGTCAAAAGTTATATAAAATAATTAATGCATATTCAAAAGTTTATATCCTAACTACCCAGGTGATTTTCCAAGCATATTTGAAGAATCTTTAAAATTTATCCCTGCGCCCACCTGCCCGGATTCTAGAAATTTTTGAAGAAAGTTATTATCCATAACCTCATAAATTCAAATATATAATCTTTACTAAATATCATAATAAATTTCATGGTTAAATCTCATTTTTATCAAAAACCTAGGTTTTCACCTAAACCCATGATTTTTACTAATTTACATATTTTGGTCCACCCATAACTATATATTTAACACACAATGTATAGAAATTACTTACCTGAAAGTGATAGGCGAAATATCCTCTCTAAGAGCTCCAAAAATCGCCTAACAATGGAAATAAATGAGCCAAAATTACTAAGTCCCATTTTTAAAAGAAACCTCACTGCCTCCTGCAATTCTGCACCTACGGTCGCATCATCGCTTCTGCGAACAAAAGTACGCTTCTGCGGAAGTTCCCATACAGGATGGATCTGCTTCTGTGAACGGGGTCCTGCTTCTATGGTCTCTCTTCTGCGGATCATGGGGCGCACCTGCGAATCCTGGGCTGACCTTCCTTGGCCGCTTCTACGGGGCCTTTATTGCTTATGTTAGCTCGCACCTACAACTGGCCAAGCACATGTGTGATTATGATCGTAGGTAGGAGCTTCAACTGTTGCTCCCTATTTCTAACTCGGTCCAAGACTCGTCCGATTGACGCTTAGAGCCCCGGGGCCCCGCTAGAATGTACAAACAAGTTTGAAATAATAAAATGGACTCGTTCGAACTCTCACAATGCCCGAAACAACATTAAAACTAAGAATCACACCCCAAAACTAATTGAATCAAAATTATGAACTTTAAGTTCTTCAATTTACTCATAATGCGCCGAAACGTGCTTAAACTACTCGAAGTGATACCAAATTTTGCATTAAAATCTTAAATGATATTGCAGAACTATTTTTGATCTTGAAATCCCATTTGGACATCGATATCACAAAAATCCACTCTTAACCAAATTTAAAGAACTTCTAAAACCTTCAAAGAACCAACTCTCACTTTTACGCGCCAAAACGCTCTCGGGTCATTCAAAACCGGTCCGAAAATACGACCAAGTTTGAATCATATTATGAAGCTATTGGAACCGTCAAATCTTAATTTCGAGGTCCTTTACACAAAATATTGACCGGAGTCAATTAAGGCCAACTTAAGGAACCAAGTATCCCGATTTCAACCCGAACCCTTCTAAATCTCAAACTCACCATCCCTGCAAGTCATAAAATAGTAAAAGCACGTACAGAAAGACTCACTTAGGAATATATAGTTCTAGATAGCAAAATAACCGGTCGGGTCGTTGCAATCACTCTTTGTACATATGCAATACTTCAAACAAAAATAAGTTGTGTACATCTAAGTTATTTACAAATAAATTCAAGGATGAGATTACTACACAACCTTATATAAAGATCTGGGAACTTCAGGAGCTATGTAAAGATAAATTAGTTTCGTATGTTGAAGGACAATTTGTCATAGGGAAAGGAAAAAGGTTATGACAGAGTTTATGCATGACTGGAAACAAGAATTTGCTAGGTTGTGTGATTATGCTTATCAAATCAAATTAAATAATCCTGGGAACTCATGTTGGGTAAGGACTGATAGAGAATCTGAGCATGGAAAATTTTTATTTGTTTATTTCTATGTGAGCTTTGATGCTTTTAGGAGGGTTTGGTTGGAAGGGTGTAGAAGAATAATTGGTTTTGTTGGCTATACTTTGTAAGAGTGAGTTGTTAGTCGTAGTTGGCAGGATTGGGAACCAACATATGTTTTCAATTGCCTGGTTGTTGTAGACCAGGAGATCAAGCATATCTGGTCTTTTTTCATTAATTACCTAATAGAAGATCTTCAATTAGGAAGTGGACAAGGGCTTACTATGATGTCAGATATGCAGAAGGTAACTATCATAAATTTAATTGCTGTTTTGTATGTTATTCACTAATTCTAATGCACTAATGCTATACTGTTTCTGTTTTGTTTTGTCTATGTTTTGTTTTACTACTGTTTTTCCCTAACCCTATGAGCCGAAGGTCGATTGGAAACAGCCTCCCTGCCCTTTCGGGTAGGGGTAAGGCTCGTCTACATATTACCCTCCCCAGACCCCACCTGGTGAGAATATACTGGGTAGTTGTTGTTGTTGTTGTTATGTTATTCACTAAATGTCTTATCCATTTTTGTAGGGGCTTGTTCCAACTATACTTGAATCCATGTTAACATGTGCTATGTGTACATTATATTAACCTAAACCAAGAGCCTGAAGATTATGTGGAGAATTGGTATTGGAAGGATATCTTCTTGAAGGCCTACTACACTTTTTACAATCAATCCCCACAATGAATATATGGCCTGAAACCACAAGTTTAAAATTGAGTCTCTTGTTCCTTAACCAATGTCAGGCAGGCAAAGAGATAGGCAAATGATGAACCAACGAAGAAGTATGGAAAGCTGTCAAGAAATGAGGTGAAAATGACTTATTCCAAATGTCATCAACAAGGCTATAACAGAAGAGTTTGTAAGTTAAGCAACTGTTGATTTTTTTCAACTTAGCAAACTATATTTTTTGTATGCTAAATTCTTATAATTTTTCAATGTTTATTGGATAGAATAGGAATACCTTCACAGCAAAATAGAAGTTCTGGGCAACCTGCAAGTTTTAGCCAAGCTGGAAGTTCAATTCAGCCACATATAACACCTTCTTCTGTTTATGCAGATAGTTCAAGAGTTAGAAGGGTTCAAACTCCAAGTTCAAGTCAGGCTCTAAGTTCAAGTCAACCTCTAAGTTCACGTCAGCCTTCAAGTTCAAGCCAACATGCAACTTCTAGCCAACAACTTTCTTTTCTTTGTGCAGATAATTTAAGCGTTAGAAGGGTTCAAGCTTCTAACTTTCAAGCCAACAACCACCAATACCTATTGGCTTCATTGCAACTTCAAAAAATTTTGGAACATGCAGGGGAAATAGGCAGGGGAAGTAGGGGAAAATGAACTTCTGGGCAGAAGAGGGGCAGGGGACCAACAAATGCTAGTACAGGAGGACAAGAGAGGTTCAACAATGTTGGATTTGGTCTCTATCAGGATAGCAGAATAGGAACTCAAATAGCAAATGTAAGTTTATATGAACTATCATATCTTAATTATTCTAGTTTCACAAAGATATCAATGCTGATTTGGGAATATTTTTCAGCCAGGAACATCATTAGAAAACTAGTAAATGCTGGTTCAAATATCATAAGTACAACTCCAACAACTATTGACATAGGTTTTAAGCCTTGATGATTGAGATGGAAGGGTACAGATGCCATTACCACTCGCCAATTGGAGCAGATGAGGCACTCCAACAACAACCAGTAGTTTGCTTTAGTTTTATGCTTTTGTGTGGCAATTTAATTTGTAGCAGCAAACACATGTTATTGACTGCTTCTTATGTATTTTGATGCATTATAAGTACCTTAATATGGTTGTGTTATGTGGATGATTAATATCATTTTGAATCTCAATTTAGAGCTACTATAATATAGTTTGAATTTGCACCAAATTGTTATCAGTTCTCTTAAATGTTGCATTTGTTTTTGGCCAATATCACACGATGGCTATAGAAAACAAGACAACATTTGAACTAACAAGGCAGAAGATTTCTTACATACAAATTCAAACTTGTCCATTGAACTAATTCAAACAAAATTACATAACCTTGTACTAGGCCAACCATTGTACTAATTGAAAAAAGTCTGCAGCTTCCTTCAAAATAAAGTGACACCAGAAAATACAATCACCCTAATAATACAAACTAGCAAAAAGAACAACCAACTACTACCACTAATTTGAAAAAACACAACAAGCATCACTCCATAGCTATATCCATAAAATCACCACCAACAAAGTCGTAAGAAATATAACGGTTCATTTGTTTCTTGCCCGATCTCTCTCTAAAATCTTGACTTTTTTGGAAAACCACAAATAACCCTATTTTCTTGAGAAGAGAAGTTGTTGCCCCAAGTTCAGTTGAAGTTTTGAAGATTAACAAATGAACTCAGGGAAGGACCTGGTCCATCTTGAGAGACACAGTTAGTCATACCCATTGCACATGGAAGGCACGTGAGGAAGATATGTATTGAAGATTGCGCAACAAATATCTTTTGAATGAAATCGAAAAGGTTCATTGAGTTATAAGGAGGATAGTCTCCTTATGACAAGAGAACACAATCCTAAGCTAGGATAAGGTGGGAGTTTGTATTAGTTAAGGACTCAAATTGACTAAGGATAAACATTGGAGTCTCGATCAAACTCTAACTGCTATTCTATTAAATAACCAAGTTGTTCTCTTTTATAGGTAATGCACATACGCAGATGTTAAGCATATTTGAGAGCAAAAAGAGCAAGTCTGATTTGCAAGCAATATATGCGAGGTACAACTGTGTACATCTGAAGCTACATGAACTAAGATAGAAGAACCAGTTTCATCATTATGTTTGTTCTAAGTCTAGTTCAATTGTAGTAGGTTCTAATATTGTACCTTTCAGCTTTCTTAAAAGCAATTGTATATTTTTTATATACTTTTGGCCGAAGTAATGGGCTGGAACGCTCTCGGCGCACGTTAGTAGCTCAATAGAACAATTCCAAATCCGGTGCACAATAGCACAGCGTAATTGTCGCCGGAAATGGCCAGAAAGAGAAGAAATGGTGCTCCGACGACTTCTGCTGTTCCTCCCAAGCTTGTTACACCTGCGCATGGCGTTACTACTACACTTGAACCCTTAACATTTGGTAACTTTCTTCCTCAAAAGTACCAATCGAAGGAAAAATCACATGCAGATGTAGTTAAGGATAGATCGAAAGGAAATGAAGTGGCGATTGAAACAACTGCAAGGAGATTACAATTTTCAGCAGTAATGGAACCAGAATTACCGTTACCAGTCGCTGTTGAAGCTATTGAACCAGTAAAATCAAAACCAACAATTGCAGAGGTGTTTAGAGGCAACAGAGACATGCAGATGGGTAAGACTCTCTCCTTTGTTCCTCCTACTATGCGAGATGGGAAAAAAGTTGTGAAGATCTGTGAAGAAGATTTGGAACCACAGTTAGAGTATTGGCAAAATGCTTTTATTGGGTTTGTAATTGGAGATCGACCTAATGAACAAAACATGGAAAATTTTGTTATGCATGTTTGGAATTTTGTTTCCAAACCTCAAGTACTTGTTCATGCTGAAGGATATTGTATATTCAGATTTAATAGTGTTGAAGATAGAGATGCAGTCATGCAATCTGGTCCCTATACTTTTAGAAGTAGGCCTATGGTGTTAAGGCCATGGGAAGTGGATTTCAGTTTTCAGGCTAGTATTCTAAGCACAATTCCTATATGGATTCAATTCCCAGGGCTGCCTGTGGGATATTGGTCAGTAGAGGTATTGAGTAAGTTGGCAAGTGCGATTGGGAAGCCATTGTATACTGATAAGTATACTGCTCATTATGATAAAATCTCATTTGCTAGAATACTTGTTGAAGTTGATGCTGCTTATGATCTCCCGGATGAATTGGAAATTGAAACTCCTTATGGTCCTAAGGTTCAAACTGTTGAGTATGATTGGAAACCTACTTTTTGTAACCATTGCCTCAAGTTTGGACATGAGGAAATTGAGTGTTGGTACTCTTCTGATAACTCAAACAAGCAAAAGGAGGAACATGAGGACATAAGGAACTTGAATGCTAGAGATAAAAAGCAAGGAAAACAGAAAAAGAAGGAATGGATTGTAAAGAAGAATGTACCAAACGAAGAAGTTCAACAACCATCAGCTCAGGAAGTGCAGATTGATCAGGAGTTAAATGTGCCAAATGAGAGGCAAGGTACTATGCAGAAGGAACAAGGTACTATGCAGCAGGGGCAAGACAATGTTCAGCAACATGAACAACAGATAGCAGAAGAGCAATTGAGTGAAGCCATCACTAACAATGGTGAGAAGGTGGATGACAAAGGGGATAGAGGGAAATCAGTCATGGAAGTGAAGAGTGGAGGGCAATAGTTTGATCCGGGACCCTCTTACAGCTTAACAGATGATGGTCCATGATTGTAGTCACTTGGAACATTAGGGGACTTAATCAGTCCCCAAAACAGAAGGAGTTGAAACAATTCCTTACTGATAATAAAGTAGATGTAATTGGTATACTTGAAACTAGAGTTAAGGAGCATAAATCTAAGAAAATCTTTGACAGAATTGCAAAAGGTTGGTTGTGGCAGTGCAATTATGCAAGGGCTGTTAATGGGAGAATATGGCTCTTATGGAAGGATCATATACAGATTCATATAGCAACATTATCTGACCAGTTTATTCATTGTCTAATTGAGGACACAAGGAGTCTAGTCAGATTTCAGTTCACTGTTATCTATGCACACAATACTGCAGTACTTAGAGAACAATTGTGGAGAGACCTTAAATCAATTCCTATAAATCAGCAAGATGCATGGCTTATAAGTGGTGATTTCAACTGTGTTCTGAGCTCTGAAGACAGGATTGGATCTCCAGTTACTGAGGCTGAAGTAAGGGATTTCAAAGACACAATTGATGATTTGCAGCTGACTGCTGTAAGAGCAACAGGGTGGCACTATACTTGGACTAATAAACAAGACTCTGATTCTAGAGTTTATAGCAAAATAGACTGGGCTTTTGGTAACTATCAATGGTTACAGCAGTTTGGACATTTGGAAGTAGACTACATGAATCCTTTGATATCAGATCATTCTCCTATTTTAGTTAAGTTTGGTGTGTATAAGCCATTACATCCTAAACCTTTCAGGCTTTACAACAATGTAATGGAGCATGAGCAGTTTCATGATATTGTTGAGAAAGTATGGGATAAGGTTTATGATGGTTAACACATGCAGCAGATCTGGAGTAAGCTGAAGGCAGTAAAGCAGAATTTAAAAGGGCTAAATGAACACTTAGCCAAATACAACCAGCAGATTATTCTGACAAAGGGAAAGACTTGACATTCTACAAGTTCAAATGCAGAATAACTGTCTTTCACAGGAGCTGATAGATGAAGAAAGATGCTTACTTGAAGAACTTGAAAAATTGAACAATGTGGAGGAGCAAGTAATGAGGCAGAAATCCAAAGCTACATGGATTGAATGTGGAGATGGAAATACCAGGTATTTTCATGCACAATGGAGGATAAGAACAGGCCAGAATAATATTACTTCCATCTATACTGACACAGGTATCAAGTTAACTGAGCCTATTGCAGTGGAGCAGGAGTTCTTAAAGGTCTTCCAATCACTAATGGGGGAATCTGCTTCTGAACTTCCTTGTGTGGACACTAGTATAATGAAAGAAGGAAGATGTCTCACAATTGAACAGCAACAAGAACTTATTAAGCCAGTCACCTTGGAGGAAATAAATGCAGCTGTAACTGAAATGCCTAGGGATAAGGCACCTGGAGTTGATGGTTTTCCCATTGAGTTCTTTACTAAGAGCTGGAATATAGTAAAGTATGATGTGTTATCTGCTACTAAGGAATTTTTTGAGACATGCAGTATGCCACACATGATTAATACTACTGCAGTAGCACTGGTGCCAAAGGTTAAAACTCCTACTACTGTGAAAGATTATAGGCCAATTGCATGTTGTACTACACTGCATAAAATCATTTCCAAAGTTATTACAAGAAGGATGAAGGGAGTAATTGGAGAGTTGATTGGTCCTGCTCAATCTGCTTTCATTGAAGGAAGAAGCATCATGGATAATATTCTGTTAAGCCATGAAATCTTCAAAGGATACACTAGGAAAGGGGTTTCACCTAGATGTGTTCTAAAAGTGGATCTCAGGAAGGCATATGATACTTTAGAGTGGAGCTTCTTGAAGCAAATTCTTATTGCATTGGGATTTCCTGCCAAGTTCACTGGATGGATAAGGGCTTGTATTTCTTCTGATTCATATTCTCTAGTTATGAATGGAGGTCTTACTAAGCCATTCAATGCTAAGAGAGGTATAAGGCAAGGGGATCCTGTGTCCCTTTATCTATTTGTCTTGGCCATGGAGTACTTAAACAGATTGCTTCAGCAACTTCATAAGGATGGAAACTTCAATTTCCATCCTAGATGCAGGAAACTTAATATTTCACATGTATGCTTTGCTGATGACCTATTAATGTTCTGTAGGCTGACATGGTTTCTATTCAGATACTACACAACACTTTTCTTATATTTTCAGCTGCTTCTGGGCTACAGGCAAATGTAAGCAAGAGTGCAATCTATTTAGCTGGTGTTTCACTGGATACTAGAGAGGAAATTATTCATGCTTTAGGCTTTATTGAAGGTCACCTTCCCTTCAGATACCTTGGAGTTCCTCTGGACTCTAAGAAATTAGCTGTACATCATTACTTGCCACTCATTGAAAAGATCACTGCCAGAATTACTTGCTGGTCAGCAAAATTACTCTCATATGCTGGAAGAGCTCAGCTGATCAAGGCAGTGATCTTTGGAATGCAGACTTATTGGGCACATGTGTTTATAATTCCTAAGAAGGTATTAAAGGCTATAGAGGCAGTGTGCAGATCATATTTATGGACAGGGAAAGCATCATTATCCAGAAGAGCTCTTGTGGCTTGGGAAAAGGTTTGTCAACCTATCTCTGCTGGGGGTTTAAATATAATGAGGCTGGATGTATGGAATAAAGCAGCTATAGCAAAACTACTCTGGGATTTGGCAAGGAAAAAGGATTGTCTATGGGTTAGGTGGGTACATTCTTATTATATCAAGAATAGAGCCTTAGAAGCAGTTACTGTTCCATCCAATTCCTCTTGGGTGGTGAAGAAGATATTGGATAGTAGGACAATGGTGACGGGGAATACTCAGCTGCAAGGTAATCTGATGTGCAGACTGCAGAATGTATGCAAACTTGGAAAGATTCAAATTCATAAGTTGTACATTGCACTGTTGCCTAGTTTCCCTAAGATAGCATGGAAGAATATCATGCTTGTCTCTACTGCTCTTCCTAGACATAAGTTCACAACTTGGTTGGCAGCTCACCAGAAACATCCCACAATTGAGAGACTTCAGAATATGGGCATCCAGATTCCAACTGTCTGTGTATTCTGCCAACTTTATGATGAAGAATTCAATCATTTGTATTTTGAATGTGCTATTACTAGTAGAGTATGGAGGAGAATCTGTGTGTGGTTGGGTTATACAAGAGCCATTGGATGCTGGGAGGATGAATTGAAGTGGATTTGTAGCAAAGTCAAAAGCAAAAACTGGAAGCAAGCTATCACTGCCACAACATATGTAACTACTGTTGCATTGCTGTGGAGAAGTCGAAATCTGATCAGATTTGAAAGCAAGAGGCTTGATGAAGATCAGTGTTGCAAAGAGGTAGCAAATTTAATACATGTAAGAAATAGGAATTGTAAAAGGTGGAAGGAGGGGCTACAAATGCTCAACTTTTATCCTTAGTTTTTTTGATCATGAACTACTAGTAGCATTGTATATGGATATAAGTAGTTAGAGTTGAGAATAGTTAGAATGGTAGTGTAAATGAGTAGTAGAAGTCCATACTACTACCATAGGAATACATTGTATATTTTTTGAAATCAATATAATTTGACAGTTAAGCTAAATAAATAAAAAAAAAAGCAATTGTATTAGGTACTTTGAGTATTCAAGTTAGAGTTAACTTGAAGGGTTGGCAAAAGTTGAGGCTGTGTGCCACACTGGGATTAGAGTTAATCCTTAGGTTTACAAAGAGTTTTGTAAATGCATTTTTTGGCTCAGTGATTTTAGTGGAGTTTGGAAAAATCTTACTGAGTAGTAGGTCGTGGTTTTTCACTTTTTGAGCCTAATATTTTCCACGTAAAAATCTCTTTGCACTTTACTTTCAGTACTTACTATTCCGCAAAGTGCTGTAGTTAGAACACTTAGAAGAACCAGGTTCTTCTAATGCAAAATTAGGTACCACACAAATCACCCCTCCTCTTGTGTAGTATTGACGTTAATAACATCAATTGGTGTCAGAGAGGGTTATCCTTGAAGAGGATAACACCTTAGGAAAAGATCAACATGAGTGCACCACCTGGGAACTGGGAAGGGCAATCCACTGCCATGCCTCCTCTCTTCAATGGCCTCTACTACTCCTGGTGGATAAACAGAATGACGGACCATATCATGGGCGAAGATTATGAGCTTTGTGATATCATCACTGATGGTCCTTTATCCACAACCAAGAATAATGATGAAGGATTGGATGTTCGAAGGATAAGAGCAGATTGTACTACTGAAGATCTAAGGGAATAAGAGAAAAATTCTAAAGCTAAGAAATGGCTAGTGAGTGGACTTGGTCCTAATGAGTACAGCAGGATTCAAGGCTGTACTACTGCCAATGATATTTGGGACACTTTACAAGTGGCTCATGAAGTAACACCTCAGGTGAAGAGGTCAAGAGGAACACTGCTGTATTCTCAGTATGAGAGTTTTACTACGAAGGATGGGGAAACTATCCAAGAGATGTTACCAGGTTCACTACACTGACAAATGAACTTGAGTCTCTTGGAAGGGTTATCCTGGAAGAAGACAAGGTGAAGAAGATTCTAACTAGAGTTCTGCCAATCTATCGGGAAAGCAAAATCACTGCTATTCAGGAATCCAAAAACATTGCTACTTTGAAATTGGATGAACTGATTGGAAATCTGACTGCCTATGAATTGAGAAGGCAAACCATGAAGATGGATGCTTCATAAAAAAGAAAGAAGTTTGGCCCTCAGAATCACAGAAGGATCATATCTTAAAAATGATGAAATGGCTATGATAACCAGAGATTTCAAAAAATATCTTATGAGAGGAAAGGGTCCTTCAAAAGGAACAACATTAACAAACCTAGGGCTCCTAAAAAACAAACCAATGAGGGGTGTTACAAGTGTGGGAAGACTGATCACCACATCAGAAACTGCCCTCAATGGGAGGTTGAATGGAAGAAAAAAAGAGAAGATAGAAGAAACATGAAGAAGGAACAGGTTCAACCAAGAAGGAACAAAGGATCAACTAAAGCTATGGTTGATATGAGGACTCAGAAAATGAAGCTGAAGATGAGCAAGCTCTTATGGCCATCGGAGAATCAGAAGATGAACAAGAGATAAGAATTCTACATCTTAAAGAAAAGATTAAGTTCTTGTCTAAAGAAAAATTGGCTGATCTACTGATGGACTTCTTAGATGAGTCCGAAATAATAAATAGCGAGAAGGATGTTCTTTTTAGGGAATGTGTCATCTTAGAAGAAAAATGTAAAAGGTTATAGTCTAGGGCTGATGAAAGTGACAACACAAATACTGAGTTGAAGAACCAGGTTCATCTACTTGAAAACAAGATCCTAGAAATTAGATCTGAAAAATTAATCTAAAATTAGGGACAGGAAAGAAAAAAGGCTGATAAATCATTTCTCAAAGTAGAAGAAAATCTAGGTAAAATGAAAGATGAACTGTACAAGATAGATGAATTGATTAAAGTCCTAAAAGAAGATTTAGGAAAGGTAAAGTATGAACGAGACAGAACATGCAAATGGAACAAGGCTTCCGATGCACTCTCTTGGCTGCAAGAACATCATAGCAGCAATAAGAGAGGACTTGGATTTGTGACACAAGCTCCAAAATAGGATCCCAAAAACAAGTACCTCAAACTTCCTGAGAATAAGATTAGCACACACTATGGTAAGACTATCCATTACAAACATGAATGTAATGCAAAAGAAAAGGTCAGTCAAAAGAACAAAGCCTTTGTTCAAGAAAATCACAAACTGCCTGGTTGGGCAAAGAAAAATCTATTTCATTCTTTTGCCCATAGAAAGGGACCCAAAATAGTTTGGGTTCCTAAGACTAACCCATGATTTCCTTTTGCAGGTACAAGTGAAAGGGAGTAGCCAAATATGGTACATGGATAGTGGCTGCTCAAAACATATGACTGGTAACAAGGACCAGTTCCTTTCACTTAGAGAACCTAAAATGAGGTAGTATATCCTTTGGAAATGGAAAGAAAGGTTTAATCATAGGTGTTAGAAAGGTAGGAAAGGCAGACTTTCATTCCATTGAGAATGTCTATATGATAGATGGCTTGAAATATAGCCTGATAAGTATGTCATAGCTGTGTGACATAGGTAACCTTGTGGCTTTCACTTCCACAAAATGTTTTGTGATTAACCTTACTATTGACAAGATTGTTTTGCAGGGAAGAAGAGTTAACAATATTTACATTGTAGATTTGTCGAATCTTTCTGAAAATGAACTCACTTGCTTGAGTGTGTTAATTAAAGATCCCCTCCTTTGGCACAAAAACTTTGTCATGCCAGTTTAAATCAATTGAAGAAAGTGTATTTCCAAGGACTTGGTGATATGGTTACCTAATATCAAGTTCAAGGAAGACAAAGTTTGTGTGGCATGTGCAAGGGGGAAGCAGGTGAATTCATCCTTCAAACCTAAGAAAATGGTAAGTACGTCTAAGACGTTGGAACTGGTTCATATGGATCTCCGTGGTCCAATGAGAGCCATGAGTAGAGGTGGTAAAAGATATGTAATGGTTCTTGTTGATGATTGTTCTAGATTTACCTGGGTGGTGTTTCTAACTTCTTAAGATGAAGCATTTGAAATATTCATTGCTTTTGTTAGAAAAACCCAGAAACAATTAGGAAATCAACTTGCATGCATTATGTCTAATCATGAAACTGAATTTGAAAATGCAAAGTTTGCTGAATTTTGTGATGAAAATGGAATAGATCATAATTCTCTACTCTTAGGACTCCTCAGCAAAATGGGGTAGTTGAGAGGAAGAACAGGACCCTTGAGGATATGGCAAGGACCATGTTACTTTCTAGTAAACTACCTCATAACTTCTGGGCAGAGGATCTAAACACTGCTTGTTATATAATTAATAGATGCATAACCAAACCTCTTGGAGAGAAAACTCCATATGAGTTACTTAAAGTGAGAAAACCAAAATTATCCCATCTTAGGGCTTTTGGTTGAAGAAAGTGTACATGTTGTGTTTGATGAATCTAACACTCTTTCTGAGAGACAGGAACATGAAGATGAAGCCATTGGACTGGTGAGACAATTGATTGAAGTCACATCACAAGTCAAGGTGGCATCAAAGGAAGGAGTAGGTGATGGAACATGTCCTTTCACCCAGGGCAACCTGACAGGGGAAACTAATCTGAGACAAACTGTACAAAATTCTCTGAAGGATCCTGTACCTGAACTAGTTCCTCTGCATCATAACAATGAAGGAGAAATTATCAGGAACAAGCTGGTGGAGAAATCTTACAAGTACTTGAGTTTTCATCCCATTGAGAACATCATCAATGATCCAACATCTGGAGTCAAGACTAGATCACAACTGAAGAACCTATGTGCATTTTATGCATTTTTGTCTCTCATTGAACCTAAAAATGAGAGTGAAGCTCTACAAGATGCAGATTTGATCAATGCTATGCAAGATGAGCTCAATCAGTTTGAAAGAAGGTAAGTCTGGCACTTGGTTCCAAGACCCAAGTACATGTCAGTCATTGGGACAAAATGGGTCTTCAGGAACAAGCTAGAAGAAGATGGAACAGATACAAGAAACAAGGGAAGGTTGGTGGTTCAAGGCTATTGTCAAGAGGAAGGCATTGATTATGATGAGACTTTTTCTCCAGCTACTAAACTTGAAGCAATTAGACTCCTCATAGCCTTTACAACACATATGGAATTCACTCTTCATCAAATGGATGTCAAAAATATCTTCTTAAATGGCTATCTCAAAGAAGAAGTGTTTGTGAAGTAACCTCTAGGATTCGAAAGCAAAGAATGTCCTAATCATGTACAAGCTAGATAAAGCTCTCTATTGTCTCAAGCAGGCCCCAAGAGCTTGGTATGAAAGATTGTCAAAATTCCTTCTAGAGCATGGGAACGAAAGAGGTAAAATTGACAGCACCTTGTTCCTAAGGGAAAAAGGTAAAGATCTTCTTGTTGTACAAATATATGTTGATAACATAATATTTGCGGCCATTACAAATAGGTTAAGTAAGAACTTTGCTAAACTAATGGGAAGTGAGTTTGAAATGAGCATGATGGGAGAACTTAGTTTCTTCTTGGGGCTACAGATTAAACAAAGTCCAGATGGAACCATGATCCATCAGCAGAAGTATACAAAGGAACTAATTAAGAAGTTTAAAATGGAAGAATCCGAGGAAATAGATACACTTATAGAAACTGCCACAAAGATAGATATTGATGAACCAGGTTCATCAGTTGATCAAAAGTTGTATAGGTGTATGATTGGTTCACTTTTATATCTTATTGCCAGCAGACCTGACATTATTTTCTGTGTAGGACTTTGTGCTCGTTTCCAGGCAAATCCAAAAGAGTCACACTTGACAATTGTAAAAAGAATATTGAGATACTTGAAATGCACAACCGATCTCTGTCTGTGGTATCCCAAAAGGTTGTAAATTTGACTTAATTGGATATGCTGATGTTGACTATGCAGGTTTATAGTGGATAGGAAGAGCACTTGTAGTATGACATACTTCCTAGGGTCTTTCCTTGTATCATAGGCTACCAAAAAGCAAAATTCAGTAGCTCTCTCTACTGCTGAAGCTGAATATGTTGCAACTGCTTCATGTTATGCTCAATTACTATGGATTAAGCAACAATAGGTAGACTTTGGAATTGAAGTAGGGTGCATACCAATATTTTATGATAACACCAGTGCAATCAATATGAGAACCCTGTTCATCACAAAAGGACTAAGAACATAGATGTTAGACACCACTTCTTAAGAGACAACTATGAGAAAGGGCTAATCTCCATAGAATTCTGTGCTACTGATAAACAAATAGCTGACATGTTCACTAAGGCACTGAGTAGAGAAAATTTTGAAAGGAATAGGTTGGATTTATGGATGATTAAGATCACCTAAAAGGTCCAGTTCAGAATTCACAATGAAAAAAAATGGCTAGGAGTTCTTAATTTTTGTGAATATTAGACTAATTCTTACTCAGTCTCATACTTTAAATAGTATACTCTAGTGATATGTGTTTATGCGACTCACGAATTTCTTATAAATTTTTTATTTTGACATTTGAGGCATAATCAAAAGAAGTTTCACTTGAAGAACCTGGTTCATCAAATTATGCTCATGAGAAAGTTTAGGTATATTTCTATTCTTTGCACAATTAAAAAAATTTAATTTTAAATCATGAGTAAGAGTCCAAATACCAAACGTTCCAAAATTCTATCCGTTTGGGTTAATTGAACTAGTTTCATTGAAACTAGAAGTCTAAATGTAACAGATTCTTTCCTAATTTTTTGCGATCCTAATATCACTAAGGTGACGGGAATTCTTATTTTATTAGACTTCTACTGACTCCTGAAAAAGGCTGCCGTTTCTGAAATAATCATTACCTTTATTTAAAAGCCTTCTAATCAACTCATAACCATCACTCCATCACACAAACCCGTGATCATCTACTTTCATCTTAAAAACCTCCAAAACTCTTCAAAAATTCTCCTAAGCTTTCGAGAAATTCATAACCATGAGAAATCCCCAAGATAATCATGTAACTCCACCTCCCGTTTCACCAAACACTACCCCGTCTGCCTCACCTCCCATAGAAACCCCAAAACCTAGATTCGTTGCCAGAAAATGCTGGCAAGAAAAACTGTAGCTACTGGTTCCCTGAGGAAATCCTTGAATGAAAAACTACAGTCCAGCCAAAGGAAACAAGTCTCAGCAACAGAGACCTATTCTGACTCTGAATCCGATGATTTCATCTCTGCCAGTGAAGGAGATGAACTTGGGTCTTCTGACACTGTCACACATCAAGAAACCCCAAAAGAGGTAAATACTTGTTTTGTTCCTGTTGATGTAGTTCAAAACGTATAGAGTAGGTATGTTCTGATAGAGGCTGCAAAAGATGTGTCTTGGACTGATTCTGCAAAATTGAGGAAGAAAAGGAGGAAGGACGTGCTATCTAGTTGTGGGAATGGGGAAGAGGGGGTCTCTAAGTCAGGGGGAAGTGCATCAGGAGAGGCTACTGAAGGTTTAGTTGATTTATGCAAACAACCTGATGAACATAGTTCATCTGTGGAGGAGACTTTGGTTGAAATGTTGAAAAAAGTTGGGGCAAGCTATGACCCCAAGAAACGCAAGGCCTTTTCACAAAGGACCCCTACTGCGTCCAAGCCAACTAAGAAAACTAATTCTTCATCACCCAAGTCTGCTTCTAGGGTTAGAACAAGCAGAAGCAAGGTTAGAGAAAGTGAAGCTGAGTTGAAGAAAGCCTTAGAGGAGAGTAAGAGAAAGAGAAAAGAAAAAGGGAAAGGGAATGTAGGTGAAAGTTCTGAAGTTGTAGCTGAAGAGGAGGAAGAGGAGATGGAACTGGTCCATCAAGAAAGAAATACCACTGTGGATGTTCCAATTGCTAAACCAAAGGGAGCTTGGATTTCTTCCAAGAAGCCCTCAAAGCCAATACTTGCTGAAACCTCTCTTGCCAAGACAACTAGGTCAGCCTCTAAAGGAAAGCAAGTTAAAATGGCTGAAGAAGAAGAAGATGAGAGTGAAGAAGAAGGAGAAGAAGATGAATTTGAAAAAGAACAGGATAGGTATGCCAATTTTGGCAGGAGAAATATTTTGAAGGGAAGGTTGTTGAAAGACCTGGAGGAGCCATGCATGATGAGAATTCTGACAGCACTGGAAGCACAAGGCTGGAAGGACATGGTCCTTCAGATGAATGGGAAATTAGCAGGGACAAAACTTGTTGAGTTCATGGCTAATGGAATAGTGAAAAATTGTCTGCTGACCAGCACAGTGAAGGGAGTGAAAGTGATATGAAATGCTGCCAAACTGGGCAAAATTCTGGACATCCCTTGTGCAGGGTATGATGAACAATCGTCAAAGGTGTCCTTGTCTGGATGGGTTGCCCTCTGATCTACAAATTACGAAAAATTTCTGTGACACTAAAACAGATGAGGAGGTGCCTGAGGCCAGGGCAGTTCAAAAGAGTGAAATGAGGCGAGAGCACAAAGTGCTTTTTGAGTTAGTCAACAAACATTTTCTACCCAGACAGGAGAGAAGGCATACAACAAATTATATGGATCTGGTGCTCATGCAATGTATGAATGAAGGCAAGTAGATCAATTGACTTGCCTTCATTGTGAAGCTTCTAGAGAGGGTGATCAATGGATCAATGGCTCATGCCATTCCCTTTGGTTTATCTCAACAATTGTGCTTGAACGACTTGATGTTCCCTTGAAAAAGTAGGAAATGGTTTCTAGTAAAGAGCACTGTGGGATAAAAAATCTCCAAGCTTGTTATTATCTGCTCAGTACTGGCCCTGTTGAGCCTGGTTCATCTACTAAGACTCCTGTAAACAGCAAGGTCAGAGCCTTGGTTCAGGAGGTTGGAACAAAGGATGCTGAAATAGCAAGGCTAAATGGCATAATTTCTAAATTGGAGGTAGATGGGAATGAGCTAAGAGCTGAACTTGCCAAGGAAAAGGAGAAAAATGAAGGCATGATCCAACAAATGCTAAATCTGCTACAAGCCCAACTCTCCAGCTCTTCTAAACCTTTGGTTTCCTGTCCTTAGTGTCCAGTCTAGTATCCCTTCAGTTACCAAGTTTAGGAAGTTTGCTTGTTAGTTCTGTTCTTGTTTTGCTCATGGTTGGAAATTTTCTTTTTCTTTTTGTGGACTGCCTGTAGAAACATCTCTTAATCAATGAATGCATCTTCCTTGTTCTCGTTACATTTGTTCTTAATAGCGATTTTTGAGCTGATGTTTGATTAACTAAAGCATGTGTTCACTTGCAGTTGCCCTAGTGGCCATGAGTATTAATTAACTTTCAAGGATTCACATTAGTTGTGCAACTTTTCGATGATGCCAAAAGGGGAAAGATATTGTGTTTGTGCTTAAATTCATTATCGAAACTAGTGATGTTTATGACCTAACTTAAATTTGGCCCTTTATGACAAATTGAAGATTTTCTAAGTGTTGACATTTCAGCTGAGTTTCATAGGTTTTCTGATCTCTAAAAGCACAGAGTTTGTCATCATCAAAAAGGGGGAATTTGTTGGACCAAGTTCAGTTGAAGTTTTGAAGATTGACGAATGAACTCAAGGAAGGACCTGGTCCATCTTGGGAGACACAGTTCGTCATAACCATTGCACATGGAAGGCATGTGAGGAAGATATGTATTGAAGATTGCGTAGCAAATATCTTATGAATAGAATCGAGAAGGTTGCATTATGTTCTAAGGAGGACAGTCTCCTTTTGACAAGAGAACACAATCTTAAGCTAGGATAAGGATGGGAGTTTGTATTGGTTAAGGAATCAAATCGACTAAGGATAAGAATTGGAGTCTCGATCAAACTCTAACTGCTATTCTATTAAATAACTAAGTTGTTCTCTTTTACAGGTAATACACATATGCAGAAGTTAAGCATATTTGAGAGCGAAAAGAACAAGTCTAATTTGCAAGCAATATATGAGAGATACAAGTGTGCACGTCTGATGCTACATAAACTAAGATAGAAGAACCAATTTCATTATTGTGTTTGTTCTAAGTCTAGTTCAATTGTAGTAGGTTTTAATATTGTACCTTTCAGCTTTCTTCGAAGCAATTATATTAGGTACTTTGAGTATTCAAGTTAGAGTTAACTTGTAGGTGCCGCAACAGTTGAGGCTGTGTGCCACACTGGGATTTGAGTTAATCCTTTGGTTTACAAAGAGTTTTATAAATGTAGTTTTTGGCTCAGTGATTTTAATGGTGTTAAATCCTACTGAGTAGTAGGTCGTGGTTTTTTCACCTTTTGAGCCAGGTGCTTTCTATGTAAAAATCTCTATGCACTTTACTTTCAGTACTTACTATTCCGTAAACTGCTGTAGTTAAAACACTTAGAAGAACCAAGTTTTTTTAACGTAAAAATTAGGTACCACACAAATCACCACCCCTCTTGTGTGGTATTGGCGTTAATAACATAAAATGTCTTCAGCATCCCATCTAAAGTAGTTGCATCCACCCTGCTCTACAAATACAACCAAGGAACGAAAGATGAGAATTTAAGAAGAATCATCAAAATTAATAGATTAGAACAAAATTACTATCCAATTTCGCAACTCGAAAACCTTTGACCTGGTTAAGATCAATAAATGATATCTTGAAGTTTGCTAATTGATCGTGATTTGAGTACACAATATCATTGGGAGGTGCCTTCGATGAATTGAATGAGTTCAACATTAAAGCTATTTTGACGAAGAAAAGTGGCTGGAATTAGAAAGAAATTCAGAAGAATTACAAGGAGACGAAGAAGAATTATAAAGAAATGAAGAAGAATTGGAAACAAGAAGATGTCTCTTAACCTAATTTGGAAGCAACTGAGAGATAAAACCGGGTGGGTGTAAATAGGTATATATTTATTTTGTCTAAATATTGCCGTTAGAGTCCACTTGTAATAACGTTCACACGCTCAAATGTGTGCAACCAACGTTGTGTGCCAAGTCACCTAGTTGTGCCTAATTGGTATGGTTATGAACATAGTTTTGTATTCAATTGAAATAAAGCTATGTTCAAGGGTTTAAATGGAATTTTTTGGCAACTTTAAGGGTCCGTACATATATTTAGCCATATAAACAATTATTGCAACTAATACCACTATGAAATTTTGATTGTGCTACCAATTCTGGTATTATCTCCACTACTATTTTAATTGTCTTGCCAGATATCCATAATGTTGCAAATACGTTATTGCATTCATAACTTTGGCAGATACTAATGTCAAAATATAGGTATGTAAATAGACATGGTTACTTATACAATGCTAATATTAAAACTTTCAAGAAAAATGCACCTCAATGCAAGAGAAGAGTTGGGACAAATGACCACCTACCTAAGTCAAAATTAAATTTGACTAAAGCGGATAATATAAATGTCACGGTCATTTTTTAAATAAATATATTTCAATGTGATAGATTGAGTGATAGACTATCATACTACTAGGCACATTTGTGCAAACAAAAATAAAATTTTGTCTTACACCAAGTTGAGGAAGTAAAAGAAAGTATTTATCTTGTTGACTCAAGAATGACACACATTCTCGGGAAAAGAAAAATTCTTCTCAAACTCACATTTGGTTAAAATCTAGCATTGAGTAATGTGTTGCATATTCCTAATAGCCAATTTGATTTATGTGGGATTATTAAGAAAAATTGAGTGAAGGTTTCTTTCGAGAATGATGAGGTCGTACTGACCACAATTAATATTTTTGTGGGCAATGGATATTGTAACCATGTCTTTGTGCTTAATATTTTTGATACTAGCAATAGAAATGCAATTTCTTCTATTTATATGGTTGAGTCAATTTCTTTGTGGCATGCTTTTCACGAACCAAAATCCAACTAGTCGTGATGGAACCTAACCCCAGCTCGCTAGGTAAGCCAATTAGTAACTATTCAATTAAATAAGATTTATTGAGACAAATGAATAATTATGTAATTGAACCTTAATACATTTTTCAAGAACTGGTGGTACAAATCATGAACTTTTATGTTTTGAACATTTACAAAGCTGGTATGAAATAAAATATATTATCTATTTGAAATATACATGAATATATTAAAATTCTACAACTACCAAGATCAAGAGGTAGCTATGACCGGAACACATATACATCTTCAAATTCAGCTCCCATCGTCCACATCAAAATCAACATCCAACATCTGCATGCAAGGTAAAAAGTGTAGTATGAGTACAAACAACCCCATGTATTCAATAAGTAAAAAACCTAACCTTTGGTTGAATGTAGTGACAAGCTGGAACAAAGGTTGGAGTCCAACACTAATAGCCAAAAACTGTTCATAACAACAGAATAAAAGTGATAAAAGAAGTAACTCAGATATATAATGCTCAACTCATTCATAGTTCCAAAAAATAGGCATGCTTTTCAAGTATATCAGTGAAAATCCAAATCTTTTACCGAAATATCAAAATATGAGTAAGTTTGTAAAACTATGATTTTTCCTAGAACTTTCTATGGGTGAATGTTTCCTTTTCAAATGAGATGAGGAAAACACGTCTCTATGTCTACATGTCGATGTGTATGTGAAGTCATTAATGACTCAATATCGTACAACATGAATAAAATGTATCTTTATGCCTATATGTCAAGTGTGTATGTCAAATGTAATGCAACTCAGTGATAAAACAATGTGCATACTCTCAGAGTAGCAATTAATTAAATCCTCATAGCCACTCAGTCCTCACAGTCACTTAGTCCACCCAATAACTCTCACTCGCACTCGACACTCGCACTCAGTAGGTACATGCGATCACGATGGGTGTGCAGCCTTTGGAAGGGAAGATCCAACCCAAGCGCTATGATAATCCAATCATGGCATGAATCAGTAATACCTACTACAACGTGCAACTCGATCCAATCATGAATCAATAATATCTCATGCAGCGTGCAACCCGATCCTATCAATATCCTCACAATCAGATATGGTTTTTAACATGTATTACAATTCAGTTACTCTAGCACGTAAAGATTTGATAGATACAAATAAGATTAGGTAACTACACAGTACCACCGAAATAACCGAATCACAATTCACACAGTGCACGCCCAGACGCCCGTCACCTAGCATGTGAGTCACCTCAACACCAAACACATATCACGTATATTGAGGAGTTCAATCCTTCAACACCAAGTTAGAAGTGTTATTTACCTTGAACAAGCTAAATCCAATACCGAACAAGCCAAACAATACTCCAAAAGTGCCATACCGCGTGTATCGACCTCCGAACATCTTGAAACTAGCCAAAAGCAACTCAAATACTTCAAATAAAACCTAAGGAAACAATTCCAAATGATAAAGGTCGAATCTTTAATCAAAATCCCAAAGTCATCCAAAAAGTCAAACCCAGGCCCATACCTCAAAACCTGATAAACTCATAAAATTCGAGAATCCATTCAATTACGAGTTCAACCATACAAGTTTCATTCAAATATGAATCCAGATAAATATTGAAAGACTCAAAATTTCACTATGTGAAACTTTAGACAAAATCCCAAAATTTTCTTTTAAAAATTCACGATCCATTTACAAAAAACGAAGATAGGTTCATAAGATATAATCATGACCAAATAGAGAACACTTAGCCCAATCCACATAGTAAAAATCGCCTAAAAATCGCTTCAATCCACTCCACAGCTCCAAATGTGTAAAAATGAAACCTCCGAAATAGAGTACTTATAATCACAGGGTGAATTAATGAATTGCGATCGCAGAAATACCCTCGCCATCACGAAGAAGAGAATGCACCGCCCCTAAAAATGCCCTACGTGATCACGGAACAAGCTTCGTGATCGCGAAGCACAAATTGATCAGCCTCGAAAAGTTATACACAAATGCATCCCAAGTCTTGCAAACGCGATGAAGAAGCCATGAAGATCTGCCAAGCTCATCTCTACACTGTGAACGGGTGCACACCTACGTGAACGCGATGCTAAATCTACCATGACCTATGCGAACGTGGACTATCATTCATGAACGCAGATAGGAAATACCTAGCTTCATCTTTTCCCTTACGCGATCGCGTAAGACACTTCGCGATAGCGAAGCCCAATCAAGGCACCAGAAACCAGAACACACCAACAAACAAACATGAAGGAAAAATGCTTCGTTTCCACTCTGAAACTTACTAGACGCCTTGAGGCCCCGTCTAAACATGCCAACAAGTCTCGTAACGTAGCATGGACCTACTCGAGGCCTTTAATAATGCATAGCATCAACAAAATGATGAATCGTACTTTAAATTAAACATAATTTAACTCTAAACTTTGAACTTCCATACTCACACTGAAACATATCAAACTAATTCAGAATGAACTCAAATTTTGAACATAAGTCCCAAATGATAGAATGAAGCTATTCAAATTCTCGAACCAATTTCCGAATTCAATATCCTCAAAGTCAACTCTCGGTCAAACATATGAACTTTTCTAACCTTCAAATTTTCAAACTTTCGCCAATTAGTGCTGAAACCTTCTAGAAATATGCAAATGCAAATCTGGGCATACACCCGAGTTGAAAATCACCATCTAGACCCAACGGAACCCTCAAAACTCCATTCTGTGGTCAAATACTAAAACGTCAAACTTGGTCAACTAATCCAACTCTGAAGCTTCAATCATAAAAATCATTCTTCCAAATTAATTCTGAATAACCTGAAAACCAAAATCAACGATTTACACAAGTCATAATACATCATATGATACTGCTCAAGACTTTAAATAGCAGAACGGAATGCAAATGCTCAAAATGACTGCGAAGGTCATTACATCCTCCCCCACTTAAACACATATTTGTCTTCGAATTTGCCAAAAGTCATTCCAAAGCCATAAATCGCCGTGTAACCTTACCATGCTCATACTCAAGGGTGATTCCACATCACCCTATTCCATATAGGCCCGACAACACAATATAACTGAATATCATTACTTCAACCTTAACCCGTAAACCTCAAAATCCAATTTCCAACATCTGAAATTTCTTACAAGACCTGTATCTTGCACCTACATGTCGTATAAGTAAGAACAAGCTGTATCAAGCCATAGCGAAAGCCCAAGATGCAATCACATACTATACCACATAACTCAGATGCTCGCATGACCATAGTTGGTGCCAAATACAACTACAATACCAGTAATAAACCTCATATCAAACAAAAACATCATTCTATACCTTCGTACATCGTTGATGATGAAAGAAACACGAAGAAACCCATAACCACTTATTAGATCAACAAGCCATGGAGCTCTCTCTCCTAACCATAACCATCACCAAAATTCTATGTTCAGTTCCGATATTACTCCTCCAAACACACCATAATCAAATTCGATAACCATCACCTCAGGACCAAAGATTTCACCTCATCAAATACAAGCTACTCTGCTGGTACGCCACACCAATGCCACCTAGAATTAGTAACTATGCAATCCATGCACCAACAAGCAAAAATTCAAATGCGCTCAAAAATGAAAAATGATTCAAATGAGAGAACAATTTCAAAAGCTCAACAAGTACCAACACAACCTAATGCTAAGAACCCATTATACAAACCAAAACACGCGAATCTAACACAAAGGATCATATCCCAATATAACTCTTCTATTATGCGTGACCCCATCCAACACCCATCCTATGAAATACCTCAAGTCACACTACTCAAAATCTTCAACCACATGCAATTTGACATCAAGTACACAAAGTGCACGACCATAGCCATGAAGAAGAAGACTATAAAATATACAACAACCAGAAAAGGCCATAACTAAGGCGCAATCAACCATTCCACACACCAATAACCATTTTGCTCGAATTCCGCTACAAGACCCAAATAGAGCCGCATCAGGTGTGCATATAGCCAACAAATCACCACCCTTTGTAGCATGGAAGAGTAACACATAGAACATATTAGAACACAAACAAGGTCAACTCTAATCGAATGACTCACCCCTCAACACTAATAGTTCTGAGTCAACAAATCACCATAGCTGATCCCAACTCCACTACTCGAATGTCTAACACACCTATCATACACGATGATCCCATGAGGAATACTTCTATAATTCTTCTATGCTACATAGCAAAATTTGAACATCATCACTCAATCAAGGCGAGTACTGCAATACCAATGAAGCATCCCCATGTCAAAACACAATGCCTTTTTTGAAATGCGCACCTTTCTCAGGGAATACCAAATAGTAATAACATTTATCTAATCATTTGAAACCTTATATGTTGTCTAAGAATTCATGACACACCCTTCCAAATTGAATCGTGACCTTGTACATGCAAATCTCAATCTCACAGAACACACTGCATTTATCATGCCATCACATGAAAAGTACAATCTCATAATCAACTCTAAGTCACCAGCAGAATACATACTCGTTCAGTTAGAAACCTTCCATTTGATCTCATCTAGGCGAAAATCGCAATACACAACATGCTCCCCACGCCAATAGGAAATACCCATTCTCAAATTGTGGTAGAAACCATCTAGAGCTCTTTGAAACCCACTTGCATGTAACCAAGCCATCATAGCTGAATCTCTCTAACTCAACCAAGTCACGCAGGTCACCAAACCAAGATTATTACCACAAAACACCTGTAGAGACTCACCACATCATAAGTACCTAAAGATTCGATCATATCAATTACCATGCTGATCCAACCTATTACCAAGCTCTCCTATTTTCTCCTAGTTCCTTCCGAATAACCCTTAAGTTAACACTTCTCTTTGCCAGAACACACAATCCATAACCAAAACTGACCCCACGAGATCCTAGCATAAAACCACATAGCCCTAAGGCCCATAAGACGATGAATTTCCTCTTAAGAACCCAAAAGCACCACATCAAGACAGCCACTTTAAAGAGATCTTCTGTGAATCAAAAACCATTTCCTTCACCCTTGTGGTACTGACATGTAGAATCCATAGTGATATAGAAACACTACGAGTCCCGACATTATCTAATGCAATCCCAGATCTTAGTCATATACAAATCCAGAAAATTCTCAATTGCCGTAAGTAAATCCTAAAACCATTAGAACCTTCTCGAGAGTCCTCCTCTCTGCTCAAATCTCAATTACATTGCCCAAATGGGCCGAACGACTTGTGCCCCATTAGGATAACAACATCCAAAGAAGTAATCCACACCTCTAAACAACCGAGTAAATTCCTACTCCATGCATACTACGTCCCTCGCGAATAACAATTCAAGTCATTCCATGATTTTCATATACCCAGAAAGTGTAATAAATCATGTATCTAGAAATTTTCTTGCTAATTCATCCTCAAAACCAATATCTGCAAGTTATAACCGATCCATAAATATGCCTCAAACTGAAACCAATACAACACATAACTATGAAATCAAATTGTCGATAGTAGACCCCCCCCCCACTTGGCTTAAAGTCATGGAATAAAACATCTGATAACTTATAACCATACCCCCATACTACCAAAACACCGCAATGAGATTCAACTAAATCCTTCATAATCTCTTATAACGCAAACCATATAGTACCTCAAATCATCTGCTAAGCTCTCATTCATCCTCGTGATGGTCAGGTCAACTTTCGCAACCAATCCAAACTTAAATCGCAATACCCATAACCCACTGGTAGAAAAGAAGCCCTCCTCACAACATCATAAGGTTGACACATTCGTAGATTACCCCGCATATTATAACCCACCTGCTTAGCTTCAAACGAACATCTCTCTATATCTTTTCACAGCCAAACATATAAGACCAAAATCATGTGCTCACACAATCGAAATCTCTGTGCTCAAACAATAGTCGAAATTCAGCCTCAAGGCCTCCAAACTAACCCATCATCAACACACAAAAATCACATGTCGCACCTCATCCATAGAATCAAAAGTTGTCAATGCACAGCTGATAACGAGTGCTCTCATGCACATATGAGTGAGTGTAAGGAATTCAAAGAGATATAATTCATGCTAAATCAATGTCTCACGATAAGGATAGAAAGATGGGCATTTTATCCTAAGTTCCATGTAGCCTCTTGAAGATAAGTATGGACATCATCATACCGAACCGCAAGACTCTAGTAGACATTTGCTCATGACTCGTAGAACCTATGAACCAAGAGCTCTGATACCATCTTGTCACGGTCCAAAATTGAACTAGTTGTGATGGCACCTAACCCCAACCTGATAGGTAAGCCAATTAACAATTATCCAATTTAATGAGACAAATAAATAATAAAATAATTGAAACTTTATATGTTCCCCAAGGACTAGTAGTACAAATAATGAGATTCTAAGATCTAGAATTTATAAAGCTGGTATGAAATAAAATACATCATATGCTTGAAATATACATGAACATATTAAAATTCTACAACCAACAAGATCAAGAGGTAACTATAACTGGAAAGCAGGTATATCTTCAAATCCAGCTCCCGCCTTACATAGAAACATCAATATCCAACATCATAGAAACATCAGTATCCAACATCTGCGTGCAAGGTGCAAAAGTATAGTGTGAGTACAACTGATCTCATGTACTCAATAAGTAATAAACCTAAACTTAAGTTGAAAGTAGTGACAGACTGGAACAAAGGTCAGAGTCCATCAACAATAGCCAACAATAGTTCATAACAATATAATAAAAGTGATAAAAGAAGTAACTTAGAGATATAAGGCTCAGCTCGTTCACAGTTCCAAAAAATGGGCATGCTTTTCAAGTATATCTATGAAAACCCAAATCTTTTATCGAAATCACCAAAATATGAGTAAGCTTGTAAAACTGTGATTTTTGCCAAAACTTTCAATAGGTAAATGTTTTATTTTAAAATGGCATGAGGAAAATACTTCTCTATGCTTACATGTCAATGTGTATATGAAGTCATTGACACAATACCGTACAACACGAGGAAATGCATCTCTATTCATATATGTTAAGTGTGCTTGTCAAATGCAATGCAACTTAGTGAAAAAACCATATGCATACTCTCAGAGTAGCAATTTATGTAGTCCTCCCAGTCACTCAGTCTTTACAGTCATTCAATCCTCATAGTCACTCAGTCATCACAGTCACTCAGTCCTCACAGTGACTTAGTCCTCCCAATCACTCGGCACTCTCTCTTGGCACTCGCTGTCAACACTCGCACTCAGTAGGTACATCCGCTCACTGTGGGTATGAAGACTCTGAAGGGGCAGATCCAGCCCAAGCTCTATAATAAGTCAAGCACGTCATGAATTAATAATACCTGCTACGGAACCGGATCGCATCATGAATCAATAATACCTATTGCGAAGTGCATCCCGATCGCATCAATATCCTCACAATCAAGCCCTCGGCCTCACTCTGTCATGAATCTCTCCATTCTCTCGGATTCATAATATAATGAAAAATCATCCCAAAATGATAATGTAATTATCAATAAATGGTAATAGAGACTGAGATATGATATGCAAATGAAGGTGTATGACTAAGTATGTAATTGCAATGTATACAAATAACCCAACGACAAAAATGACCTCAGTGGGCTCCAACAGGATAAGCACATAGCCTAGACATGGTTTCTATCATGGGTCACAACTCAATTACTCTTGCATGTAAAGATTTTATAAATACAAATAAGATTAGGTAACTACAAAATGCCAGAGAAATAACCGAGTCACAGTTCACACGGTGCACACCCGCACGCCCCTCACCTAGCATGTGCGTCACCTCAATACCTAACATATATAGCATATATTCAAGGGTTCATACCCTCAAAACCAAGTTTAGAAGTGCTACTTACCTCGAACATGCCAAATCCAATACCGAGCAAGCCAAACAATACTCATGCCATCCCGCATGTACCTACCTACAAACGGCTCGAAGCTAGCCAAAAGCAACTCAAATACATCAAATAATGCCTAAGAAAATCATTCCCAATGATAAAGTTTGAATCTTTAATCAAAAGCCCAAAGTCAATGAAAAAGTCAAACCCGAGCCCGCACCTCAAAACTCAACAAAACTAAAAAAATCTGACAACACATTTAATTACGAGTTCAACCATATAAGTTTCATTCAAATTCGTCTCAGAATCAATGTTCAAAACTCAAAATTTCACTCTGTAAAACATTAAACAAAATCCCCAAATTTTCTCTTTAAAATTCACAATCTAATTACAAAAAAAAGGTTCACGAAATATAACCAAAATAAAGTAAAAAACACTTATCCCATTTCATATAGTAAAAATTGCCTCAAAAATCGCTTTAATCCGAGCTCCATAAATCAAATTATGTAAAAGTGGCCGAAACCTCCAAAATAGAGTACTTTATAATCATTGGGCAAATTAATGAATCACAATAGCAAAAATACCCTCGAGATCGTGAAGAAGAAAATCCTCTGCCCCTGAAAATGCCCTACGAGATCATAGAACATAAATTGCTCAGCCTAGAAAAGTCACTATGTGAATGTGGTCCCAGGCTCTGGAACACGATGAAGAAACCATGAAGAATTTCCCAGCTCAGCTCTACACTGCAAATGCATGAACACGTGCGTGAATGCGATTCTCAATCTGCCGAATCCTATGCGAACATGGACTATCATTCGCAAATGTGAAGAGAAAATACTCAGCTCCAATTTTTTCCTTACGCAATCGTATCACATACTTTGTGATCGAGAAGACAATTCGAGGCACCAAAAACCAGAACACACCAACAAGCAAACATGAAGGAAAGATACTCCAATTCCACTCTGAAACTTACCCGAGCCCATTGGGGCCTTGTACAAACATGCCAACAAGTCCCATAACATAACACGGATCTAATAGATTCCTCACATCACACACAACAATATTGAAATGATTAACCACACCTCAAATCTCACTTAAATAAAATTTGAACTTCAAAAACTCACGCCGAAACATATCAAATCTACTCGGAATGAACTCAATTTTTGCAAACAAGTCCCGAATGACATAACAAAGCTTTTCAAATTCCCCGAACCCCAATCAAAATCCGATATCTTTTATTTCAGTTCTGAGTCAAACTTATGAACTTTCCAAACCTTCAAATTTTCAAACTTCCGCCAATTAGCGCCCAAACCTTCTAGAAATATCCAAATGTGAATCCGGGCATATGAAAGAGTCCAAAAACACCATCCGAGCCTAATAAAACTATCAAAACTCTAATCCGAAGTCAAATAATAGAAAGTCAATCTTGATTAACTCTTCTAACATTAAAGCTTCATTTATGAAATGCATTCTTCCAAATTAATTTCGAATAACCTAATAACCAAAACCGATGATTCACACAAGTCATAATACATTATACGATGCTGTTCAAGACTTCAAATTTCTAAATGAAATGCAAATACTCAAAATCTCTGGGCAGATTGTTACAATGCTAGACTGGACATATAAATATCATAAATATAAGACAAATACAGTTACTAGGCTTAATATTTGGTTTATACTCAAATACTATTGATAAGTGTGAAATATGTCTTGAAGATAAAATTATAAGAAAGGCTTGTTTTTGTAAAAATAGAGAAATTAAATTATTATCCTTGATTCACATTAATTTAGGTAGTTTAAAGCAGACTATGACTATAGATGGTAAAAGATATTATGTGACTTTTATTGATATTTTTTTCTAGATTTACTAAGTTGTATTTGCTTAGAAATATAGATGACGCATTTAACACTTTTATTTATTATAAAAATGAGGTTAAAAATAACTTAATGGAGAAATCAGGAGAATAAGATCTGATAGAGGCGGTGAATACTTATCGTTGAATGTTTTTTATGAAAAAGAAAGAAATATTCATGAAGTAACTCCTCCATGTTCACCTGAGTT
The DNA here is from genome assembly GCA_034376525.1 of Nicotiana benthamiana. NCBI lineage: Eukaryota > Viridiplantae > Streptophyta > Magnoliopsida > Solanales > Solanaceae > Nicotiana > Nicotiana benthamiana. The sequence goes on from CM067329.1 coordinate 79,301,069, forward strand.
TAATGGATTGGCTGAAAGAAATACTAGAATATATGAGAGAGATGATGAACTCCATGTTAGTTTGCTCTAATGCACATGATAATTTGTGGGGTGAAACTATATTATCTGCATGTCACTTAAAAAATAGAATACCACATAGAAGAGCTGGCAAAACTCCGCATCAATTATGGAAGGGTTATAAACCTAACTTGAAATATTTAAAAGTGTGAGGGTGCCTTGCTAAATTTCTTTTTCCTGAACCTAAAAAGAGAAAATAAGTTCTAAAACTACTGATTGCATGCTTATTGGATATGTTGAATATAGAGTTGTATATAGATTTCAAGTTTTAAAAAGTGGTGCGCTTGATTGCAATACTATATTTGAGACAAAGAATGCTGAGTTCTTTGAATATATTTATCCATTGTTTAATGAAATTTCTCATACACCTGTTAAAATAAATAATGAAATTAACTCTAACAAGGAACTGAGAAGGAGTAAAAAAACCGAGGAAAGAATATTTTTATTATGGAAATAATTTTCAATTTTATATTGTTAATAATGAACCATCAAAATATTTTTCTATATCTTCTTCACAAGTTAATTATTGGAAAGAGCAAATAAAAGTTGAAATTAATTCTATTTTGGAAAATAAAATGTGAATTTTAATAGATTTACCTCTTGGTGCACAACTTACTGGTTGGAAATGGATGTTCAAGAAGAAATTAAACCCTGATAGGTCCTTGGATAAATTAAAGATCGGTTAGTATCTTAAGGATTTTCTCAAAAATAAATATAGATTATTTTGAAACATTTATACCAGTAACTGGAATTTTCTTCCATATGAGTTTTAGTTGCCTTAACGTCAATTTATATGCTTTATATCCACCAAATGGATGTCAAAACTACTTTTCTAAATGGCGATTTAGAAGAAGAAATTTATATGGTTCAACCTGAAGGCTGTGTCATTCCTGAGCAAGAAAATAAAGTTTGTACATTAATTAAATCTCTTTATGGTCTTAAACAAGCTCCTAAGTAGTGGTATGAAAAATTTAAAGAAGTCTTACTAAGTGACAATTTTTCTTTAGTTGAGGTGGATAAATGTAACGACCTGGCCGGTCGTTTTAAGAATTAATTTCCCGATCGCTTATTAACTGCTTTCCACATGTTTATTTCTGTTTTTGTGATTGCCGGGAGGATTCACTTGGAGTTGCGAAGTGTTTTGGGATACTTAGTCCCTAAATAAGAGCTTAAGCTTTAGAATTTGGACCGCAACTGAAGTAGTGTGAAGACGACATCAGTATGGAAATCCATTAGTTCCGTTAGCTCCATTGGGTAATTCCTAGCTTAGGGGCGTGTTCAGATTGTGTTTTGGAGGTCCATAGCTTAATTTAGATTTGAAATTCTGAAAGTCAAATTTTTAATATTTTCGGTTCGATAGTGAGATTTTGGTATCGAGGTCGGAATGGAACTCCAGAAGTTGGGGGTTTAGTTTTTAAAATTGGAGACTTTGATTTGGGGAATTAAGGGGTTGTTTGTGGTCCCATTTTGATGTAGTTGGTATGTATGAACTCATGAGAGTGTACGGATTCTAGTTTTGCTAATTTTATCTGATTCCAAGGCATGGGGCTAGGGGACGTATTTTTTTAATTTCACGTGTTAGCTTCGAATTTATTAGTTGAATTAGTTACTTAAAGTTGTGTTTATATTATGCAATTAATTTAATTAGATTTGGGTTATTTTGGAGTCAAGTACTTGTGGCAAGAACATGATTTCAAGTCGATTGAGCTGGTTTGAGGTTAGTGGCTTGTCTAACCTTGTGTAAGGGAACTTCTCTTAGGATTTGCTATTTTGTCATTAAGTGCCGCGTACGTGAGGTGACGAGTGCGTACACGTACTAATTATTGAGAAGCCCATTTTCGTTAAGCTAATATCTATGTTTACTTGTAATTTAGCAAATATTTGTACCTGAAGCCTCTTGTTTAGATTAGGAAAAGCATGTATACGTGACTTAACTATCTTATCTGCCTATATTGCCTACTTGTACTTTGTGCAGCATACTAGGGTAGAAATTCCTGTTTAATTCTTGAATAGAAATGTATACTTTCTGAGATGGTTGTGTTTTTTCTTTAGAACTACGGGATGATATCACAAGAGATCCCCATTCTTGTTACTTTGGGACTATGGATCGGTATTCCGGTAGATCCCCCTACACATTTATATTTGGGACTACGGGACAACTCATGGTAGACCCCCTGTAGTGGATATTTTCTTTGGGACTATGGATTGGTATTCCGGGAGTTTCCCCTGCATATTTATAATTCAGACTAGAAATATTTTCCAACTATTAAAAAGAAGAAATACACAAATCGTTTACCTATAACTATTCAATACCCTTACGAAAAATTGATCACATCAGAACGTTTCCGAGGCACATTTCGACATACTTATTTATTTTATTATTATGAGAATCAATCCTACTACTTTTGGTTCTTGGGTTTCCATGCTTGAAAAAAAACCCGGGGCGTGTCGTCCAAATCATCAAACCTTTTTTTACTTCTTCTTCCAAGGGCAGGATAGCCCTAAGGGGTTATGGGTTTTTTTCTACCAATTCGGGGGAGGGGGTGGGGGTACCCGATATTGTAATCATCGTTGACCAGCACGAAGAATATACGGCCTTGCAAAAGTGTATTACTTTAGGAATTCCAACAATTTGTTTAACCGATACAAATTGTGACCCCGATCTCGCATGGCATGATATTCTGCCAGCTCCTCTAGACATTTACATTTGGGACTACGGGACAATATCCCCTGTTGCTATTTTTGTGTACTGTGTTAGATTCTTTCTGTGATTTTATTCGTTATAGACTATTAGCACTTTAGTTATATTGTCATATTCTATGCTTTTTTACCTTGTTTTCCCTCTATAATCAGTAGGGCCCTAAACTTCCTCGTCACTACTCGATCGAGGTTAGGCTTGACACTTATTATGTACCAATGTGGTATACTCATTTCCTTCCCGCACAGGTTTTTTGTGTGCAGATCCAGGTTCTTCGGCTCTGCCATATCATCAGTGAGGCAAGGCGATCTTCAGAGACTTCAAGGTATATATGTCACGTCCACAGATCGAGGAGTCCTTCTCTATTCTTCCCTCTAGCTTTATCTCTCCTATATTTACTTTTGTTTAGACATTCTGGAGTTAGAGCACTTGTAGTTATTGAACAACTTGTGATTTCATGAGATTTTAGTTTTGGGAGTTGTTTTAGTTTGAGAGTATGTATTGTATATGCTGAGTGACATCTTAAACATTTATTCATGTTTTATCCGCAGTTTTTTGCTATATTTATCTTTTATTTCCTTTTTTCGCAAGTTTTTAGGCTTACCTAGTCGTAGAGACTAGGTGCCGTCCTGAAAGTTCACGAAGGGCGAACTTGGGTGTGACAAGTTGGTATCAAAGCTCTAGGTTCATATGATCCATGAATCACAAGCCTGTTTATTAGAGTCTTGCAGATTATTTCGGAGACGTTTGTACGTATGTACGAGAGGCTATGTAACTGTTAGGAAATTACAGTTCATTTGATTTCCTTGTCGTGTGAGATTTTGATTTCACAATTTTAAACTTATGTTTTCTATTCTCTCGCAGATGGTGAGTACACTTGCTACTGGAGATGACCAGGCACCCGTGCCCCCTGCTATAGCTGTTAGAGGTCAAGGACGGTGCAGAGGCCGAGGATGCACCCGTGGTGCAGCTAGATCACCTGTGCAAGCTGCCACAGAGGAACCACCAGCACCTCCAATCGGAGTCTAGGCACCTGATTCGCCTACTGCTACCACTATTCCAGCTCTTTAGAAGACTCTTGCACCGTTTGTGAGCATGTACACTACTCTAGCTCAGGCAGGGTTGATCCCCTTTGCTATAGCCACATCCCAGACCAAGGGAGGAGCACCAACTCCTATCACCCACAGTCCTGAGCAGTGGGTCTAGGTTGATCAGATCCTAGAGGTTATACTGGTACTACCTTTGGCCACAGTTCAGCCTGAGGACAGGGAAACGACTTTAGAGGATGAGCAACGGAGGTTTGAGAGGTTCAAGAAGTATAAGCCTCAGATATTCAGTGGTTTAGCATAGGATGATGCCCTGGGATTTCTAGAGGAGTGTTACCGCATCCTCCAAACTATGGGTATATCAGGATCGAGTGAGGTTTATTTCATAACCTTCCTGCTTTGAGGAGCATCCTACCAGTGGTGGCGTACGTTTGAGTTGGATAGTCTAGCTGAGGCAACATCCGTTACTTGGACTCAGTTTTCAGATATGTTCCTGAAAGAGTTTGTCCCTCAGAGCCTCAAGGACGCATGGCACGCGGAGTTTGAGCATGTGCGATAAGGCACTATGAGTATTTCGGAGTATATTGTTCTTTTCACTGACTTGGCTAGGCATGTACTAGCCTTGGTTGCTACTGTTCATGAGAGAGTTCATCGGTTTATTGAGGGGCTTATTCCTAGTATCAGGTCTAGCATGGCTTGTGAGTTGGAGATGAATATTTCTTATTAGCAGGTGGTGAGCATTGCTAGGAGAGTGGAGGGTATACATTCTCAGGATATTAAGGAGAGGGAGGCCAAGAGGTCTTGAGAGTCAGGCCATTATTCTGGTTCCCGTGCTCCAGCTGCAGTTCGTCATAGTAGGAGTTATATGAGTCGCCCCATTCATTAAACTCTTCCAGCAGACAGTATTATTTCAACTCGTCATAGGCCTCAAGAGCCTTATTATGTACCTCCAATATCCAGTTCCCCCCTGCACGGGGTGCTTTCAATGGTCGGTCCAGAAGACTTGGCCCTAGCCAATCACAACCATATGGTGAGGGATTGTCCCAGACTTAGGAGGGGTGCACCTTCACAGATTCCTCAGTCATAGCGTGCCCCGCAGAGTTCCCATGCTATGGTTCCAGCACCAATTGCTACCCCACCTGCTCATCTAGGTAGAGGTGGAGGTTGGGGAGATAGAGGTTGCCCTAGAGAGGGAGGCCGGGCCAGATTTCATGCCCTTCCTTACAGAGGCTGTCGCCTCTGATTCTACCATCACAGGTATTGTCCTGGTTTGTCATAGAGATGCGTTAGTTCTATTCGATCCAGCATCCACTTATTCTTATGTGTCTTCTTATTTTGCCCTGCATTTGGGCGTATCTCGAGATTCTTTGAGTTACTCTATTTATGTTTCTACTCATGGGGGGAAATATCTTGTTGTGGACCGCGTTTATCGGTTGTGATGGGTTGCTTTTAGTGGTTTTGAGACCAGAGCCGATTTATTATTGCTTAGCATGGTAGATTTCCATGTTATCTTAGATATGGACTGGCTTTCACTTAATTATGCTATTCTTGATTGTCACGCCAAAATTGTGACACTAGCTATGCTAGGTGTACCGCTAGTAGAGCGGAGGGGTACTTTAGATCTCACTATCAATAGAGTTATTTATTTCTTTAAATCTTAATGAATGGTTGAGAAGGGGTGTGAAACATATCTGGTCTATGTAAGATTATGTTAGTGTTAATACCACTACAGTTGTTTCAGTCCAGCAATACGAAACTTCCCTGATGTGTTTCCAACTGACCTTTCGGGCATGCCTCCCGATAGAGACATTGATTTTGGTATTGATTTGATTCTGGGAACTCAACCCATTTCTATTCCTCCGTACTGTATGGATCCTCCTGGGTTGAAGGAATTGAAGGATTAGTTACAGGAATTACTTGATAAGGGTTTTATTCGGCCTGGTGTATCACCTTGGGGTGCTCCTGTCTTATTTGTTAAGAAAAAGGATGGTTCTATGCGTACGTGCATTGACTATCGCCAATTGAACAAAGTTAAAGTGAAGAACCAATATCCTTTGCCTCATATTGATGATTTGTTTGGACAACTACAGGGTGCATGAGTGTTTTCTAAGATTGACTTGCGTTCAAGTTACCATCATTTAAAGATTCGGGAGCTAGACATCCCAAAGACTGCTTTCAGGACTTGGTATGGTCATTACAAGTTCCTTGTTATGTCATTTGGATTGACTAATGCCCCGACAACCTTAATGTATTTGATGCACAATGTGTTCCGATCATATCTTGACTCATTCATCATTGTCTTTATTGATGATATTCTGGTATATTCCTGCAGTCGGGAAAATCATGAGTAGTACCTGAGGACAGTGCTTCAAACTTTGAGGGAAAAGAAGTTATATTCAAATTTCTCCAAATGTGAGTTTTTGTTGGATTCCGTGGCATTCCTTGGTCACATGGTATTGAGTGAGGGTATACATGTGGATCCAAATAAAGTGGAAGCAGTTTGGAGTTGGCCCAGACCATCCTCAGCTATAGAGATCCGCAGTTTTCTTGGCTTGGGGGTTATTAACGTCAATTTTTTTGAGGGGTTTTCATCGATTGCAGCACCTATGGCCAGGCTGACCCAATACGGATTAGCTCGCACAGTGAGAAGGGCCCTGACCCTGCCAACCAAGTATCAAAAAGAAAGAGAGAAAAATCGGATATGATTAAGGGATAGGCAAGTCCCATTCAATCGATTCCTAATTCAATTGGGGAATCAAACATTTAACTATTTACGATGTCTCCCGCGGGGACGGAAATCAAAGTCGGGCAGGATTCGCTCAATCAAAGACAGTTCAATTCGATCTTAGCCGATCTATGGTTTACCGTCTCTCCGGCCCCGAAGCTTCTGGTCCAGTAGGTTCGTAAAATTCACTAGGATAAGCGGTATTATTGAACCAGACAAAACAACAAGCACCTTTACCACAATGATGCTGTCCATAGATCAAATTATTTCGTGGATTGGATTTCACTTGACTGTCTACGGTTCCATTAGGTCAATTCTCTGTGACCTCCCACCGTTCACGACATCCCTTGCTTCTCGCAAGAACGGCTTCTCGGTGGAGGAGTAGAAGCGCTGGTCCCCTTCGGTCAACTTGCTTGTGCCTGCTGTTACCTACCGTAGGACCTCCGTCCCCGAAGCGAAGAAAGAGGAGCAGGAACAAGAGGTTTTCCTCTCCGGGCCCAGTAGTTCCGCAACTACTACCGTGGTTGTTGCCAACGGGGATCCCCATGAAGGGTGCTCCATTCCAGTGTATGGAAGAGTGTGAAGCGATCTTCTAGAAGCTCAAGACAGCTTTGACCACAACCCCAGTATTTACATTGCCTATAGGTTTGAGGTCTTATACTGTCTATTATGGTACCTCGAGGATTAGCCCTGGAGCGGTATTGATGCAGGATGGTAGGGTAATTGCCTACGTGTCCAGACATTGGAAGGTACATGAGAAAAATTATCATGTGCATGATCTCGACTTAGCTACCATTATTTACACTGTGAAGATCTATCATCATTATTTATACGGTGTTCCATGTGAGATCTATACTGATCTCCGAAGTTTGCAGCATCTATTCAAGTAGAAGGATCTTAATTTGCACCAGAGGAGGCAGTTAGAGCTTCTGTTGGATTATGATATCACTATGTTATATCATTGGGCAAGGCCTACATGATGGCTGGTGCTTTCAGTCATCAAGCGGAGAGTTTGGGGAGTTTGGTGAAAAAAGAATTTTTGGGCCGGTGGCGGAGCCTGATTAAGCCTCGATATAGTCGATGACTGTATATCCCGATCAGATGTTTGAGGGTAAAAATCTCGCCCTCAACCCCTTCAATAAAATAACGAAGCATCAACACTATCCTCCAAAAATTATGGTAGATCTGACCAAGTGTCAGTTAATATCGGTCACATAAATCGAGGATAACCTGGTCGATATCTAGGGGAGGCGACTCGACGGACTTATCATGGCCCAAGGTGAATGGGTAGGTGTATACGTGAAGGAAGCCAGCATTAAAGTCAGTTATATTGTCATTGGGATCGGGAATCTCCACCTTTACTGCCTCGCTACATCAGCAATTTCCTCACGTTGCTAATATCAGTCATGATACTAATGTATTTGGACACATTCTCGCATCGGCTCGACGTAGATGAAGTAGTATCGACATCAAAATCCTCTAACGTGTCGAGATCAGATCGGGTACTTTGTTCCAAAGAGGGAATCACTCTGGTTTCTTCCTAAGGTGATCAGGATGACGATGCAGTGTCATTCCGTCGAGGAACCGTCCTAGAGGTCCTAGCCATATCAATGGTAAAAATCCTTCTATGAAAAGATGAAAGAGTATCAAATACAAAAATTCTTACTCGTGGGCTTGTAAGTGGGGTGAAAGTTGGAAGTGTCTAGCAAGCGGTACATTTATAGGAATCGCTGGGGAAGCGAAAAGGACGAGCCATTGGCAGTTTATGGGTTTCTTGATTGCCGCATCACACGGCGGCCTTACATAGTTCTTCAAGGCAGGATTTTAATTCTCTTAGACGGTTGATGTCACGACAATGATGATATCGAGACAACAGTTCAAAATCATTTTCTCTTACTTCACTCTAGGAAACACGAAGACTATCTGCATGCGGTGGAATCAGATGAGTCTATTTCTATCCACTAAGGTGCATTCGGAGAGTCATATCAGCATCTCGAGGCTATATGATTATGATCGAGATCCCTCCCCCAAGGTTCTGCGACCCAACAAAGGTTCCGAGGATGGGGAATTCGTCTCCGACCAAACAAATGTTCTGAGGATGGGGGATTCCCGAGGCAAGCAGTCAGAATCAGTAGTCTATCACCGTTACTAACCGTCCCATCCCTGTATCTTTATTTTTAATGCACTATGTACTATATTATATTCCATCTCCTATATAAAGGGAATCCATGCCACTTTGTAAAGGGTTGATGTTGCTCCAATTATTTCTCCACAACAACAATAATCTCTCTCTCTCTCTCTCTCTCACACACACACACACCCACACACACACTCTCTCTCTCTCTCTCTTTCTTCTATCTAGCTTGCTCGTTCTTACTAGCTCGAGGCCACTTTAGCATTTACTATTCTCTCACTTGCTCTTTATTTATTTCTTGGTATTTGCCATAAAGAGCCCTTTTTAATCATATCTTAACTGCTATCTCATTCCTGACTATCCTCGATAGCTCAAGATCGAGCCTAAATATCAACCTCGAGGTCCTCCATCGATTAGTCCGAAGCCAGGGCAGTAAGCCCCTAGGTTTGATTGCTACCCCATTTTAGCTTATTCGTCATTAAACTTCATATTCTTATCACCATCTGCTCTAACAACTAGCATAAAAATAAATCACGTATTTTTAGAATCACATTTACAAATGTAATTACTATTAACATTTTCACGGTAAATACCTAATATACCATAGTCAAATTTGATAGCACCCATGCTAGGTCCAACGACCCCATATCATCAAATGCAATCACTCTACTGACCTTCCACGCCAATATAACCTTAGGCCACAAACAGTGCAAGTTGTGCACCAATACACAACAATTCAAATGCACTCAAAAATGAAAAATTACTCAAATGAGAGAACCGTTTCGCAAGCTCAAAAAGTTCCTCCGCAACCGCAATGCTATGAGCCCATCATACATAGTAGAACCAAGACACACAATTCTTACATAGAGGATCATATCCCAACATAACTTCGCTGCATTGTATGGCCCTATCCAAACAATGGTCCATATGAAATACCTCAAGCCAAAACGCTCAAAATCAATAACCACCCGCAATTCGACGTCAAGTACATAAAGTGCATGGCCATGACCAAGGAGCAATCAACCATTCCACACCCAATAACCATCTCGCTCAAATTCTGCTATTAGGCTCATATAGAACCACATCGTGTGTGCAAATAACCAACAAATTGCTATCTCTCCTAGCATAGAAGAGTAACACATAGAATATGCCAGATACGAATGAGATCAATTCGAGCCAAATAGCACATCCCTTAACAATAGCAGTATGGAGCCAACCAATCCGACATGGTGTAGAATACATATCCTCATTCGGCCTACCAATCATCCCCAAAATAAACCATAGTCATCAATAAATAGATAATTAACCCTCCGAAAGTCCATGATACCTAAACATAATGCATATTCTCATTTGGCTAGCTTTGTCCACATCTTCACGCTCTAGAACCATGAAACAATCTGCTTCTGAGAACTCCCAATCTCCAAACCATAGAACAAATGAATCACCATATCTGATTCCAACTCCAACGCCTGAATGTATAACATATCTCTCATACACAATCATCCCACGAGGAATACTTCTATAATTATTTTGTGCCACACAGCAAAATATGAATATCAGCAGTCAATCATCCAGACAGGTACCATAATACAAATGAAAACTCTATAAGTCCATAATTCAGTGCTCCTTTTGAGATGTGCACCATTCTCGGGCAATACCAAGTAGTTATAACATTCATCTAAACATTGGAAACCATCCATGTTTCCTAAGAATTTATGACTTTCCCTTCAAAGTTAAACCGTGACATTGCACACACAAATCTTAATCACACAGAAACACCGCATTTATCATGCCATCATATGAAAAGTACGAGAATCTCATAATCAACAATGAGTCACAAGCAGAATACATACTCGATCAGTTAGAAACCTTCCAATTGACACATCCAGGAGAAACTCATAATACGCAACATGCTCCTTATGCCAGCATGAAATATCCACCTCAAATTATGGTAAAATCGTCGAGAACACTTTGGAATCCATTTGCACATAATCAAGCTATCAGAATCGAATCCCTTAACTCAACCAACCATGCAAGATGCAAAACCCAAGAGCATCGCCACAAAACACTAGTAAAGATTCACCACATCATAAGTACCCAAAGAACCGATCATATCCATTACTGTGTTGATCCAACCTACTACCAAACTATCCTATTTCTTTGGGTTCCTTCCGAATTACCTCAAAGTGACACTTCTACTTGCTAGAACACTATGATCCTTAACCAAAACTCACCTTATGAGATCCTAGTGTAAAACCTCACCGCCTTGAGACATCTAAGCCGTCGTATTCCCTCTTAATTACCCCAAAAGTACCACAAGTGAGACACCCACTCTAAAGAGACCTTCTGTGAATCTAAAGTCATTTCCTTCACCTTCTTGATACTGAAAATATAATCCATAATGATATAGAAATGTCTCCTGTCTCGATACCATCCAATGTAAATCTTAGATTCTAGCCATATATAAATCCTTAAAATCCCCAAGTACTACATATAACTTCTGAATCCATCAGAACCTTCTCCAGAGTTATCTACTATGCTCAAGTCTCAATTACACTGCCCAAACGGGCCAAACAACCTATGCCCCATTAGCATGACGACACATAAAGAAGTAATCCACAACTCTAAGCAACCAAGCAAATTTCTACTCCATGCACACTACATCCTTCACGAATAGCAACTCAATCATTCCATGATTCCCATATACCCATAAAGCGTAACCTGTATCCATAAATTCGTTTACTTGAGTCATTCTCGATCTCAAACTCCGCAAGGCATGTCTGATTCACAAGGATGCCTCAAATCGAAACCAGTACAACACGTAACTATGCAATCAAATAGTCGATAAGAGACTTTCCCACATGGATTGAATATATAGAACAAAACACTCGATAACTCATAATACCCATACTCTATTACTGCCATAATATCGTACCGAAATTCAACTTTATCCTTCATAAACTCATGTAACACAAACCATCTAATAACTCAAGTCATCTGTAAATCTCGCATTCATCCCTGTGACGGTCAGGTCAACTATTACAACTGATCCAAACTCAAATCGCGCAAATATAACACACTGGTAGAAGAGAAATCCGCCACACAACATCATAAGGATCACACATGTGTAGATTACCCCGCAGATGATAACCCACATGCTTAGTCTCAAACTGCATATCTCTATACCCTTTTATAGCCACAACTAATATGCAGTCCCTTAATCTTCCCGAGTTTTAACTCATCATTAGACATGCAAAATCTACTTTGTTACGCAAATAAACCACATGAAATATTTTGTATTATGATCATAACTAGAGATTATACTACATTAAAACAGAAATCAAGCACCCAATAGTCCTTTGTACATACCAAGCAAACTCTTCTCGTCACATTCAAACCATCTTAACACATCCCACAATCACATCATACTTCATCATATAGCCATCCAACCACTCATCGAGCCACAAATTCCACTCATAGGGACACTGTCGTACATATAAGTCTAAAAGTACATGCTCACATAACCGAAGTCCCGTGTTCAATCTACAATCAAAACCCGACCTCGAGTCCTCCAGACTAGCCCATCATTAGCACATAGAAATCACATATCACACCTCATCCATGGAATCACAATCTGTCGATGCACAATTGATACCAAGCGCTCACATACATATAGAAGTGAGTAGAAGGAATTCAAAGAGTTACGCTTCAAGCTGAATCAATATCGCATGATAAGGAGAAAGATGGGAACTTTATCCTAATTGCCATGTAGCCTCTCGAAGATAGGTATGGACGTCATCATACAGATCCAGAAGACTCTACTAAACACTTGCTCATGACTTATAGAAGTTATGAACCTAGAGCTCTGATACCAACTTGTCACGACCCAAAATCTGGCTAGTATTGATGGCACCCAACCTAACCCGCTAGGTAAGCCAAATAGCAACAATCCGATTAAAAAGAGATTTAACTGGAGAAATTACATGATGAAATAACTGAACTTTTATAGCAAAAATCCCAAGGATTACTAGTACAAATATTGAGCTTCTAATATTTAGAGTTTATAAAGCTGGTATGAAATAAATACATCATTTATTTGAAATATATATGAACAAATTAAAAATTCTAAAGTTACCAAGAATAAGAGGTAGCTATGAGTGGAATGTAGGTACATCTTTATAGCTTGCTCCCGCCATACACAACGACATCAACATCCAACATCTCTACGCAAGGTGTAGAAGTGCAGTATGAGAACAGATAAGTGGGAAGCTTGATTACTTATTAGAACCTTTTAGCTTTTATTTTTGACCGAAAGTATTAAATTTGTTCCCGAAGCTAATGAAATTGCAGGAACGTTGGATGTTTGGTCTCCTGAAATGAAATCTGACTAAAAAGGAGTATTTTGAAGAACAAAGCAATATAGGGCATAGAAGCACAAATGTGTGGTCCGCAGAAGGAAATCTGCAGCCGCAGAAAAAATTAAAAACCGTAGAATTCCCTCTTTGTGCACAAACCAAGAAGGAAAATCTATCAGAACTTTCAGCAATGTGTAAACCACAAGTTTAATGTGTGTCCACAGAACTGGGCTAAGAGTCAAAGATCAAAGAGTATGCAAAAAGACCAAGTCCAGAAGCCTTTGTGAGTTGAGGATCTCAAAAGAATTGGGTGGCTACAAAAGAGTGCCTCGCGGCCGCAGTCCAAAAATGTGCAGACGTATATGACTTCCTCGCAACCGCAGTTTAGAAATGTGTAGTTGTAGAACTCCACTTCCTGCCAACTGAAGAAATCTACGGACTGCACAGGGAATTGTACGGCCACAGAACTTTCTGATGGGCATTTTTATCCGAGAATTTTAGCCTGTATAAATAAATGAGTTTCATAAAATAGGTCAAGTTTGAACATCTGAAGTTTCAGTTGTCGTTTTCCTTTACTACTTTAGGAATTTTTATATTATTTTGGTGCTTTAACATTAGATTTCATCATTTTAATCTTCCATTATGAGTTTAATTACTTTTCTTCATTATTTTCTATAATTTCTATTATGAGTAGTATACTTCTACTAGGGTTGTGACCTACCCTAGTATGTAAACCTTATGGGTGATTAATCTACTACTTGTTTATGATTGGGTGTTGATTATTTAGCTTTGTTGATGCTTCAATTATAGAATAATTGTTGTAAATATTGATTCACGCCTATTTGACTTAGTCTATACTTAAGAAAGAGAGACCTAGTCTAGGATAACTTAGCTAAAAAGTAATTGGGTCAATTGAGAGGTTGATTAACCCAATTAAAGAGTTTAACCTAGAGATAGTAATAATATGACGAGATCTTATCAACTATATTTGTTGATACCCATTTGGTCTTGAGAAAGCCAAATTGGGAAGACTACTCTCGGACCGAGAGGTATTGAGTTAGTAATGTAATGATGTGAGCTATAATATACCCCAATAAACAAAACAAACATTAACATCTTTATCCCATTAGGATAACACTTAGGTTATGGTCATAGCCCGAGGACTTTACTCTAATTGAAAAAATCTCAAAAACATTTATCTCTAATCTATTTTCTTTAGCTTGCATCCATTATAGTGATTGTAGAAGTAGAAACCAAAAATGTGTTGTGAAAGTGCAATCTAGATAATTCAATTTCTTATTTCAAATATATACCCCTAACTCCCATCATAACTCCTAGTGGATTCGATCCCGACCCCTAGTTGGGTAATTATTATTGCATACAATGGTTTCATATCTCTATTGAGGTGTATTGTGGACGTGATCAATTTTTCGCGCTATTGTCGGGAAGTTAAAAATGATGTTAGCTATATATTTTGGTTTGTTTTTTGACTATCTTATTTTACCTCCATCGTTACTAAATTGTGTGAAATAAATTTAGGTACAATTATGGCAGCAATTAATGAAATTGAAATATGCCTTTGGGGGATGTGGACATCGATGATGACCAAGTTTATGAGGTTCCTCTTGAACCTTAATCCAATAGAAGAGGCCGAGCGCCTCATAGAAATGTCCCCGCACCACCCCTACCTCCACCGAGAGTAGCTCCACACTTGGTGTTACCCAATAAAGGATATGCTAGCGCAATAGTCACTCCCCCTATAAGGACGGGGGGGGGGGGGGGGGGGGGCATTTTAAAATGATCAATGTGATACTCACTTTGCTAGAGCAATGTGGTTTCTTCACCGGTGCTCCAAGTCAATAAAAAAAACATCGTAAGGGATTTGTGGACACTTGTTGGGGGAGAAAAGAAACAAATGTCTTCGATGATGCATTGAGCCTAGGGTTTTTCCCTTCTTTTTACAGGAGAAAGCTTTAGATTGGTTGGAATGACTTCTGAACCATTCTATTCATACTTCGGATGAGTTGGTGGAGATATTTATTGCTAAGTTCTTCTCTCCCAGGCGTATGGCTACACTTCGAGATGAAATTTTGTCATTTAAGCAAGAGCCATATGAACCACTACATGAGATATTGGAGAAAAATAAAATAATGGTCTAGGAATGTCCCAACAATGATATGATGGGAAACCCGGTTCAGCAAACCTTCTATCGTAGGATTAACATGACCAACCAATGTGTAGTTAAACAACTTGCCGGAAGAAATTTTATAACTATGCCATATGCGGAGGCTTGTGAGATTTTAGATGAAATGGCATAAACATCATCGGCTTGGCAATCCCGGGCTAATGTTATACAAGGTGATTTGAACATGATTCACATTATAAAGAGTTGCATGACCATGGGAAATTCATTGCCAAATTAACAACTACAATGAATCAGCTAGCAAAGGCTCAACATTATCAAGTGTAAATCCTAAGCAAGGCAATGCCATGGAAATAGTGGGTTTGATCAAGATGATTCTAATGAACAAAAAGAGGAGGTGTAATATGTGAACAATTTTCAAGGGAAAAGAAATAACTTGCAAGGTCCAAACAAACAATAATGGCGACCTCAAAATAATCAAGGCAATTAGCATTCTAATAACTAGGGCAATTGGTATAGTGTCAACAATCAAGGGAATTGGCATAACAAAAACAATCAAGGAAATTGTAGTGGCAAAAATCAAGGAAATCGAGAGGAGAGGGGGGTAACAATCAATGCGGATGGAACAATAATCAAGGCCCCTGATGTATCAACAACCGAGCAACCCGCCTCCTTATCCTTCCCACGGTCCAACTTCTTCAAATAATGAAATGGGGCGTATTGATAATATGTTCAAGCAAATGATGGAAGATAATGTTGTTTGAGACGCTAACTTGCCTCACACAACACATCAATCCACAACTTAGAAGTTCAAATGGGGAAAATCTCTAAAGCTCTAAATTTTAGTCCTAAGAGGGCACTATCAAGTGACACGATGGTAAACACAAAGGGAGGAAATAACACGGGGAATGTCATGGCCGTTACTACAAGAAGTGGAAGAGGTGGGAATGCACGTACCTCAAGTCAAAGGCAACTTGTGGATGATGAGAAAATGGTGCAAGAAGAGGAGATTCCGAACAATATGGTGCAACCTAATGATGAGGTTCGGATTAATATTGATGATAGTGTGGAAGAGTCTATAGAGGGGGTGAACCTGTCTAGGGATCACATTATTGACATACCTAAAACGGTAGTGCAAAGGGATAAAGAGCCATTGCCTAAGCCTCTACCTCCATATCCTCAAAGACTTGCCAAGAAAAATGGTGAGAATCAATTCAAATTCATTCAAATTATGAAGGGTCGCTCAATCAATGTTCCATTAGTTGAAGCTATGGAACAAATTCCCCTTTATGTGAAGTTTATGAAGGATCTCGAGAAAAGAAGCGGTCAATTAGTTTTGAAACTTTCAAAGTCACTCATCAATTGAGTGGAATTGTACATTTAATGGCTCCTAAGTTGGAGGATCCCGAGGCTTTCACAATTCCTTATACAATTGAAAGTTTCGAGTTTGCTAAAGCTCTTTGTGATCTTAGGGCAGATATCAATTTGATTCCCTATTCGAATTTCAAGATATTGGGAATTGGCAACCAAGGCCCACTTCTATAGATTGCAAATGGTCGATCGTACTGTGAAGCGACATTTGGGAGTGATTGAAGATGTTTTGATTCATGTTAATAAGTTCATTCTTCCATAGTATCTTATCATTCTTGATTTTGAAGTTGATTATTAGGTGCCGATTATTCTAGGAAGACCTTTCCATGCTACGGGTAAGGCTCTTTATAATGTTGAAGCCGGAGAACTTACATTCCAGGTTGGTGATGAAAATGTGGTTTTCTATGTTTGTTAGTCCATGTGACAACCAAATAGCAATGAGGTGTGCTATGTTGTAGACTTGGTGACCGATATCATTGTTGATGAAACAAGTGCTATGATCAATGTGGATGATATGTTGGAGGCCGTCTTGCTCAACTTTGATAATGACGAGATGGATGATTTCATGGAATGTGTGAACTCTTTGCTAGGAATGGGGTCGTACAATTATGCACCCCAAAAATTGTCTTTGGATCTTGAAAATAGGACAATTCCTCCTACAAAGAACCTCCTACCTTATATTGAAGCCATTGCTTCCACATCTTCGGTATGAATTTCTTGGTACTTATTCTACTCTATCGGTTATTCTTTCCTCTTGTTTGACTAACATGTAGGTAGATTCCACTTTCGTAATGCTACAAAAGAAGAAGAAGGCTATTGCGTAGAAATTGACGGATATTCAGGGGATAAGACCCACATTCTGCATGCATAAGATCAACTTGGAAGAGGGTTCCAAACCTTATATTGAACATCAAAGGAGACTCAATGAGTCTATGCAACAAGCTATCAAATAGGAGATTATCAAGTGGTTGTATGCGTCCACCCCTTTCCGATAGTTCATGGACTTCTCCAGTTTAATGTGTCCCAAAGAAAAGGGTAGGACAGTGGTCAACAATGACAAGAATGAGTTGATTCTGACAAGAACGGTGACTGGTTAAAGCGTGTGTATGGACTATCACAAGCTCAATAAAGTCACAAGGAAGGATCACTTTCCAATTCATTTCATAGATCAAATGCTCGATAGATTGGAGGAACTTGTTTTCTATTGTTTTCTTGACGGGTATTCGGGTTACAACCAAATTCTTATTGCACCGGATAATCAAGAGAAAACACTATTTACATGTCCCTATGGTATTCGACTTCAAGCGGATTCCATTTGGTTTGAGCAATGCACCAACAACTTTTTAATGGTGTATGATGGATATCATCACGGACATGGTGGAGGAATACCTTGAAGTTTTCATGGATGGATTCTTGGTCGCTGGAGATTTTTTGATGATTACATTTCAAATTTGGATAAAGTGTTGTCAAGATGTGAAGAAACAATTTTGGTCCTCATTTGGGAGAAATGTCATTTCATGGTCGAGGAAGGCATTGTCCTTAGCCACAAAATCTCAAAGAACGGAATTGAAGTTTATAAGGCAAATATTGAGGTGATTTCTAAACTTCTACCTCCAACTTCGATGAAGGGGTTGCGGAGTTTCTTAGGCTATGTGGGGTTTTTTACTAGTGCTTCATCAAAGATTTTTCTAAGGTGGTTAATCCGTTGTGCAAGCTTCTCGAGAAAGATGCTAAGTTTAACTTCAGTTATGAGTGCATGAGAGCTTTATTGTTAAAGTTCAAATTGACAACTACTCCCACCACCAACACTCCTAATTTGAGTATCCCGTTTAAACTCATGTGCGATGCAAGTGATGTAGCAATTGGGGCTATTTTGGGGCAATGCATCAATAAGATTTTTCATCCGGTTTACTATACTAATAAGACCATGAATAGTTCACAATCCAACTATACCATTATGAAGAAAGATCTCCTTTCAATTGTGTTTACAATTGAGAAGTTCCGGCCATACTTGATGGGTGCAAGTGTTATTGTCCACACGGCTCATGTGGCACTTTATTATGTTATGAGCAAGAAAGATTCCAAAGCTCGGCTGATGAGATGGGTGTTTTAGTTTCAAGAGTTTGATATTGACATCCAATATAGAAAAGGGAATGAAAACCAAGTGGCAAACCGCTTGCCTTGTTTGGAGGAGGAGGGAAGGACGCATGATGGCCTTGAAATCTGTGTCTCCTTCCTCAATGAGAAACTCTTGGCTATTTTAATGAAAGAGGAGCCATGGTTCGTAGATCTAGAAAATTTCCTTGTGTGTGGAATAATACCAGATGAGTTCTCTTCAAACCAAAAGAAGAAGCTAAACGGGATTGTCAAGATTATTATTAGGATGAACCATACCTCTTCCAGATTTGTATGGATGGGGTAATTAGAACATGCGGATCGGAAGAAAAACAAAGTGAAATTCTTGGGGCCTGTCATTCTTTGCCATATGGTGGTCATCATGGTAGAGCGAGAACGGCAACCAAAGTGCTTAGCTGTGGTTTCTATTGGCCCACTCTTTACAAGGATGCAAGTGATTTGGTGAAAAGATGTGATAAATGTCAAAGCGCCGGTGGAATCTCAAAGAAAAATGAAATGCCTCTCACCACCATTTTGGAGATTGATATTTTTGTTGTGTGGGGGCATTAACTTCCTGTGTCCGTTAGTAAGTTATTTTGGAAACACCTACATCTTGCTTGCGGTGGATTATGTGTCCAAATGGTTTGAGGCCGTTGCTCTACCCAACGATGAGGTGAGAAGTGTGGTGGCATTGTTGAAGAAGAATATTTTTACTAGGTTTGGTACACCGTGAGATACTATAAGCTATGTAGGGTCACATATTTGCTACAAGGCTTTCAACATTTTACTTATCAAGTATGGTGTTACTCTTAAAGTCACGACTCCTTATAATCCAAAATCTAGTGGTCATGTGGAAGTATCCAACCGGGAGATAGAGATTATCTAGTCTAAAACAATGAATGGTAACCAGAGGGATTGGTCCAAGAAGCATGATTATCAGACGGCTTACAAAACACATATATGATTGTTGCCATACCGGTTGGTGTTCCGAAAAGCTTGTCATCTTTCGGTAGAACTTGAGCACAAGGCCATGTGGGCTCTAAGGAAGTTGAATCTTGATTGGGATGTAGCTGCTAACTTGAAGGTTGTACATTTGAATGAATTGGATGAGTTCCAGTTCCATGCTTAATCAAGTTCGTCTTGTACAAAGAAATGAAATATCTTCATAAAAAATACATTTGGAACAAAGAGTTCAAGGTGGGAGATCTTGTATTGTTTTTCAACTCAAGGTTGAGAATGTTTTCTGGGAAGTTAAAATCTAAATGGAGTGGTCCTTTAAAAATTGTGTGGGTGTGACACCTTTTGGTGCATTGGACTTGATGAACAAAAACAATAAAGTATTTTGGTTCATTGGTCAACGGGTGAAGCACTACTTGTGAAAAGTATGAGATAGCCACAACGTGGTGGTCATTAATTTCAATTGATGGTATTCTGCATCGTGCCGCAACGTTAAATCAGGCGTTTCTTGGGAGGCAACCGATGTTTCTTTTCCTTTTTTCTTTCTTTAGTTAGGTGTTATTTTGTGCTAACTTGATTTGCATTGTGCTACTGAACTGAGTGTGAATTACAGAAATAGTGGACATAAATCTAGCTAAGTGGTGCAAGAATTACGGACCCTAGTTAAATTGTATGGACCGTAAATTTATAATCACTATAGCAAAAGTGCATTGTGGTCATACAATTATCTCGCAAACCGCACAAATGGAAGATGGAAAATATTAACTCTCTGAAGTTTAGTTTGTCAGAGAAAAGGTCGATTTGCAACCGCAACAGGAAATCTGCAACCAGTAACGTGAAATATGCAGTCACACACAAAATTATGCCGGCCACAGACTAGATTCCGAGTTAAGGTCACCAGGTAACAGAGTGCAGATCGCACATGAAATGATATGGACGTACTCAACCCTTCTTCCCTTAGAAAACCAAGTAGTATAAATAGTGGAACAGGGGTATTTGTTACCTTTTTCCCTCACTGTGCACAAACGCAGTAATCTCTTGAAATTTCTTGGTGAATCTATCTGTCCATACATACAACATCTTTGATAAGTCACTCATCACACTTATGCATCTGGTATGCTTTAATTTTTAAATAATATTCTTCTAATTTGTTGGTTTTTATTTATTTTTAAGCCATTTGTCAATAGAATTTAATTGTATTTCCATGTCGGGGTAAATCTGTAGTGGGTCAACTAATACGTGCTCTATAGGGGTTGGGTAAATATATTTTCATGCCTCTATGATGTTACCATGCCAAATTGTGCAGAAAAATTTAAAGCCTAGAATGACCTAACTGAACTGTTCGAAGTTTTGAATTCTGTGGCCATACCTGAAAATGTGTGGTCCGCAAAATTGATTCTAGGGTATCATTGGTGAAGAAGGCGTCTGCGGTCGCAAGGTAAAATGTGCGTACTACAGAATTCCCATTCTAGCTTTGCAATAGCCCTTTTGCTCCCATAAGAGAGTCTACACTTTATGACTCAAATGTGCGGCCGCAGGTCTAATTGTGCGAACAGCAGAATTCATATTGCGGCCGCACATTAGCCAATTCTTTGTCATCAGAGAAATGGTGTATTTTGCATTGTAGAGATGCAGCCGCAAGTGAAATTGTGTAGTCCGCACTTCACTTTTTCAACCATAAAACAAAATCATGAGGTCCGCAAGGCCTCGTCTGCGACCACAAGAAAATTGTGCGGACCGCAGATCCTTATCCTACAAGCATGTTTTAACTGTTAACCTCACTCTGTTTTCTGGTGTATAGTTGCAAATCTCCTTGTATGTATGCACATTGAAATGCAATTAACAATTGCCTTTGCTTGATACATACAAGGTATGATCTAGAGGCAACAACGATACTTTTAGAGGGAAGAGTGAACCTTCTCGGGATCAAAGCAAGAGTGCATTACCCCTCGTCCAATAAAGGAAAATTACAAAGAAAGCTAAAGCTGGCAAAGGGAGAGGTGTAAATCTCTCCGAGATGATCTTTTATGCCCTGCCTAGGGAAGCATCAGAGGGCAACTCAATCTCTTTTCAATAGCAGTCGGCTAGACAGTCAAGGCCGCAAGGGAGATACCAACTCAGAGATGATTCATACTTATCTCATAGCACTTTCGAGAGATCAAAAAATGCCAGTCAAGCTACAGAGCCATTGAGCACACCTTTCTCTAAGGCGCAAGATACACTAGTTCAGGATATCCTCGATGATGGCAGGGGGAAATGCTATATCTATCAGTCTTGAAAGATCGAAGAAGAAAGAGTTTTGGGAGGACTTATTTATTAGCTCGAATACCTTCACCATCTTACATACATGGTGCCCAGTGAGGTCGCTAACTCTTGAACACCGGTTCCAGTTTAAATATTTGGAGAGGTACAACCCAGCAATGTTGAGACAATTCAGGGAACGCAGGGGGTAGATGTGGTTCACTTAGAGTGAAATGGATTCCAAAGAGTACCTTGTCTGTGAATTCTATGCTAATGTGGAGAATATAAAAAAGGATACAAAGGTAACAAATGTGAGTAACCTCAAAGTGACATTTGATCAGCATACACTCAACACGTACATGGGCTTTGAAAATGTTGAGCCAAGGGAAAATTTAAAGAAGCATGAAATAGGAGATGCAACCCACCCGCGGGTAGCAAAGATTCTAGAAGCACCAGGGGGCCACAACCATGGATTGCCGCTTGGGTTCCTATCTACCAGAGCACTCTGAGTTTCGAGGCGAAGGAGTGGCAAACATTTATCTGCAGCAGACTAGACTTGAGCCAGAATAAGACATACCTTTTGATTTCTTGGGTAGTTCTAGTTACTTATGTCATGGCCGGATACCCTATCAATGTGGGTGCTATGATGTCGTCCAACATCTTAGTGATTGTTCGGCAAGATGACTCGTCCTACCCATATCCCAACACTATTAAAGAATAGCTTACGAATGCGAGGGTAAAGACGAGGGATTATGATAGAAAAGATGAGGAGAAGAAGCATTTCTCTTGGTACTCATTGATGGATGCGAATATCCCAAAGAAAAAATGTAAGCCTTCTACCACCACATGCCAATGTGATGAGCCAGCTATGGTAGTTGCGGAGGCAATTGGTGTTCCATCCACTTTGGCTATGCCTTCCTTTAGTGCCGCAGCTATGCCTCCACCATCATCTACATCCCCTACTGTAGTGCCTGTACACATTCCACTTACTTTGAAGCCAGTGACTATGCATGTTGTCCCACTTTCTGCGCTGCGAGTCCCCTAGAATCCTCAACACCCTATCATTTCCAATAGTCACATCTCTAGCATCACCGTGCTGAACCTTATCCTTGAGGACAAGCAAATAAAGATCATCATACTGGCACTCTCTAATGAGATCAAATAAGGAACACCAAGAAACCACATAGGCTAGAACCTTTTAGGCTCCGAAACATCTAACATCATGAACTAGTTGGCCAAAGCCTGAATATCAACTACAAGAGGTCTGTCACTAATAGGAATGAATGTAAGGTTACCCATACTCACTGCCTTCCCACTCAAGGCATCAACTACCATATTGGCCTTCCCCGAATGAGACAGAACATTAATATCATAGTCCTTTAGCAACTTCAACCATCTCTGCTGCCTCAAATTGAGATTCTTAATTCTGTTTGAACAAGTGTTGGAGGCTCCGATGATATTAAATACCTCACAAGACACACCATAGAGAGTGCCTCCAAATCTTCAACACATGAACAATGGTTGGTAGCCAACTCCAAATCATGAACAAGGTAGTTTTTCTTATAGGGATTTAACTAGAGCGAAGCACAATCAATCAATTTACCCTTCTGCATCAAAATACACTCAATACCAATACAAGAAGCATCACAATACATTATATAAGAACTAGAAGCTAATGGTAGAACAAGAGTTAGAGCTGTGGTCAAGGCAGTCTTGCTCTACTGAAAGCTCTCCTCACACTCATCCGACCACCTAAAAAAAGCCTTTTTTTGGGTCAATTTGATCAAGGAAGATGCAATATGCGAGAAACCCTGCACGAAGCGACAGTAATAACTAGTCATCCTAGAAAGCTCCAAATATCCGAAGTTGAGGACGGTCTGACCCAACTCTAAACGGCCTCTATCTTCTTCTGATCCACCTGAATACCCTCACTGGACACCACGTTCCCCAAGAATGCCATTAAACTGAGCCAAAAATCACACTTGGAGAACTTGACATAAAACTTCTCCTCCCTCAACCACTGCAACACAACCCTCAAATGTTGGGCATGCTCCCCTTGGTTATGAAAGTACACCAGGATATCATCAGTGAACACTACAACAAACGAGTCGAGATAAGGCTAAAATACACTATTCATTAGATGTATGAATGTTGCTGGGGCATTGGTCAGCCCAAAAGACATCACAAGGAACTCATAATGACCATAAAGTGTCCTGAAAGTTGTCTTAAGGATATCCGAGTCCTGTATATTCAACTAGTGATACCCAGGCCTCCAATTAATTTTGGAGAACACCCTCGCTCCTTGAAGCTGGTCAAATAGATCATGAATCACGGCAAAGTATATTTGTTCTTGATTGTGACTTTGTTCAATGGTCTATAATCAATGCACATTCTTATAGTACTATCCTTATTCTTCACAAACAGAACAGGTGCATCCAAAGGTGACATACTAGGCCTAATAAACCCCTTATCAAGAAGTTCCTGAAGTTTCTCCTTCAACTCCGCCAGTGCCATATGATACAGAGAAATAGAAATGGGCTGAGTGCTCACCACCAAGTCAATTACAAAGTCAATGTCCTTATCGAGCGGCACACCCGGCATGTCTACATGAAACACATCCGGAAAATCTCGTACCACCAGAACCGAATAAATAGTAGAGGTCTCAGCACTACCATCCCTAAAATAAGATAAATAACCCTTCCCAACCATCCGCTAGGCCTTCAAGTATGAAGTCACTCTACTAGGAACATAGTCTAGAGAACCTCGCCACTCAATCTGTGACAATCTTGGCATCGACAACGTCACAGTCTTAGTGTGACAATCCAAAATAGCATGACATGGAGAAAACCAATCTGTACCTACAATCACGTCATAATCAACCATACTAAGCAGCAATAGGTTATCTCTAGTCTCCAATCCCTAGTAGTCACAACATACGATCGGTACACACGGTCCACAATTATAATATCGCCCACCAACACAGATACATGAACAGATGAAGCTAAAGACATGGGGCATATCCAGATGATGAGAAAAATACAACGATACATATGAATATGTGGAACCAGTGTCAAATATTACAGAAGCATCTCGGTGACATATTGAGACAAAACCTATGATCAGTGTGTCTGAAGCAATATCATCTGGTTTGGCAGGGAATAGATAGAATCGGGCCAACCACCACCTGATCGACCTCCCCCTCTATTGCCACCCCAAGCTAACTGAGCCTCACCCCGAGCTAGCTGGGCGGGTGGTGAAGTAGCTGGTGCTCAAGTCGTAGGCTGACTCCTCTACTAAGCTGAACTTCAGGAAAGGCTTGGACAATACTAAATGATTTGACCCATATATCCATAATTAAAACAACCCTTCCCTACGAATGGAAGTAGGGACAGAAGGGAGCCCCGAGTGCCAGAATACAACTTGAAGAACGCGGTGCCGATGAGCCTTGAATTAAAGGTCCATGAGATGAACTTTGAGATGGAAGGGAAGTGAGGGATGAGTTACCCTACTGAGAGTTATGTGAACCATGGATAGATAACACACCACGGTGAATGGGATAAGCCGTCTGAGCATGCCTATAAAGATGGCCTTTGCCGTGGTTGAACTGACCCCTAAAAGGAACATTGCTGAAACCACTAGTCCACGAGGCCTATTGGCCTCCCTCTCTACTTGCTCCTAACTATGGACCATCTCAATCTGCCAAGCAATGTCAACAACCTCATTGAAAGTAGCACCAGATACCATCTCTCTAGTCATAAGCATTCGCAGCTGAAATGTGAGGCCATCAATAAACCTCAAGTCCTCTCCCTATCAGCAGGAACCAACCAAATTGCATGACCGTCCAACTGAAAGAACCTTATCTCTTACTGAGTCACAGACATATCATCATGACGTAGCTGCTCAAACTTTCTGTGCAGTTACTCTCTACAAGATAGTGGCACGAACTGCTCCAAGAAGAGAATGGAGAACTCCTGCCATGTAAGTAGTGCCGCACCAACCGGCCTATGCCTCTCATAAGCCTTCCACCAACTGAAGGAAGCCCCAAAGAACTAAAAAGTAGTGATTGAGATCCCATCGATCTCCAAAATACCTGTTGTACGGAGAATCCTCTTACACTTGTCGAAGAAGCCCTGGCCATCCTCCGCCTCTTCCGCACTGAAAGATGGAGGCTAGAGTCTCCCGAACCTCTCTAGTCTCTCTTTATAATCGTCAGTCATAGCAGGAACCTCCTGGGCCTGAGAAGCTACAATCGACTAGGTTGGTGGTGCCCCGGTATTTGGAGTCCCTGCACCACCTGCTCTGGTGTACGGGCAGCAGGAGTCTGAGTACCTCCCCCGGCCTGAGAAGTGGCTGCTCCGTCCAAAGCAGAGATCACCTGAGCAAGACTAGTGCACACGGTCAGAATCTAACCTAAGGCCTCCCGAAAGCCTTGAATCACAATAGGCACATCTGGTACCTAAGCTGGCCCCACTGGCTCATCCGCAACTGGAACATGCTCCGGGACTAGGGAAACTGGTGGGTCTGCAGGTGCTGCCTTAGCTGCTGTACAAGCGGCACCTCTGCATATACCGCGGCCTCTACTGTGACCTCGGCCTCTCGCGGACCTAGCTGATGGTAATGGTAGCTATCCATACAATCAGATAGTACGTGTCCTCACCATTTGTGAGAGAATAGAATAACATATGTTTAGTTAACAGAATCAACAGATTCGTAAGATACAAATTCAATAATGTGAATTTTTTCCAAGAGTTCGGCAATCTCTCGAAGATAAGCAAAAACGTCTCCGTACCGATCCGCAAGACACTACTAAACCTGCTCAGAACTCATGAGACCTATGTAACCTAAGCTCTGATACCAACTAGTTACGACCCAAAAGCAACCATCGTGATAGCGCATATCGTTGGAACTAGGCAAGCCACTACTCAACCTGTTATATTTCGTGTTTTCGTACGTTAAAATTTAATTTTAAATTAACCAATGTAGACTCGGGGATGAGATCATATTGACGTCAATGTACTTACGCTATTTATAATAAGTGATAAATAAATATTATGAAGGATAAAGGGGTAAACAGATTAAAGAAAATGAGTTTCGTTGAAAGTGGACAATTTTGGAGTAAAATACGAGTCGAGCGATAATATCCGATAATTATGAACTAGTGCCATGAAAGGTACCATATGACCACGGTAGTAATATATAAAGTATTTAAAAAAAATAAAATTTTAAGTAATTTGTAGTAACTTTTAAATTATGTGAATAATTGATTAATTACCGGGTAATTGAACATTATCCAATTAACTAATCAGTGGATAAAAAATTAGTGTCTCACCCCCACCCCACGTGGTAAGAAGCCACAAAATGGGAAATGACTAACTAGTCACTTCTGCCAGATGACTAATCATGAATATGACCAAGAAATTACATTCATGTCTTAGCAAATAATACTTGTATCTAGGAAACTTAGTAAGGAATTCATTAGATAAATGTACTTTCTGTCTTTGGTTTCAAACCAAAGACGTTAGCAGCAGAGTCATTTCGTCCAAAGTCTTTAGCAACATTTCGATTGGAATCTCAAAGAGCTAACCAAATTTTGTTCAAAATTTTAAGAGATTCAAACAGAATTTCGTCCATATTTTGCAGCAGTACATTCGTTCAAATAATTCCAGGAACATGTATATTAAGGCTCTTCATTCTTTGTTTTGGTATGGTCCACTTATACTGAAGAAACGATGAAACGAATAGTTTCCATAAATCACTCTATTCATAGAGATATTAGAGGTGTCTATATTCTTAATTCTCCATGAAAAATATTATTATCTTTTGTTCATGGGTCTCAAAATAATACACAGTTGAAAATGTTTGTCCAGAAGGAATATTGCGATTATTACACGTATTTTTCATGCATTTCACTCATTATACATGTGCATTGACCCATAACCAGATGGCGTTATATACGCATATATATGTATATGAGATATGAAAAAAGGTTACGGCGTACCACCACCTGATCAGCTGGTATATGTTGATGATGTTGCCCACAGTGGTCGAGACGATATAATGGGATGCCCTCAACGGCTTGATGATATTATGTACACCCATACCTATGCATGACACGCCATTTTTTCGCACGTGCATGACATTATAAACGTTTTAGAATTTACAAAGCTATTCAGATTTAAAGATGTGTTTCCTTATTCCATGTTTCGTCTACGTCATTACGTACTAATTTTCATGCCTTACATACTCAGTACATTTTTCGTACTGATGACCTATTTTATGGGGCCTGCGTTCATATATATATATATATATATATATATATATATATATATATATATATATATATATGGGTATGATGTGGCTCAGTCCCGTCTTTGTACAATTATGTTTCTATTAGAGGTCTATAGATAGTATGTATAATTGGGTTGTATGTGGCCTTGTAGGCTTTCAATTTTGGATGTATAGTTGTCTATAGCAGCCTTGCCGGTTCGCCCACTGTACTATGCATGTATATGTACATATGCCTTAATGACAGGTTTCCTTCTTGTATTCTATTTTCGTAATTCAGCAGAAGTTATACATGTGCATATCCTAGATGCATGCTTAGGGGTGTTTGACAGGTAGAACTTAGGCACCCGTTGAGGCCCATCAATTTGGGTCGTGATAAAAGTGACATCAGAGCAGTTCTATACTAGGGTTGTCTATAGAGCGTGTATAGTAGAGTCTTGTTTATGGGTGTGTTGTGCATCACACTTATTCACAAGAGGCTATGGGACAAATATGATGTTATCCTCTCTTTTTATCTCAGAGCGTGCAATAGAAGAATTCATATTCCTAATGATATGTTATAATATAAGCGGTGCCTCCAAAGAATACGGCCACCCAAAAGGGAAAGTCCGTGGATGGTGAGACCACTAGTCGAGTGCCATGATTTACCAGGGCTCAGGGAGAGTCTCATGGAGAGGTTCTATTTCAGACTTTACATGCCCCGACCTTTCCAGAAAAGCTCCGAGGTGAACCAGCTCTAGTGTCCGCCCCTGTACCTTCAGTATCTCACCTGGATGCATCGGGTCAAGAGATGAGAGATGATATTTAGCTATTAACTCAATTATTAGCCACGCAAGTTTGGCTTCAGGAAATAGGTATTGGAAATGCATATAGGTCCATCAGTGCGAGGGTTCGTGACTTTATTAATTTAGACCCTCCAGTATTCACAGGGAAGATTTGAATTAGGACCCTCACGTATTTATTGATAGAGTGCAGAGGACATTACGGGTAATGAAGGCCACTACGCCTGTGTCAGTTGAGCTAGCTTCCTATAGACTCCGAGATGTTGCAGTTAATTGGTACGAGTCATAGGAATTTTCTAGAGGTGAGGATGCCCCTCCAGCAGTATGGCAGGAGTTTACAGAAGCTTTTATTCGTCATTATCCGCCACCAGAGCTTAGGCAAGCCATAGTTGATAGGTTCTTGACCCTTCGACATGGTAACATGAGTGTTCGTGAGTAAAATCTTCAGTTTGATTCATTGGTTAGGAAGGCTCCCACTATTGTATCTAATATGGAGGATCAGGTTCACCGATTCGTGATGGGATTAGAGCCTCAGTTGCTCAACGATTGTATGTCGGTCTTACTTCATCCAAACATGGATATTTCTCATATTCAGGAATATGCTCAAGGTGTAGAGCAGCGTAAATAGAAACAGAGGGCTGATTGTGAGCATGATAGCGCCAAAAATAAGAGAGAAAGGTCTTTAGGTCCTTCTGGTGAGTCAAGGTGGTCAGAGGTAGTAGTACTCGAGGTATCCAACCCATCCATCGGCTAGCGCACCCCCTCAATTTTGGGGGTAAGAGATTCGATTGTTCTACACATTCAGGGTCTGGTCATAATTTTAGGGCCTCAAGTTCTCAGTATAGGGGTGAGTCAAATTAGATGAGGCCACCCTTGCCAATATGTACTCAATGTGGAAAGCAGCATACCGGGCATTGCCATATGAGATTAGGTGTTTGTTACACTTGTGGTTATCTGGGCCACGTTATGAGGGATTGTCCAATGAGCGGTGATGTAAGCATAGCTCAACCATCGGGATCTGCAGCTGGTTCATCATCATCAGTACGCCCCCTTAGGCAAGGTCCCCAAGAACCAATAAGTCATGGTAGGGGCAGAGGCGGAGCATCTAGCTCGAGTATCCCTCAGAATCACATTTATGCCTTGGCAGGACGACAGGACCAGGAGTCATCGCTTAATGTTGTTACATGTATATTATCAGTCTCCTCATATGATGTATATACACTGATTGAACCATGTTCCACCTTATCATACGTTGCTCCGCTAGTTGCTGGTAAGTTTGGAATAAAACCTGAATTGGTTAAACCTTTTGAGGTATCTACACCTGTCGGGGACTTGGTGATAGCTAAGCAAATATATGGGTTGTAGAATAGTAGTTCATGTCGACCTACAATAGTAAAATTAATCGAGTTAGATATGGTAGAATTTGATGTTATAATAGGTATGTATTGGTTGGCTTCTTGTCATGCCAGTGTTGATTTTAGATAAAAATAGACTGATTTCAAGTTCCAAGGGAGCCTGTTTTAGAATGGAAAGGTAATACGGCATCGCCGAGAGGTAGATTTACTTCCTATCTCAAGGAAAGGAAGATGATCAATAAGGGTTGTTAATATCACTTAGTTCGAGATTAGGATGTGGAAGTGAAGTCACCAACCATTCAGTCCATCCCAGTGGTTAATGAGTTTTCCAATTAACTTCGGGGTCTCCCGCCAGAGCGAGAAATTGAGTTTTCTATTAACCTACTACTAGATACTCACCCAATATCTATTCCTTCCTATAGAATGGCCCTCGCAGAGCTGAAAGAGTTGAAAGAACAATTAAAGGATTTACTTGAAAAGGCTTTATCAGACCTTGTACGTCATCATGGAGAGACCCTATGTTGTTTGTGAGAAAGAAAGATGGTTCCTTACGAATGTGTATTGATTATAGGCAACTGAATAAGGTGACGATCAAGAATAAGTACCCGCTCCCGAGAATTGATAATTTATTTGATTAGTTACAAGGTTCCAAGTGTTTTTCAAAGATAGAGTTAAGGTCCGGGTACCATCAGGTAAGGGTTATAAAGATATTTCGAAGACATCATTCAGGACTAGATATGGGCACTTTGAGTTTCGGGTTATGTCATTCGGTCTAACCAATGCCCCATCATGGATTTAATGAACCAAATGTTCAAGATTTTTTCAGATTTGTTCGTAATTGTACTTATTGACAATATATTGGTATATTCTCGTTCAGAAGTCTGAGCATACAGATCATCTGCGTGCTAAGAGTTCTACAAGAAGGGAAGTTGTATGCAAAATTTTCTAAATTTGAATTCTGGTTGAACTCTGTAGCTCTCCTTGGGCATATCATTTCAGGTGAAGGCATCCGGGTGGATACACAAAAGAGTGAAGCATTGAAGACTTGGCCTAGACCCAAAACATCGACGGGGGTTCGTAGTTTCGCACTTTGGTAGGTTATTACAAGAAACTTCTAATTGTCTCGCTTAATATTCCATAATAACATAAGGAAATCTATGATGCAACTAAGTTGAAGAAAGATTCTGAATAAGTATAAATAGGTATGTGTTGGTCGTAAGCTAAACTATGGAGGTTTTAGGAAGACATGATGAATGATAAAAAAAGATGAGTGAAAAGGTGACTAGAATAGATTAGTCCTTGGGGTTAAGCTCATAAGAGAGTTCTAAGTTATAGAAGGTTCAGTATATCCTGAATGAACTCAAATGAGCCTAAGACTAGTATTATTTGGAATAGATGAAGTGTTGCCCTGGTTGTGGAATAAGGGCGTAATTGTGATAAATAGAGAAGAAGTTTGGGCCTTCGAAAAGGGAAATTTCACGAATTGTAAAAGATTATAATACCCATGTAAGTTAACTTAGAAGGGAGATAAGTTTCAATGGGCCGATGCTTGCGGACGGAGTTTACAGGAATTGAAGGATAGATTAAATTTAGCACCGGTTCTAACACTCCCAGAAGGGACCAGTGGTTAGGTTATCTACTCTGAAGCTTCATGCGTTGGAATGGGTTGTGTGTTGATGCAGCATGGTAAGGTTATGGCTTATAGAAAACTAAGAAAGCATGAGAAGAATTACTCGACTCACGATCTAGAGTTAGCCGCAATGATTCATGCACTAAAGGAATTAAATCGACGTCAAAGGAGATGGTTGAAGTTGCTTAAAGCCTATGACGTTGATAATTTATACCATCCGGGGAAGGAAAACATAGTAGCCGATGCCCTCAGCCCTAGATCTATGGGTAGTCTGTCGTATTTGCATCCACAAAAGAAGGTAATAACCCACGAGGTTCATCAGTTAGCTAGTCTTGGAATTCGATTACTGACTCAGGTGACGTTGGAATTACTCTTAAGGATACGGAAACATCCTCTTTAGTAACTGAAGTAAAAAAATGCCAGTACGAGGATTTCGTGTTAGTTCATTGTAGAGATACCACCCTTCAGAAGGAGAAGAAGCCATTTGAATTTATAGTAGATGGGGTCTTCAAATATCGAGGATGAATAAGTGTTCCTAATGTTGTAGGGTTGCGTCGGCAGGTTATGGGAGAAACTCACTAGTCTTGTTATTCTATACATCCAGGAGAAATAAGATGTATCGTGACATCAGGGAAGTATACTGGTAGGAAGGAATGAAAAAGGATATAGTAGAATTTGTTGCTAAGTGTCCCAACTGTCAACAGGTTAAGATTGAGCATCAAAAACCCGGTGAATTATTGATGGCTATGGAGATTCTGACTTGGAAATGAAATAATCAATATGGGCTTCATTGTAGGCTTACCTCGTACCCAGCGTAAGTTCGATTCGATATGGGTCATTGTTGATAGGCTTACAAAGTCAGCCTATTTTCTTCCCGTTAGGACTACATATTCCTCAGAGGATTATGCAAGACTTTATATTAAGGAACTAGTACGACTACATGATGTCCCTGTATCTATTATCTCGGATAGAGGAACTCAATTTACAGCTAACTTCTGGAGGTCCTTCCAAAAAAGGATCGGGGACTCAATTTAGTCTTAGTACAATATTTCATCCATAGACAGACGGAAAAGCTAAGTGTACTATTCAGACATGGGAGGATATGTTACGAGCTTGTGCAATGGACTTCAAAGGTAGCTGCAATGATCATCCGCCGCTTGTTGAGTTCGCATATAATAATGGCTACCATTCTAGTATTCAGATGGCTCCATACGAAGCTCTTTACAGATGGGAGTGTAAGTCACCTATATGGTGGGTTGATTTGGGATCGACTATTGGCAGCTCGGAGTCATCATAAGTCATACTCTGACGTATGGCGTCGAGATTTATAGTTTGGGGTCGATTACTGGGTATTCTTATAGGTAACACCTATGAAGGGTGGGATGAGTTTTGGTAAGAAAGCCAAACTTATCCCACAGTATATTTGGCCTTATAGGATCATTCATAAAGTGGGCCAAGTTTCTTATGAGTTAGAATTGCCCTCAAAATTGAAGTCTGTCCATTTGTTTTTTCACGTAGCTATGTTATGAAAGTGCATTGGCGATCCTACCCCGAGTGGTGCCTATGAATGATGTACAGATTATAGAAGATTTATCATCCAAAGAAGTTTTGGTTGCCATCCTAGACCGACAAATCTGCAAGCTGCGGAAAAAAGAGGTAGCCTCCTTGAAAGTACTTTGGAGAAACAATAATATGGAAGAAATGACTTGGGAGGCTGAGGAAAACATGAAGTCTAGATATTCCTACCTATTTCCTCCTCCAGAGAAGGGTCCAACTGAGACATCATAATCATAAGGTACGTGTATAAATTCTTGTGTTAGTTATTGTCGTTGGTCATGTGAGGCCATTGTCGTTATTGATAATAGTGGTTCCGTGTGGCGTTAGAATATTGAGCTTCTACGGGGAGAATTGATAGTAGTGTTATTACAAAGGTGACCCTGCCAAAGTTTTATGGATCATGGGGAGTTGAACATCCAAGGATGAATTTTCTAGGGGGGGGGGGGATATTATATCTCGCATTTTCGTACGTTAAAATTTCGTTTTCAGTTATCCGACGTAGACTCAAGATGAGATTATCTTGACATTAATGTATTTATGCTATTTATAACAAGCGATAAATAAGTGTTATGAAGGATAAATGGGTACACAGATTAAAGAAAACGAGTTTCGTTGAAAGTGGACAATTTGGAATAAAATACGAATCGAGCGACAATACCCGATAATTATGAACTAGTACCATGCAAAATACCATATGATCACGGTAGTATATTATATAAAGTATATATAAAGTATTTTAGAAATAAATAAAATTTTAAGTAATTTATGGTAATTTTTTAATTATATAGATAATTAATTAATTATTGGATAATAAGATATTATCCAATTAATTAATAAGTGGATAAAAAATTAATATCCCACCCTATTCCATGTGGCAAGAAGCCACAAAATAAAATATGACTAAGTAATCACTTTTGCTAGATGGCTACCAAGACATTACATTCTAAGTCTTAGCAAATAAGACTTGTATCTAGGAAACATAGTAAAGAATTTATTAGATAAAGGTACATTCTGTCTATGGTTTCAAACCAAAGACGTCAGCAGTAGAGTCATTTCGTCCAAAATCTTTAGCAGCATTTCGATTGGAATTTCAAAGAGCTAACCAATTTTCGTTCAAAAGTTTAAGAGATTCGACCAGAATTTCGTCCATATTTCGCAGAAGCAGATTAGATCAAATAATTTCAAGAATAGATAAGTTAAGGTTCTTTATTTTTTCTTTTTGCATAATTCAATTATAATAAAGAAACGAACAAACACATAGTTTTCATAAATTACTCTATTCATAGAGACATTAGAGGTGCTTATATTCTTGATTTCCTATGAAAAATATTATTATCTTCTATTTATGGGTATCAAAATAATACACAGTTGAAAAAGTTTATCCAGAAGGAATATTGAAACTATTATGTATTTTCATGCATTTCACTCATTTATACATGTGCATTGACTCATGGCCAGATGGTATTATATACGTGTATATATGTAAATATATGTATATAGAATATGGGAAAAGGTTACGATGTTATATACGTACTACAACCGATCAGCTGGTTTATATTGATAATGTTGCCCGCAGTGACCGAAACGATATAATGGGATGCCCTCAATACCTTGATGATATTATATACACTCCTACCTATGCATGACACGACATTTATACGCACGTGCATGACATTATAAACGTTTTAGAATTTACAAAGTTATTCAAATTTAAAGATATGTTTCCTTATTCCATGTTTCATCTATGTCTTTTACGTACTAATTTTCATGCCTTATATACTCAGTATATTTTCGTACTGATGCCTATTTCACGGGGCATGCGTTCCATGCTCGTAGGTGCAGGTAGGCAAGCTGACGATCCCCCTTCTTAGGATCCCTGATCAGTGAGAGTTGGTGTGCTCCACTTGATCCGGAGCTGCTTTGATTTTTGTACGATACGTTTGTGTGTGTGTGTGTGTGTATATATATATATATATATATGGGTATGATGTGGCTCAGTCCCGTCATTGTACAGTTATGTTTCTATTAGAGGTCTGTTGATGGTATGTCTAGTTGGGTTATATGTGGCCTTGTTGGCTTTCAGTTTTGGATGTATAGTTGTCTATAGCAGCCTTGACGGCTCGGTCACTATATTCTACCTGTATACGTACATATCCCTTGAAGGTAGGTTTCTTCTTGTATGTTATTTTCGTAATTCAGTAGATGTTATACATGTTTATATCCTAGACGCATGCTTAGGGGTGTTTGACAGGTAGGAGTCAGGCACCCGTCGCGGCCTATTGATTTGGGTAGTGACACAACCATCTCAACACAGTATAAGCTTTAAAATATAGACGAAAACAGTTAATATTTACGAAAAAAAAAATTGAAACAGAAAATAAATCCACAACACCATACAATCTATCCCAAAAATTAGGGTGTCACTGAGTACATGAGCATCTATACCGGAATACAGTCTACTGCAATTTCTAAGGAATAAGAAATGAAATACAAATAAAGATAATAAAGGAGATTCAAGGCGTGCGAATGCCATGCAACTACCTCCATAGTCTCCGAGATCCTGGCTCCTCAACTAGCAGCCGTCGTGACCGGATGCACCTGGTTCTTCGCACGAGGTGCAGGGTGTAGCGTGATGTAACCAACTCAATAAGTAACAAATTTAACCTTCGGACTGAAAGATAGTGACAAACTCAACTGGTACAGTTCAATAGATAACTTAAAACAGTATAATAAATCAAATCTGAATGATATGAAGAATATAATTACCTATACTTATACATGATAATACACATGCTGTATGTGATGCAACATACTAACGTCCTCATGTGCTCATTATCTCAAAAGCCCAATCACTCGGCTGTATATGGCCAATACGACCTAGGAAAGATCCATACCGAAATATATACATCCCTAACTTTCAGTCACCCAGTACCGCGTAGGACCAATCCAGCCCGTAGAGAAGATCCATCTCTAGGTATATAATGCTTCGGACAAGATTCATGTGTAGGGAAGATTCATTCCTCAATGATATCAACCGCACTCATTGGGTTTGTGTGCAGCCTCCGGAGGGATTCCTTCAGCCCAAGCGCTATCATAAATTAGTATAACCACTGTGACATGTAGCCCGATCCCATAAATGCTACTTATAACTAGGATCTCGGCCTCACTCAGTTATCAATCTCTCCTTTCTCAGTCTCGGGCTTAGAAATATCGTAAAACTAGCCCGAACATAGTGATATGATGTATCAATAAATAACAACAGAAACTGAGATATGATATGAAATGAACGAATATGACTGAGTATAAAATATCAATGAGATCAGTAAGATGAATGCAGAAAACAACCACTATGAGTCCCAACAATACTGGCATAACGACTAAATATGATATCTAGAATGACTGACAGCTCAATTACTTCATCACATGATGAAAACACTGATATTAACAAGATAGAACCACTATACAATTGTACGAGGAATAATCAGAGGACTTGATTTCTTGCTGTCAAATTATTTCGGAAGAACGCCTCGAGACCCCGAGGATGGAAAGCCACGACCGAGCTCCCAACCTCAGGACTCATCGAGGATCAACTTAGAGATGATGGGAATTGTTACCAGGACAGAAGGGGAAGCTGCCAAGGCATGCGGCTAAGTCTAATAGGGTCGGCCTATCCAGAGCCTATGCTGAGGCGTCACGTCAAACCATCCCATCTCCATACTTTGTAATTAACGCTCATGTACTTTTAGCTGAGTTCCCTTCCTATATAAAGGGGACTCACACTATCTTGCAAGGGACTAATGTTGCTCCATTTCTCCACAAGTGCAATAATCTCTCTCTCTTTTCTTTTTAAAGCTTGTTCGTTCTCATTGGTCCGAGTTCACCTCGATATTTATCACGTTCTTACTTGTTCTTCATCATATACCTTAGTATTGGCCATAAAGAGCCTTGTTTAATTATATCTTCAACTGTTATCCCATCTCCCACTATCCCCGATAGCTCGAGCTCGACCCCAACGTTGACCCCGAGGTCCTATATCGATCAGACCTATACTGGGGCAACAAGCCCTGCAGTTTGATTACCATCTCGTTTCAGCTTTCTTTTTATTATTAGGTTCCATATTATTAGCATCAACTGCTCTAACAACTAGCTCAATAATAGATTATGTATTCTTACACAAGTCATAAATGACCCCATAAACCTACTCCAACTTCCGAAAATCCAATCTGACATGGATATAAAAAAGTCCATTCGCGGTCAAACTTTCCAAAATTTCAACTTCGTCATTCCAAGCCAAATTCTACTATCGACTTACAAATCACAGTCAAGACATGCTCCTTAATCTAGAATCATCCAACGGAGCTAACAGAACCATCAAAATTCAAATCCAAAGTCATTTACACATAAGTGAACATCCAATCACCTTTTTCAAGTTAAGCTTCCAATTAAGAGACTAAGTTTTTCAATTCACTATGAAATCTCTCCGGACCCAAATCAACTAACCCGGTAAGTCATATAGGAGCATAAAAGGAGAAAAAATTGGAGAATGGGGGTATAATTCTCGAAATGACCGGCTGGGTCATTACAGATAATATGTGAGTCATGAATACATATTCATTCTTCAAAAAATATGAGCATGCTAGTAATGGTGAATATGCCATACTCACTTCTAGAAGGAGGTTTGAGATGAATAAGAAAATAATCTCATTATTATAGCATGAATAGCCACTGATCACGTACCTGTTGGGATTATACCAAAATATTATGGCAATGTAATTATTACAGGACAAAAGTAATAGAAGCAACATATCTTACCTGTAGTAATTTTGATCATGACCATTATGGTATAATTTTTTTCTTGAAAAAGATATTCACCATATGGATGTTGATGAATATGTAGTAGTACAAAAGCTCTGGAAGAGCCAATTATACTATTTTGGAGAAATAAAATTTATTATTGATAAGGTATTGTGACATAGTAAGTCTCAAATAAATTTATTTAGTTACTAAAGTATTCGCGAAAGTGGTTGGTTACATTTAGACTATAAATAAAGGAAAGATTTAATATTCTTTATTACTACAACTTGTAACAAGTTAATACGTGTGTGAAAAATTACCCACTTTATTCTCTATTTTTTACTACACAAATAAAAAAAATTCGCAATAAAGTAGGAGTTTATTAATATAAAAATTTATATCGTAATAAGCTTAGCGGTTATTGATAATTACATAGGTCATGATGTAAACCTGAAGTTTACTAATACAAACAGTTTTACCGGGCATGGCCTATTGAGGAATCTTTATTTAAGTACGATGTGCCAAACAAATGAGAATTCACATGGGTAAGTGTTGAAGAAGATTCTTCATGAATTCTCTTGTGTTGCTTGTTCTTATGATTATTGTACTAACTATAATTGGAATTAAATTCCAAGAATGTTGGAAATATCAAGGGTGAATATGAGCTCATTTTACTGCCATATATACCACATAAGATGCATCTATGAGATAGTTACATGTGCGATTAATATTAACACGCAACCTGGTGCTTACGAGACAACTTGCTCTATAATTTAATTTAGAGCATATTCAATTATATCTATTCAAAACAGTTCATCTAGATAAGTCGGTTTACATCACAGTTAGTTTAGCAAAATAATTTATTGAGTGTCTTTGCTTAATAGCTAAACTACTGTTTACTAGAACAAAGTTATTTATATCAGTTTGGTATATGTTATATACAAAAGTATATTATATTCTCCTCATAAATGGTTCAGGGTCCAGAATCAAATAATTTCACATTATTACTATTGGACTGTGGTGTATTATAATTAACACAATAATGTATAAAGTTGGATTTTGAAAGTTGAAGAAGCAAGCTAGTTTTTTTAACATGAGGTGGAGATAAAAAAACAGTCGAGAAAAAGTTACGTAGAATGAATTATCATTTGTACATAGATCCTCGAATAATATAATATGAACTTGAAGTTCATAAAAATAAAGCTCATCTACAATACATTGCAAAGCATGCCGGACGTATTTGCTGAGCCAAATAAATCAACTACATTCTCACAATAAATGTTCCTTGTTAGATGTTGTGTTTGGTTCACAGGTCGCTCATATGGATTGACCCGACCAATTTAGAGGTGACAAAACCTTAAAAGGTTACCTAAAGAAGTTAAAATACAGATAAATAAAAGAAAAAAATTGATGCATGTTAACAGAATTGAAGCGTGCAATCAGTTTGCATGAGCGACAACTTTTTCTTGAAACCTCTCTCTTCTTTATATATCTTTCTTCCTTAACAGAGAAAATGGTAATGAAGTGATTCTTTCTAAAGTAATAAACACACTATGATAAACAAAAATAATATACTTAGTTCGTAAACAATAATTTTATTTTCAAGAAAGACGAAGTTGGTTCCGGGCAATTGATTGGAACAGATTCTGCAAAATCTTCTATTGTTGTTAACATGTATACAAACTCGATGTCCCTACTACTCTATTGCAATCATCATTGGCATCAGAGCCTGCGTTCTTTGTTTTCCAGTCTGTATCTCTCCTTGTGAAGAGCCATACTTATTGTTGCTGCAAAAACAATTTCGTTCCTTTTTTTGGCATCTCTATTATGGCGTCGTGCGGAGTTTATTTTTCCCTATCTGTATTTCCCTTCATATAACATATTCATGTATTGTTTGTGATGATTTGTGTATAATTGTTAACAGAAAAGGGTTATTTCATCTACCAATGAAGACATACATGGAAAGATGGTTAAGTTTCTTATTAGAAGAAAGTAAATAGGGTCGCTTCACGAAAGAGAAGTGGCTAAAAAGTAATTGAAAGTTTTTGTGTAATTCCAGATTTCAATATATTTTTTGATTCATTTACTAAAGTCTAGAAGTCTCATAAAAATATGTTTCAAGGTTTTTCGGGATGTCTGGAGATCCACAAACTCTACTAAACTTACGTTGGCTTACATAACTTTCTTTTATCATTTAGTTGCAAATTATTTTGTTTGTTTTCATACCTGATGAAAATCAAATATCTCAAAAGTGATATTTATTTTAAAGTGAAAAAAGGATACACATTATAACAGTTATAAGGATATGATCATATTAAAAGTGTTAGGTGACATTTAAAGGCACACGTTTGCTTCACTAACAATTCCGAAATCAATTTTCTCTTAGAAATGTTTTGTCCTTTTGACACAGAAATATTTTTCTCTCACTAAGGATTGCATTTATTCTTGTATTGTTCTTCTTTTCTTAAGTTAAGTTAAAGGCTTAAAGTACTTAACAAATATTTACAAAATTCATGTTCTCCTACTGTTAAAATAAGAGCAGATGTGATATGGTTGCCTTTACCAAGTTATTGGTTGTTTTAGATTGACATAATTCTTTTTGAAGTATATATTAAGTAATCACTTCCTTTAAGCCATCCTTACATAGATATACTTCTACGAGTTATAGTGACATATATTGTCGCATGAAATGATTTTAACCATTCTAAATGTTTCCTTGGTCCTATTTTAGATATAACTGAATATGGACAAGTTTGAATTACTCCAAGTGGGACTTCTTAAAGTTGAGGAAATGCATAACATAGAAGGATACATCATCGCAAAATTTATTTCTATGATGATTCAGACTCGGAGCCTGAAGTGATCGGGAATGTCCCAGGACAAGACAAAATGAGTTAAGGGATCAAAGGGCTGGCCGAAGGGAAAGAGAAAAGAAATTTAGGGAATTTAGTGTCACGACCCAGCTAGTCGTCTCATGAGTTACCACTTTGTGTCCCCCATTTCTACTTCTTATTACTTTGTCTATCAGTTCTATATGTGATCGGGTTGTTTGGCTCAACTTCGTAAAGGATTTGGTAAGGTTTGAGACACTTAGTCTCTTTTGAGGAAGCTTAAGTTGGAAAAGTCAATCGACATTGACTTATGTGTTAAAGGGATCAGATATGAGTTTCGATTGTTCAGATAGCTTCGGGAGGTGATTTGGGACTTACGAGCATGATCAAAATGAGTTTTGGAGGTTCGGAGTAGATTTCAGCTTGAATTGGCGAAGTTGATATTTTGGCAATTTTCGGTTGTTAGGTGATATTTTTATATGTGTTAGATGGAATTCTGAGAGTTGCAGTAGTTTTGTTATGTCATTTGGGATGTGTGTGCAAACTTTCAGGTCATTCGAACTTGGTTTGGTTAGGTTTTTGATCAAATGTGGAATTCCAAAGATTTTGGAAACTTAGGCTTAAATCAGATGAGTTTTGGTTGATTTGACGTTGTTTGGGGAGTTCTGAAGATTGGTATAAGTTGAATAAGGTCTTGGAGTATGTTGGTGCTTTTGGTTGAGGTTTGGGGGGGCCTCGGGGTGACTTCGGAGGGTTGACAGAGAGTTTTGTTTTTAGGAAGCGGCAAATGTTTTTGCTTATGGATGTCCGCATCTCTGATTGAGGACTGCAAATGTGATATTGCAGATGCGTGGAAGGGAGATGCAAAAGCAGAATGGAGCTAGGGAGGCAGAAACCATAGAAGCGGTTAGTGGACCACACCTGCAATGGAGCTTGTGCGGCTGGTGCATCGCATATGCAGATCAGAGTAGAATAAGTGAAAACCATAGAAGCAGTTCTTTGGCCGCAAATGCGGTACCACATAAGTGGGAATATGGTCGCAGATGCAAAAATGCCTAGGCTAGAAGGCATAAATTGTTTCCTTCACGATTTTTGTGCTATTTCACCATTTCTAAGTCGACTTTGGAGCTTTTTGGACGATATTGAAGAGGGATTTCCAGGGAACTTCATTGAGGTAAGGAGTTCGAACCTAAAAATTGTTCCTATAGTATTATTTCATGGATTAGAGCTATAATTAATGGAATTTAAATGTTAAAATTGGGAAAACAAGGGCTTGGTATTTGAGACCTACACATGAGGATTTGAGATCATTTGTGATTGAATTTTGGTACTTTTGATATGTATGAACTTGTGGGGAGATAAGAAACCTATTGATGTGAAGTTTATCAAATTCAAAGATGTGGGCCAAGGGGTCAGCTTTTGGAAATTTCGGGATTTGTGTCATATAATGATCATTTTTGCTTGTGCTTCATTCCCTTAGCATATTTTGACATCGTGATTCTAATTTTACGCTAGATTCGACGCGGGTGGATGCCGGTTCGAGGGGAAAAGGGGTTGCGGGCCAGAGATTTGACCGGATTGAGGTGAGTAATAATTGTAAATGATGTCCTGAGGGTATGAAACTACGAATTACCCATCGTTCTGCTATATTGAGGTGATGCACACGCTTGGGGATTATAACTTAGCCCATCCTAAATGATTATTTTACCGCATATTTGACTGAAATCTATTTGTTATCGTCATGATTTAGGCTGATGCCATATTTGGGTCTCATACCAACTATTTGAACCCTCTAGGGATTTTTATTGATATTTCCTCATTTTTTGACTTTATACTTGAACTCAATGATGTTATATTTCACTATTTTCATACTCAACCATGTTTACCCTGTTTTAACACTTAAATAACATTTCGGCTAAGTATCATGTTTTACTATTGCCCGAGTGACTTGTGAGGATTTTTAAAGGCCGAGGGCCTATGTTGTGAGGAAACACCGGATTATGATTATGAGCCAAGGGCCTGAGTTATTTACGCCACGAGGTGTCTTGTTGATATGAGGCCGAGAACCTAGTGATGATGCCACGAGATGGATTGATATTGCACTTGAGCCGTAAGGGGCCCCTCCAGGAGTCTACATACCCCCAGTGAGCGCGGGTACCCATTGTGATATGAGATATAGCCCGAGCGGCTGGTATTATTCTGAGATATTGTCCAAGGGGCAAATTTGCTGATACTGTGACCGAGGGGCAAACTTTTATGTGTTTATATTCCTTAATTGCCTGTCATTTACCTTCTTAATTGTTGAAAAAGTTTTTAATAAAGTTTAATTTGAACTCAAATGACTTTCACATATCTCTTAGTGATTTACTATTTTTACTTGTTTTACTGCTACATTATAGCATGTAATGTGCCTCACGTGACTTCCTACTTTAATGAAAGAATTAATTATGACTCACAGAGTTGGAGTGCTCACTTTACTCCCTACACCGTGTGTGCAGATTTAACCGCATCTGGTCCCGCTCCCGAGTGTTGATCTTTCCAGCTTAGGCGGATCCGAATATTCTCTAGGTAGCTGCCAGCGTTCGCAACCCAGAGCTTCTTTCCTATCTTATTTCTCTTTGCTTTGGTTTAGTGTTTACCTCTGTAGACTTTTCTTGATTATTCCTAATTTTTAGATGCACATAACTAGTGACACCCCAGTATTGGGCTGTGTTGGGTTGTTCTTTTGCATATTTGTGTTGTTGACTGTATAAAGGTTGTATTATTTATCATGTTTTAGACTTAATACAAATTGTTAACTGCTTAATATCTGAAATGGGTAAGTGTCGGCTGGTCTTGTCTTAACGAGAGGCGCCATCATGACCGGGTCCGTATTTAGGCTCGTGACATTTAAGGAATTTAAAATGGGTCCTCATACTTCCATTCCTGAACATGTACATTTTTAGGTTAAAAAGAGCTGAATTGGCTAATTACATAGAGATTAGTGATTGGGAAGCATTAGCTATTTTAGCAAACTCTGTTCGAGAGCCTTGGGGTAAAATTTTAACTAAGATTTACTATGATATTTAGCCTAGTGCACCTTTTAGCGTATATGTGCAAGAGTTAGTGTTCGATTGGTACATGTTTCCTAGCAAACATGTAAGTTGTTATATGTTTTATCTAAAGAGGGCCCGAGTGTTGACTTTTTAGATAATGATCTAAATTGAATTCCTTATAATTGTGGGTAGTTCCTAAGACTACTTTTGAATCGTTTGGTTGATAAATTGCTAGATTCTATTGGTTCGGAGGCTTGTTTGAAAGGCAAAGCGGTGGTTGAGCTTCGAGTTTGGTCTTTGGAGCGAGATTAGTGTCGTGATTAACCTTGACTTGAAGGAATAAGTCATATTTATATATTTTCTACGTGTTTAAATGTTGCGTACAACTTGTATGTGAGGTGATGAGTACTTATGCGTGATTGTCGGGTTATAACATGCAGGTGGGACTTCTTCTTGTCATTGTCACTTTCCTTGGTCATATTATTCATGCTTAGACTAGTTAATTATCAAATTGCTCTTTCTCATCATATTTATGAGCTTTGGTGATAATTAATTATGGATTCCGAGTTGAGATTGATATTATGGGACCGTTGTTGTAGTAAGGCTTATAATTATTGATCAT
Source organism: Nicotiana benthamiana (assembly GCA_034376525.1). Classification (NCBI taxonomy): domain Eukaryota; kingdom Viridiplantae; phylum Streptophyta; class Magnoliopsida; order Solanales; family Solanaceae; genus Nicotiana; species Nicotiana benthamiana. Next base: position 79,345,802 of record CM067329.1, read on the forward strand.
ATCTCCTTTGTTTTTACTTGTTCATTGGTATGTGGTAAAGGAGAGAGTTAATGCACGAAGGGTGATGTTGTATCGTATGTGAATATTAATGCACGAAGGGTTATGTCGTGCCATATTGTGAGAGTTATTGCACGAAGGGTGATACCGTACCATATCTTTTGAATTATACTGTAAATTTGAGAGTAAAAGCACGAATAGTGATGATGTACACTTTTCCTTAATGTGTTTAACTGTTTTCATTGGTTCAAGGATCATTGCTCATTGCTTCCGTGATTCTTTTATCTTGTATTACCCTCGGCATGTCCCTATCCCGATATTACTTGTCTAGCTTGTGTTTATTGTTATTTGTACATACACTGGTCTTTCACAAATAAATTTTAGTTTCTATTTAAACAAGCTTAATTGTTCTTATTATTGAAAATTGGAATTAAGTTCTAACATTGACTTGCATAGAAAATGAAATGTTAGGCGCAATCACAATCCCAATGATGAAAATTTTGGAACGTGATAACAAGTAGCTACGTAAATGATTATGCCGCTTGATCTCCTTGATGTTATGGCCAAGTGTGTAGAGTACCTGTCAAATATCTCTTTGCATGGAAAGTATTTGACAAGTAGATGAACAATTGTCACTAACTTACACAATTCTTACGACTATAGATACCCGGTTTCTATACCATAAGAAGATACACCAACAAATATTTTGTTCTCTCAAGATTGCTAATGATTAGTAATCATCACTATAAGCCTTCTCCTTTTCAATTACACTTAGCCTTTTTTTGTATACAATTTCTTTTATAACATGTCTTTTCTTTATTTCTTCATTTCAATCTTGTTGGTATTATTTAATTTTGTTGATTCTTGTATTCTTTAAATAAATAGAGATAGGTTTGTTTAATCTTGTAAAAATATTTCACATTAGTGAAATAGTTTCTTAGAATATTGTCCAGCACGACTCAAGCTAATTCGTATATTTCTGCTTACAAATAATATCATTGCAGTATTATTGTTATTTTCCTCATGCTATTTTCCTATAACTAGTTATTTATTGGGAATTCAGGCTAATTAAAATTAATATACTTCACAAGAGAATATCTACGTGGTTCACATAGAAAATAATATTTATTGCTAAAGAGAAAAAGGAAGAAATTATGATGAAATGATTTACAAATGAGGGCATAAACCTTTTTGTTGATTTCAAAAGGCCTCTTTCATGTAAACACGTATGTTAAGTCTTATAGATGCATATGAATGAAATCCAGAGTTGAATTCTCTCGCCCGGTAAACTACTTAGTTATTCTTCTTCTTTACGAGCATTGTAAAATCATAAATTGCCTAATTTTTGTCCCTTTTTATCATGTCTTTTTTCGCTTTTGTTTTCTTTCTTTTGACTTTTTCACATTTGTAAAGAGTTTGTTCCAATCAAGATGTATTGAATTTTAGGGGATACTTGATGCCTTTGGGCCAGAGGCAGAGCTAGGAATTCAAATTTATGGGTTGAAGTTCTAATTATTTTAAGTTGCTAATTTTAAATTAATAATTTATATACATTTAATAAATTTTTTAAAATAAATATAAGGTTCAAATCAAAGCTACTGAATTCGATCGAATCCGGTGACTGATACTCTAGCTCCGCCCCTGCTTTGGGCACTTGTTGTTCAGGGCACTTGTTGTAGTCTTCTATGTTTTAGATAAATATTGCATGACTATATGAGAATGTTCGACGTCCCATTTACATGTCTAATATAGTGCGAGACCGATTGAAGCACCAACATATGCTTTATGGTTTATAGTGTAGCGATTCTCTCAATGAACACCAAACTTGTCCGGTGTCGATCATAGCCGTTCAATTTTGGTTCTTGACTATTATTGGAGAGTATTTTAATATTCTTAAGTTGAGAATATATTAAGTTGTATTTTCAAGAATTGCTAATGTATTTATCAAGGGTGGCCACACCCAAGTGAAGCACTTGCTTTAGATCCCAAGAATTTAAGGACCCCAAAATTACTATTTTTCATATACAATATATTATTTATTTAATTATTTCTTAGTATTGATAAATTTATATCTTTATTTCATATTAATTTTAATAACTTAATATATTTCTCTAATTAATTTTTACAAGATTATATATCTCTATTCATTAGTTATTTACGTAAATATATATATATATATATATATATATATATATATATATATATATATATATATATATATATATATATATATATATATATATATGTGTGTGTGTGTGTGTGTGTGTGTGTGTGTGTGTGTGTGTGTGTGTGTGTGTGTAACTTGTTATTTATTTTGACTGGATATGGAGTTTATGAAATAAATGAATACTTTTGAAACTTGTGATTTATAATAAATCATAAAAATTTATATGGCTAGAAATATCTCATTAAAATATCAAATAAGTTGGGACGGAGGAAATATGTTTTTCTGTCATTTTATTTGTGATGCAATCAACGTTAAATTTATTCTATTTTTTGTACTTCATAAAACCAGGTTATCATTTTTTTCATTTTACATACTCGCTTGTCTAATTTTTTAAATAATAATGCTATATATATAGAGAGAGCCGCCCCTGTTATTATTTTATTTTGAAGAAGTCATGGTGTCATTTTCTTTTGATGGCTGTATATCTTCAAGTTTCATTTCGTGTGTGGACACTCAATAATTATGTCATGCCTTTCGTCGGAGATCACTCTTCATAATACACATTTTAGTGGTGAAACGTATGACTGATATATCAATTCATGACTAATAAAATTCGTGTTCGGCGGTCATTTGTTTAGAAGTAATTATTTCATCCTGAAAAATAAAATTAATTAAGTCTTTAATTTTCAATTTAAAATTGAAATAGTCGTAACTTCTATATTTTTAGTTTCAAAATTATAATATCTGTTCGAATAATTTATATATACACATATATTTATTTAGATTAGAAAAAATTGAAGGCAGCTTTCGTGATAAATATTTAAATACATTAAAATTTATAAATAGCAAATTCAGATACGATACCTCTGGATCTGGTGAATGGAGACGTCTGATCATATTGACTTACTTTAGTATCTTATGTCTTTGAAAAAGAAAGAAATCATTTTTATATAGTATTTATTTTAAAAGATCAATCCCAAGTCAGCATCGACTAATTAATAAAGTGTTGAAAGTTCTATAAACTTTTGCATAAGATTAATCATTGCTCCGATTCTTAAACTTATCAAAATCATGAAGACATCCTTCGTGCTTTAAAAGGATAAGATTTTATTGATTTTATCATAACCAATTTCATGTGTTAATTAACTGCTATTTTCTTACGAAACCACAAGTTTAATGGTTTTTCACAATTTTATTATCTCTAATACCTTAAGGGTTCGTTTGGTTGCCGGTTAGAATAGGCAGTAATAATATTTATTATGCAGGATTTAATTATGTTAAAATTAATTATACAAGGTTTAGTTATGCATGAATTAATTATGCGGGAATTAGCTATGCGGTTGTTATTGTGACGACCCAGAGGGTCATCACCGTAATTTACCCTTTCTCCGTGCTTCCGACCGATTTACGTGCACAATTTGAGCGCGAAGCAGGGAAATTTTTTTATGTGGAAATATATGAATTTTTTGTTAAAAACTATGAAATTCGATAATAATATTGATGCAGTTGACTTTGGTCAATATTTCGGGTAAACAGACCAGGACCCGTGATGGGACGATCCCAGAGGGTCCGTAAAAAATATGGGACCCGGGCGTTTTCCTGGAATCGAAATCCGAGGTCCCAGACCTAAATACAGAATTTTTTGAAAGAAATTATTTATCTGAATATGATATGAAAAATTGAAATGAAAATGTGTTAGAAAGTGATGGTATCGGGCTCGTATTTTGGTTTCGATGCCCGGTACATGTCTTAAATGAGCGCTAAGCGCTACTTATAAAGTTTGGTTGAAAACGGACGTCATTTGACGTGTTTCAAACTTGAAAATGAGAAATATGAGTTTTATGGAAAGTTGGAAGAAATCATGTGTTCCGAGGTTTGATTCTATATAAGTGATGTTATTTTGCCCCACGAGTTAGTCCATAGGATATTCTTGAGGTTGTGTGCATGTTTGGGTTGGAACCCCGAGGCCTCGGGTGAGTTTTGGATAGGTGTTGGGTTCATTTTGCATGTTGGGAATGGGCTTCAGGTGTTGCAGACCTTACAAATCCTGGTTCGCAGATGCGAACACGGTCCCAGAACTGCTGAATTCGCAAATGCGAATGAAACATTGCAATTGCGATATCTGTTCTTTCCCACCATTCTTCGCAAATGCGAAGAACAATTAGCATATGCGAATTCCCCTGGCCAGCCTTGAGTTCACAAATGCAAACTTTGACTTCACAAAGTCTGCCCTTCCTGCTTGAGTTCGCAAATACGGACAATTATCTCGAAAATCCATACCTGCTGGGTTCACAATTGCGAACCCAAACTCGCAAATCCGAGATCTGCACCTATGAATTCTATACTTAGCCGATTTTGAATTTATTCTTCATATTTTCAAAATCCAAACTTCCATTGGCGATTTTCTGTCAACTCTTTCCTTCCCAAATCAATTGTAAGTCAACTTTTACTCAATTTCTTCAATCTTTAACATCTTTTATCAAGATTTCATCTTAAAATCAAAGCTTTCAATGGGTAAAAATGGGGACTTGGGATAGAACCTAGGTTTTCTCAAAATTGGGGGATTTGGACCTCAATTGAAGGTCCGATTTTATATATATATATATATATATATATATATATATATATATATATATATGAACTCATGGGGGAATGGGTAACCAAATTTTGGTTCGAACCTCGTGTTTTGACCACGTGGACCTGGGGGCATTTTGGGAAATTTTTGGGTAATACTTTGGGAAATTCATTCTTATGCATTCAAATTGACTTAACTAGCATTTGTTGATAATTTGGGTAACTTGTGACTAAATTCGAGTGGTTTTGTTGCGAATTTGAGGCATAAAGCTATACTAGAGGTGTGAGTTGAGTTTGGAGCTTTTGAGGTAAGTGTTTGATCTAACTTTGGCTTGAGGGAATAGGATTAGGACAATATTTTCTATGTTCTATGTGGAGTCGGTGTATATGCATAGTGACGGTTATCTATGCACTCGAGTCTAACATGTTCGTGGGTCTCAATTGCCTTTATTTCGATTAATATGATACGGTTTCTTGTTTGAATTGATTTAGTTCACATGATATGAACGGTTGAGGATAAATAGTGATTTGTAAGATTTTGGAGCATTGGCTCGACTTAGAACTTATTGGCAGCTAATTGTGTACAAGCGAGAGTGCTATGATCATTCCCTTGCCGGAATTTAGGTATTACTTGAATTCTCTTTTTCCTAGGATATTTGGAGCCGTTAGTTGTACCCTTGCCGGGACTCATCTGTTGTTATGTTTCCCTTGCTGGGATTATTATTACGATTTCGTTTATACCCTCGCTCTATTGTTTGTGATTATTGTTTGGGTGAGGATGAGCGATAAAGCACGATGGGTGATGTCGTGTAACCATTGACTTACGTATTATTATTGCTTGGGTGAGGCTGAGCGATAAAGCACGATGGGTGATACCATGTAACCAATGATTTACTCCATACTATGGACTGGGCGAGGAATAGTGATAAAGCACGATGGGTGATGCTGTGTAACCATGGACTTACTTTATACTATTGATTGGGTGAGGAAGAGTGATAAAGTATGATAGGTGATGCCATTCACTTCAATTGATTATTTTGGTGAGGACGAGAATAAAAGCATGATCGGCGGTACCGTGCAACTGTTGGTTATTCTGCTTCTGTGGGTTGTTGTTGTTGTACAGTTTCTTTTTTTTTAACTGTTGATTTTATATCTGAACTGCTTCACCCCCCAAAGCATGCTCCCTTCCCTCTTAATTGTTTAAATTTCTGTATCCTATTCTATTGCCCATATATGTTGAAATGCACATGTTTATATGGTACTTCTGTCTAGCCTCGTCACTACTTCGATGGGGTTAGGCCAGGCACTTACCAGCATATGGGGTTGATTGTGCTTATTCTACACTCTGCGCTCTTTTGCGCAGATACAGGATTCGATCAGCAGTGGTGCGAGTGTTGCCATTCCACTTAGAGAGACTCCGAGGTAGCCATGCAGGCGTCCGCAGGGCCCGGCGTCTCCTCTATCTTTTTATCCAGTCTTTTATCTCATGTATTCGAGATGAAAAGTTTTATATTTCTTTCGAATGGTTGTGTTTAGTAAATTCTTAGCAGTTCGTGAGTAGTGACACCAGATACTGGGTAGAGACATGTTTTAAACTTCCGACTTGCTATTGTATTTGTTGAAAGTCTTCCGCATATTTTAATTATTTATGTCATGTTATTATACTGTTTTAGACTAAAATGTGTGAAGTTTTTAAAAAGGTTGGCTTTCCTAGCTCCGACGATAGGCACCATCACAACTCCCGATGGTGGAATATCCGGGTCGTGACAAGTTGGTGTCAGAGCACTAGGTTACTTGGGTCTCACAACTCATGGAAAACCCAGTAGAGTCTGAGGGATCGGTACGGAGACGTCTGTATTTATCTCCAGAGGCCACAGGTTTTGGAAAAAAAATTTACTTTGTTCCTTCTTGTCGTGTGTTTCTGTTCCTCAAACACTTATTGAATTTCTACTCTATTCTTTCGCAGATGTCAAGAACACGTGCTTTCTCTTTTACCGCACATCAGTCCGAGTCTACAACAGTAGCTCCTATCAGAGGTAGAGGTCGAGGCCGAGGCCGGGGCACAGCTCTGCCTCGAGCAACAGTCCTAGAGGTGGAGCCTCATCTTGACTACGGTGAGGAGGTTCAAGCTCCAACTATTTTGGTGGGCCCAGCTCAGGTCCCAGAGGGGTTCATAGCCACCCAGTTCTTCAGGATGCTTTAGTCAGATTAGTGGATCTTGTGGAGGGTGTTATTCGAGTGGGATTGCTACCAGGGTCTCAGCCAGTGGTGGTAGGTCGGCCGGGTGCAGTAGCTCAGACTAGGAGTGAGGTCCGTTTTCAGGAGCGACCAATGAGGGCCGTGGAGTTGAGGTGGTACTGCCACAAGGAGGCGGTCATCGATCCGATAAGAGGCCCCGGTATGCAGGCAGATTCAGTGGTACCTGTTCTGGAGGTAGAGGTTCTTATGGTAGAGGCCATCCTTCCAAGCCTTTTCAGTCGGCTCCCCCGTCACTCATTGTACTTCAGGTGATCGTTCAGATTGACTGGGGCAGCCTCAGTTTCTTCAGTTGCAGCTTGGGTGAGGTGTGGCGAGTATGGTCACCTCATGAGGGCCTGCCCGAGGTTTAGGGGTGCTCGTCCGTAGTAGTCGAGGTTCTGCCATGCTTGTGGTGATCTGAGGCACATGGTCAGATTTTTCCCTAGAGCTCTGAGCAGATCTCGATATCAGAGTTATCGTGCTTGGCTCCGGGCACCGGAGGTTCCGCAGCCTACCCAGCCGGGTTGAGGCGGGGGTAGATGTCTTAGAGGTGGAGTCTAGACTGCCAGCAGTTGGAATCAGCCAGCGCCCAGTTTGGAGGTTGAGACTTTAGATGCAGACATTACAGGTACTGTTCTGATTTGTATTAGAGATGCTTCAGTGCTATTTCACCCTATATCTACGTATTCATATGTATCGTCCTATTTTGTACCCTATTTGGTCATACATAGTGAGTCTTTGGGTATTCCTGTATATGTGTCCACACCGGTTGGTGATTCTATAGTGGTTGACCGAGTGCATCGTTCATGTGTGGTTGTATTTGAGGGTCTTGAGACCTGTGTCGGCTTATTGATCTTAAATATGGTGGACTTTGGCTTTATATTAGGGATGGATTAGTTGTCCCCATGCCATGCTATTTTTGATTGTCACATCAAGACCGTGACCTTGGCTTTACCCAATTTGCCCCATTTAGAGTGAAGAGGGATTTTAGACCATCCGACCCGCAGTGTGATACCGTATGCGAAAGCTCGATGCATGGTTAAGAAGGGTTGTATAACTCAAATGGCGTATGATCGCGCCTCCAACACAGAGGTTCCTTCCATTGGTTTTGTTCCTATTATTCAGGAGTTTCCCTCGAGGTTTTTCCTTCAGACCTGCCACGCATGCCGTCTGACAGGGGTATTGATTTTTGTATTGATCTAGCTCTGGGCACTCAGCCTATTTCCATTCTGTCGTATCGCATGGCCTCACCAGAGTTGGAAGAGTTAAAGAAGCAGCTTCAAAACTTGCTTGATAATGGTTTTATTAGGCCCAGTGTTTCACCTTGGGGCACACCAGTGTTACTGTGAAGAAAAAGGATGGTTTGGTGAGGATGTGCATTGATTGTCAGCAATTGAACAAAGTGACGATTGAGAACAAATATCCACTGCCGAGGATTTAGGATATGGTTCGATCAGCTTCTGAGCGCCAAGGTGTTTTCAAGGATAGATTTGGAATTTGGTTACCATTAGCTGAGGATTTGGGTGTATGATGTCCCTAAGACAACATTTTACACTCGGTATGGGCATTATGAGTCTTTGGTCATGTCGTTTGGGTTTACCAATGCCTCGGCAACATTCATGGTGTTGATGAACCGAGTGTTCAGGCCCTATTTAGATTTGTTTGTGATTGTATTCATTAACGACATCCTGATATACTCCCGAAGTCAGGAGGAGCATGAGCAGCACCTCAGAGTGAATCTTCAGACTCTGAAGGATAGTCAGTTGTACGCCAAGTTCTCGAAGTGTGAGTTTTGGTTGAGTTCAGTTGCATTCCTGCATCATGTTGTATCAGCAGAGGGTATTCAGGTGGACCCGAAGAATATAGAGGCAGTCAACAACTGGCCTCGACCAGCTTCAGCTACAGAGATCCAGGGTTTCTTGATGTTAGCTGGTTACTACAGACGTTTCGTAGAGGGGTTGTCATCCATTGCAGCCCCGATTACTAGATTGACCTAGAAGGGTGCCTAGTTTAGGTGGTCAGATGAGTGCGAGGCGAGCTTCCAGAAGCTCAAGACAGCTCTGACTACGGCACTGGTATTGGTTTTGCCCACGGGATCAAGGCCTTATACTATTTATTGTGACGCCTCTCGTATCGGGCTTGGCGCAGTGTTGATGCAGAATGGAAAGGTCATAGCATATGCTTCGAGGCTGTTGAATATCCACGAGAAGAATTATCTAGTTCATGACCTAGAGTTGGCAGCCATTGTTCATGACTTGATGATCTGGAGGCATTATTTATATGGTGTGACGTGTGAGGTGTACACGAATCACAAGAGCCTTCAGTACTTGTTCAAACAGAAGGAGTTGAATTTGAGAAAGCGGAGGTGGTTGGAGTTGCTGAAAGACTATGATGTTTCTATCTTATACCACCCGAGGAAGGCCAATATGGTGGCTGATGCATTACATAGGAAGTCCGCCACCATAGGTAGTCTTGCCTATATTCCGGTCAGCCAAAGACAGCTTGCCTTCGATGTTCAGGCCTTGGCCAATAGGTTTGTGAGTTTGGATATTTCTGAGCTCAGTAGGGTGTTAGCTTGCACGGTTGCTCATTCGTCATTGAAGTGCATTCAAGAGCGACAGTTTGATGACCCCCATTAGTGTGTCCTGAGGGACACGGTACAGTGGGGAGGTGCCAAGAAAATGACCCTGGGAGATGATGGTGTATTGAGATTGCAGGGGCGAGTTTGTGTGCCACATGTTGATGGTATACGGGAGTCGATCTTAGCGGAGACCCATAGTTCTCGGTATTATATTCATCTGGGCACCGCGAAGATGTATCAGGATTTGAGATAGCATTATTGGTGGCGCATGATGAAGAAAGACATTGTCGCATATGTAGCTCGTTGTCTGAACTGTCAGCAGGTTAAGTACGAGCATCAGAGGCCCGGTATTTTATTTCAGAGGATTGAGCTTCCCAAGTGGAAGTGGGAGAGAATCACCATGAATTTTGTTACTGGCCTTCCGATGACTCGGAAGAAGTTTGATGCTATATAGGCTATTGTTGGTGGGCTGACCAAGTCAGCGCATTTTATTCCAGTTGCCACCACCTACTCATCCGAGATATATACTGATATTTATATCAGAGAGATCATTAGCCTTCATGGGGTGCCTATATCTATTACTTCTTATCGAGGTCTGCAGTTTACCTCACATTTTTGGATAGCGGTACAACATGAGTTGGGCATCCAGGTTCAGTTGAGTACATCATTTCACCCCCAGACGGACGGTCAATCCGGGAGGACTATTCAGATTCTTGAGGATATGCTCCGAGCATGCGTTATTGATTTTGGAGACCCGTGGGACCAGTTCTTGCCTTTAGCGGAGGTTGCCAACAACAACAGCTACCAGCCCAGCATTCAGATGGCTCCGTATGACGCGTTGTATGGTAGGCGGTGTCAGTCCCCAGTCGGATGGTTTGAGCCATGAGAGTATTGGTTATTGTGTATAGATCTACCACAGGAGGCCTTGGATAAGGTCAAGATCATTCAGGACAGACTTTGGTCAGCTCAGTCTAGGTAGAAGAGTTATAAAGATCGCAAGGTCACGGACGTTACTTTCATGGTTGCTGAGCGGGTATTGCTCCGTGTATCGCGTATGAAGGGCGTGATGAGATTTGGGAAGAAGGGAAAGCTTAGCCCTTGGTTTATTGACCCATTTGAGATTCTCAATCGCGTGGGGAAGGTGGCTTATAAACTTGCCTTGCCGCCTAGCTTTTCATCCGTGCATCCGATTTTTTATATATCCATGCTTCGGAAGTATCATGGTGATCCTGCCCACGTGTTAGATTTCACCACTGTCCAATTGGACAAGGATTTGTCATATGAAGAGGAGCCGGTGGCTATTTTAGACCGGTAGGTTCGACAGCTAAGGTCGAGGAGTTTCCTTCAGTGCGTGTTCAATGGAGAGGTCAGACTCCTGAGGCATCGACCTGGGAGTCCGAGTCTGATATGCGGAGCCGTTATCCCCGTCTATTCTCCGACTCAGGAACTTCTTTCTTTTGTCCATTCGAGGACGAATGGTTGTTTTAGAGGTGGAGGATATGACGACCCAAAGGATCATCACTGTAATTCTCCCATTTTCCGTGCTTCCGAGGCCTTGAAAACCTATTATTTGGTTGCCTCGATTTGCGTTCACAGTCTAGGCGCGAAGCCAGAAAAATCATTTTATGTGTAAACATATGACTTTTTTATTAAAAACTATGAATTTCGAAAATAATATTGATATAGTTGACTTTTGTCAACATTTTGGGTAAACAGACCCGGACCTGTGGTGGGACGATCCCGGAGGATCCGTAGAAAAATATGGGATCCGGACTTATTCTCGGAATTGAATCCGAGGTCCTAGGCCCGAGTACGGAATTTTGAAAGAAGTTATTTATTTGAAAATGATATGAAAAATTAAAATGAAAATGAGTTAGAAAGTGATGGTATCGGGCTAGTATTTTGCATCCGACGCTCGGTACAGGTGTTAAATGAGCACTAAGCGCTATCTGAAGAGTTTGGTTGAAAACAGACATCATTTGACGTGTTTTAGACTTGAAAATGAGAAATAAGAGTTTTATGGAAAGTTGGAAGAAATCATGTGCTTCGAGGTTTGATTCTATATAAATGATGTTATTTTGGCGATTTGATTGCACGAGTGAGTCCGGAGGATGTTTTTGAGGTTGTGTGCTTGTTTGGGTTGAAGCCTTGAGGGCTCGGGTGAGTTTTGGATAGGTGTTGGGTTCATTTTGCATGTTGGGAATGGGCTTCAGGTGTTGGAGACCTTACAGGCTTCGCAATTGCGAAGCCTGGTTCACAAATGCGAACATGGTCCCAGAACTGCTGAATTCGCAAACGCGAAGGAGACATTGCAATTGCGATGTCTGTTCTTTCCCAGCATTCTTCTCAAATTCGAAGAACAATTCGCAAATAAGAATGCCCCTGGCCAGCCTTGAGTTTGCAAATGCGAACTTTGACTTTGCAAATGCGAAGTCTGCCTTTCCCGCTTGAGTTTGCAAATGCGGACAATTATCTCGCAAATCCCATACCTGCTAGGTTCGCAATTGCGTACCCAAACTCGCAAATGCGAGATCTGCACCTGTGAATTTTATACTTAGCCGATTTTTAAGTTCATTCTTCATATTTTCATAATCCAAACTTCCATTGGCAATTTTCTCTCAACTCTTTCTTTACCAAATCAATTGTAAGTCAACTGTTACTCAATTTCTTCAATTTTTACATCTTTTATCATGATTTCATCTTAAAATCAAAGCTTTCAATGGGTAAAAATGGGGATTTGGGGTAGAACCTAGGTTTTCTCAAAATTGGGGATTTGGACCTCAATTGGAGGTCCGATTTCAAAACAAAAAATATATATGAACTCGTGGGGGAACGGGTAACTCAGTTTTGGTTCGAACCTCGGGTTTTGACCATGTGGGCCTGGGGCATTTTGGTAATTTTTAGCTAAAACTTTGGGAAATTCATTCTTATGTATTCAAATTGATTTAACTAGCATTTGTTGATACATTTGGGTAACTTGTGACTAGATTCGAGCGGTTTTGTTGCAAATTCGAGGGTTAACGCTATCCTAGAGGCGTGAGTTGGGTTTGGAGCTTTCGAGGTAAGTGTTTGATCTAACTTTAGCTTGGGGGAATAGGATTATGACAATATTTGCTATGTTCTATGCGGAGTCGGTGTATATGTATGGTTACGACTATCTATGCACCCGAGTCTAGCATGACCGTGGGTCTCAATTGCCTTTATTTCGATTAATATGGTACAGTTTCTTGTTTGAATTGATTTAGTTCACATGATATGAACGGTTTAGGAAAAATAGTGATTTGTAAGATTTTGGAGCATTGGCTCGACTTAGAACTTGTTAGCAGCTAAGTGTTTACAAGCGAGAGTACTGTGATCATTCCCTTGCCGGAATTTAGGTATTACTTAAATTCTCCTTTTGTCGGGATATTTGGACCTGTTAGTTATACCCTTGCCGGGACTCATCTCTTGTTGTGTTTCCCTTGCTGGGTTATTAGTACAGTTTCGTTTATACCCTCGCTCTATTGTTTGTGATTACTATTTGGTTGAGAATGAGCGATGAAGCGATGGGTGATGCCATATAACCGTTGACTTACATATTATTATTTCTTAGGTGAGGCTGAGCGATAAAGCATAATGGGTGATGGCGTGTAACCATGGACTTACTTTATACTATTGATTGGGTGAGGAAGAGTGATAAAGTATGATGGGTGATGTCGTGCACTTTAATTGATTATTTTTGTGAGGACGAGAGTGAAAGCACTATGGGCGGTTCCGTGCAACTGTTGGATATTCTCCTTTTGTGGATTGTTGTTATTGTACAGTTTCTTTTTTTTAACTGTTGTTTATATCTGAACTACTTCACCCCCCATAGCATGCTCCCCTCCCTCTTAATTGTTTAAATTTCTGCATCCTCTTCTATTGCCCATATATGTTGAAATGCACAGGTTTATGTGGTAGTTCTATCTTAGGCCAGGCACTGACCAGCACATGGGTCGATTTTGCTGATTCTACACTCTGCACTCTTTTGCACAGATACAAGATTCGATCAGCAGTAGCAACAGTGGTGCGAGTGTTGGCATTCCGCTCAGCGAGACTCCGAGGTAGCCTTGCAGGCGTCCGCGGGGCCTGACGTCTCCTCTATCTTTTTATCCAGTCTGTTATCTTATGTATTCGAGATGAACAGTTTAATATTTCTTTTGAACGGTTGTGTTTAGTAAATTTTTAGCAGTTCATCAGTAGTGACACCAGATACCGGGTAGAGACATGTCATAAACTTCCGCACTTACTATTATGTTTGTTGAAAGTCTTCAGCATATTTTAATTATTTATGTCAGTTTATTATACTGTTTTAGACTAAAACTTGTGAAATGTTTAAAAAGGTTGGCTTGCCTAGCTCCGACGGTAGGCGCCATCATGACTACCGGTGGTGGGAAATGCGGATCGTGACAGCTATATACGTAATATAGAAATACAAGTTTAGTATTATTTATTATTAGTCTAGTTTATTCTATTAAAGTAGTTATTATATTTTAATTTTACTATTTAATCAAAAAATATTCAAATTTAAATAGAGGGTATTCTTGTTATTTTGTGTTTTAATATATGTATTACTAATACATATATAAGCTATTCCATCTTCTACCCTGTATAAATAATACATAATACCCTCATAACTTATACATATATTATTATGCGAAAAAGAAAAACAAGAACCAAATATTGCATAACTTATGTTAAATTCTACGTGGAGTTTTTCTTTTCATTTTTTATCGTCAAATAATATACTATAAAGTTATTCTAATTCTAGTAGGTGGATAATTCCTCTATTACTGGCTACCAAATAACCCCTTCCAGAGAAGCCAAAGAGTATCAAGATTATCAAGCCCATAAGCTACTCCTTAAGAGAGTTCTATTCAGGGACATATCCAAGATTTAAAAAGGACAAGTGCACTAATATCTTTATAAATATATATTTGACAATATAATTTTTATACGATAACCCAAGTTAACAAGCAAACTCTAATTAATATTATTAGCATTATTAGTTTTCATACTTTGAAAACTATCAATAATAAAATCATTACTGTGACGACCCAGCTTGTCGTCATGTGAGTTATCGCCCCGTTTTTCCTGTTTTATGTTTCTATATGTTTCATTATATGTGTTTGTAAAGTTTGAGGTGATTCGGACAGAGTTTGTTTGGAATTGAGACAATTAGTCTCTTTAAGAGAAGGCTAGTTTGGAAAAAGTCAACCGGATGTTGACTTATGAGTTATAGTTCTTGGATTGGATTTTCGATGATTCGGCTAGTTTCGACATGTGATTTATGACTTGGGAGTCAAAATTGATCTGAATATGGAGGTCCGGTGTAGAATTAGGCTTGAATTGGCTAAGTTTGAATTTCGGCGAATTCCGGTTGATGTGTGAGATTTTGATCCGGGAGTCGGAATGGTATTCCGAGAGTTTCTGTAACTTCGTAAGTGATTTTGGATATGTCTACAAATTTTCGGGTCAATCCGACGTCATTTGGTCGGGGTTTTCATCGAATGTGAGTTTCGGAAGTTAAAGTGGAACTTAGGCTTGGATTGGAGGAATTTTGTGATTTTTGGTGTTAATGTTAGTGTTTTTATGGCTCGAGCAAGATTGAATAAGGTATTAGATCATATCGGTATTTTTGGTTTAGGCCTCAGGGGCCTCGGGGTAATTCCGGATGGTTAATCGGAGGTTTTGGAGTTTGTTGCATGAAAACCAGGATGTGGCTTCTGGTATTTCCGCTTCTGCGGAAGGGGGAGCCACAAAGGCGGCGACCACAGAAGCGGCTGGCTTTCCGTATAAACGGCCTGGGGAAGGCTAGCTTGAACCACTGGAGCGGTTTGAAAACCGCAGAAGCGGTTACCGCTGAGGCGGTAGTTTGACCGCAGAAGCGGGCTATGAGATTTAAGTTGGACCGCGTATGCAGTTGTGTGGCCGCAAAGGCGGTGAACGCAGGAGCGGTCAGTTGACTGCATAAGCGGAAATCGAGCTGGGTTTAATGAACAGTGATTTCGCAAGTTTGATAAAAGAGAAGAACATTTGGTCTTCGGACTAAGGCAAGTTTGGGATCGATTTTGAGGAGGATTTTGGAGAAAATCATCAGGTATGGATTCTTGGACCTACAATATATCAATATAGTGTAAAAACATCGATTAAACACTAAGAATTCAAGGTTTTTGAAGTTAAAAATTGTGGTTAGGGCTTGAAACCCAAGTGAGCTTAAAGTGTTGATTTGAGGGGTCAAATGGATTCCGATTCTTGTAAATTAGACATGTACGGACTCATGGGGAGATGAGGATTCCGGTTATGTGAATTTTGTAATTTTTTCGAGAAGTGAGCCCGGGGCTCAGGTTTTGCCAACTTTGTATATTTGGGTGTTTTTCGAGTTCTTTCTATTGGATTATGTTCCATTAGCCTATTATAACATGTTCCTTGTGGTTTTGGTCAGATTCTACACCCGAAGAGGTCTATTTGCGAGGATAGCGCAAGGCGAGCTAGGATTTTGGCCGGTTTGAGGTGAGTGATGGTTATGAATGATATATTGAGGGTTTGAAACCCCGTATTTGAACTATGCGGTACTATGTTGAGATAAAATACGAGTCATATGATGAGCGTTGGGACATTTCTGCTAGGGACTCAGACTTGGTCCATCTCGATTGATGACTTACTGCACTTTGTGACTGGGACTGAGCTTGCACCCGTGTATTTTGGGCTAGTTTCCATGTTTGGGGCCTTGTGCCGATCTGTAGAACTTCTAGGGAGCATGTTGAGCCAATTGACGTCACTTTACCTATTGAACACATACCATCTGAACTAACTTTGACTGTAAATTATGAAATAAACTGAATGTAGTAACTTGCACCCTAAATGAGCAATACCTAGGGTTGAATACCATGTCTTAGCTGAGTGGGCCGAGAGGACAAGTCTATATTGACTGAGAGGGGTCAAGGGCCCCGTAGTGAGGGTATTTGATATATACTGGATCAGGCTGCACGTCGCAGCAGTATATACATATACATGTATTGGATCGGGGTGCATGCCATAACATTATATATATTATATTGGATCGGGCTGCACGCCGCAGTATTATATATATTATATTGGATCGGACTGCACGCTAAAGCATTATATATATATTAAATTGGATCGGGTTACACGCCACAACATTATATATATTATATACGATCGGGTTGCATGCCGCAACATTATACATATTATATTAGATCGGGCTGCACGCCGCAGCATTATATATATTATATTGGATCGGACTGCGCGCCGCAGCAGTTTATAAATATGGTGATGGATCGGGATGTGCGTCGCAGCAGTTTTAGTAATTAGTCGGACATAATGGAAAGTAATTATCAGATTCTTTTCACTGTTGGGTACTTATCTACTCTTTTCTCTGTTGAAAATGGAACTGTATAGTGTTTTTACCAGATTACTTACATTCAGTTGTTATTAGTGCTATTACTCACTGAGTTAGAAGTACTCACTCTACTCCCTGCACCTTTTGTGCAGATACAAGGATCCCGGAGGCGTAGTTGCAAAATGTTGTTGCATGTTCAGTTATGTATCCGAGTTGTCAAGGTAGCTGCTGCGTCCGCAGGACCTGATTCCCCCTCTTACCTATCTTTGTTTTTCGTATATAGAATTTCTTTGTTCAGAGTACTGTTCATCTGTATTTAGAGGCTCAGACTTGTGACGCTTGTTCCTTTGGGTGGCTGTTATTTTCACATTACGGATTCTGCAGTATTTTACCAATATTTAATTGAGAATTTATGCTAAATTCAATATCTAAGTAAATGTTTGGCTATGAAAGGTTTAAATTGTCGGGCTTGCCTAAAAAGTGTTTGGTGCCATCAGAGACGGGGTATGGGTCATGACAAGTTGGTATCAGAGCCTAGGTTACTAGGCCTCATGAGTCTTGAGCCGGTTTAGTAGAGTCTCGCGGATCGGTGCGGAGACATCTATGCTTATCCTCGAGAGGCTGCAGAACCTTTAGGAAAAACTTCATATTCCTAAAATTCTTATCGTGCGACTTTGTTGATCCGAGAACTAAACTTCTATATTCTATTCTCTCGCAGATGGCGAGAACGCGTGCGATCGGACGTGGCCGTGGTCGAGGCAGAGCGGTAGAGGCAGCACCAGTTGACCCACCAGTTGCCCCCATTCAGGATCAGCCTCCACCTGTAGAGGTTCCAGGGTAAGCTGCTCAGGCACTAGCAGTGCCTATTGTTATTCCGGGTCTTCAGGAGGTCCTGGCTCAGATCTTATCATTTTGCACTGGCTTGGCCCAGGCAGTCTCGGCTACTACCACAGCTATATCTCAGACCAGGGGTGGTCATCAGACCCCCGCAGCTCGAACTCCAGAGCAGGGTGCACAGGATTTGTAGACCCCAAAGGCACCACCAGTTCAGCCAGTTGCCCCTGTTCAGCCAGTTGTTTCAGTTCAGGGTGATGGGGTGCCAGTGATTCCAGATTACGAGCAGCGTCGTCTGGAGAGATTCAGCAGGATTTCATATCCTACTTTTAGCGGTGTTCCGGGCAAGGATGCCCAGGGGTTTCTGGACAAGTGTTGACGCATGCTTAGGACAGGAGGGATCTTGGAGACTAGTGGGGTATCTTTTACCACTTTTCAGTTCTCAGGAGTACCTTTACCTTGTGGGAGGCATATGCGTCGTAGGCCGGCAGGTGCAACGCCAGTATCTTGGCAGGAGCTCCCTACTATTTTCCTGGAGAAGTGGATACCTCGGTCGTAGATGGAGGAGTTACGCAGGCAGTTTGAGTGGCGTCTTCAGGCAGATATGTCTGTGACGCAGTATGAGGTGAAATTTGAAAAGTTAGCTAGTTATGCTCCTGGATGGTTCTGATGGATCAAGAGAGTATCAGGAGATTTTTGGACAGGCTTATTTATCCCATTCGTATTCGGATGACTCATGAGAGGGTCCTGAGACACACCTTTGAGAAGGCGGTGGATATAGCCCGTGATATTGAGACGGCTCGCCGTCAGGAGAGAGTGGAGAGGGAAGCTAAGAGGCCTCGAGGAACAGGTGGCTCTAGTGGTGCTTCGTTTAGGGGCCAGTTTCAGCAGAGCAGGGTCGTTCTTTCAGGCCTCCATAGCCAGCTCAGTCAGAGTACCATGGTTCATCCTCTAGTCGGGGTTATCAGGGCTCTCAGCAGAGTCAGCCACCTCTGAGTGCATTTCCAGCACAAAGTTCATCTCATTCCCCATCTGTTTAGGGTTCATCTCGGCCTAGTTCTTCAACCAGCTACTCCGGTGCAAGGGTTTCCCGTCAGTCCCAGCCCCCAGCGCCAGGGAGTTTTTATGTGTGTGGCGAGTTTGGGCATATACGGAAGGATTGTCCACGCCATGCATCCAGTTCATCTCAGCAGAGGGGCCAGCCTTCATCTTCTAGCCTAGTGTCTTCAGCACCCACCCAGTCAGCTAGGGGTGAGGGTCAGGCTGCTAGGGGTGGCCCCAGAGGGGGAGCGCGATCCGGTGGTGGTCAGGCCCATCGCTACGCTCTTCAGGGAAGGTCAGATGTTGTTGCTTCGGATGCTATTATTACATGTATTGTTTCAGTCTGCCATAAGGATGCCTTAGTTTTATTTGATCCCGGATCCACATATTCTTATGTATCTTCTTACTTTGCTCATCATTTGGGGGCTACCCGAGGGTGTCTTGCATTAACTGTGCATGTATCTACCCCACTGGGTGATACTGTTTTTGTGGACCACATGAATCGGTCCTGTCTTGTTACTATGGGGGGTCTGAAGACCCGAGTTAGCTTGTTGTTATTGAGCATGGTAGATTTTTATGTTATTTCGGGCATGGATTGGCTATCACCGCGCCATATTATTCTGGACTTTCATGCCAAGACAGTCAATTTGGCTATGCGAGGTGTCCCGAGGATCGTGTGGCGTGTTACGACTTATTATGTATCCAGTAGGGTAATCTCTTTCTGAAAGGCCCAGCGGATGGTTGGGAAGGGATATTTATCATATCTAGAATTTGTGAGGGATTTTGGAGCCGATTCTCCTAGTCTTGATTCGTTCCCCGTGGTGAGGAAATTTCCTGATATATTTCCAACAGACCTGTCGGGCATGCCGCTGGACAAGGATATTGACTTTGGTATTGGGCACTCAGCCCATTTCTATTCCTCCCTATCATGTGGCACCATCAGAGTTAAAGGAGTTGAAGGAGCAGCTACAGGAACTCATAAATAAGGGGTTCATTCGCCCGAGTGTGTCGAAGTGGGGCGCACAGGCGTTATTTGTATAGAAGAAGGATGGCAGAATGAGAATGGGCATTGATTACAGACAGTTGAACAAAGTGACCGTGCAGAACAGGTATCCACTACCCCGTATTGAGGATTTGTTTGAGAAACTTCAGGGGGCAAAGGTACTCTCTAGGATTGATCTCCGTTCAGGCTATCACCAGCTGAAGATTAGGGATTCTGATATCATGAAGACAACTTTCAAAATTAGATATGGGCATTATGAGTTTCTGGTTATGTCATTTGGGTTGACTAACGCCCCATCCGCATTCATGCACTTGATAAATAGTGTATTTCGGCCGTATCTGGATTCTTTTGTAATCGTGTTTATTGATGATATTCTGGTGCACTCGCGTAGCCTGGAGGAGCACGTGCAACACTTGAGGGTGGTATTGCAGAGGTTGAGAGAGGAGAAGCTTTATGCAAAGTTCTCCAAGTATGTGTTCTAGCTCAGTTCCGTGGCTTTTCTGGGACACGTGGTGTCCATTGATGGTATTCAGGTTAATCCAAAGAAGACCGAGGCGGTACAGAGTTGGCCTAGACCGTCCTCAGCTACTGAGATTTGTAGTTTCCTTGGTTTGGTGGGTTATTACCGCAGCTTTGTTCAGGGATTTTCATCTATTGCTTTGCCTTTGACGAAATTGACGCAGAAGAATACTCCATTTGTGTGGTCCGATGAGTGTGAGGAGAGCTTGCAAAAGCTCATGTTAGCTTTCACTACAGCTTTGGTACTAGTATTTCCATCATCCTCAGGCTCTTACTCGGTATATTGTGATGCTTTAAGAGTTGGGATCGGATGTGTATTGATGCATGAGGGTAGAGTTATCGTGTATGCTTCGCGTCAGCTTAAGTCTCATGAGAAAAATTACCCCGTTCATGACCTGGAGTTGGCTGCTATAGTTCATGCTTTGAATATTTGGCGGCACTATCTATATGGCGTGTCCTATGAGGTGTTCACGGATTATCGAAGTCTTCAGCACTTGTTTAAGCAGAAGGACCTCAATGTGAGACAACGGAGATGGCTCGAGCTACTCAAGGATTATGATATTACCATATAGTATCATTCGGGGAAGGCCAATGTAGTGGCCGACGCTTTGAGCTGGAAGGCGCTCAGTATGGGTAGCTTGGCATATATTCCAGTTGGGGAGAGGCCTCTTCCAGTTGATGTTCAGCCTTTGGCTAATCAGATGGTGAGGTTTGATATTTCAGAGCCCGGTCGGGTCTTGGCTTGTGTGGTTTCCCGATCTTCTTTTTACGATCGCATCAGGGAGCGCTAGTATGATGACCCGCATTTTGTTGTCCTAAAGGACAGGGTCCAGCATAATGATGCTAGAGATGTGACTATTGGCAGTGATGGTGTGCTACGGATGTAGGGCCAGATTTGCGTGCCCAATATGGATGGGCTCCAAGAGTTGATATTAGAGAAGGCCCATATATCGCGATATTCTATTCGTTCGGGTGCCGTGAAGATGTATCAAGACTTGAGGATGCATTATTGGTGGAGGAGAATGAAAAGGGATATTGTGACTTATGTGGCTCGGTGTCTAAATTTTCAGCAGGTCAAATATGAACATTAAAGACCCGGTGGTGTACTTCAGCAGATGAATATTCTAGAGTGGAGATGGGATAGGATTGCTATGGTCTTTGTGAGTGGTCTCCCTCGTACCTCGAGGAACTTTGATTCTATTTGGCTGATTGTGGATAGGCTGACCAAGTCTGCGCACTTCGTTCCAGTGTGTACCACCTATTCTTCGGAGCAGTTAGTAGAGATTTTCATCTGTGAGATTGCGAGGTTGCATGGGGTTCTAGTTTCTATTGTCTCGGACAGGGGTACTCAGTTTTCTTCCTAGTTTGGGAGGACTTTTCATCAGGAGTTGGGCACACAAATTCATATGAGCACGACTTTTCATCCTCAGACGAACGGGCAGCCCGAGCATACTATTCCGATATTGGACGACATGTTATGTGCCTGTGTTATTAATTTTGGAGGTTCTTGGGCTGAGTTCTTGCCGCTTGCAGAGTTTGCTTATAACAACAGTTATTAGTCCAACATACAGATGGCGCTGTATGAGGCTTTATATGAGAGACGGTGTAGATCTCCAATTGGCTGGTTTGAGCCCGGCGAGGCTAGACTATTGGGGACAGAGTTAGTTCAGGATGTCTTAGAGAAAGTGAAAGTTATCCTGGAGAGACTTCGTACGGCTCAGTCGCGTCAGAAGAGTTATGCGGACTGGAAGGTTCGGGATGTATCTTACATGAAAAGAGAAGGTTTTGTTGAAGGTTTCGCCTATGAAAGGCGTGATGAGGTTTGGAAAGAAGGGGAAGCTGAGTCTGCGGTTCATTGGACCTTTTGAGATACTTAGGAGGATTGGGGAGGTGGCCTATATGCTTGCTTTGCCACCCAGCTTGTCGGGGGTTCACCCGGTGTTCCATGTTTCTATGCTCAGGAAGTATGTTGAGGACCCATCTCATGTATTAGACTTCAGCACGATCCAGTTGGATAAGGACTTGACCTATGATGTGAAGCTAGTGGCTATTTTGGGTTGACATGTTCGGAAGTGTAGATCAAAGGACATAGCTTCGGTAAAGGTGCAGGGGAGAGGTCGACCCGTGGAGGAGGCCAGTTGGGAGACCGAGCAGGAGATGCGGAGCAAATATCCTCATTTGTTTTAGGCTCCAGGTATATATCTTGACCCGCTCGAGGATGAGCGTTTGTTTTAGTTGGGGAGGATGTGACGACCTGACCCGTCGTCACGTCAGTTACTACCCCGTTTTACCTATTTTATGCTTCTATATGTTTTATTATATATGTTTTTAGAGTGTGAGGTGATTCGGATAGAGTTTGGTTGGAATTGAGACAATTAGTCTTTTCGAGAGAAGGCTAGTTTGGAAAATGTCAAACCGAATGTTGACATATGAGTATAGGGATCGGATTGGATTTCGGACAATTCGGCTAGTTTCGGGTGGTGATTTATGACTTGGGAGTGAAAACGGATCTGAATTTGGAGGTCCGATGTAGAACTAAGTTTGAATTTTGGCGAATTTCGGTTGTTGGGTGAGATTTTCATCCGGGAGTCAGAATGGAATTCCGAGAGTTTATGTAGCTTTGTTAAGTGATTTTGGATATGTCTGTAAATTTTCGGTTCAATCGGACGTCGTTTGGTCGGGTTTTTGATCGAATGTAAGTTTTGAAAGTTATTGTGGAACTTAGGCTTGGATTGGAGGAATTTGGTGATTTTTGGTGTTAATGTTAGTGTTTTTATGGCTCGAGCAAGTTTGAATAAGGTATTAGATCATATCGGTGTTTTTAGTTTAGGCCTCGGGGTAATTCCGGATGGTTAATTGGAGGTTTTAGAGTTTGTTGCATGAAAATCAGGATGTGGCTTCTGGTATTTCCGCTTCTGCTGAAGGAGGAGCCGCAAAAGCAGCGACCGCAGAAGCGGATGGCTTTCCGCATTAGTGGCCTAGGGAAGGCTGGCTTGAACCGCTGGAGCGGTTTGATATCCGCAGAAGCGGTTACCGGTGAGGCGGTGTTTGACCACAGAAGCGGGCTATGAGATTTAAGTTGGACCGCGTAAGCGGTCGTGTGGCCGCAAAGGCGGTGACCGCAGAAGCCCAAGTGAGCTTAAAGTGTTAATTTGAGGGGTCAAATAGACTCCGATTCTTATAAATTTGATATGTACCGACTCGTGGCGGGACGAGGATTCTGGCGATGTGAATTTTGTAATTTTTTCGAGAAGTGAGCCCGGGGCTCGGGTTTTGCCGACTTCGTATTTTTGGGTATTTTTCAAGTTCTTTCTATTGGTTTACGTTCCATTAGCCTATTATAACATGTTCCTTGTGGTTTTGGTCAGATTCTGCATCCGAGGAGGTCTATTTGCGAGGAAAGTGCAAGGAGAGCTAAGATTTTGGCCGGTTTGATGTGAGTAATGGTTATGAATGTTATACTAAGGGTTTGAAACCCCGTATTTACACTATGCGGTGCAATGTTGAGATAAAATATGCGTCATATGATGAGCGTAGGGACGTTTCTGCTAGGGACTCAGACTTGACCCATCCCGATTGATGACTTACTGCACTTTGTGACTGGGGCTGAGCTTTCACCCGTGTGTATTTTGGGCTAGTTGCCATGTTTGGGGCCTTGTGCCGATCTGTAGAACTCCTAGGGAGCATGTTGAGCCGATTGACCTCACTTTATCTATTGAACACATACCATCTGACCTGACTTTGACTGTAAATTATGAAATAATCTGAACGTAATAACTTGCACCCTAAATGAGCAATACCTAGGGTTGAATACCATGTCTTAGCTGAGTGGGCCCCATAGGCCAAGTCTATTTTGACTGAGAGGGGTTAAGGGCCCCATAGTGAGGTATTTGGTATATACCGGATCGGGCTGTATGCTGCAGCAGTATATACATATACATGTATTGGATTGGGGTGCATGCCATAACATTATATATATTATATTGGATGGGGCTGCACGCTGCAGCATTATATATGTTATATTGGATCGGACTGCACGCTACAACATTATATATATTATATTGGATCGGGTTACACGCCACAACATTATATATATTATATTGGAGCGGGTTGCATGCCACAACATTATATGTATTATATTAGATCGGGCTGCACGCCGCAGCATTATATATACTATATTGGATCGGGCTGCGCGCCACAGCAGTATATACATATGGTGATGGATCGGGCTGCGCGCCGCAACAGTGTTAATAATTGGTCGGACGGAAAGGAAAGTAGTTATTAGATTCTTTTCCTTGTTGGGTACTTATCTACTGTTTTTCGCTGTTGAAAATGGAACTGTATAGTATTTTTACTGGATTTCTTACATTCAGTTGTTATTTATTGCTATTACTCACTGAGTAGGAAGTACTCACTCTACTCCCTGCACCTTTTGTGCAGATACAAGGATCCCGGAGGCGTAGTTGCGATTTGCTGTTGCTCGTTCAGTTCTGTATCGGAGTTGTCAAGGTAGCTGCTGGCGTCCGCAGGACCTGATTCCTCCTCTTACCTATCTTTGTTTTCTGTACCTAGACTTTCTTTGTTCAGAGTACTGTTCATCTGTATTTAGAGGCTCAGACTTGTGACGCCGGTTCCTTTGGGTTTCTATTTTTTTCACATTACGGATTCCGCAGTGTTTTACCAATATTAAATTGAGAATTTATGCTAAATTTAGTATCTAAGTAAATATTTTGGCTATGAAAGATTTAAATGGTCGGGCTTGCCTAACAAGGTGTTGGGCGCCATCACAACCGAAATTTGGGTCGTGACAATTACTTACCATTTTAAATATCTTGCATTATATATAATCAAGCTAGAAATTTTAAAAAATTGCACATCCACTCTAATCTCTATTATGTAAATCTTTTTAAGACTTCTATTTTCGTATAAATACGTGATTTGCATTAGTAATGAAAGCTTTCTTTTTAAAGAATAACTTTAGAACATGTTTAATTAAATATTGTAAGGGAGTAAGTAGGAATTGAACTACTGGCCTTTGGGCTAAAGGTGCGATCATTGATCACTGTGCCAAAGTGTTCACTTGAGGATGGGTCGACACATATTTATTTAAGAACAAAATTTAAAAAATACAAGTGTTACCCCTCCCGTATAGATACGCCCCTGCAAGCGGAGGCTTATTATATCAATGTGTCAAGGATATACTGCTTGTATTATGTTGTTATTTTCTTATAGATAAAATGCATATATAAATTTGAGTGCGTTTTGAATTATTAATTTACATAATTTTAAAAAAGCAATAAGGTTTACGACGAAAATTTTAACTTGTGATTCCTTAGACTTGAATAGAATTATCTATTGTTGACTCCATTGCCATAGTTTATATTTACAGATTGACAAGTCGGGGACAAGCCTACGAATTGACTATATTTCTACCGGTGATGATCATTTTTCTTTTTGATTTCTTATTAAATATGTATATCTAAATAATAAGTAAGGTAAAAATATTAAATATAAATGCAAAATATGACACTACTTGTTATTATAGAAACTTATCAATTGATATTGTTTACGAAAAATTCGCATACGACGTTGCGTTTTCTCCTCCTCCTCCGAGTGTTAGTTGGGTGGCAAACTGGCAATCGATGCCACATATCTCAATGTTTACGACTCTTAGAAGTTCCAAGAACCTTGCACGTCTAGTTCATATGTTCTAGGATTTTACTTGACATCATATATAATGAAAAAATTATTGTCGTTTTCTGAGATTTTGTGTATTTTATCTTATCTACTGAATATAGCTAAATTAATATTTGTAGATGCCCTTTTACTTCTGTTCTTGTTTACCTTTTCCTTTTGCATATCATGTTATTTATGGTTTATGTTTACATAATTATGTATTGTGATTTCTGCTGGAGTTATTAATGCTCTTTTTTTTTTTGTTTTTGTTTATGTCTTTCCTTTTCTTTTCTAAGTCGATGGTCAATTGGAAACAGCTTCTTCATCCTTTCGGGTAGGGATAAGGCCTGCGTACATATTACCCTTCTCATACTCCATCCCGTGAACCTATACTGAATAGTTATTGTTGAGATTTTGTGTATGTCGTGTTTGACGTCTTTGGCCTATTTTTAAGATCTTCGTCGCATGCTTGAAATTAGGAACGACGATTAATAGTTCATATAGAGTTGGGTGATTGGCAAAAAACGATTTTTTGGGTGAACTTAGTGGAATGCCCTCAAAATTAATGGTATTTAAAAAATGACTTCGGACAAGAAGCTCTTCAATGATTTTTCTAGCAGATTAAATTGTATATTGAAGTCGATCAAAATGTCATAAATTTGCTTTTCAAGCTTCTCTATCAATCCGGTACAATTGATGATATTATTACTTTACTTATTTGTTAAATTGTTTATTGATTCTATGGGATTGTCATACTTTTGCTCTTCTGAAATTTTTTACCGGATTTGTGGAATTGATGCTATATTTTTTCTACTTATCTGTATTTTAAAATTTTTACAGTAAATCACTAAAATTTATGTTTGAACTAAAAGTTTAAGCACAAATTATCAATACTCAAACGGTTTTAGCAATAATCGATTATTAACTTTTATTTCCACCATCAAACAAGAATTTCAAGCTTTAAAAGTTGAAAAACTATCATGTTCAAGTAAAAAAGGAAAATATTTTGTTTAAACTGTAAAACAAAAGAAAATATTCTGCTAAGACCATACCTAAGAGGATAATGTCGTGCTAACTTCAATATAAGGGTGCGCTATATGTTAGGGCCGACTCTAATGCCTTGTCTAAGGCGTGTGCCTTAGGCCCCCAAATTTGGGGGCCCCATTTTTAGAAATAATTGGTATTATAATAACAATAACAACTACCCAGTATAGTCTCATAAACTGGAGTCTGGAGAGGGTAATATGTAGACGAGCCTTACCCCTACCCGAAAGGGCAGAGAGGCTGTTTCCAATCTACCCTCGGCTCAGTGAAGGAAAGAAAAACAAAAACAAAAACAAAAACAAAGGAGCATTAGTAACTCCAGCAGAAATAGCGTAAATAATTATCTAATCATAAGAAACATAAATAAAATAACATGCAATAATATTATACACTAACTACCATAAATAACTACCATAAGGGAGACACAATCCGAAACACAAATCATCTATGGATACCCCTGCCAAGCCTCACCCAACCCCAGGTGAGGAGTACGAAAAACTCTAAGAGCCCCTATCCTTAGGGGTGTTCATCGGGCGGATTGGGCGGCTTTTACTCTTAACGATTTGGCTTAACGGTTATCGGCTTTTAAATGTATTAATCCGTTAGCCACCCGATAAGATATCGGGCGGATTGGTATCGTGTTAGCTCTTATAGGGCGGTTAATGGGCGGTTTATCGGCCTAACATACATGTTCACTAAATATCTCTTATTCTCCTCGTCTTAGAAATAATGAATTGCCATAAAAAATAATATTTTAGAGGCAATATGATGTAGCTAATGAAACAATCGCCATCAACATGTAGATTATAAAATAGATAAATTCACTACTAGTTCAGTATCGAGAAAAATAAAACAGAACTTATCTTCTGTTAGAGGCCACAGTACATGTGTACTCATAAGCTTCGGATATAACCAAAAAAATCTGTCGCGCAAATTTCCATTCAGCTCCCACAATGAACTTTTAAAAACTGAAGTGCTCTGGTAAATTCTACTCTCTACACTCCTCTTCTATAAATAATTATCGTTCTCCATTTTCCACAAGCAATCATCCAAAATGCACAAATTTATTTCCTGGGGTGTCGTTCCTCTAGTCATAACCAACCTTTCAATTCTTCTTTTTCCATGACACACATAGAACCATATATGTATTAGACAACTCAATTCTATCACTAAATTATATATATATATATATATATATATATATATATATATATATATATATATATATATTTTATATTCTTAACGGGTTAACGGATTAGCCGTTAAGAAAATTGAATAATCCATCCCCAAACCGATAAGCCGTTAATAAAAAAAATTCAATCCGTTCCCCATCCATTAAGCCGTTAAGCCGTTACCAATAAGCCGTTAAGCTTCGGTTTGGATCGGTTTTTGGTTTCGGATCGGTTTTGAACACCCCTACCTATCCTACAACCCTGATACTAGACCTCCAGACTTTCCTATCAAGGGTCATGTCCTCGGAAACCCACATTCTAACCATGTAATGCCTAATCACCTCTCCCCAATACTTCTTAGGCCTCCCTCTGCCTCGTCAAACGCCGACAATCGCCAGCCGCTCACAACTCCTTACCGGGGCATTAGGACTTCTCCTCTGCACATGCCCCAACCACCTCAGCCGCGCTTCTCGAATCTTCTCATCCACCGGGGCCATCCCCACCTTCTCTCGAATAACTTCATTCTTAATCTTATCTAACCTGGTGAGCCCGCACATCCACCTGAGCATCCTCATCTCCGCAACCTTCATTCTCTGAACATGAGAGTTCTTCACGGGCTAGCACTCCACCCCAGACAACATTGCAGGTCTAACCACAGTTCTATAAAATTTCCCATTGAGTTTATGTGGAACTTTCTTGTCACACAGGACTCCTGATGCAAGCCTCCACTTTGACCACCCCGCTCCTATACGATGAGTGACGTCCCCGTCAATCTCTCCGTCCCCCTAAAACACCGCCCAAGATATCTGACACTGTCCCTCTTGGCGATGACCTGAGATCCAATCATCACGTCCATGCCTACTTCGCTCGGCTCGGTGCTAAACTTGCACTCCAGGTATTCTGTCTTAGATCTACTTATTTTGAAACCTTTAGACTCGAGAGTCTGTCTCCATACCTCAAACCTCTCAATAACACCGACCCTCCTCTCATCTATCAAGACTATGTCATCAGCAAATAGCATACACCAAGGCACATCCCCTTGAATATGTCGGGTTAGAGCATCCATCACCAAGGCAAACAAGAGAGGGCTAAGCGCCGATCCTTGATGGAGCCCCATAACCACTAAATGATCTGAGTCGCCACCCACCGTCCTAACCCTAGTCTTAGTTCCATCGTACATGTCCTTGATTACTCTGATGTAGGCTTCCGGCACGCTCTTCGCCTCCAAGCACCTCCATATCTCCTCCCTTGGGACCTTGTCATACGCCTTCTCCAAGTCGATAAGCACCATGTGCATGTCCTTCTTCTTATCCCTGAACGGCTCCACCAGCCGCCTGACAAGGTGGATAGCTTCTGTAGTGGAGCGACCCGGCATGAAACCAAACGGGTTCCCAGATATAGATTTCATCTCCCTCACCCTCGCCTCGATCACCCGCTACCAGACCTTCATGGTGTGACTTATTAATTTTATACCCCTTTAGTATTTGCAGCACTGGATGTCCCATTTGTTCTTGTACAAGTGCACCACCGTACTCCACCTCCACTCATCCGGCATCCTTTTGGTCCTGAAGATCGCATTGAACAATCTAGAGAGCCACTCCACTCCTGACCTACCCATGCACTTCCAGAACTCCACCGGGATCTCCTCAGGCCCGGTCGCTCGACCCCTACTCATCCTACGCAAAGCCCCCATGACCTCCTCCGCCCTAATGTGCCTACAGTACCCAAGGTCTCTATGTTGTTTGAATGCCCCAACTCCCCTAGCTCTATGTTACGATCCTCCTCCTCGTTAAGTAAGTCTTAAAGTACGCCTGCCACCTCTGCTTGACTTGAGACACCCCCATCAGAATTCTACCATTCTCGCCCTTGATGCACCTAACTTAGTCAAGATCACGTGCCTTCATTTCCCTTGCTTTAGCTAACCGGAGTAACTTCCTGTCCCCGCCTCTCTCCCCTAGTTCCTCGTACATGCGACCAAACGCCGCATTTTTAGCTTCCGTAACCGCCAGCTTTGCTTCTTTCCTTGCCACCTTGTAGATCTCCATGTTCGCTCTCCGTTCTTCCTCGCTTGTGCTCCCTGCCAACTTAGCAAACGCCGCCTTCTTCACCTCTACTTTTCCTTCGACTACGTCGTTCCACCACCAGTCACCCTGATGTCTGCCTGAATAGCCCTTGGCTACCCCGAGCACGTCCCGTGCTACCTCCCTAACCAAATTTGCCGTCTCTGACCACATAACGTCCGCTTCCCCGGAACTTCTCCAAGCTCCGCCCTCGGCTAACCTCCTCTCCAACTCCTGTGCTTTCTCCTTATTCAAAACACCCCATCCAATCTGCGGTTGTCCCCGAGCACCCCTCCCCTTCCTCTTCACCGAGAGACCGACGTCCATCACTAGGAGTCTATGAAGAGTCGAACGGGAATCTCCTGAAATAACCTTTTAGTCCTTGCACATACCCCTATCGCTCCTTCTGAGGAGGATGTAATCAATCTGAGTCCTCGCCGCCCAACTCTTGAAGGTTACCAAATGCTTCTCCCTCTTCTGAAATGTCGAGTTCGCAATCAGAAGCTCGGAAGCCCTGGCGAAATCAAGCAGTGAAGTGCCTCCTCCGTTCCTAACCCCAAAGCCGAAGCCACCGTGCACCTCACCATAACCGCCAACATCGCCAATATGACCATTAAAGTCCCCTCCAATAACTAAGTTCTCAGATTGGGGAATACTACTCACCACATCATCCAAGTCCTCCCAAAAGCGCCTTTTAGCCTCCTCGTGTAAGCCCGCTTGCGGCGCGTAAACGCTGATGACGTTGCGGACGCAACCCCCAATAACCAACTTAATAGACATTAACCTATCATTCACTCGCCTAACCTCGACCACGGACTCCCTTAGATCCCTATCTACCAAGATGCCCACTCCATTCTTACCTCTCACGACCCCAGAATACCACAGCTTAAACCCGTCTACGTTCCTCGCCTTCGACCCTTTCCACCTAGTCTCCTGGACACATGCTATGTTAACCCTCTTCTTCTGAAGAACCTTCGCCAACTCAATGGACTTACCCGTCAGAGTGTCTATGTTCCATGACCCAATCCTTAATCTATGAGCGCCGCTACCCTCTTCCCACCCTTACCTCTCGCCCTACCCGCAGGACCACTCCCTGCCCCCTACTCACCCCCGCCACCGCCCCCACCCCCCGTGGACATGACTTACACTATCATCCCTCCTGCGGCCACTATCCCTCCAACCGACTATGGAGAATAGTGATGCACACACGCACTATAGCGGAATACGCAAAAAGATGCAAACTAGATAGCAACAGAGTAAACCTCACACAGAATGCTAGCTAAAATATGTAATAAGGTGTACAAAGTAAACAAGAGAGCGGGAGGTACCAACTCCCGGTGGAAAAATCTGAAAGTAGGCTTTGATGCGCCCAAGGTCAACTGCTAGCGACTCTTGCACGTCCCGGCCGGTGTTGCTTAGCTCTTCACTCCCAAATAATTGGTACTATAATAATTTAAATAAAATAAAATTTAGAATTTTTAGTACAAAAGTAGACTTTTTATTGAAGAAATTTTCTTAGATATATAAATAACGAAAAAGGGCCTAAAGTGCTCCTGAAGTATTGAATTTGGTACAATAAAACCTCCTTGCACCTTTTGGAATAAAAAGGCACTTACCGTTTTTTTCTTCTGGATCATGCCCTTATTTCTAACAGTCTTTTATTAAATTAAAAAAATAAATTAATCCACATGTTATATTTTTTTTGTTGGCCCAACTTAATCAACCCTAATCTCTAACCCACCCGTAACCCGCCCGCCCCATTAATCCAGTTAACCCAAATAATTCAATCTTTAAAGACGCAATAACGTCTTCTTCTTCCTCTTTTCATTAGGGTCTTTAAACTCTACGTCTCTAATTTCCTACCTCCCAACTTTGTTTATTCTTTTAGAGTTTGCATGCATAACTATTCCTGTTGGTTAAAATGTCTGAATCTTCTTTTGCTTCTTCTCTTGACCAAGGTGATTCCTGTACGTGTTATTACGGATTAACTGTCTACTATTTTACTGCTATAATATTTATAAATGGTGGTCGTAGACAGAGGCGGATCCACTTCATAAATTGTGGTGCACTTGCACCCATCCTGTTTGGAGCTATAAGCTAGATATTCGATATAATTTTCTGAAAATTTTGTTGTATAGTGCAGTGTGAAGCCATGGCCAAAAGTGGGCGTTGCCCGCGTTGGTTCCCCAGGTCTCAGAACCTATGGCCACATAATAGATTAAGAATTCTGCTTTTAGCTATTGATTATTTCTCGTTGAACTATTCTAACTTTTTTTTTTTAAGCTTAACTGTCGACTTTGTATTGATATCAAAAAATATACAATGTAATCCTAAGGTAGTAGTATGGACTTCTACTACTCAATTGCTATCATTCTAATTACATTTGAATTCTAACTACTTATATCATATACATATCACTACTTAGCAGCTAAAATTCAACCAAAACTAAGGATATACATTGAGTTTTTGTAAACCATCCTTCCACTTTTTGCGATTCCTATTTCTTGCATGTAATAGCAGTGCTACTTCTCTGCAACATTGTTCTTCATCAAAAATCTTATTCTCAAACCTGATCAGATTTCTATTCTTCCACAGCAATGCAACAGTAGTCACAAATGTTGTTGCAGTGGTCTCTTTTTTCCAGTTTTTGCTCTTGGCATTGCTACATATCCATTTCAATTCATTCTCCCAGCATTCAGTAGTTCTTGTGTGTCCCAACCATAGACAGATTCTCCTCAAAACTCTACTGGTAATGTCACATTCAAAGAACAAGTGTTTAAACTCTTCATCATACCTTCTGCAGAATGCACACAAAGGTGGAACTTGAATGCCCATAAGCTGCAGTCTCTCAATGGTAGGAAGCTTCTGATGAGCAGCTAATCAGACAGTAAATCTATGTCTAGGTAGTGCAGATGACACAAGCATTACATTCCTCCATACAATCTTAGGAAATATAGGCAACAGTGCAATATAGAGTTTATGAATCTGAAACTTTCCCAACTTACAAACACTCTGAAGTCTATTGAGTATATTCCCTTGCAACTGATTATTTTCCAACACCAAGGTCCTAATGTCCAATATCTTCTTTACTACCCAAGATGAGTTTGATGGCACAGCCACAGACTCAATGGATCTATTCTTGATATAGTAGGTATGCACCCATTTCACCCAAAGACAGTCCTTCTTCTTTGCCAAATCCCATAGCAATTTAGCTATAGCTGCTTTGTTCCATACTTCCATTCTCACAACATTGAGGCCTCCAGAGGAAATAGGTTGACACACCTTATCCCAAGCCACAAGTGCTCTTCTGGATAAGATTGCTTTACCTGTCCATAGATAAGATCTGCAAACTGCCTCTATAGCCATCAGTACCTTCTTAGGAATTATAAACACATGTGCCCAATAAGTCTGCATACCAAAGATCACAGCCTTTATCAATTGAGTTCTGCCAGCATAAGACAAAAGCTTTGCAGACCAACAAGTAACTCTTGCTGTGATCTTTTCAATGAGAGGCAAATAATGCTGAATGGATAACTTCTTAGAATCCAGAGGAACTCCAAGATATCTAAAAGGCAGCTTTCCTTCAGTGAAACCTAGAGCAGCAATAATCATCTCTCTAGTTTCCTGTGGAATACCTGCCAAATAGATTGCACTCTTGCCTGTATTTGCCTGAAGACCAGAAGCATAAGAGAATTTGAGAAAAGTGCTGTGAAGAATTTGAATAGATACCACATCTGCTCTACAGAACATTAGCAAATCATCAGCAAAACAGACATGAGAAATGTTAAGCTTCCTGCATCTAGGATGGAAGTTAAAATTTCCATCCTTATGTAGTTGTTGCAGCAGTCTATTCAAATATTCCATGGCTAGAACAAATAGATAAGGAGACATAGGGTCCCCTTGCCTTATACCTCTCTTAGCATTGAATGGTTTAGTAAGACCTCCATTCATTACTAGAGAGTATGAGGCAGAAGAGATGCAAGCCATAATCCAGTCAGTAAATTTAGCAGGAAAGCCCAAAGCAATAAGAATCTGTTTCAGATATCCCCATTCTAATGTATCATAAGCTTTCTTGAGATCCACTTTTAGAACACATCTAGGTGAAACCCCTTTCCTAGAGTATCCTTTAAAGATTTCATGGCTTAGAAGAATGTTATCCATGATACTCCTTCCTTCTATAAAAGCAGATTGAGCAGGTCCAATCAAGTCTCCAATTACTCTCTTTATTCTGTTGGTTATAACTTTGGATATGATCTTGTATACTGTAGTACAACAAGCAATTGGCCTGTAGTCCTTCACTGTGGTAGGAGATTTGACTTTAGGAACAAGAGCTATTGCAGTAGTATTGATCATATGAGGAATTTTACAGGTTTCAAAAAACTCCTTAATAGCAGAAAATATATCCTCTTGTACTATCTTCCAGTTCTTTGTAAAGAAATCAATAGGAAAACCATCAACTCCAGGAGCTTTATCCTTAGGCATCTCCTTAACAGCTGCATTGATTTCCTCCATTGTGACTGGGCAAATAAGTATTCTTTGCTGTTCAAGTGTAAGACATCTTCCACCTCTCATAATATTGGTATCAACACAGGGAAGTTCAACAATAGATTCTCCCATTAGAGATTGGAAAACCTTTAAAAACTCCTGTTCTACAGCAGTAGGCTCAGTCAATTTGATACCTGTGGAAGTATGGATAGAAGTAATGTTATTTTGGCCTGTCCTGATCCTCCATTGTGCATGAAAGTACTTGGTATTTGCATCTCCACATTCAATCCATGTAGCTTTGGATTTTTGTCTCATTACCTGCTCTTCAACTTTTTTCTATTTGTCAAGTTCTTCTAGCAAACCTCTTTCTTCAATAATCAGCTCCTGTGAAAGACAGTTAGTCTGCATTTGTAACTGTAAAATATCAAGTTTTTCTCTTGTCTAGATGATCTGCTGTTTGTATTTGGCTAAATGGTCATTTAACCCCTTTATCTGCTGCTTAACTGTCTTCAATTTGCTCCAAATCTGCTGCATATGGGTGCCATGATAAACCTTCTCCCAGACTTGCTTCACAATTTCATGAAACTGCTCATGTTCCATTACATTGCTATATAGTCTGAATGGTTTAGGATGTAATGGCCTATATACACCAAATTTTACTAGGATAGGGGAATGATCTGAAACCAATGGATTCATGTAGTCAGCCTCCAAGTGTCCAAACTGTTGTAGCCATTGAAAGTTGCCAAATGCCCAGTCTATCTTGCTATATACTCTAGAATCAGCATCCTGCTTGTTTGTCCAAGTGAAGTGCCATCCAGTTGCTCTTAAAGCTGTAAGTTGTAGCTCATCTACTGTGCCTTTAAAATCCCTTACTTCAGTCTCAGTCAAAGGAGAACCAATTCTATCATCAGAGCTTAATACACAATTGAAATCACCACTTATAAGCCATGCATCTTGCTGAGGAATAGAAATTGTTCTGAGATCCCTCCATAACTGTGCTCTAAGCACTGCAGTGTTTTGAGCATATATAACACTGAATTGAAATCTGACTAGACTTCTTGTATCCTCCACTAGGCAATGGATAAACTGGTCAGAAAGAGACACCACTTGAATCTGAATATGAGGTTTCCATAATAGCCATATCCTTCCATTAACAGCCTTTGCATAATTGCACTGCCACATCCAGCCTTTTGCAATCCTGTCAAATATTGTCTTGGCTTTATGCTCTTTTACTCTTGTTTCCAGTATACCAATCACATCAACTTTATTATCAGTAAGGAATTGTTTCAATTCCTTCTGCTTTGGGGACTGGTTAAGTCCCCTAATGTTCCATGTGACTACAATCATGGATCAACATCTAGCAGACTATAAGAAGGCCCAGGATCAAACTGTTGCCCTCTTCTTCCCATAACTTCCATGATTCCTTTCCCTCTAATACCCATACTGGCCATCTGTTCACCATTAGTAGTGATAACAGTGCTTACTTTATTAAGTTGATCTTCAAGATTCAATTGCACAGTCAGCTGCAAATTAACTTGATCATCTACCTTGCTTGAATCTTGATCTGTCTATACAAATAAGACTGGAGGATTAACAGCTTCCTCAGATTGCTTTTGGCCTTCATCATTTGCTACATTCTTCTTTACAATCCATTCCTTTTTCTTTTGTTTCCCCTGCTGCTTTTGTCTGACTTCCCCTTTCCTTATGTCTTCTTTCTCCTCCTCATGTTTGTCTGAATTCCCAGTAGAATACCAACACTCAATTGTGTCATGACCAAACTTGAGGCAGTGGTTGCAAAAAGTAGGTTTCCAGTCATATTCAATAGACTGAACCTTAGAACCATAAGGTGTATCGATTTCTATCTTATCAGGAAGCTGATAAGCAGCATCAACTTCTACAAGTATTCTGGCAAATGAGATTTTGTCATAATGAGCAGTATACTTATCAGTATACAATGGTTTCCCAATCGCACTTGCCAACTTACTTAATACCTCTGCAGACCAATACCCTACAGGAAGACCTGGAAATCGAACCCAAATAGGTACAATGCTTAACACACTAGTCTGGAAATTGAAATCAACTTCCCATGGTCTTAGAACCATAGGCTTACTTCGAAAAGTGTATGGGCCAGATTGCATGACTGTATCTCTATCTTCAGCACTATTGAATCTAAAGATACAATACCCTTCAGCATGCATTAGAACTTGAGGCTTAGTAACAAAGTTCCAAATATGTCTAACAAAGTTTTCCATATTTTGTTCACTAGGCCTATCACCTATTACAAATCCAATCAATGCATTCTTCCAATACTCCAGTTGTGGTTGTAAATCCTCTTCACAGATCTTCACTACCTTTTTACCATCCGCAAAGTAGGAGGAACAAATGATAAAGGCTTACCCATTTGCACGTCTCTGTTGCCTCTGACTACTTCCGCGAGTGTAGGTTTTGGATTCTCTGTCTCAACAGCTTCAACATCAGCTGGTACTGGACTTTTTGGTTCCATAACTGCTGAAAATTGTAATCTCCTTGCTGTTGTATCACTCATCCCTTCATTTCTTTGTGATTGATCCTGAACTGCTTCTGCATGCAATTGATCCTTCGATTGGTACTTCAGAGGAAGAAAATTTCCAAATGTTAGGGGTTCTAGAGTAGTTGTGATGCCATGCTCAGGTGTAACGAGCTTAGGAGGGACAGCATTAACGATCGGAGCAACATTTCTTCTCTTTCTCACCATCTCCGGCGACAAATCCGCCGTGCTAATGTGCGCCGGAAATCGCACTGTTTTATTGAGGCACTAACGTGCGCCGAAAGCTTCCCATTCTAGTCTTCCTATTCTAACTTTGTTTTACAATAAATAATTCTAAAAGATTAGTTAAGCAGTACATGATAAAACTTGCCTCATATCTTTTTATTCCAATCAAAATTTTGAATTTTGGTATTCAATTTTGAATGAGTAAAATACTTCTTTTTGGGGTAAGCAACTCACATACAAAGAATTAGCCATATACTCTTAAGGCCTTTTGATATCTTTATGTTTCTTCTTGAATTAAAATATGCAAAAGTTTTAATGTTTATGGCATTACTTTGTCATTACCATTCTACGTACCTTAATTTCCTCTTTGCTTCGACACAGAACGAACCAAGTCCAATTACCATATTATTCAATAATTGTTTATAATATTAATGATATAAATGATTTATCAAGTGTCAAGTTTATCTATTTAGATAATGTGCAAAATTGATTAGTTGTAAAACAGATAAGTATCAACTTTAGCTAAAGTTAATGGTGCACCCATGATATTAATATTCTGGATCCGCCTCTGGTTGTAGATTTTACGAAGGTTGTCATTCTCAAAAGAATGATCGTCATTATGGGAATGGTGTGATAAACAAATTCTACCTTGTGTGTCAATGTTTCTCCGTCATAAAAAGTTTCATTGGATGCCCTTCGTTAAGAAAGGAACAAGTTGAAGCAGACTGTGGCTAATATGGTTCGTAGCAAAACTGCATATTAGAGTAAAGTATCTGCCTTGGAGGAGATGTTGACATTACTTAGAGTTGTACAATTTGTTTTGTATGTGTGATGTATATAAAGTGTATATAGTATAGGAGTATTGGGCTGTGATGTTAAATTGATGTGGGCTGTGATGTTGAATATGAGCCCGGCCACTTTCTGAGCCCAAACGGGTAGCCGACCCGATCCGCCCCCCAGGTAGCCGACCCGATCCGACCAGGTAAGTATATTTGTATATACTCTGTAAAATGAGAAGGATCCAGAAGATCAGATTTACTTTTTCCTTTTCCCAAAGTTGGCTCTTCGTTTCTCTCAATTTTCTCCTCCTTCTCTCTACTCTCTCTCTCTAACTTTCTGTGATTTCTCTCGTATAATCTCAACATTCACATGGTATCAAAGCCTAACAACGTTCCGATCATGTTTATTTGCATGCCGGTGTTAATTTTAGACTCTTGTTCGACGATTTTTGAAGGTTTTTCTGAGACCAAACGGTCTGTGATGATTCCGATCTTCATCGGATATGGTTCAAAGTGTTTTCTACCATCATGTCCGAGTGTATCTTCTCAACCTCAGCCTTTAACGACATTTTGATCGCTTTTGTGGTGGTTTTGGTGAGTTGTCGGTGATTAGGGTTTTCGGTGACTTTGTTTTAGTGTTTTACTGCATTCTGGTGGTCCGATTCTTATCTTGCGGATGTTTGGGTAACCTTCCGACATCGTTTCTTGGTTTATCTGCTATTTGAAGGCCGATCTTCTTCCGGTAGCGAAGAAGGAGGGTAACTTTGTTTTAAAATTGTGCATCTGGTTTGTGTATGTCGATTTTGATTTTGTGTTTGAATATTTGGCTGTGTAGATATTTGATTGGTTGTAATTTTGGTTGCTGAATCTGTTCTTTCTTGTTGATATATCATGGCTGCTAACACCAGTACTACTACCACCAACACTGGTATTTTGGACTCTTCAAGTCCTTTATTTCTATACTCCTCCGATGTTCCAGGGGTATCTCTCGTCCCCACACCCTTCTCAGGTGATGGTTTTGGGGGGTGGAGAAGAAAAATGATTGTTGCTTTGACTGCTAAAAATAAAATTGGCTTTATAGATGGAACTTGTCTTCGACCAACTACTAATGCTGCTCAACAGAGATTATGGGACAGGTGTAATAGTATGGTAATTTCATGGTTAACTGCTTCTATTTCTCCTGCGATTGGTGAGTCTGTGCATTATTCTGATACTGCTGAAAGTATATGGTCACAACTTCAGGCGCGTTATGGTACTGCTAATAGGACCAAAATTTATGAATTAAAAAGAGAGCTGTGTAACACTTCTCAAGGGTCCCTTGATATAGCATCCTATTTTAATAGACTTAAAGGTTTATGGGATGAAATTGAATCTATGTGTGTTAACCATGGTCAAAGATGTGTATGTGCTGCTAAGGAAGGTATTGTAAAGGAAAATGATGATTCTAAAGTGTTTCAGTTTTTAATGGGCCTCAATGACACTTACATGGGGGTGAGGAGCAATATTCTGATGATGCAGCCCCCTCCAAACCTTGATAATGTGTATAATATCCTCCTGAATGATGAGAAACAAAGGCATATACAGTCTCCCTCTCATTTTAATCCGGATTCTGTATCTTTTAATGCCTACTCTAACAGGAAGCCTGTTGACTCTAATAAGGCTGCAATGCCCAATACTTTTTCTTCCTTCAAACAAAGAGTCAACTTTGATCAAGGTAGAGGGTCGTTGTTCTGTAGATACTGTAAGAAGTCTGGACATTTAATTGATAAATGTTTCAAACTTCATGGGTATCCACAAAATACAACTTTCAAAGGGAGGAAATCTGGTGTTGCTAATGTTGCTGTTGCCTCAAATTCTGATGGTCATTTGTCTGTTCCTCAAGGCAATCCTGCTGTCAACCATGATTCTGTTTCTAAAACAGATGGTCAGTCTTCTGTGATACCTGGGTTGAGCAGTCAGCATTATGATCAACTGATGAATCTTTTACAACAATCTCAGCTAGGGGGTTCCACTGCTCCAAACCCTTCTCCCATGTGTGCTGTCAATTTTGCTGGTACTATGCTAACTGAGAGTCCAGTTTCTGATTCCAAAGTCTGCATGCTTACTAGTATTAATTCTGTGTCTTGGATAATTGATTCTGGTGCATCTAACCACATGACCTATAATAAACAACTACTTTTTAATCTTACACCTTTATCTGTTCCTTATCTTGTGTCCCTTCCTAATGGTTACAAAGTAAAAGTAACTTGCATTGGTTCTTTTCAATTGACTTCTTCTATTGTTCTTCATAATGTATTGCTGATTCCTTCTTTCACACACAACTTAATTTCTGTCCATAAGTTGGTGAAGGAATTACATTGCATAGTTCTATTTTCTGAACATTCATGTTTCCTCCAAATGCTACAGGGCCCTTCTCTGAAGAAGCCACTGGATCTTGGTAACCAAACTGATGGATTGTATCAGTTCACATGGGTCCCTCCTTCATCTTTCCCTTCTTCAACAAGTTCTTTTTGTGCTGCTTCTACTTCATGTGATACTAGCAAGTTTAGTGTTTTGTCTCCTATACCTATTACTTGTAATGATACAATTCTATCTGATAATAAAGCTGTTTCATCTTCCTTACATGCAACTAGTCTCAATTGTAATAATGATTTAAATCATGATATGAATTACATTTGGCATTTGAGACTTGGTCATATTCCTTTTGCTCACATGAAATGCATTTCTGGTTTATCATTCCCTTTTGCTTCTAAACAACCTTTCCCTTGTTCTGTTTGCCCTATGGCTAGACAAGCTAGGCTCCCTTTCCCTGACAGCTCCATTAAATCCTCTAAACCATTCCAACTGATTCATGTTGACACCTGGGGTCCCTATCACACTCCAACTTTCTCTGGATGTAGATACTTTCTCACAATAGTTGATGATTTTTCAAGAGCAACATGGACTCATTTGTTAGGTTCTAAAGGCAATGCCTTTTCAATGCTCAAGTCCTTTATCTCTATGGTTAAGACCCAGTTTCATACTGTGGTCCAAACTGTTAGAAGTGATAATGCTTTGGAATTGGGTTCTAGTAATGAAGGTATTTCCTATTTTAGCAGCCAAGGCATCCTTCACCAAACATCTTGTTCTCACACTCCTCAACAAAATGGAGTTGTTGAGAGGAAACATAGAACCCTTCTTGAGACTTGTAGAGCTTTACTCTTTCAGTCTGGGCTGCCTATTTCTTTCTGGGGGGATTGTCTACTTACTGCTACATATTTGATTAATAGATTACCTACCAGACTATTACATAACAAATCTCCTCATGAATTGTTGTATGGGCAACCACCTACTTTCCTTCATCTAAGGGCTTTTGGATGTCTTGCTTATGCCACTGTACCAATTCCTCAAAGGGACAAATTGAAGCCTAGAGCTATCCCTTGTGTTTTCTTGGGCTATCCTTTTGGCAAAAAGGGTTACAAATTGTATGATCTTAATTCCAAACATTATTTGGTCTCCAGGGATGTTTATTTTCATGAATCAGTTTTTCCTTTTAAATCTTCCTCTTCTGTTATTCCACCACCTATTTCCTCCTTTCCTTACATTCCTCCTGGAGAAGATGATGTTATTCCTGATTCTCCCATACCTACTGCTTCTTCCTTACCTTCTAGAGAAAATGATGTTCTTTCTGATTCTCCTTCATCTATCACTCCACCTTCTCCTCCCATTCTGCCCCCTTCTTCTCCTGCTCCTGTCCTCAGAAAATCTACCAGAACTCATCATCCTCCATCTTATCTTAAGGACTATCTGTGTCAACTTCCAGCCTTTTCTGGCTCTTCTTCTTCCACTTTGGAATTTGAACCACTGTATTATTCTCAAGCAGCTTCAGTTCCAGCTTGGCAGGATGCCATGAGAAAGGAATTTGAGGCTTTGGACACCAACCAAACTTGGGATGTTGTCCATCTTCCTCATGGTAAGAAGCCAATTGGTTGCAAATGGGTTTATAAAATAAAGTACAGGGCTGATGGTTCCATTGAAAGGTATAAAGCCAGACTTGTGATTAGGGGGGATACTCAAGTTGAAGGGGTTGATTTCACAGAAACTTTTTCTCCTGTGGTCAAAATGTGTACTGTAAAATGTTTGATTGCTGTTGCTGTGAAAAGGAATTGGAAGTTATTTCAATTGGATGTCAATAATGCTTTTTTACATGGTGATTTGGATGAGGAGGTGTACATGAAATTGCCTCCTGGTTTAACTGTATCTGCTTCTGTCTCTGATTCTATTTCCTCTCCTCTGGTTTGCAAACTTAAAAAATCTCTTTATGGGCTGAGACAGGCTTCTAGACAATGGTATGCCAAGTTGTCTCATGCTCTTTCTCTCAGAGGATTCAAACATTCTTTGAATGATTATTCTTTATTCATCAAAGGTACAACTGGGTCTTTAGTTATCCTGGCTGTGTATGTGGATGATATTATTATTACTGGTGAAGACAATGATGAAATCTCTGCACTGAAACTGTTTCTTGATGAACAGTTTAAAATCAAGGACCTTGGATCCTTGCATTATTTCTTGGGGATTCAGATGTCTCATGTTCCTGGTGGAATGATCCTCAATCAACAGAAATATATTTCTGACCTGTTGCATCAGTTTGACTGTTCTGGTGTATCTTCTGTTATTTGTCCTTTAGATACAAATGTCAAACTTCTTGCTGATTGTGGTGACCCATTACCCTCTCCTGATCAATATAGGAGTTTGGTGGGTAAGCTTTTATTTTTGACACATACCAGACCTGACATATGCTTTGCTGTACAGCATCTCAGTCAATTTCTCAAATGCCCTAGAGTACCTCATATGAATGCTGCTTTTCATGTGTTAAGATATCTTAAAGGCACTTCCTCTATGGGCCTCTTCTACTCTGCCAATGATGTTTTTTTTTTGAGTGGTTATTCTGACAGTGATTGGGCTGCCTGCCCTGATACCAGAAGGTCTGTTACTGGATTTTCCATTCTTCTGGGAGATTCTTTGGTTAGCTGGAAATCCAAGAAACAACCTGTTGTATCTCTATCATCTGCTGAGGCAGAATATCGGGCTTTGAGCAAACTCGTGGCTGAACTTTCCTGGTTATCTCGTTTATTAGCTGATCTTGGTGTTACTGTCCCACTCCCTATATCTGTTTATTGTGATAGTCAATCTGCAATACACATTGCTACTAATCCAGTTTTTCATGAACGCACGAAGCACATTGAGGTGGACTGCCATTTTGTACGTGATCAGGTCAATGCTGGCTTCATTCAGTTGCTTCATGTTTCCACTTCTCGACAGCTAGCTGATTTTCTCACAAAGCCCATCACTGGGACTGCTCTTCATCCTTTGCTGTCCAAGTTGCAGGTGGTGTCCCCCTCCAACTTGAGGGGGGGTGTTGACATTACTTAGAGTTGTACAATTTGTTTTGTATGTGTGATGTATATAAAGTGTATATAGTATAGGAGTATTGGGCTGTGATGTTAAATTGATGTGGGCTGTGATGTTGAATATGAGCCCGGCCACTTTCTGAGCCCAAACGGGTAGCCGACCCGATCCGCCCCCCAGGTAGCCGACCCGATCCGACCAGGTAAGTATATTTGTATATACTCTGTAAAATGAGAAGGATCCAGAAGATCAGATTTACTTTTTCCTTTTCCCAAAGTTGGCTCTTCGTTTCTCTCAATTTTCTCCTCCTTCTCTCTACTCTCTCTCTCTAACTTTCTGTGATTTCTCTCGTATAATCTCAACATTCACAGGAGAAAGGTTCCATTTTTGGCCGCAGTGAAGATGATGAATTGAGAAGTATTTGGAGATTCTGTATATTTCTACTTTTCTTTATATCAAATAGTTGTTGTTGTGTTGGTTATTAATATGCAGTATTTATGTAATTTACTTCATATTAGTTGGAGTTTTAACCGTTAGTGTTGAAGTGGTTAATATAATCAGTAGTTTCTATGTAACATGTAGTGTTGGTTAATTTTTTATTAAATTATGTTCCTACAAAG
Source organism: Nicotiana benthamiana (assembly GCA_034376525.1). NCBI lineage: Eukaryota > Viridiplantae > Streptophyta > Magnoliopsida > Solanales > Solanaceae > Nicotiana > Nicotiana benthamiana. Next base: position 79,390,113 of record CM067329.1, read on the forward strand.
CAAGGTTTATACATATGGTGATGAATTGATTGGCTAAAAGTCACACATATGGATGTCTAAGGGAATAATAGGTCGATCGGTAACACAATAGTCTCCCTATCATAAAACTATTTGCACTAACAGGGCGTTTGGTTACTCAAAATGGGAGACAACAAAAGATATAAATAAACTTGGTTCTTCCTCCCACCATTAGTGAAAGAAAGGCCACAAATATATCCAGAATAGCACTGTGATTGTTCACTACTTCATCCAAACAAAATTATTGTGATGATCCCAAATTCACTAAAAGTCGTGGTGACATCGGATACTGTTGTCGGGCAAACCAACCAAAAATGCGTAATTAAATTCCAATTTTTATAGTATTTGCGGAAATCATTTTTCTTTATACATTAAATAACAAATAATAAAATTTACAGAAATAGCCATGAAGTCTTTAACAAACTTAATATTGAATAATCCAAAAATCTTTCCAGAAATCGGTGTCACAAGTGCATGAGCAACTTCTAGGAAATAATGTAATACAACAACCGTCTGGAATACAATATTGGACAGACAATAGATATAGAAAATTGAAAGAGACTCTGCTGGCTGGGGGTCGCTTCGAGAAGTGCAGCTCACCTAAGTCTCCGTATCAACCATGCTGCTATGCCCAGTAGGCCATTAGAGATGTATATGTCTGTGCAATAAAAATGCACAGAAGTGTAGTATGAGTACGAAAATAACGCCTACCAAATGAGTATCATGTCTAATCTCGAAGAAGTATAGACGAGATGGTCGACACTTACTAATGGTCCAATAATAATATATCCATAATATATTAAATCGTGAATTTTTATAAACATGATTATAATTCAATAGATTAAATTAAATAAATAATTCTTTTTTTATAGGAAATTATTCCTTTTCATCATTTATACATATATTCTTAAGCCAGAAAGAGTTACCAACAACTTCAATACGGTTCAAGGCAAGCAATACAAGCATGCGCAAATCATGCCGAGGCGTACGGCCTGACCCAACAGAAAATAAATTGTGCACTGCCGAGGGTTGAACGACGCGAATCATAAATACATCTATTTAATCTACCGAGGCATTCAGCAACAATAATAGCTACCCAGTATAATCCCAAAAAGTGGGGTCTAGGAGGGTAATATGTAGACGGGCCTTACCCCTACCCGAAAGGGCAGAGAGGCTGTTTCCAATCAACCCTCGGCTCAGTGAAGGAAAAGAAAAACAAAAAAAGTCATATCCTCTTTTAACCATTTAAGAAAAAGAAGTTTAATCTGTTTATAAATTTATTTACTAATTCGATGTGATTTAAGCAGTTCAAGATGTCAATAAGTTTACAAATAATCCAAGTATAATATACTTTTGGGTCCTAAACTATCCGGACAATAGCATAATAGTAGCTACGCATGGACTCGCATTACCTCGTGCGTACGTAGCCCCCCCCCCCCCCCCCACACAATTAGGAGCACATAACCAATTAATTTATCTATGGGGACAATTCCCTCTTACAAGGTTAGAAAGGAGACTTACCTCGCTCTGAAGGCCCATAACCGGCATTCCACGCTCTTTCGAAGACTCGAATCGATAACAATACTCCAAAACTAGCCAATAATTATGCAAATCCATTAATATATGCTCAATTACTCACTACAATCCAATTTATAGAAATTTCTAACCCCGATCGAAAAGTTGACAAAATTTCCCTCAGAGCCATGTGCCCGGATTCCGAAATATTTTGAAGATAAAGTTTACCCATGAACTCACGAAGTCAAATATATGATTTTCTCTTAATTCCATACCCAAAATTGTTGTCAAATTCCAATGATACAAATTTTCTAGGTTTTACTCAAACACCCAAATTCCTACTAATTTACAAAATCCATACAAAATCGATGTACTTAACTCATAATAGGTAGGATTAACTTACCCCCAAGTTGCTAGGTGGAAGATCCTCTCAAAAAGCTCCAAAATCCTCCCCAAAAAGAGAAAAATGTGTTAAATGAACTCAACCCCGCTTTTTAAAACACTATGCTCTGCCTAGCGACTTCCACACCTGCGGACTCCTCGTTGCATCTGCGAGTCCGCATCTCTGGAGCCCTCATCGCACCTGCGCCAATCACCTCCTCTGCGGTCCCCCTCTTCTCTTTTGCGCTTGCGCAGATGCGTCCAATGCCCTGCATTTTCGGTTCTTCCCTTCGCTGCCCCTATTCTCTCCTGCGACTCCAAGCCACTTCTGCGGCTCCGCACATGCGGCCCAATTCTCGCATGTGTGGTTATGACAACAACCAGCAACTTCAGCCTTCTAAAAATTCCATTTTCGATTAGTTAACCACCCGCAATACACCCGAGGCCCCTGGGACCCCTGCTGATCATACCAACCAGTCCGAAAACACATTATAGACTTACCCGAGATCTCAAATCATATCAAACAACGCTAAAACAATGAATCGACCTCCAAATCAAAGCTTTATTATTTTTAGAGTTCAAACTTTTATATTCTATACCGAAACCTATCAAATCATATCTGATTGACCTCAAAATTGTCACGCTAGTCATATTCGACATCAAGGACCTATTCCAACTTTCAGAATTGGATTCCGACCCCGATATCAAAAAATTCACTTTCGGTCAAACTTCTTAAAAAACCTTTAAATTTCTATCTTTAGCCAAATGACTCCAAAATGACCTGCTGACCTTCGAATTCACTTCCGATCTCAATCTCAAATCCAGATTCACCATATGGAAATATTCCCAGACTCGAATCTCGAATGGACCTCGATAACACTGAAATGCACTTCAAGCCAAACTAATAAAATTTCTTCCAAAATGCTAACTTTCACAATAGGCGCCAAAACGCTCCTATGTCATCCAAAACCCGATCCGAGCATACCCCGAAGTCTGAAATCATCATACGAACCTGATGGAACCTTCAGATCCCAATTCTGAGATCGTTTACTCAAAAATATAATCCTAGTTAATTCTTTCAACTTTAAACTTCTGAAATGAGAATTCTCTTTCCAAATAAACACTGAACTTCCCAAAATTTAATTTCGGCCACGCGTACAAGACAAAATACCTGAAATGAAGTTTCTCTTGGCCTCAGACTGCTGAACGATGAGCTAGAGCTCCAAACTACCGGTCGGGTCATTACATTCTCTCCCACTTAAACATACGTTCGTCCTAGAACGTGCTGAGAACTACACTGAAGTAGTCTGAAATCACTGTTTAACGCCTAATGCACCTTCCCGTCCTACCACAACCCAGTTGAGCACATTAGCTCAATCAATTTTGAAGATATTCCCTTTTATTCAAGCAATTAAGCCTTAGAGCCCAATTCCATCATCTGGAATTCTATGCCAAACCTGTTTCCATCATATGATCACCATATAAGATAACTACACGCAGCACCAAATCATGATTGCGTACCTTAGCTGAATTCACACCCTTCACCATTTTACTCATAGGACCACAATAACATTCTCTGATCAAATAAATCAAAATTCCACAAATCCGATGCTCCCATTGCACCTCATGCCCTACATAAGTCTTGCTCTAACTCTTACAATACCAACACGATGGATGAGATGTGCAAAAATCCATAACCAACTGTCAAATCAAAAAATCACCAGGTCTATACTTCTGATAAGTACTATCACCTCATTTTGTACCAAATAATGGTCTTAACTCCTTAATGTACTTCATATAATCGGATTGCATTGATCCCAAATCCAATAATCTCGCCTCACCCAGTACAAACTGCTCAGGTAATAAGCCACCCAGAATATGATCAAAAGTCTCACATGACTGTCGACGCCCCCTTTTCCCTACGAACAGAAGCGAAATTGGGTTTACGACATTATAGACAAAACAACTCTTATTTTCGTTTGGGAATTGGGTGTTGGAAGTTGAAGCGTCGCCACCTAATGATTATAGTGCATTAGGACACTGTTAAGAAGATGAGAGTATTTTTTTAAGGAAAACTAGAGTTTGGGTAAGGGCTTGAAATTGTCTCGAGGGGAAGGTATTAGGCACCCCTCAAGATCCACTAGTGTGGTTCCCGGCCATGCTAATTGTGACTTTAATGGGAAACAAGGCAAATAAACAAGTAAGGTTCGCATATAAGCATTCAAAAAACTTGAGAAATTTGAAGAGGGGAAAGGCATAATTTAAATAAAAGCTGAAGGGAGATTTAATTTGAAAAATGTTACTTTAGAAAAAAAACATTTAAATAAAGCATGCAAAAGAGAAAGAGGTCCTAGGTTTGATTAAAATATGGATCATTCGATATAATATCCTGCACATATTTCCAAAGAGGGGTCGTTTTTTGATATTATCGCATCATCATCATCTCTATATTATACCCTTCCCATCCCGTTAAGGTATTAAGCGCGTTTGGTCTCGTTACTTATCGCATGCTAGTACTCGTCCCAACCTACTAGTCTCGGGGTATTGGGACTTCTAATCTTAAGAAAGGGGGAGAGAATGATGGGACATATATGGAGTTTTCAAAGGCAAAAATACTAAGCGTCAATCAAAACAAATAGCATATAAAGGTATACAAATCAGACATTAAAAGGCTCATATAAACCCCGTAAGCCATAAAAACATTAGTCTAGCATGACTTACAAATACTGATTTGGTCTTAATATTAAAGCTGATCGCGAATGGATTAGTTAAACACATAAAGCTGGATAGAAATTCTGCTCGAGCTCCCTGGGCATGTTATCAGGAGTTGTTGTAAAAAAGGCAGGGGAGTCTTAAAAATAAGCATGTAGAGGAAATAAGAGATTTGAAAAATCAGTGGACAGTTTAAATAAAATGTACAGAAATTTCCAGAAAGACGAGCAGATTGGAGAAAAAAGCGAGTTGCACGATTGTCTTGGAAACTGAATAAATGTCGAGGCAAGATGGTTTTATGCAGAAGTGAAACAAAAGCATTTGAGCAGGAAGACTATTTTAAAAGACTGTTTCAGAGAAAATACTTTGGGCAGAACTTTGTTTCAAAGACTATTTCAAAGAATGAAAATCATTTGGGCAGACAGTTTGCGAAAAATGCTATTTTTTGAGAGAAAACATAAAAGCTCAGGTTGCTGACTGTTATTCATTAAAAAAATAAGGCGAGTTGGCGTTTAACCCTATAGGTATGATGTCTACGCTTCTGATTTTAAAAGTCGTTGAGGAATTGATGGATAATTGAGCGTTTAACCCTATAGCTTGCCTATCTCGTATGCATGTCTTATAGGCAGGATTTCTATGTGCATTTGATTACAAAAATATGCAAGTCCTATAGACATGATTTCTATATGCATTTGATTACAAAATATGCAAGTCCTATAGACAGGATTTCTATATGCATTTGATTACAAAATATGCAAGTCCTATATGCATTCTTTCTAAGTGATTTAAGCATAGAACCCTGTGAACATGGTTTCTATCATTTGACTTGTGCAGAAATAGTAAAGCCCTTCCCACGCCCTTTAACTAATATCCCCAAATCGTTCTACACAAATTATTACAGAACTTGAAAGAAAGGACTAAAGAAAATAAAATACATCAGAACTACAACTGGCCCGGGGAGTCTCGAAGCAACCTTAATGTCCAACATATGCATTTCACCCAATTCAGGCTCCAAAATCTAAGGCTTTCTCATACTCAAGGTGTTTTCAGAGTTCCAAGGATTCTCAGGTACTCCCGGCAGTGCTTAACACCCTGAATAGCTTAGAGTAATAGAATAATGCAGTGTGGAAGTACCAGCCCTAAAGCATCCGAGATCAGAGGGAGCTCAAGGGTCCCAAGGCATGGCTTACCAAAGAGGGGCAGAACTTAAGAAAGACTAAGAATGAGTGTAAAGGTGAAGGGGATTTGGGGGAAAAAGCCAAGTAAGGGGTGGTCATACCCAGCCATGGGTAAGAGGGGCACACCCCTGACCCTTTACTGGCTCAAACACATAGAGAGCAGACTTGAGAAAGTCAGACTTATGTCTAGATGGTGATTAGGGCACCACCAGTCCTGGGTTAGGCTCAACACACAATGGGGGGGGGGGGGGTAAAGGAGTGGGATTACTTTCAGTATATGTTGAGAACAACCTGATTCTAAACTAGAGGTGGCAATAGGGTACCACTCTAGTCCAAAACAACACTCACATACAAAAAGTGTCGGGGAGAGGGATCAAACATGAAGCATTTTCACAAAATAGAACATAGTTAAACAGTAGGGGTTTTGGGGAAGGGATGTGCAGGAACATAATTATAACAAACATAACAGAATTAAACACATGGGAATATGGGGTAGGGATATGCAAGCTGAAATTTAACTACACACTGAACATAAACAGACATAGGGGAAGGGGTAAGTAAACATGCAGTTTGGAGTTAATATATAAGTCAAGAACCTACCAATTGTAAAACTCAAACAGTAGAGAAAATAGGGCAGGTGGGACCTTATAGTTTAGCCTTGGCTTTCACCCGGCTAAACTCAAACAGTAGAACAAGTAACAGAGTAGAACAGAGAAGAGAACAGAGAGTTTTTAGGTGAGTGAACTTGAGATTGTTGGTGTCTGAAACAAAAGAGGTGGGGGGTTTATATAGCTTGAAAATAAGTAGCAAATAAGGCAGGAAAATAATCTCATTATCAATCATAACCAATTAGGTAAAGGGTTCCCTTTAATTAAGGAACCGTACTTGAGGTAAATAAACCCAAGTTTATTTTGGGAAGAGAATCAAGAATAAGATATAAAATACAGTGTAAATATGTGTAAGGGTTTTGAAATTCACACGGCTTAACATATAAGGTAAGTCAATCACATAGAGAATCAAGGAATTTGAGGTACAAATTGATACTGAACTTAGTCAAAGAGCAAGTCCAAATTAAAGAATCAAAAAATTTTGTAAGAAATCAATTTTCCCAAAATTAGGGTTATTCAGAAAAGGGGGAAAATGTGACTACCTAAAGAAGTGCATCAATTCGAACATGCGGTATTGGAATTGGTAGAACAATCATGTAATCAAATAGCCGAAGTAGAAGCAGTTAGGGTTTAAACATGTAGCAAGCAATTTCACAGAGAGAAACGGAAAACCCCTTAAAACTTAGGGTTTTCATCACATATCGAGTGTAAAGAAGAAGCCTAGATGAAGGTAAACTTAGGAAGAACATCATATGGAAAAACAAAGAACACAATAAAATATTTAACTCGGAAACCCTAGAAATACCGCAGTAAAGAAAATACATAGGAACCATAGTAGAAGATACTCAGAAATCACAGTAAAGTTTAAAAGAAATAACGATAAAGTAGATAAAGCAAAGAAATTAAAGAAACCCTAAACTTTAGGAAGACGAACAGTGTGAAAACAAAGTCGGTGAAGAAATGTGAGAAATACTTTGAAACTTTTAGAAAATAACAAGGATCTAGAGAAGATCATAAAGATAAACATAGAGAAAACCTTAAAAATTAGGGTTTCAGAGAGAGAACCATAAAAATACGAGAAAGCCTAGAATGGACTGATTATGAGTCATCCATGGACTCACAGCCTCGAGGCTTGCCGAAGAGAGACCAGTCACGGTCGCAAAACTCAAGTCGAAGGACCTCTGAGTCGATAATCTCTGAGATAAGGCTTCGATCTCCGAACAACAGAACCATAGCAGGTAGGGAGAGGTGAGTACAGGTGCTTTGAGGCTTGAGAAGCCATAAACGCCGGTGAAACGGGGCCGGAGGAGGGCTAGGGTTAAGAAGGGCTTGAGAGAATTTTTTGGGGGTGAGGGGATACAAGGGGGGCTAAATGTGAAGAATGAGTAGGGTTCGGGGGGGGGGTCTCTGGTTTAATTATAGTAAGTTTCATGTGGATCGTTGATCTTAATGATCAACGGCCACGATTTAAAGTGGAAACGGGGCGGGTCAGTCTAATGTGTAACTGGGTAGGATAATTGGGGGGGGGGGGCTGAAATTGGGTTATAATTGAAATAAAAGGGGTTATGATTTAAATAGCCCCGTTTCCCCAATTTGAATTTTATAAAACAGTAAATGATACTGTAAAAATAAATTAAATATTGGGTTAATAAATAATGTATAAGTATTAATTAAAAATGTTTAGTATGATTTGTAATTAAGATACTTATTAAATTGAGAAATAGGCTAAAATTGCAATTTAATGCAATTTTAGTTAAGAAATACCTAATGAGCTTGTAAAATTGTATAAAAAATCATGTAAATTATATTTTATATAAATGAGAGGTTAAAATACATTGCTCACAAAAATAACAAGTTTTTGGGGCTAAATATCAATTTTATAGTGCAAAAATAAGTCATAAATTGATTTAAAAAATCTTTAAAAATGTATAAAAATGCCAAAACCTTTGTGGATACTTGCTATTTTGGGAATATTTAGAGTATTGAAATATATGGGAAAAATTAGGTATCAACAGCTTCCCCTCTTTACCCGAGGAGGATGAAAGAGTTGTCGGGTAAAGACAAGATGACCAATTTTGACCGGAGAAGGAGACTATAGAGAGTTTTGACCGCGCTCCGGCTTCCGAGCTGCCTTCATATGCCTGGTTTAAAAGGAATCAGGCCATATGTAGTTCAGGAACCATTGACGGAATATGTCGATGGAAGTTCGGAAAAGACGGGTGCAACGGGGTTTGAGATTTGACAAGGGTTCGGAGGTCGGATGGCTGCGAAAAACTGGAGCGGGATCACTCCTGCTGAGATGGTTGTGAGCCAGCCAGTGTTCCTATTAATGAACGATGTGTGTATATATGCGTAATTTAAACGTGATGCAAGTTCCCATTTGACCATGAATACTGTCTTCGGACGATAGGATGGCGTCCTCAGACTATGACGTCCTGGCTATGAAGAGCATAAAAGTAAAGATTCGTAGGCCATAAAATTGTGTTATCGGGCTATGCAGATGTTGCCTCTGAACTATGACGCCTTTGAATAAGTTGGCGATATTTCAGCCCATGAGAAGGTTACAATATTTCTGCCAAATGAATGCAAGGGTGGCGATGTTTCAGCCAAAGCGCGAATTTAAAATGTAGGGTGGTGATATTCTAGCCAAAAGAAATAGGGTGGTGATTTTTCAGCCAAATGCAAAACAAATGAGATAGAGCTTAACCTCGGAAGGAGATAGAACTTAATCTCGAAAGGTACTGAATAGCTTTATGCAGGATGGAGGTAGAGCTTAACCTCAGAAGGCAGAGAATAGCCTTATGCAATGCAGGATGGAGACAAAGCTTAGTCTCGAAAGGCAACAAATAGCCTTATGCAAGATGGAGGTACTTCTTAACCTCGGAAGGCAGAGAATAGCCTTATACAAAATTCAAGATGGAGACAGAGCTTAGTCTCGAAAGGCAGCGAATAGCCTTATGCAAAGATGGAGACGGAGCTTAGTCTCGAAAGGAAAAGAATAGCCTTATATAGGATGGAGGTAGAGCTTAACCTCGGAAGGTAGAGAATAGCCCTATGCAATGCGAAAACGTAAAGGAGGAGACAATTATGATTTTCTTCGCTGGTAGATGATTGTGATATCATGACTGCTGGGGAAATGTTGGATGTAGGTAATAAGCTTTTTGTGAAGTAAGTAGTTGTTTTGGGAGTTTCGGTCCTGTAAGGCACATGCGCCGTCCATTTGTGTCCTGAATTCCTGCATCCAAAGAAAAATTGTGAGTTCTATAAAGGGGGAGGTTAGTTCGTATCCCTCGGCCCGTGACGTCTTGTGCCATTTGGGGTAGCGTTGCTGAACGATATTGATCCGAATAATTTTATGCAAAATTTGACAAATATGATGCAAATGTATATATATAATTAAAGAAAAAGATAGTTTTTGTTTTATGATGAACCAGTAACTGCAACGCGGTTCAAGACACAACAACCTTGCTTGCTCCGAAATTTTGAGGGTCCTCCTCAAAATATTGCCCCAATTTACTAGGTTGGCACTGTTGACGGCGGTGCTAAATGATTGAAAATGGAATCCTCTGAATTTTGAGGGTCTTCCTCAAAATTCTGCCTCAGTTTACTGGGTCGATGGTGATGCGAATACTTGGTAAATTGACTTCGGAATTTTGAGGGTCCTCCTCAAAATTTTGCCCCAGTTCCAAATGTGGGAAAAATAGAATTTTATTAAAAATGTGACCGAACCCGTAGGGCTGCCTATGTATCCCCTCTTAAATGGGAATCAGGTGAGGCGTAGTTCAAATTACATCAGGGAAAAGCGTAATTATCAAATGCAGTATCTTTTCATGACATCTGAGTTGATTGATTTTGGCCAAACTTCTCCGTCCATTTCTGCAAGGATGAGGGATCCTCTAGTCAGAACCCGGTGAACCATGTACGGACCCTGCCAATTCAGAGAGAATTTCCCTTTGGCTTCGTCTTGATGTGGGAATATCTTCTTCAACACCAGCTGCCCTGGTGTACACTTCCTTGGTCGAACTCTCTTGTTGAAGGCTCTGGCATTCTGTTTTGATATAATTGACCGTGACAGGCATCGTTCATTTTCTTTCCATCGATGAAGGCTAACTGCTCGTAGCGAATTTTGACCCATTCCGCATCATCTAATTCAGCTTCTTCTATGACCCTTAAGGATGTGATTTCTACCTCAGCGGGAATGACCGCCTCTGTTCCATAAACCAGCATGTAAGGAGTGGCCCCGGTTGATGTGCAGACCGTGGTGTGATAACCCAATAAAGCGAACGACAATTTCTCATGCCACTGCTTGTGCTTTTCAATTATTTTCCTAAGTATATTTTTTATTTTATTATTGGCTGCTTCTACAGCTACGTTCATCTGAAAGTCTGTAAGTCGTAGAGTTCTTAAGCCTGATTTTGAATGTTTCTCACATTTCTTTCATTAGGTCGCTGTTGAGGTTAGAGCCATTGTTGGTGATGATTAATTCTGGAACCCCGAACCAACAAACCATAGGATCTCTGATGAAATCTACGACCACCTTCTTGGTGATTGCATTGTATGATGTTGCTTCAATCCATTTGGTAAAGTAATCGATTGCACTAGGATGAACCAATGCCCATTTAACGCGGCTGGCTCAATTGTCCAATGACGTCCATTCCCCAAACGGCAAACGGCCATGGTGAGCTTGTTGCAGTAAGCTCATTCGAAGGCACCTTTATCGTATCTGCATGTACTTGACATCGGTGGCTTTTTCAGACGTATTGAATGCAGTCCATCTCCATAGTCATCAAAAAATACCCTTCTCGGAGTATCTTCTTTGCTAGAACAAAACCGTTCATGTGCCGTCCACAAGTCCCGGCATGTACTTCCTCCAATAGTCTGATTGCTTATTTTGCCTCGACGCACCTTAATAGTCCCAAATCAGGAGTCCTATACAGGAATCCTCCGTTGTGAAAGAAATTATTGTACAACCTCCAAATTGTTCGTTTCTGAGTAGCATTGGCAAGCTCTGGGTACCCTCCCGATGTCAAGTATTCCCTGATATCGTGGAACCAAGGATTCCTGTCGGCTTCCTCCTCGACGTGAGCACAATAAGCTGGCTGTCATGAATCTTGACCGGAATGGGATCAATAAAATTTGTATCCGAATGTTGGATCATGGATGATAAAGTGGCTAATGCATCAGCGAACTCGTTCTATGTTCTGGGAATATGCCAGAACTCCGTCTTTCTGAATCTTTTCCTCAACTCCTGCACATGGTGCAGATAGGGGAGTATCTTGGAATTTTTGGTTGCCCATTATTCTCGGATCTGATGTATGAGTAGGTCCGAATCTCCGATTACTAGCACTTCCTGAATATTCATGTCAATGGCCAGTTTAAGCCCCAAGGTGCAGGCTTCAGACTCGGCCATATTGTTGGTACAGGGGAGTCTGAGCTTGGCAGACATCGGGTAATGCTGACCATTTTCTGATACCAAAACCACTCCTATACCCACTCCTTTGAAGTTTGCGGGCCCTTTGAAAAAATGCTCCAACCATCATAGGACTCTGCAATATCTTGTCCTACGAAAGATACCTTCTCGTCAGGAAAATACATTTTAGTTGTTCGTATTCCCCTCCTACAGTATTTTTTCGAGGTGATCTGCCAGAGCCTGTCCTTTAACTACCTTCTGGGTGACATAGACAATGTCGAATTCGCTTACTAAAATTTGCCACTTGGCGAGCTTGCCAGTGGGCATGGGCTTTTGGAAAATATACTTCAAGGGATCCATCCTTGATATGAGGCGAGTAGTGTAAGCACAGAAATAATGTCTCAATTTCAGAGCTACCCAAGTCAAAGCACAATAGGTGCGCTCTAGTATGGAATACCGACCCTCGTATGGGGTAAATTGCTTGCTGAGGTAGTATATAGCTTGCTCCTTTCTCCTGTTTCATCATGTTGCCCTAAAACACAACCTAATGCCCCAACACAAATAGCAAGATAAAGCAATAAGGGTCTCCTGGGCTCAAGTGGAACCAGGACTAGAGGCGTAGACAAGTATTCCTTGATCCTGTCAAAAGCCTTTTGGCATTCATCGGTCCATTTATTGGCGGAGTCTTTATTTAACATTATGAAGATGGGTACACAAATGACAGTGGACTGAGCGATGAATCAGCTGATATAATTGAGTCTCCCTAGGAAACTCATCACATCCTTCTTGTTCTTCGGCGATGGTAACTCCTGGATAGATTTGACCTTCGAGGGATCTAGTTCTATTCCCCGACGACTTACGATGAAACCCAATAACTTTCCGGCAGGAACCCCGAATGCGCACTTGGCAGGATTCAGTTTCAAGTTGCATCTCCTCAGTCTGCTGAATAATTTTCTCAAATATTCCATGTGATCTACAGCTTTTCTGGATTTAATGATGACGTCGTCCACATAAACCTCGATCTCCTTGTATATCATATCATGAAAGATTGCGGTCATGGCCCTCATGTAAGTAGCACTAGCATTCTTCAAACCGAAAGGCATCATTCTATAACAATACATTCCCCACGGCGTTATGAATGCCGTTTTCTCTGCATCCTCTTCATCCATCCATATTTGATGGTACCCAGCAAAACAATCGACAAATGAATGTAGCTCATGTTTGGCGCAGTTGTTGATCAATATGTGTATGCTTGGAAAAGGAATGTTATCTTTAGGACTGTCCAGGTTGAGGTCTCCGTAGTCGACACAGATTCTAACCTTCTCGTCCTTCTTTGGCACCGGCACACCGTTGGATAACCATGTTGGATACTCCACTACTCTGAGAACCCTGGCTTTGACTTACTTTGTGACTTCTTCTTTGATTTTCAAACTCATGTCTGGCTTGAATTTTTTGAGTTTCTGCTTAACCGGCAGGCATGTCGGATCTATTGGAAACTTGTGAGCTACAATGGACGTGCTGAGTCCGGTCATATCATCATACGACCTGGCGAATATGTCCACATACTCTTTCAAAATTCTATGTATTCTTCCTTTTTTGACGGTGACAAGTGCACAGTGATTCGTTTTTCCTTGGTATTTTCTGCATCTCCCAGATTAATTACCTCAGTTTCGTCTAAATTGGACTTAGGTCTATTCTCAAAGTTTTCAACCTCTTTAACAACCTCTTCTGGTATTTCATCCTCTTCTGAATCTATGTCCATTTGTCACATTGTCTCGTTGCAAGTTACAGTCGCGGGTTCATCACCAAGACATGTAATAGTAATGCTGTGTAAAATAAAGTAAATGGTAGAGAAAATAAATGAGAGTGAAATATAAAGATAAACTTGAAAATGCTTTAATTAATTCATAGTTGTCTGAAGCATCGAAGCTCTTTTTCAAAAGTAAAGACAATGCTGAAAAGTAAAAATCAACTAAAAATGAAGTGCGATGCATATGTGTCAATTAGCCTTGCTACCCCGAGGCTCTACTGGCAATGGTGGTCCTGATCGACCAATTGGTGAGGAGCTCCCCTTGGCTCACTTCTTGAATGGAAGGGATTTTCTCCCCTTCCTCCTCATAGGTAAAATAACAATCCATATCTTCCTCCAGAAACAAGTTCTTCATGGCCGCCAGCATCTCATCTTCCTCTGAGATGGCATCAGCGGGCTGAAAGGTCTACTCTAACTGAGGTAGAGGGTGCTCCAGTGGGTAGTAGGGACTGTTCCATGGTGGAGACCAATGCTGGAACTCCTCCCAAGTGTATTCATAAAGTAGACCAAAAGTGGTCCCATGCTTCTTCAAATGGATGGGTTTGGTGATACTTGGAGATTCTTGCCAAGCCCTTTCCTGGCTCGTATCCGCTCCAATTCAGAATGCTCTCGATTTTGCTATCCCACCACTTATCCTTGTCTATGGCATTAACTTGTTCGATGTGATGGTATGTTTCTCCACTTATTCTCTTTCTTCCTCCGATCATCGGGATAGCCTGGCGACTGTATATGGGATTGCTACCGTCACCAATGATTACTTCTTGATGATTCCACACAAATTTCACGGCTTGATGCAACGTTGATGCCATAGCCCCAGCGGCGTGGATCCAAGGTCGTCCTAGCAATAAGTTGTAGGATGTTGGTACGTCGATGACTTAGAACTCAACATCAAACTAGGTGGGCCCCATCTGCAGGCATAAACTGATTTCTTTAATGGTGGACCTCTGAGATCCATCAAAAGCTTTGACATTGATAGCCTCATCTTTGATCTCGTGCAACCATTTGCCCGATGTCCTGAGAGTCACCGACGAACAAATGTTGTAAGAAATAAATTTTCCCAAAATTAGGGTTACTCAGAAAAGGGGGAAATGTGACTATATAAAGAAGTGCACCAATTCGAACATGCAGTACTGGAATTGGTAGATCAATCATGTAATCGAAGAGCAGAAGCAGAAGCAGTTAAGGTTTAAACATGTAGCAAGCAATTTCACAGAGAGAAATGTAAAACCCCTTAACACTTAGGGTTTTCGTCACATATCGAGTGTAAAGAAGAAGCTCAGATGAAGGTAAACTTAGGAAGAACATCATAAGGAAAAATAGAGAACACAGTAAAGCATTTAACTCGAAAACCCTAGAAATACCACAATAAAGAGCCATTGTAGAAGATACTCAGAAATCACAGTAAAGTTTAAAAGAAATCACGATAGAGCGGATAAAGCAAAGAAATTAAAGAAACCCTAATCTTTAGGAAGATGAACAGTTTGAAAACAAAGTCGGCGAAGAAATGTGAGAAATAGTTTGTAACTTTAGAAAATAACAAGGATCTATAGAAGATCGTAAAGATGAACACAGAGAAAACCTTAAAACTTAGGTTTCAGAGAGAGAACCATAGAGACACGAGAAAGCTTGGAATGGATTAATTTTGAGTCATCCATGGACTCACAGCCTCAAGGCTTGCCGGAGAGAGACCAGTCACAGCCGCAAAACTCAAGTCGAAGGACCTGTAAGTCGGTAATCTCTGAGATAGGGCTTCAATCTCCGAACAACAGAAACAGAGGAGGTAGGGAGAGGTGTGCACAGGTGTTTTGAGGCTTGAGAAGCCATAAACGCCGGTGAAACGGAGCCGGAGGAGGGCTAGGGTTCAGAAGGGCTTGAGAGAACTTTTGGGGGTGGGGGCATACAAGGGCGGCTAAATGCGAAGAATGAGTAGGGTTTGTGGGGTCTCTGGTTTAATTATGGTAGGTTTCATGTGGATCGTTGATCTTAATGATGAACGACCACGATTTAAAGTGGAAACGGGGCGGGTCAGTCTATTGGGTAACTGGGTAGGATAATTGGGATCAAACTGGGAGGGCTTAAATTAGGTAATAATTGAAATAAAATGGGCTATGATTTAAATAGCCCTCTCTCCCCAATTTAAATTTTATAAAATAGTAAATGATACTGTAAAAATCAAACTAAAATATTGGGTTAATAAATAATCTATAAGAATTAATTTAAAAATGTTAAGGACGATTTTGTAATTAAAATACTTATTAAATCGAGAAATAGGGTAAAATTGCAATTTCATGCAATTTTAGTTTAGAGATACCTAATGAGCTTGTAAAATTGAATAAAAAATCATGTAAATATATTTTATATAAATGAGAGGATAAAATACATTGCTCACAAAAATAACACGTTTTGGGGGATAAATATAGGATTTTATAGTGCAAAAATAAGTCATAAATTGATTTAAAAAATCTTGAAAAAATGTATAAAAATGCCAAAACCTTTGTGGATGCTTATATATGCACCTACATGCTATTTTGGGAATATTTTGAGTATAGAAATATATGGGAAAAATTAGGTATCAACAATGATGCCACAATATGCCAATTTGAACGCATTGCAAAAGAAGGACGAACTCTAGCAAAAACTACTCAACTCACACACTAATACGAATTTCCTTAGAAAATAGGAAGCAAGGCATACAAAAATAGCATACAGAAAACTATGCTCAACATCACATTGTTATTGCGTGTAACCCGATCCAAATAACATACTCATTGTGGCGTGCCAACCGATCTACACATAGAACTCACATAAGGAGATGTACAATGAGCTAAATTGATCATTAAAACAAAATTCCGAATATTGGTCATAAAATACGCTAAGTTCATAATACCATCCTTGATGAGACATATAGTTCCATAGGCTACGAAACTCAAATAAAATTGAGGTGCAACATACGATCTGAATCTCAAGAGCCATCCTGCTCATTTGACATCATCTCTATGCGGAACCTCAACACATCAGAAAATCATCGGGATGTTCACAACTCACACGGCATAATATAGCATTACATGAAATAGCTGACGACGAAATAACATCCACATCTGAATACTCCTCCATAAGGAGAGTTTTGCTGAAATGAACACATTTAGCTTGATACAGAGCCCATACTCACATCTAAATCCATCCACAGACCTCAAGCTGATTCCGATCGCACTGAACTAAGCTAATAACTTTTCAAAGGTCCATAATAACTCCCTTTCTCTCACAACACACAAGATCAACCATCATAACTGGGGTAATCCTCCATAGTTCACCAGACCATAACTGAGTGCCCTCCAGGCATCAAATTCTTAATTTAAAGACAACACTACAATATTCATAAATGGTTTAACTTGTTTAATCAATTAGGTGACTACATGCCACACTTATACAACCTTCCTGTGGGGCACACTCCCACAACCTACCGTAACAAATGACAGGTACGTACATCCAAACCATAGGCCGAACTAATGCTAAAAGTGATCAAGAATTCTTAACCAGGATCCAAAGCCTCTTTCATAGATCACTAATCTTAGGTGACGTCGAAGACAATACCAACTTACTTTAAGCTCGAAACACCTTTACTGCTCATCAGAGATCGTGACATCCTTGTCAATACCAAACTGCAACCTTGATCTCCATTTCAAATTCCATGCCACTCACTACACCCAACATGCCAATATACGATAGAACACGTTTTCATCCTAGCTTCGGAACCACTAATAGGTTGACACTTGACTCACTTCAGGAGAACCACAGCAAGACACTGGTGAATTCTCATAACCATAGAATATTCAAATCTCTAAGTAGCGGTCTAAGCCATCATAGCCTTTCCGGGACCCGCCTCCACCTCACAGGCCAAAACAGTAGAATGCTTTTTGAATAACACTAATTATGGAGACCGACAGGTATCATACCATCCAAATCACTTGCATAACTTAATCACACTAAGGGAACTAGTCACTGCCATCATCATGCCAATTCAATCATGGCTATTTTATCTACTTCTTCTAACTTAACCTCAATTGCCTTGGGAATAATAGTTCCTTTCAACACATAGCGAACTCAATTCGCACTCATCCCGAGTGACCCTGAATCACGAGACCACACTGCCTCAAATCTCACGAACCATTTCATACCTCCATTGTGTGCACCTCTGCACCCTCAATTGGTATGCCCATTCTGATTATCCCTCTAAGACTCTGAAGACTCTTCTCATTTTCCTCCCAAATGCTACACTGCAAGTCAAAACATCATAGTACATTCTGGGCATCTTCTCATACGCTACTACAAAAGCTTGACTCTTAATCGTACTTGTAAGCTCGAAATCATTAGGCATCATACTTTAAGTTGTGAATTCACTAGGACTGTTGTTGAGCGCCACCCGCTCTGAGTTGGCCTCGAATATAATCAACTCCTTGAATTCTTCTATCACATGAATACCCTCTTAGCGAAGCACCCGACAGGATCACTTCCCATTAAACCCGCTTATATACAAGGCATAAATACTGAATCCTTCCCCAAGTCTGAACATGAGCTAAAAAGGCCAACCGTAGCACACCCTTAACAATTTCTTTGCAGAAGTTACAACTTATATCCTTTTCCCGTAGCTGAAATAACCCATCAATACGCTACTAACCAGAAACCTCGCAAGTAGCTACCATGCAACCCTATCATAGGCGGTGGGACTCTCTCGCATAGCTCGAAGATACCAATGCACTACTATGGGATTCACGGGTATTCTCAATCTCTTATCGACATAACCTTGCGCAATCAACCGCTAAAATTCTCAGAATATTTCTGTAAAACGCCCTTTTTATACTCTGAATCATCAACCTCGTTTGCACGACCGATCTCCTTACTGTATAATCAATTGAATTTTTTGCAGAAGCCTCGCCAACCATGCGACCGCTAACCTGCTCACAGGAAATAACCCACCCGTGGAAATCACTTCCGGACATCTTCCAACACTATTGTACGGGGTACAATCACTACGACATTAGTAACTCATCCTGAGTCCGAGCTCATTCTCTAGCTGCACAAGTCCATCCATCCCTCGTGGACATCACTTAAATGTGATGTAACAACCTTCCAATTCGGAGTTATGTTGTATTCTTCTTCATTCAAGCAGCTCATTCCCGTTATATCAACTCTTTTGCTACATAATAGATCATACTTCAAATTAACTCCGTAGGCCCTAATCAATAACCTTTGAAATTACAAAATCATCCCAAACTCTCTTTAAGGTTTATATTCATCCTACCATAATTCCCATGTGGACCTCCGCCACTCTCCCACTTTGGAGGAACTCATCTCTTTAATCGACTACTCGACCTTTGCTTCTTATACTTGTCCTTCTAGAAATCTTAGCCACCGCATGACACTTCCCATATGTCTTTCCTTATCCGTTGTTGCTCTGTGTTGCCTTAAATAAGATCCATCTTTGTAGAACTTGAACCCATGAATCACTGTTGATCTTAAACCTTTCCAAAGATCATACTTCTCGAGATGTCAACATTAGGAACACTGATTCAATCCGAACCACCGCACCCTACGATATCTAACAGTCGTTTCTTCAATATTTTTTCACAATGTCCTACCCCAAGGCGAATTGTAGAAACCATAAAATCGGCGAACGTAACACATACAATTGAGGACGACGACATCACATCACAGACAAAGATTCCACCATGCTCGAAGAAACCAAGTCTCCTTATCCCATCAACCCAAACCCGAACACTCTCAGCCTGATTGTCTTTCCTTTACCGGGAATACAATACCGAATCTCTAAATCATGCATTGAGTAAACCTCCCTTAAAGTCAGTCACTGCCCCAACACATAGGAAAACATCCTACCATCATAACCATATCGCGGAAAAATAGTTCATAAGCACCATGGAAACTTGTGGCTAGCCTCACAGCCCTTAGAAGTACCGCTACTGGGTTGAAACAATAGAATGTCCTTCCACAAAGGCGATGATAATAATCCCATCAGCTTTACCGGGAGAAAAATCCCGCACCACATCTGTAGTACCATTATGATTCTTCAATTCTCGATTTATAACAAGCCCCTTGCGTCGCATAAGATTGGGTAGGAAAGAAACAATGGCATAAGCCTCAAAGGAATCAATTCGCACGATAAAGAATCAAGATGGGAAGTACTCCTAATAGCCCTATGGCCTCCCGAAGATAAGCATGGACGTCTCCATACCGATCCGTAGGACTATACTAGACTTGCTCATGACTTGTGAGGCCTAAGGGAACCTAGTGCTCTGGTACCATGTTGTCACGACCCAAAATCCACTAAGGTTCGTGGTAGCGCCAGACACCGCTGTCAGGAAAGCCAACCAAAAATGCGTAATAAAATTCCAATTTTTTTGTATTTGCGGAAATCATTTTTCTTTATATATTAAAAAACGAATAATGAAATTTACAGAAACAGCCATGAAGTATTTAACAAACTTAATATTGAATAATCCAATAATCCTCCCAGAACCTGGTGTCACAAGTGCATGAGCAACTTCTAGAAAATAATGTAACACAACAATATTCTAGAATACAATAAAAGAAAATAGATACAGAAAACTGAAAGAGTCTCTGCTGGTTGCGGATCACCTCGAGAAGTGCAGTTCATCTAAGTCTGTGTATCAACCATACTGCTACGCCCAGTAGGCCGCTAGAGATGCATATGCATGTGAAAAATAATGTACAAAAGTGTAGTATGAGTACGAAAATAACGTGTACCCAATGATTATCCAGTATAATCTCAAAGAAGTAGATAGGAGATGGTCGACTTCGACAGTTACTAATGGTCCAATAATGATATGTCCATAATATATTAAGTCGTGAATTTTTATAAACATGATTATAATTCAGTGGGTTGAAGCAAAAAAACAATTCTTTCTTTTATAGGAAATTATTTCTTTTCATCATGTATACATATATTCTTAAGCCAGGAAAAGGTAGCAACAACTTCAATAAGTTTCAAGGCAAGCAATACAAGCATGCACAAATCATGCAGAGGCGTACGACCCGATCCAATAGAAAATAAACTTTGCACTGCCAAAGGTCAAACGGCGTGAACCATAGATACATTTATTAAATCTACTGAGGTGTTCGGCCCATTCCAAAAATAAACACACAGTGATAGTCAATCAAGAAGTCAACAAGGAGCAATTATCCAAAGAAAGCCAAATCTTGTTTTAACCAATTAATAAAATAAACTTTAATTTGTTTAGAAATTTATTTACTAATACATTGTAATTTAAGCAATCCAATATGTCAATAAGTTTACAAATAATCCAAGTATAACATGATTTTGGGTCCTAAACTACCCGAAAAATAGTATAATAGTAGCCATGCACGGACTCTCGTCACCTCCTACGTACGTAGCCTCCCCCCTCCCCCACGCACAAATAGGAGCACATAACCAATTAACTCACCTATGGTGACAGTTCCCTCTTACAAGGTTCGAAAGGAGATCCACCTCGCTCCGAAGGTCTATAATCGGTATTCCACGCCCTTCTGAACACTCGAGTCAATGTACAATGCTCCAAAACCAGCCAATAATTATTCAAATCCATTAATATATGCTCAATTACTCACTACAATCTAATCTATAGAAATTCCTAACCCTGATCGAAAAGTTGACCAAATTGTCCTCAAGACCACGTGCTCGAATTCTGAAAATTTATGAAGATAAAGATTACCCATGAACTCAATAACTCAAATATATGATTTTCTCTTAATTCCATACCCAAAATCATGGTCCAATTCCAAGAAAATAAATTTTCTAGGTTTTACTCAAACCCCCAAATTCCTACCAATTTACATGCTAAAATCCATACAAAATCAATGTACTTAACTCATAATAGGTAGGATTAACTTACCTCTAAGTTACTAGGTGGAAGCCCCTCTCAAAAAACTCCAAAATCGCCCCAAAGACGAGAGAAATGGGTGAAATGAACTCAACCCCTCTTTTTAAAACACTCTGCCCAGCGTCTTCCGCACATGCGGAATCCTCACCGCATCTGTGAGTCTATATTTGCGGAGCCCTCATCACACATGCACCAATCACTGCTGCTCTGTCCCCCGCCTCGCTTCTACACTTGCGCAGATGTGGCTAATGCCCCGCACCTGCGATTCTTCCCTTGGCTGCCCATTTTCGCTCCTGGGACTCCCAGGCCGCTTATGCAGCTCCGCACCTACTGCCCAATTCTTGCAAGTGCGGTTGTGATAGCAACCAACAACTTTAGCCTTTTAATAATTCTATTTTCGATCTGTTAACCACTGGAATCCATCGGAGGCCCCCGGGACCCCCACCGATCATACCAACCCGTCCCAAAACATAATACGAACGTATGCGAGACATCAAATCATATTAAACAATGCTAAAACCAAGAATCGACCTCCAAATCCAAGCTTTATAAACTTTAGACTTCAAACCAAGAATCGACCTCCAAATCATATTCGATGCTGAAACTTATTAAATCATATCCGATTGACCTCAATTTCGCACGCAAGTCATATTCGACATTATGGACCTACTCCAACTTTTGGAATTGGTTTCCGACCCTGATATAAAAAAGTCCACTTTTATTCAAACTTCTCAAAAACCTTTAAATTTCTATCTTTAGCCAAATGACGCCAAACCTACAGACCTCTGAATTTACTTCCGATCACACTCCCAACTCCAGAATCACAATACAGAGCTATTCCCATACTCGGAATCCCAAACGGACCTCGATAAAACTGAAATGCACTTCAAACCAAACTTATGAAATTTCTTCCAAAATGCTAACTTCCACAATCGGCGTCAAAACTCTCTCAAGTTATCCAAAACCCGATCCAGGCATACGCCCAAGTCCAAAATCATCATCTAAACCTGCTGGAACCTTCAGATCCCTATTCCAAGTTCGTTTACTTCAAAATCCAATCGTAGTTAATTCTTTCAACTTTAAGCTTTCGAAATAAGAAATCTCTTTCCAAATCAACTCTAAACTTCCCAAAATTTAGTTCCGACCATGCATACAAGTCATAATACCTAAAATGAAGCTGCTCATGATCTCAAATTGTTGAACGATGAGACCTCCAAACGACCCATCAGGTCGTTACACTATTCATACTTTTTGAATACCAATCCATAACCGAATGCTTGCACTACTTTTTGAATCATAAACATAACTAAAATGGCTATGTTATAAATACCACCAAAAATAACTAAATATCAAACCATAATCATAACTAACTAAGCAATACCAAACCATAATCATAATTAAACTAACAACATAGTATTTTATCTTGTATTAAGCACACCAAAACAAATTCGGGTAAATCACTACAGAAATTTCCCTAATTGATTCACCAAAAAAATAGAAAAACACCAGTACTTGAATCAGTCATTACAAAAAAAAAATAGCCAGTCATTATATTCTTCCCTAACATATGGCCTTTTTGCCTTCAATTTACCAACTCTTTTCCTTTTTTGCCACCAACTGATTAGAGGTCATTGTTGTTTTGCCTTTCCAAGTAACTTTTCTTAGTGAATAGGGAAAGTTGGTAGGCATATTCACACCAATCCCATCTCCTTTAAAGTTGATATTTCTAGTTCCAGTTGATTTTTGCAACAAATTCTTTTGTTGAAACATAGTCTTAGCTTCAAATATTAGTTTAGGCCTCAGAATTGACTCTTCATCATCTTCATATCCACCTTCATATTCACTTTCATCATCAGCAATATCTGAACATGGAGCAGACTGTTGAAGTGTGCCTTCAGATACAACATACTATTGAAGCGTTCCTTGAGATACAACAAACTATTGATGGCAGACTTTAGGTGTAACAGATTGTTGAATGCAGACTTTAGGTGCAGCATATTTTTTTGTCGACTTGTTTCCAGGTAAAGTAGAGGATGATGCTTGATTTGCTTCATGTACTGGAATAGTAAACACCCTCATTCCAAGAGTAGGCATAAATGTATATTCTGAATTTTGACTGTCCTTGTCACGACCCCAGTTCGCCCTCCGTGAACCGTCGTGACAACACCTAGTCTCTTCGACTAAGTAAGTCTAACAAGTACGGAAAATAAATAGAAAACTTGCGGATATGTAAATTAAAGCCAAAAATACCTAAAGGAAAACGATATATAAAATGTCGCTCGGCATATACCGCTCAACATCTCAAAATCCAACAACACTATCCAAAAACCAGGAAACTCACTGGAACACAAGCTGAAAGAAATATAGTAAAGTGCTCTAACTCCAGAATGTCTACATCAACAGTAAGATAGAAAAGGCTAACACTACAGGATAGAATAAAGATAGATACTCCTTGGTCTACGGACGCGATAGGTGTACCTCGAAGTCTCCAAAAGATCTCCCTGCCTCAATGTGATAAGCCTGGGTAGAGGTACTTGGATCTGCACATGAAAACATGTACAGAAAGAACATGATACACCACAGTGATACTCATGAGGCCCAAGCCTAACCTCGGTAGGCCGTGACGAGGAAGGTCAGGGCCCTACTAAGATAAAGTTAAATATAAGGACTAACAGTATGAAATAAGAAGTATAATTAAATGCAACAATAAGAATAACATAGAATCAAAAGAACAATAACAACTAACACAAAGACAAACCAACCACGGAAGAAATACCGCTCAACACATAAATAAACAATCGGGGCACCTTCAAGGATACCGTCCAGTTGTCCCAATTACAACTATCTAGTGGATCTCCCGGGATACTGTCCCGTAGTCCATCATATATATATATATATATATATGTGTGTGTGTGTGTGTGTGTGTGTGTGTGTGTGTGTGTGTGTGTGTGTGTGTGCGTGTGTGTATGTCCGAAGGATCTCCTGTGGTCTCGTCCCGTAGTCCAACTATCAATATGCGGGTTCTACTAGAATCCCGTATCATAGTCTTAAATATAAATATCCAGTACTGGGAATATATCGGGTGCTTTCCCGTAGTTCCATATAACTGTGCAGGGGGGGTCTACCGGGAATCTAACCAGTATTCCAAAAATAAACAGATAAGGGGGCTATGGGAATCCTACATCCCTAGTCCCAATATAAATGCACAAACAGCAGCAATAAGATATTCAGAAACTGGAAATTTCATATCAAGGCATCAAGTAATTCTAACCTAGCACGCTGCACCGAATTTAGGTAAAGAAGGTTGAACAAATAAGATAATGAAATTAATTAGACATGTTTTCCTAAACTAACAACAGGTTTATTAGAAAGAGTAATCAAAGCAGGAAAGGAACCATGCTGACATATACTTAGTGAAAACTGGATTTTCCGACAATTTTGCACAAGTATGCCCTCGTCACCTCACGTACAAGGAAACTTAGTTAAGAAATACACCAATCCTAAGGGGAAGGTCCCCCACATAAGGTTAAGCATGCCCTTTACCTCGAACAAGCTCAAATCAACCTGAAACCATGCTTGCACCACGAGTATCCGGCTCCAAATGACCCAAATCTATTTAAATTCAATTGCATATTGTAAATAACACTTCAAATATTGATTCTACAATCAAAATCTAAGCTAATACACGAAATTATTTAGAATGACAAAAACATTACTCGGGTCCACGTATCGAAATCGGGTAAAATTTATTTTGCAGAATTCCCACGAGTAGAACCATATCAAAATTATCCCAATCTGATGTCAAATACCCAATCAAAATCCAATATCTTGGTCTAAGAACTTTTTCTCAATTTCTACAAAAATATCAAAATTAAAGGATGAATTTAAGTGAAGATTCATGGAAATTAGTCTAAATCGGGTAAGAATCGCTTACCCAAGTCGCTCAGGTGAAATTCCGTTCAAAAATTGTGACCTCCCAAGCTCCAAAGTCCAAAATAAGAGTTATGGTCTAAACCTTCTATTTTTGGTTTTAAATTCTGCTCAGGGATTTCCTTAATCGCGATCGAGTAAGACCAGCCGCGATCGCAAAGAGAAAAAATTCACGCGCCTCATATTACTCTATGCGAACGCGGAACCCCATCCAAGAATGCGATGCTCTAACTCCCTCAACCTATGTAATAGATGTTGATTCCACACGACAGCGTATAGAAACGATAGACCAAACTCCTGCCACTTTATTTCTTCTTCGTGAACGCGAACTAGCGTACGCGTTCGCGATTCAACTTTCCTCGTAACTACGCATTCGCATCCCCTTTCACGCGAACACGAAGGGAAAAATTCCCTCAGCCTTGCCTAAGCCTTCGCAATCGCGATGCACCCTACCCGATGAGGAAATATCTGCAACAATTGAACCTAAAATTCTGTAACTTTTTAACAACGTAAAATGATCCGTTGAGCATCCGAAACACACCCGAAGCCCTCGAGACCTCAACCAAAGGCATCAACACGTCTTAATACCTTATTCAAACTTGTATCAATCTTCAAAACGCTACAAACAACATAAAATTCCCCAAAATACGTCAGATTCAACCTTATGTTTCTAAAATCTTCCTAATTCTGGTTTTGATCAAAAACCCAACCAAACCACCTCTGGATGGCATGAAATTTTGCACACACATCCCAAATGACATGACGAAACTACTACAACTCTCGGAATTCCATTCCGACCCTTGGATCACAATATCGGTATTGATCCGGAAACTTTAGAAATTTAACTTTCGGCATTTTAAGCCTACGGACCTCCAAAACACTATCTGAATACACTTCCAACCCCAAAATAACCCTACGGAGCTAACCGAACCATCAAAATTCCATTCCAAGGTTGTCTTCACACTGTTCTAACTACGGTAAACTTTCTAATACTTATGCTCTCATTTAGGAATTAAGTGTCCCAAAACTCTTTGAAACTCAAAACCAAATATCCCGGCAAATCAAATTAGAAGAAATAAACTTGGGAAAATAGTTAATAGGGGATTGGGGCGTTAATTACGACCGGTCGGGCCATCACATCCTCCTACACTTAAACATTCGTTCATACTCGAATGATTATAGAGACATACCCGAATTAGTGAAAAGATGAGGGTAACGACTGCACATATCCTGCTCGGTCTCCCAAGTTACCTCCTTGACCGGCTGATCCCGCCACTGAACCTTTACTGATGCAATGTTCTTTGACCTCAACTTTTTGAACTGCCTGTCCAATAAAGCCACCTCAACATAGGATAGATCCTTGTCCAACTCGGACTCAGCTTCCCCTTATTCAAAAATCTCATAATTCCCTTAATAGGTGAAACCCGAAGCAGAACCCGCTCAGCAACCATATAGGAAACATCATGAACCTTCCGATCCACAGAGCTCTTTTGTCTGGACTAGCTATACGGAGTCTATCCTGAATCACCATTCCTTCTCCAAAGCACCCTGAACCAAATCTGTGCCCAAGAGTCTAGCTTCACCAGGCTTAAACCAACCCACTCAAAGATCTACACCGCCTACCATATAAAGCCTCATACGGTGCCATTTAAATGCTGGACTGATAGCTGTTGTTTTAAGAAAACTCTGCCAATGGCAAGAAATGATCCCAAGACCCTCCAAACTTAATCACACATGCACGGAGCATATCCTCAAGAATCTAAAAAGTGCACTTAGACTGTCCGTTTCTGAGGGTGAAATGTTGTACTCAACTCTACCTGAGCACTGAACTCACGCTGAACGGCCTTCCAAAATCGTAATTTGAACTAAGTACCTCTATTTGAAATGAAGGACATTGGGATACCATGCAGACAAACAATCTCCTAGATATAAATCTTCGCAAACCGCTCTGAAGAATAAGTAGTACACACATGAATGAAATGAGCGGACTTGGTCAGCCGATCCACAATCACCCAAATACCACCAAACTTCCTCAAAGCTAGTGGGAGCCCAACTAAAAAGTCAATGGTGATCTGCTCCCACCTCCACTCCGGAATCTCAGTATGTTGAACCAACCTACCTGGTCTCTGGTGCTCATACTTCACTTGCTGACAGCTGAGACACCGAACTAAAAATCTAACTGTATCTTTCTTCATCCTCCTCCACTAATAATGCTTACTCAATCCTGATACATCTTCACAGCACCCGGATGGATGGAATACCACAAACCATGGGCATCCTTCAGAATCAACCCTCGAAACCCATCAACATTGGGTACACAAATCTGACCCTGGATCCTCAATACCCCACCATCACCAATAGTCATATCTATGGCATCACTGTACTGAACCCTATCCTCGAAGACAAGAAAATGAGGGTCATCATACTGCCGCTCCATAATACGATCATATAAGGAAGACCGAAAAACCACGCAAGATAGAACTTGAACATCCATCGCTATAGGCCTCTCCGATGCTGGTAAATAAGCCAAATTCCCCAAAATCACTGGCCGATGACTCAAAGCATCAACCACCATATTGGCCTTGCTCGGGTGATACAAAATAGTGATATCATAATCCTTCAGAAACTCCAATCACCTCCTCTGGAAAAAATTTGGATCTTTTTGCTTGAACAAATGTTGCAAGCTCCGATGGTTAGTATAAATCTCACAGGGAACCCAATATAAATAATGGAACTAAATCTTCAGGGCGTGAACAATAGCAGCTAACTCAAAGTCGTGAACAAGGTAATTCTTCTCATGTATCTTCAACTGTCTTGATGCGTAGGCAATCACCCTACCGTCCTACATCAACACCGCTCCGAGGCCAACCCTCAATGCATCACAATAGACTACATAAGACCCCAAACCTGTAGGTAATATCAAAAGTGGGGTCGTAGCCAAAGTTTTCTTGAGCTTCTGAAAGCTCGCCTCACAGTCCTCCATCAACTAAAATGGAGCACTCTTCTGGGTCAACCTGGTCATATGGGCTAAAATCGATGAAAACCCATCCAAAAAATGATGGTAGTAACCCTCCAAACAAGGGAAACTGCAGATCTCTATAGCTGAGGATGGTCTAGGACAAATTTGCATGGCCTCTATCTTCTTCAGAACCACCCGAATACCCTCACTCGATACCATGTGTCCTAAGAATGCCACATAATCCAACCAGAACTCACATTTTGAAAACTTTGCGTACAACTTCTTTTCCCTTAGAGTCTGAAGCACTGCCCTCAGGTGCTGCTCATGATTTTCCTGAATCCATGCACAGGAATGTCAGCAATAAAGACAATGACAAATGAATCAATATACGGCTGGAACACACTATGCATCAAATGCATAAAGGCTGCTTGGGCATTTGTCAGCCCAAATAACATGACAAGGAACTCGTAATGACCATAGCGAGTTCTAAAAGTAGTCTTCGGGATGCCTGGCTCCCGAATCTTCAACTGATGGTAACCTGAGCACAAATCAATCTTAGAAAATACTCGCTCACCTTGAAGCTGATCAAATATATCATCAATACGAGTCAAAAGATAATGGTTATTTACTGTAACCTTGTTCAACTGGAAATAATCAATACACATACGCATGGAACCATCTGTTTATTCATAAACAAGACAAGATCACCCCCAAGGTGATACATTGGGATGAATAAAACCCTTATCAAGTAATTCCTGTAACTGGTCCTTCAACTCAGGAGGAACCATACGATACGGAGGAATAAAAATGGGTTAAGTGCCCGGTAATATGTCAATGCCCAAATCGATATCTCTATTAGGCGGCATGCATAGAAGATCAGCTGGAAACATATTGGGAAAATCCCGCATTACTAGGATTGAAACAATTGAAGGGGTATCAATACTGACATCTGTCACATAAGCTAAAAACTCTTCACACCCCTTCTCAACCATATGCTAAGCTTTAAGAAAAGAAATTACTCTACTAGGAGTGTGATCTAAAGTACCTCTCCACTCAACACTCGGTACACCTGGCATAGCCAGCATCAAGATTTTGGTGTGACAATTAAGAATAGCATAATGGGGCGACAACCAGCCCATGCCCAAGATAATATCAAAATCAACCATGTCGAGTAACAATAGATCGGCTCTAGTCTCAAAGCCAATAAGAGCAACCAAATACGATCGATAAATGAAGTCCATGATGATAGGCAATAATTATATATTTTAGTCGATTGTTACACTCTAATTTACAGCACTTTAGTTGAGTTTACACTTTAATCGCTAGTGTTTTGCACTAACGGTGTATCTTATGCCTTGTAGGAGTGATTCTAAGCTATATAGATGTTATGGAATGAAATCAACTGATTTCGAGCTTTGAAGTCTGAGCAAAAGCCTAAGGAATTAAGTCGGGACCATATTCATGGATCAACGGATAATAAAACAACAAAACGAAGACTCGAGTAGGCATATTGCACACTGTCTAGTAAAATACACATAACGTTTTTCTCAGAACTCAATTTGAAATCCAGAATATATGGTGGGAAAGCTAACTCAAAGGGAACATCTTTCATGTTTTACGGTTTTCCAAATTCCAAATGGAACAGGCTGAAAAATGTAGTCGAAATTGTAGCCGCGGTAGGACCATGGTAGAACATTGTTGTAGATGATTCTGAAGACCACTCTGGTCGTGGTCCTGGCGTAACCACGGTAGGACCGCGGTGGGACGCGTAAATTTCAGGGACCAAAGTACAAAACACTAGATTTTAAGCCCTAAATCCTATATTAAATGAGGGAGACCGGCCAAGAAATAGAGAGAAGGATTTTTTGGAACTAAAAAACATCAGAAAAAAGGGCAAGAGACAAGGAGGATCATTGGGCATCAATCTTTAATCTCCTTTTTTGTTATTTTACCTTTGAATATGAATTCTTTTGTGATTTTTATTATTTTTATGAGTAGCCAACTTTTCTAATCTAAGGTTTTGGGTGACACCCATTGGGGATGAATTGGTTGTTAAATTAATATAGTTTCGAGTTAGTTGTTAATCTCAACCTCTTCAACTACGTTTTGATTTTGGTTAATTGAAAGGATCCTCAATTAGCCGTTCCTCTTTATTATGTATCTGCTTGAGAGAGAGTGCATATTTAGGTAGTTGTTTGAACAACATCACTCCCGAACATAGGCAAGAGCCATAACCATGGCTTTAAAGGTTGGATTAGAGATAACGATACCTCGGTTGCAATCTAAGTGAATTGTAATGTGAATCTAGCTAGCGCAGCTTGAGAGAGTGCGTCTAGTAAATTATCATAATTATTTGAGAGAGATTTATGATAGTTGGAGGGTTCATGATTGATAGAGGCAACTAAGTCACAGCTATAAGAAATATACAACCAAGGAAATATACAACGGGGGAAACCATACCTTAAATTTTCAATCTTCTCTTCTTAGTGATATTAAACAGATATAGCTATGCCTTAGTTCTCTGTGGGATTCGGCTCCGAACTTTTAGACCGGATTATATTTGCAGCGACTGCTTATTCTTTTTAGGACTAGACCTGGGCGTAATCAAATTTTAGCGCAGTCCGGGGAAGTAACGGTGCAGTTGTAGCTGTATATATTGCAAGGTTACGAGTTTGAATTTTTATTTTTTTTCTTTTGTTTTGTTTTTTGTATTTTTTTTATAACTACCTATTTTAGAAACATGACATCTTAGAATTATAGGAATTTAGGTATAGATAATTCTACTATTGATCTCCATACATATTGTGAAGGAAACCACCCGTGGAAAAATTTTCAAAATATTCCTAAGAGCGAGTTTGGTGCACCAACTCAATCTTATTTGTGGAATGTGTCATGTGTGTGGTGGAAAAAATGGTCACCTTCATGGTTGTGCTTATATTTCTCCATTTTCCCTAATCCCTTACTATGATGGTTCTACATTTTCTTGTGAAGTTAATAGGAACAAAGAACCTGTGAATGCGGACTTGAAGGAGATCAAGGATATGCTAATGTGCCTTCTGGAACAAAACAATGAGAAACAATTGCACATAGAAAGGTAAGAGGCAACTATTCGCAAGTTGGAGGATCAATTGAGTCAAGTGGTTGGAGCTTTTAATGCTCAACAAGCCAATATTGAGGATATTAGCGAAGAATAGCATGAATTTGAGGTGTTAATTTGGGAATTCAGAGTAGAACATCAACAACCTAGCCAACTACAATTTGAGATGTCAATATTGAAGAAGTGAGACTAGAGTCAGTCAAGGACATGGAGGATACAAATTTTGTTGACTCGTTGAAAGTTCTAAAGTTCATGAGTTTGAGCGCATTGGCCCTCACTCAAAACATTTTTCTACATTATGCTTGGATGACAATATGAAAATAGAGTCATTCGGAAGTCAAGGAATGAGGAACAAGGTGCATATATTCTGGCATTTTTCTTGCCAGAAAGTCAGGATTACATATCTCTTACAAAAGTCAAGGAGTGCAGAATATTACATTATTTCATTGGGCCAGCTAGATTCATTCCACCGCCACATGACCATAATCATAAGCTCGAATCAAAACTTGGGGTTCAATTCGTAAGCTCGAGGTGGAGGCAATAAAGTGATTCGCGTTGTGTCGTGGCGTTAAATAAAGCGCTTTTCGGGAGGCAACCCATCTTTATTGTTTATTTATTATTTTTTATATTTTTAATTATATTATTTTTGTAGTGTCAATTTGTACTTTTTAGGATCATGAAAAGCAAAGGTATTGGAAGGATGCAATAGCAAACCAAATGGTTGGAACTAAGTGTGAGGTACCCGCACGAAGGACCAAGATTGGGAGAAGTTTGAGTACCACATGAGTTGCTAATGCTTTGACCTTTGGCCTATCAGGGAGTCTCTTTTACCCTTTTATTAGTTATGGTGTGCATTGGGGACAATGCACAATTTTAAGTGTTGGGGAGAAGATTGTCTGAATGACTTTCTATGCTATTTTAATTGTGTTAGTTTAATTAAATAATTTTTTTTTAAAATACAAAAGATTAGACTTTCCCCGAAGATGGATCTATTAGATAATTTTCTTGAAGGATTTAAGTCTAAAGAAAAAAATAAAATAAATAGATTTTCTTTTGTTAGGTAGTGTAGCAATTCTCCCTTGGTTCTTCTTTGTGTCACGGTTCTTTTTCAAGGGTTTTATTTGAACTGGGTGTATTTAGGTTTTTTTGGGAGTAGGAGCCATTGTGTTGTGTTTTGAATTGAAGCAATATCTCTTGACTTTGTTATGCCTTGAGAATAGTGAGTACTTTGGTTGTGATGCTTAGGCTCAGTTTTTGACTCTTGTATAAGTACCTTAAATTGTATGATCTTAACTTTGCTTAGCTTCTTTGACTAGAATGTCTATGAAACCAATCCTGAGTGAGTTATGTGCCATATGTGTGTAAGGGATTGTTATATTCTATGCATTGCATTTGATGCCTAGAACTTGCCCTATATGTTTGCAAAGCGAAATAGTAGTTTTGTTCAATCTTAGAAGTGATATAGGCGTTTCTTTGTTGAGCCGGATATGTATATTTTACCCACCTAATTGTTATGTATCGTAGTTAACCCCTTTAAGCTTGTAATCTTGTTTCTTTGGCAACCACATTACAAGCCTTACCCATTTGTTAGAATTAACCATCTATTTGAACCATTGTAACCTCTCAAGAGCACTTGAATTGTTTATGAACTTTGTAAAAGTTAAAGTGTGAGATGGTTGGTTTGGATTTCGAGTGGAACTAATGAAATAAGAAGAAAGGTGCACTGATATGAGAAAAACAAGAGCCACTTGAATTGAAAAAGAAAAGAAAAAAATAGTTGTATTGTTGGGAAAAAATTCCTTGATAAGTGTTGGCTCTTGACGTAAGTGTGCCTAAACAAGGAAGAGGTAATTTACATTGATGTAAAGGTGGAGTTTTGGTTTGACACAAGTACAGGGTTTAAATGTTAAAGTATATGTATTAAAGTGCTTAGGAAGGTGTAGTCACTCTTATATCTAAATGTATCCTACCCGACCCACAGCCTACATTGCAACCAAATAAAGTCCTAATTGATCCTAGATTGAATGAGCTCGATTAGTGGAGTAGTACACTATGGGCAAGCTTATTGTGCATCTTTTGTGGCATATGAATGTTATTTCTGAGAATGAGTGAATTCTTTCTATCTTGAGTTCCTAAGTGTTTTTAAATTTTAGTGTGTGAAACTACTCTCTTTTGTTGTGTGAGAGCACTTGATTCATAAAGGAAAGGTAATATCAATGACCTCTATGTTAGATTAAGTAGGTGAGTTTTGAATAATGTATGATACTTGTGAGTCAAATTTTGAGGTGGAAATATTAAACTTTTATGCTTATTCAATTTTAAATATTCTTAATGTGATGAGTTAAGAAAATTGCTTTAAATGGTCGTGTATATATAAAGTGTAGTTTGATTTCTCTATGACAAGCAATAGTTTAAATGTGGGGTGTTGATGATAGGCTATAATTACGTATTTTAGTCGATTATTACAGTCTAATTTACTGCATTTTAGTTGAGTTTCTGCTTTAATCGCTAGTGTTTTGCACTAACGGTGTGTTTTATACCTTGTACGAGTGATTCCAAGCTATATATATTTATGTAATGAATTCAAGTAATTTGGAGCTTAGAAGTCTGAGTAAAAGCCCAAGTAATTAAGTTGGGATCGTATTCGGGGATCAACGGGTGATAAAACAACAAAACGAAGACTCGAGTAGGCATATTATGCACTATCTAGTAAAATGCACATAACGTTTTACTCAGAACTCCGTTTGGGCTCCAAAATATATGGTGGGAAATCTAACTCAAAGGGCTACATTTTTCATGTTTTATGGTTTTCCAAATTTCAGACAGAACAAGGTGAAAAATGCAGTCGAAACTGTAATCGCGTTAGGGGCGCGGCAGAACACTGTTGCAGATGATTCTGAAGGCCATTCTGGCCACGGTCCTGGCATAACCGCGGTAGGACCACGGCGGGACGCATAAATTTCAGGGACCAAAGTGCAAAATACGGGAGTTTAAGACCTAAACAGTATAATAAATGAGGGAGACCGGCCAAGAAACAGAGAGAATGATTTTTGGGAAGTAAAAAACATTAGAAGGAAGGCCAAGAGGCGAGGAGGATTATTGGGCATCATGAGTAGCTAACGCTTCTAATCTAAGATTTTGGGTGAAACCCGTTGGGGATGAACTGGTTGTTAAATTAAGATAGTTTCGAGTTGGTTGTTAATCTCTATTTGTTCAACTACATTTTGATTTTGATTAATTGAAAGGATCCTCACTTAGTCGTTCCTATTTATTATGTTTCTGCTTAATAGAAAGTGCATATTTAGGTAGTTGTTTGAACAACATCACTCTCAGAGTATAGGAGAGAGTCATAAACAAGGGCTTAGAGGTTGGATTAGAGTTAACGATACCTCGGGTGCGATCTAAGTGAATTGCAATGTGAATCTAGCTAGCGCAGATTGAGAGAGTGCGTCTAGTAAATTATCATATTTACTTGAGAGAGATTTATAATATCTGGAGAGTTCATGATTGATAGAGGCAACTAAGTCACAGCTATAAGAAATATATAACCAAGGAAATCAACAACGGGGGAAACCATTACCTTAGACCTTTATTCCAATTGTTTACAATTCAAGCATAGTTAGTTTTCAGATGGTTATTTAATTGCAATCTTGTCTTCTTAGTGATATTAAACATATACAACTAAGCCTTAGTTCTCTGTAGGATTCGACTCTAGACTTTTATACCGGATTATATTTGCAGCGACCGCTTATCCTTTTTAGGACTAGAGTTGGGCGTGTTCAGTCCACAACAAGAGAATCTCCCACAGGAGTAGAAATATAAATAGAGGAACTCAAGGAATCTCGGGATACACCCAAATGTGGAGCAAAATAAGAAGACACATAAGAGTAAGTGGATCCAGGATCAAATAGAACTGATGAATCTCTGTGACAAAGCATTATAATACATATGATGACAGAATCGGAGGTAACACCCTTGGTACGCGCAGGAAGGGCATAGTATCTGGCCTAGCCTCCCCCTTTAGGGAGACCTCTACCTCTCCAACCTCCACCCTTAGCTTGCTAGGCAGGTGGGGCAGCAACTGGAGCTGTAACAATAGCTTGAGAACTTTGTGGGGCACGTTGTGGTTGAGAAGTCTGTGAAGGTGCACCCCTCCCAAGTCTGGGACAATCCCTCGCCATATGGCGTGTGTCACCATACTCAAAATAAGCTCTGGGAGGACGTGGTGGCTGTGACTGGCTAGGGCCAGGTCTGCTGGACTAACCTCTGAAAGCACCCCGCACAGGAGGCGCGCAAGATACCTATGGTTCATAATAAGGCTCTTGAGATCTAGGAAAAGCTGGAGCACTGATGGCTGGTGGAAGAGGTGAATGAATAAGGCGACACATATAACGCCTACCATGACGACCTGCAGCTGGGGTATGGGCACTAGAATAATGGCCTGACTCTCAAGACCTCTTGGCCTCCCTCTCCTTTCTCTCCCTAGTATGCATACCCTCAATACTCCTAGCAATGCTCACCACATGCTGATAAGAAAATTACATCGCCAACTCATGATCCATGCTAGATTTGATGCTGGGAATGAGCCCCTCAATAAACCAGCGAGCCCTCTCGTGAACAGTAGAAACCAAGGCTGGTGAATGCCTAGCCAAACTAGTGAAATGGATAGCATACTCTGAAACAGACATAGCATCCTGGCACAAATGGTCAAACTATGTGCGCCATGTATCCCTGAGGCTCTGAGGAACAAACTCTCTCAAGAACAGATCAAAGAACTAGGTCCAAGTCGGTGAAGTAGCCTCGTCTGGACTATCTAATTCATAGGTGCGCCACCACTCATAGGCGGCTCCCCAAATCTGGAATGTAGTGAAAGAAACTTCGGTCGATCCTGATATACCCATAGCGCGGAGAGTATGATAGCACTCCTCCAGAAATCCCAAGGCATCATCTGATATTAATCTACTGAATACCAAATGATCATATGCTATCCATTGAATACCAGAGGATCATACATCTTGAACCTCTCAAGTCTCCGATGATCATCCTCTGAAGCAGCTGCCCTATCCTCGGGCTGAACTTGCACTCAAGGTGGTGCTGGAATGATCTCTAGGACCTGCTCAACATGCACTCGCTGCTCAGGAGTGTGGCACCGGGAGTCTGTGCTCCTCCCCTAGCCTGGGATGTGGCTGCAGCAAGGGGAACCAACCCTACCTGATCCAAGGTGGTGTACATACTCATGAACTGCCCCAGAGTCTCCTAAAGAGATGGAGTAGTAGTAGCAGTAGGTGTGTCATAGTCTCCTGAAGAGCTAGAGTATTAGTAGCTGGTGCGGCAGCATACGCATGTGGTCTCGCTGCACCTCGTGCGCATCCTCGGCCTCTACCTCGGCCCCACCCTCTAACGACTGCAGTAGGGGTCGCAGGTGCCTAATCTTCTCGAGTAGCACATTTCCTCACCATCTGTGAGATAATAGAAGATATAGTTTAGAATTGCGACGTCAAAATATCACATGACAAGGAAAAATCAAATGAAATATAAATTTCCTAATAGTTGCATAGCCTCTTGTAGATAAGTACAGACATCTCTGTACCGATCAGCGACACTCTAAGAAATTGGCATGTGTTCTGTGACTCCTATTAACCTAGTGCTCTGATACCAACTTGTCACGAACCCAGTTCCCCCTCCGTGAACCGTCGTGATGGCACCTAGTCTCTATGACTAGGTAAGCCTAACAAGTGCGGAAAATAAATAGAAAACTTGCAAAAATGTAAATTAAAATCCAAGAATACCCAAAGGAAAACGATATATAAAACGTCGCTCGATATATACAGCTCAACATCTCAAAATCCTATTCGGAAACTCACGGGAACACAAGCTGAAAGAAAATATAGTAATGTGTTCTAACTCCAGAATGTCTACATCAAAAGTAAGATAGAAATGGCTAACATTATAGGATAGAATAAAGATAGAGACTCCTGGATCTACGGACGCGCAGATATACCTCAAAGTCTGCAAAAGATCTCCCAGCCTGAACGGTGATAAGTCTGGGTAGAGGCGCCTGAATCTGCACATGAAAACATGCGTAGAAAGGGCATAAGTACACCACAGGAGCACTTAGTAAGGGTCAAGCCAAACCTCGGTCGGGTGGTGAAGAAGAAGGTTAGGGCCCTACTAAGGTTAAATTAAATATAAGGAATAACGGTATGAAATAAGCAGTATAATTGGATGCAACAGTAAGAATAACATAGAATGTTAAGAACAATAACAACTAACACAAAGACAAACCAACGACGGAAGAAATACTGCTCAACACATGAATAACAACCAGGGCACCTTCCAGGATATTGTCCTGTAGTCCCAATTACAACTATCCAGTGGATCTCTCGGGATACCGTTCCATAGTCCATGATATATATATATATATATATATATATATATATATATATATATATATATATATATATATATCCAAAGGATCTCTTGGGATCTCGTCTTGTAGTCCAACTATCAATACGCAGGGATCTACGAGAATCTCATTCCGTAGTCCCAAATGTAAATACCCAATACTAAGAAAATCTACCCGGTGCATTCCCGTAGTTCCATATAACTTTGTAGGGGGATGTATTGGGAATCTAAACCATAGTCCTAAAGTAAGCAGACAAGGGGAAGCTACCAAAATCTCACATCTGTAGTCCCAATGTACATACACAAACTGCAGCATTAGAAATTTCATACCAATGCATCAAGTAATTCTAACCTAGCATGCTCCACGGAGTTCAGGTAAAATAGCTTGAACAAATAAGACAATGAAATCCATTAGCCATGCTTTCCTAAACTAACAATAAGTTTATTAGCACAAGTAATCAAAGCAGGAAAGGAAACATGTTGACAAATACTTAGTGAAAATGGGATTTCCAATAATTTTGCACAAGTACGCCCTAATCACCTCACGTACAAGGTAATTACATTAACAAATACACTAATCCTAAGGGGAAGGTACCCCAAACAAGGTTAGGCAAGCCAATTATCTCAAACAAGCTCAAATCAACCCGATACCATAGTTTTACCACGAGTATCCGATTCTAAATGGTCCAAATCTATTTAAATTCAATTGTATATTGTAAATAACACTTCAAGTACTAATTCTACAGCTACACGCCAAGCTAATACTCAAAATTATGTAAAATGACCAAAATGCCCCTCGGGCTCACATCTCGGAATAGGGTAAAATTTATATTTTCAGAATCCTCACACTCTCATGAGTCTAACCATATCAAAATGTTCCCAATACGATGCTAAATACCCAATCAAAACCTAATCTCTTGGTCTAAGAACTTTTCCCCCAATTTCTACAAAAATTCCGAAATTAAAGAATGAATTCAAGTGAAGATTGATGGAAATTAGTCTAAACCGAGTAAGAATCGCTTACCAAAGTTTCCTAGGTAATGATCCCTACAAAAATCATGATCTCCCGAGATCCCAAGTCCAAAATATGAGGTATGGTCTAAACCCTCGATTTTGGATTTTAAATTCTGCCCAGGAATTTCATTAATCGCGATCGCGTAAAGCCAGTCGTGATCGCAGAGAGCAAAAATTCACGTTCCTCAAATTACTCTATGTTAATGCGGAACCCCATCCACGAACGTGATGCTCTAACTCCCTCAACCTACGCGATTGCGGCTGACTCCATGCGACCGCGTAGAGAAACGATTGACCAAACTCCCGCCGCCTTATTTCTTCTTTCGCGAACGCGGCCTAGCCTACGCGTTCGCGATTCAACCTTCCTCATAACTACGCGTTCGCATCCCCTTTCACACGAATGCAAAGGAAAAAATTCCCTCAGCCTCGCCTAAGACTTCGCGATCATGATACACCCCACGCGATTGCGATGAGGAAATGTCTGCAACCGCTAAACCTGTATTCTGCAACTTTTTAACAACTCAAAATGATCCGTTGAGCATCCGAAACACACCCGAGGTTCCTGGGACCTCAACCAAAGGCATCAACATGTCCTAAAACCTTATTCAAACTTGTACCAATATTCAAAACGCTACAAACAACATCAAATTCCCCAAAACACACCGGATTCAAGCTTAAGTTTCTAAAATCTTCTGAATTTCAATTTTGATCAAAAACCCAACCAAGCCACCTCTAAATGACCTGAAATTTTGCACCCATATCTCAAATGACATAACAGAACTATTGCAACTTTCAAAATTTCATTCTGGCCCTCGAATAAAATCTCGCTATCGATTCGGAACCTTAAAAATTCAACTTTCGGCATTTCAAGCCTAAATTAGCTACGAATCTTCATAACACTATATGAATACGTTCCTAACCCCAAAATCACCCTACAGAGCAACTTTTGGAGTTCGCTTATCGAATTGTCCAAAAGCTCATCAACCGATCTGAGGGATGATGAAGGCGATGCCACAATTAAGGGAACCACCCTCTTACTTCTTTTTAGAAACGAATCCATCGAATTTCCATTCCGAGGCCGTTTTCACACTGTTTCGACTACGGTCAACTTTTTTCAACACTTAATTCTCATTTAGGACTAAGTATCCCAAAACTCTCCGAAAATCAAAACCAAACATTCCGACAAATTAAATTAGCAGAAATAATCTTGGAAAAAATAGTTAATAAGGGATTGGGGCGTTAATTCTTAAGACGACCTGCCAGGTCATCACAGTCCTGAGGTGCTGTCAAAGGCACATCTTGCACATATTGAGAACATCCCCCAACCTATAATAGCAATAAGAAGACTGATAGGACAGAGAGAATATAGCAGTAAGAAGAAGGTTAAATAGTTAAGAAGAATATAGTAGTTACCAAAAGACGTTTTCTGATGTTGTGACATCAATTGTCACAGTGGCTACATATCATCACAAGCCCCTTTCTTGAAGGGTGGGTTAGAGATTAGGGCTGGATTTTAAGTTAGGCCAATTAAAAAATAATATATGGGTTAACTATTTTTAATTTAATGGAAGACTGTTAGAAATAAGGCCATAGCTTATCTAGAAGATAAATGGCAAGTGCTTTTTTTATTTAAAAAGGTGGAACGAAGGCTTTATTGTACCAAATTCAATTCTTCAAGGGAATTTGAGGCTCTTTTTCGTGTAAATAAAGTAACCTTTTGGCTTACTTAAAAATGGGTAGTATGAAGATATTTCTAACGTGTGAATTAAAATTGATTGACAAAAAAAGTATAAATATAAGGTACTATACGCTCAATCAAATAAAACGGCTTGATTCTTTTATAAATGTTTATATTGCTCATAGAATATTTTATTAGTTCCTATAACAGTTTTTAATTTTTCAAAATTAAAATTAATCAATCTTAGCTAAGATAAATAATGTCTCAAGGAAGAATTAATAGGTTGGTTATATATCAATTGAAAAAGAATTATTGAAAGAATTGATTATAAAAAAATTATTAAAACTTTACATTTCAAAAAAAAAGTAGAATAGACTTAAAATAAAAATATATATTATAATTTTTTTTTAAAAGACCACATATGAGGCCCCTAAATACACTACGTACCCCTAGTCTGATCCTTTGACAACAAATTTTGTCGCCTGCCCAAATGATAGAGAGAGACTTAGGGACCATTTTAGAAACGCGGTGGAGCAAGAAATTCTCAAATTTTCATTTAGAAATTTCTACAACTCTCTTTAAAGAAAACAATACTTACAAGTAAAAACAGAGGAAAAGAGAAGAATAGAAATAAAATGTGAAAAATTAAATTCTCGTTGTTATATTTTGTATAAAACTATTTTTTTGGAAAATGATATCTCTTTAATTACTACTATTACTTCTAAAAATTAAAATTTTAAAAGTGAAACCAGTATCTCTCTCTATATATATATATATATTAATATATTTGCTAAATAATTATAAATATTTAATTATAATCAATTATTATTATCTATTAATATTTAAAATTCTGAATCAACGTCTCATTTTTTAAATATGTATAAAAGTTAATATCGAGAGTGGAAAAATCGCCATAGGAAATGAACTCGAGAAAGTGCGTGTTATTTCTGTGACAGACATGTTTCTTCCTTATCTACGTGGCAACTTGTTAATGCTACTGCGCCATATATAAATATTCTTATACAAAAAAGTCAAAACAAAAAGAAATCAAGTCCAAAAAAATTGATGGCCGTCCCCTTCAAATCCTCTTACCTTAGAAACTTCTGAAGTAGTGGACTCTATGAAACTAGATGCTTTAATGATATACTAATAATTATGTAATTGTTAGTAATTTATTTCCTCCTATTAGACAAGAGGGACTTGGTCTGATGGTAACCAACCCTCACTTACAATCGAGAGGTTGTGAGTTCGAGTCTCCCAGGAGCAAATTCTGGGGATTTATGCCGGTTTCTATTTGGAAACAGCCTCTCTACCTCAGGGTAGGGATAAGGCTGCGTACACACTACCCTCCCCAGAAATGAAAAGAACATGTTGAGTTCAAATATTAAGTTGGCTGTTGACCATTGTGCATGTGGGATATATTATTTGGACAACCCAATTCAATTCAAGATTGTTGCTTTATCTTTTTAACTGTTCGTTCCTCAGCTTAAAAAATAGGGAAAAAAACAAGAATTTGTTAAAGGGTCAGTGTTAAGTTAAGCCAAGAATCTTGGTTCTAAGGAGCTATTAATGGAACAGAGAAAAGGGAATTTAGTATTTGCAGTAAATGGAGAGAGGTTTGAGTTGCCATATATTGATCCTTCTACTACTTTGCTTCACTTCTTGCGTTCTGAGACTTGTTTCAAGAGTCCTAAACTTGGTTGTGGTGAAGGTAATTAATTCTCCTTATTTTTTTAACCAATATGTTACATGTACACTATATGTTTGTTTTGGTGCTAATATAATAATAAGGAATACTAAAAGTTGTGGATTTGTCTGCCGAAAACAACCTATCTGTCTCAAGTTAGGAATAAGGCTGCGTACGTCACAACCAGGAAATTTCACCGCAGTTTTTGTTGTTGTTGTAGTACTAAAGCTGTGGATTTACTTATATTGGTATTTCAATGGACATGTTTGTTTAGCTTTATTTCTGTGCTTTTCTTGAAAATAGACAACTTCTACTGTAGTTTTCTCCAAATGATATGACCTTTCTTTTCAATATCCTAAGAGATAAGGTTACTTATCATAAATATAAAATTAATAAAAGGAGTTAAAGGTTTTAATATGCATGATTATATACATACTTGGCTAACTTCTGCA
Organism: Nicotiana benthamiana; assembly: GCA_034376525.1. Classification (NCBI taxonomy): domain Eukaryota; kingdom Viridiplantae; phylum Streptophyta; class Magnoliopsida; order Solanales; family Solanaceae; genus Nicotiana; species Nicotiana benthamiana. The sequence goes on from CM067329.1 coordinate 79,432,880, forward strand.
GCTTAGCAGTAGAATTACTTTTCTGGAACAATGAAATAAATGGCTAACTTCTGTAGTTTTTCAATGTAGAATACATGTTAGATGAGATATTTTATTCCTTATTTTGTGACTTGAGACTAGATGGAAATCCTTTTTTCTTCATAAGCTTTTTAAAGGTGTATCATCTCTGGACCTTCCATCTTTAATTTTGATTCCAGTTCTGTTATTCTGTTAGCCTTAGTTCGTCATTTAGTCAAAGTTGTAAGTGTGCCCCTTTCACAGTTGTTGATTCAGAAATTTCACAAATATAATAAAGTAAACGCACGAAGAAACTAATGTTTTTTCCCTAGCTATACCAAAAAACTGTTTCAATGACACCCCTTAGCTTAAAGTGGCTCCGCCACTGCCCTTTCAATAGTACTTTTGTAACAAGTTCTCAATTTTGGGTTCGAAACTTCTTATGATTACAGGTGGTTGTGGGGCTTGTGTTGTTCTGGTCTCAAAGTATGATCCGAAGCTTAAGAGGGTCGATGATTATAGCGTGAGTTCATGCCTTACACTTCTTTGTAGTTTAAATGGTTACTCAATTGCTACAAGTGAAGGCCTTGGGAACACCAGAGATGGTTTCCACTCTATTCATGAAAGATTTGCCGGTTTCCATGCTTCTCAATGTGGCTATTGCACTCCTGGCATGTGTATGTCATTTTACTCGGCCCTTATCAATGCCGATAAAGGAAACAAAGCAGATCCTCCGCCTGGATTCTCTAAGCTTACTTCATCTGAAGCTGAAAAGTCCATAGCAGGGAACCTTTGTCGGTGCACTGGATACCGGCCCATTGCTGATGCTTGCAAGTCTTTTGCTGCTGATATTGATATAGAGGATTTGGGGTTCAATTCTTTTTGGAAAAAGGGACATTCCAAGGAAATGAAAATAAGTAAATTACCTCCTTATGATCCAACCAAGAATTTTAGTACATATCCGGAGTTCTTGAAAGATGAATGCGCCACAAATTTGGACTCCACAAGGTACCCTTGGTACAGTCCTACTTCCATTGAGGAGCTACAGAGCTTGTTGAACTCCAGTGTGGCGGAAAATCGTGCGAGCTTTAAACTGGTGGTTGGTAATACAGGCACAGGCTATTATAAGGAAACACAGCGATATGATCATTACGTTGATCTAAGGTATATTCCTGAACTCTCAATCATCAAAAGAGATCAGACAGGCATTGAAGTGGGAGCAACTGTGACTATCTCTAAACTTATATCATTCTTGAAAGAGGAAAACAAAGTCAATTTGGGTCCATATGGGAAGCTGGTGTCCGAAAAGCTGGTTAACCACATGGAGAAGATTGCTTCACCATTTGTTAGGAACTCTGCTAGTGTGGGAGGAAATTTGGTTATGGCACAGAAGAATGGTTTTCCTTCAGATATCGCTACATTATTTCTTGGTGTGGGTGCTACCGTTAGCTTGATGACCGGTCATGGACTTGAAAAACTCACATGGGAGGAATTATTATCGAGACCTCAAATAGACTCAAGGACCGTGCTTCTATGTGTTTGGATCCCATTTAAAGAAGAGAGTTCTCTCAAAACCTTTTCTAAGTTTTTGTTTGAAACCTATCGAGCTGCTCCACGACCTCATGGGAATGCAATAGCATATGTAAATGCTGCTTTTGGGGTTGATGTTTCTCTCTGCCAGAACGGCATCCTGATAAACGATATCCAGCTGGCATTTGGTGCTTATGGTACAAAACATGCAACAAGGGCTAAGAAGGTTGAGGAATATCTAACAGGGAAAATATTAAACGAACATGTTTTAAGTGAAGGACTTAAATTAGTCAAACTAGCTGTGGTACCGGAAGATGGGACCTTACACCCAGAGTACAGATCAAGCTTGGCCGTCAGTTATGTTTTTCAGTTTCTTTATCCCTTAGTTGACGTTCATACTGCTATCTTCAGTGGAATCAATGACATCTCACTCGAGGAAGTTTCAAAAAGTAGTAATGATGGTGGCATTAGTCAGGGGAGAAAACAAACGCTACTGTCTTCTGCTAAGCAAGTTGTGGAATCAAGTAGCAAGCACTATCCAGTGGGTGAACCAATGAAGAAGGTTGGAGCTTCCATGCAAGCTTCTGGTTTGTACTCTCCTTTGGTATTTTATTTCATCTTGTGCATGTTAAGACAAGGTCATCTATTAAAGGCCTATGAGTGTTAAGACAATCGTCAAGTTTTAAGCTAATTCACTTTAACCATGCAAATTTATAATTTCTTGTCTAGATGAATGAATCGTCTTATACAAACAACAACCCGTTGGAATCCCACATGTGAGTTCTGGGAGGGTAGTGTGTACGCAGACCTTATCCCTACCCTGGCAAGGTAGAGAGGCGGTGTCCGTTAATGAATGTCTTATACATTCACTAAAGTTGCATTCCCTAACATCTGCTTATGTTTTATGTATTTTCTCTAAATGCAATTCAACAGAAATTTTACTTTTTGAGTATACACAAATTTTCTCATAAGAACCTAATTATATGACCAACAATTACGGGGAACTTTTGAGAACCTTTTGTTGTTATAACCTAAGAAAAATTTATTTAGATTCTCAGACATCTCGCTTAGATGCTTGTGAAGGGTAGAAATGTGTTCTCATGAACAGGTCTTTTTGTTTCTTAGGAGATGTCCTGGACATTCCATTTTGATGATTGAGCTTTATATACTGTGAATTTGACAAGTGATATTTAAAGTGAAAATACATAACCAAAGAAACAATAGTGTACAGCAGGGAAAACATAGGAGGTATGAGGTCGAGGAAATAGTTTATGTGTCTCACTTGGATAAAAGTGTAGTTGAATGGTGTTAGGCTTCATTTCAATCCTCTACTACAACTATTCACTGGTTGTTATCATTCTTTGATGTTAATACAGATTCAGCGGAACTTGTTTTTTCGTTATAAATTTCCTCATCAGCCTTTCCTCCTCCCTTGTCATTTATTTTCCATTTGAGAAGAGGCTTGAGCTTTTGATGTTTTTTTCCTCTGTTATGGTTCACTATTTTCTCGATCACCACTTGTGCTCATTTCTTCTCCTTTCTGTAGCCCTTGTCTTCGTGTATTCCCCCTGCCATGCTTTTATTGGTTTAACACAAAAATAGTCTATGTGCATCTTATTTTAACTATAACTTTCTTCTGCAATTTTCATCTTCTGGTTTATATTATATTTTGCAGGTGAAGCTGTTTATGTAGATGACATTCCATCACCACCAAACTTCCTGCACGGAGCGTTTATCTACAGCACAAAACCATTAGCAGGTGTAAAAGGAATCCAGCTTGAGTCTAATTCATTAACAGATGGATTCACCGACATTATTACTTTCAAAGATATCCCAAGTGGAGGGTCAAATGTAGGATCTATTACAATGTTTGGTCCTGAGCCTTTATTCGCAGACGATCTTGTCCGATGTGCTGGCGACAGAATTGCAGTTGCGGTATGAAACATTAATTTCTCATATAATTTTTATCCATAATTTTTTTTTTAACTATTTCTTTTTGTTGTTCAACATTGCGATCTAATGACACAGGTTGCTGACACTCAGAGGTCTGCTGATGTGGCTGCCGCAACAGCCCTTGTTGAATATGACACTGTAAATGTAAATTCACCCATTTTAACTGTCGAGGAAGCTATTGAGAAATCTAGCTTTTTCCATATCCCGCCATTTCTATATCCAAAACAGGTTGGTGATTTCTCAAAAGGAATGGCTGAAGCTGATCACAAGATTCTCTCTGCTGAGGTACTTTTGATTTCTCTATTGTTCCATAGCATGTCTAACTGTAGTAGATCTACGCTAAAAGTTCAAATTTTCTATTGATTGGCTCTTCTTCCAATACTAATTTCCAGGTAAGACTTGGTTCCGCGTACTATTTTTATATGGAGACGCAGACTGCCCTTGCGATTCCAGATGAAGACAATTGTATGGTTGTTTATACTTCAAGCCAGTGCCCTGAGTATGCGCAAAATGTGATTGCCAGTTGTCTTGGTGTTCCTCAACACAATATCCGTGTAATTACAAGAAGGGTTGGAGGTGGCTTTGGGGGCAAGGCAGTCAGAGCAATGCCTGTGAGTATATGAAAAGAAAATTAGTAATAATAATAAAAATTGGTAATAATAATGGATGTTGATGTTTCTTTCTCTCGTCTCATTTTCTTTCTCGATCTGTTCCAGAAAAAATTTCCGACTCTGATGCCAAAGTTTATGTATGATTTTAGGTTTCGACAGCCTGTGCACTTGCAGCATACAAGTTAAGGCGACCTGTGAGGATATATGTCAACCGGAACAGCGACATGATAATGACAGGAGGAAGACACCCAATGAAAGTAACATACAGTGTAGGATTCAAGTCAAGCGGAAAGATCACAGCATTACATCTTGATATATTGATAAATGCTGGGATTTCGGAAGATATAAGCCCCCTCCTACCATCAAATGTGATTAAAGCAATAAAGAAATATGATTGGGGTGCCTTATCTTTTGATTTAAAAGTATGCAAGACGAATCTTACCAGCAAATCAGCTATGCGGGCCCCTGGGGAGGTGCAAGGATCTTATATTGCCGAAGCTATAATAGAGCATGTAGCGAGTTTACTGTCAAAGGAGGTGGATTCTGTCAGAAATAAAAATGTTCATACATTTGAAAGCATTAACTTATTCTATGATAACATCGTAACTGAAGTAGGAGAATATACGTTGCCTAGTATCATGGATAAGTTGGCCGTGTCCTCAAGCTTTTTCCAACGTAGCAAGATGGTGGAACAGTTTAACCAGAAAAGCACATGGAAGAAAAAGGGTATATCTCGACTGCCAATAGTGTTTGAAGCTATGCAACGACCAACCCCAGGAAAAGTCAGTATCCTGTCGGATGGATCAATTGTTGTGGAGGTTGGAGGGATTGAAATCGGCCAAGGGCTATGGACAAAGGTTAGACAGATGACTGCATATGCTCTTGGTTTAATTGAAAGTAGTTGGGGCGAAGAACTTGTAGAGAAAGTACGAGTCATACAAGCAGACAGCTTAAGCTTAGTGCAAGGCGGGATTACGGCTGGAAGCACTACATCGGAATCAAGCTGTGAAGCAGTTAGACGTTGCTGTAGTGTCTTGGTTGAAAGACTGACTCCTCTGAAGAAACAATTGCAGGAACAAAATGGCTCTCTTGATTGGCCAACGCTCATTCGCCAGGTTTGTTCTCATAATATTTCACTTGGTTACTCTTTCTCGTGTGTTAAAGATCTTAGTTTGCAGTTCTCTCCCACCCACCCACCTCCCTTCTTTTTGCAGGCACAAATGCAAGCAGTAAACTTAACAGCAAGTTCTTATTATGTACCAGAATCCAGTTCCATGAATTATTTGAACTTTGGTGCTGCTGTCAGTGAGGTAAACTTGTTGTTTCTGTTGCTTTTTCTGGTTTGACTATCCATGCCTTTAGTAGAGTTCCCTGCTTCAATCTGCTTCAATGATTATCGATTTTCAGTATGTTTGTGGTACAATCTAGGGAGAACCACACCTCGAAAGCTAACTATTGAGATGGGAGAGCCCAAGGCAATATAAACCCCACATCAGCTCTTTGTACTAATACTCGTGGACTCAAGTCCCATTCCTTGTTGCAACAGACCATAACAAACCACCACGCTCCGCATCAGTCTTCCTGGTGGTTGTGCACTAGATATTTCTAGCCCCAGGCAAACACTTGCAATACCAGCGTCACAGAGGGTGGTGGGTGGCTCTGATACCATTTGTTATGATATGTTGCAAGGAATGGGACTTGAGTCCCACATGTGTACTACAAAGTGTTGATGGGAGATTTATATAGTCTTGGGCTCTCCTACCTCAATAGCTAGCTTTTGGGGTGTGGTTCTCCCTAGATTGTATCAATTTGAGAGCATAACAGTTGGCAGGAAACTTTGATTGTGGATAATTTTGCAGCCAATTTATTCTTCTGAAAAACATTCTTATGGATAAGTAATAGCGAATGCTCTTTTTGCAGGTGGAGATTGATATTCTGACCGGAGAAACTACCATTTTGCAGTCGGATATTATTTACGACTGTGGGCAGAGCTTGAATCCAGCTGTCGATATGGGACAGGTTCATAACAGTCTTGCCTTTGTTGTATATTTTAGATTTTGTAGTATGAATTTTTATGTAATTGAGAGGTGTATCATGCATTTAGGTTGTTACTCAAACTCGTGAATAATCTATTCTTGATCGTTAGATGTTCTAAAAAGCGGCAATTTTTTTTTCCTTGCAGATTGAAGGGGCTTATGTACAAGGTATTGGATTTTTTATGCATGAAGAATATCTTACAAACGACAATGGGTTGATGGTCTCAAATAGCACTTGGACATACAAGATCCCAACAATTGACACCATACCCCGGAATTTCAACATTCATTTGGTAAACAGTGGACATCATGAAAAACGCGTTCTCTCTTCCAAAGGTATTATTTCTTTCTTCGTTTCTTTTCCCATCCCTTCTGTCAAGAAATTTTGCGGAGTTCTTTGCCTATTCGTTTATAACTGTGAAATCATGAAAATCTTTCTACTGTTCTTCACTTGGTTGAGTGGAAAATGTTGCAAAACCGTTTCAAGATAGTATGTCATATATGTATATTCATTAGTACAAAATGTTGAACCTAATATGATTAATTACTATTTTGCAGCATCTGGTGAACCGCCACTGCTACTGGCAGCTTCAGTCCACTGTGCAACAAGAGCAGCCGTTAAAGCAGCAAGAGAACAACTCAAACTTTGGGGCAAGCTCGACGAGTCTGCTTCAGAATTCTATCTGGATGTTCCTGCCATATTACCTGTTGTGAAGACGCAATGTGGTCTGGATTATGTGGAGAAATACTTGGAAAGTTTGCTGACTCAGAAATCTAACTAAATCGCAGAATATCACACAGTTGGAAACATTTAATTTTCTGTGGCCTGGATCACAATGAAAAAGTGCTCAGTATGTCTCAAATGATACTGAATACTTGTTTTTTCTTCAACTCTTCTTAAAAATTTGAACTGTCTTGTTTCCAAAATGTGGATGATGAAAGTTTCTTTTGTAATTCTGTCTATAACAACCTTACTGTAAATTCAGATTGTATAGCAATAAAAATAATATTGTGTATTCAACTGAATTATAGTTGAAGAATGGAGAAATAAATAGTTCTGTAGTAAATATCATCTTTGGATCAAGTCGAATTTTTACTGGAAACTTGTGGTATCCTATTATTCAATTTTCTTATGGATTTCATATCTCACCTTAGTGTTTATTTTGGTTATTTAGACCAAACTTATGACTAAGAGTGCTCTATTTTTATTAAAAAAAGATATCAATTCGCGTCTCAAGATGGAGTCACCTTTGGTAGCGCGTAATTTATTCCGAAGTGAGTCTGTTCCACAAGAATCCCGATTAGTCGGACCCAAGTGGGTACCAAACAACTAATAGAAAACAATAAAAATAAACATAAAAAATATGTGGTGTCGTACCTTATTGAAATTTCAAAACTACTACTCAACATTTTAAAAGTAAAATATTATAGTTCATAGCATAAGGAAATAGCACCATAATCATACGTCTGCTACATTTTTCATACATACCATTTTGAAAGTATTTCATCACTAATTATAATTCATAATAAGATAATTGACTAAAGAACAACACATAAATTTAGTCTGATAAGAGATGAATTATTTGACTTGATCTTAAGCTTTGTTGGAAAGTTTTTCAAGAAGGCTGCGAAGTATTTCAGGGGTTAATGGTTTCTCATAGCAATCATCAACACCAGCTTCCATAAATTCTTTTCGAACTTCTTCCTTGTCGTTCACATTAGTCATTCCAACAATCATAGTTGTAATTCCCATTTCTCTAAGCTTTTTTGTTGCCTATATATGGAAAAAAATCGGTTAAATTTTATTAAAATAGAAACATGTTTATATAAAAGGGTAATCCGATGTTTTTTTTTTTTTGAAAATTCCTGTAAACAGAGCCGCAAACTACACAGGAGATATAAACAGCATTAGGCAAGCCTGGTGCGATGAACTTTGACTGAGTAGGTTGCGATTTCTGAGAGCTTACCTGGATACCATCCATAAGCGGCAGTACAGAATTCATTAGGATTAAATCGAAACGCATTTGTGTAATATCATGAATAGTAACAGCTACATTTCCATTTCTCACTCCCAAAGTTTCCACTCCACACTTCTGAAGAAACAAAATGTAGGTTGTTTGAGTCACGTCATCATCATCAACTATGAGTACTTTGAGTTGTTTCCCAACTTTGAAGTCATTATCATGTCCAACTCTTTTCTTACTCTTTGAACAAGAACCACTCACGCTTGAAGACATTTTCCTGCCAAAAGAAATAGAAAAATCAACTTAAATAGTCGTCTATACAACCATTTAATCAAAAATAGATATAATTCATATATAAAGACAAGAGGGGTTGCTCTTGTGGCAACCAACCCCCACTTCCAACTGAGAGGTTGTGAGTTCCAGTCTCCCCAAGAGCGCAAGGTGGGAAGTTCTCGGAGGGAAGGATGTCGGGGGTCTATTTGGAAACAGCCTCTCTATCCCAGGGTAAGGGTAAGGTCTGCGTACACACTACCCTCCCCAGACCCCAATAAGTGGGGATTATACTGGGTTGTTGTTGTTGTATAATCTATGCGCGATTTTACATCTTACTAAGTACTCAACATAGATATAATCTGTATATAATCTATGCGTGATTAAAACTAATTACATTACTGAACTTGTTTGTTGTGTAAAGTCTTCATTTAGAAATAGAAAGCATATTAATTAGGTAACCAACAAAGAGCAGTGAGTACTCTTTCATTTTTAAACAGAGGTCTCGAAATCGACCCCCTGAGTATGAAATCGCCTTTGTTAGAAAGAATTTTACCCTGGTGGGGCTTCCCGCTCTAATCCGAATTTAATCAGGCCCCAATGCAAGTACCAGACAGAGTGAAAAATACAAAAAAAAATAATATACTTATTGTGTAAGAATATTAACCACATTGTTTATACCATTTCAGGAAGGTGTTACTAGAGAGTGTTACTACATGTATATCACATATAAAAGGGATCAAATGGATATATTTTTGATAATTATTTGTAGGAAAAAGAACATATAAATGATGCTATTGATAAAACATAATTTTAACTATTCACTACGCAAAGATGTAATCCTTGAATGAGAGTTTTTAGTACATACCTCTCTCGTACTCAGAACAAAAACTTGAATGCATATATTCTTGAAATAATTTGATGAGCACTTAAATAGGAGCCACGTGAGAAGTTTCATAAATGAAATTTGCTGAAATTTGCCATTGGAAAATTGAAAATGGCAACTTAACATAAATGAAATTTGCTTAAATTTGCTATTGGGAAATTGAAAAGCGCAACACGACATTTAGTAGATGAGATCAGGATTAAAGGTATTATTCCAACGCTTCTTTTCTTTGACTTTTAGCATAATAGTGTCGATAACAACTTTTTGAATATATTGTGTTTTGGCATTTTCTATTATTGTAGCCCTTTTTAGGATAAATTTGTAATAGTAAGAAAATTTTAATTCTAGCTTTTTTTGAAAAATTAAATTTTGAAAATTAATTTGAATTTTCTCTTATTTACTATGGTGACGAAGAATTAAATTATCACTATATTTTTTTTTCCACTTCTATATATACTGCTCAAGAACAACATGGTATGAATTCGTAGATAGGAATGATTTGGCTTCCAAAGTATCACAAAAATAATTAAACAAATCGCTAACCCATGTCCAATTCCAGGCAATGAAAAATCACAGTTTACTTGACAAAGTAGAGGAAAAAACTAAAATTGGATATTTTAACTCACAATTGAAGTAGGCTGGGAAAGAGAATGAGGAAAAGAAAAAATTTCAATTCAAATGAGAAAAAGAATATATATTAATTTGAAAGTTCTACACATTACGAACAATTAAGTGCAGCATTGGTTAGATACGTTGAAGAAACAACGGGAGATTTTTTTTTTTTTTTTGTGTTTTCTATTCGGTGTCCGGTATTCGTATTGGAGCTCGATTATATCCGGATTCGCATCGCGTAGAGCCCCATTCCGGGGGAAGCGCTCCTACCAAGGATTTTTCCATTCGTATCCTAAACATCTAGTTAAGGGAAGAACAGTTTCATCCACTACACCACATCCGGTGGCAAGGAGATATCGTTACAAAGGAACCCATGGTGAGATAGGAAATTCTTTTATTAGATACTCAATATCTTAAAATAATATACTCTTATATATGGCTCAATTGATTTGGCTCCTATTTTACTTGAGTTGAGTTGTGATTCTTAAAAAAAAAAGGAATTAGCTAGTTATATTCCACCCAGAGTAAGGCTCAATTGATTTGGCCCCATACTTACGTTGTTTAAACGATCATTTTTTGGTCATTGAATCGATTTCGAAAATAAAATTAATTGCAAAAGAATGTTCTAATCCACGATCGAATAATGTATGAGTATAATTTATAAATCGATAATTAAATGGAGTACATTAATTCCACATGGGTTGTTAATGAAACAGCCTTTCTGCCCTTTCGGACAGGGGTAAGGCTCGTCTACATATTACCCTCCCCAGACCCCACCTGGTAGGAATATACTGGATAGTTGTTGTTGTTGTTGGGTTGTTAATGAAACATCCAATATTCATTTTTCTATGTTTTAGTAACTGCCAATACATATATAAAACAATACAATAAAAACTGGCCAAGTACTTTTTTATTAACCAGTGGGAGATTAGAAGCACGGACATACTCTCTAACTCCATTGCTAATCATAATTTCAATTCGTAGAGTTAAGTTATTGAATTTAATCTATGATTTATTAGGAGGCCAACAAAGGGAAAAATCATAGTGTTAAAAGGACATGAGTATATTCTCGCTAATTAACCTATCATTTCTACTAAAAGTCTTCTTTTTTTTTTTTGGGAAATAAAGAACAAAGCTTGGGATCAAAGAAGGTAGCAGTAACACAATTTTCTTCCACATAAAATGAAAAAAAAATACCTAAAAACACTGATAAAAATGAAAAAGATATACGTAATGAAGTACAAAAAGAAAAGTACCTCAAAGAGTTTAGAGCATATCCATATATGTAGCAGGAAAGGGCGACTATTTAGATATAAATCAAAATTTGCAAATCCTTGTTTGATATAAACTTACTTGATTGATTGCCATTGCCTTGCCAACATTAGCTTCTTAAATAGTTGTACAAATTGACTATTGAGATTAGAGGCGGATTCAGGATTTGACATTTATGGTTTCTACCGTAATTTTAGATTAATATGTAATAATAACTAGGTTTACAGTTAGACATTTACAAATATTAAGTGAATTTCTTAATATAAATATAAGGTCTACACAAAAATTACTGGATTCCTGGGAATCCATAGTGTATGCTCTAGGTCCACCCCTTATTGAGATACCATTTCTAGTATGTGTATAAATCTGATTTCTGTTGAAATATTCGTATCTTTTCAAAACAAAATTATTTTTAAGAAGTACTTGAAAGATAATATTAACGGCCTCAATCCTAATCGGATTCATTGAATTGAGTGTCTGAAGCATTTAAAGTACTATTCTTTCACTTCTAATTCACACAGTTCATTGCTAATGTAATTAAAAAAAAATTAATTGAAGGTTTTTTAGGGACAAAATACTAATTGATGTGTAGCTATAATTCCATAGTTTTGTACATTATCTGCCTTGCATTTTGTATGCTTTAATGATAAATTACACTTAATTTTGCGCGTAATGGAGTCTATTTTGTGTAGGTGAATTGAAGATGTAAGTACAGCAAAAAAGATACTTAAACGTTAAAAGTATGCTCGAGAATAATGAATGAGTGACCCTGGCGACGCCAGGCTTGAAGCTGGCTTTAGGCTGGCGAGGCCAAGTCCATTAGGCGTTAGGCTGGCGACGCCACGCCTGGGGCGAGATCCATTTCGAATTTTGAAGATTTATTTTGTCTCCTAGTTTGACTAGTATTTGACCTACAGGTTTAGGTCTTTTCCTATACATATAAATAGATCTAAAAACGTGATTTTTAAAGAGACAGCCGGGAGAGATCGAGTTTGGACATCATTTAGACCTAAAGAGGCTAAGGAGACCAGGGATTCGGCCCAAGGAGGCAAGAATGCACTAGGAGCAAGGCGGAGAATTCTTCTACGAGTTTTTCACTTCCTTCTTCCTATTTTCATTATTGGTTATGAATTCTAGTATTATAATTTTGCACACTATTATGAATAGCTAATTTGTTATCTAGGGTTTTGATGGAACCTATTGAAAGATGATTTTTTTGTTACGTTAATATAGATTTGTCATAGTATTTTTTTCTATTTGTTCAAACTACGTTTATATTGTTGTTGGTTGAAGACTTCTCAATCGATCTGCCAATTAAGTGTGTATTACTCAGGCGAGAGTGCTTATTTAGATAATTGTTGCACAACATCATTCCTAACGTATATGAGGGATCAATACGGAGGGTTTATAGATGAGATTAGGGATAACGAAACCTTGGTGCGATCCGAGTGAGTCGTATTTAATGCCAGCTAGTGTAATTCGGAAGAATATATCTAGTAAATTGTGGTAGTTGCTCGGCAGAGAATTATGACACTCAGAGCGCTCATGATAGGTAGAGAATACTTACGTGAAATTATAGAAGACGTAGCAGGAAGGATCCGACAATTGGGAAAATCATAATTCTAGATCTCCTTAATATATTCTCCAACCCGTAATATCTTTAGTTGTTAACCTACTAATTTAATTTGTTAGTTAATTAGATACAAGAATCTTAATATTTATAACTTGGGAATTGTTCGAGCTTATCTTCTTAGTGATAGCCAACAACTGTTGCTAAGCCTTAGTTTTCTGTGGAATTCGACTCTGGACTTGTAAACCAGATTATATTTCCAACGACCGCTTAATCTTAAGGCATAGTTGGGCGTGATCAGTAATTCAAGTTTCAAAGAATAATACCGCAAATTAACTTTGAAGGTAAGAGCTTCCTACCGTTTGTCCATAAAGATGTTTCTTTTTATTTTCAAAAAAAAAATCAAAAATATATTTATTGTGAAATTTTACAAATTTTTGAAAAAACTTCGAAAAACCACTTTTTCAAAGTTTTCAGATTTTTTTTTTGTCCATTCACAAAACTGTAATATTTTATCAAGTGAAATGCATGTCCAAATACAATTTCAAATACTATTTTTCAACATAGTTCTAAATACTACTTTTAAAAAAAATTACAAAACGCCTACTTAGTATAGGTAGTTTCTATGTACGTATGTTATGCGTATATCTTAGATCCCTTACTAACTAAAATCAAAGAATTAATAGATCTGTTTTGCCAAAAATGGGAATGGTAGGGTGGCTAATCATTATAAAGGTAAAAATAGCACGGTATAGCTAGTTTTCGGATTGGTCATTTAAAAATAGTCATCGTTTATGAAGTCAATAAAAAATAGCCATTATTTTTGCTGCAACAGAGATCGGTCGTCCTGCATAATATACGGGAGTTCAGTGCATCTGTGTACGAACTCCAGCATATTATGTTTGACCGGTATACTTTGTTGACTCCTGTATAATATACGGGAGACTGAGCACCGGCGCTCCAAACTCCACTATATTATACTTGACATTTATACTTTGCTGGAACTCCAGTATATTATGCTGGAGTTCTAGTGTACTTATGTTGGAACTCCAACATATTATGCTGGAGTTCCAGCACAGTTATCTTGGAACTCCCGTATAAGATACTAGAGTTCAAGCATATGTATAATGGAACTCCAGTATAATATATCGACGTATTTTTTGGGTTTTGAGCAGTATTTTCGCTTAGATTTATCTTTATATGAAAAGAGGCTAAAATTCGATTACTTTTGAAACTGGGCTATTTTTGAATGACCAGCTGTAAATCTGGCTATTTTTAAATTTCTCCCTTATAAAGTAAAAATTCTAGTGAAAGAAAGTTGACATATTTTTTGTAAATTTAGGGGCGGCCCAAGGGTCAAGCTACTAAAACAATATTGGGGGCCCAAAATTTTATTTTTGTTTTCTATTCGTATTTGTATTGAGACCCGACTAATCTATATTTATACCGCGTAAGGTTTAGTAAAAGAGGAAATACATTTTAACATGATTTGTTTAACCATAAGATTCGAACCCAATATATTTAATTAATGTAAGTTGGATCATATTATCTCAGAACAACCTTTAGAGATAGAGTCTAAATATATTGGGTAATTTAGAATAAGAAAATAAAATATTTTATAAAAGGTAAAGATAAAAAATAAGACTTGGACCACTGAAGATATCAAAAAACAAATTCTAAAAGTTTATTACACGTTTCTAGTGAGAATTGTAAAAGGTGAATAATAAAATAGGTACTTCACTAATTTGTTAGTCGTAAAACTTAAAAAATAAAATATTTTATATTCGCGACAAGGTTTTAGGGGGAATGGTTCTCTTTTTCCAATTATAAGTTATATTGTTCTATGTAAAAAGAACAAATTTTATTTTTGCCATATAAACAAGATTTGAAGAGTACTATTGAATAAAACCACATTCACATTCTTTTTTTCTTTTTTCCCCTCACATTTCAAGCATTTCAACAAGTATATTAGAACATGAAAAATTATTTCGATAGCAAATTATCAACTTCTTGAATCTGGTTCTATTATCTAAGATCAACAATATCTTAGAAAAGACTAAATTATTTATAAAAAGAATTTATTAGCAACTTTATATTTAAAAAGCTAGAAACATAGACTTCAATTAAAAATATAGATAAATTATTTTTTTCTTGAGAAAGGCCCCATATTAAAAATTAGCTTTAGGCCCATTGGGCTTTAAAATTATAAAGAGTGTGAATTGAAAATGGAGGGAAAATAAAAATTTGAAGAAATGAGCTTTTGAGCTTTTGTCTTGCACTTTGTCCCTCATTGGTGAGGGACAACTACATTTGTGTGCTTATATACAGAATCACTTCTTAAAACTCTTAAAAGTAGTTGAAGAGAATGAACCCTCGCGTCGTCGTCGCTCGCTCGACTTCGGCTTCAGATTTGTCAAATGATCGATAAGATTATTTATGGACAAAATTTATTTAATTATTTAATAATTAATTAAATGCCAGATCACAGCTGATGATTCAGTAGGATAATCTGGTCGCGGTCCAGCGTAACAGCGGTAGGACTGTGCCAGAACCCTGCTGCATATTCAGATATTCACAGAGCCTCTCTGGCTGCGGTCCTGGCGTAACCGCGGTAGGACCGCGCCAGAATGCCATTTTTCAAAAAGATACCTTTTCCAGACACCTCTTCTAATAATTACCTATAAATTCTAAGGCATGGCTTTGTTTTAAAAACACGAAAAACACAAGAGAACTTCCTTCTTTCTGAAAATACTGCATTCTAATTCGCAGTCTCTCTCTCTCAAATTTGTAAGTGTGATTTTTCTCCGTTCTTTGAGTTTGTCGGTATCTTACAGTTTGTATTGCCACTATTGCAGGAAGGTTTATTCAGTTTTATCCTAGAGGATTTAATCCATTACCTTAGCAACGTGTGAGGGGGTTAAAATTCCTTAAGGACGCACAAGAAAATTGTGGACTCGGAATATTTCTGATTCTTTACTGTTTTCTAGATTTCTTTTTTCTTCTAAAAATTTTTTGATTTATATTTTAACAATGTAACGCTATCAAATTCAAGGAATTTTAATTTATACTAACGTTTCTATGTTGAATTATATATTAAACTGTTTTCTATATTGCATTGGAGACTAAAGCTTTGGTGCTTTCTAATCAAATAATTGTTCTGTCCGGTTTAAAATATATAAAAACTTTGTTGGAATAATAAATGTACGGGTTTGAAGTATATAAAAACTTCACCATACGTGTTGTCTGTTTGGTTTTGTATTCAGTTTGAAGATATCAAAACTTCACTGATATGGCAAAGTTATGTTTTGTTTCCAACTCTACAGAAACATGACGAATGAAGACCAAACTAATGGAAATGTTGCAGGAACGGGTGCTACTATTGCGAGTATTGCTGCTACGCCAAGCCATTCAACTCCTGCTTATGCTATGGCACCAGCAGAAAAACCCAGAAAGTTTTCCGATATTAACTTCAAACATTGGCAAATGAAGATGCTCTTCTATCTTTACTACGTTGAGTTTGCAACGTTTCATCAAGGAGGATCCTCCGGTGTTGGCAGAAAATACTGATGATGAACGACTCGTTGTAACTGAAACATGAAAACATTCTGATTTCTTGTGCAGAAACTACATTTTGAGTTGTTTGGAAGATGGCTTGTACAATGTCTATAGTGTCATAGAAACTTCAAAAGCATTATGAAATGCGCTTGAGAAGACGTACAAGATTGAGGATGACGGACTTAGGAAGTTTGTGGCTGCAAGGTTTTTGGATTTCAAGGTGATTGATACTAGGTCGGTCATAACTCAAGTCCAAGAATTACAAGTCATTGTGCATGACCTCCTTTCTAAAGGTATGACACGAATCAATAATTTTATTAATAATATTTATCTTATTATTAATTATGAATTTATTATTGAAGGTATGGTCATAAATGAGGCCTTTCAAGTTGCTGCTTTTATTGAGAAACTACATCTGTAACGGAAGGATTTTAAGAACTATCTTAAACACAAGCGGAAGGAAATGACACTAGAAGACTTGATTGTTTGTTTGAGGATAGAAGAAGACAACAAAAATACTAAAAACAAGTCACCTGGAAACTCGACAATTGTGGGGGAAAACATTGTTGAGGAGGCGCCACAAAATAAGTAGAGGAAGAAGGCTTCTGGACCAAAGAATTACCCAAGCAAGATTAAGTTCAAGGGTAATTTCCACAACTGTGAAAAATATGGGCATAAGGCCGTGGATTGTCATGTGCCAAAGAATGATAAGAAAAAAAAATCAAGCTAGCATGGTTGAAGATGAAATGGAGGAATCGTGTGTCATATTGTCTGAATGCAACTTGGTAGGGAATCCGAAAGAATGGTGGATAGATTCTGGAGCCACCCGCCATGTTTGTGCTAACAAGGAGTTATTTTCTTCGTATGCCCCCGCAGGACCCGACGAGACAATCTTCATGTGAAATTCATCTACAGCCAAAATTGAAGGAGTTGGAAAGATTGCGCTGAAGATGACGTCGGGAAAAATAGCGACTCTAAACCAAGTCCTCCATGTTCCAGAAATTCAAAAGAATCTTGTGTCTACCTCACTTCTTATCAAGAATGGATTCAAATGTATTTTTGTTTCTAATAGTATTGTAATAAGTAAGAACGATGTATATGTAGGACAAGGTTACCTGAATGAGGGCCTTTTTAAGCTAAATGTAATAGCAGTACCTATCAATAAAGTTAATGCTTCTTCTTACTTACTTGAGTCAAACACTTTATGGCATTCGCGTTTAGGGCACGTAAACTTCAAAACATTGTGAATAATGATAAATTTATAAATATTGCCAAAATTAAATTTTTTTAATTCCAAATGTCAAATATGTGTGGAATCAAAGTATGCTAAGTATCCTTATAAGTCCGTTAAAGAATTCAAGTCCTTTAGACATAATTCACACAGATTTTTGCGATATGAAGTCAAACCATCCCGCGATGAGAAAAAGTATTTTATTACTTTTATTGACGATAGAACGGGATATTGGTATGTTTATTTACTTAATAGTAAAGATAAGACAATTGATGCTTTCAAAAAATACAAGAGTGAAGTCGAAACGCAACTAAACAAAAATCATAAGAAGTGATAGTGGTGGCAAATATGAATCTCCTTTTGAAGAAATATGTTTGGAAATGGCATTATTCACCAAACAACTGCCCCTTACTCTCAACAATCAAATGGAATTGCAGAGAGAAAGAATCGAACATTGAAAGAGATGATGAATGCGTTGCTGATAAGTTCTGGCTTACCACAGAACTTGTGGGGGGGGGGGGGGGAGGGAAGATATACTTACAACTAACCGAATAATCAACCGTGTACCTCATAGTAAAACACAGTCCATTCCTTATAAAAAGTGGAAAGGAATGAAGGCCAGCTTGAAATACTTCAAAGTGTGGGGGTGTCTAGCTAAGGTACAAGTTCCTAAACCTAAAAGAGTTAAGAAAGGTCCAAAGATGGTTGATTGTGTATTTATTGGATATGTAACCAATCGCAAGCCATATCGTTTTCTGGTTCATAAATCAGAAAATCATGAGATTCATGTTAATACAATAATAGAATCAGAAAATGTTGAATTCTTTGAAACTATTTATCCGTATAAGAAGGAAAGTAAAGTTACCTACCAAAAGTCAAAACAACCTCAGGTGGAAATAACATATGGTATGACTAATGAGGAAAATCCGAGGAGAAGTAAACGTCAAAGGACATCTACTTCATTCTCTTCGAATTTTCTGACGTTTCTGTTAGAAAATGAGCCTCGTAACTTCAAGGAAGCAATATCTTCCTCAGAAGCACAATATTGGATAGAAGCTGTCAATAGTTAAATAAAATCCATATTGAGCAACCATACCTGGGAATTCGTTGATCTTCCTCCAGGTAACAAAACGTTGGGTCCTAAATGGATTTTCAAGAAGAAAATGAAAGACGATGGTACTATTGACAAATACAAGGCAAGACTTGTTGTCAAAGGATTTAGACAGCGAGAAGGTCTTGACTATTTTTACACATACTCGCCGTTAACAAGAATTACATCAATTCAGATGCTAATAGCGTTAGCCGCCTTGTATGGTATTCAAATCCATCAAATGGATGTAAAAACAACCTTCTTAAATGGTGATCTAGAAGAAGAAATTTACATGAACCAACCTGAATGGTTTGTGGTTCCGGGAAAGGAAAAGAAGGTATGTCGACTTGTTAAGTCCCTTTATGGACTAAACAAGCACCCAAGCAATGGCATGAGAAATTAGACCAAATAATGTTGTCAAATGATTTTAAGATTAATGAATGTGATGTGTTTACATTAAGAATAATCCAAATCATATAGTCATTGTTTGCTTATATGTTGATGATATGCTAATAATGAGCAAAGACATTGCTGACATTCAAGCTACTAAGCGAATGCTTGCTAGTAAGTTTGATATAAAAGACTTAGGAGTTGCCGATGTTATTCTAGGAATTAAAATCCAGAGGGCTCCTCAGGGTCTAGCTTTGTCTCAATCACATTACGTGAAAATGGTGCTTGAAAAATTCAAACACTTGGAATTTAGAAGTGCAAGAACTCCAATTGACTTAAACGATCATCTTATAAAGAATAAAGGTGAAAGTACGTCTCAATTGGAGTACGCTCGGGTGTTGGGAAGCTTAATGTTTCTTGATACAACCATTCTCATTCATGTGGGGGATTGTTGGACTCTTAAGCCATTGGGCTTTAAAGTACAAAGAGTATGAATTGGAAATGGAGGAAAATAAAATGGAGGGAAAATGAAAATTTGAATAAAGTGAGCTTACGAGCTTTTGTCTTGCACTTTGTCCCGCATTGGTGAGGGACAACTACATTTGTGTGCTTATATATAGAATCACTTCTTAAAGCTCTTAAAAGGAGTTGAAGAGAATGAACTCTCGTGTCGTCGTCGCTCGCTCGGCTCGCGTTCGACTTCGGTTTTGAATTTGGAAAACGATCGAAAAGATTATTTTTGGACAAAATTTATTTAATTATTTAATAATTAATTAAATGTCATATCACAGCTAAAGATTCAGTAGGATAATCTGGCCGCGGTCCCGGCATAACCGCGGTAGGACCACGCCAGAACCCTGCTGCAGATTCAGAGATTCGGAGAGTCTCTCTCGCCGCGGTCCTGGTATAACCGCGGTAGAACCGCGGCATGGCTTTGTTTTCAAAACACGAAAAACACAAGAGAACTTCCTTATCTCTGAAAATATTGCATTCTAATTCACAATCTCTCTCTCTCAAATTCGTAAGTGTAATTTTGCTCTGTTCTTTGAGTTTGTTGGTATCCTGCAGTTTGTATTGCCACTGTTGCAGGAAGGTTTGTTCCGTTTTATCGTAGGAGGATTTAATCCATTACCTTGGCAACATGTGAGAGAGTTAAAATTCTATAAGGATGCACAAGAAAATTATGGACTCGGAATATTTCTGATTCTTTACTGTTTTTTAAATTTCTTTAATCTTTTAACAATTTTTTGATTTTTTGTTTTAACACAATAACAATAACAAGCCCCAATCATGTTGAGCCGCCCCAATGCAAATTTTATAAATATATTACATCATTGTGTATATGTTTGTGAAGAAATTGGCAAACTTGTGGAGAGTCGGGCAAGGTGGAATTATCATATTCCTAAGCTACAGTACTTAGTTCAATTACATATCTATTTGACATAGAAGAATCCTAAAGTATTTTGAGTTCTAAGAAAACTTTCTTGAGTTCAATTCAGTTTCTACTAGATGTAGAGGACTCCTAAATGTAATTGAAATCTAAGACAAAGCTTTACAGCGTCGTCCTCCTCAAGCATCTTGATGGGTGGTGGTATGTGGGGCAATTTTCAGAGCGAGTCAATTTCAACGCGGACGGCTCAGTCAATTTGGCCACCCATTAATGGCATGTGCCGAAGCAATTCAACTGGAGAAGATGGAACTAGCTGAAAATTTGTTGAAGCAAATTCGGTTCAGAAATAAGGGTTAACGTTAATTTTTTTTGACCCGAATAACACGCCCAGGAGTCGGATTCGTTAATGGGTTGAAATTAGAACCATATTTGTTTTTTTTTTTTGCAGAAAATGTCACGTGTCCTGGTAAAAAAATGACACCTCGTCAAATAAAAAATCCATCAGTTCTGCCGTTAAACGTAAAGGTAATTTTATTAATAAAATTAATGGTTCCATAACCTAAGCATAAGAAATGAATAAAGAGGAAGCTCCGGGATTTCTTTCACTTGGTGTCAACATAGGAATTGCAGTAGTTTGAATGGATGCCTTCTTCCCTTATTGAATTAGCCAAGTCAATAGCCTTTTATTATGCGTGATTGTCTGTTGATGCAAGGAATTAGGGCTGGGTTGATGCCAACAAGAAGCCAGTGGATGAACTATTTATTAAACAATAGGAATAGTTTTGATCCTTTTTCGAATACTAAAAGCAATATAACCTAACTATATCCCAATTATATAAGTGATCTTACGAACCTTCTTCTTGGGTCTTTGCTAGAAAAAACTAAAGGAAAACATTCCTAGTCTTATGTTTCTTTTTTCCTAGAGATTTCTTCGAACTCCATGAGAATTGGAATATTGAGATTTTTATTACCATTATTTAGAAAGGGGAGTTAGGGTGTACGAACAAGCACGAACAATGATAATACAAGTCTATGTAGGGATAAATTGGTAATTTGATCATCAATTTTTTTCCAAGAAAACCGTGTACAGCATTGTAATACTATTCTCTCCCACCTATACGGGAAGAGAAATTTAAACAGGCATGGAAAGAAGTTTTGACACAAGTTTCGTACCAATTTCAGGTTATTTAATGCAAATGGGTAAAAAGGCACTAAAGACAAGAATCTGATGGCAAAAAGTAGTCTAAATTCATTATTAAATGTCCAATACGTTAGTGAATCAATATTTAATAGCAATGATTGTGTAACGCCTCATTAAATGTCCTTTATGATTTAGATTAAGCCGTTACTCCTTATTACCTATAAAAGAAGGAAGTTTCATCATTTGTAGGGACACATAATATAATATCATCTACATCACACTGAAATAAAAACTATTATCTGCTCTATTCTAATTATCAGAGAGCCTATTATTCTTTTTGGTCTCTTGATTATCAGTAACCCGATTTCTTTTCTCAAAAGTCTAGCTTTGACCAAATAATATTTTTTGCTTAAACAAATTGGTTCCATTACCGGGAATCTGATAATCCATTCTTTCTAATATAATATTCTACCCATTACCAACATGTCAAACAACAATGACAACAACAATCAGGAAAATCAGACCCATCAAGTGGATGGTGATGAACTCAATAATGTTATCCCTCAAGATCTCCAGAAGGAACTCCTAATGATATGTCTGAACATGCTGATGGAGGAGTTGAAACAAGAGATGAACTTTTACAAAAAATAATTGATGCACGAATTGACAAAGCTTTGGAAGCTTTAGTTAATCGATTGCCTGCTGCGCCAACAACGCCTAATAACAACACGTTGGAAAACCCCCGCTCTGGTCTAGGTAATTCTGGTAATGGAGCAACCCCCAGTGACTCACAAGAAGGAGAACCAGGTAATCCAGGTAATTCTCATCTTCAAAATTTAGTACTAACCTTACAAAAATAACTCAAGAAGCAAAATGAGCGTATCGAGCAAATTCCTGGAGTTCCACCTGTGATAAATGGAGTGGACGTAGATAAATACTCACAACAACCTCGGAAACCAAGTGCCGCTCCCCTACCAATTCCAAAATAAATTAAAATGCCTGACATCACATAATATGATGGTACAACGGACCCACGTGACACGTAACTGCATATACAACAGGAGTGAAAGGAAACGATTTGACCAAGCAAGAAATTGAAACAGTATTTGTCAAAAAAATTTGGGAGACACTCACCAAGGGTGCATTCACCTCGTATTCTCTTTTACCTAAAAATTCTATAAATTCTTTTGCTGAGCTTGCAGATTCTTTTATTGAAGTGCACTAGAGAGCTCAGAAGGATGAAAAAAGAATGGAGGATATCTTCAAAATCAAGCATGGGAACTTTGAATTTCTCAGAGATTTCGTTGATAGATTCCAACGTGAAAGAATGATGCTACCCCGTGTACTGGATAATTGGGCAGCAATAGCTTTCGCAAGTAATTTGAATGACAAAAGTTCAGAAGCCACGAGAAGGCTTAAAGAAAGTCTTCGTGAGATTCCTGCAACCACTTGGAACGATTTTTATAACAGGTACAGCATGAAGCTCAAAATTGAGGAAGATACCGTATCTCAACATCATCGGGAAGAAAGGAGTAAATCCAGGAGATATGAAGCGGAAAAAAGGTCAGGTAAGAACAGGTACGATCCATATATGGGACCTGTAGGAAAGGATTGACGATCTAGACAGAACAACCAACACTATGATAAGAGATCAAGAGACAGGGGAACCGGGTCTTCATCCAGGTTTAGAGATGATCGAAGTAACCAAGAGCCACGAGATGACGATAGAAATCCAAAGGCACGATTCGCTGTTTATAATTTCAATGTAACTAATTCTGAGCTCGTGGCTGTTCTAAGGAGTATGAGAGGTAAGGTACGGTGGCCAAAAGAGATGCGATCAAATTCAAACAAACGTAATCCGGTCCATTGGTGCAAATTTTACAATGACCACGGACATAAAACATCATAATGTAGATTCCTACAAAGTG
Organism: Nicotiana benthamiana; assembly: GCA_034376525.1. Lineage (NCBI taxonomy): Eukaryota > Viridiplantae > Streptophyta > Magnoliopsida > Solanales > Solanaceae > Nicotiana > Nicotiana benthamiana. The sequence continues at coordinate 79,456,306 of CM067329.1, forward strand.
AAGTTGATCATCTACTGAAGCAAGGATATCTCACAGAGCTATTTAGTGAGAAGGGAAAGCAAGCTTACATGAAAAATAGGCAGGAGCCACCAAAACCACCCTCACCTAAGAGAACAGTGAATGTCATCAGTGGAGGGGAGGATATGTACGGAGTAACGTACACCGCTTCAAACGAAGTATCCAAAATGGAGAACACACACGGAAAGCAAGTAAGGCAAACCTTAGAACATGAGAGCATAAACTTCTATGATGCAGATACAGAAGGAGTGATTACTCCTCACAACGATGCACTGGTAATATCTTTAATTATACATGACACTGATGTGAAACGAGTTTTGATTGATCCAGGAAGTTCATTGAATATCATTCTACTATGAGTGTTGCGGGAAATGCAAGCTGAAGATAAAATGATACCCAAGGCGCATACTTTGTCAGGCTTCGGCAATTCAAGCGTGGTAACAAAAGTTGAGGTAACTTTAACGACTTTGTTGCAGGTGTTACAAAAGAAACTAAATTTCAAGTAGTTGATATGAAAATGACCTACAACATAATTATGGGGAGACCATGGATCCATGATATGGATGTTATTCATCAACTTTACACCAAGTTATCAAGTTCACATCACCTTGGGGAATATGTCAAATTTGAGGGGATTAACAAACAGGCATGAGTATCAACGCAGTAACAGATACGAGTACCGCGAGTAAAGAAAAATAGCAATTACAGGAAACAGTTGGAAGAGTCAGCAATCAAACTTCAACTGAAAAATGGATTTATACTCGAGACCTTATGTAATTCAAGAACCCGAAGAAAATGAGAACATTAAAACAACAATAGAGGAACTCGAGGCTGTGGTGTTATTTTAATAATGGCCTGAAAGAAAAGTTTACGTAGGAGCTAATCTAAATCCTGATATGCGTATGTTAATTGAATTTTTAAAAGCTAACGTGGACCGTTTTTCCTGGTCCCATGCTGATATGACATGTATTCCACCGGACGTGATGGCTCATAAACTCAACGAAGACCCATCCTTTATTCCAATTAAGCAAAAGAAAAGTAAGCAAGGGGCTTTCAAAAATCAAGTAATCCAAGATAAGGTCCAAACGTTGTTAAAAATTGGGTCAATCCGCGAAGCAAAATACCATGATTGGTTAGCTAACACGGTAGTCGTACCTAAGAGGAATGGTAAGTAGCGAGTTTGTGTAGATTATACTGATCTAAACAAAGCTTGCCCAAAAGATTATTTTTCTTTACACCATATAGATCAATTGATTGATGCGACTACAGGTCATGAACTTTTGAGTTTTTAGATGCATATTCGGGGTACAATTAAATTAAAATGGACCCCAGTGATAAGGAAAAAACTTCTTTCATCACAGACCGAGGGACTTATTGTTACAAAGTAATGCCCTTTGGTCTAAGAAATGCTGGAGTAACCTATCAAAGGTTAGTTACCAAAATGTTTCAAGAACATTTAGGAAAAACTTTGGAGATATATGTAGACGATATGCTCGTCAAAACCCAGCATTCCCATGATCATATCTCTCATTTAACTGTTACCTTTGAAATTTTGCAAAAATTCAATATGAAACTCAACCCTGAAAAATGTGTATTTGGAGTTACTTCAGGTAAATTTTTAGGTTTTCTTGTTTCTAACCGTGGCATTGAGGTAAATCCTTCTAAGATTAAAGCAATTGAAGAAATACATGATGTTCTTACCAATAAAAAGGAGGTTCAAAGATTAACAGGAAGAATCGCGGCCCTAGGGAGATTTATTTTCAAATCTTCAGAAAAGTGCTTCAAATTTTTCTCTGCACTTAAAAAGCAAAATCATTTCGAGTGGAATGAAGATTGCAACAAGCCCTTAAAATTTTGAAAGCTTACTTGTCAAATCCTCTTCTACTAGCAAAACCTATGGAATGTGAAAAGCTACTCATTTGTTTGGTAGTTTTAGAAGTAGCAGTGAGTGATGTTTTAGTCCGTGGGGATCAAGGTAAGCAATCCCCAATTTATTATGTAAGTAAAAATCTACTAGATGCTGAGATAAGGTATCCGCAATTAGAAAAGTTAGCATTAGCTCTCATCATGGCATCTAGAAAATTAAGGCCTTATTTTCAATGTCATCCTATTATTGTTGTTGCTGCTTTTCCATTGTGAAATAGTTTGCATAAACATGAACTATCAGGAAGATTAGAAAAATGGGATATAGAATTAAGCGAATATGAAATAATTTACCAACCTCGAACTGCTATTAAATCCCAAGTACTCGCCAATTTCGTAGCTAATTTTAGTCAAGGAATGCATTTAGAGGCAGAAAAAGAGTTACAAGTTTTTAATGGTGCTAATCCAGGGACTTGTATAATATTTACTGATGGTTCATCTAATGTAAAGGGGGCAGGCTTAGGAATTGTTCTTATACCACCTACGGGTGAAACAATTAGACAAGCTATAAAATGTCACCTTGCAACTAATAATGAAGCAGAGTATGAAGCTATGATTGCAGGTTTAGAGATGCACTGGAACTTGGTATCATGCAAATCATAATTAAATGTGACTCACAGCTCGTAGTAAATCAAATTCTGGGGACTTATGTGGCCATGGAAACTCGAATGCAAGAGTATCTTAAAAGGTACGAGAACTGATAAGACAGTTCCAAACTTGGAAGGTAGTAGAAATCCCAAGAGAGGAGAACGTGGAAGCAGATGCATTAGATAATCTTGCATCTGCAGCAGATATAGCGAAAGATACAAATGCATCAATCATATATTTATTCCATTCTGTTCTTGAGTCTGATAAAAATGAGGTAAACTTTAATCACTTAACTTGGGATTGGAGAAACAAAATCGTAGCTTTTTTGCAGCATGGAACCGTACCTGAGGATAAAATAAAGGCTCATGCGCTTCGAAATAAAGCTACTCGTTATTGCCTATATCAAGGGAACCTTTATCGGAAAATGTTTGGTGGACCACTAGCCATGTGTCTCGGACCTTCTCAATCAGAATATGTGATGAGAGAAATACACGAAGGACATTGTAGAAAACATGCAGGAGGCATATCACTCGTAAATACAATAATTCGAGCTGGATATTATTGGCCAAAAATGGAAGAAGAAGCAAACGACTTCGTATCTAAGTGTGACAAGTGTCAGAGGTCTGGCAATAACATGCATAGACCAGCTGAGCTGTAACATCATGTCATAGCTCCGTGGCCCTTCATAAAATGGGGAATGGATATCGTAGGCCAATTATCACAGGCAAAAGGTCAGGTAAAGTTTCTACTCGTGGTTACTGATTATTTCACTAAATGGGTAGAAGCAGGGGCGTTTAAACACGTGCGAGAGAAAGAAGTTAAGGACTTCATTTGGAGAAATATAATTTGCCACTTTGGGGTACTAAAGGAGATCATTGCAATAATGGACCACAATTTATAGGAGCAAAAGACGCAGAATTCTTTCAAAGTTGGCAAATCAAAAGAATTACGTCAATACCATATCATCTAGTGGGTAATGGACAAGCAGAATCTACAAACAAAGTAATCATCAACAGCCTAAAGAAAAAATTACAAGACTCAAAAGGTAATTGGCCTGATGTATTACCAACGATATTATAGGCATATCGAACAACGACAAAAACAAGTACGGGAGAAACACTATTCTCAATGGTTTATGGTGCGGAAGCTTTAATACCGGCTGAAATAGGCGAACCTAGTACACGTCGTGTTCAAGAAGAGGAGTACATGAACAATGAAGAGTTACAAGTAAATCTTGATCTACTCGAAGGGAGAAGAGAAGCTGCGTTAATAAGGATGGCAGCTCAAAAGCAAGTAATTGAGCAATATTACAACAAGAAGACACGCCTCAGGTTTTTTAAAATTGGGGACTTCATGCTAAAAAAGTGTTCCAATCTACAAAGACATATAATTCGGGAAAGCTAAGTCCAACATGGGAAGGACCTTATAGAGTTCGTGAAGGGAAAGGAGCATACTAGTTGGAAACAATGGATGGTAAGGTTTTACATTCACATTGGAATGCCGTTCACTTAAAGAGATATTACTTCTGAGGAAGTACTACAGTCAGGTATCGCCATGTTAGAATTTTTTTCTTTGAATTGTTAAAATTTTACTAACGGTTTTAGATGCTAGGAAAAAACCCTAACTCGTGCAAAATGATGAGTCACAGCCTGCACGGAAAAATGGAATACTCTTAAATTCCCAGCCCAGGGTTACATTAATCTGATGGAAATACGCACGAGTTAGACACTCTTCATCTATAATCGCACCTCCGAGTCCCGTACATTTTTCATTTTCAGGAAAAGAACCAAATTGTGAGAAAACACACAAGTGCTCGAGGCTTCATACTTCACCGCTCAAACACTTGGGGGACTATACTATATACACACGAGTATGTGCAGAAGAATAGATACGAGTGAGCAAGATTTAAAATCAAAATAGAGCTACAAGAAGTCAAGTAACAAGCAACGGGGTCACCTCTTAAACCCTTCCTAATATGTAAAGATAGGATGTATTAAAAACAGGTTACGAAATACCTTGTTTACTTTATAAATCTGTTAAAAGAAAACAATTACGAGAAAGTTGTAGATGTACTTCAATACATGTAATACTCAAACTTGTCAAAGTTCATGAATAAAAACTTGTCAAAGGTTATTTCATACAAAACATGTATATTCCTATTTCTGAAGAAGCAGCAATAGGTATGGATTAAGCTAAGCCTGAAGTTTCAGCAAGGGCAGTAGTAGTTATGGGAACCTCAATTCCTACGGGCTGTATCATAGAAGTTTCACCTTCATAAATCGGAATCACAGCTTTAGCCACCTCAGTAATTGCTTCTGAATTTAATAACTCATCTGTTCCATGAGCTTCAAGAGCTAGATAAGGGTACCAATACTTCCAAGGGCAGGAGAAGGAGTATCAGCAAGTTGTTTGATTTTCTCGATAGTATCCATGAATTTGGCCAGTTCGGATTGCATGTCAAAATTTTCTTGTGTATCCTTGATCAAGACATCACAGCGAGAATTTAGAAAAGCCCAACTCACTTTTATATTAAAATTCTCTTCAAGGGAATTGTACTCCTTCTCCAAAGCCTTGTATTATTTTTCCCACATAGCAATATCATTTTTTTCTATTTGGTACTCAGCTAGGTGGGAAACCAATGAAGCTTCAAGAGAGGTGTGGGAATTCTCCAAGGTACGAATTTTCTCTGAAGAAGTCCTCAGGTCATTTTGAGCATGAGTTAGGTTCTCTGCCAACTCCCTTGCATATTCCTCTTTCTTCTTCAAAAGAGTCTTGAGCTCTTTAACCTCATCATTGGCTTTAGATAAAGAGCATTCTAAAATCTCTTTATCCTTTTAAGCTGACTCCAACGAGGCGTTAGAAATTCCTAATTCCGAAGATAAACTATGATTTTGATGCTCTAAATGAACCCTGCTCTATTGTAATTCCTCAATAGTCCCTTGAGCACTCTCAAATTGATCCTTCCATTTTGCTGCTTCAAGTAAGGCTTCCTCAGCAATTTTCCTAGCTTCAGATATAGCCTTTGTGGACTCACGCTCCTTTTTCTCTAACAAAGAGACTCGCCCCATCAGCTCGGTCCCAATAAGATTAGCCTACGATTATAAAACGTAAAAGCCAGGACTTAGAAAGGAAAAGAAGAAAAAAATTCAAGGTCAAGAAAATTACCTTCAAAGTTGAATAAACTATGTCATTCATCAATGTGTAGAAACTGTAGCTCTGCATTTTGTTCATTTAAATCTCTGCGATAAGAGGCTCGAGCCAAGTATCTGCCCCCCAGATTTTCTTAAAAAGGCTTTGATTGGCAGGGACTTCGAGGGTGACACTCCTCATAGCCACGTCTCTATTGATGGAGCTAACCTCTATTGGAGGAGCAGATGAATATGGAACAACAGAGGGGGGAGTAGTAGAAAAATTAAACACTACAGCAGTTGAAATAGTCAAAACTGGTGAAGGAACGGAAGCAATCCATGATGAAGATGAAACAATTACAATTGGCAAAGGAATGGAGGAAGTAGGAACGAATGAAGAAAGAGGGGCTTCATCAAAAACAGGTCCGAGCTCGCCACTCCAAAAGCTACTATCAAAGGGACGATGAGTTCGTTCACTCGTATCTTTTGGCACGGTATCCTCTTCTGAAAGAATCAAAATAGTCTCGGTGGTTGAAGGTTGAGCAGGAATATCTTCAATTTCATCATCATTGATGACTCATCTCCTAACCCTTGGCCTGGCTACTAACGAGGTACCTTCCTCTTCTTCATTCTACGTGCCTTCTCCTATAGCTTTTCTTTGTTGAAGCAAGGCTCGAGCCTTGTCCAAGTCAAGTGCAGCGTTGCCAGACATAGAATGGCCATAGCTACTTCGGCTGCCATTCCTTTGTAACCAAATCCTGATCAAAATAAGGATATGCAATCAATATTAAGGAAAAGGTGCTTAAGGTGTAAAAATGTGTGTAAAAAATACGATACCATGTGTTTTAACTTTCCAGCCATGTATGACAGAAATTGATTTCCAAGTCCTTTGCTCCTTAGGAGCAATCTTCAAAATTGAATCTACCCGACCACAATAATTGGGAACAAGTTCCACATCTCCTATGGTTTCTACAAAAAAACAAAAAGAGATGAAATCAGAATCGAAATTCTCAAAAATAGGTACGGTCCAATAAAAAAAACTCACGTGAAAATTCCACTTCTCAGGGAAAGGAATGTTTGTTTCGCCAAGAAAATCCACCGTACGAACAGCAACGTAAATGGCATACCATCCACGATCTTTTTCATCTTCTGGGCTTACCAAAACCTTCTTGCTCCTTGCAGTCAAGGTAAAAACCACATGGCGTATTAAGTTAGGATGGTATAAATGGACAAGGTGAGAAAAAGTAAAGTTGACGTTGGCTTTGGTTGATAAAAATCTTAAACAAGCCACTTTCCTCCATACCAGGGTCCAACTTGGGCCAAACAAATATTAAAGAAACGGAAAAAATTGACAATAACAGGGTCAATCGGAAGATTAAAGCCCAAAGTAAAAGGGTAAGTATAAACAAAAGAATACCCAATCCTGAAAGAAGAAATTCTTTGTTTTGGGGTAGGAATAGACATTCAAAGACGGTTTTTCCAGTTACAGTCTTTTCTAATGGAATGGATTGTAAGTTCAGTCACTAAATAGGATAAGTATCGGCTTTTTCCAAACCAGCAAATTGCTTTTCAAGAGATTTTCTATCACTGATAAAAGATAAATCGCCGGGTACGATTTCATCCACTAAAGGTTCTCGAGAAGAATCATAAATTTCTTTACCTTTAGAGAAAGGCGTCTTTGAAATAGAACTCCTAGAAGAGGAATCAGAAGAGCTGCCTCGAGTAGATTCTACCCCTGGTCGAAGTCTGCCGCCTCTGCCTCTTCTATGTCTAACACGGGTATTGGGAAATTTGTCTAAAATTGGAACTCTTATGGGGTTAATGTTTGGAGATGTCATTGTTGAACAAAGATGGGTTGAAAGAAAGCAAAAGTAAGGAAGAGAGTATTTGCTAAAGGTTTGTGAAGAAGAATACAAAGGAAGAAAAAAGTTAGATATGCATACGATGACAACCGTCAAACTTAGAAGTGTAATGATGGAAAGCCTATAATAAAGGTAACTATCACTTTGTGAATAGTGGAGTAAAGAAGCTTTGAAAAAGGGTGCATAATTGCAGATCCAATCAGAGGATGACACGTGTGTGAAGCATTAAATGAGAAAGACAGCTAAGACGTCAACATTGTCAGACGCGTTAATTGTGACAAAAATTCCCTTTTATGAAGATTCACTTCCCAATTATTTATTTAATAAATAAATAAAAAGTGGGGGAACTATCTGTATTGGGAAAAAACTGAATTTAAATTAAAGATGATGTGGCATGACACGTGGGGTGGTCAATAGTCAAAGTGTAATAATCCAGTAAAAGGCACGGGAGATGACAGATACGGGAAGAGAAATTTAAACAGGCACGGGAAGGAGTTTAGACACGAGTTTCGTACCAATTCAAGTCATTTAATGCCAACGGGTAAAAATGGCACTATAAACAAGAATTTGATGGCAAAAAGTAGTCTAAATTCATTATTAAATGCCTAATAAGTTAGTGAATCAGTATTTAATAGCAATGATTGTGTAACGCCTCATTAAATGTCCTTTATTATTTAGATTAAGCCATTACTCCTTATTACATATAAAAGGAGGAAGTTTCATAATTTGAAGGGACACGAAATATTATCTACACTATACTGAAATAAAAACTTTTATCTGCTCTATTCTAATTATCAAAAAGCTTATTATTCTTTTTGGTCTCTTGATTATCAGTAACCCAATTTCTTTTCTTGAAAGTCTAGCTTTGACCAAATAATATTTCTTTGTTAAACAACTTGTTTGATAGATTTTGTGACTGCTATGCTTGGCTAATATAGTTAAGTTCACATACTCGATTTGAATTGGAATGGATTTAGTTGTTCACATAGTACCATCATTTTATGGTTAACTTATTGTATTACAACTCTTCATCTTAATGATTTATATTTCTTGTTTTGTTCTTTTCTTATGATTTCTTGTGATATTACTGTAAACAATTAAGGGCATAAAAGTAAATAATAATTAAAAAATATTTTAGTCGTTTAGTATTTAATTTCAACATTCATCTTTTTCTAATAATTAGTCTCCGTAGACGTGTTTGTCACGTCATCTATAGAATTATTGTCATTTAGTAGAAACTTTGTATAAGAAATAATGATATTTTTAACCACATTAATATTCAGAACATATTTAGTTGAATTATGATATAGAAATTAAATTAATAGAAATCTAACTGCATCAACTTCAATTTGCTTTCATTCATCACATTGATGTCAGGACTCAGGAGGCACGTGCGTGCTCCCTTACTTGGTATAGTTCGTCATGCTTGTTTTTTTTTATCTTTTTTCTCGGCCGAATACCGCTAATTGTAGGAGGACTTATAAAAATAGTAGTATGTCTCTTTAGTTATTTTTACTATAAATTTCGGAAAGACTTGTTCCTATAATAAGTCTCTTATATATGAAAAACACATCTATTACTTACTCGAGAGAATTATATTTTAAGGTACAAAACTCCACCAATTACGAAGGTAAAATTAAATTTTACTGCATTTAGGACCTTTGAATTCTAAATAATTAATTACATGTAAGCTTTAAGGCGTCGAAGATAAATAATTTAATACGGTTAGTTTAGTTAAAACTTTAAGCTTTTTGTTTAGCTTTTTTCCTCCCTATTTCAACACATAGTGGATCAATTTTTGTCCGATAGAAATAAAATCATACAAGAAAATAAAAGGCAGAATACATACTGGACCCTTAAACTTGATCTTTTTTGTCACTTGGACACTTAAACATAGAATTGTTTCTAATAGGCCCTTCAACTAAATCATATCTGTGCCAATTTGTTACGACCCGAATTTTTCACACTCTGGAGTCGTGATGACGCCTACTATTAGGAGCTAGGCAAGCCAGACATTTATTACATTTTTCATTATCACATTAATTAACAAAATCTCAACAATATTACGAAAGCAAAGACATTTAATAATTAAGCGGAAGTCTAAAGTTGAATAGCCGAATAAAATACATAATTCCAACATGAATCTCTACCCAAGAATTGGTGTCACAAACATCTAAGAATACTAACTACAAAATCTAAGAAACATAAATCTATTTATATCCAATACAATGAGATGACTGTCTAAAGTAAAGATAGAGGAGACGCCGGGCCTACGGACGCCTACAAACTACCTCGGTGTCTCGATAGATTGAAGGCTTGCTCCCACGCTACCGCTGGAGCTGTACAAAACCTGGATCTGTGTAAAATAGCATAGAGTGTAGTATTAGCACAACCGACCCCATGTACTGGTAAGTGCCTAGCCTAACCTCAGTAAAGTGGTGACGAGGCTAGGACCAGACTACTAGATAAACCTGTGCAGTTCAAATATATATATATATATATATATATATATATATATATATATATATATATATATATATATATATATATATATATATATATATATATATATATATATATATATACAGCGAAAAGAAATACTGAAAGTAAATAGTCAATAAAGGAGGGGGAACATGCTGTGGGGAGGCAACAGTTACAAATAAGAGACCTCAATATAAAGATAGAAGCAACCAAAGAATTTACAGCGAACCAAGAAACAAATATCCAAATAAATACACTAGAACCAACAATTGTTGCGGCGCGCAACACGATACCAATTTATAACAATACTGTTGCGGCATGCAATCCGATCCACAATATCATTGTTGCGGCGTGCAACCCGATACATATCACTTAGCTTTGTTGCGGCGTGCAACCCGATCCACAAATATCATACAATGCACGGCATCACCCGTCGTACTTTATCACTCTTCCTCACCCAAACAACAGTCACAAATAAAGGGCAATGGAGTAAATAAATAGTGGTAGAAATCCCGACAAGGGAACAATATCAATTAACTCGATATCCCATTAAGGGAGAAAATCAACAAATCAACGACGCCCCGGCAAGGGAATAAACAATAACTCATTCTCTTTCTTTTGTTCCTTACTTTATAATTCACTTTCTCATTTGAGCCAACGCTCCAAAGAATCAAAGCATCTCATATACCTTCATATTCGTATCCCAACTCGAGCCAATGTTGCTCGAAGTCAAATGATCATAATATCTTTCACATGTTATTTACAACATATAGAAATCGTCAAGTAAGCATGGAATTACAACAAAATCATGATAATCGCAATATAAGGACTCACGGTCATGCTAGATACCAATGTATAGATACTCGTCACCATGCCTATACACCGTATTCGACAATTAGCAAGTAGCAACAAGACTCAACTCATATTCCCTCAAGCTAAGGTTAGACCAAACACTTACCTCAACTTTCACGGCCAAATCAATCCACAACAACCACTTTTCCTCTCGAATTTGGCTCCAACTCAATCAAATCTTTACAATAATGACTTTATAGTATCAATATATGCTCAACAAATCAAACCCAATGCCTAATTATAGATTTCCAAGCTTTCTTCCTAAAATTCCAAAAATCGACCCCGGGTTCATTTGGTCAAAACACAAGGTTCGGACGAAATTCATGTCACTCATTCTGCAGAGCCCGAATATATAATTCATTTTTCAATTCGACCCTAAAACGAGGTCTAAATCAAGAAAAAATAAAAGCCCTAACCCAAACCATTTCCCCCGATTTTTACCCTAATTTACATGATTTAAGCTTAGGAATTCAATGGATATTGATGTAAAATAAAGGAAATTAGTTAATATTCACTAACACACGAAGTATTGGTAAAAGGGAGCTTCAATGGACGCTTAAGAACCTTGGAGAAGAAGGAGCCCATGTGTTTTTTGTGAAATATACGTGACTACACTTTCTGGAAATAATTTATAACTAGGCAAAAATTGCCCTTTGCGTTCGCGGAAAGAGGGCCGCATTCGCGAAGGGTAAACTGGGCAGGGTATCGCATTAACGATGAGGAGACTGCAAATACGAAGAGGAAAAGCTGGGGGATCTAGGACTTGGTCTACGTGAACGCGTGGACCTTTACGCGAACGCGGTGAAGGAAGCATGCAAAGCTTCGCGATCGCGAGAGTCTGCATGCCAACACGAAGAAGAAAATAAAGTTGGGCCCTCAGGTTCAAATAACCCTACGCGTTGTGAGGACCATGATGCGAATGCAAAGAAGCAAGCTCCGAGGCATTGCAAACGCAGAATCAAGGGACGCGAACACGAAGAAGAAATGGTATGTGCACCTATTGCAGATTTTCTGCAACTTTTCCTAAGTCCAAAACCTCCCCGGAATATTCGAAACACTCCCGAGCCCTCGGGGCTCCTAACCAAACACACACACTAACTCAAAAGCATCCTACGAAGTTAACCGTGCGATCTAATCACCAAAATAACGTCAAAACAAGGAATCAAACCTCAAAATCACTAGTTTTCTTCAAACTTCATAAACTTCCAAATTTAGAGTTTTAAGTCCGAAACATGACAAACGGAGTCCGATTTCAACTAAACTTCACAGAAATATTTTAAACCATATATATGATCTGTACCGGGAGCCGGAACCAAAATACGGGCTCGATACCAACATGTTCTAATCGATTTTTATTTTCATTTTCCTTAATAATTTCATAAAATAATTTTTGTTAAAAATTCATTTCTCGGGCTTGGGACCTCGGAGTTCGATTTCCCACAATTTCCTACGGACCCTCCAAGACCGTCAAATCACGGGTCCAGGTCCGTTTACCAAAATATTGACCAAAGTTAACCTTATTCATTTTAATATTAAATTTTAGCATTTTTTCACAGAATTTCATATTTAAGCTTTCCGGCTACGCGTCCGGGCTGTGCACACAAATCGAGGCGACTAAATATAAGGTATTCAAGGCCTCGAAAGTGCGGAATAAGAAAGAAAAAAGGTGATAACCCTTTTGGTTGTCACACAATTAGACACTTTGTAGTGACATAATTGAATGCGTGGGGAATGACAATGAGATTATTATTTTATTATTGTTATATTCTAATATATTACTCATATTAAAATTAACTTTTACCCTACATTCTATTTATGTTCTTCTTTCCGTGAACCTATCATTTTTCCTCTTATTTTTTTTACATGGATTTGATTATTCTAATCTGGCATGCTTGTTTTCTTTACACGGCACTTGTAAACTACTGGAATAAAACATTACAAACTAAAACACACAAGTGGTTGATAGAAGTTACATTTTGACATTAACAACTTTTAACAAAAATAGTACTTCAGCAAAAGTGCAACGCTCTCAAATACACAAATGCAACTATTTCATAAGCAAAGAAGAAAGCCTTAAAAGCTATCAAATACACAAGTGCAGCTAATTACATATCCAGCGTTAATTTTTATAAAAGTTTTTCTTTGATGATTTACAAAGTGTCCAATTAGCACATATATAATTTTGTTGAAGGGTCTGATAGGAATAATTTTATGTTTAAGTATTCAAGTGACAAAAAAAGTCAAGTTTAAGAATTCAATTATGTATTTTGACAAAATAAAACAAATCACCAATTACAAAAAGTGTTTATAGCTCCATGTATGCAATTTCATTATATGCATTAGCATCTAACATATAAAAAGAGAGAGGGAATTATGGATGTGCCTTTCTAATCCAAATAGAATCAATTTTATAGAGCCAATGTACATATCGTTTAAATCGAAAAAGAATTGTATTATTAGGTAATTTATAATTAGATCTTTAAATTATACAAATTACTGTTAAAACTAGATTAGTCTTGATACTCGCGCGTTGCACATAAATCTTTAATCAATTATTTACATAGAGAAGCAAAAAATTAAGCTTTAAGGAAAAAAAAATTATATACTGACATAAGTTGTTCGAAGATATGATCTTTTTAATAAGTTTGAAGAATCCTTATTTAAGTATTTTTTTTAATTAAGTTTTGTTTCCAAATTTATGTTTTCCAAAATTTCAACAATCTTTTTGAACCAAAAGAAGCATTTTTAGAAGATATAGTCTTAAGTCATTTAAACAGTTACCTCAATTTTGATACTAAAAAAATGACAACATACATATATTATAACCTCTAGACTTTTCCCAGAGCAATTTAAATATAATAAGATTAATGTGAACTCAATCGTAATAATACCATCACATCATAAACAATACTTAAACACTTAGAAGACAAAAGGCAAAAAACAATACTCTATTTATAAAAATCTATCAATATTTTTGCAGCAATTCAAAAGAATAAAAAAATTAAATGCAAAACTTATGCTTCATAGACAAATGAAGTAACGCCTTTGTCGTGTTAATATGTCTATGTGCGTTGTCTTTTAATAAATAATTGGCTCTATTAGAACTCTGCACATATAACTTGCACATATCAATATACAATTCGTAACAATATATAGGTGACAAACATATAGAAGGAAAGTACGGGAGGAACTGCCAATATATATTCAAATAAATAGCCATATAGCTTTGAAGTTACATACATACAATCAAATATATAAAATGAGTAAATTAAAACAAAGGCCAACCCAACATTCATTTAATGATTCAATGGATCAAACTACTGTCATTACTTAGTATTTTCTTCGGTCCAAAATAAGTGAGTTTTTAGCTTTTTTCATACAGATTAAGAAATTTACCTTTTAGCATTAATTAGCAATAGAAATGACCATATTAACCTTTATTACCTCACATAAAAACTCATAACACAAATTTTAATACTACTTACTCCAAGGACAATGTAGGAAAAAAATAATTAATGCACTCTTAAAATTTGAAAAAATCACTAATTTTGAACCACAAAAAAAAGACCAAACAATCGCTTATTTTGGACCGTTGGGAGTATCTAATGAATAAATATCTCCCGTTTTTCAACCAAAAAAAAGGAAGTACTTGAAAGTAAAAATATTACAAAAAGTTTATTATTAAACAACTCATTGTCTTTGGCATGACACCTATTTCGATTTTTTCCTCAAACCCAATCCTCTTTTGTCACAATCCAAAATTTATCTGATATCTTGATGGCGCCGGATACTTTGTTAGACAAGCCAATAATAATAGTTAATTAATTTGACTTTCATTTTAGTATTTTTAAAATTATAATTTCCTTCAATTATTAAATAGTAAAAGATGAAATTTTCAGAGTAATGATAATGTTTTAAAAATTTCAATACTAAATAACTCATAATCATCCCAAAATGCGGTATCACAAGTTCATGAGCATCAATTAGGAAGATAAAATAAAATACAGCATTTATCCAAAATACAAATTAGATAGGAAAATATATAAGTAACTCTGAAGGAGACTCTGTTGGCTGCAGATTGTAAGATGGAAATGCAGCTCACCTAAGCCCCCACAAATAACCATGCCTCTTCTCTCACTGTCACGGCCCGGAATTCCCTTCTTCTGGACCGTGATGGTACCTAATATTTCACTTGCTAGGCAAACTAACGTTAGAGAATTCATAAAATCAACTTCAACAAATTTTTAATAATAGAATTAATTAAGCTAATAGATTTTGCAGAACATTATAAAACCCAAAATATCTGAAACATGAAGGATCTGGAGTCACAACTCATGAGCTACTACGATATACAACAAACAGATTCTGAAAGATGATAGACTGTTCTGAAGGAAAGAAACAGTAAAATAACAAGACTAGAAAGAGACTCCAGGGTCCGCGGACGCCAGCAGATGTACCTTGGTCTCCAGCTGCTAAACTCGGGATCAACTCAGTCCAGTACAAAATCTGCACAGAAGTACAGTGTAACATCAGTACAACCGGCCTCATATACTGGTAAGTGCTGACCCTAACCTCGGCGAAGTAGTGACGAGGCTAGGACAAGATACCACAAAATAAACATGTACAATATACCAATATATATGCCAACAACAACGATAAAAGAAACAAGACAGGTAATATTGGGAGGGGAACATGCTATGGGGATCACAAGATAAAAGATCACAGTAAAATCTAGACTTTGATTAGCCGATGAATTTAGAACGGATAAGGACAAGTAATCACAGCAAAAAAAGAGTACACAACATCGCCCTTCCTGCTTTTACTCTCATCCTCACCATATGAATCAAATAGGAATAGCACGGCATCACCCTTCATGCATTAACTCTCTCATAACATGGCACAACATCACCCTTCTTGCATTAACACTCACAGTATGACACGGCATTACGGTTCGTGCATTAACACTTATATAACATGGAACGACATCACCCTCAGTGCATTAACTCTCTCCTTCACCTAAATAATGAACAATAATAACAGGGAGATAGAAATATCAAGAACAAGTCTTACATTAATAATTGGTTCCACAATGCCAACCTCAACTTTAAATCAATACTCAATAAATATCAAAATCCGTAAATATGACAAGAACGATCAATATAACGATTAACTAAGCTAAGCATGGGTAATATGATCATGGAAATCTACAATTTCATGAATAAGATTCGTTCGCATGCTATGACTCGACAACAACGCATAGGTACTCATCACCTTACCTATATATTGTACTCCACATTCAAACACGTAGAAAATAGGTATATAATACCTAATCCTTCAAGCCAAGGTTAACCACGACACTTACCACACTCCAACGGCCAAACTCAAAACTAAAACACAGCTTTTCCCTTCAAATAAACCTACGGACCAATAGACTCTAGCAAATTACCAACACAACGATTTAATTTAAGCCTTAGTAACTACCCACAATAGCAAAATATTCAATTTTTGTTTTTTTGAAAAAAGTCAATAAAAGTCAATACTCGAGCCCACTTGGTCCAAACCCTAAATTCGAACTAAAACCCGATTATCCATTCACCCCCGAGACGGATATGTAATTATTTTGGAATCAGACCTCAATGTGATGTCTAAATCCCCAAATTTCGAAATCCCTAATTTCCACCCAAAATCCTCAATTCCACCATGAAAATATTAAAATCTAGGTTAAAATCTAGTAAAATGAAGTGAAATATTGAAAAAAACTAGTTTAGAATCGCTTATCATTATTTTGGGAATGAAATGGTCTTTGGATATTTGCCTCTTGTGTTTTAGGTTTTGAAAATTTGAAGAATGGGAGAAAAATCCCGTCTAAGTCACTTTTACACGGCTGTAGATGTCGCATTTGCGACATGAGCTTCACAAATATGGAGGGACCATCGCAAATAAGAAGTCCTTCACACCTCTGTTGCCTTTGCAACTGCGAAGGTTTTTTCGAAAATGCAAACATGGACCTTCGCAATTGTGACTCTAGGATCGCATTTGTGATCACTGCCCATCACATGTATATTTCGCAAAATGTGGAGAATACTTCGAAATTGCGAAGACTTTATGGCCCGGCTACTCCTCACAAATGCGAGAAATAGCTCGAAAATCCAGAACCTGCAAAGGTCGCAAATGCAATTCTTCATCTCACATTTGATGGATCAGAGGCCTACTCCAGCAATTGAAACATCAGCAATATTCTTAAGTCCTATTTTCACTATGTAGCCTATTCGAAACTCACCCGAGCCCTTGGGTCTCCAAATCAAACATGCACACTAGTCTTAAAATATCAAGCTAACTTGCTCGTACGATCAAATCACCAAAATAAAACCTAGAACTATGAATTTAATACCAAATCAAATAAAATTTTCAAGAAAACTTTGAAACTTCTAATTTTTCAATCGGATGTCTGAATCACGTCAAACAAAATCTGTACCTCACCAAATTTCACAAACAAGTCATAAATAGGGTATTGGACCTATACCGGGCTCCGGAACTAAAATACAAACCCAATATCAAAAAAATCAAACCTTGGTCAAACATCTCCATTTTATTAAGTCTTTAACTTTTAAATTTTGACAAAGTACGATATATCAGGATACAGACTTCCGATTCCACCTTTGGGCATACGCCCAAGTCTCAAATCACGATATGGATGTAACGGAACCGTCAAAACTCGAATCCCGACCTGTTTACCAAAAATATTAATCGAATTCAACTCAAATAATGTTTTTAGGCAAAATTTCTTATTTTCATCAACTTTTAACATAAAAGCTTTCCGAAAATATGTCCGGACTATGCACTCAAATCGAGGAGGGTAAAAATGGTATTTTTAAAGTTTAAAAGTGCAGAATTAAGTTCTAAAATACAAGATGACCTTTCGGATCATCACACTCACAGGGCCACCCGATACATATGTACATGCACAAAAATATGCTGCAAGTGTAGTATGAGTACGTAAATCAACGTGTACCCGGTAAGTATCTACCTTAACCCGAAAGAGTAGTGACGAGGGATCGACATTGACACTCACTAGAGGTCCAATAACATCAAGTAGAGTAAAGAGGTAAACAAATATGAGGTAGAGTAAGTAAATAAAATAGAAGAGTAATAATATGTGGTATGATTCTCCTCTTTATAATAGACTCAAGCTTTCAATTAGCAAACTCCTCCTCACATAGAGCATGTATATGTATATATATAGTGGATCTCACCATTATGGGTCTTTATACTTCAAACCGGGAAAAACTCATAGATACATTTAGGGGTGGGTGTCGGTCGGTTATTATGAAAGTATGGTTCGATTTATCGGTTTTTAGTTTTGTAATATTAATAAAAATCAAACCAAAGAATTTACAGTTCGATATGGTCTTTCAAGGTTCGGTTCGGTTAAATCCGATTTAGTTTTTCGATTATTAACCGTTCAAAATTTTAATATCGATGTAGACTATGGATCTTTAATTACAGCAAGTTTTTTTTGTTTCTAGTTGGCAGTATCCGATATAAACAACATCAATAGCTACAAGAATTGAACTTGTACCAATATTAATTACCTGAATGCTGAGCAACATGAATTATTAAATAAGTGAACACTAGCTTAGCAGCTTTCTTCAGGTAGAAAAGTTTGTGCACTTGCATATCCATTCCAGCAAATAAATTAAACTGAAGTGCTAAAGAAATAAATAAACGAATGAATCAATCTTTACATAAATCAGACGTAAAAGAATTGCTTCCAATCCTACAAGATAAGAACAAAACAAACTACAAAACAAACTAATTAAAAGACAAACTACAATAGAAGCAACATCTCAAGCATACCTCTACCGCAATTTAGTTTTTCGGTTTAGCCGAAAATCGAACAAGTAAAATGGAACACCCAACTTTTTAAATTATAAATCACAAACCGGTCGAATAAATCGAAACTGAATAAACTAAAATTTTTTTGTTCAATCGATTTTTCGGTTTGATCAGTATTTTACACACCCCTAAATACACTAATTTTGGCCAAATATTATGCACGAATTCATGAGGATATTTCTATAGAAATGCAGAGGCGTAAGGCCCCATCCTATTATAATCTGTGCATTATCGATAGTCGAACGATGCAAACTATAGATGCATCTATTAAATTGTCGAGGCTAACGTCCCGCTCCCATGAGAGTGGGATACATAAATCTGGCTGAGGCGAAGCCCAACCCCATTAGAATATAGTACACAAATCCTGCTGAGACGAACAACCCGATCCTATTAGAATAAGAAGCTTTAACAGGTCCTTGACCCCACTCACGAATAAACGTGTGAGTTATATTTTCTTTAATGAAAAACCTTTCAATGAAATATATATATATATATATATATATATATATATATATATATATATATATATATATATATATATATATATATATATATATATATATATATATAAACAATTTCATAAAAGGAGCACAATTGTTCCACGACTAATCATGAAACTCGTAAAGTTTCTACAATATCGAGTCTATCATTTTACGCATGTGTAGTCTCAAGTCATAATGCGAAATAAAAGAATTTAAGCAAGCAAAATATAATCCCTCTAGTGCAAGTATAGCATGGTGTGAACCTAAGTCTACCCAGACGATAACATGAATCTAACTACGTACAGACTCTTGTCAGCTCGTACGTATGTAGGCCTCACAACGAGTTACACATACTAAATATATCACCTTGGGGTAGTTTTTCCCTCATAGAGTTAGACAAAAGACTTATCTCAATTTGGCCAACTCAAAACTTAATTTACCTTTTCCTTTACCAATTCACCACCACTTGGCTCAATTTAGCCAAAGACGACATAAATGCATTAAAAAATGCAAGAAAAACTAATTCTAATTAACAAAGCTATGATCCTTATACAACTTACAAAAAGTCAACTCCTGGGTTTGTACCTCGAAACCCGAAAAATTTACAAAATCAGAACACCCATTCCGATACGAGTTCAACCATATCAAAATTATCAAATTCCGATGCCAACTCGTCCATCAAAAAATATTTACATTTTGAAGATTTTATAATTTTTTCTAAATTTTCCTTAGATTCTCATGAATTTTGATGTTAAATCTAAGGTTAATCATAAAATATAATTAAAAATTGATTAGAGAAACTTACCCAATAATTTGATAAATACTCTAAAAAAAGTCCCTCTCTCGAACCTAGGGTTCAAAATTAAAAATTGATTAGAGGAACTTACCCAATAATTTGATAAATACTCTCAAAAAAGTCCCACTCTCGAACCTAGGGTTCAAAATATGATACAATGAAGCAAAAATCCGAATTACACAGCTGAAAACAAGCTGCAAATGTCGCATTTGCGATCAATTGCGAACTCTCGCAAAAGCGAAGAAACCTTCGCAATTGTGAACAAGAACATAGCTCGAAAAAATTGTATTTGCGACAAAAAATCGCAATTATGAACTGGGAATCGCAATTGCGATAGAGATGTTCGTAATTGCGATCATATCAGAAACCAACAGTTTTTTACGACACGAAAATAAGCATTGATAAGTAGGGAGTTTAACCTATTATTTTTTATCTTTTACTTGTATTTTGAGCCAAAAATGCGTGAAGGTATTCTTGGAAACTAATGTAATATGCTTGCATGCAAGAACTGTTCAAAATGAGAAAAAGAAGTCATAATTAACTGATAAAGGAGTCAAAACTTGAACAAAAATCAAAACTGAGCCAAGAGATCTGAAAAGCGGACTGCACAAAAATTGTGCGGCCGAGAAAGCCATAACGCGTCTGCGATCAGAAATACGCGGTCCACTAAAGGGAGATTTAGAGAGTTGTCATTTCAGGATAAATGACAAGAGTGGTCCGCGTCAGAGTTATGCAGCCATAGAAGTCCATTACGCATTCGTGATTGAAATAATACAGTCTGCGAAGTTCAACTTAACCCAGATCTAGATTTGAAGAATGCGGATTGCGATCATAATTATGCAGCCTCAAAAGAAAGAATGTGTCCGCGCTCAGAATTACACAGCGCATATAATCTCCTCAAGAGTATTTTTATCTTAATATTTCAGATTAGTATACATAGAACTTTTATATTTTTAGGTCATGTTATGTACCAGCAGAGCACATGAGATGGCTATATATTCCATTTCGGACAACTTTGTCTTAAAATTATCTTTCAACATTAGATTTTCATCTTTTAGTCTAGTGTTATGAATTTTATCTTCATTTTATCTTTACTTTCTATTATTTTCATGAGCAGCTAAACCCACAGAGTCATGCTCGTATCCTCAGGGAGTGTGATCGGTGCGCAACTGAATGAACCCAGTCGAGCAAGCCTAGCCAGCCTTTCCTACCCGACTCATTCAATATTTGAAGAAGTAATGCATCATTAATTATTAAACACGGTAGAGAGAGTTGTTATATAAATGCATAAATATTTCTAGTTAAATTTTTACTTAAATACAACATGCCATAGTTAAGTTTCCAAAAGTACCTACAATTGACAATCTATTGGATAAAAGTTTCAAAATACTTTGTGATCCTATGACCACCCGGCACCCATACATGACCCACATAAACGTATACGGAGCCTCTAAGGATACAAAACATCAAAGTAACAATGTCGGCAATAAGGCTCCGGCTATACCTCAAAATATAGAAATTTGTACAAAAGAAAAACTACAAAACCCCTGAGAGTATTGGAGGTTCACCAAGACTGCAGTGAAGAGATAAATAGAGCTCCATTTTCTGCGATCAGCGCTAGGAGCAATAGAACCACCTACATCTATTCAAAGATGTAGCGCCCCCGGAAAAAGGGACATTAGTACTGTCGACTAGCACTAGTATGTAAGGCAAACACAATTCATTATAGCTTCACAAAGTAAAAAAATAGAAGGCATTTATAACGTCAACAAGTACTTCACGTGATTACAAGGAAACACCAAATAAAGTTCAAATAGTTCCGGTTGTGTCTTTCCATTTCTTTAGGTTAATGTTCTTTAGTGCCAAGTTCCATAACCCATAATGCCTTCGTGATTTTACACAGAGTTTGGTCTCGGCCCGACTAAGCCGTACCAAGTGAGACATATCCAAATCCACAATGATAATCAGAAATCCAATATAAATGCCACCATGTGTACAACATGGAGTCCGATCTCGACCCGATCGGCTAAGCCATTTAAATTGGGGCATAACCTCTTTCAACTATTCCTTAATTCACATTTCTTTCCATATTTTCATCACATGGAACAATATACGTTTTTATTAATTAATTCTTGGCACTTGGATATATTTTTATAATTCAAGTCTTCCCCTTGTTTATTCATTCCTATAACTTCACCATACATGTCAGTAAGTGCTATCATATACGTCATGTGCACATAAGGAAAGAAAAAAAAACTTGGAGAACCTATTCACATTTCCAACTAGCATGATTTCAGGGTAAACTCATAGAAAAATATTGCAACACAAATCTATCAACCCGACACATTAATACAATATGTCTAATATGATCAATTCGGAACTCACGTCAACTATTCGAACACCAACAGTTTAACACTAAGAAGAAGAAATTTAGCCATATATACCTTAATGGGGCTTTTTCTTAAATTCTTACAACAATTTTGGAACTCTTAGCCAGTTCGATCTATTTTATGAGAATTACAAGGTTAACCAAAAATTAGAGAGATATAATCAAGATTCCAGCTTACTTGAGCATACTCTCAAGCATTAAGTGTGCATTATGAATTTTGAGGGCTTTTCGTGAAAAATCCTATCATCCTACACCCTATTTGTTACACCATTAGCTCACAATCTACTCATACACTTTTATCATACATGCACGCAAGACATACCCATTAACCCATTTGTTAATTACTTATTTTAGTAGGAATTTAAAAATCAAAGGATAGAGCACAAGTTCTTACCTCTTAGGATGAAAACCTAGTAACCTTACTCAATAATCTTCAAGGATTTAGGTAAGGATTGAGTAGAGGCTTTATGAGGATCACTTTCTCTCTCTAAAACTATTGCTCTCACTCTAAATGTAGTAGAAATTATCTCAAAAGTGTCTAATGCGGTATTTTTAACGGAATAGGGTCGGGTTTTGAAAGTTAAAAAATAGGAGCCGCGACTCAATTTGCGGTCACATATAACTGATATGCAGCCTGCAAAAGGAACCTCAAAAGTGGCCCTCAAGACCTAAATACTGTGCCCTGTTATGCGACCAATATAGGGTCTGCATACATGTTCTACAATCGCATAATGCACTGCTGAACTGCCCTATGCAAAAATCTCAAGCAGGTTATGCGATGACTATGCGGCTCGTATATTGATTATATGATCACATAATTGGCCGCATAGTTGTCCTCAAATTGGCCAACATACTAACCCTCTCTGCGGTAGATGTGCAACCCGTATTGTGATTATGCAACCACATAATGGGCTGCAGAAATGCGCTCTTCTGAAAAATATTTTCCCTTGACTTTTTAATGCACAGATCACCTAAAAGGTCCGTGAAGAATTTATTAATTCCTAACACATATCCTTAACTAGTCACTAGAAGATTTTCGGTTTTTGGGTAAATATTTCATGCGGCGTTACACCCCTTACTTAAGAACATTCATCCTCGAATGAGGAACAAGGTTAACTTATTAGCACCTTATGCAACATTAGCTCCACACCACGTACCAACAACCCCCGAATTTGGCTAACTCTCCATATTTCTAAAAATTTTGCTAGAGTTTCCTTTGTATCTAGGCATGTTCACTTGCCAAAGAGGCCCCGAAACACATATTAACAACATATATATGATCAAATTACACGACATAACGCATAATAACACCAATTGAGGCCTCATGAAGGACACATAACTAGAAAGGAATATCTTTATATAATTGAACAAGTAACACAAAAATTTAGGGGAAATAACTTCGTAGAACTATTACATGGTAATTCAAACAGATGGGGTGCTTCTCTTTTATTTCATTTTCGGCTTCCAAAGTAGCTTCTTTGACTTGCTGATTTTGTACCTTTATGGATGTAGTTTCTTTATTCCTCAATCTTCGGACCTGTCTATCAAGAATAACAACCAATACCTCTTATTATGACAACTCTTCACTAACCTCAATGGTCTCAACCGGCACAATAACGGACTGATCTCCAACTACCTTTTTCAACATGGACACATGGAATATTGGGTGCACTTGCAACATTTTAGGGGGCAGCTCGAGCTTATACGCTACCTGACCTATCATTTGAATGATTCTATATGGTCTGACATACCTCGGGCTCAAATTTTCTTTCTTCCCAAACTGCATGATACCCTTCATTTGGGATACTTTACCCAATCATCTCCCTTAAACTCTAAGTCTCTGCGATGAACATCCGAATAGGATTTCTGTCAACTCTGAGTAGTTTTCAACCGCTCTTTTATAATTTTAACCCCTCTCCACAACTTGATGCACAAAGTTTGGTCCTATCAGCTTGGTTTCTCCAACCTCGAACCACCCAATCAGTGACCTACATCTTCTACCATTCAATGTTCAAATGGCGCCTTCTGAATACTGCCATGGAAGCTGTTGTTATAAGCAAATTCTATAAGCGGCAAATGATCATCCCAGCTTCCTTTAAAGTCAAGTACAAAAGCACGCAATATGTCCTCAAGCATATGAATAGTCTACTCTACTTGCCCGTGTGGATGAAAACTAGTATTGAGATTTACCTGCGTACCGAAACCTTGCTGAAATTTCTTCTAAAAATTAGCTGTCAACTGGGGCCCAGATCGAAAATGATGGAAACAGGAGAGCCATGAAGCCTGACTATTTCCTTGATATACAATTGATCATACTATTCTGCAGTGTTAGTGGATTTAACTGGTAAGAAGTGTGCCGATTTGTGAGTCGATCCACGATTACCCAAATTGAGTCGAACTTACGTGGAGTGCACGGTAATCCCACCACAAAATTCATATTTATCATTTTCCATTCTTATATTGGAATTTCTATACTCTAAGCTAACCCACCGGGCCTTTGATGTTCGGCCTTCACTTGTTGATAGTTTGAATATTTTGCCACAAAGTCCGCTACACCCCTATTCATGTCATTCCACCAGTAAACTTCCTTGAGGTCATGTTACATTTTCATAGAACCTGGGTGCAGGGAATACCTACAAGTGTGGGTTTCTTCCTTGATTCTTTCCCGAAGACCATCCATATTTGGAACACATAGTCTCTCCTGGTATCGTAATGTACCGTCTTTCATGCCAAGAGAAAAAGCCATAGTCTTGTGTTTATGAATCCTTTCCTTCAGATGTACTAAGGATCGCTGTATTGCTTTTCCTTGACCTCCGCCACAAGCGATGATTCAGACCTATTTTGCATAGTCACTCCCCCTTTGCTAGAGTCCACAAGACAAACTCCCAAACTGGACAACTGGTGAACCTCTCTGGCCAAGGGCCTTTGACCTGCCTCTAAGTGAGCCAAACTACCTATAGATTTCAGACTGAGAGTGTCCGCCACCACATTAGCTTTCCCAGGATGATACAGAATGTCGATGTCATAATCTTTGAGTAGCTCAAGCCACCTTCTTTGCTTCAACTTCAATTCCTTCTATTTGAAAATGTATTGAAGGCTCTTGTGGTCCGTGAATACATCCACATGGTCCCCATAAAAATAATGACCCAGATTTTCAATGCAAAAACTAACGCCGCCAGCTCTAAGTCGTGAGTTGGGTAGTTCTTTTCACGATTCTTAAGTTTCTTGAAGCATAAGCTATAGCCTTACCATGTTGCATTAAAACACACCTAAGACCGATCCTTGAAGCATCACAATACACCACAACTATCTGGCAAGTCCAACACCAGCGCTGAAGTTAATCTTGACTTCAATTCTTGAAAACTCCTTTCACAAGTATTGGACCACTGGAACTTTGCCACTTTCTGCGTCAATTTGGTCAACGGAGAGGAAAGAGTGGAGAATCCCTCCATGAACATCCTATAATACCCGGTCAAACCCATGAAACTATGAATCTTCATCGGAGTGGTAGGTCTAGGCCAATCCTTTACCGCTACGATCTTTTGAGGGTCTGCCTTAATTCCTTCTCTGGAGACGACATTCCTCGGAAATATAATAGATTCAAGCCAAAATTTACATTTCGAGATTTGTGCATACAATTGGTGTTGGTAAATAGTCAGCAGAACTACTCTGAGGTGGTTGGCGTGGTCTTCTCGATTCCATGAATACACAAGGATGTCTTCAATGAATAATATCACAAAGGATTCAAGAAACAGCTTGGAGACTCGATTCATAATATCCATGAAAGCTTCCAGGGCATTTATTAGCCCGAAAGACATTACCATAAATTCAAAATGCCCATACCGGGTTCTGAAAGCTGTTTTCGGGATATCCTACTCCCTTTTCTTCAATTGATGATACCCAGATCGCAAATCAATTTTGGAGAAGAACTTAGCACCTCAATTGATCAAACAAATCATCTGTTCTTGGTAGTAAGTACTTAATTTTGATTGTGACTTTGTTGAGTTACCGGTAGTCAATACACATCCGCGCGACCCACCTTTCTTTATGACTAAGAGAACTGGTGTGCCCTAAGGCGACACACTTAGTGGGATGAAACCCTTCTCTAGCAAATCCTTCAGTTGTTCCTTCAGCTCTTTTAATTCTACCGGCGCCATTCTATAAGGTGGAATGGATAGGTTGGGTTCCTAGCATCACATCAATCCCAAAATTGATCTCCATGCCTGGAGGAATCCCAGGGAACTCGTCCAGAAATATATCAAGGAATTCATTCATAATTGGCATAGATTCAAGGGTAGGCACCCCAGCAGTGGTGTTCGCAACTCAGACCAAATGATAAATGCATCCCTTTCTGATCATCTTCGTGGCCTTAAGGTAAGAAATAAACCTACCTTTTAGCATAACATTATTCCCCTCCCACTCAACAGCTGGCTTGTTAGGAAACTCAAGCTTCATGATCCTAGTTTGGCAATCGAGTTTGGAAAAGCATGAATAAAGACAATCCACTCCCATTATTACATCAAAATCAATCATTCCCAGTTCAATAAGATTGGCCATGGTATCCTGGCCACGCACCGTGACAACACAATCCCAATATACCCGTGCAGTTGTAATAGACTCGCCAACCGGAGTAGATACATAGAACATCTCATGAAGCTGTTCTGATTCAATCCCGAAGCTTGTAGCAATATAAGGAGTAACATAGGATAAAGAAGACTCGGGATCAATAAGAGCATACATTTCATGAGATAGAACATGTAATATACCTGTGAAAACAATTGGGGAAGCCTTTTCACTCTAACAACCACTCATAACATAGAACCGATTGGGTCCGCCCAAACTCTGTGTACTACGCTAGCTGCACTCCGCTCGACAGGTGCTGAAGAGCCTCGAGCTGGAGGGTGTGCTGAAGATGTAGCAGCTATAGAACTGGATGAATGAGTTGTGCCCCCTGCCCGCCCCCGGCGGGACGCAAGATAATCCCTTTGAATATGGCCTCTCATCCCGCATCCGTAGCATACTGGCATGTCTAAGTAGCAGACTCCTGAATGTATCCTCCCACATTTAGGGCATGGGGCCGTCTGTTGCTGCTGGGATCTTCCTCATGATCGGTCTTGATGGTAGTACCCCCTACTACAATAGCTGGGCCTATAGCAACTCCCATGTTGCCGACCTGCCCTGATGGCGGGGCACTAGCTGAAGACTGGGCATAAGACTATGATGGCTCTGATGATACTCCCCGAAAATCTGATCTCCCGCCTCCAAATGAATACCCAAGTATTCCCACTAATCAGGCCCTACGACTACTTTCGCGTTGTATCCTGTATGTTAATTTTTGAGCCTCGGTAGCTTGGTATAAGGCCACCATCCTTACATAATTCATATCAGAATTTAGAGCTGCTGTGGCAGCTTCATTAATAACTAAAGGGCGAAGACCCTAGCATCCATAGTCGGCATCATGTGAACAATATACTTTGACAGGCGTACGAACACCATATGATACACCCACACACTCTTACTACCCTATTTAAGGGTCTCAAACTCCACAGCACGAGCTGCCTTAGTCTCGGCTGGCAGAAAATGGTCTATGAAGGCATCTTCTAACTCACTCCATCTCGCTGGAGGGTTCCCCTCCTCATAGGAATCCTCCCACATCTCAAACCAGGAATACGCTACCCCTTTCCGGTGATAGGAATCCATATCCACTCCATCCCTCTCAGTAGCACGCATAACTCGGAGAGTCTAATGCATCTCATCAATGAAATTCTGAGGGTATGCTCCGGGATCAGTACCTATTAACACTGGTTGGTCTAACTGAAGAAACTTGTTTACTCTAGTACCAGAAGAATCCCCTTGCAAGCTAAATGAGATGTTGAAGCATTTGACCTTTGTGCCTCAGAAGCCACTAACGGAGTTAGCATCTTAATAGCTCCTCTAAGATCCTCATAAAAAATGATAGAACAAGAAACTAGGGTTGGGGGTGGAGCAAGTATATCAACGGAAGGGATGATGGTACCCTCTGTAGGTGTAGGAACTGGAGTAGTCTGTTCTGTAGTAGAAGAACCAGGCAAAGTGATAGCAGGGCGATTTTCCTTACCCGCAATATCAAGTAGGGGATCATCAGCCACTTCTGAGGTGGCATTGGCTTCTTGGAAAATTGTCGCTTTCTTCTTAGGTGTCATTTACTGAAAGATGAACAATGCACGAGTTATAGGAAAGCAACCTCACATCCCGCTCTAATGCACAATATAGAACAAAAATGAAGGGTATTATTCCTAAATGTCCAAGTAGCCCCCTACTTATGGATGTGGTCGACAACACACCAAGAAGAAGGGCTCTACTAGACACGGCTACGAGACATCCTAGGATGCCTTAAAATCTCAGGCTCTTAATACTATTGTTTGTCACGTCCCAATACTCAAGGAGCGCAACCGACATGAAACCGAGCGAACCCAGTCGAGCAAGCGTAGCCAACCTTTCCTATCCAACTCATTCAATATTCGAAGATGTAATCCATCATTAATTATTAAACACGGGATAGATAGTTGTTATATAATTGTATAAATGTTGCTAGCTAAATTTTTACTTAAATACAAGATGCCATAGTTAAGTTTCCAAAAGTAACTACAGTTGACAATCTATTGGAGAATGGCTTAAAAATACACCGTGATCTTATGACAACCCCGATACCCATACATGACCCACATAGACATCTACGGAGCCTTTAAGGATGCAAAAAACAAAAATAATAATGCCGATGACAAAGCCCCGGCTATACCTCAAAATATGGAAATTTGTACAAAATAAGAACTACAAAACCTTGGGAGAAATGGGGGCTCACCAAGACTGCAAGGAAGAGATAAAGAGAGCACCACTATCTGTGATCGTCTCTATCAACAACGGAACCACCTACATCAATTCAAAGATGTAGTTCCCCCACAAAAAGGGACGTTAGTACTGTCGAATAGTACTAGAATATAAGGCAAACACAACTCATAATAGGGTGAAAAATGAACAAATAGAAGGCGGTTATAACATCAACAAGTACTTCACAGGATTACAAGAAAATACCAAATAAGGTTCACTTGGGTTCGGTTAAGTCTTTCCATTTCTTTAGGTTAATATTCTTTAGTGCCAAGTGCCATAACCCATTATTCCGCCGTGATTTTACACGAAGTCTAGTCCCATCCAGACCGGCTAAGCCATCCCAAGTGAGACATATCCAAATCCAAAATAATATTCAGAAATCCAATTGAAATACCAGCATGTGTACAGCATGGCGTCAGATCTCAGCCCGATCGGCTAAGCCATCTCACTTGGGACATAACCTCTTTCAATTATTTCTTAGTTCACATTTCTTTCCATTTTTTCATTACATGGCACATCACACCTCTTTTATTAATTAATTCTTGTCACTTGGATAGATTTTTATAATTCAAGTCTTCCCCTTGTTTATTCATTCCTATAACTTCACCATCCATGTCAATAAGTGCTATCATATACGTCATGCACACATAAGGAAAGAAAAGAACACTTGGAGAACATATTCACATTTTCAACTAGCATGATTTCAGGGTAAACTCAGAACAATTTTGCAACACAAATCTGTCAACCCAACATTAATACAATTTGTCTAATATGATCAATTCGAAACTCCCGCCAGTCTTTCGAACACCAAGGGTTCAACACTAAGAAGAAGAGGGTTAGCCATACATACCTCAATGGAGCTTTTTCTTGAATTCTTACAATACGTCCGGAACTTTTAGCCACTTCGATCTATTTTATAAGAATTACAAGTTGAACCAAATATTATAGAGATATAATCAAGATTCTAGCTTACTTGAGCATACTCTCAAGCCCTAAGTGTGCATTATGAATTTTAAGGTCTTTTGTGAAAACTCCTATCATCCTACACCCCATTTATTACATTCTTAACTCACAATCTCCCCATTGCCTTTTATCATACATGAATGTAAGACAATCAAACCTTATACCCATGAACCTATTTGTTAACTACTTATTTTAGTAGGAATTTCGAAATCAAAGGTTAGAGCATAAGTTCATACCTCTTAACATGAAATCCTAGTAACTTTACTTGATAATCTTCAAGGATTTGGGTAAGGATTGAGTAGAGTCTTGATAAGGATCACTTACTCCCTCTATAACTCATGCTCTCAATCTAAATGTAGTAGAAATTAGCTCAAGAGGGTCTGATTGTGTATTTTTACCGGAATGGGGTCGGGTTTTAATAGTTAAAAAATAGGATCCCCGACTCAATCTGTGGTTGCATATAACTGGTGTGGCCCGCAAAAGGGACACCAAAAGTGGCCCTCAAGACCTAGACACTCTACCCGAGTATGCGACCAATATGCGGTCCGCATACCTATTCGGTGGTCACATAAAGCACCGCCAGAATTGCCCTATGCAAAAATTCCAAGGAGGTTAT
Organism: Nicotiana benthamiana; assembly: GCA_034376525.1. Taxonomy (NCBI): domain Eukaryota; kingdom Viridiplantae; phylum Streptophyta; class Magnoliopsida; order Solanales; family Solanaceae; genus Nicotiana; species Nicotiana benthamiana. Next base: position 79,487,167 of record CM067329.1, read on the forward strand.
GCGATGACTATGCAGCCCGCATATCGATTATGCGATCGCAAAATTGGATGCATAGTTTTCCTCAAATTGGCCAGCATACCGACCCACTCTATGGCATATATGCGGCTTCATAATGGCCCGCAGAAATGCGCTCTTCTGAAAAATATTTTTCCTTATCTTTTTAATGCACAGATTAGCCAAAAGGTCCAAACCTCGCTGCAATGAATTTTATAAATTCCTAACATATCCTTGACTTGGCACTACAAGATGTCGGATTTTTAAGTAAAAATTTCACGGGGCCGTATACATTGCTAGGGTTGTGACCCAACGCTAGTGTGGGTATTTGATTTTACGGCTTGAATGTGTATGTGTTAGTGATATTTAGCCTAGTTCTTGCTAGAACTATAGAGTTAGTGGTTACAAAGACTAATTCATGCGTTTATGACTTAGTCTCTACTTGAGAAAGAGGGACTAAGTTTAGGAAAACTACGCTAACAAGGAATTGGGGTGAACTCAAGAAATCGATAGCGCTAATTAAAGGATTAAACCTAGAGACAGTAATACCCAGTTTGAGCTAATATCACTTGAATTGCATGAATACAAATTTGGACTTGAGAAAGCCAAATTGGGCAAAATCACTCAAATTACTAAGAGGTATAGAGTGAGTACCCAGGTGTGATAGCTATATTATGATCCCAATTAATCACGGGCTTGTCCTAGATTTTACTATATGTTATATATCCACCTAGGTAGAAGTCACGACCCTAGTTTCTTTAAGCATTTGAAAAACAACAACGAAAATATTGTCCTTTGTTTCAATTATTGTAATGTTTAAAGTAAAGTTAAAAGTAGAAATCAAACCAACATTTGTGGAAGTGTAATTAGACTCATGACCCGCATTTAGCTTAGAAAATTCCAATTATTAACTCCATGTGGATTCGATCTCGACCTAATTGGTCTAAAATTACATCGTCTACGCTCTCTACTCAATAGTAGTGTAGGATTGGAACCGATTAGGCATAAATCTCTCGTACGATGTTCAAATTCGATGATTCTCATTGCTATAGCTCCGTAATTACGATATGAATCTAATGGTTCAATCAAATCAATCATTTGGTCCATATGGTACCCTTTATTTTAAACGATATTGAAATATCAATAAGAGCGCGATAGAACCAAAAACATATTTGAGGCCCCGGGACCACGTCCAATCACACCGACCCGCTCCATAACATAACATGGACCTGCTCGAGGCCTCAAATCATACCAAATAACATCAAAAATACTAATTGTGCATCGATTTAAGCCTAATGAACTATTGAACTTCTAACTTCCACATCTGATGCCGAAACCTATCAAATCACGTTTGATTGACCTCAAATTTTGCACGCAAGTCACATTTGACATTACGGACCTACTCCACTTCCGAAATTGGAATCCGACCCTGATATCAAAAGGTCTACTTCCGAACAATCTTCTCAACAACCTCCAAATTTTTAGCTTTCGCCAAATGACCCCAAAATGACCTATGGACCTTCGAATCCACTTCTGGGCATGCTCCAAATTCCAGAATCGCCATATGGAGATATTTTCAGACTTGGAATCCTAAACGAACATCAATAATATTGCAATTCCCTTCTACCCAAATTTATGAAATTCTTCTAAAATGTTAACTTCCACAATAGGCACCGAAACGCTCCCGGATCATCCATAACCCAATCCTGGCATACGCTCAACTCCAAAATCATCATACAAACCTGTTGAAGCATTCAAATCTCTACTCCGAGGTCGTTACTCAAAAATTCAACCTTAGTCAATTCTTCCAACTTAAAGCTTCCGAAATGAGCATTTTCTTTCCAAATCAACTCTGAACTTCCAAAATTATAATTTCGACCACATGTACAAGTCATAATACTTGAAGTGAAGCTATTCATGGCCTCAAACTACTGAATGACGTGCTACGGGTCATAACGACCGGTTGGGTCATTACGTTCTCTCCATCTTAAGCATATGTTCGTCCTCGAACATGCTAAGAACTGCTCTGGAATTACCCGAAATTATTGTTAAGCACTTCGTGCACCTACCCGTTCTACCAAAACACAGTTGAGCACGCTAGCTCGAGCCAATCTAAAGATTCTCCCCTTTACTTAGTCAAATATGCCTTAGAGACCAATTCCAACATCCAAAATTCTCTGCCATGTCTGTGTCCATCATATGAATACCGTATCAATCACTACATGATTCACCAATACATTATTGCATATCTTTGCTGAATCCACACCATGCACCTCATAATTCACATGTCTATAGTAACATCCTCTGATAATAATGGTCAAACTCCCACAAATCCGATGCTCACTACACACCTCATGACACATATAAGTCCTAGTCCAACTCTTGTAATGCTGCCATCAAGGAAGAGATATGTAGAAATTCGTAACCAACTGTCGCGTCAACAAATCATCGAGTTCCTACTCTTGAGAAGAACCATTACCTCATTATGAACAAAATAACGGTTTGCTCTTTAATACGCTTCATATAAATCTGATCACACTGATCACACGTCAAATAATCTCGTTTCACCAATACCAGCTACCCAGGCAATAAGCCACCTCTAACACTGCCAAAAGTATCATATGATGCAACAATGTGCCAACGCACTACAAACTCGAATGTGATATATTAGGAAAAATGAACTCTAGAAAGAAGTACTCAACCGAAATGATGTTATGAACCTTCCTCAGAAAATGAGAAACAAAACACACAAAAGTGGATATAGGGAATTGTGCTCAACATCATACTATTGCGGGCTGAAACCTGATCCACACATGATACCATTACGACGTGCAAGTTCATCCAACCATGATACCAGTAGCAGCGTGCCACCTGATTCAAACAACATACCTGTGACGGCATGCCATCCGATCCCAAAATTATAATCTATAATGAAATACCTACTGAGCCAGAATGCTCATGCCTACGAAATACCCGAATGTCGACCACAAGCATGCCAAGCGTATAATATCATCCCTGGGAAGACAGATAGTGTCATACATTACAAAACTCAAGCATGACTAAGGTGCAATAATGACCTGCATCTCGAGAGTCATCCTGCTCTCACAACACCACAAACTACGTTAGTTCTCGATACGAGTGTGAATAATCATACCATCTCATAACCCACATGGTACAACAGAGATTACACGGAATAGTTGACAACAGAAATAACATCCAAGGCTAGAAGACCCCTCCGTAAGCAACACTATGATGAAATGAACACATCCGGCCTGATATAGAGCGCACATTCACATCTAGATACATATATGGACCTTAAGGTGATTCTGATCGTACCGCACTGAGATAATAACATTCCAAGTATCCAGAACAACCTTATTCATGACATATAAGAACAACTGTCCAATCTGGAACAAACTTCCATAGTTCACAACCAAATGAATAAAGTGCCCCCATGCCTAAGCTCTCATATTAGCGATAGTACCATAATCTCCATACTTGGTTTCAATCTTCAATCAATCAAGTGACTACATGTCATACTTATATGATATTCCCATGGAATACACTTTCATGACCATCCGCACTAGGCAACAAGTCTGCACGTCCATAACACTGGTCACACTAGTGTTGTAAAGCGAATCAAGGACCCGCAAATATGTACACATGGCCTCTTACACATGATACCGATCTCAGGTGATTCTAAAGACAATACCAGCTTACTCTAACCATCTGAATCCTTTCCCAATCATCTGAGCTCTTGACATTCTTGTCGACACCAAACTGCAATCTTGATCCTCAACATTCAAATTTCATGCCGCTCACCGCACCTATCTTACCAATTCGCATAAGCCTAGGAATTTCACCATATCTCCTAAACAACTAATAGGATACACACTTCATCATGTAGAAACCCTTTCATCTTACTCATTCCAGGAGAACCATTGCAACACATGACTGAATTCTTAAAGCCACAGAAAACACAAATGTCGAGTAGTAGTCTAAGCCACCATATTTCTTTCGGGATCCATCTACACATAACAGGCTATAATACCCGAATTCTTCCAAATAAAATCAATTATGGCGGTTGTGAAGCCTCGCACACACTACCACAAATCACATGTATAACTTAACACGCTAAAGGAACTTATCATTTCCATCATCATGCTGATTCAACCATTGCTAACCGAACCAACTTCTTCTAATTTACTCTGTACTTGCCTTAGAAATAGTAATAGCTCCATTCAAAATATAACGAACCCAATTTGCACTCATCTTGAGTGACCTTATTTCATGAGACCATATTGCCCAAAAACTACGAACTAACTCATACCCTCCTTGTGCATACATTCGCATCTTCAACTAATACGCCCATTCTGATAATTCCTCTACAAATTCAAAGTTATTTTCTCCCATTCCTCCAATGCTACACCGCAGACCAATGATAACATAGAACACTCAAAGCCCCTTTTATAATCCACTGCAAAAGCTCGATACTTATCCATACCACGAACTCGAAATCCTTAGGCACCACAGTTTAATTTTTAACCCACTAGGACTACTGTTGAGAGTCACCCACTCCGACTTGTTCCCAAATATAATCAAACTCCAAGTCCCTGCTAGAACATGAACACCCTCTCAAAGAAGAAATCGCAGAATTCCTTTCCTTGTACATCACATCCACACGAAGCATAGACTCTGAGTCTTTCAACATGAACCAATAAATCCCAAATATAGCACATATTCCTCAGGTCCTTTGCTCTGATGTTTTCTATCCTTAGTAATAATAACCTACCAATACACCGATAACCCAAAATCAAACAAGCAGACAGCCATGCGATACAATCGTAGACGGTGGGACTCCCCACATAGCTTGGAGCTACAATTACATAATCATGGGACCCACCAAGAATTCCTTCTTTCCCATAGATATCAACTTTTTTTATGAAACAAGTTAATCAATTACATTGAACATATTAAAGAAGGCATGTTTATGACCAATTGAATCTATAAACAAACGGCACAAATGCTATTTCGGTTCCTCAAATCCAATAAAGCTACCTTGCTATTACATAGATTTCACCTGTGAGTCGTAATTAGATTCTCGATGAATCTCAGGCAGTCAAATCTAGGTGTGAATTTTTCCTTCTCTGATCTCAACGGCAGTTTCCTTAAAATTTTAGATCTGCATTTCTCCGTGAATGAAGAATAACCAAATCTCTCGGTAGAAAACGAGTGACAGGTGACATCAGGATCAGCGACGGAGGAGGAATAGGATGTGGTGCTAATAGCCACGGTAGAAGCGGCAAGCTTGGAAGCAACGAGTGTGCAGGAGCCCTTCTTTTCTTCGTCGGAAACGAAAAAGAATAGGAAATAATCAAACAGACGTACGCCGAAGATGCAGTTTATTAGGGACGAAATCTGACGAAACTCGCCGGATCTTGACCTGCACCTGTTATCTCTTTTTCTATAGATATCAACTGAAAGCCCAACAACGCATTCCAAACTCGAAGTCATGTTACATCTAAATAAAATCCGTGGACCTAGTCACTATCCATCATGATTCCAAAATTGCTCTAAACTTTCCTTAAGGCGTATGGCTATCCTACCACAGAACAATTGTCTACTCTTCCCCTCTCTCACTTTTTTCAAACCCTCTCCTTTAAGCAACTAGTCGACTCCTGTTTCTTACACCTGGCCTTCTAGAAATTTAACCACCGCAAGACACCTACACATGTCCTTCCTCATCCTCCGCTGCCCAATTGTTCCCTTAAATAAAAATCCATTTCTATGGCATCTGGATCAATAGATCACTACCAACTTTAAACCTCCCGAAGATCATCTTTCTCGAGCCGTTAACACTAGGAACATGATTTGATTCTAAACCACTGCACACCGTGATTTTTGAAAACCGTTTCGCAACACCATTTCACAATACCCCACCCCAAAGGTGAGTTGAAGAAAACCATAATACCAGCGAACTTAGCGCATTAAACAAGGGCGACAACGCCACATCACTGGTGGAAATTTCAACACGCTTACGGAGTCTCATTGCTATATCAACACAAATCTGAATATTCCTAATCCAATTGCCTTTCCTCTGTTGAAAATAAAATACTGAATCTTTGGATCATGCACTGAGTAAAGCCTTCTTTTAAGTCATTCATTGCCTCAACGCATAGACAAGCATCTTACCTTTACACAAACACTATGTGATAGCAACACACAAATCATCATAACAAGCAATGCCAAATCTCAAAACCTTAGGTAGTTAAAACAACAAAACAACCTTCCGCAAGGCGATGATAGTAGTCCAATCAAATATGCAGGGAGAAAGTTCCTGTACCACATTTGTATTACTATTAAAATTCCTTGATTTCCTATTTTTAACTAGTACTTCACGTTGCAGAAGATTGAATAGGAAGTAAATAATGGCATGATCCATAAAGGAATCAAGAAGTGAAGTGCTCCTAACAGCCCTATAGCCTCTCGAAGATAAGTACAGACGTATCTGTACCGATCTGCAAGACTCTACTAGACTCGCTCATGACTCATGAGACCTAAGTGAACCTAGTGCTCTAATACCATGTTGTCACGATCCAAAATCCATTAAAGGTCGTGATGACGCTGGACACCATTGTCAGGCAATCCAACAATAATTTAATTTATTTTGTTCTCATTTTAGTATTTTGGAAATAATAATTTCCATCAATTATTAAATAGTAAAAGATGGAATTTATAGATTAATGATAATGTTTTAACAAACTCAATACTAAGGAACCTATAATCACCCAAAACTCTGGTGTCACAAGTGCATGGGCATTAACTAGGAAGATAAATAAAATAAATCATCTATCCTGAATACAAATTAGATAGGAAAATAAATAAGTAACTCTGAAGGATATTTTGCTGGCTGCGGATCGTAAGATGGAAATGCAGCTCACCCAAGTCCCCGCAAATAACCACGCCTCTTCTGTTATAGGGCCACTAGATACATATGTACTTGCACAAAAATATGCAGCAAGTATAGTATGAGTACATAAATTAACTGTACTATCTAGCCTAACCCCGGAGGAGTAATGGCGAGGGGTCGACATCGACACTCACTAGAGGTCGAAAACATCAGGTACATTAAAGAAGTGTATAAATGTGAGGCATAGTAAATAAATGAAATAGACAAGTAACAATATGTGGTACAATCCCCCTATTTACAATAGGTTCAAGCTCTCAATTAGAAAACTCCCCCTGACATAGATCATGTATGTGTGTGCGTGTATACATATATATATATATACATATATATATATATATACATATATATATATATATATATATATATATATATATATATATATATATATATACATATATATATATATATGGGTCATTATACTTCAAACCAAGAAAAACACACAAATACACTAGTTTACGGACAAATATTGTACACAAATTCATGAGGATATTTTATAGAAATGTTGAGGCATACGACCCGATCCCGTCATAATCTGTGCATTGTTGGGGATCAAACGACGCAAACCATAGATACATCTATTAAACTACTAAGGCAAACGGCCCGCTTTAATGAGTGGTACATAAATCCTGTCGACGCGAACGGGCTGATCCCATTAGAATGCAGTACATAAATCCATGATGCGGCGAACAACCCGATCCCATTAGAATAAGAAGCTTTATCGGGTCCTTGACCTCACCCATGAATAAACGTATGAGTCATAATTTCTTTAATGAAAAACAATTTAATAAAACATACATATAGCGCGAAAATAATTTCATAATAAGAGTGCAATTGTTCCATGACTATCCATGAAACTCGTGAAGTCTCTACAATAGCGAGTCTATCACTCTACGCATGTCTAGTCTCAAGTCATAATGCTAACTAAATAAAATTACAAAGATAATCCATATAGTGCAAGTACAGCATAGTGTGAACTTAAGTCTACCCAGACAATAACATAAGTCTAATTACGTATGAACTCTCGTCACCTCATATGTGCGTAGCCCCCATAAAGAGTTACACATATTTAATATATCACCTAGGGGTAGGTTCCCCTTCACAGATTTAGACAAGAGAGTTACCTAAATTCGGCCAACTCAAATAACTGGTACTTTGGAGGAGCGTCCTTCCTGGTCCTCTCGTATTAGGGAAAGGTTTCAATTTAGCTTTTACTTTACCAATTCACCACCGCTCGACTTAATCTAGCAAAAAACGAATTAAATACATCAAACAATACAAGGGAAAACAATTACAACTAACAAAGCTATGCTCCTTATACAATTTACAAAAAGTCAACAAAAGTCAACTCCCGGAGCCCGTACCTCGGAGCCCAATAAAATTTACAAAACCCGAACACCCGTTTTAATAAGAGTTCAAACATACCAAAATTATCAAACTTCAACACCAATCCGTCCTTCAAATCATCATTTTTACATTTTGAAAGATTTTATAATTTTCTCCAAATTTTTCTTTAGATTCTCATGAATTTTGATGTTAAATCTACGGTATCACAAAATACAATTGAAAAATGGTTAGAGGTACTTAACCAATAATTTGATACTACACTCCTCTCTAAAAGACGCCCATTCTCGGACCTAGGGATCAAATATGATAAAATGAAGCAAAATCCCAAATTACACAGCTGAAACCAAGCTGCAGATGTCGCATTTGCGGTCCAAGGCTAGCAATTGCTAACCTTCGCAAAAGCGAAAAAGCCTTTGCAATTGCGAACAAGAACATTGCTAGAAAAGGTCGCATTTGCGACAAAAGTTTACAATTGCGAACTGGCATTGGAATTGCGGTAGAGATGTTCGCAATTGCGACCATACTAGAAACCAAATTTATTTCCGACACGAAAATGGGCATAACTCTCTCATACGATGTCCGAATTTGATGATTCTATTTGCTATGACTTCGTAATTACGATACGGATATAAGAGTTCAATTAATTCACAAATCAAAGGTCATTTTCTCCATATGGTACCCTTTCTATCTAAAGAAATGACGTTGAAACATCAAATAAGAGCGATACGGTACTGTTCAAAACACAACCGAGGCACCCGGGACCCCGTCCAATCACACCAACCCACTCCGTAGCAGAAAACGGACCTGCTCAAGGCCTCAAATCAAATCAAATAACATCAAATCTACTAATTGTGCATCGATTCAAGCCTAATGAACTATTAAACTTCTAACTTCCACATCCGATGCCGAAACCTATGAAATCACGTCCGATTGACCTAACATTTTGCACAGTCAAATTTGATATTATGGACTGTCCACTTCCGGTATCGGAATTTGACCCCGATATAAAAAGTCTACTTCCGGCCAAATGTCTCAATACATTCATATTTCTAACTTTCGCCAAATGATTCCAAAATGACCAATAACTTTCGATTCCACTTTCGGACGCGCTCCCGGTACTAGAATCACCATGCAGAGCTATTTCTAGACTCAAAATCCCAAATGAACATCGATAACATTGGAATGCACTTTTACCAAAATTTATGAAATTCTAAAAAATGCTAACTTCCACAATAGGCGCTGAAATGCTCACGGATCATCCAAAACCCGATTCGGGCATACGCCCAAGTGCAAAATCATCATACGAACTTGTTTCTACCTTCAAATCCTGGTTCCGAGATCGTTACTCAAAATTCAACCTTAGTCAGCTCTTCCAACTTAAAGCTTCCGAAATGGAAATGTTATCCAAATCAACTCTAAACTTCTGAAATCCCAATTCCGACCACGCGTACAAGTTATAATGCCTGAAGTGAAGCTATTCATGACCTCAAGTTGTTGAACGACATGTTAGGGCTCTAAATGACTGAATCGTTACATCTTTTATTTTCTTTTATTTTTTTGAAAATTCTTCTATACTTTTAAATATAACAAATCCATATACATTACCATTCTAAAGTTCTAAACTGTATTCAATGTCGATTTCTAAAGTCTCGCTCACTCTCTTGCTTGAAGAGGCTCCAGCATTATGATTTATCTGGGAACATCATGTTCTTTTTGGAATTTTTACCTCCTATAACAAAATAACACCTTATTTATTTAAAATAAATGTTATTTAAAAAAAATTATATTTTATAGATAACTTTTAATGTTTATAGCAAACTATTTAATTTTGGTTACCTCCTGTCCCTAAGCCTACACTATTTTCTTTCTTTTTCTACTTTGATACATGTCATTCTCTTCCCTTATTCTCTGAAAACACGATGCTCAATCTCAAAATTCCTCTCACCTACATCACTTACCATTAGTCACAAAAAGTGATTTTGCCTAGATTTCATGTGAGATTCAGTGAAAAATTTCACAATTTATCTGCAGTGAAAAAGAAATAAGAATAGTAAAAGCTGGTGATGAGAAAACTAGAACGATTAAAATCAATTGGGTTGCTGGTGCTAATTGTGCAATAGGAAAATCAAGATCAGAAAAATAAGATTACGACTCACTTGGTTTAATCAATGGGGAATACTTCAAACCAGAAAAGCAAGAAGAGGCTAAAAAGGAAAAGAAGAAGATGAAAAGGAACGTTTTTTTTGTTAGCAACAAATATTAATTTCAATTGAAGCTTGTTATCCAAAAGAGTGAAGAAATGTCATAATATTGCAAAAAATTATGGCCATTCACAACATGGATTTGTTGTATGATTCCTATCCAGAAGGGCCATTAAATCTATCTGCATTGTGTTCCAAAAATGGGCAAAAGCTTTTGCTCGCCATCAGATCTGCCTTCACTCGATAGAGCTCACGACCCAACAAGCCAGCTTTTGCCCGCCATCAAATATGCCTTCACTCGACAGAGCTCACAACCCTACAAGGAATGTTATTGTTAGAGTTGCAGCCCCATTGATTCAGGGTTTTTGCTCGATGACGGAGTCGTCAAAAATTAGGATTTGCTCTTGAATAAAGACGTTATATTTCAATGTATTTTCATATATTTTATTATCTTTTTTTTTATTGTAATTCAATGTATCTCGCTATATCCCATGAATTTCATTATATTCACAGTCTTTTTCCATTTTATTTTATGTATATATCCCGCTGTATTTTATGTATTTTATTGTATTCACTGTCTCGCTATATTCTTTTAATGGCGTTGGAGATGGCGTTCCGCCACCAACTGAGCCTAGAAGATCCTTTGATGGAAGTAACTATGAAAATGGAGCAAACAACAATTAGTAATCATTGTTAGGATGAACTATATATTTGTGTTGTAACCATTGAGTAACTCTCTTAATACTCTGCACATTAAACTTGAATCTTGGATGATGTGAATTTTGGGTATGTTTTAATATGATGAAGATTTTATTTTAATATGATGATGTGGTTCTATAAGCTTAGAATTTTTTACTCTTTGAACTTTGAAGCAATTATTTGATCTTCCACAGTTACATATGAAATCTTAACTTTAACCCATATGAACATTAGGCCTCTCCACATATTACCTCAACAATGTTAAAATGGCAGTATTCCATTTATTAAAAATATTACAATTATGGAAGTATAAAACGACTATAATATGAAAGAGACATGACAAATATTACGGCGGTTCAAAACCACCACAATGAACTAAGGAACAGCCATACTTAAACTTGTATATTACGGCGGTTATAGCTGCATATTGCGGCTGTTAGGCGAAAACCGGCGTACTATACCTTTTGGCGGAAGCGATTATGGCGGTTGGTTAGGACGCCACTAACAACAATTTCGGTGGTTCCCAACCGCCGCAATAAGAAGATATGACCGCCGCTATTTCTCCGTTTTTTGTAGTATATCCCGCTGTATTTTATGTATTTTATTGTATTCACTCTCTCGCTATATTCCATGAATGTATTCATATGTTTTTTTAAAATTAATTTATGCATTTAGGTGTATTATATTTTCTCCGAAGATTGCTATATTTTTTAGGGTATTTTTCGGTTGAGAATCTTTTTTATAACTGGAAATACATAATTTTTGTGTTATAATTGAGTTTGTTGAGTTATATTAGGAGTCTATTATGTTAATTGATTTACTTCCATCTAAAAACAGTTTAATCCCACATTTTACGTCGTGAATACAATCGAATGCAATAATCTATCCAACTGTAATCTCATGTTTAATGGCATGAATATAGTCGAATACACTCGAATACAACAACTAATTAGCTAGACTACCCTGATTCACGTATATTTTTGCTATTGTATTTATGAATACAATAGTTTAAATACATCTAATACATCTTATAACAGCATAAAACATATTTATAATCCGTAATATCGCAAATGGTATCTATTGATAATTAATTACAACTAAAAATAGTGTTTTATGAAAATTTATTTTTATTTTTTCCATTCCGCTCGTCTAGACCTATAAATCATGCAATCACCACCTTTTTCCATGCCGACTCCATAATACATAGGAGTACTTCAAATTTTCTTTAACTATGACACTAAATAAGGCTTCTACTCATACGAATAGATGTAAAAGTTGGTTAAAATTACGTTCATTCTTGTAAATTTTGTCTGGTTTTAGAATTCTCAATTATAGGTAGGACACAATATTCCAACTAGCTAAAATGTTTGAATTTCCTTCAAATAGGTCTGTCCAGCTGTCTAATAATAGAAAAATGGGATCAATAGCGTGATAAACTCCTAATATAACTCAACAAAATCAGTTCTAACATGTCTCGCTATCAACTCAACTAATTAGAATGATTTTTCAATTGTATATAACTATTGTATTTAACTGTTATATTTAGTGTGTTTCAATTTTGTTTTTTTAGTGTTGCATCCATTAGATTCAATGTTTGTATTTACTCTATGTAACGATCCGACCGACCATTTAAGCTTTTGCACATTGATCGCCAGTTCTCGGGCATGACTTGCCCCGTGTAATGTATTATGACTGATGTAGATCGTTGGTTTTGGTTTTCACGGAAATCGGAATAAATTTTGAAGAATAGTCTTAGTTGAAAGCTTTAATATGAAAGGTTCATAAAACAGTAGGTATAGAAATAAGGGATTTTCTCTCTAATCAGGAAGAACGGTGAATAGTGATTCCGTCACTATTCATCGGGGCATATTTTCGGAATCAGGCTGTAGATGATAGCAAACGTGGTGTCAAATTAACCCCCTTCTTATTGCGAACAATCCCCGATTGTTTTCTTATCCAAATTCATAACCATCTCTTTAAGATCTTAATTTTACTTTACAAAACCTTAGAGCTCGAGGAATTTTTTCAGAATCTGAACAGGTTCGTCCAAAACCTTGCGTTTGTTTGGAAGAACTGTTACTTTCTTCATCAGCTTCATATTCTGCCAGTTTTGATAGTAAGTTGTCATCTTTCATGGCCTCTATGGCCGGTGACCAGTCAGCTCTAATGGCTGGTCAGCCCTCTCAATCTACTTCGCCTATCCTTACCAAAACTTCTCCAATACCCAAGCCTTTAAACTATTAAAATATGTTAAGGCCAGCAACAATCAATCCTCCGGTCCAGGGTCTTTGTAATATAGAGCCTATTCCGATGCGCCGACCTGTTTTAGTACAGGGTCAACCAATGGTACGTTTCTCAGAAGCCGAGGTTGATCGCATGAACAAGAGTGAAAATTTACATTATGCTGTTGTGTGCAAATTCTCATATGGTTGGCCTGAGCTAAATGAACTTCGTTGAATTCTACCAATTCAATGTGGAATTAAAGGCGAGTGTAATATTGGTCATCTTCGTGATAAACATATTTTGATTAGATTGACGTTATGGCAGGATTTTGTGGCATTCTCATCAAAAGCGTTTATTACATCAAAGACAGGTCAGGGAATGAATACCAATTGAGAAATTTGATATATGATTCTAAATTCAAAGTCGAGGAGGAAACTCCTAAAGTTATGGCCTGGATTCTTTTCCCAAATTTAGTGCCAACTTATTTCGCTAAAGAATGTCTGTTTTCTTTGGCCTATGCTGTGGGAAAGCCAGTTCATCTTGATTTGGCTACTATTAATAAGACAAGACCAAGTTGTGCTCAAGTTAAGATTTTAGTTGATTTTTTATCTGATTTTCATAAAAATGTTTGCATGGATATTGTAAATGAGACAACGGGGAAAGTGAGGACAGAGTGGGTAACGATTAAATACGATTACCTACCAAAATACTGCAAAGAATTTAGGTTACAAGGACATGACATCTTTGAATGTTGGAGAATTAATCCAGAGTTAAGGGAAAAGAAAAATGTCCATCAACAAGAAAGCGTTGAATATGTGCAACAACGCAATAAGAAACCTGCAAAACATGATGCGCCCTTAATGACTCTCACCAGCGGCAAGGTGGTTGGTAATGTAGGCCCTCAATGGAAGGAAGTCCGCAACAATAGGTTTCTGAACAAAGGAAAACAAACTGAATCCTCTGCTGCACAAGGTAAAGACATAGTTCTTGCTAACAACTCCAATGTCAAAAAATAAATCCCTACTAACAACCAATTCGTAGTTCTACAAAAGGAAAATGATGAGGATAATATGGGGAACCAACTGACAGTTATAGAGGAATCTCCAATTCAAAAAAACGCAAGAAACAATGATATTCTGCATAACAACTCCACAACAGATTTGGAAAATGTTTTGCATGAACAAGACTTTTATGCTCCAACTACACAAATGGTACAAAAAGAAACTTCTCCTAGCTCTTCCAGGAGACAACCAATATACACTCAACCAAAGAAACTAAACCATGCAGACCCACATGCAATCATACAGCAAAATGAAATCTTGAATAGAATAGAGAGTCAAGCAGATTGTGTACAACAACAGGTGGGGAAAGAGCAGCACTTTCAAAATTTCTTAACTGCCCAATGGGTTCAGGCGACTTTCAAAAATAATGCAGATACGGTCAATACTTTATGTCAAGACATTTTCTATCAGAGCACTAAAGATGACCAACAATTAGCAAATAACAAAGAAAATGAATTTGTTAAAGATCCATATTTTGACAAATTCAAGGCCAAGGAGAAAGAAAAATGGATAGCAGGGAAATTATGGCTCAACCAAACAGAGGAACTCTTAGAAGATGGTCAGATTCCAGATACAATTCAAAGTGATGATGAAATAGGTGGAAATGAATTGGAAAATGAGGACCAAAGGGTTAATGATAATGTCAATGCAAATGCTGTTCAAATCATATCTGAAAATGCAAATACATTAGCAAAAGATTCAACAGAGGGAAACATCGATATCATAGATCTAGGAGGGAATTCGCATCGAGTATGCACCAATCATCATGAAAATAATGCTGCTGAAGTTTCTAATCAAGAAAATAATGCTGTCCTTACCAATCAACCATATGAAGTTGTCACAACAAAAGAACCAATAGAAGATCATGGCCCAACTACCCATGCAAATCTTAGAGATACAGACATGGATGTGGAATCCACTATGCAAAATTTCTTTAATGTTTCCAAGCATGGGGATCTGTCACCAAGGCATATTGAACCTGTCAAATCTCCATCAAAAGGAAAAAAGAAACAGTCAAAAGAGATTTCAAATGCTCATGTCAGTGGAGTACAAACAAGGAGTAAATTGTTCAAACCCAAAAACATTTAATGGAAGCCATTATATGGAATGCGAGGTCAGTAAACACAATGCAAGCATTTCAAAGGCTGATTACAATGCATAAAAAACAACACTTCCAATTCATAGGAATCATGGAGCCTATGCGGCAGTCTCACAAAATCGAAAGATATAGAGCGAAAATTGGGTTGGCTCAGGCTGTGGTGAATGTGTCAAACCAGATTTGGGCTTTTATTGATGAAATTTTTACAGTTACTATTCTGTATAACATGACTCAAAAACTGACTTTGAGATTGATGAACACTGAAACTCATGCAGAGCTCATCCTTACGCTTGTCTACGCCAAATGTGATCGCATTGAAAGAATTGATTTATGGAATTCTTTGTATGCAATGGCATCACATATGAAAGTTCCATGGCTGGTTGGAGGAGACTTTGATGTGATATGATACGAGGAGGAGAAGTATGGAGGCTTACTAGTTTCTCTCCTTGAAGTAGATGACTTTAGGCATTGCATAAACACTTGCTCTTTGAACAATTTGGGATTCAAAGGAAGCATATTTACATGGTGGAACGGACAGAAGAGGACTGTATATTCAAAAGATTGGATAGATGTTTAGGCAATGAGGAATTGCAACAAACCTTTCCTGGATTGGAGGTAACTCATTTGTCCAAAATCGGCTCTGATCATTGTCCGATGCTGCTGAAATGTGACATAAAAACTGACCCAATTAAGAAGTCTTTAGATTTCTTAATTTCTGGACAAAGCATGAATCTTTTAAAGATGTAGTGAAGGAGAACTGGAATGCTGATTTTAGTGCTAACCCTTTCAGCATTTTTAACTACAAGTTAAAGAAGCTTAAACATGTACTATCTACCTGGAGCAGACCTACATATGTGGACATTTTCCAGAAGATTGCAAGTCTTGAGGAGGTGGTCCTGGTTCATGAAAAACAATTTGAAGTTAATCCTACACAGATAAACAGACAGAGATTAAGATTGGTCCAAGCTGAAATGCTTAAGTATCTTGCTTTAGAAGAATAATTTTGGAGACAAAAAGCAGGAATGTTATGGTTCAAAGATGGTGATAGAAAAACAAAATTTTTCCACGCTCAAGTTAATGGGAGAAGGAAGAGATTGAAATTATCAATGATCCAGAATAACCTTGGTAACTGGACTGAAGAAGATCACGTAATAGCAGAAGAAGAGTAACATTTTACAAGGATCTATTTACTGAGAGTTCAGTTCCTAATGCCTTTGATATTCTAAACCAAGTACCTTCAATGGTAGATAGTGATCAACATGAGAGATTGATGGCTTTACCTTCTAATGAGGAAGTGAAGAAAGAAGTCACGGGGCTGAAGGGGGACGCAGCAGGCGGACCGGATGGTTTCACATGAGACTTTTACCTAACATGCTGGGAAATCATTGAAGAAGACGTAGTCGGCATGGTCAAGTCTTTTTTCTGCGGTCACCACTTGCCTAAGAGGGTGGCGCATACAAACCTGGTTTATTACCAAAGAAAAAAGAAGCGACTACCTTTGCAGACATGAGACCAATCAGTCTTAGCAATTTTGTTAACAAGATTTTCTCGCGAGTCATTCATGAAAGGTTGGTTGAATTATTACCTAGCATAATCTCAGAGGAACAGGCAGGTTTTGTGAAGGGAAGAAACATCTTTGAGAATGTACTGCTAACTCAAGAAATCATTAAGGATATCAGGCTAAGAACAAAAGCAGGTCCAAACGTTGTGATAAAGCTAGACATGACAAAAGCTTACGGCAGGTAATCATGGCTATTCCTGACTAAATTGCTAAGGAAGATGGGATTTCCTGAAGATTTTATTGGCTAGAGTTATGATTTGATTGGGAATAATTGGTACTCATTCTTATAAATGGTCAGCCAAATGGTTTTTTCAAATCATCGAGGGGAGCTAAGCAGGGGGACCCTCTTTCACCTACCCTATTCATTATAGTAGCAGAAACTCTATCTCAAGGTTTGAATTCACTGCATACTAACCTGTTTTTCCGTGGTTTTGGACTTCCAAAATGGAGCCCAAAAATAAACCACCTGGCATATGCGGATGATACAATAATTTTCTGCTCGTCTGATGCAACTTCATTGAGACTTGTGATGGAGGTTCTGGAAGCTTATGAATCAGCATCTGGTCTACTGGTAAACTAAGCCAAATCAGCCATATTTCTGCATCATTCATCAAATAATGAGGTGATTAACAAGGTGGAAAGGATTACTGGTATAGGAAAACAATGTTTCCCAATGACCTACCTTGGATGTCCTATTGTTTATGCCAGAAGAAGGAGTGATTACTACTAGGGATTAATTACAAAGGTAATGGACAAACTACATGCATGGAAAGGAAAACTCCTTTCTGTAGGAGGCAGGGCTGTATTGATCGCAAATGTTCAGCAAAGTACCCCAATTCATATGTTGTCAGCAGTTAATCCTCCAAGCTATGTGATAAAAACTTACATAGTATTTTTGCAAAATTTTTCTGGAGCAGCAATGTGCGAGGAAGCTCAAGACACTGGTCGTCATGGTCTAACCTGTGTATGCCTTATGAGGAAGGGGATATAGCTTTCAGATCCCTTCATGATGTATCCAAGGCACTATTCTGAAAATTGTGGTGGAATTTTAGGACAAAACCCAGTTTATGGAGTGCATTTATGTGTCAAAAGCATGTAATCGTACCGTGGAAGGGTGGATCCCACGTTTGGAGGAAAATGCTTCAATGCAGGGACTTGATTAAGCATCAAATCTTCTGGAAATTGAGAATGGGCTCGGCTCAATTCTGGTTTGACGATTGGACCGAGATGGGAGCTTTATACTTCCAAATGCATGCACAGTTTTCCATTGATGAAGACATTCACAATGTCATTGATATGGTTTACAATGGTATATGGAACTTGGAAAAGTTGTATCAAACTCTACCTCAAGAGTGGGCTAACCACATAGTGCAGAATATTAGTCCTCCAAAAGAATGTGCAGAGTTAGATACACCAATCTGGATGCTTGAAGCAAGGGGACATTTTTCAGTAAAAACTGCATGGGATTACTTGCGAAGAAGAGAAAGTCCAAGGATAGCTTACAGGATGATATGGGTCAAAAGCTTACCATTCAAGATATCTTTCTTCCTGTGGAAAGTGTGGAAAGCAAAAGTGCCACTTGATGATTTCTTGCGTAGAATAGGATACTCTATCGCATCTAAATGTTGGTGCTATGCTGAGCCTAAGGAGGAGAATTTAGTACATTTATTCTTCACGTCAAATGCAGCTAGGATTTGGAGTTACTTCCTCACGAGAGCAGGAATTCAATTAGAAGGGCTGTCATTACAACAAGCAATTACAAAGTGTTGGACGCCATCTGTTATACCTAGATTGAAGTCAGTCTTGCAAGCTTTAACTGCATGCATTGTATGGGAGTTGTGGAAGAGAAGAAATAGCTTGAAATATGGAGAAGCAGTGTCAATAAGAAGAGTTATTTACCAAGCTTCATCAACGTTGCAGTCCCTAGTACAACTGAAAAAACCAGGACTTCATGTGCCTCACAACTGACTCGACTTACTGACAATGATAGAGCAATACATACCTCGACTGAAGTTCGATAAAGTGCTATGGGAATTTCCCCCAAGAGGATGGATAAAAGTGAATACTGATGGAGCATGTAGAGGGAACCCAGGGAGAAGTTCAATTGGATTTTGTTTAAGAGATGAGATAGGTGATCTG
The DNA here is from genome assembly GCA_034376525.1 of Nicotiana benthamiana. NCBI lineage: Eukaryota > Viridiplantae > Streptophyta > Magnoliopsida > Solanales > Solanaceae > Nicotiana > Nicotiana benthamiana. The sequence continues at coordinate 79,506,458 of CM067329.1, forward strand.
ATATATGCAGAAGAAAGAGAAATAAGAGGGTTCTAACAATGAAGCTGAGGCAACATCAATAGTAGAGGCAAAGAGAATGTGCAAAATAATGAACCTCAGCAATGTTTGGCTTCAGACAGATTCAATGATGCTTTAAAAGATAATTGATGGACAATGGAAATCGCTATGGAATATTATGGATGCGGTGGAGAAAATCAACATACTTAAAGAGGGGTGTAAATTCAAGTTATCTCACATTTTCAGAGAGGGAAACAATCTAGCAGACCACCTTGCAAACCAAGCTCTCAATAGTGGTAACATCGAGTGTTTTGAATTCTCGGAACTTGATGCCTTGAGCAGAAGGATAGTAAATGATGATAAGCTACAATGTACAAAACTGAGAATAAGAGTGGCAAGAAATTAGGGAAGGAAAGTGAAGGAACCAAGGGCAATCGCTAACTGTTTTTTCATTTTTTTTTCAGGTAAAAGAGTTGTACCACTGTTTCTTTATCCTCATGAAATGTACACTAGTACTTCATTCCACTAGATATATCCGGAATATGAACAGAGCTTCGGTTTTTACAAGTTGGATCTGCACGCCTTACTGCATTGGGAAGATTGGTATTTTTTAATTCACGTATGCTGGACAAGATCATGGGCAAGAGTGAAGCTTGGTCTTTTATCACATGGGCCAACATGGAAAGTCGCGTGCAATTTTTCATTCAGTTGCTCGATACTGATGGTATACAACAGATTTGCACGCTGCCTGAGGATCAAAAATCGACATTTTGGTTCATGCGTAAGTTGCATGCTACTTCATGCATGCTGGACAAGATTTTCGGCAAGAGTGTAGCTTGGTATTTTTTAAATTATCTCATGGCCCATCTTGCACAGGTACCAGGGTGCTCCTTTTGGTCATTTCAAGCCAGAGTTTTGCTCGATTCGTATGTTATACAGCACTCTTGCGTGCTGGTTGCTTACACAAATGGAGTCCATACTCTAACGATTTCCGTGACAAGTGAATAATACATTTTTATTCAAATGACTCCCATTTCTGGGGAATCGTTTCTTAAGCATGATTATTCTGTCATTCGTGGTTTTTGAATGATTCCATTTCTGAGGAATTGATTCACAAGAAATCTTTTTCAGTCAAACGTGGGTAATGCTAGGCAATATGTGAAAATTTTGGTAAAAAACGCTAGATATAGAGCTGTTTCGCACGTTTTTTCTTCAGTTTTTGAAGAGTTGTCATCAATATCCTTCAGAATATTGACAGATTTCGATCAATTCAGCTGGTTATGAGCATCTTCAAATGGCTCATTAAGCAGTAACCAGGTCGCAGCCTTCTTGAGCCAATGCAGCTATTATTCATTCAATTCCGAAGGTTACAGATGCGTAATATCGCGATGACACTCATTACGACCTCTATGGGTGGTATTGGCACATTCTGCTCATTCCCTTGAGGAAGGAAAGGTTACATTGCACGGGCATGAAGGCAACTATGGAGCAAATGCCAATTACCTGGATTGGCAGCACTTTTTCTATTATACATTGCAATTACTGATACAAAGCTTAAGAATAACACTTAACTTTGTTATTAGGAAAATTGTAACTGTCAAATTTTGTCCTTATTTTCGCATATCTTTCGGACCTTGTAATTTATTTTCATTATGCTTTTTAATAATATAAAATCTAGCCCTAGGCGCTTGCCTAGTGGATTGCCAAAAAAAAAATATGAAAGGTTGACCAAAAGTTGACTTATTATGATTTGGTTAGTTTTGTTGGGTGATTTATGACTTAAGAGCGTGATCGGAATTGGTTTTGGAGGTTCGGAGTAGAATTATGCTTGAATTGGCGAAGTTGAGATTTTGCCGATTTCCGGTTGGTAAGTGAGATTTTGATCCGGGAGTCGGAATGGAATTTCGAGAGTTTCAGTGGCTTCGCCATGTCATTTAGGATGTGTGTGCAAAACGTTAGGATACTCGAACGTGGTCTGGTTAAGTTTTTTATCGAAAGCATATTTCGAAAGTTTTTAGAAAATTGAGGCTTGAATTCAATGAGTTTCGAGTAATTTGATGTTGTTTGAGGTGTTTTGATGATTGGAACAAGTTCGAATGATGTTATGGCTTATGTTGGTAGGTTTGGTTGAGGTCCCGAGGGCCTTGGGTGTGTTTCAGGAGGTTAAACGGATAAGTTTCAGGTTTTGAGAACTTCAGAAATTGCAGGTTTCAGTTGCAGGCATTTTGGCATTCGTGTTCGCGAAGGGACGGGGTTCGTAATCATCGCATTCGCGAGGGTCCATGCCGCGTTTGCGATGATTTGTGAGAGGACTGCATCACGTTCGTGAGTGTATATACACGATCGCTTAGGACGAATTGGTCTGATGGTCAGTTAGTCATCGCGTTCGCGATGGAGCAAACGCGTTTGCGAGGGTCAAGGCTATGGAAGCATTGCATTCGCGACTGGCATGTCGCGTTCGCATAAGGTGAAATTTGGTCAACACAATTTTGTAGCGAAGAAGGTAAGTTAGGTTTGGGCAGAATGTTTTTAAGTCATCCTGTCCGTAATTTTGGGTCTATTTTCACCCATGGCTGCTCGTTTTTGGAGAGTTTTAAAGAGATTAGTGAGAGATTCAAGGGTACATGACTTTTGATAACACTTTTGTCTTGAAACTCGATTATATTATTTAATCCATCTAGAAATTCATGGAAACTAAGCAAAAAACTGAAGAATTAGGGCGTGAGAAATTGAACATTTTATTTGGGATTTAAAGGACCATTTGAGGCCGGATTTGTGAACTCTCGTGGGAGGATAAGGAACCCGTTGACGTGAAAATTTCTTTGTTTTGAGAAGTGGTTCCGGGGCTCGAGTTTTGCTAATTTCGAGATTTGTGCTCGTTATTGTTTGTTTTTGCTTGGGTTTTGTTCCCTTTGAATATTGTGATGTATTTATTCTGATTTGGGATAGATTCGACTTGCATGGAGGCTAATTTGAGGGGCAAAGGTGCCCCGAGCTAGAGATTTCGTCGGTTCGAGTTGAGTAATAATTGTAAATGATATCCTGAGGGTTTGAAATTCTGGATTGCACATCATAGAGCTATATTTAGTCAAGACACGCGCTGGAGGATGAGCGTGGGGTGTTTTACTACTAGGTTGTGACTTGGTCCGTCCCGATTGTTGATTTTATCGCGTATTTGACTGAAACTTATTTGTTATCATCATGATTTGGGCTGATTACACTATTTGGGCTTCGTGTCAACTATTTGAAACCTTTGGGAATTTTTATCACTATTTTGACTTATTGCTTGAACTCAGTCCTATTTATTTCTACTGTTTAACAAACTCATCCACTTTTACTAATATTTGGAACTTAAACAACCACAACAACAACCCAGTATAATCCCACTTAGTGGGGTCTGGGGAGGGTAGTGTGTACGCAGACCTTACCTCTACCCTTGGGTAGAAAGGCTGTTTCCAAATAGATCCCCGGCATCCTTCCCTCTAAGAACTTCCCACCTTGCTCTTGGGGAGACTTGAACTCACAACCTCTCGATTGAAGTGAGGGTTGCTTACCATCAGAGCAACCCCTCTTGTCTTAAATATTTGGAACTTAAATGATATTTCTAAATGATATTTTGGGCTGAGAACTACCGTTTCACTAATGCCCGAGGGGCTTGTGATGATATCTGACTGAGTAAGGCCGAGGGCCATATGTGAGGATAATTGAGTGATATGAGACTGAGGGCCTGAGATACATTTATATGCCACGAGGTGGCTTGAGTGATGCAAGACCGAGAGCCAAGTGATATGAGGCTGAGTGCCGAGTGATGAATGCCACGAAGTGGCTTGAAATAGCACTTGAGCCGTAAGGGGCCCCTCCGGAGTCTGCACACCCACAGTGAGCGCGGGTACACATTATTTTGAAAGTGAGCCCGAGGGGCTGATATTGTTCTGAGAGTGAGCCAGAGGGACTAATACTGTTCTGAGAGTGTTGTGAGAGTGAGCTTGAGGGGCTGATACTATTCTGGGAGTGAGCCCGAGGGGCTGGTACTGTTCTGAGATAGTGCCCGAGAGGCGAACCTTTATGTGTTCATCTTTTATATTTACTTGTCTTTTTACCTATTATACTATGGTATTTGTGCCCGAATGGTGGATTTTCTGTGCTTGTCAGCACTAATTGTTTTGCATTCATGTTGTAACTGTTGAAATGTCATTTTCAAATGAGATTTAAACCGAGAAAGATATTTTTAAGGATTTCACAGCTTCATTACTTTTCTCAAAGGGTTTTACATTTATTCAATACAACATGTTGGTTACTTTTTCGTGATTTCTTACTGCTCAGTTGTTATTTATCCCCCTCCCATCGATTGCCCCTCCCTTTACCTCTCCTTCTGACGACTCTCGATAAGTTCTCTCTCCACTCTCTCTCTCTCCTCTCTTTACACTATCCCCCCAATCCAGCCCCCGCCCCCTACCCGCTCCTCCTGTTCTTCCCCATCTCCCCTCTCCCAACCCCAAACTCCGGCGACCCGCTGTCGTACCTATTTTCGATGACCCTTCTCCCTTTTTCCCTTCCCCTTTTGTTTACTTCGACTTAGTTAACAGATTAGTTCTATTAGTTCACATTATCTTTGTTAAAGATTTTGTGAAGAATTATTGCAATAGTGTAGTTCACCTTTATTTAGTACCTCCTGCTATTTTAATAATTTATTCATTTTTCAAAAAAATTCCATTAACAGTAAAATTTCAAATTGAATTACATTTCTTTTCCTTACCGTCCATATATTGTATAAACATTGTGTCATATGAAGAATAGCTTCATTTCCCTTACTACTGTCAGGGCTACACCAGTGTTAGCGGTGACAGCCCTTTTTAGTGTTTGGATTGGGGTACTTGCTATGTTTTTCTGGGAATTCTCGAAGTTGTTGGAGACAAGTTGGGCCCACGAGCACTAGCAAAGAAGAGCAATCTGGACGAGCGTCAGTAAAGAGCGGTGGGTAGCGGTGAGCTAGCGTAAAACTACATCGAGTATAATAATTCAACACAAGTTTGGTCCTCGGGACTTGGTACCTCCCGTTCTATTGTTTCCTCTTTGGTGTTAGCTAAATTGTTGTTACTTTTGTTCGAATTAGTTCGATCATTCGACTAGTGTACTTACAGTTACATGTTTCCTTCTAGTTTGACTCATTGTCTATTAAGCACTAGAGTGTATTCTTTAGATTGCTGTAGGAGTAGTGGCTGCAGTCTGGAATGATAGATTAAGGGCATATCCTCTGGTGCGGCAGAATATGGGGCCGGGTTCAGGGAGTGGGAAGGGAGGCAGGGGAGGTACAGGAGGCAAAGGAGCATATAGGCTGAGAATCGGGACATAGAACATAGGTTTGCTAACAAGTAAGTCTATAGAGTTGGCGAAGATCCTTCAGAAGAGGAAGATTAATATAGTGTGTGTTCATGAGACTAGGTGGGTCGGAATGAGGGCGATAAACACTGATGGGTATAAGTTGTGGTACTCTAGAGTCATGAGGGGTATGAATGGAGTGGGGATCTTGGTAGATAGCCATCTTAGAGAGTCGGTGGTAAAGGTCAGGCCGGTGAAAATAGACTAATGACTATTAAATTGGTGGTGGGTGAGTGTAATTTAAATGTTGTTAGTGCGTACGTGCCGCAAGTCGGCTTGGATGAGGAAATTAAAAGGCGATTTTGGGAGGGGTTGGATGAAATCGTTCGTAGTATACTACCTTCTGAGAGGTTATTCATATGAGGAGATATTAACGGTCATATTGGGTCGTCTGCAGGTGGTTATACGGAGGTTCATGGCGGCTTTGGTTTCGGGGAGCGAAGTGGAGGGGGCACTTCACTGTTGGACTTTTCCAAGGCATTTGATCTAGTGATTGCGAACTCAAGCTTTCCAAAGTAGGAAAAGCATTTGGTTACTTACGAAAGCTTGGTGGCGAAGACTCGGATTGATTATCTCCTCCTCAGAAGAGGCGACAGAAGGTGGTGTGTGGATTGCAAAATTATCCCGTAAAGACCCTTGAATCACAACAAAGGCTTTTGGTGATGGACTTTGGAATTATGATAAGGAGGAAGAAGAGGTCAATACGAGGCTGCCCGAGGATTAGGTGGGGCTCCTTGAATAAGGATAAAGTGCAGGATTTGGAAGGAAAATTATCAGAAATTGGAGCCTGTAGAAGTAGTGGGGACGCAAACACTATGTGGTCGACAACGGCTGACTGTATAAGGAAGGCGGTGAGAGATGTGTTGGGGTTACCTTCTGGCCGCGCCGGTGGCCATAAAGGAGACTGGTGGTGGAATGCAACTGTCCAAGGTAAAGTGGAAGCGAAGAAGGCAGCTTACCTGCGATTAGTAGGGAGTATTGGCAAGGAGGAGAAGAGGGCGAACATAGAGAGATATAAGGTAGCTACGAAGAAGGCAAAGATGGTAGTAGCAGAGGCTAAGACGACAACTTTTGCTCATGTGTGTGAGGAACTAGGTAAAAAAGGCAGGGAGAAGATGTTATTCCAACTCGCTAAGCTGATAGAGAGGGTGGATCGGGATCTGGACCAGATAAGGTGAATAAAAGATAAGGAAGGCAAAGTTTTGATGGGGGATGACCAGATTAAGTGGAGACGGCAGACCTACTTTCATAAACTTCTAAATGAGGAAGCGGATCAGGATATTGTACTAGGTGGATTGAGGAACGCTGACATCCCCCATGAATTAAGTTATCATAGGGACATTGAGGTCGATGAGTCCATCGAGGAAATGCGTAAGATGAGGGGGGTGGATCTATCGGGCCGGACGAAATTCCGGTTGAACTTTGGAAGTATCTGGGTAGAGCACGATTGGAATGGCTTACTGGGTTGTATAATGTGATATTCAAGACTAATAGATTGCCTGAAGAGTGGAGGTGGAGTACAAAGGTTCCGTTGCATAAGAAAAAGGCGATATCCAGAGCTGTAGCAACTATGAAATTCTGAGTCATACCATGAAAGTCTGGAAGAGAGTAGTAGAGATAAGAGTGCAAAGGACAGTATCTATCTCAGACAACCAGTTTGGGTTTATCCCGAGGCGATCTACCATAGAATCTATCCATCTTATTAGGATAATGTCAGAACAGTACATGGATAAGAAGAAGGATCTCCACATGGTGTTTATTTATTTAGATAAAGCGTACGACAAGGTTCCTAGGGAGGTCTTATGGAGCTTCTTAGAGGTTAAAGGGGTTCTGGTAGCCTACATTAGTGTGATTAGAGACATGTATGAAGGAGCTTAGACTCGGGGTAGGAGAGTAGGAGGCGATTCTAAGCATTTTCCAATTGTTACGGGGTTGCACCAAGGGTCTGCACTCAGCCCTTTCCTATTTGCCTTGGTGATGCCATAACGCATCATATTCAAGGGGAGGTGCCATGGTGCATGCTATTTGCTGATGATATAGTCTTAATTGACGAAACATGATGCAGCGTCTATGAAAGACTAGAGGTTTGGAGACATGCCCTTGAGTCTAAAGGTTACAGGTTGGGAAGGACAAAGACAGGATACCTCTAGTGCAAATTTGGGTCTAAGCCGACGGAAGCGGGAGTGGAAGTGGGGCTTGACTCTCAAATCATCCCTTAGAAGAGTAGTTTCAAGTACCTTGGATCAGTTATGCAGGGGATCGGGGAGATCGACGAGGACGTCACACACAGCATAGGGGTGGGTTGGATGAAGTGGAGGTTAGCAACGGGAGTCGTGTGTGTCAAGAAAGTTCCGCCATTACTGAAAGGTAAGTTTTATAAAGCAGTGGTTAGGCCTGCAATGGTGTATGGGACCGAGTGTTGGCCGTTTAAGAAATCACACACCCAGAAGATGAAAGTAGTAGAGATGAGGATGTTGAGGTGGATGTGCGGGCATATAAGGAAGGATAAGATTAGGAATGAAGATATTCGAGAGAATGTGGGCGTGGCCCCCATAGAGGACAAGATGCGGGAAGCAAGACTCAGATGGTTCGGGCACATTCAGAGGAGGAGCACTGATGCAGTAGTGAGAAGGTGTGAGCGACTGGCTATGGTGGGCTTGAGTAGAGGTAGAGGGAGACCAAAGAAGTATTGGGGAGAGGTTATAAGGTAGGACTTAGCGCATCTTAGGATACTGAGGACATGGCCCTTGATAGGGGATTGTGGAGCTCGAGCATTAAAGTTGTAGGTTAGGGGAAGTTGTGGATATTTCCATAGCGCACTAGAGTGAGACTAGCTAGTTATGAGGTAATCTTAGGATGTTACTGATCAGCTACCAATACAGGGAGTTATCTGTTGGATATTAGTATACCTTTCATCTATCTCACATTTCTTATATTTCTTATATTGTTGCTATTTTTTTACTTTATGTTACGTTGCGTATTTTATGTTATTTTTAGTATGAGTCTATTGATAGTACTAACTTATCGTCTCTTGTTGATGTCTTGAGCTCAGGGTCTCCCGGAAATAGCCTCTCTGCCCCCTGGGTTAGGGGTAAGGTCTGCGTACATATTACCCTCCCCGGACCCCACTTGTGGGATTATACTAGGTTGTTGTTATTGTTGTTGTACTCACTGAGTTGGAGTACTCACTTTACTCCTTGCACCTTTTGTGCAGATGCAGGTATTTATACACCGGGTAGAGGGTTTTGGTTGATCGGAGGCAGTGTTGTCGGAGTTTAGCGAGGTGGCTTCCAGCGTTCGCAGCACCGCTTTTCTCCCTTTTCTCTCATCAGTTCTATTTTTGTATATTCCATACCTTATAGTTGTATTTATACTCTATTAGATGCTCTTCACGTATGACACCCCAATATAGGGCTCTGTTTGGGATGTATTCCACACATTATAAAAATCTTTTGTTTAGCTTGTGGTTATCTATTCATACTTAAACTGTTTATTAATATTTAACTATTTTGAAAATGTGAAATGGGTCAGGTGGCTGGCCTTGTCTTCACTAGAGGCGCCGTCACGATCGGGTCGGGGTTTGGGTCGTAACACTCTATTCACTATTTTGTATTCAATGTATTCAAATGTAATTATATTAACAATATTTTAGTTATTTCTAATACATGTTATTGCTATTGTATTCAGTATATTTCATTTGTTGTATTTACTATATTTCTATTGGTTTATAGTCTGCTCTATTTCAACGTTTGTATTAAGTGTATTTCAATATTTATATCCTGTATATACAGCATGCATGAATACAAGTGTTTTAAGTTGTATAAAAAAATATAGACCTTCAAATACATAAATATAGGCAAAAAATATATTTATACAAAAATACAATGTGTTTGAGTGAACTTGTAAAGAATATAATGTATTTGTATCATTATATATGACGAAATAACAAAGAAGGAAATAAAATTAAGCGGAGATGTCATTTTCTGGCCAAGTAAATACCGTGTACATTGTGATATTATTAAACATCAATACCACACAAGAGGGGGGCGATTTGTGTGATGCCCAATTCTTCGATCTAGAAGAACCTAGTTCTTATAGGTGTTCTTACTAGCTACCATTTTCAGAATTAAATAAACAGAAATAAAGAACACAAAGATTTTTAAGTGGAAAACACCATGCTCGAAATGTGAAAAAAATTCGACCTACTACTCAGTAGGATTTTCCCAAACTTTCACTAAAATCAATGAACCAAAACAGAATTTACAAAAATGCTTTGTAAATATAAGGATTAAACTCTAATTCCAATGTGACACACAACCTCAACTGCTATAACACTACCAAGTTAACTCTAACTTGAATACTCATACCTAATACAATTGCTTCTATGAAAGCTGGAAGGTACAATATGAAAAGCTATTACAATTAAACTAGACTTAGAATAAACACAGTGATGGAACGGGTTCTTCTATCTTTGTTCACGTAGCTTCAGGCGTGCAGACTTGTATCTCACATATATTGCTTGCAAAACAGGCTAGCTTTTTTGCTCTCAAATATGACTTCTGCGTTTGTGCATTACCTGTAAAAGAGAACAACTTGGTTATTTTATAGATTAGCAATTAGTGTCTGATCGAACTCCAATTCTTATCCTTAGTCAGTTTGAATCCTTAACCAATACAACCTCCAACCTTTATCCTAGCTTAGGATTGTGTTCTCTTATCATAAGGAGACTGTCCTCCTTAGAACTCAATGCAATCTTTTCGATTCATTTCAGAAGATATTTTCTGCGTGATCTTCAATACATATCTTCCTCACATGCCTCTCATGTGCAATTGTTATGACAAACTGTGTCTCTCAAGATGGACCAGGTCCATCCCTGAGTTCACTTGTCAATCTTCAAAACTTCAACCGAACTTTGGTCAACAAGTTCCCCCTTTTTGATGATGACAAACTCTGTACTTATAGTGATCAGAGAACCTGTGGAACTCAGCTGAAATATCAACACTTAGAAAATTTTTATAACTTATCACCAAGGGCCAGATTTAAACATCACTTGTTCAAATAATGAATTTAAGCACAATATCTTCCCTCTTTTGGCATCATCGAAAAGTTGCATAAATAATGTGAATCCTAGAAAGTTAATTAGTATTCATGGCCACTAGGGAAACTTCAAGTGAACACATGCTTTAGTTAATGAAAAATATACTCATCAAAAACAACTATTAAGAAAAGAATTATCAAAAAGTAAGGAATTTGCATTCATTGATTAGTGGTGTTTCTATATTGCAGTCCACAAAAAGAAAAACAGAATTACCAACCATGAGCAAAAACAAAAACAAAGTAGATAAAGTGTATAAACTGGGTCACTGAGGGGGGTACTAGACTGGTTCACACTAGGAGAGGACACCTAAGGCTTAGAAGAGCTGGAGGGTTGGGTTTGTAGAAGGTTGAGCATTTGTTGGAGAATTCCTTCATTTTTCTTCTTCTCCTTCGCAAGTTTAGCTCTCAACACATTCCTTTCTCCCTCTAATTCAGCAATTCTGGCATGAAGCCTTGCTATCTCAACATCCCTTGTCCCAAACTCCTGAACCAAAGCTCTGACCTTGCTGTTCACAAGAGTCTTCACAAATGAACCAGGTTCAACTGGGCCTGTACTGATGAGATAAGCACAAGCTTGAAGGGTCTTGATGACAAAGTGCTATTTGTTGGAAGCCATTTCCCACTTCTTCAAGGCCAGTTGATCTTCTTCCCTTCATTCATGCATTGCATGAGAACCAGATCCATGTAATTTGCTGTATGCCTTCTCTCATGTCTAGGTAGAAGGTGTTTGTTGACAAACTCGAAGAGCACTTTATGCTCTGGCCTTATTTTACTTTTCTGAACTGCCTTGGCCTCAGGCACCTCCTCATCTGATTTGGTGTTGCAGAAATTCCTAGTCATCTGAAGATCAGTAGGCAGTCCATCCAGATATGGCCACCTCTGCCTTGTATAGTCATCATATCCCTCACTAGGGATGTCCAAAATCTTGCCCATCTTGGAAGCATTAAAGTTCCCCTTCACTCCGTTCACTGTGCTAGTTACCAGTCCATTTTTCACTGTCCTATTTGCCATCAACAAGTTCTTTCCTGGCCAGTTTTTGATCCATATGAAGTACCATGTCCTTCCACCCCTGTGATTCTAGTGCAGTCACATGTCTCATCATACTTGGCTCCTCCAGGTCTTTGAGCAGTCTTCCTTTCAAGATTTTCCTCTTGCAAAACATGGCATACCTATCATGTTCTTGTATAGACTCATCTTATTCTTCTTCTTCACCACTCCACTCATCATCCTCTTCTACAGTTATTTTCACTTGTTTACCCTTTTTAGATGACCTAGTTCTCTTGGCTAGAGAAGCTTCAACAAGTACAGATTTAGAAGGCTTCTTGGCAGAAGACCTGGTTCCCTTTGATTTGGCAGTGGAAACTTCTACAGTAGTACCTCTCTTTTGATGGACCAGCTCCATCTCTTCCTCATCCTCTCCAAAACAGCCTCAGAACTTTCACCTAATTTTGCTTTTCCTTTCTCTTTTCTCTTTCTCTTGCTCTCCTCTAGTGCTTTCTTCAACTCTGCTTCACTCTCATTAACCATACTTTTAGTGGCTCTAAACCTAGGAGCAGACTTGGGTGATGAAGGTTTCCGTTTCTTGGTTTGTTTGGATGCAGCAAGGGTCCTTTGTGAGGAAGCCTTGCGTTTCTTTGGGTCATAACTGGACCACACCTTCTTCAGTAAATTAGCCAAGATCTCCTTCCCAGATAAACCAGGTTCATCTTTTTGTTTGCTCAGATTAACCAAACCCCCAGCATCTCCTGATCCACTTCCCTCTGACTTCAAGACTACCTCTTCCCCAATTCCACAAATATCTAAAACCTCCTTCTTCTTTTTCTTCATCATTTTCCCAGAATCAGCCCCAACAACTTCTTTTTCACCCCCTATTAGAACAAATCTATTTTCCTCCCTATGAACTATATCAGAAAATACTAAACATGAGTTCACCTCTCCTTGGGTTTCTTGAACTTTGGAATTTTAAGAAGACCCAGATTCATCTTCTTCACTGTCAGAGATGTAATTATCCGATTCAAAGCTAGAGTTGGTCTCCTTTGCTGAGACTTCTTTATTTTGACTAGACTGCAATTTTTCATTCAAAGTCTTCCTTAGGGAACCAGTAGCTACAATTTTTCTTGCTAGCATTTTGGTGCAATGGAATCTTGGTTTTGGGGTTTCAACAGGTGGTGTGGAAGATGAAGTGGTGTTGGGTGAAACAGGTGGTGGAGTTCTAGGATTGTCTTGGGGTTTTGTCATGGTGGAGAATTTCTGGAGATCTTTTTGGAGAGCTTTTGGAGATTTTTAGGAGACGAGAGTGTATGATCAGGGATTTATGTGAAGAATTGAAGGTTATGAGTGATTTGGGGGTTTTTAAAGAGGGGTAATGATTACTCATAAACGACAGCTTTTTCAAAGGTCTTGTAGATGTCTAATCAATTTAGAGTTCTGGTCTCCTTAGTGATTAATTATGATCGCTAATATTTAGGAGAGGATTCCGTTATATTTAGACTTCTAGTTTCAATTAAACTGGTTCAATTTGCCCAATGGATAGAATTTTTAGGACAGTTGGTATATCTTGGACTCTTGCTCATGATTGATAATTAAATTTTTCTAATTGTGCAAAGTATAGAAACATACCTGAACTTTCTCATGAGCATATATTGATGAACCAGGTTCTTCAAGTGAAACTTCTCTTGATTATGCCTCAAATTTCAGAATAGAAAATTTGTAAGAGATTAGTGAATTGTATAAACACATATCACAAGAGTATACTATTTATAGTATGAGACTGAGTAGGAATTAGTCTAATATTCACATGAATTAAGAACTCCTAAAAAAATCATTTTTTTTTCATTTTCATTTTTGTTTTTTTTTTCGTTATTTTCACTGTGCATTCTGAACTGGACCTTTTAGGTAATCTTAATCATCCCTAATTCCAACATGTTCCTATCAAAGTTTTCCCTACTCAGTGCCTTAGTGAAGATTTCAGCTATTTGTTTATCACTAGCACAGAATTCTATCAAGATTGGCCATTTCTCATAGTTGTCTCTTAAAAAGTGGTGTCTAACATCTATGTGCTTAGCCCTTTTAAGATGAACTACGTTCTTTGTCATACTAATTGCACTAGTGTTATCAAGAAATATTGTTATGCACCCCACTTCAATTCCAAAGTCTACCAATTGTTGCTTAATCCACAACAACTGAGCACAACATGAAGCACCAGCAACATACTCAGCTTTAGCAGTAGAGAATGCCACCGAATTCTGCTTTTTGGTATCCCATGATACAATACATGAATCCAGGAACTGTGTTATACCTGAAGTGCTCTTCTTATCCACTAGGAAACCTGCATAGTCAGCATATCCAATTAAGTCAAAATTACTACCTTTCGGATACCACAAACACAAATCAGTTGTGCATTTCAAGTATGTCAATATTCTTTTGACAGCTGTCAAATGTGACTCCTTTGAATTTTCCTGGAAATGAGCACAAAGTCCTACACTGAAAACAATGTCAGGTCTACTAGCAGTGAGATACAAAAGTGAACCAGCCATACCCCTATACAACTTTTGATCAATTGATGAACCAGGTTTATCAACGTCTAGTTTTGTGGTAGTTGCTATAGGTGTATCTATTTCTTTGGATTCTTCATTTTAAACTTCTTGATTAGTTCCTTTGTGTACTTCTGCTGATGGATCAGAGTTCCATCTAGACTTTTTTTGATTTGTAGCCCCAAGAAAAAATTGAGTTCACCTATCATGCTCATTTCAAACTCACTTCCCATTAGTTTAGCAAAGTCCTTACTTAACCTATCTGTAGTGGCACCAAATATTATATCATCAACATATATTTGTACAACAAGAAGATCTTTACCTTTTTCCCATAGGAACAAACTGTTGTCAATTTTACCTCTTTTGTACCCATGCTCCAGAAGGAATTTTGACAATCTTTTATACCAAGCTCTTGGGGCCTGCTTGAGACTGTAGAGAGCTTTATCTAGCTTGTATGCATGATCCAGGCATTCTTTTCTTTCGAATCCTGGAGGTTGTTTCACAAACCCTTCTTCTTTGAGATATCCATTTAGGAAGATACTTTTGACATCCATTTGATGAAGAGTGAATTCCATATGTGTTGCAAAGGTTATGAGGAGTCTAATTGCTTCAAGTATGGCAACTGGAGCAAAAGTCTCATCATAGTTAATGCCTTCCTTTTGACTATAACCTTGAACCACCAACCTTGCCTTATTTCTTGTATTTGTTCCAACTTCATCTAGTTTGTTCCCGAAGACCCATTTCCTCCCAATGACTGATATGTCCTTGGGTCTTGGAACCAAATGCCAGACTTGGCTTCTTTCAAATTTATTGAGCTCATCTTGCATATCATTGACCCAATCTGCATACTGTAGAGCTTCACTCACATTTTTAGGTTCAATGAGGGACAGAAAGGCATCAACTACACACAGATTCTTCAGTTGAGATCTAGTATTGACTACAGATGTTGGATCATTGAGGATGTTCTCAATGAGATGAGAACTCATGTACTCTTAAGATTTTCCAATCAACCCATTCCTGTTGGATGTTTCTTCAATGTCCTATTGCTGAGGAACATATTCAAGAACAGGATCCTTTTGTTCAATTTATCTGCCATTAGTTCCCCTATCAGGTTGCTCTGGGTAGAAGGACCTGTTCCATCACATGTTCCTTCCTTTGATGCCACCTTGACTTGTGTTGTGGCTTCAGTCAATTGTCTCACTAGTCCGATTGCTTCATCTTCATATTTCTGTCTCTCAGAAAGAATGTTAGATTCATCAAATACAACATGTACACTTTCTTCTACGCAGAGAGTTCTTTTATTAAACACTTTATATGCTTTGCTATGTGAAGAATATCCCAAGAATACTCCCTCATCACTTCTCGGATCAAATTTACCTAGGGGGTCTTTGCCATTATTATACACATAACACTTGCAGCCGAAAGCCCTAAGATGGGATATGTTTGGTTTTCTACCTTTAAGTAACTCATTCGGAGTTTATCTACAAAAGGTCTAGTAATTCATCTATTTATTATATAACATGCAGTGTTTATAGCCTCTGCCCAGAAGCTATGAGGTAGTTTACTGGAAAGAAGCATGGTCCTTGCCATATCCTCAAAGGTCCTTTTCTTCCTTTCAACTACCCCATTTGTTGAGGAGTCCTAGGGGCAGAGAAATTATGATCTATTCCATTTTTATTACAAAATTCAGCAAACTTTACATTTTCAAATTCCGTTCCATGATCAGACCTAATGGATGCAAGTTGATTTCCTAACTGTTTCTGGGTTTTTCTAACAAAAATAGTGAACATTTCAAATGCTTCATCCTTAGAGGTTAGAACCAACACCTAGGTAAATCTAGAATAATCATCAACAAGCACCATTACATATCTTTTACCACCGCTGCTCATGGCTCTCATTGGACCATAGAGATCCATATGAACCAGTTCCAAACGTCTTGAACGTACTTACAATTTTCTTGGATTTGAAGGATGGCCTTACCTGCTTCCCCCTTGTACATGCCTCACAAAATTTGTCTTCATTAAACTTGATATTAGGTAACCCTATCACCAAGTCTTTAGAGACTAAGTTGTTCAATTGATTTAGACTATCATGGCCAAGTCTTTAGTGCCAAATGAAGGGATCATTAATTAACACACTTAAGAAAGTGAGTTCTTTTTCAGAGAGATTTGACAAATATACAATGTAAATACTGTTAACTCTCCTTCCCTACAAAACAATCTATTCAGTAGTAAGGCTAATCGCAAAACATTTTGTAGAATAAAAGCCACAAGATTACCTCTATCACATAGTTGTGTCACACTTGTCAAGCTATATTTCAAGCCATCTATCAAATAGAAATTCTCAATGGAATGAGCGTCTATCTTTCCTACCTTTCCAACTCCAATGATCTCAGCTTTCTTTCCATTTCCAAAGGAGACATTACCTCCTTTTAGGTTCTCAAGTGAAAGGAACTGGTCCTTGTTACCAGTCATATGTTTTGAGCAACCACTATCCATGTACCATATTTGGCTACTCCCCTTCACTTGGACCTGCAAAATAAAATCACGGGTTAGTCTTAGGAACCCAAGCTAGTTTGGGTCCCTTTATATGGGCAAAAGAATGAATTAAATTTTTCTTTGCCCAACTAGGCGGTTTGTGTTTTTCTTGGAGAAAAGCTTTGTTCTTTTCACTGGCATTCTCTTTTGCATTGCATTCATTTTTGTAATGGCCAGTCTTACCACAATGTGTGCAGATCTTATTTTCAGGAAGTGTGGGGTGCTTGTTTTTGGGATCCCATTTTGGAGCTTCTATCCCAAATCCAAGTCCTCTCTTATTGCTGCTTGATGTTCTTGCAGCCAGAAGAGTACATCGGAAGCCTTGTTCCATTTGCATGTTCTGCCTAGTTTATGCTTTACCTTTCATAAATCATCCTTTATAGCTTTTATCAATTTATCTTTCTTGTACAGTTCACCTTTCGGTTTTCCTAGATTCTCTTTTAGTGTGAGAAATGATTTATCAACCACTTCCTTTCCTGTTCCTAATTTCAGTTTTAGATTTTCGGATATGAGTTCCAGGACACTATTTTCAAGTCGAAGAGCCTAGTTCTTCAACTCAGTATTTGTGTTGTCACTCTCATAAGCCCTAGACTCTAACATTTTGAAATTTTCTTCTAGGATAACACATTCCCTAGACAGAATATCCTTCTCACTGTTTATTATTTCAGACTCATCTATGAAGTCCAACAATAGCTCATCCAATTTTCTTTAGACAAGAATTTAATGTTTTCTTTAAGATGCAGAATACTTACCTCCTGATCATATTCTAATTCTACGGTGGCCATAAGAGATTTCATATCTTCAGCTTCATTTTCTGAGACCTTATTTGATATTTCTCCCCATGCAGCAATCATAGCTATAGTTGATCCTTTGTTCCTTCTTAGTTAAACATGTTCCTTCTGTCTGCCCTTTCTTTCTTCTACTCAATCTCCCGTTGAGGGCAGTTTTTGATCATGTGATATGTCTTTCCACACTTAAAGCAACCATCATTTGTCTGCTTCTCAGGAGCCTTAGATTTTTTGAATGTTGTTCCTCTTGAAGGACCCTTTCCTCTCATAGGATACTTCTTGAAATCCCTGGTTATCATAGCCATTTCATCATCTTCAAGATCTGATCCTTCTGAGATTCTGAGAGCCAGACTTCTTTCTTTCTTTGGAGCATCCATCTTGATTGTATGCCTTCTCAATTCACAGGCAGTAAGATTTCCTATCAGTTCATCTAATTTTAAAGTAGCAATGTTTTTGGATTCCTGAATAGCTGTGATTTTGCTTTCCCATGAGATTAGCAGAACTCTAGTTAGGATCTTCTTCCAGGATAGTCCTCCTAAGAGACTCAAGTTCATTTGTTAGTGTAGTGAACCTAGTGTACATCTCTTGGATAGTTTCTCCATCCTTCAAAGTAAAATTCTCATATTGAGAATACAACAGTGTTCCTCTTGACCTCTTCACTTTAGGTGTTCCTTCATGAGCCACTTGTAAAGTGTCCCAAATCTCCTTGGTAGTAGTGCAGCCTTGAATCCTGTTGTACTCATCAGGACCAAGTCCACACACTAGCCATTTCTTGGCTTTTGCATTTTTCTCCCACTTCTCTAGGTCTTCAGCACTACAATCTGCTCTAGTATTTGGAACATCCAATCCTTCAGCAGTCTTCTTGGTTGTGGCTAAAGAACCATCAGTGATAATATCCCAAAGCTCATAGTCTTGACTCATGATGTGGTCCCTTTTTCTATTTTCCACCAGGAGTAGTAGAGGCAATTGAAAACACGAGGCCTGGAAGTAGATTGCCCTTCCCAATTCCCATGAGGTTCATGCATGTTGATATTTTCCTAACATGTTACCCTCTTCAAAGATAACCCGCTCTGATACCAACTGATGTTATTAAATGTCAATACCACACAAGAGGGGGTGATTTGTGTGGTACCCAATTTTTCGATCTAGAAGAACCTGGTTCTTCTAGGTGTTCTTACTAGCTACTGATTGCGGAATTAAGGAAACAGAAATAAAGAACACAGAGATATTTACGTGGAAAACACCTAGCTCAAAAGGTGAAAAAACCACGACCTACTACTCAATAGGATTTTCCCAAATTTCCACTAAAATCAATGAGCCAAAACAACATTTACAAAAACTCTTTGTAAACTTAAGGATTAAACTCTAATACTAGTGTGGCACAAAGCCTCAACTGCTGCAACACTATCAAGTTAACTCTAACTTGAATACTCACAGTACCTAATACAATTGCCTTTATGAAAGCTGAAAGGTACAATATGAAAACTACTACAATTGAACTAGACATAGAATAAATACAATGATAGAACTGGTTCTTCTATCTCAGTTCACGTAGCTTCAGGCGTGCAGACTTGTATCTCACATATATTGCTTGCAAAACAGACTTGCTCTTTTACTCTCAAATATGATTAACTTCTGCGTTTGTGCATTACCTGTAAAAGAGAACAACTTGGTTATTTTATAGATTAGCAAGTAGAGTTTGATTGAGACTTCAATGCTTATCCTTAGTCGATTTGAGTCCTTAACCAATACAAACTCCTACCCTTATCCTACATTAGGATTGTGTTCTCTTATCATAAGGAGATTGTCCTCCTTAGAACTCAATGCAATATTTTTTATTCAGTTCAACAGATATTTGCTGCGTGATCTTCAATACATATCTTTCCCACGTGCCTCCCATGTTCAATGGTTATGACAAACTGTGTCTCTCAAGATGGACCAGGTCCATCCCTGAGTTCATTTGTCATTCTTCAAAACTTCAACTGAACTTGGGCCAACAAATTCTCCTTTTTTGATGATGACAAACTCTATCCTTATAGTGATCAGAGAACCTGTGGACTCAACTGAAATATCAACATTTCGAAAATTTTTATAACTTATTATCAAGGGCTAGAGTTAAACATCACTTGTTCAGATAATGAATTGAAGCACAATATCTTCGTCATTTTGGCATCATCAAAAAGTTGCATAAATAATGTGATTCCCAGAAAGTTAATTAGTACTTATGGCCTCTGGGGCAACTGCAAGTGAACACATGCTTTAGTTAATAAAAAATCAACTCATGAAAAGCAACTATTAAGAACAGAATTAACAAAAAGCAATGAAGCTGCATTCATTGATTAGTGTTGTTTGTACATTGCAGTCCACAAAAAGAAAACAAAATTACCACCCATGAGCAAAAACAAAAACAAAACAGATAAAATGTAAAACATTATTAGAAGTATGTGTTTCACTCGAAGAGAGGGAGAGAGAGAAATAAGAAAAATTCTGAGAGAGAATGGTGTGTTAATTTAAAGAAAGAGAGAGGAAAAACATATATAATGTATTTCACGCCTCAATGGTAATATATATCATAAATAACTATTTTGCTTCAAAATACAATAAAAATAATATTTTAAAATATTGGGTTTTTTGTATTCAATATAAACTAAATACTTAAAAGAGGGTGAATGGGAAATGAAATTTTTGAGTGAAATTTTAAGTTTTCCTCCTTAGTAAATGGACATTGTCCCATACTGGAAGAGAAAGAGGTTTTTATGGGTATATAAGCAATTGCTCTTCTTCTAGATTTGAAAGAGTTGAGAAGAAAGCAAGCCTTGCACCATCGTCGCTCGCTCGCTCAGCTCGGCTCGGCTTCGGCTTCAGCTTCGTCTTCGACTTCGATTCAGATGTGGATTTGGTCAAATGATCGATTGGTTGATTAATTTTTGGACCAAATTTATTTGTTAGTAGTTAAATATTAATAGAAATGCTATTAAATATTTATTTTAATAACAGAATATTAATATTAAAATAAATATTAATCTTAAATCCAATTCATTTATCCATGCTCTGCCTTCTCTCTACTTTCTCACTCTAAAATTGGTGAGTTTTGTGTGCTAGGGCAGCCATGGCTACGTTGAGCTCTCCCCAACCTTTGGTTGTGGGAGAGACAACCCCAACAGCTCCAAAAACTATTCTAAATCATACTGCAAAACAATCTTATGCTTCAAATTTGCTAGCAAAACGATCTGCCACAAAAATGGCAAAACTTGAGCTATGTCCTGTAACTTTCGATCACGGGGAACCAAGAGTGGAATTCACAGTGGAGGAGGTTGTTAGGAACCGTGAACAACGCTAGAGGGGGGGTGAATAGCGTTTTACAGGAATTATGCGGAATTAAAAATCCTGTTGCAGGAATATAAAAATACTGCAGGAATTTAACAAGTGCAGGAAAGTAAAGGAGGCAGAGATGTATACTGGTTTACCACACCTTGTGGCTAGTCCAGTCCCCGAGAGACTCTCTCGAGATTTCCACTAACAACCCTGTCGAGCTTGCGGGTGCTCAACAAACCTTTACACTTGAGACTTGAATCGAACAAGTCTCAAACACCTGCTTGAGGATACCTCACCTCAAGACTTCCCTGTTAAGCTTCCGGGTGCCTAACGAACCTTTACAACTTGAGAACTTGATACAACACAAGCCTCAAACAACCTGCTTAAGGACACCTATCCCTAAGACTTCCCAAGAAGAAATACAACACTCCTTCTTGTTACAAGTGCTCACAAAGAAACACTCACTACTCACTTTACAATAACTCTCTCAATAGAGTGGATTATGAGTACAAATATATCAGCTCAAGAACACAACAACTCAATCAAATAATGGCTCTCAAAAACAATGTATATGATATGAATTTGATATAAAATAATTTCAAGTGTAATCTCAATATTTCAGATCAGTTGTGTTGATTCAAAAACGTTTCAGAGAAGTGTTTTTATAGAAAGAAAAAGTTTATGACCGTTGCCTTAATAAAAAACACAAAACTCTGATTTTAACCTATGACAATCGATTGTGCTACAGTGACAATCGATTGTGTCACACATTTTCAAAAACATTTCTGACAGCATTTGAATAAAACAGATTGAGTAATAAATGTGTACCAAACTTATCTTGACTTTGAAGATCAGAAATAAATGAAGAAGTCCGTTTGGGACTTTTTCAAACACAACAATCGATTGTTGCAACAAGACAATCGATTGTCTATTAGAAAGTCAAGAACATATCTGTCAGACTTAGAAAGCTTTGCAGATTTGGTAAATAAATATTCAACAACACAATCCTTAATTTAAGGAGCAAGTATCTGATCATTAAAAACGTTTTTGACTTTAAAGAAGATCTGTAAAACATATTCAACAACCAAATCATTGATTTAAAACGTTTTGAAAATAAGATTCTGCAAGTCAGATACTTTGACAATCGATTGTGAGAAGTGACAATCGATTGTTGCTTCAAAAATGATTTCAAACAAACTCTGTCTCAAGGCAATATTTTTGAGACTAAGTAAAAATACCTTGACAATCGATTGTTGAATAGAGACAATCGATTGTTGCTTCAAAAATGATTTTCAACAAACTTTCTGTCTCAAGGCAATTAATTTGAGACTAAGTAAAAACTGCTTGACAATCGATTGTGGCCTTTAGACAATCGATTGTGAAACTCAAATTTCACAAAACGAGTTTAAAAATCATTTTGGCAAATATGCAACTTATTTCTGTAAAACCTAATGATGCATGATTTTATAAAAATCATTTTAGGTGAGAGCCAATATTAGAAATAAGTCGTTGAGTCAAGATTACAATTTAAAGACGACTCAACAGTTAATTGCATTTGCTGATCTTGAACTTGTACTGTCCATCTTGTACTTGGACTGTTATTGTTCCATCACCGATGTTTGTCTCAATGTTTGGCATTTATCAAAACCTACATGAATCAACACACGTTAGTTCGAGAACGTGTTTCCAACAATTTCCCCCTTTTTGATAATGGCAAACATGTATCGGGATATGCATATTAATAACAGTTCAACACAGTTCAAGATATATATTCATATGTTTAACAGTTCAAGATGTTCCCCCTAAGTTTATGATTCCCCCTAAATGTATGCAACATCATAAACATGCATATGTCTTCCCCCTAAATATAAGATTCCCCCTAAATTTATGCAACAAATATTTGCAACATCAAATATCATAAACATGCATATAAAGAATGCATGTAGACATGTAAATATGCATATATCCTAATCTTCCCAAAGCATAGAAAATATCCCCTATATCTTCTAATAGATATGCATATGCCGCCCTTTCTCTTCCCCCTTTTGACATTAGCAAAAAGGTTAGAAGAAGGTTGGGATCACAAGTTTTACAACTTCCCCCTTTTGACATAAATAAAAGGTGGTTAGAGAAGAATATAATTCCCCCTTTTGACAAGTTGCGTAACTTCCCCTTTTTTACAAGAATATCAATACGATACTAATAAGAATATTAGGGTAGAAACTTATAGGAATCAATCAATAAAAATGACAATCAATTATGTAACAACGCCTGCACATCAAAAATATTAGACACAAAATAATTTTGTGGCAATTAAACCATTTTGTAGCACCAACATTAGATTCCTCTTGTCTTTGAGGATATCTCTGCAAAAACACAATTAAGTCAGTATTTAATAATATAAATACATCCTAAGTGAATGCAATTGATCAACGTAGAGTCAAGAGCTCCGAGTTCACAAAGAATACGGAAGTGCAACTCTTAATCTAAAGGCTTGAAAAGATGTCATCAAATTTTAATTTCGACATCACCTTTGAGAACGTGATCTTTCATACAATGGTGCATAATTAGCTTTGTACTTAAATGAAGAATTGAAATCTTCGTCAAGCTTATGGCACTAAGAGTTATCACATCGAAGAGGGACGTGATCAAGACTAAGACCATAATCCAAAAGTTGTTATTTCATCTAAAGGATTCAACAACTTCCCGTGGCAGAATATTCGGCCTCGGTTGTGGACAAAGCGACACAAACAAGTTTCTTGCTAGGCAAAGAAACTAAGGAGTTATCGAGCAAAAAGGCAAGTGCCAAAAGTGCTCTTGCGGACTAATTTGCATTAAGCGAAATTAGAGACGGAATAGCCAAGTGATTGGCATGAAGAATCTTTGGGATAGCAAAGTCCCACATACAGAATTACTAATAATATACTTCATTTCCGTTTTAACCGCATTAGGACGTGACTCCTTTTGGACATGATTCATATTTAACAAATGCTAAATATTATATCAAGTCTACTAGCAGAGAAGTAAAATAGGGAACGATCATACCTCGGTATATCTTTATGTTCAACCTTCCTACCTCTTACATTTCAGTCAAGATGGTCATATGTATTGAGGTGGCCACTGCTTTGGTGTTGCTTTATCAACTCCTTGCAATATGAAAGTTCATTCTTCCATTTGCTTAATTTGCAGTTCCAAGATGAAATTTAAGCTCGTCCATCATTGACATTTTAAATTGCTAGTAATGAGTTTTACAAAAACTCCTTGCATACAGACATATTAGTTGCTCAAGAATATCATTAACAAGCAGATTTATTTTGATATTAAAACATGAAAATAATATCATAATATATATATGAAAATAATATCATCAATACACGTCATAGTACTATTAAAACATAATAGTATTCATCAAAACAAGTAATCATGCAGTAATCAAAGAATGATTTTAGTTAAAAGAAAACATTTTGGAGATACACCAATAATAGTATCATCAATCCGAGTTTTATCAAAACAGTTTTATAATCAACACACAAATTCATGTTGACATATAAGAGTACCATCATCAATAAACATTCATGCACTTTATTTCTTCCTTCAAGAAAATTCCCCCTCAAATAAGGCATACCAAAAGAAAGCATTTTTCCTTATTTGAAACAAATCGCCTAAATACTTCTTCACAAAGATAGAGTATTAAGACTGCTTTCCTCTATCGAAAAATCTTCAAGAGACACAATACAAGTAGGAAAGACATTGAGGAATATGCATGATGAATGATTAGTAATAGTTTTCATGGCATATCAACTGTTTAGGCAAAACATATCAATTTGACATTTTTCAGAAATACCGATTGTTATAAGAGCAACGATAAATCCATTTGATGGAAAGCATAACAAATGCATCAAATGTTATTCTATTAACAGTGATACACATTGTTATTTTCAGCAGACCATATTAAAACAAATGTCAAATATTTCAATTAAACACATTTGCAATAATGGGAATCAAATCAACACATGATTCAAGAGGAATTGATACGAAAAAGGCAACTTAATTGTTAACGCATATCAACAAATACAATTAGGCATGATAAAGATGAAAGCCTAACTTTTAAGACTTTTGAAAAAGAGTTCAAGAATGATTGTGTATATTTTGAACTGACAAGATGATAATTGATTACTGTCAAGTTCAGAATTCAGAACGGTAACAAATTTTGAGATTTTTACCGTTGGACAATCGATTGTGAGTTGGAACAATCGATTGTGGGTCTGTTTGACAGTTTAAAAACTGGGCAAAAGTCAGTGAGTTCTCAAAAACTCAGAAATGAACGGACAATCGATTGTGGCCATTAACAATAGATTGTGACTAAGGCAAAAAAGTTATGTCCTGAAAATTTTGAATAATCGATTATGGAAGTATGTCAATCGATTTTGGATGTATGACAATCAATTTTGGAAGTATGACAATTGATTATGGATGAGACAATGCCATCAACATATGGTAGAAGACAATAACTTTTCAGAATTTAGAAAAACGTTTTTAGAAAAGATTTTATAAAACATGAATACACATAAACAATTTATAATCAATATCGATTGTTATAAAACCAAAACTTAACACAATTGATGCACATATTCAAATATTGCATTTTATCAAAACATATGCACTATATAAAAATTTTCACAAATATATTCCCCCTATCTTCGAGGATATATCAAAAGTACAGCATTTATCAAAACATGTGTCACAAACATACTTGATACACTTGCTGTAAAAAGAACTTTCAATACATTAATCAACCACACATGATTCTAGCAAATACTTGACAGCAAATTTTCAATGCAGGGGTCAACAATTGTCAAATGTATATCAATCATTTGATGAATGATACTTGTAAGACAGATTTTTCAGCATGTCATCAACAAGTATAGTCAACAATAAATCGCACATATTGATTCTTGCAATTAAAGCACATCAACATATTTCAAGTGTGAGAAGCAAGTTAACAACCAACAAGATTATAACAACAGCTGCCACATAACAACAACAACAAATTTGTCAACAATACTTATTTGCACAATTTCGATTTCATAAAAAATATGAATGGCTAACCGAAATTCCCCTTTGATGCAATTAGGTGTCGTGCTTGTTGCATCTACTACACTTTTGTAGTCTTCAAGCACACCTTCAAAAAATAATACCTACGGAGAGGTTTTTGGTACCCATATCTTTTTGGGTCTTTTGGGGTTAGGCAAATAACAATTATAACCATAAGATAAATCCCTACGTTTAGCAAAACAAACGGGAGCAATGTGTCCAACACGATGGCAATAATGACAAACAACATTCGGATTATGCCTATGTCTAGGTTGCGCCAAAAACGTTTTAGGTGATCTAGAGTCATTCCTAGACGTGTCAAAAATCCTAGAATCATTTCTAGGTTGTCTAGTGTGATTTATCCTAGACTTGTCGACGAAAATCCTAGAATTATTTCTAGGCGGATTAAAGCGGTTAATCCTAGACACATTAGTCCAATTCCTAGAGTTACATCTAGGTGATCTAAAATTATTAACGCTAGACTTATTAAAGAACCTAGTATCGTTTCTAGGTTGTCTAAACTCGTTCCTAGAATGCTGCCTAAAATTATTGTGACTAGGCTTGTTTTCAAAGATCCTAGATTCGTGTCTAGGTGTTCTAACGACATTGATTTTAGGCTTATTCGCGTACATCCTAGCATAGTGTCTAGGTGGTGCAGTGAAATTTCTAACTCGATTGTTTTTATGCCGTCTATTTTTCCTAGACTTCTTCTTTTCTTCAACAACCTTAGGAACGTCTACACTACGTGTTTCTAGTGTACTCCTAAGTTCAGCGATTTCCGATTGCAGAGAATCACAAGATATGCAAGTAAGACATTTATCACTCGAGGAAACTTCATTCATCGCCTTGATCTTATCTCTAAGATCATCATTGTCATTTTTCAAAAAATGATTTTCATCTTCAAAAGCTTTTGCCTTAGCACTAGCTTCTCTGGCGATTTTTGAAACCTTTTTCAATTCATAGAATAAATCGTTAAAGGCTTCTTGTAACTCCTCAAAAGAATAAGAGCCAGAAGTACTTACCTCTTCTTCTTTGTCGGCCATTAAGCATCGTGCATTTTGTTCATCACACGAACAACTTGTTTCTTGAGGAATGTTTTCATAAATGTCCTCAAGTTTGTCCCACACTTCTTTGGCAGATTTGCAGTGTGAAACTTTCCGACATTCTTCCTGATTCAAAGAGCTGTGTAGCAAATTAATAGCCTTGGTGTTGTATTCACTTGCCATGGCTTTTCCAACTTGTTTCGTCATTAGTTTACCATACTTTATGATTTGCCAAAGACGAAAGTCGTTTGCTTGGATGAAAACTCTCATCCGCTCTTTCCAATATGCGTAGTTGTTACCATCAAACACAGGAGGAAAAAAGATGGAGTGACCTACGCTCATTGTACCTGCATTCAACATTCTCAACAGAAAAATACAGATCTTTCTCTCAACTGGTTAAGGCTTACAGAGAGTTAGGCTCTGATACCAATTGTTAGGAACCGTGAACAACGCTAGAGGGGGGGGGTGAATATCGTTTTACAGGAATTATGCGGAATTAAAAATCCTGTTGCAGGAATATAAAAATACTGCAGGAATTTAACAAGTGCAGGAAAAGTAAAGGAGGCAGAGATGTATACTGGTTTACCACACCTTGTGGCTAGTCCAGTCCCCGAGAGACTCTCTCGAGATTTCCACTAACAACCCTGTCGAGCTTGCGGGTGCTCAACAAACCTTTACACTTGAGACTTGAATCGAACAAGTCTCAAACACCTGCTTGAGGATACCTCACCTCAAGACTTCCCTGTTAAGCTTCCGGGTGCCTAACGAACCTTTACAACTTGAGAACTTGATACAACACAAGCCTCAAACAACCTGCTTAAGGACACCTATCCCTAAGACTTCCCAAGAAGAAATACAACACTCCTTCTTGTTACAAGTGCTCACAAAGAAACACTCACTACTCACTTTACAATAACTCTCTCAATAGAGTGGATTATGAGTACAAATATATCAGCTCAAGAACACAACAACTCAATCAAATAATGGCTCTCAAAAACAATGTATATGATATGAATTTGATATAAAATAATTTCAAGTGTAATCTCAATATTTCAGATCAGTTGTGTTGATTCAAAAACGTTTCAGAGAAGTGTTTTTATAGAAAGAAAAAGTTTATGACCGTTGCCTTAATAAAAAACACAAAACTCTGATTTTAACCTATGACAATCGATTGTGCTACAGTGACAATCGATTGTGTCACACATTTTCAAAAACATTTCTGACAGCATTTGAATAAAACAGATTGAGTAATAAATGTGTACCAAACTTATCTTGACTTTGAAGATCAGAAATAAATGAAGAAGTCCGTTTGGGACTTTTTCAAACACAACAATCGATTGTTGCAACAAGACAATCGATTGTCTATTAGAAAGTCAAGAACATATCTGTCAGACTTAGAAAGCTTTGCAGATTTGGTAAATAAATATTCAACAACACAATCCTTAATTTAAGGAGCAAGTATCTGATCATTAAAAACGTTTTTGACTTTAAAGAAGATCTGTAAAACATATTCAACAACCAAATCATTGATTTATAACGTTTTGAAAATAAGATTCTGCAAGTCAGATACTTTGACAATCGATTGTGAGAAGTGACAATCGATTGTTGCTTCAAAAATGATTTCAAACAAACTCTGTCTCAAGGCAATATTTTTGAGACTAAGTAAAAATACCTTGACAATCGATTGTTGAATAGAGACAATCGATTGTTGCTTCAAAAATGATTTTCAACAAACTTTCTGTCTCAAGGCAATTAATTTGAGACTAAGTAAAAACTGCTTGACAATCGATTGTGGCCTTTAGACAATCGATTGTGAAACTCAAATTTCACAAAACGAGTTTAAAAATCATTTTGGCAAATATGCAACTTATTTCTGTAAAACCTAATGATGCATGATTTTATAAAAATCATTTTAGGTGAGAGCCAATATTAGAAATAAGTCGTTGAGTCAAGATTACAATTTAAAGACGACTCAACAGTTAATTGCATTTGCTGATCTTGAACTTGTACTGTCCATCTTGTACTTGGACTGTTATTGTTCCATCACCGATGTTTGTCTCAATGTTTGGCATTTATCAAAACCTACATGAATCAACACACGTTAGTTCGAGAACGTGTTTCCAACAGAGGTTAATCAATTCACCATTGAAGAAGGGCTTCACCAAGCAGTTATCGTCAAGTTTTCATATGGAAAACCAGAGTTGCAAGAGTTTTGAAAGATTTTTGTGAAACAGTTCGACGTCAAAGGATATTGCAACATAGGGCAGCTTGAATTTCGTCACTTGTTCGTAAGGTTTGATTCCTTTGATGAATATGTCCAGTTTGTATCAAGTTCTACTCGATATATTAAATCCAAAGGAGATAAATTTTTCTTCAGAACTTTCCCCTGGACGTTAGGCTTTAAACCTAGAGAAGAAACATCAAAATCAATTGTGTGGATTTAGTTCCCAGACCTGCCACCCAATTTCTTTGCAAAGAAATCATTAATGTCGAACGCTTCAGCACTAGGAAAACCTCTCGCTGTAGACAAGGCAAAACAGGATCGCACCAGGACAAGTGCGGCGAGAGTTAAGGTTTTGTTAGACCTTTTGGACAAACATCCATAGAAAATCAAGATTCACATCGTTGACAAAGTTTCAGGGAAGTCAGTGGAATTCTACCAATGGTGGTGTATGATAATCTCCCGAAGTATTGCACCTGCTATAACCATCAAGAGCATGCTGAAGAAACATGTCGTTGGAAGATCGACAAAAGTAAGGATGGTGTCGAGGATGCAGTTAAAAAACTGCAAGGTAATGGTCTGGCAGCTCTGGACAAATTGCAAGGTGATGCGAGGGAACATCTTAATTCAAGACAAGATGGACAATTGGAAATAGATGATACAATAGGTGACCACCAAAGGATTCAATCAAGAGGTGATCAAATTGCTACTGTGGAAAATCCTATGTTAAGAGAAAACATTGCTGATGATCAAGATAATATGGAAATAATAGTAACTGCTGCACAATTGTGTAATGGATCTAATGATCGAGCTCTATATGATCATAAGGTTAAAACTGTTGGAAAGATTTTACTTTCACAGGTTGCTCAAGATGTAAATGATCGAGCTCTATCTAATCCTAAGGTTAAAACTACTGGAAAGAAATTACTTTCACAGTTTGCTCAAGGTATATAAAATTCAAAAGCAGGACAATGGAGTGTGGTGCATCGACCATTTGAAGCATCAAATGTGGACAAGGCATCACATTCAAATGTTGTAGGCCTCTTGGTTGATAATAAAGTTACAATAAACAATTGTGAAACTTTTGTCCAAACCAATGTGGAACGTGCACGGATGGGCTCTTTTGATGGAAGTGGCGTGCAGAACATAGCATCTGTTGGGCGTGTTTTTGAAATGGAAAGGGTGAATGGAAAGCATGAGGAATCTGCTTTACCATTTAGTCATAAAGGACAACAACAATTAAAGGTAAAAGCTGACAATGTGCAGCACATGGGATTGAATGAAGTGCAGCAAATTAAGGAAAATGAGGCAGCCCCTATTGCGTGCGTTATTGAAATTGAAAAGGCAGGGAGCCATGATGGTCGTGGGACTGGAAAGGAAAAAGAACAAAGTGTTGCGCGTCAGCTTGGTCGTTTGACTATGCAAAAGGCTGCCAAGGATGCTAATTTAATTCAAAATGCAACAAATGAGGCAGCTGAAAATAGTCACGCGGCTACAGAAAATCCGGCCAAAAAGGTTGAACTACATGAGGGCTCAATTGGCAAAGCACATGTGGGACAGTTGGTGGAGCAAATTGCGGGCCATGTAGATGCTAAAGAAGCCGAAAGTAATGCTCCAATTACAAGCAAGGTGAACGAAAAAATTGACCAAATATCTGGCCATGCGGGCCAGTTATATCTGAAGCAGCAACTGTTGCAAATAACTGGCCATGCCGGCCATGTGAATGGTAACGAGCATATTGCTGGCCAGCTGAAAGAAGTCGAAATAATTTAACAAAATGCTGGGAACAAATCGCACGATGGAAAAAATGAAGAATCAGTACAAAGGAACTTTGGTACTGATGCTCATAAGGATCGTCAATATGGAGCTGCTCGTGTTGTTTCATTAGATAATGCTGCAACTGATGGAGTACATCAAAACCAGATTGTGGAATTTTCATCTCCTGATCATGCATCTTGTGTTACACATATGCACATTGATCGACCAACAAGAGCAGCATATGTTGATCGTGCAACGTTCCCTAACGCTCCTTCTCTGTATTTTTCTAGTCCTCAAGTGGAGAAAATAATTAAGGACACTCAAGATGCCATGATGTTAACTCCCATGATCAAGCATCCTTTGGTCACTTTTAAACACATCGATACACGAAATTCCTTCGCAAAGTGTGGAATCATTTGGTGAGCATAGTGGTGCTTCTGGATAGCTATTGTCAACAGGCAACAACCAACAGCAAAACATAGCTATGATCTCAATCTCTCGAGCATCCACAAACGAGTTATGTGGCTCTAAAGATCAACAAGGTATGTCAAGTGCAATAGTTGCTAAGAGCAAGTCATGGACAGATCGAGTTGAAGGGCAGGAATAAAATGATCCTGTTGTTGTTCAAACCAGTGCAGTCATAGCGGAGGAAAGAAAACTATTGGATTCTATGGAAAAGGTCGTGTCTCGAGCCTATGATGAACGAGGTTATGAAAGTAATGAAGAATTGAGCACACCGAAGGAAGTAGGATCCTGTAGTAACCTTAATGTCACATATTACCCTAACTCTAGGCAGCTTCTCGTCAATTCTGGGCAGAAACCAATGAGACTGGGTAGTACAACAGATTTGTTATCTCATGATAGACAACTGTTGGATGCAATTCTAAATGCACATCCTTTGAAATTTTGGGTCGTGATCCTTATAGCGCTAACCGTGAAATAGGAGCAGGAATGAGGTACATATACAACAAAAAATCAAGCGAAGCGGTGGTAAATCACAAGATGAACCAAACTTGGATGCACAAGGTGTTTTACACATGCCAAATCAACGGACAGCAGAAGAAGGTGAAGTAATTGAAGTGATGTCACAATGCATCGAAACAGTCCCAATTAATGCTACAGAGGAACAAAAGTCACATACAAAGGAAAAGAGCAGGGACGACAATGTTAGGCGACCTCCAATGAGAAATCCAAGCTTAAGGAGGCCGCCCCAACTACATCAACAAAGTCCAAACAGTCTAAAAAGAAATCATGAATTTTGAATACTTCTTGAAGAATTGGGACGATGTTGATAAAGAATTACAAATAGAAGAAATTGCAATGATCGACAAAAAGGGACATCATTTTAACTCTTTCATCATTTTAATCTGCCACTTTTTTAGTATCCTCATTTGTAATCTTATCACGTAGTATGTCATAAAATATTTGGTCCTTGTCAAGTTCGTATTTTTTGCATTCCTGTTAATAAGTGAGATTGTCAAGCCTCAATAGGATTTAGTACGGTACGTTTAGCCCGGTATGTGTTATATGAGTAATAATACCGGTGCTAGTACCTGTTAACTGTTGTATTTTTCTTTTATGCTATTAATAAAAAGCTAGCCCTAGGCACTTGCCTAGTGGATTGCCCAAAAAAATTAACTTATCCAAATTTCAGTTTTCTATTTCTGCAATAGAAAATTAACTACCCATCAATTTTTCCTCTTTATTTTCCCTCTTTATTGTTGAGTAAATAGCCATTTATGAAATGGCATTCATGTTGTGGCCGTTTTGCAGAAACAGCAGGTCTGAAGTATTTTCCCTCGCGTGTTGGGATGCTTAATGTACATCATAAATTGTACACGGCTATATATAGCTTGTTCTATAAGTAAATTGAGCTGATACACGAGCAATCCATGTACATCTTATTGGATGGTCATGAAACAAGTTTTGGGGTATTTAGTACATACCCAGGACTTTGCTTTGCACTACAGTAAATATCCTGCGGTCATTGAGGGATACTGTGATGCAAATTGGATCACCGGATCAACTGATTCCAAGTCCACAAGTGGATATGTATTCACTATTGGTGGAGGAGAGGTATCTTGGAAGCCATCCAAACAAATTTGTGTTACCCGCTCTACAATGGAGTCTGAGTTCATAGCCTTGGATAAAGCCGGTGAAGATGTTGAATGGCTTCGAAATTTCTTGAAAGATATTCCATTTTGGCCCAAACCGTTGGCACCCATATTCATACATTGTGATAGTTAAGTGGCAATTGGAATGTCTGGGAGCGTTATGTATAATGGTATGTCTCATCATATACGACGAATACATAAAACCGTTAGACAATTACTCTCTATAGTACTTATCACAATTGGCTATGAAAAGTTATGTAAAAATGTATGGGATCCACTTACAAAAGGTCTAACTAGAAAGGTAGTTGAGAAGTCATGAAGGGTAATGGAACTGTGGACGAGAACAAGTCATAGTGGTGGTAACTCCACCTAGAACACTGGAGATCCTAAGATCTAGGTTCAAGGAGATCGAACAAAGCCATTAATGACAGTTCAACATTATCAACTAAATTTTTAGTCCATTCTCGTGATGACACAATGTTCAGTACCAAAGATAAAGCATTAAGGCTTTTTAATGATTTCTAAATTTGATACGGGGTATAACAAATAATGTATCTACGTGATGACACGTTTAGGAATCACCTATGTAAGTGTGAAGTGTTAGCCGCTTCAAGGAGAACTTTGTAAGTCAGTTCTCTATGCACTTATGAAACCAGAAGGTGTTCATGGCTGAGACGAACTCAACAATGAGAACCAAAGACGGTTAAAGGTTGGTTGTGTGACTTGTGGTTGTCTAGCTATATACCAAAGTTCGATGGTTCAAAGATATCAAATCTACCAATTGATCGAGTGTATCCAACATAAGTTCACTACGGAAAGTTCAAAGGGAAACCTACTTATCCAGATGCAATTAACCCTTACTTGTGAATCACACAGTTTTTCATGCATACTCCTGTGGTATAGCCATTCCCTATTCATGTGGGAGATTGTTGTGTTTTTTGTATTTAATATAAATTATATACTTAAAAGAGGGTGAATGGAAAATGGAGGAAAATAAAAATTTTGACTGAAATTTTAAGTTTCCCCCCTTGATAAATGGACACTGTCCTATATTGGAAAAGGAAATGGTTTTTTATACGTATATAAGTAATTTCTCTTCTTCTAGCTCTTAACGAGTTGGGAAGAGAGCAAGCCTCGTGCCGTCGTCGTCCCTCACTCGCTCGGCTCAGCTCGGGTCGGCTTCGTCTTCGGATTCGAATTCAGATTTGGATTTGGTTAAATGATCGGTTGATTGATTAATTTTTTGGACCAAATTTATTTGTTAATAGTAAAATATTAACAGAAATGTTATTAAATATTATTTTAATAACACAATATTAGTATTAAAATACATATTAATATTAAATCCAGTTCAGTTATCCAAATTTTAGTTTTCTATTTTTGTAACAGAAAATTAACTACCCATCAATTTTCCTCTTTATTTTCCCTCTTATTGTTGAGTAAATAGCCATTTATGTAATAGCATATATGTTGTGGCCGTTTTGCAGAAACAGCCAGTCTGAAGATTTGCACCTATTTAGATTTCAGCCCAATTTTGACTATAAATATAATACTATTCTGCTCAAAATTTCGCTACGATTTTCTGAGTTTCTTCTCCTTCTTCTGCATACTTTTAGCATCAAACAAAGCAAAAAGTAAGTTTGATTTGCTACCGAACTTTGTGTTTGCTGAAACACGAGGGTTTGAATTACCACTATATTAGTGTGTAATTCGTTTTATCCTGGGAGAAAATAATCCATAACCTTGGGTACTAGGGGGGATTAAATTCCTTAAGGAAATACTGTAAATTCAGTCTGCTCGAATTGGTTTTCTGTCATTTCTGTTTATATTCATTTATATTTTCAGAATTATTTTACAATACAATATACTATCAAGTATAAGAAATTTAATATATTTTGTGTATTTGTACTTACTATTTCTTGCGAGTAAAACCTTTGTGGTTTTGTACTCTATTGGAGATTAAAATCTATGAGATTTTAATGTTTGTGTCATTCTTTTGCAGAGATGACTAATAAATAGCGGAAACCAAGCTATTCCGAAGGTGACTACCAATGCTTCAACGAGCCAAACACCGGCAACATTGGCACCAGCGGAGAAACCTGGAAAAATTTTTGAGATTGATTTCAAGCGCTGGCAGCAAAAGATATTCTTCTATTTCAATACTCTATGTCTCCAGAAGTTCATCATAGAATATGTTCTTGTGCTGTCTGTTGAAACTCCAAAAAAATGAACGCCTTCTCGTGACTGAGGCGTGGAAGCATTTAGATTTTTTGTGGAAGAATTATATTCTAAGCGGGCTGGAGGATGCTTTTTATAACGTCTACAGTGGCGTAGAAACATCAAAAGAACTATGGACTGCGCTTGAAAAGAAATAGAAAACCGAAGATGCGGGGTTGAATACGTTCGTTGCTGCAGAGTTTTTGGACTACAAAATGGTAGATAGAAAGTTTGTTATTACCCAAGTCCAAGAACTGTAAGTGATTATTCATGATCTCCTTGCTGAAGGTATAAATCAAATTAGTATTGATGTTGAAAGTAGTAATCTTAGTATTTTTACTAACATAAATTTCATTGAGGGTCTTATCTTCAATGAAGCATTCCAAGAAGCAGCGATGATTGAGAAGTTGCCTCCTTTGTGGAAGGACTTCAAAAACTACATTAAACACAAACTCAAGGAGATGTCCCTTGATGATCTCATTATTCGGTTGATAATCGAAGAGGACAACAAAGCTGCTGAAAAGAGAGGCCGTGAAAATTCAACAATAATGAGAGCAAATATTGTTGAAGAGAACAAAAAGAGGAAGAAGGCTTCTGGACGGAAATCCAACCCAAGCAAGAAGTGGTTCAGTGGAAACTGCTACAACTGTAGAAAAATCGAACATAAATCTACGGAGGGTCGTGCCTCGAAGAAAGACAAGAAAAAGGGTCAAGCAAATATGGTTGAAAAGCATGATGATATTGATGACTTATGTGTCATGCTTTCCGAATGCAACTTGGTGGGCAATCCTAAAGAGTGGATTGATTCTAGAGACACTCGCAATATTTGTGTTGTTAAAGAAGCTTTTGCTACTTATGCTCCTGTTGTATCCGATGAGAATTTCTATGGGAAATGCTGTAAAGGCTAAGATTAAAGGATATAGGAAGATATTTCTCAAAATGACTTCCGGAGAAGTGGTGACTTTGAACAACGTCCTTCATGTTCCCAATATTAGGAAGAATTTAGTGTCTACTGGACTTATTGTTAAGAATGGTTTTAAATGTGTTTTTTTTTCTGATAAGGTTGTAATAAATAAGAATGAAATGTTTATAGGAAAATGTTACCTCATTGAGGGCCTTTTCAAGTTGAATGTAATGGTTCTAAAAATAATAATAAAATTTCAACTTTGTCTTACTTACTTGAGTCAAATGAATTATGGCATATACGTTTGGGTCATGTCAATTATAAAACCTTATGGAAAATGATTAATTTTAAAGTATTGCCACTAAGTTTGAATGTGGCAAATCAAAATGTCAAGTATGTATGGAATCTAAGTATGTTAAACATCCTTATAAGTTAGTTGAAAGGAATTCAAATCCTTTAGACACACAGATATTTGTGACATGAAACTAATACCATCTCACGGTGGAAAGAAGTATTTCATAACTTCTATTGACGATAGTACTCGATATTGCTATGTTTACTTAATAGTAAAGATGAAGTAATAGATGCATTTAAGCAATACAAAATTGAAGTTGAAACACAACTTAACAAGAAAATCAAAATGATAAGAAGTGATAGGGAGGGTGAACATGAATCTCCTTTTGAACAAATATGTTTAGAATATGAAATTATCCATCAAAAAACGGCCCCTTACACATCCTAATCTAACAAGATTGCAGAAAGAAAGAATCGTTCATTAAAGGATATGATGAACGCATTATTGTTAAGCTCTGGTTTGCCACAGAACTTGTGGGGGGGAAGCTTTTTTTACGGCTATCAAAACACTAAATTGAGTACCCATAGCAAAACGCAATCCATTCCATATGAAAAATGATAAGGAAGGAAGCTCAACTTGAATTATTTTAAAGTGTTGGGGTGTTTGGCAAAAATGCAAGTTCCTAAACCTAAAAGGGTAAAAATAGGACTGAAAATCGTTGATTGTATTTTCATAGGATATGCGAATAATAGTAAAGCATATCGACTTCTGGTTCATAAATCAAAAAATTCCGACATTTTTATAACAATACGATTATAGAATCAGATTAGTTAAAAATAGATATGCCTATAAAAAGAAATGTGAGTCGATTGGTGAAAGATCTAAATGACCTTTGGAAGAAGCAAAAGAAAGTACAATTAACCAGGAGAATCCAAGATGTAGTAAACGTCAAAGAACATCTACTTCATTTGGACCAGATTTTGTGACTTTCTTATTGGAAAATGAGCCTCAAACATTTAAAGTAGCTATGTCTTCTTCGGAATCATTGTTATGGAAAGAGCCAGTCAATAGTGAAATAGAATCCGTACTGAACAACCTTACTTGGGAATTGGTTGATCTTCCTCCTGGAAATAAATCATTGGGTTCTAAATGGATCTTTAAAAGGAAAATGAAAAATGATCTCACTATTGACATGTATAAGGCAAGACTTATGGTCAAAGGGTATAGACAACAAAAAGGTCTTGACTATTTTGATACATACTCTCTAGTGACAAGAATTACGTCCATACGAAGGTTAGTAGCGTTAGCTGCATTTTATATGGTCTTGAAATTAATCAAATGGACATTGAGACGGCCTTCTTAAATAGAGAGTTGGAGGAAAAAATCTACATGGAACAACCTGAAGGGTTCGTGGTTCCAGGTAAAGAAAAGAAGATCTGTAGACTTGTTAAGTCCCTTTACGTACTTAAACAAGCACCCAAACAATGTCATGAGAAATTTAACCAAACAATATTGTCAAATGGGTTAAGGATAAATGAATGTGATAAATGTGTGTACATTAAAAATGCTCCAAATCACATAGTCATTGTTTGCTTATATGTGGATGATATGCTCATAATGAGTAATGATATTGTATAAAGTCTACTAAGCGTATGCTAATTAGATATGAAAGACTTGGGAGTTGCTGATTTAATTCTGGGAATTAAGATCCATAAGACTTCTCAAGGTCTGGCTTTGTCACAATCTCATTATATTAAGACAGTACTTGAAAAATTCAAGCACTTGGGCTTTAAAGTTGCAAAGACTCCAGTTGTCATGAATCTTGCATTAGCAAATAACAAAGGGCAAATCATACCACAATTGGATTATGCTCGTGTGTTGGGATGCTTAATGTACATCATAAGTTGTACACGACTATATATAGCTTGTTCTATAAGTAAATTGAGTTGATACACGAGCAACCCATGTCAATCTAATTGGATGGTCATGAAACGAGCTTTGGGATATTTAGTACATACCAAGGACTTTGCTTTGCACTACAGTAAATATCCTGCGGTCATTGAGGGATACTGTGATGCAAATTGGATCACCGGATCAACTGATTCCAAGTCCACAAAGATATGTATTCACTTATGGTGGAGGAGCGGTATCTTGGAAGTCATCCAAACAAATTTGTATTACCCGCTCTACAATGGAGTCTGAGTTTATAGCCTTGGATAAAACCGGTGAAGAAGTTGAAAGAATCAAAATTTCTTGAAAGATATTCCATTTTGGCCCAAACCGTTGGCACCCATATTCATACATTGTGATAGTTAAGCGGCAATTGGAAGGGATGGGAGTGTTATGTATAACGGTAAGTCTCATCATATACGACGAATACATAAAACCGTTAGACAATTACTCTCTAGAGGACTTATCACGATTGGCTATGTAAAGTTATATAACAATTTATGGGATCCACTTACAAAAGGTCTAACTAGAGAGGTAGTTGAGAAGTCATCAAGGGTAATGGAACTGTGGCCGAGAACAAGCCATAGTGGAGGTAACTCCACCTAGAAGACTGGAGATACTAAGATCTAGGTTCAAGGAGATCGAGCAAAGCCATTAATGACGGTTCAACATTTTCAATTAAACTTTTTGTCCATTCTCGTGATGAGACAATGTTTAGTACCAAAGATAAATCATTAAGGCTTTTAATGATTTCTAAATTTGATACGGGGTATAACAAATAGTGTATCTACATGATGACACGTTTAGGAATCACCTATGTAAGTGTGAAGTGTTAGCCGCTTCAAGGAGAACTTTGTAAGGCCAGTTCTCTATGCACTTATGAAACCAGATGGTCTTCATGGCTGAGACGAACTCAACAATGAGAACCAAAGACGCTTAAAGGTTGGTTGTGTGACTTGTGGTTGTCTAGGTAGACACCAAAGTTCGATGGTTCAATGATGTCAAATCTACAGATTGATCGAGTATATCCAACATAAGTTCACTACGGAAAGTTCAAAAGGAAACCTAATTATCCAGATGCAATTAATCCTTACTTGCGAATCACACAGTTTTTCATGCATACTCCTGTGATATAGCCATTCCCTATTCATGTGGGGATTGTTCTATTTTTTGTATTTAATATAAATTAAATACTTAAAAGAGGGTGATGGCAAATGGAGGAAAATAAAATTTTTAACTGAAATTTTAAGTTTTCCCCCTTGATAAATGGACATTGTCCTATATTGGACAAGGAAAAGGTTTTTTATATGTATATAAGTAATTTCTCTTCTTCTAGCTCTTAAAGAGTTGGGGAGAGAGCAAGCCTCGCGCCGTCGTCGTCTCACCCCTCGCTCGCTCGGCTCGGCTCGGCTCGGCTCGGCTCGTCTTCGTCTTCGGATTAGATTTAGGATTTGGATTTGGTCAAATGATATCGGTTGATTGATTAATTTTTTGGACCAAATTTATTTGTTTATAGTAAAATATTAACAGAAATGTTATTAAATATTTATTTTAATAACACAATATTAATATTAAAATACATATTAATCTTATATCCAATTCAGTTATCCAAATTTTAGTTTTCTATTTTTGTAATAGAAAATTAACTACCCATCAATTTTTCTTTTTATTTCCCTCTTATGTTGAGTAAATAGCCATTTATATAATGCCATTTATGCTGTGGCCGCTTTGCAGAAACAACCAGTCTGAAAAATTACGTCTCTTCAGATTTCCGCCCACTTTTGTCTATAAATACAATACTATTCTGCTTAGAATTTCACTACGATTTTCTTAGTTTCTTCTCCTTCTTCTGCGTGCTTTTAGCATCAAACAAAGCAAAAAGTAAGTGTGATTTGTTACCGAACTTTGTGTTCGCTGAAACACTGGGTTTGAAGTACCACTACCTCAGTGTGTAATTCATTCTATCCTGGGAGGAGATAATTCATAACCTTGGGTACTAGGAGGGGATTAAATTTTTTAAGAAAATACTGTGAATTCAGTAAGCTCGAATTGATTTCTGTCATTTTTGTTTATGTTCATTTCCATTTATATTTATTTATATTGTCAGAATTATTTTACAAATACATTATACTAACATAAAATAATTTTAATTTATAATAAATAAGATGTATACCTTGCCATAGTAGGTAAAATTTCCATTACTTTATGTTTATGGGAAACATGGACATGTTGGGTTTCAAAAGATCACTTAAACAACCCACGACTATTACCGACATGCCACATGCTTTATGCTTAGTACAAATCAATGAATCATGGTTCCTTTTTTTTTCTTCCTTTATTAAAATTAATTTAACTATTCAAATCTCCGAGTATCTCGATGCACGCATAATTATAATTATAAGTTTAAAAAGAACATCTTAGGAAAGATTTATGATGGTGCTTTGGTTAATCAGAATGTAGAATCCAACAAATTTGGCTGTATCCACATCTGATCCAAATTAAGTTCAAACGTTGAATAGGTTGACTAGTTTGGCTTAGATCTATTTTAATTTTGATCTTAAATATAATACACGATGTGCATTCCCATCCGAAAGAACTTAACACACACAAAGTTATCTAATGGTAATGCGTCTTTCCGTTGTAATTTCAAATATTAACAAATCTTTACTATTTTGATATTTTGTGTAATTATACTGTATTATAATCCACAAATAGATAAACTTGCACAAAATAGTTATTTTCCAATATTTGGAAGAATGTTTATAAAATAAAGGTTTTGGCAACAACATACTTCAAAGATAACCATGTAATATAATTATTTCTTAGTTTATTATCATTGACAGATCACTATATATTTTTCATATGGTATGTTTCAAATTGTTGATACTAAATTATACATTCAAAAGAATAGTAAATTAGGTAACAAAGATAAAACTATTACCTTTTTAAACATATCCACAAAGAATAAGGGCGTAATATATACGGAGACACTTAAAGTTGGCATGATCTTTTACTTAGACATTTAAACTAGGTCTCTTTCTAGTTAGACACGTTTCTCAGCCAATTCTCATACCAATTAGACACATTTTTTGCTGGCTTATTAATTATTGTGTAGGGATTTGTTGTAGCTTTTAAAGAAGTTTTACCCAATGATGAATCTAGGATGTGTGCCCGGCACCTCTGGTCTAATTGGCATAAGAAATGGAAAGGAGAGGAAAGGAGAAAACAATTTTGGAGGTGCTCTAAATCTAGTTATGAAGATAAGTTTATTTGTAAGGATATTTACAAGGATTTATTATATTATCCAAAAAAGTCATGGGTTAGAGCCTAGTTTAAGTGTCTAATTGAAATGAGAATTACCTAAGAAACCTGTCTAATTAGAAAGAGGCATAGTATAAGTGTCTAAGTGAAAGATCGTGCCAAGTTTAAGTGTCTCCGTATGTATTACGCCAAGAATAAGGGGTTGCATAGTTCACTTGCTAGTTACGTAGAGATTACAATGTACGAATTATTTCTGTGGTGATTAATAATACAGGAATTGTTATACGAAAATTCTTTAGTCTAAAAGGGTATTTTTATCTTTAATTAGTAAACCAGAGCATTTTTAATACATTTATTCCTATTTTACGTTCCATCTCACATATTTTAATACATGTATTATGTAATATAGTTGATCAAACACTGCATTAGTAATGTGGTGATTGTTTGACTCAAAATATATCAACACCTACTGAGCAAATCAATTAAAGATGAGAGGGTAAATCGTAGCTAAATATAATAATCTCTAGAATGATAATGAATAAAGAGAAGAGAGCAGTAA
The DNA here is from genome assembly GCA_034376525.1 of Nicotiana benthamiana. Lineage (NCBI taxonomy): Eukaryota > Viridiplantae > Streptophyta > Magnoliopsida > Solanales > Solanaceae > Nicotiana > Nicotiana benthamiana. Next base: position 79,548,520 of record CM067329.1, read on the forward strand.
GGTTTTTTTTCATTCAAGATTCACAAGTTCCCAGAATACTCACTGCCCTTTACAAGATCCTTCTTTCCCCTTTCTATACTAGGGAGAAAACCCTTCCGGAATGTTAGAAAATACAATATAAGGAATATTCGGCGGAATATTCTTAATGTCCCCTAATGGGCTTACATTACAAGGGTCGTACAACTTCTATTTTTGCCTTGAGGTTGTCTCCCTCAGGAAACTGATTCGTCATTACTCGATCGTTGGTCGTACTCATCAAAAGGCTAAGGTCGATCAAATTTGAACACATATAGTTAGTCCCTCCGCTTGTCAGGGTCGCGGTCGGATGCGTCCTCTATGAGCGGACTTCGTGCAATCTTTTTGAGAAATTTGGCCTGTGGGAACGTTATAACGTGGCCAATAGGAGTTAGTCATATGCTCAGAAAAACATCGTGTGGTACACTCTTCCGGAAAATGATGTCAGCTTTACGTGCATCATCATTATGCAGGTTTTCGAGGCGGGGACTCATGGCTTGGTGCTTCGATTCTTGCGCTGCTTTGAGGCATGTTGCCTTGATTCTGGTGCCTCTCAATCCTATAAATAGATGAAGGATTTAATTTTTTGAAAACCTTTAGCCATTCCTCTCTAGAACACTTCTTTCATTCTCTCTTTCTAGCTTCCTCATCCTTACGTTCCTCTTTCATTCACCACCTGAAGCTTCTTCTTCCTTCCTCCTCCTGTGTTGATACTTCTTCAAACGACATTATGCTGAGCTCGTTGTTCTCGTGAGGAGGTTCCTGAAACCATCGCATCATCAACGGCACCTCCCTTTGATAGTGGGGAGGTGGTGATAGAAGAGAATCATAGTCCTCATACGGTGGAGGAGCTGCTACCGAGCCACCTTTTATCCAGGAGTGACTTCCTTAAAGATCTACTTCCTACATCGAACCCCATATTTTATGAGAGTGAGCAGGTCCATATTGATGCCATTCGCATAAAACTTGGTATTCCTGCTCATGTAAAAATGGTTCTAGTTGGGAGAGACTATGTAGACGTCCACAGAACTAGGTATTGTGCTTTCTACGACTACCCGTTCATGATTGGCTATATCAGTCCTCTATTCCCCTTAGCAGAAAAATTATGTAGATTTTACCAAGTTTTCCCAGCACAACTTTCGCCATACATGTTCAAGGTGTTTCTGCTATTGACTAAGTACACAAAGCTGGCGGAGTGTGGCATTTCTGTCCACTACCTTTTGCACTTGTTCGCAGATGGCTTCCTCAGGGTTACCATGGTGCATTTGGGCCTTCATTGTACGAAGGGGCTGGTGGTTGGAATGGATGACCGGGCTAGCCACAAGTTTTGGCACAAATACTTCTATTTCAAAACTGTACACATTGTTTCTGACCTTTAGATTTCCAGAGCGGTGGAACGGAGATCGTAAGTGTCGTCTTTCATTATGTTATCCTTTCTTTTGTGTTCACTATAATGTTTACTTACTCACTATTGTGCTTCTATGGTCCGTCTGCCTTATCTCATTGTGGGTATCAAGGATTGGGTAGCCCAAATGTTGCCTCAGGCAGCAGAAACTCAATCTTGGCCCACCTTCGTGCATCGTTACGGCCCTAGGGTTTCCTCAGGTAATTGACTTACCTACGACTTCGTTGGCCGTACGACCTTGCTTAATAATACGACCCTTTATGATGACAGGCCGAGGAGCTTCTAGGTGGAGGGTGCCAGTTCCCGCCTTCAGACAGGTCTTTACGACTGCGAATACGGAGTTTATCTTGAGCGAGTCTCCTCGAGAGGGTCATCCTCAACCTATTCAATTGGGAGATCCTTCTCGAGTTATGGTCACGAGGGAAGAGGCTTTTTTGGTACTGGACTCGCATCCTCTGGATGAATCTTCTAACAAGGACAAACTGTTGGAGAGAAAGAGGAGAAGGTTGGAGTTGGGGAAGTGCATGGATACAGACGCCAATGGAAGCAGGCCATCTTGGACTGTCCTGGTGCCAGTATTCATGGCCGATGTCATTTTGTCATGGAGATCTCCCCAAGTGGAAGGAGTCAGCCTAGGGGCCGACTCGGTACACTCCGTTGAAGGTGGTGCGTCATCTAATGTTGGAGGACATTATGTTGAGGGTTGCGGCTCGGGTTCGGATATCAAATCAGAGGATGTTAATGAGTTTGTGGGTCGTCATACCCATGTGGAGGTTAGGATGGACAGATCCGACCATCATTTGGTCGTCCCAGGGAGCTACAACTTGCTGTTGAATAGCAAGCAGGTGGCATTGGCCCTAGCTCCTCTATGTTTTGCTCATGAAAGCTAGATGCTTGGGGCGATGAGCAATATGGAGTTATCTCAAAAGGTCATGGGTATAGCCTACAGGTAGGCGTCTTCCCTTCTCTTTCTGTCGTTGGATTGGTGCAATAATCGTCATTTTGAATTTTATTTCTAACTTCTGCCTCTCTTTTGTCAGACCCCCGTCCTGGAGGTGGAGAGAGAGCATTGAGCGAGAAGAAGGACGAGTCTTTATGAGAAGATTTCTTTCAAGTATCAGCTGTATCGTGCTAAACATTAGGTGATATCTGACATTTATCATCAGGACCCTGAGTTTTAGGTATTTCGTGAAGGGCTCAAGTAGTGGGAGGACAAGTTGGAGCGTAAGATAGAGGAATTAAGGGAGAGGGATGAGGAGCTCGTGAAGGTTGTCGCCCGCAACAGTGAACTGGAGACTTCCATAGAGCGCAGAAGGATGAGCTCGAACTGAGAAAGGGGGTGACGGCTGAGAATGCCGACTTGCATATGAAGGTGGCCGACCTGACCACTGAGTTGAATGCTAAAGTGGCAGGGAGTGAGGGGCTTAAGGGCGAGCTGGATGTTAGAATTGATAAGCTCGCGGCGGCTATTTCTGAATCGGTATCCTTGGAAGATTCACTCCATATTTCCCAATCTGAACTGACTTGGGATATGAAATCCTCTTGTTATCATGTTGCAGGGCTTGAAGGGTGGTTCAAAGAGCTGGAGGTGAAGTTGGCTGCATTGAGGGACAGATGGCCTCGCTGAGGGAAGAAGAGCCAAGTCGATGTTCTCAGCCTTCTACATCTCGTGGCTCAGCCGATCCTATCATGCCCCACCGTCTGTATGAGTTTTGGGTCCATCCAGAGGCTTGACTTGATATGTATAAGGCCTTTCATGTCGAGGGGAGGGCTACTGAGGAAGAGGTTCAAGCTGTGCGCGCCGAAACTTGTGCAGCTCGTGATTCATACGGGTACAACCCCTCATACCTGACGGGTATGGTATCAACTCTGATGATGCGAATCACCTCGCTTTGTATTCATGGTATAAAGACGCTTATCCCACTAGGGATAATGTGTAGACTTGGTTTGTATTTGCTTTTGTTTAGAAATTTTTGCACGGGCCGTACTTGGTCATGTTTGAAGGGGAAAATGTAAATTAAGTTTTGCTTATAATGTAAAATTTGCTTTTGTTGGTTCACTTTTCCTTGCATTTATCATACACATGATATTTTTTTATGCCTTTAGCTATTGGGATATTTCTTCGAACTATCATTGAAGTAGAATCCCATCGTTGTTCGAACGAGGTCGAACCTATATTGTTGTTAATGGCCTTGGCCATTGGGATGTTGCTTCGAACTGTCATTAAAGTAGAATCCCATCGTACTTCAAACAACGTCCAAACTATATTGTCATCGATGGCCTTGGCCATTGTGATGTTGCTTCGAACTGTCGTGAAAGTAGAATACCACCGTAGTTCGAACGAGGTCGAACCTATATTGTCGCCGATGGCCTTGGCCATTGGGATTTTTCTTCGAACTGTCTTCAAAGTAGAATCTAATCGTAGTTTGAACGATGTCGAACCTATATTATCGTCAATGGCCTTGGCCATTGGGATGTTGCTTCGAAGTGTCATCAAAGTAGAACCTCGTCATAGTTCAAACAAGGTCGAACCTATATTATCGCCGATGGACTTGGCCACTGGGATGTTGCTTCGAACTGTCGTAGAAGTAGAATCTTTTCCTAGTTTGAACGAGGTCGAACCTATATTGTTGTCGATGTCCATGGCCATTGCAATGTTGCTTTGGACTGTCATCTAAGTAGAATCCCGCGGTAGTTCGAACAAGGTCGAATCTATATCATCGTCGATGGCCTTGGCCATTAGGATGTTGCCTCCAACTTTTGCCGAAGTATAATCCCATCGTAGTTCGAATGAGGTCGAACCTATAATGGTTTCGATGGCCTTGGCCATTGGGATGTTGCTTCGAACTGTCGTCGAAGTAGAATCCCGTTGTAGTTTGAACGAGGTCGAACTTATACTGTCTTTGATAGCCTTGGCCATTGGGATGTTGCTTAGAACTATCATCGAAGTAAAATTACGTCGTATTTCAAAGGAGGTCGAACCCATATTATTGGAGAATTGATCGTATTCCCGTAGGAAGACGTCATATGTCGACTAGTGGAGATCTGGTTGTTGATACCCAATTTTTTTCTAGGTATTTTTTATACTCAAAATCTTTCAAAACAATATATATACATATACATATATATATATATATATATATATATATATATATATATATATATATGTGTGTGTGTGTGTGTGTGTGTGTGTGTGTGTGTGTGTGTGTGCGCATACCCAAGTGTTTTGATATTTTTCCACATTTTGAAAAGATTTTCAAAACCAATATGTAGTCTATTTTAATACTACAAAATTCAATAATTATTCCCAAAATTATATTTTAGCTGAATAGCATATTTTATTCTCATATTTATACCAAAATATAATTAAAGTAATTTTTATATATTTTTACACATTTGTTTGATATTTTAAAGCTTAATTGCATATTATTGCAATTATAGCCTATTTTACGATTAACATCATTTTATAATTATAAAAGTATTTTCAGTATTTTTAGATTAATACTTATACATTATAATTAGTTCATTACGTTTAATTTATTTTAAAAATAATTTTAACTATTTTATATAAAATAAAAAGAAAAAACTGTCTGTTTAACATTTAGCCTCATTTCATCGCAATTATAGCCCATTATCATTTTAATTTTAGCCAAATCAAACCCCAATTTTTCATCCCAATTTCGATTTAAACCCGACCCATACCCAATTCAAACTACCCGGCGTAGCTCTGATTTAATCTGAGCCATTGATCAAATGAGATCAACGACCCAAATTTCATTTCCTTAATTAAATTCAACTACCCCCCCTCAAACCCCTTATTTTCATTGAGATTGGTCTCTTTCTCTTGGTCTCTTCCTCTCTCCTTTATCTAGAACATTTTGGTTCTCTCTTCTCCTCCAATGAACGCACCTCCTCTCCAACTACCTCCAGCCTCACCTCTTTCGACCACCAGTCACCTTGAAGTATTATCTCATTGATTCCCTCTATCTTTGAGACCCTAGGAGCCTCAACCGTATGAGATTGTCACTGAAAGCTCTGTCTGGTCTGTCTCCCGCCTTTCTCCGATGGGTTTTGTCCGATGGTGTTATGAACATCATTATTGCTCAGTTTCACAACTAGGTTTTTCTTACTTCTCACTGGTTTCTTATGAAACCCTAATCTCTACCCAGGCCTCTCAAATCTCTGTATTTTTTTAAAGATTTTAACTCACACCGTTATGTTTTACACTACTCTCTACTCGATTTTTATGATTGCTCAAGTTTAAACGTTTTGTTCCCCATTTTCAAACTAGGGTTTTCTAAACCCCTTTTGAAATCACTATATCTTCTGATTTTTTAGTATTATGTGTTTGTATTTATGTTATTTGCTTGTTTGTGTGATCTTCTGGTTTATTCTCTGAGTTCTATGCTTTAACTTTGTTATTAGGGTTCCAACGTTCTACTGATTATGTGATTTCTTGCTTAGGGTTCTCCAATTTTCATGCCTATTGTTGTTAATATATCTAATTATTCATTATTTACCCAAATATTCTGGTAATTTTGGGCATCTCTTCGAATCCCAAATTTTGTATATATTTTCCTTGAAGTTTTCCATTGATTTTGAATTACCTCCTCATTTGTGAAATGTTTTCCTTAATTAGTAATGATTCCCTGTGATTTTCAATCTCATCCGTGATTCTTTGAACTAATTTGTTTTCAAAATTGACTTGTAATCTGCCTGTTTATGTGTATAATATATTGTTATTATACTTTCCTTACTTAAAAGTATTTTGTACTTAGTCCCTATTACATGTATCATGCTTTTACTATTCCTATTATAGAAATATCAGTCTTGCACACAATTATTTTCCTTATTTGATACTATTTGTACCCGTTTTAACTACGATTCCCTAATTGAAGAAAGTCCGAGTCTTTAATTGATTCTAGTTGGTATTATTTATATAATTATGATCATTCTATCCGTGTTACCTTATTTTCTACTTGTTTTCAAAACTATAAATAGTCTACCCTCTCTTTTGCATAACACGAACAATCATTGTTCTGATCTCTCTCTTACGCACATAAGCATACTCACTATTCTCTCTTATTTTTCTACACATTCTCTCTCACTTCTCTTATTGACTACTGGTTACCTAGTCGTCTGAAAGCTAATACTAAGTAATTTGTTACTCTAATGGTCTATTGCTCTATACATTGCTCTCTCTTGGTCTGCACACTCCTGCTTTACTTCCCTGCACACTGCTATTCTATATTATCTCACGTGACTGGTATGTCTTCTATTTAATTTACAGTTTCCAAAACAACATGTTTTTATGTATACTGCACTTCCTCTTGTTTCTTTTATGCTTCTACTTATGGTTCTCGTTTCAATTAGCATGCCTCTATGCTAGTTCATTGATGTGACTATCTTTTCCTTAATTTACCATGTCTACTGCTTCCTTTATTTGTTTAATGCAGTTCCTCCCTACCCCTAACCCCAATATATTATCAGCATGTAATCCTGAACCTTTTTGGGATGAAATGTGTTGTTACTGTTTAAATATTTTCTCTAATGTCTATGCTCTTACATGTGAACTACTTATCTCCATTCCTCTTTCCCATGTTCATGTTTGCTTACCTAAACTATGTGTGATATTCTAGTCCTGGGATTGTCCTACTCACCTTCTTACGAACTATCACACTATTTTATTGTTTCTTTTAAAAACTGATTCTATATGGATCATCTTTTAAAACTATTTTCTTTCTTAACTCAGTTTCTTTAAGACTCTATCACACACTCTCACTACTCTAAGAGATTAGGTTCTACCCATTTCGTGTAAGCATTGCTTTGGGTACCTCTTATTGCCCATTGAACTTTGATGCACAAGACTGGTAATTTCACACTGCACTTGTTTAATATTTTTTGGTAAATGTTTGGTTGTTGGTATTAGCCAGGGACCAAATGGGGCCCTAGGGAGCTTTGCCGCACCCAAACTATGGAAAAAGTTGTGAAACTCAAAAGGAGTGAGGTTGGAAGATAGGCATGATTGAAGGCTCCCTATAGAATAACTTCTTATTTTATTCTTCATTACTATAATTCAGCTATCTTGGTTTGAATAATTTGGAATGAATGATTGGAGTTATAGTGAAATTTGGAGGGGTTATGCATGCTTAGTTTAAAGTAATGGGTAGAAAACATTCTTATAGGACTTTATTTACCTATTTGCGAATAGATATCATGTATATGACATACATCTCATATACTAGCAATCCTGTTTTTAGGCTTTGACTTTCAGCCAGTTATCATACTCATTTCATAATTATGATCCGTTAATAACCAAAAAATTAATTGTCATAAAACTACTGGATCATTCTCACTGGCATTTAGAGACCCTGTTATAAGAGCTTTTGTGTGCATTAGACATCATGTTACTTAGGGTTTTTATTTTTTCCTGATTTTCAATTGTTGAATGCCTCACCAGTATGTTTTATCTAATAGTACAAGTTTGGTTAACTGCATCCTTTTAAAACTGGGATTAATATGTATGCTCACCTTTAAGATAATTACGCAAGCTTTAGGCCAAATAAAATCGATCAATCATCTTTACCAGTTTCAGACTACTCAGCCTCTTTTAACCTTCTGGACTCTCCTTCTCATTTGCCTCTCTGAAGTTTACTCTGTTTCTATTAAGCTCCCGCCCTATTTTAGATAATCTCATACTCGTGCATCTATTCTATCATGTTCTCTACTGGGTTATCTTTCATGTCCAGAATCGTGCTATTTTTTTTATATTTGTTCTACGCCTTGTCAGGTTACTGCATCTTTAATGCCTCTACTATATTTTCAAAGTGTACTTTAACAAGTTTATCTAAACATTTACTAATTCCTAAAATTTTATATACTTACTTCCATCTGAGTGGTATTTCTGAAAATCGAACATTCTTCGAGTCACTCAGTTTTAATTAAGCCTCCTGCTTTCACTGAAACTTGCTTTTTCAGCATTTCTGCTTTCTAAACTCTTATCTTTGAGACCTTAAATGTGTTCGGAGACGTGCTAATTATATTTTTACTTATGGAGGACTTTGTGAGCCTTTTATTTGCCTTTGTATGTTCCCTTTATGTGTAGTCCTACTTGTTGTGTGTGTCGCCTAGCATTTTCTCCTTTAAACCTACGGGTTCAGCCTAGTCCTTACCCTGTAGGAATAGTGGTCCTAAATACCCTTTAAGACTTATAGGATAGGATGGGTAGTATCACATAATAAGCTTTCATGACCCAATCACGCGTTTAAATAACCTTTACGTGATGGGAGGGTAGAATACGGAGATGATGATCGATGCGTTAATATCACGTGCGACCCCTCTTTTAAGGAGCGATTACTGGGTATTGCATTGAAGTGATCCATATTAATCATGAACCTAAGACCCCTTTTCCTTTGTTTGTCTTTATTTGCTTTTTTAGAATTTTTTAAACCTTTCAAACTTCTGCTCTCTTTCTACTTACTTTCACAAGTTTCAACTTAATTGCAATGTTGTATGCAAGTCCTTATTTGAACCTTGATTGTTTACTTAGAAATTCACAAATTTAACATGGTCGGGACCACACTAGTAGATCTTTAGCTGTGCCTAACACCTTCTCCTCGAGATACTTTTTAGCCCTTGCCCGAACTCTGGTTTCTTCAATTCAACCCCTTCTTAAAGTGTCCTAATGCACTATAATCATTAGGTGGCGACTCTCCAATTCAAAAATCCAATTCTCGAAAGGGAATAGAGTTGTCCTCCCAAATGTCGTAAACCCGATTTCGCCTTAGAAAATGGGGCATCGACACTGGTTCAACACATACAATAGAGATTTGTTTCCATACACACATTAGAGATTTGACTCCGTACATATAATGGAGATTCGATTCTGTTCATACAATGGAGATTTGATTGTCTATGTGTAGTCCCTTTATTGCACCAATCCGGAGGTTACATCAACGGGTCGAGGTAATGAACAACATGTCGATCCGTAAAGCATCCCTCTTGCCACCTTGTTAAGAACCTCCCCCAGAAAATCCAATTGGGACAGTACCAGGGTAAGGGAAAAATAGTACAGCTTAGGTGATGCCTTCTTTTAGAAGCGGAAGTAGTTGAGATGGGCGACGTTCCAGTTGTTTTAGAGTAGTTTTCCCTCCATTTTTTCTAGGTGGAACACTCATTTTTTGCTGTCGCTATAATTTTGTATGGTCCATCCTAGTTTGTTCCCAATTTTCCTTCATTGTCTTTTGAAGCCTGTGTCTTAGCCTTTAGGATGTAGTTTCCAACTTTAAGCGGTCGTACCTTGGCTCTCCTATGGTAGTATTTTTCTACTTGTTGCTTCTGGGAGACCATTCTTATATGGGACATGTATCTTCGTTCTTCAACTTCGTCTAGGTCTTGCAGCATGCTTTCGTTGTTGCCTATTCCGGTCTGATTGGAGTATCTCAAACTGGGCTTTTTGACCTCAACGGCTATCACTTCGTTGGTCCAACAGACCAGTGAATATGTCGTTTCTCATGTGCTAGTTTTTGGTGTAGTGCGGTATACCCATAATACTTCTCGTAATAGCTCGGGCCACAGCCCTTTAGTTTCCTCGAGCTTCTTTTTCAATACGTTTAGTATTACCTTATTGGAGGATTTGGATTGACCATTGGCGGCAGGGTGATATGGCGTGGAGAGCATTTGTTTGATGTGCCACTTTTCGAAAAGCTCAGCCATTCTCTTTCCGACGAACTCAGGTCCGTTTCGCAGCTGATTTCCTTAGGGATGCCAATACGGCATATAATATTTTTCCATATGAATGCGATGACCTCCTACTCGCGTATCTGAGTGTATGCACCTAGTTCCACCCATTTAGAGAAATAGTCAGTTAAAACCAAAAGGAAGCATACCGACTATGTCCATTCCTATTTTATGAATAGCCATGGCAAAGTGACAGAGTGAAGTAGTTCCCCTGCTTGATTTATCATAGGGGCGTGCTTCTAACGTTGTTCACATCTCCAGACATAGTCGGCAGCTTTTTTTTATGGTGGGCCAGTAGTACCCAATGCGAATAAGGCATCGGACGAGGGCGCAGTTTCCCTTATGGATGCCGCAATGTCCTTCGTGTACTTCTTACAGTACTCGCCTTGCCTAATATGGCACATGACATTTATCTAGGGGACCGCCGAACGTTCTTTTGTCGAGATTGCCTTTTACCAGGCTGTAACAGGCTACCTTCACACGGAGTTTTTTGGCTTCCTTTTTGTCATGCGGAAGCGATTCGTCCTGCAAATAGGCTACAAAGTGGTTATGCCAGTATTAAGTTAAGTTTATAAAATGTACCTCGACGTGGTCGATTGCGGAGTGAAGGAGGGTGACCATATTTTCTTTGTTGATATTCTTGGTGGCCGCAACCAGTTTAACAAAGCCATCTGCTTTGATGTTTTGCGCCCAAGTATTTGGTCGAGGTGGCACTCATTGATTTCTAGCCGTATTTTATGTTTTTGGCTGGTATCTTTGTAGCCTCTACTCTTTGATTTGGAAAGTCCCATAACCTAATTCACCACGAGTTGGGAGTCGCAGTGGAGGACAAGATGTCGAGCTCCATATTTGTGGGCTAACCTTAAACCTACAATCAAAACTTCATACCTGGCCTCGTTTTTAGTCATCTCGGAGCATCATATAGACTAGCAAATTACTTTTCATATAGGGACCTCAAGGAAGAATCCCAGTCCTGATCCCGAGGCATTGGAGGCACTATCAGTTTGGAGGACCCAGAGGTCGGTATGTGCAAAACTGCGGAGTGCTTCCTTTCTTCCTCAGGCTATATTTCTACGTAGAAATCAGCAATGAAGTCTGTGAGCACCTGCTACTTGATGTAAGTTCATGGATAGTACGTTATGTCATGCTCGCTTAGCTCTATTTCCCATTTGGCTAGTGTACCCGTCAGCTCGGGTTTGTGCAGGATACCCCTAAGGGGGAAGGTTGTCATCACTTTTATGGGGTGACAGCGGAAGTACGGTCTAAGCTTATGTGAAGCTACAACCAATGCTTGAGATAGTTTTTCAAGGTGATGGCACCTTGTGTCGGCATCGATTAATGTTTTGCTGACATAGTAAATTGGAGATTGCGTACCTTTATTTTTACGGACCAAAACTGTGCTTACCGCAACTTCAAAATCTGCTAGATACACAAGTAGGCATTCACCTGGTTCTTCTTTGACGAGTAGTGGTGGCGAGGATAGATACATCGTGAGTGATGAAAGTGGTCTTTTCTTAATCTTCTTCTGCCATTAGAATTTGGTTATAATCGGAGTACGCGTCCAAGAAGCTCAGTAGTTCGTGCCCCGCTGTTGCATCGATAAGTTGGTCGATATGAAGTTGCGGGAAGGAGTGATTTGGGCATGCATTGTTCAAATTGGTGAAGTCAACATACATTCACCACTTCCCGTTCTTTTTTTTTACCATGACCACATAGGCGACCCATTGGGGGTATTTCGATTCTCTGATGGACCCGTTGGTGAATAATTTATCAACTTCTTCGCTGGCCGCTTCATTGATTGCGACATTGAACTTACTCCTCATTTGTTGTAACAACGGATAAAGTGGATAGACATTTAGCCTGTGTGTGGCGATCTCCCTTGGGATTCCCAGCATATCTGAATGGGAGAATGCAAACAAATCGGGGTTGTTAGTTAAAAACTCAGGATACTCACTTGGCTCCGAGAGATTGTGCCCAACATAGACCTTTTTGGCGCAGTCAGTGTTATCCAACTAGATGTGATCAAGATCCTCTATAGTTGCTTTGCAAGCTTCCATACTGTCTGGATCTTTGATGGCCTCTTCTTGCATGTCGGTTTTGGTGCCCGGCATGGCTGACTGCTATGCTTCCGCGCTTACCCCTTGTTGATACCCAATTTTTTCCCATGTATTTCTATACTCAAAATATTCCCAAAATAGCATATAGATGTATATATAAGCATCCACAAAAAGTTTGGTATTTTTTACATTTTTCAATGTATTTTAAAACCAATTTACGACTTATTTTGTACAATAAAATCCAATATTTGGTCTCAAATATTGTTCTTTTAATAAATAATTTATTTTATTCTCTCATTTACATAAAAAAATAATTCATATAATTCTGTATAGAATTTTACAAGGTCATTAGATATTTCTAAATTAAAATCGCATTAAATTGCAATTTTAGCCCATTTCTCAATTCGACGAGTATTTTAACTATAAAATCATTCTTAATAATTTTAATTGATACTTATACATATTTTATTAACTCAGAATTTTAATTGGATTTTCTTACAATGCCATTTACTATTTTATAAAAAATCAATTAGGGGAAAATTGACAATTTAAATCATAGCCCCTTTTAATTTCAACTGTAGCCAAATTTAAGCCCAATTTAACCCCCAATTACACCAACCAATTGCAGAAATTACCCAACCCAGACCCATCAAACTAACCCGCCCTAGATCTCTTTTAATCGTGACCGTTGATCACTCAGATCAACGGCCCACGTCTAACCTACCATAATTAAACCCCAAATAAACCCTAACCCTAACCATTTTCCCAAACCAACCGCCCATGTATCCCCTTTTTCCCCCAAATGCTCTCTAGCCCTCCTCGAACCCTAGTTTATTTCAAATCCGATTCACCGGCATCTACGCCCGTTCAAGCCCTCAAACGTCTATATCTGTCACTTCTCACCTCTCCTGGTCCTTGGATTCGAAGATGGGAGTCCCATCTCAAGGGTTATCGGACAAGAGGCCCTCCGATTTGAAGATCTACAGTCGTGTCCGGCCTTTTCCAGCAAGCCTGAGGTTATGGGTTCTTTTCCGACTCCGACGAGTTCATTCCAGGCTTTTCTCGATCCTTCGAGACATTTCTCTGAAACCCTAATTTCTCGAGGTTCTTCTCTGTGTTTTTCTTTATGATCTTCTCTAAGCTCTAGTTATTCTCTAAAAGATTTTATTACTTCTCACCTTTTCTTTGCCTGTTTTGTTTTCAAACTGTTTGTCTTCTAAAATTTAGGGTTCCCACGATTTCTCTGTTTTCTTTGATTTCTTCGCTTTATTTTCTCTAATTTTTATTCTACTCTAGTTCTTACTTTGATTCTGAGTATATTCTACTATGGTTGTAAGGCGCTTTGCTTTACTGATTATTTTCTAGGGTTTCGAGTTAATGTGTTCTATGCTTTCTATCATGCTATTCTGCTTTTTTTGTTCATCTTCATCTGTGATATTCCTTATGCTCTATGTGTAATGGAAACCCTAAGTTTTAAGGGGGTCTTTCATTTTCTCTCTGTGAAACACTTGCCGCCTCTAATTCTCGCTTATGTGTTTCTGCTACATGTTATTATACTACTTCCAGTTTATGCATGATCGAGTCTATTTATCTTTTTATATTTTCACATTTCCCCTTTTCTGAACAACCCTACTTTGAGAAAATTGATTTTGTACAATTTGTTTGATTCTCTAATTGAGACCTATTTTCTGACTAAGTGCGAATAAGCTAGTATCTATAATCCCTTGATTTTCTAGGTAATGGACCTGCCTTACGTGTTCACCGTATGAATTTTCAAATTCTTTACATGTACTTACCCTATATTCTGTGATTGATACTTGATTTTCTTTCCAAAAATAAACTAAAGTTTATTTACCACAAGCCGGTTCCTTAATTAAAGGAAACCTTCTCGTTAATTGTTTGTGATTGATACTGATTGAATATTTTCTTTCCTTAGTGCTGCATCTTTTTCAAACAATAAAAAGCCTTCACCTTTTATCACTTCAACACACACTGATACACGAATACTCTCTAAGTTCACTCACTGAAAAACTCCCTCTTCTCTTCTATAATCTTCTCTGTTACTTGCTATATTGCTAGAGTTAGCCGGCTGAAACGCAAGGCTAGCTATAAGGATCCATCTTTGCTTTGTGACTCAAGTTTGCAACTGGTAGGATCTTAATTTACACTAACAGTCTCTAAACTACTTGTTTACTTAATCATGATCTTTTGCCTATTGATGTTCAGTTGGGTTAGTTTCATGCTTAACCCCCTTTCTCCTTTCCCTCGTCTAGTTGTGTATTTCAGTTTAACTTTTTAGCATGTTTAATCCCCTTCCCCCTTCCCCTTGTCTGTTATGTTTAGGTTCAGCATGTTAATCCTTCTTCCCTTTCATTTGTTTGTTTATGTTTAGTATTTCATTTAAGTTTCGGTATGTTTAAACTGTTTCCCCTTCCCCTTGCTTGTTTATTGTTCATTATTATGGTACACCACTTTCCCCTGAATCCTTTAATTTAATCCCGTGTTTTCCAAGTATTCTTATGTGATTCCCCTTTCCCTTAGCCCCTGTTTGTATATGAGTGTGTTCTGGATTAGGGTGGCACCTCATTGCCACTCCTAGTTTAGAGCTAAGGTTGTTAACAACCTATACTCAAAGTAATCCCATTTCCCATCCCTTATATTATGTGTTTGAGCCTTGACAGAGGCCTGTTGGTGTCCTAATCACCATATAGGTCATATTCTAACTTATTTTCAACTCTTCTCTTGCTTGTTAAAACCATGTAAGAGGATAGGGGTGTGCCAGTCTCACTTCATGGCTAGGTATGACCACCTCTTACATTGGTCTTCCTCTAATTCCTCACTTTTACACTTATTCCTAGTTCTTTAAGTCCTACCCCATTTTGGTAAGCCATGCTTAGGGGCCCTGGAGTCTCCTCTGAACTTGGATGCCTTAGGGCTGGTAATTCCACACTTGCACTACTCTATTGCTTAGAATGTAAGCATTGCCTGGGTTTCCTTGAAAACCTTTGGAACTTTGTCATACTCTAAAGAGAAAGCCTCGGATTTGGGAGCCCGGACTTGGTAAAAGGCATATGTTGGACATTAAACTTGCTTTGCGCTTCTTCGGGCTTGTTGTAGTTATTGATGTATTTAGCGTTTATTTCCTTTAATGTTTTATTTTCTGTCCAGTTTTGTAATAACTTGTAATAAAATAACTTGGGGACCTAATGAATGGGAATAAGGGAGGGGTTTACTTACTTGCATCGATCTCATATAGATACCATGTCTATAGGGTTTTACATTATTGCATCAATCTCATATAGATACATTGTCTATAGGCTTTACATTATTGCACCAATATCATCTAGATATCATGTCTATAGGGTTTTACATTATTGCATCAATCTCGTATAGTTACCATGTCTATGGGGTTTACAGTGTTGCATCAATCACATAGATACCATGTCTATAGGGCTTTGCATTCTTGTAATTTCATATAAAAACCATGCCTATAGGTTTGTATTCTTATAATCTCACCTAGAAAACATGCCTATAGGGATGTCTAAAACGCTAGGCAAAACATTAGGTCATCTAAATACGTGTAAAGCAGTAACAAAAAGGTCTAATAAGCATGTCATAAAGGTCCAAACTCGCCCATTGCTTAAAACGTTTCAGTTCAGTTCGTCCCTAAGTCTGTTTACTTTTAAATCGTGCCCAAGTCTGCCCCTTTCACATTACTCTGAACTTGTAATGTCTTTTAAAATGTTAAATTTGTGGTTTCAGCTACTTCACCCTCCTAAGTCTAATGCTTTATGGTCTTTTAAACTTTTCTTCTTGCATCCCCTTTTGTATTCAAGCTCTTCGGCTGAATGTAATCCATTTCTAAATTCTTCTGCAACTTTAATTTTCTTTTCAACAGACTCGCGTCTGAAACTAATGTTTTTTCTCTAAAAATCAACTGATTTCTAAATCCTGTCAACTCCTAAACCGGGCCCGGAGAGCTCGAAGTAGATTTTCTGTCCAACTATTATGTGTTAAACTAATCTGCCCGCTCTTTTAAAGACCAAATCAGTAGTTGAAGTCATGCTAAACTAGTCACTGTAATGTTGCGGGGTTTTATTTGAGCTTTTGACTATCTTATTTGCATACCTCTTACATGCTACATGTTTTGACTGTCGTTCTAGTATTTTTACCTTTGAAACTCTATATATATCCTATCTCTCTCTCCCCCTTCTTAGGATAAGAATTCCTAATACCCCATGACTAACAGGTTGGGACAGGTATTAGCATGCAATAAGTAATCGATTCCAACGCGCTTAAATACCTTAACAGGGTGGGAATGGTAGAATATGGAGATGATGACCGGTTCACTAATACCATATGCGACCCATCTTTGAGGAGTGTGTGCGAGGTATTGTACTGATGTGATCCAGATTATAGTTAAACCTAGGAACCTTCTCTCTTTTATTTGCTTTATTTAAATCTTTTCTTTGAGTGATGGTTTTTTTTCAATTCAATCCTCTTTTATTTTCAAGCTTATGCCCTTCCTTCTTCATTTAAATCTTTCCAAGTTGTGTGAATGTTATTCATGTAAATCTTATTTGTCTATTTGCTCCATCTCTTCAAAAGTCACATTAGCACTACCGGGAACCACACTAGTGGATCTTGAGGGGTGCCTAACACCTTCCTCTCGAGATAGTCTCAAGCCCTTTCCCGAACTCTGGTTTTCTTTTTAAAGCACTCTCTTCTTAAAGTGTCCTAATGCACTATAATCATTAGGTGTGGACTCTTCGAATTCAGTGACCCAATTCCCAAACTGAATGAGATTTGTTTAGCCCATAATGTCATAAACCCGATTTCGCTTTTTTTAAAAAGGGAGCGTCGACAGCATGGCGACTCTGCTTGAAACTTTTCTTTAAGGCTTTTACCATTACGTGTTCTGTGACCTTATTGCTTTCTTTACTACCTTTATTTATTGCTTTAATCATTTATTCATAATTACTAACTTGTTTCTTCATGTCTTCCTTTTTCAACTATTTTACTGTTTTACTGCATTTACTTTATTTCAATTCCGCCTTAAATTCTGAGCATCGATTGTAACCATTATTGTATGAACGTGAAAATACATGTATTTATTTCACTGTTGTAATTGCATCCTTCAACATCATTTTCCACTCATGCCAAACAAATCCTATAGCAACGTATATAATAAGTGGTTACGCTCTTCCGATATTTACAAACCCCTTAAATTTGGCAAAGGCATATTTGCGGTAAAACCAGTCGATCAACGGTGTAGTCGATGGTTCCCTGCCTTTCATTCTTGAGTTATCCGCTCAAGGGTACCTTGTCTATCACTTCAAAAATAGAAACCTCACTCTATTTAACTGTTCATGCATCATGGTCAAAATTAGCCGGGTCAGTTATGTCGTCCGCATAATGACTCGTTAGGATAGCCTAAACCAAAAGTCCATCGGGTTTCTTCGAAACCCAAACGGATATTCACGTTATGTGCATTGATTTGGAGAACTAAATGTCTTTTGCTAATTATTGATTTAAATAGTCGATTCCGGTGGGGATAGGGCCTAACACTCTAATTTGCAGGAAATGAGGCACGAGGTCCCCAGATTCAGTATGGTATCGAACATTCACCCAAAGTTACTAAGTTGGTGGGAGGATCTCCATGGTAGTGATCGAGTTTTTGCTCGCAAGCACTTAGGAAATCTTCCTTCACTCCTGGAAGTTACGCCAGATAACAAGATTGTGGAAGCTGCTACTATGTTTTGGGATAGTGAACGATCTGTCTTCCGCCTTGAGGGTATTGAAATGACGCCGTTGTTGGAGGAAATTGGGGTTCTAGCCGAAATTCCTTGGGATAGCCCAGGGCTGCTTATGCGAGAAAACCGCTAAGGTAGAGGGTTCCTAAAAATAATGGGGCTCAAGAAGAATCCTAATCTGACTAGTTTGAAGGACTCCTACATATCCTTCGACTTTATGCATTAATGTTTCGGACATAGCAAATCCTACCGCACCCACATGGACGATTTCACCCTCACCTCTTTGGGGAACATACATAGGAGAGCCTTTGTATTCATATCCTGTTTCCTGGGCATGATAGTCTTTCCAATGAAGAAGGCTAGAATCCACACGAGACTAGCAATGGTGTAACGACCCGACCAGTCATTACGTGAAATTAAGCTCCGCTCAGCGGCATAAGGTGTACATCAGCTTTGGAACATGAGCATCGACTTGTGTGCATGGTGGAATTCAGTTTTCGGATGGTTTAGAATCAATTATAGAGAAGAAATCTTATTTTGGAAGTTAAAACGGTGAAAATTTGACCGGAATTGGACTTTGGTGTAAACGACCCTGGAATGGGTCGTGGATGATCTCAACAGCTTCGTATGGTGATTTTGGACTTAGGCACATGTCCGGATTCAGATTTGGAGATCCGTAGAGTTAATTGAGGCATTTCGGTGAAAATTAAAGTTGGAAAATGAAGAATTTTGACTCATAGTTGACTTTTGGGAAATCGGGGTTGGAATGTGATTCCAAAAATTGGAACAGCTCCGTTATGTCATTTTGGACTTGTATGCAAAGTTTGGCGTTATTCCGAGTTGAATTGATAGGTTTCGGTATGAGATCAGTTATTTGAAGATTTAGAAGTTCATAAGCTTGATTTTTGGTTTGATTCGTCGTTTCAATGTTGTGTTATGTGATTTGGGACTTCGAGAGAGTCTGGTTTAGGTTATATGACTTGTGTGTGATTAGATGGGGTTTCGAGGGCCTCGGATGTGTTTCAGATGGGCTACGGATCCTTTTTCCTCCATTTTGAACTGATGAACTGCTACTTCTGATATCTTTCTACGCGATCGCGTTGCTTTGTTGAAGACCACCTCAAAATCCTTCTTCGCGATCGCATCTTTCCCTCCACGATCGAGATTCCCCACGTCTCTTTTCTTCGCGTTCGCATTCTTCTCCCCGCGATCGTGATTTTTCTAATCCTCTTCACTCGCAATCGCATTCATGGTCTCGCACTCACGATGAGAAATCCGGGAAGCCTTGAAATTGCTTCTACGCAATCGCGATTCTTTTCCCGCAATCGCGATGCACACATATCTGGGCAGATAGATTTAATTCCCAAAATCGTGGGTTTCACCATTTATTCATATTATGACTTCTAGAGCTCAGTGCTTGGCGATTTTTGAAGGGATTTTCACCTGGGCAGCTTGGATAAGTGTTTCTCGCTCAATTTAGACCAACTTCCATGAATCTCCTCTTAATTTCATCTTTTAATTTCAGTTTTTGAACGAAAAATGGGTAGAACGTCTTAGACCGAATTGTTGGGTTTTGAGGGAGTGTTTGACCTACGATTTGAGATATTTTTATATGGTCAGACTCGTGAGAGTAAGAGGTTTCTGAAAATGTTAAATTCATCTGGTTCCGTGATGTTGGCCTGAGGGCCGTTTTGGTCATTTCACCTAATTTCGCGCTTTAGCTTTGAATTAAATTATAGAATCAGTTGTTTTAGATATTAATTGCAATATTTGATTTAATTGAATAGATTTGGGCCATTTGGAGTCGAGAACTCGTGGCAAGAACGCAGTTGCTAGTTGCTTTTAGACGGTTTTGAGGTAAGTATCTTGCCTAACCTTGTGTGGGGGACTTCCCCTTACGATTTGAGTCTTCTCTGTTGGGTATAGTCCATGTACGCGAGGTGAAGAGTGCGTGCTCGGATTTATTTATCGTAAATTGTCCCTTTTAGGCTCTTAGACTTGAGAAGTTCACCGAGTATGAAGATGATATTGATACAATTGAGTTCCATGTTATTAGTTTCACCTCTACATATCTTTCTTGATATTTGTTGCCCTTTTTGATTTATTTCTGCTGTTAAATGGACTTTTACGTGTTTAACTAAAGACAAGTACCCTTCTATAGCATATTACCCGCCTTAACTACTCGCCTTTAATTGAAAATCATAAATGTTATATCTCATTTAATTAATCGGTCTTAAATGGAAGGAAGACGAATATCTTATGATTTATTGATATTTCCTTAAATGGTAATTATTTGATTTATGTTAACTTTCTTACTTCTAGATACTCCTCGATTGTAAGTTTATCTATAACTTCGTGCAAATATATATTACATGTCCAACTGTTGTGGTATCGGTGTAGTTATTATGTGTTTGTTATGTCTTGATTGGCGTTGAGGTTATTGTGTTTTCCTTGGTGTTCCGTGACCTTATTAGCTACTGTTGATTCCCTTGCCGGGACGTTATTCATTTCTATTGTTGATTCCCTTACCGGGATGTTATTGTTTCTATTGTTGATTTCCCTTGCGGGGACGTGATTGTTAATGTGCGGCTTAGTACCGTGATGCACGCGGTCTCTGCCACGTGGTTGTTGTTGTATAGTTTCACAAGGTCTTTGTCGTGCTATTATTGACATTGATGTTTTTTTCACATGCGGCGTAATAAGGTTATATGCTTATATGTGGATTGCGCATGTGGCGGAATAAGGTGGGAATATTGTGATGCACGTGTGGCGAAATAAGGCGGTACTTGCTACATTGTTATCGGCTGAACACGTGGCAAAATAAGGTGGGCTATGTCAGGGGCTGATTGTGATGAATTGTGAATGCCGTGGGGGCAGTGTTCCTATTTTTATTTGCTATTGGTATGATGGACTACGGGTTCAATTACCGGGAGATCCTCTGTTATTGATATGATGGACTACGGGTTCAATTCCTGGGAGATACTCTATTATTAATATGATGGACTACGGGTTTGATTCCCTGAAGATCCCCCCTTAAACTCATTGTGTTCTGAACTTATATTTTCATTTATTTTATCCGAATGTGAATAATCGGGTGCTAGTCGATCCATTTCTTATACTTACTAGTTGGTAGGATTCCTGTTAGATATACACGTAGTTAGACCCTCCTATTAGAGATGAATCCCTTATGACTTTGGCTAGGGGTAGGGATATGCCCTCTTACCCATTATATATATGAGAGTGACCCTAGTTGACTAGTTAGTTGTCAGCATGACCGTGTTATTGATGGGGCACAAGATGCCATGTGTTAGACTTCAGATGTTGGGTTTTCCATGAATTGTGGCTTTGTGGAAAGAGTTGGAAAGACCTTATGTAAGCACCATTGCAGAATAACGACTTAGCGACTTGTCTATCCTTATTGTGTTATGACTTCAGGATTTGGATGGTAATGTCTACCGACCTTTTAATTATCATCTTTTGTGTATTTCTCATTGCTACTTATTATCCGTTAGTCTTATCGCGATTGTATCTCTTTCAGTCATTCATGTTGTCTTTACATAATTATATATCATTTCTGTTATCCCTAAGATTATATTGTTTATTGACCGGTGGTGTCTCGACTGTCCCTCGTCACTACTCCACCGAGGTTGGTCTTGATACTTACTGGGCACCATTGTGGTGTTCTCATACTACTCTTTTGCACACTTTTCTTGTGCAAATACAGGTACCATCATTCAGATTCGTTAGCCCTAGAGGGTGGCGTACAACCGGAGACTTGAGGTATGCATTTTCCGCGTCCGCAGAACCGAGGAGTCTTCTTCTACTCTACCTTTTAGTTAGCAGTTCTATTTCATATATTCAGTTATTGTAGATATTTTCCGGGTATTAGAGCTGAATTTTTTTCCTTATTCTTAGCCTGTATTGCTCGTGGGTTTCCGGGTCTTGGAGGTTGTTACAGTAATTCAAGTTGAAGTGTATGTTCCAGGGTGCACTCTATTCATTTTATCATGATATTCCGTATTTGTTTATTGTTCTCGTAAAGGTTGTTAAACTTCCACAATGTGATAGGCTTACCTAGTCGCGAAGACTAGCACCGTCATGACAGGTTCACGATTGGTGAACTAGGATCGTGACACATGGTAACCAAAGCCATAATGGAAGGTATCGACGGGCAGACATTCAGCATAGCACCCATGATCCTCGCCAAACTGTACCGAGCCTTAGTGAAATGTCAACGAGTGGCACCACACTTCGAAGGGTGCAATTTTCTGCTACAACTCTAGCTCATTGAACATCTTCAGAAGGGAGATTATAGACAGGAGATCATACGCCGGGACTTGGATGACCATATCGCTTTCTATCATCCAAAGTGAATTCACTTCATGTCGGATATGCTCGCTCGCCCGGAAGATGCCAGTGGATGGGTTGAACTATTGGAGAATCTAAAAGAAGAGCAGGTACAATGGATGTGCGAGTGGTTTCCAACTAGGGAGTCTATCATTCGGTCTAGGGATGCGCCATTCTTTGTACTCATCAGCTTAAGAGGAACTTACCCTTATGTCACTCTCCAAGTCATGAGGAAAGCGGGAAGAAAGTAGATTATACCAAGGGTTGAAAAGATGAGTCATTACAGGTCTGACTTCCAACATGACGATATCCCAAACAGGTGTCGGGCTCAGCATATGTGGCATTCCAAACTCTTTTTAGAAAAGGAATCTATGGAACCAGACAGGTATCAGGCTGGGCATGCGCCACTTTATCCAGAATGGTTGGAAGAAAATCATATTGGCTTGGGAAAAATAGGTTTCGTCCATGGTCACAAGGTTATTGATGAGGAGACTGCCACAAAGGTCAAGTACAATCAGCTATACAAACGGATGTAAGAGTGCGAAAGTGAGCATCGGGAAATACTAGAGCCCCAAGAGAAGCTAATCAATGAGTGGAAGGACATGGCTGTCCGCGCAAACAACAGTTAAGGGTACTTGGAACAGGGGTTAGTGGAGCTGGAAGGCAAGTTTCTGAAAAGGATCAACGACTGTTAGGAAGCTGAAGGTAACATAGTGGGCACTTGGCTCGGGCTTACTTGTTGCTGGGACTGCGCGAGTTGATGAAACTCCACGAGGGAGGCAAAGATACCAAATCTGGGGAAGGTCCTTCTAGGACCAAGTAGTTAGGATTTTTACTGCTTTCTTGATGTAATAAGTCCACTGGCCATTAGTGACGATTTCTCTTTATTTTGACTCGTTCTATTTTCTATCGATAAAATGAGGCACTTGGTGTTATAAGTTCTCTAAATCATATATGTCGCTAGTCCTACCTCGGGCACAACGAGGCACCCAAATAGGAAACGACTTATATTCTTTCACCAACGTGTTTAAATACTGCAATGTTTTGTTTCTCAGAACCTGCACTAACTTTGTACCTTTTTGTTTTCCTTTTATTTTTTATTCCCCTCCCCAAAGGTTAGTTCGTGCATTCTGGTACCATCAGCATACTCAACAAGATCTAAGGGTCCTCCTCCGAGTCCAAGTCCCCCCAGAAACAGGAACAAAGGAAAGATGGGAGATAATGAAGCAAGAAAGGAAATTGAAGGGACTTCCCAAGGTACCCCGATCACCAATGAGACTGCAGTTCATTTGGAGCAAACTTTGCTAAGGTTTCAAGAGGAGCTAGATCAGGTCCGGAGTTTTGGCAAGTTTGTCCATCTCCCTTGCTACTGCAGATGTCAACAATCATGTCCCTGCACCTCCACTGAAGACCCCAACCCAAGCTCGCAACAATGCTCCACCGCACATCCTTGAGCCCAAAAATACTCTGAACCACCAAGATACTCCTATCATTGTGGATCATGTGCCATACTATACACAACCCATGTAAGATATGTCAGAATCAGACTCACTCATTCAGAACTTGGCTGCTGAACTCAAGAAACTCACTAGCCGGGTTCAAGGCGTGGAAGGTAATAAAGGTGTGGAGGGTCTAAATTATGAAGACCTTTGTGTTCAACCTGATGTCAAACTCCCGGAGGGGTACAAACCTCCTAAGTTCGAAATGTTCAATGGTACGGGTGATCACAGGGTTCACCTCAGGATGTATTGTGACAAGTTAGTGGGAGTCGGTAGAGATAAGAAGATCCGCATGAAACTGTTCATGAGGAGTTTGAAAGGTGATGCTTTATCCTGGTATATCAGCCAAGATGCGAAGAAGTGGACAAGTTGGGTAAACATGGAGTCCGATTTCATGGACAGTTTCAGGTTCAATACTGAGAATGCGCCGGACGTGTAGTATACCCAGAATTTGAAGAAGAAGCCCACCGAAACCTTTCGCGAGTGTGCTACTCGTTGGAGGTCAGAAGCTGCCAAGGTTAGACCGGCTTTGGAAGAAGAACAAATGAATAGGTTTTTCGTCTATGATCAGGATCCGCAGTACTATGAGAGATTAATGCTGATAGAGGGGCACAATATCGCTGATATCATCAAACGAGGAGAAAGGATTGAAGAGGGGATCAAAAATGGTATGGTTACTAACCTTGAGACACTACAGGCCACCTACAAAGCCATACAATCGGGTGGTACGTCGAAGAAAAAGGACATATACTCCGTAATGGCTGCACATGGAAACCACTCTCCCATAAAATACTAACCCTACCCTCCAACTCCACTCATATACCAACCCTCTCAAAATTACCAGGTACCCTCACCTACCTATCAAAATACACCACCCGTCTACCAAACATATCAGCCCACCTCGGCAGGATATTCCCAACCCGCACCCATATACCAAGCTTAAAACTCCCAACCTCCTCACTATCCGTCACCACCTATCTGCCAAAACTTCCCACGACCAAGACCAAACTTTGACCGCAAACCTCCTAGACAATACACTGCTATTGCCAAACCCATTGACTAATTGTATGAGAAGCTCAAAGCCACTGGATATGTTACACCCATCCCATCCATAATCCCATAAAACCCTTCCCAATTGATCAACCCAAATAAAACCTGCGCGTACCATTCGGGGATTAAGGGACATACCATCGACGAGTGCCGCTCGTTGAAAGACAAAATTCAGACCTTATTTGATAACAAGGTCCTTGTAGCTAAGGATCCTGCTCCCAATGTTCGCCACAACCCTTTACCGGACCATAAGGGTTGAGGCATCCACATGATTGATATTGAGGACGACTGGGACCCCAAACTGCCAATTGGTTTAATAGCTGAAGGAGATGAGCCCAAGAAGCCAGCGGCCACTCTTAATCCTAGTGTTGTACAAATCCAGCCATCTGAGGGCGACGTGGTGAATGTATATGTACCATTTGAGTTTAAGGCACCCCCAGCAAAAATACCAAAACCAATTGAGGTGGAGTTTGGGACTCCAAAGGCGCCCGCACCGATTAAAGTTACAACGTTGCCTCCAAGGGTGCCCATTCCGGTCACCATGTAAGACATAACCCCATTTCAGTCAAATGCCATACCTTGGGACTACACAGTCGAGGCGAGAAGAAAAGGAAAGGCATGCACAGGTGAAGCAATTGTCGCGCAAGGTATGACTAGAATAGGTCGGGTGTACACACCGGAGCACCTAGCTGAGTCCAAAAAGCAGGCCTATGGACGTCCCATTGAAACTGTACCTAATGATCTCTGGAGGAAGATACAGGCCAGAGAATATTTAGTTGTTGAACATCCAAACAAGACTCCGGCACATATTTCCATCTTGGCATTGCTGCAGAGTTCTGAGGCACATAAGAACGCCTTGATGAAGATGTTGAGCGAGGCTTATATCCCGAGCAAAATAATAGTAGGAGAGATGGCGATCATGATAGGGCAGGTATTGGAAAGTCACAAAATCACTTTCCACGAGGATGAATTTCCACCTGACGGGATCAGCCATAACAAAGCACTACACATCACTATGCAATGTAAAGATCATTTCATCACCAGGATCTTAATCAATGGAGGTTCTAGCCTCAATATTTGTCCATTGATCACCCTCAAGAAGTTGGGCAAATGATTGCATGAGATAAAAGATGGGGCTATCAACGTTAAGGATATCGACGGTTCTCATAGGTCCACCCTCGGGGAGATTAGCCTGTGTTTGCAAATGGGACCTACTTGGTTTGATGTTGATTTCCAAGTCATTGATGTACCAGCATCTTACAACCTATTGCTGGAACGACCCTGGATCCACGCCGCTGGGACTGTGGCATCGACCTTACATCAAGCCATGATGTTCGAGTGGAACCATCAGGAAGTGATCATGCACTGCGACGGTAGAAATCCTATGTACAGTCGGCAGACCATTCCGATGATCGGAAGCAGAAGAAGAATAGGCGGAGAAACATACCATCATATTGAGCGAGTCAACGCAGTTGACAAAGACAAATAGTGGAGTAACAAGGTCGAGAGCATTCTGAATTGGAGTGGGTACAAGCTAGGAAAAGGACTTGGTAAGAATCTCAAGGCATCACCAAACCTATCCAGTTGAAGAATCATGGTACTACCTTCGTACTAGGGTACGAGTACACTTGGCAGGAATTCAAAAACTGGTCACCACCATGGCGCGGCCCATATTACCCATTGGAACACCCCATGCCTCATTTGGAGCGAATATTTCAACCAGCCAACACTTTCTAAGGGTCAGAAGAAGACGACGCTCTTGCGGCAATGAAGAACCTGTTTCTGGGGGATGACATGGACTGTTTGTGACTTTTGAAGAGGAAGGGGAGGAAAGCCCTTCATTTAGGCTATAAACTGAGGGGAGCACCTCACCAATTGGTCAATCTGGACCACCATCGCCCGGAAATCTTTGGGGTAGCAAGGCTGAACAAGCATCATGCATCTTTGTTTTAATTGTTTTCTTTACTTCCCGCATTCTCTTTACTTTCCAAAAGAGCTCCGACGTTTTGAACAATTATGAATTTAATCAAAAGCATTTTTCAATTTATCAAATATCCCGCTATTCATTACTTTTCTCTACTATTTACTTCATTTACACACAGCATTACTATTACGTATCTTGATGATGAACCAACAACTGTAACTTGCAACGAGGCTATGCAACAAACGGACATAGACCCAGAGGAAGATGATATACCAGAAGAGGTTTTTAGAGAAGTCTAGAATTTTGAGAATAGACCTAAGTCCAACTTGGATGAAACCGAGGTCGTCAACCTAGGAGATAAAGAGAATGTTAAAGAAACGCGCATCAGTGTGCACTTATCACAGACGGAAAAAGAGGAATATACAGAGTTATTAAAGTAATATGAGGATATCTTTGCATGGTCTTATGACAATATGACTGGTCTCAGCATATCCATCGTTGCTCACAAGTTACCGATAGATCCTGCATGTCCGTCGGTAAAACAGAAGCTCAGAAAACTCAAACCAAAGATGAGTTTAAAAATCAAAGAAGAGGTCACCAAGCACGTCAAATCCAGAGTTCTTCAAGTGGTAGAGTACCCAATCTGGTTAGCTAACATCGTGCCAGTACCAAAGAAGGATGGGAAAGTCAGAGTCTGTGTCGACTACCAGGACCTCAACCGGGCTAGTCTCTAAGATGATTTCCCCTTGCCAAACATACACATTCTGTTCGACAACTGCGCCAAGCATGAGTTGCAGTCATTCATCGATTGCTTTGTGGGGTACCATCAGATATGGATGGATGAAGAAGATGCAGCGAAAACAGCGTTTATCACGACTTGGGGAATGTATTGCTACAGAATGATGCCGTTCGGATTGAAGAATGCGGGAGCTACTTATATGAGGGCCATGACTACCCTCTTTCATGACATGATACATAAGGAAATTGAGGTATATGTGGAAGACGTCATCATTAAGTCCGGGAAGGTTGCAAATCACATGAAGGACCTCCGAAAGTTTTTCAACAGACTAAGGAGGTATAACTTGAAACTGAATCCCGCCAAGTGTGCATTTGGGTCCCTACGGGAAAGTTATTGGGTTTCATCATGAGCCACCAAGGAATAGATCTGGATCCGTCAAAATTCAAATATATTCAAGAGTTTCCACCGCCGAAGAACAAGAAAGAGGTAATGAGCTTCCTGGGGAGACTCAACTATATCAGTCGGTTCATAGCTCAGTCTACCGTCATCTGCGAACCTATGTTCAAGATGCTGAAGAAGGATGCCGCCACCAAATGGTCCGATGAATGTCAAAAGGCTTTTGACGGGATCAAGGAATACTTGTCTACACCTCCAGTTCTGGTTCCTCCTGAGCCTAGGAGGCCTTTATTGCTCTATCTCGCAGTTTTAGATGGAGCATTTGGTTGTGTCTTGGGACAACATGATGATATAGGGAGAAAGGATCAAGATATTTACTACCTCAGCAAGAAATTTACCCCGTACGAGGCTCGGTATTCCTTACTAGAACGCACCTCTTCTGCTTTGACCTGGGTAGCTCAGAAATTGAGGCATTATTTATGTGCTTACACTACCTACCTTATATCAAGAATGGATCCACTAAAGTATATTCTTCAAAAGGCCATGCCCTCTGGCAAGCTCGCATAGTGGAAAATTTTGTTGAGTGAATTCGACATTGTCTATGCCACCCAGAAGGCAGTTAAAGGTCAGGCTTTGGCAGATCATCTCGCAGAAAATCCTGTATGAAGGGAGTATGAACCATTGAAGACGTATATTCCCGATGAGGAAGTAGCTTTCATAGGAGAAGATATTGTACAATCCTATGATGGTTGGAGGATGTTTTTTGATAGAGCCGCAAATTTCACAGGAGTTAGTATCGGAGCAGTCCTGGTATCAAAAATCGGTCAACATTACCCGGTATCCGCCAAGCTCAGGTTCCAGTGCACCAATAATATGGCCGAGTACAAAGCTTGCATCTTGGGGTTTAAACTGGCCATTGACATGAACATTCAGGAGCTGCTAGTGATCGGAGATTCAGACCTGCTCATACATCATGTTCAAGAAGAATGGGCAATAAAGAATTCCAAGATACTCCCTTATCTGCACCACATACAGGAGTTGAGAAAGAGGTTCATAAAAGCAGAATTCCAGTACGTTCCAAGAATACAGAATGAGTTCGCAGATGCGTTTGTCACTTTATCATCCATGATTCCGTATCCAGATACAAACTTCATCGACCTTATCCAGGTCAAGATTCAGGCTCAACCGATATTTGTGCACCTGTTAAGGAAGAAGCCTACGAAAAACCCTAGTTCCACGACAACAAAGAGTACATGACAACATGAGAATATCCAGAGCTTGCTAATGCTACTTGGAAGCGCACACTTCGAAGTTTTTCCAACAATTTCTTTCATAGCGGAGGAATCTTGTATAGGAGGCCCCCCGATTTGGGACTATTGAGGTGTGTCGACGCAACAGAAGCAACCAAGTTATTGGAAGAAGTGCACTCAGAGACTTGCAGGCCGCATACAAACGGTTTTGTTCTAGCAAAGAAGATACTCCAAGCAGGATATTTCTAGATGACTATGGAAATAGACTGCATTTAGTATGTTTGAAAGTGTCACCGTCGTCAGATACATGCGGATATGATAAAGGTACCTCCGAACGAGCTCACTGTAACGAGCTCACCGTGGTCATTCGTCGTCTGGGGAGTAGATGTTATTGGACCAATCGAGCCGGCCGCATCAAACAGACACAGGTTTATCTTAGTGACAATTGATTACTTCACTAAATGGGTTGAGGCAGCCTCATACAAAGCAGTAGCCAAGAAAGTCGTGGTAGACTTTGTCCAAGATCGTATTGTCTGTCGGTTCGGGATTCCAGAGTCGATCATCACTGATAATGGTTCCAATCTTAACAGCGACTTGATGAAAGCGATGTGTGACACTTTCGAGATCAAAAACAGAAATTCTACAGCTTATAGACCTCATATGAATGGAGCCTTGGAAGCAGCCAACAAGAACATCAAGAAAATACTAAGGAAAATGATCGAAAGGCACAAGAAGTGGCATGAGTAGTTGTCATTCGCTTTGTTGGGTTATCGTACTACAGTTCCCATATCAACCGGGGCAACTCCCTACATGTTGGCTTACGGTACAGAGGCACCGAGGTGGAAATAAAATCCTTGAGAATCATACAAGAAGTTGAGCTAGATGACGCAGAATGGGTCAAGGGTCGCTATGAGAAGTTGGCCCTTATAGATGGAAAGAGAATGAATGCGGTTTACCACGATAAGTTGTATCATAACGAAACGTCTAGAGCCTTCAATAACAGAGTTCGACCAAGAAAGTTTACACCGGGACAGCTGGTGTTAAAGAAGATATTCTCACATCAAGATGAATCCAAAGGGAAATTCTCTCGCAACTGGCAAGGTCCGTACATGGTTCACCGAGTTCTAAATGGAGGAGCCCTTATTATTGCAGAAATGGACGGAGAAGTTTGGCCAAAACCGATGCAGTGAAGAGATACTACGTTTAATCAGTATGTTTTTCTTTACGATGTAATTTGAACTACACGTGACCTAATTCCCGTATAATAGGGGATACGTAGGCAGCCCTATGGGTTTGGTCACATCCTTAACAAAATTCCATTCCCCCCCCCCCCTCCGCACTTGGAAATGGGGCAGAATTTTGAGGAGTACCCTCAAAATTCCAAAGTCAGTTTGTTAGTTTCCGCATCAGCATCAACCTAGTAAACTGGGTTAGAATTTTGAGGAGGACCCTCAAAATTCTAAGGTCAATCCGCTTTCAGTCATTCAACACCGCCGTCAACAACACAAGCCTAGTAAACTGGGGCAGAATTTTGAGGAGGACACTCAAAATTCCGGAGCCAGCAAGGTTTCCATGCTTTGAACCACGTTGCAGTTGTGGTTCATCATAAAAAAAACTATCTTTTCTTTACTTATACTTATACATTTGTATCACGATTGCCAAAATTTGCATAAAATCACCCTATCGTTCAGCAACGCTACCCCAAGTGGTATAAGACGCCACGAGTCGAGGGATGCCAACTAACCTCCCCCTTATAGAACTCACGATCTTTCTTTGGATGCATGAATCTAGAATACAAATAGGCGATACATGCGTTGTACAAAACTGAAGTTCCCGAAATCACTACTTACCCTCGCGAAGGTTTACTATCTACATTCAACACTTCCCCAGCAGTCATGATGGCGCAATCATCTACCAACTAAGAAATTCATCGCCATCCTCTCTTTTATATATCTGCATTTTAGCATAAGGCTATTCTCTGCCTTTCGAGACTAAGCTCTGTCTCCATCCTGCATTGCATAAGGCTATTATCTGCCTTCCGAGGTTAAGCTCTACCTCCATCCTGCATAAGTCTATTCTCCGTCTTTCGAGACTAAGCTCTGTCTTCATCTGCATTTTTGCATTGCACAAGGCTATTCTCTGCCTTTCGAGACTAAGCTCTGTCTCTATCCTGCATTGCATAAGGATATTCGCCGCCTTCCGAGGTTAATCTCTACCTCCATTTTTGCATAAGGTTATTCTTCTACCTTTTGAGACTAATCTCTCTGTCCATCTGCATTTTTGCATTGCATAAGGCTATTCTCTACCTTTCGAGGTTAAGCTTTACCTCAATCCTGCATAAGGCTATTCTCTTCCTTTCGAGGTTAAGCTTTACCCCCATCCTGCATAAGGTTGTTCTCTACCTTTCGAGACTAAGATCTGTCTACATCTGCATTTTTGCATTGCATAAGGCTATTCTCTACCTTTCGAGGTTAAGCTCTACCTCCATCCTGCGTGAGGCTATTCTCTGCCTTTCAAGACTAAGCCTTGTCTCCATCTTGCATTTTGCATAAGGCTATCCTCTGCCTTCCGAGGCTATGCTCTGCCTCCATCCTGTATAAGGCTATCTTCTACATTTCGAGACTAAGCTCTGTCTCCATCTTGCATTTGCATAAGGCTATTCTCTGCCTTCAGAGGCTATGCTCTACCTCCATCCTGCATAAGGCTATCTTCTGCCTTTCGAGGCTAAGCCCTGTCTCCATCTTGCATTTTGCATAAGGCTACTCTCTCCCTTACGAGGTTAAGCTCTACCTCTTTTATTTTGCATTTGGCTGAAAAATCACCACCCTATTTCATTTGGGTGAAATATCGCCGCCCTACATTTGACATTCCTGCTCGGCTGAAAGATCACCACCCCTTGCATTCATTTGGTTGAAGTATTGCCACCTTTTCATGGGCTAAAATATTGCCAACTTATTCAAAGGCGTAATAGTTTGGAGGCATTATCTGCATAGCCCGAGAACACCATTTCATGGCATGCGAATATTTATTTTTATGCTCTCCATAGCCCAGGACGTCATAGTTTGAGGACGCCATCCTAATCGTCTGAAGACAACATTCATGGTCCAATGGGAACGTGCATCACGTTTAAATTATGCAATATATACGCACATCATTCATTTGCAGGTACACTGGCTAGCACGACCGTCTCAGCAGGAGCGATCCTGCTCCACTTCTCCGCAGTTCGTCCTATCTCCGACCATTGCCAAATCTTAAACCCTGTTGCGTCCGCCTCCTCCAAAATTTTCATAGGCATATTCCGCCGATGGTTCCCGAACTACATGCGGCCTGATTCCTGTAAAACCTGGGATATGTACACAGCTCAGAAGCTAGAGCACGGTCAAATTCTCTTACAATCGTCATTTTCCGGTCAAAATTGGCGATCTTATCTTTACCCGACAACTCTTTCATCCTCCTCGGGTAAAGAGGGACAGCTGTTGATACCCAATTTTTTCCCATGTATTTCTATACTCTAAATAGTCCCAAAATATAATATAGATGCATATATAAGCATCCACAAAAAAATTGGTATTTTTTTTTTACATTTTTCAAGTATTTTAAAACCAATTTACGACTTATTTTGTAATACAAAATCTAATATTTAGTCTCAAATCTTTTTATTTTAATAAATAATTTATTTTATTCTCTAATTTGCATAAAAATATAATTTATATAATTTTTCATAGAATTTTACAAGGTCATTAGATATTTCTAAATTAAAATCACATTAAATTGCAATTTTAGCCCATTTCTCAATTCGACGAGTATTTTAACTAAAAGATTGTTATTAATAATTTTAATTGATACTTATAAATATTTTATTAACATTAGCATTTTAAATTGGATATTTTACAATATCATTTACTAGTTTATAAAACATCAATTAAGGGAAAATTGGCCATTTAAATCATAGCTCTTTTAATTTCAGTTGTAGCCAAATTTCAGCCCAATTTAAGCCCCCAATTACACGACTTAATTGCAGAAATTACCCAACCCAGTCCCATCTGAACTAACCCGCCCCAGCTCTCTTTTAATCGTGACCGCTGATCACTCAGATCAACGACCCACGTCTATCCTACCATAATTAAACCCCAAATACCCCCTAACCCTAACCATTTTCCCAAACCAGCCGCCCTTGTATCCCTCTTTACCCCCAAATACTATCTATCCCTCCTCGAACCTTAGTTTGTTCCAACTCCGATTCACCGGCATCTATGGCCTTTCAAGCCCTCAAACGTCTATATCTGCCACTCCTCACCTCTCCTAGTTCTTGGGTTCGAAGATGGGAGTCCTATCTCAAGGGTTATCAGACCAGAGGTCCTCCGATTTGAAGATCTACAGCCATGTCCAGCCTTTTCCAGCAAACCCTGAGGCTATGGGTTCTTTGCCGACTCCGACGAGTCCATTCCAGGCTTTTCTCGATCCTTCGAGACCTTTCTATGAAACCCTAATTTCTCTAGGTTCTTCTCTGTATTTATCTTTACGATCTTCTCTAAGCTCTAGTTATTCTCTAAAAATTTTACTACTTCTCTTCTTTTCTTCGCCTGTTTTGTTTTCAAATGTTCGTCCTCTAAAATTTAGGGTTCCCATGATTTCTCTGTTTTGCTTGATTTCTTCGGTTTATTTTTTCTACTTTTTGTTCTACTCTAGTTCTTACTTTGATTCTGAGTATTTTCTACTATGGCTCTAAGGCGTTTTGCTTTACTGATTGTTTTCTAGGGTTTTGAGTTAATGTGTTCTATGCTTTCTATCATGCTGTTCTGCTTTTTTTGTTCATCTTCATCTGTGATATTCCTTATGCTCTATGTGTAATGGAAACCCTAAGTTTTAAGGGGGTTTTCCATTTTCTCTCTATGAAACCCTAGCCGCCTCTAATTCTCGCTTATGTGTTTCTGCTACATGTTATTATACTACTTCCAGTTTATGCATGCTCGAGTCTATGTATCTTTTTATATTTTCACATTTCCCCTTTTCTGAACAACCCTAATTTGAGAAAATTGATTTTGTACAGTTTGTTTGATTCTCTAATTGAGACATGTTTTCTAACTAAGTTCAAATAAGCTAGTATCTATAACCCCTTGATTTTCTAGGTAATGGACTTGCCTTATGTGTTCACCCGTATGAATTTTCAAATTCTTTACACGTATTTGCCCTATATTCTGTTATTGATACTTGATTTTCTTTCCAAAAATAAACTAAAGTTTATTTACCTCAAACCGGTTCCTTAATT
The DNA here is from genome assembly GCA_034376525.1 of Nicotiana benthamiana. Lineage (NCBI taxonomy): Eukaryota > Viridiplantae > Streptophyta > Magnoliopsida > Solanales > Solanaceae > Nicotiana > Nicotiana benthamiana. The sequence goes on from CM067329.1 coordinate 79,582,963, forward strand.
AAAGGAAACCTTCTCCTTAATTATTTGTGATTGATACTGATTGAATATTTTCTTGCCTTAGTGCTGCATCTTTTTCAAACTATAAAAAGCCTTCACCTTTTCTCACTTCATTACACAGTGTTACACGAATACTCTCTAAGTTCACTCACTGAAAAGCTCCCTCTTCTCTTCTATAATCTTCTCTATTACTTGCTCTACTGCTAGAGTTAGCCGGCTGAAAGCCAAGGCTAGCTATAACGATCCATCTTTGCTTTGTGACTCAAGTTTGCAACTGGTAGGCTCTTAATTTACACTACCAGTCTCTAATCTACATGTTTACTTAATCATGTTCTTTTGCCTATTGATGTTCAGTTGGGTTAATTGCATGCTTAACCCCCTTTCCCCTTTCCCTCGTCTGCTTTTGTATTTCAGTATAAGTTTTTAGCATGTTTAATCCCCTTCCCCCTTCCCCTTGTCTGTTATGTTTAGGTTCAGCATGTTAATCCTTCTTCCCTTTCACTTGTCTGTTTATGTTCAGTATTTCATTTAAGTTTCAGTATTTTTAAACCCTTTCCCCTTCCCCTTCCTTGTTTATTGTCCATTATTATGGTACACTACTTTCCCCTGAATCCTTTAATTTAGTCCTGTGCTTTCCAAGTATTCTTATGTGATTCCCCTTTCCCTTAGTCCATGTTTTTATATGAGTGTGCTCTGGATTAGGGTGGCACCTCATTGCCACTCCTAATTTAGAACTAAGGTTGTTAACAGCCTATACTCAAAGTAATCTCATTCCCCCCATCCCTTATATTATGTGTTTGAGCCTTGACAAAGGCCTGTTAGGTTCCTAATCAGCATACAGGCCCTAGTCTGACTTATTTTCAAGTCTTCTCTTGCTTGTGAAAACCATGTAAGAGGATAGGAGTGTGCCAGTCTCACTTCATGGCTAGATATGACCACCTCTTACATTGGTCTTTCTCTAATTCCTCACTTTTACACTTATTCTTAGTTCTTTAAGTCCTACCCCCCTCTGGTAAGCCATGCTTAGGGATCCTGGAGTCTCCTCTGAACTTGGATGCCTTAGGGCTGGTAATTCGACACTTGCACTACTCTATTGCTTAGAATGTAAGCATTGCCTGGGTTTCCTTGTAAACCTTTGGAACTTTGTAATACTCTAAAGAGAAAGCCTCGGATTTGGGAGCCCAGACTTGGTAAAAGGCATATGTTGGACATTAAACTTGCTTTGCGCTTCTTTGGGCTTGTTGTAGTTATTGATGTATTTAGCTTTTATTTCCTTTAATGTTTTATTTTCTGTCCAGTTTTGTTATAACTTGTAATAAAATAACTTGGGGACCTAGTGAAAGGGAATATGGGTGGGGTTCAGTTTCTTGCATCGATCTCATATAGATACCATGTATATAGGCTTTACATTATTGCACCAATATCATCTAGATATCATGTATATAGGCTTTACATTATAGCACCAATATCATCTAGATATCATGTCTATAGGGTTTTACATTATTGCATCAATCTCGTATAGTTACCATGTCTATGGGGTTTTACAGTGTTGCATCAATCACATAGATACCTTGTCTATAGGGCTTTGCATTCTTGCAATTTCATATAGAAACCATGCCTATAGGTTTGCATTCTTATAATCTCGCCTAGAAAACATGCCTATAGGGATGTCTAAAACGGTAGGCAAAACATTAGGTCGTCTAAATACGTGTAAAGCAGTAACAAAAAGGGCTAATAAGCATGTCATAAAGGTCCAAACTCGCCCAGCGCTTAAAACTTTTCGGTTCAGTTCGTCCCTAAGTCTGTTTACTTTTAAATCGGGCCCAGGTCTGCCCTTTTCACATTACTCTGAACCTCTAATGTCTTTTAAAATGTTCTTCTTGCATCCCTTTTGTATTCAAGCTGTTCGGCTGAATGTAAGCCATTTCTAAACTCTTTTGCAACTTCAGTTTTCTTTTCAACAGACTCGCGTCTGAAACTAATGTTTTTCCTCTAAAAATCAACTGATTTCTAAATCTTGTCAACTCCTAAAACGGGCCAGGAGAGCTCGAAGCATATTTTCTGTCCAATTTTTATGTGTTAAACTAATCTGCCCGCTCTTTTAATCTCTTTTGAAGACCAAATCAGTATTTGAAATCATACTAAACTAGTCACTGTAATGTTACGGGGTTTTATTTGAGCTTTTGACTGTCTTATTTGCATACCTCTTATATGCTACATGTTTTGATTGTCGTTATATTATTTTTACCTTTGAAACTCCATATATATCCTATCTCTCTCTCTCCCCCCTCTTAGGATTAGAAGTCCTAATACCCCAGGACTAACATGTTGGGACGGGTATTAACATGCAATAAGTAAATGATACCAACGCGCTTAAATACCTTAACGGGGTGGGAAGAGTGGAATATGGAGATGATGACCGGTACGCTAATACCATATGCGACCCCTCTTTGAGGAGTGTGTGCGGGGTATTGTACCGATGTGATCCATATTATAGTTAAACCTAGGACCCTTCTCTCTTTTATTTGCTTTATTTAAATGTTTTCCTATAGTGATGTTTTTTTGCAAATCAATCCTCTTTTATTTTCAAGCTTATTCCCTTCCTTCTTCTTTTAAAGCTTTCCAAGTTGTGTGAATGTTATACATGTAAGTCTTATTTGTCTATTTCCTCCATCTCTTCATAAAGTCACATTAGCACGGCCTGGAACAACACTAATGGATCTTGAGGGGTTCCTAACACCTTCCCATCGAGATAATCTCAATCCCTTACTCAAACTCTGGTTTTCTTTTCGAAATACTCTCTTCTTAAAGTATCCTAATGCACTATAATCATTAGGTGGCGACTCTTCAAATTCAGTAACCCAATTCCTAAACGGGAATGAGAGTTGTTTAGTCCATACTGTCGTAAACCCGATTTCATTTTTTTTGAAAAAGGGGGCATCGACACCCCTTTAGCTGTTTGGTGTGTGTGCAATCTTGGGCGATCCGGTAGCATTATTGGGCGGTACGTGGCTCGCCTCGAATAATGAATATCCCCCATGGGGTGGGAAATTTGATCACTTGATAGAAACTCGAGGGGACGACTCGCATGGCATGTACCGATGGTTGCCCTATGATGGCGTTGTAGGCCATTTCCTAGTTCATGACGTGGAATGTTGTTTCCAGGGTGACACCTACAGCCAGGACATGTAGCACTATATCTCCGGATGTCCGCTCTACTGCATTATTAAAACCTGTTAGTGTTATGCAATGCAATATTATTTTATCCTCGAGCCTCATTTAACCCATTTTGAAAGGCTGCTACTACCATCCCTTTACGATACGTTCGGCAGACTCATCCTCACTCTGTTGAATAGGTGATCCTCCGGGTCCGTGGTCCCTTCATATATTTTCAAGTATGGCAACATCTTGAAGGTCTTTAGAATAGGATGAGGAGCAACCACTTCGCTGTATGGCTATTCGACGAATCGGCCCACGTCACATTTTGATAATAGCTTCAAAGTACCCATTATTTTATCAACCCTCCCATGATGTTCCTTCATTTGGTCGCAGAACATTTTGTTCTCATTTTCCATGTCTTCCATTTTCTTCAAGATGGCCATGAGCTCATCATCACCTGCATTAGTAATAGTACGTGTGTTACCTTCTTGTGTAGCGTTTGGTTCATCGACGACAGCTGTGATTTCTATAGGTGGAACGTCTTTGACATCTCCTTGAGAGGATTTCTTGAGCATGTTGCTCAAAGCACTCATCAGCCATTCTTCTAGTAATCATTTGACTGTTGGGGGCTTCGCACGCCATGGATGTTGAGGTTCCCCTTTCGCATAAGATCGTTAGATCTCCATGTAATAGAGGTGAGATCTCTCCCTCCGGTGTAGCATTCTCATTATCTTCTCTACCGACTTCATTGAGGGAGTTCAGGAGATTATTCGATCCATCTACGATTGCCTTTAGCCTCGCTTTCCTTTCACGCCATTGTTGATTTATACGAAGTTCGAAGGAAAGCGAATATCACCTTCAGGGATCTAGATGAGAACTATGGTTTCAGCTAAAGAAATCCACACAGACAGCGCCAAATTGTTTGACTCAAAAGACGTTAAAACCTATTTGAGCAAATCAATCAAAGATGAGAAGGTAAATCGTAGTTGAATATAATAATCTCTAGAATAATAATGAATAAAGAGAAGAGAGCATCAAGGTTTCTTTTCATTTAAGGTTCACAAGTTTCCTAGAATACTCACTGCCCTTTACAAGATCCTTCTTCCCCCTTTTGTACTAGGGAGAAAACCCTTCCGAAATGTTAAAAAATACAATATAAGGAATATTCGGCGGAATATTCTTAATGTTCCCTAATGAGCTTACATTCTTACAAGAGTCGTATGGATTCTATTTTTACCTTGAGGTCGTCTCCCTCAGGACGTCGATTCGTCAGTACTCGATTGTTAGTCGTACTCATCAAAAGGCTAAGATTGGTCAAATTTGAACCCATACAATAATTATTTTTACTTTAAGGGACCAACCATAGCACGACCAAATGACCCGTAAGTCATTAAACGTTCTATTTCTAATTACTAAGCTCACTAATCGAAGAGGGGATTATCTTGCAACCAAGATATGATTATTTTCATTATCTTTGGTTTAAGGAGTTAGAGATATTTGAAAGATTAACTAAAGAGAACTGAACATTTATTCTTTTAAAAATCCAACTTGACCTTTACAAAAAGCTGGCATAGCCGTTGGGTTGTATAACCAATTTTTGAGCTCGTTTAAAAAAAATTTACTTTTCCACCAAATGTTTGTACTCGACCTAATTAAGCAGGATTTGCTTGAGTAAGGCGTATTAAAGGAGGAAGCGTGTCCTATTAGAATTTTTTCTAATATTCGAACATAAGATCATTGGTTAAGGGTAAAACGATTATATTGCAATCTTTAGTGGTGTTTATAACTTAACTTATAAATGGTTCAATTGGCAGATCTTGGGAAACCCAAAGCCCTTATCTTGCAATTTTTCTTTCTTACGTACGTTATAGTCGTTACTTTATGAAAAATCGGCCGTGCCTCATGGGCCGAATCACTAATTTCCAATCGACATTGTCAGTAAAGTTACATTGAAAAACGTTAACTAATGGACAAATTTGATAGGTCCCCAATTTTGATTCAAATTATCCTTCTTAATTCCATACCCACCCCAGTACCCCACTACCCCACTACTGTGACTTTCACATGGCATTATGTAATTGTATCTATATAACACGCACACACACACTCTAATGCTTCAACTACTTGTCTTAGTTGTCTACACGTCTACCCATTTTTCCAAACAAGAAGCTCAACAAGTACGAATTTTCACTTTCCAATATTTTCTTGGAGTTTTTGCCATTTTTTATCACTATAGTATATACTAGTTTCATTGAGTTTTTGCCATTTTTATGAGTTTTAGCATATTGTTCTAGCAGAAAGCCATTAAGGGGTATGTGAAAGATAGGTTCTTGATTAGCTGATTTTTTTTTTCTTTCATACTTTTATAAAAAAAAGTCTTTTTTTCCCCCAACATTATGTATGCTTGTTTGAATGACTATAGTACTTACTAGTTTCGTTGAGTTTTGCTATTTTTATGAGTTTTAGCATATTGTTCTAGCAGAAAGTCGTTAAGGGGTGTGTGAAAAATAGTTTCTTTATTTATATACTGTATGCTTGTTTTGACGACTCTAGTATTTACTAGTAGTTTCATTGTGTTTTTGCTATTTTTTATGATTTTTTAGCAGATTTTTCAAGCAGAAGGCCATTGAGGGGGTGTAAAAAATTGGAAAAATGGGGAGAATGTCAATACCCATGATGGGTTTTGTGGTGTTATGTCTGTGTGCAGTGGTAGCAGAAGGAGAATATGTGAAATACAAGGACCCAAAACAGCCAGTGGGAGCTAGAATTAAGGACTTGATGAAAAGGATGACACTTGAGGAAAAGATTGGTCAGATGACTCAGATTGAGAGAAAAGTTGCCACTGCTGATGTTATGAAGCAAAACTTCATTGGTATGTTTGAAATATTTATTATCCTCTAGATTAAAATGGTCATTCTTGAATAACTACTTGTTCTTGCATCATACTAGAACTTTGTGCATTTGGATCTTGAAAAAGGCATAGCTATAGGTATGTGTATATTTGGCTAGATCTGTGCCATAAGACTAAAGGCATATCTATTAGTATGTATATTTGGCAACTTAGTGTTGTGTTACCTTTAAGAGAAAAAGATATTGCTAGATCAGTGTACCATAAGACTAAAAGTAAGTGAAACTTTTGTGCTAATTAGGCATTAATAGAGGAAAGTTGCCACAGCTGATGTTGTGAAGCAAAATTTCATTGGTATATCTATATGTACCCTCTAGATTGATTGGCCATTCTTGATTACTTTTTTTCACTTCATACTATAACTTTGAGCATTTGGTTTTTCGAAAGACACATCTTTAGGTCTGTGTATATTTGGCTGTTTACTCTTAAGAGAAAAGATATTGCTAGATCACTGTGCCATAGTTCTAAAAGTGAGTGAGCTTTTGTAGTTCTAATTTAAACATAAGAGGTGAAAGGGATTCTTTTTACTCAGTATTGTCTTGTATTTGTTGCAGGGAGTGTATTGAGTGGTGGAGGAAGTGTCCCTGCACCTAAGGCCTCTGCTCAGGTTTGGACCAATATGGTAGATGAGATTCAAAAGGGTTCTCTTTCGACCCGTCTTGGTATTCCCATGATTTATGGAATTGATGCCGTTCATGGTCACAACAATGTCTATGGGGCTACAATCTTTCCTCACAATGTTGGGCTTGGTGTTACCAGGCAAGTATTACATACACTATAAAACAATGTTTGGAATGAATCTGCTTTCCTTAGGACTATAGTGTATCACAATTTAAAGTATTGGTTGGTAGTGTTAAGGATATCAATAGAGATTCTATTCATGATAGATGATTTTCTACTTGTTAATCATTTGAAATCTAAATGTCAAACTGTGCTCTTTCCCTTAAAGTTAGGATCTTTTCTTTACTTTCTCCGCAAATGCAAGCAAAATAATTTCTATTCAGTTGATCAAGTTTATCAAGGTAGCATGGAAGTACTCAAGCTAAAAGATAGTCCTGGTCCTAAACAAGGCTTTGCTAATTTTATGCAGGGATCCTGATCTTGTGAAGCGTATTGGGGCTGCAACTGCACTTGAAGTTAGAGCTACAGGAATTCCATATGCCTTCGCTCCCTGCATTGCAGTGAGTTGATATGATTACACTTTGTGCCTATGTTGTTTCTATATATTTTGATGTCTGAATAATTGTCTTATGGTAGGTGTGTAGAAATCCTAGATGGGGCCGTTGTTATGAGAGTTACAGTGAAGATCATAGGATCGTTCGAAGCATGACAGAGATCATTCCTGGCCTGCAAGGAGATTTGCCTGCTAAATCAAAGAATGGTGTTCCTTATGTCGGAGGAAAGTAAGAATATGTATCCCTTTTTATATCTTCATTATTTCCTTGCCGATAAATGATTTGTACTAGCAAATTCTTGTGAATTACCTACAATTATTTGTTTGAGAAACTAGGATTTAATCCTACAGACTGTCAAGGCTGATGTTGTTCCTTGTTTACTTTCGTATGGTTAAGGACTAAGGTTGCGGCCTGTGCTAAGCACTTTGTGGGAGATGGTGGCACATTGCACGGTGTTGATGAAAGTAACACTGTAATCAGCTCAAACAGTTTATTTAGCATCCACATGCCTGCATATTATGACTCACTCAGAAAGGGTGTTGCAACGGTTATGGTGTCTTACTCAAGCTGGAACGGAAGAAAGATGCACGCCAACCGAGATCTAGTCACTGGCTTCCTTAAGGACAAGCTCAAGTTCAGGGTAAGTTGATCAATTCACTTCATTGTAAAACTCCGCCAAGTTAAAGTCAAGTTGGATATATTGCAGTATATAACCACCTCTTTTGGTCTTTATGATTCAGGGTTTCGTCATTTCAGATTGGCAAGGGATTGACCGGATTACTGATCCACCTCATGCTAACTACTCTTATTCAGTTCAAGCTGGAATTATGGCAGGAATTGACATGGTTAGTATTATAAATTTGTACTTGGATCTTTAGATCAACTTACCTTGTAAATATATCTAACAAAATATGATGGTTTATGTTACAGCACTTTTTATTCACCATTATTATTTTGTGTACGCTGCAGATTATGGTCCCCGAGAATTATAGAGAGTTTATCGATACTTTGACTTCTCAAGTGAAAGCCAATATCATTCCCATGAGCAGAATTGATGATGCTGTGAAGCGGATATTGAGAGTAAAATTTGTTATGGGTCTCTTCGAGAACCCAATGTCTGACCCTAGCTTGGCAAACCAACTGGGTAGCCAGGTAAATAAAACATCAACGTGTAATTCCAAAAATCTTTCACTGCCTTGTTTGCGCAAGACTTAACCTGCTTTATTGTATTTCTGTAGGAGCACAGAGAATTAGCAAGGGAAGCAGTTAGGAAATCACTCGTGCTCTTGAAGAATGGGAAGACGCCTAGTCAGCCACTACTTCCTCTTCCAAAGAAAGCACCAAAAATACTTGTTGCTGGAACTCATGCAGACAACTTGGGTTACCAATGCGGAGGCTGGACAATTGAATGGCAGGGCGTTGCTGGCAACGATCTTACTATTGGTAACTTTTCTCATATTTTATGTGTAGTATTGACAACATTGTTATTGCAACATGATGCAAAAACTTATTCTATTTTGCCTGCCAGCTCAAGTGTTTGAATAGTGACAACATGCACTAATGATCAAATTATTACAGTTGGATTTTCCTGTTTCAGTGCCGTCACTCTGCAACCATCCAAATTCCCCCTTTTAAAACATTTTCTGATGTGATACCTCCTCTTTTCTAGACATTCTTATTTTGCTTCAGATTAAAAAAACGAAGCAAAAATAGGAAAACCGTTTCATCGCCTAGCTATTGTAAGTTGCTAAAACAAACTGACCAAAGCATTCTTTCATTTTTCTAAGGTTCCCTGTTACCAAATAGGTTGTACACCAACTCTCTGCTGTTGTTTTTGTCCTATAAATAAAGATTCGGTCTTTCTGCTTATTAAATCAACACGGTATTTTTCTGATATGATAGATTAGAGGGGAACTGATACGCCTTTCAAATTTGACAGGGACCACCATTTTAACCGCTATCAAGAAAACTGTTGAACCTTCTACGCAAGTAGTGTACCAGCAGAATCCTGATGAGAACTTTGTGAAGTCCAACAAATTCTCCTATGCCATTGTGGTTGTGGGTGAAGTCCCATATGCAGAGATGTTTGGCGACAGCTCAAATCTCACAATAGCTGAACCAGGTCCTAGCACCATCAGCCACGTCTGTGGAGCAGTGAAGTGTGTTGTAGTCGTAGTCTCAGGCCGTCCAGTTGTGCTGGAGCCTTATGTTTCAAAAATGGATGCCCTCGTCGCTGCTTGGCTCCCTGGAACTGAAGGCCAAGGTGTTGCTGATGCTTTATTTGGTGACTATGGCTTCACTGGAAAACTTGCTCGCACTTGGTTCAAGAGAGTTGATCAGCTTCCAATGAGCTTTGACGATGCACACGTTGATCCCCTCTTTCCCTTTGGATTTGGCATCACAACCAAACCAGTGAAAGGCTACTAGTAAGCAGAGATTTTCCCCCCTAAGTTAAGATCTGTCTGAGTACTCCTGCTATGTGTAACAATAGAAAGGAAAGAGGGAACTCTATGTTATTCATTTATTTCAACAATGTGTGCAAGTGCTGGCTGTAGAAACAAAAGTGGTAGAAGCTTACTACAAAAAGCCAGTGATCTTGCAATTTTGATTTTTCATTATTGGAACTGGGCTTGTTCACATAATTTAGCTAGTGGACTGTGCCGTGGAATATAATTTATGTGTTATCATATTAATATTATAGCAGACTGGTGTTCTGTGTTTATTTATTTATTTATTTTTGCATATTCTTAGACGTTATAAAGTTCCATTGTATCTTCGGATGCAAAAGCTAAGAATTGCGAAATTTCTTTCATATTTAACAATTGAGTTGTAGTTGGTTCTTAAGATTTTTGGTATGCAAAAAAGGGAACAAAAATTGTAGGTTGATGTACGCATAATTACTGCAAATATATATACACTTTGATGCGTATGTTGTTTAAAGGCTTGGGAAAACGCTAGTACATACTTAAACTTAGGGGTGTTCAAAGAAAACCGATAAATCGCATCAAATCGATAATTCGAGTCAAATCAGAATAAAAAACTCAATTGTGATTTGGTATTGGAAAAAAAACACTCCGACCATAATTGATTTGGTTTGGTTTTAACTAAAAAAAATCAAACCGAAACCAAATCAACCCGATAGCATATTTATACAATTTTAAAAAATATTTTATACATAAAAATATTTATTATAATGTGTAATTTATAAATATTATATTTTTTATTTCAAGTGTAGACTTAACATTCTTGAATGGTGACAGTTCAAATAAAAGCTGATGCTGCTAACAAAAGAAATTTAATTTAACACTAAGGATGATGATAGTGCTGGATATCTAATTTTTAATTTCACGTTAGATTATAATGAAAAAGTGTAAAAGGTTTATCTTTTTCTTTAGTGCTTAATTATGTAATTAATTATATTTATTGGCTATACTTATTTTAGCATGACCCATATAGTATTTTTAGATTATGTTAATTTTTATTATGGTTTATTAAGCAAAATTTGCTTTATGCAATTTTATTATCTTTGTTATTGACTATTTTAGTATAATGTTAATTTATCTCATATTATTGTATTATTTTCTTAGAAAATACATTATATAGTTGTATCTTACTAGGACTAAAAAAATATTTTGAGCACAAATTATATATTTTGTGCAATAAAGATTTTATTGAGAAAACCCGAAACCCGAAAATCCGAGAAAAATTTAAGACTGAAAAACTTGACTTTGCTGGTTTGATATATAGATTTAATAATCCAATACCATTTATTTAATTTGATAATTAAAAAATCTGAACTAACCCAACTCATGTACCCTAGTTATACGTACTCTTGTCCTCTCCATTAATTAGCATTATATATTGTAACTAAAATGAATGCACGAGTGGCAGAAACTAAAAGGCAAGTAAATGGTCCAATACAATCAATGGTTTAGATTCCAACCCCTTTGCCATTATGTCACCTTAGTTTTAAGAGTGTGTATCCAATCAATCGTGATAGATTACAATTAATACAGAGTAAATTGATTAACATTTATATAGATGGCGAAAGATAAGGGAGACTTTCATTTGTGATTAAGACTTACGTATCTCTACGGGGTAAAATATATTTATATTTAATAATCGCTTGAGAAAGCGATATATGGAGCCGAAGACAGTCGAATCCGAAGGCAATGATCTCCCTTGTCATTGGAAAGAATGATATTCATAAAGATCAAATAAATGTCTGTCATCCGGTAGCATTCAATGAAGAATATTATAACATTAACTGCCTACCATTACATATTCTTCAATGGCCCTCATAATTATCACTTAAGAGGGGCTTGATCCCGGAATCTTGTTCCCTAGACGTAGCTATAAATGGTGAGATTTACCATCATTATAAAGGCACAAATTTTTTGAGAAGCATACGTTATATTCTACCCAAAGCTCAATAATACTTTACTTTTCTTGTTTAGTTGCACCGCTCTTACTGACTTCGGTAGCTTTGCGCGTGAACTAAGATATCTGTCGTTTATCTAAATTTCAAGGCTAAGTCTTATATTTCTGTCTAATTCATCTACTGTTTTAGGATCACATTAATTCACTTGTCTATAAACCACATATAAATTAAATAGTATTATTTTACAGGTAAACAGTTTGGCGCCCACAGTAAGGCATAGACAATTGTGTAATTGAGTTGATCCCTGCATCTATTACTAACTTGTTTGATTCTTTGTTCTTAGAAAAATCAATAAAATTGGCAGATAATGGTATTAAAAACACACACAATGTTAAGGCCCAAGGAAATCACCCTCAGCATAAATATTCCACCAGTGATACTCGTAATGAGGGGAACGGGGCCACGCCAGTCCATGGTGGACGATATAAGCAACATGTTTGGGAAGTGACTCCTGATGACGATGAAGAAAAGCACGTCGTTGAAGTAGTAAGGATCTTGCAGGAGCAACACGAAGCCATTATAGACCATCTCACACAACATGAAAAGGTCATGATAGAGTTGAAACAGGTGTTGTTTGGTGCTTCTAATAATGCGAATGGAAAAGGTACAATTCCTCCCGGTTCTCCCGCAATCAAACAACGCAGAGGGTAGATAATAACACCTCAAGGGGCAAAGTTGATTTTGACAAGGCCGGGGGGACAGTGACGGTTCTGGCAGCAACAATGAAAACGGTCCCTTGAAGACCGAATGAATGTCTGAATGGATCCAATTCCGGACGCACCACCTATGCTGAAAGGGCCGGAATCAACGAAGTAAACATAAATGCCATTCAAGCTAAGCATGACACTAGAATTGATCCCGAAGTGATTTGAAATACGAGATGTGCCAAACTATGATGGGACTTTAGATCCTCATGAGCACATCACAACCTATACTACGGCGGTGAAACGGAACGATTTAGATCCCTACGAGATTGAGTCGGTTTTAGTGAAGAAATTCGGGGAGACCATTACGAAGGGAACCCTGACATGGTATTCGCTCTTGCTAGAGCATTCCAAGACTCCTTTGAGATGCTCACAAACTCTTTAGTCAAGGCCCATGTCTGGCAAGAAAGGTAGAAGCTCGAAAGGCCAGCATATTCAGGATTGCACAAGGAGAGTCTGAGTTGCTACACGAGTTTGTGACCAGATTATTCTAGAAGGAAAGGGTGTTGCTACCGGATGTACCAGACGAATGGGTAGCTGAAGCATTTACCAAAGGTTCGAACTTGATAAGTTCGACGCTTTCCGAAAGTTAAAAGAAGTTTGCTTGAGTTTCAGACGATAGTTTGGGAGGATGTTCACAATCCGTACGAATCTAAGATAAGGATTGAAGATGATCAACTATGTTTTTCGGCATCATCCAAGGTTCGAGAACGAGAGAAGAATAAAGAGAAATCAAAATACGATTTTGACACATATCGACGGTCTTCAAAAGGTCAATTTTTACCATATGGACGGGCCGAAGGACGCGACAGAAGTTTCCGGTTAGCATATAGATTCACAATTGAAAAGAGAACTGAGCGCGGTCGAAATAACATATCGTTACCGAACAAAGAAGTGTCAGACTCTTCTTATCGTAGACTTTTTGAATACAACTTTAATGTTTGCATAATGGAGATGATGTCCGCTATGCGAAACATTATGCGAAGCACGATTCCCGAAGCTATTGAGACCCGACCCCAGCCAAAAGGATCCTAATTTGTGGTGTGAAGACCTTGGGACAAACAGTCACCAGACTGGGGACTGTTGACATCTGTGTGAAGAAGTGGAAACATTACTGAAAAGCGGCCATCTCAGGGAATTTTTATGTGACCGGGCTAAAAACATCTATGGTCGCAATCGTGATAATGCAGAACATTCAAAAGTAGGAGAAGATCCCTAAACCTGACTGTCTACATCACTTTCTCGGAGGAAGACGCATATGGATTGTTGCTCCCAGGAATATCTTAGATTTTAAAATTAAACGAGTTTTGGTGGATCTGGGAAATTCGGCCAACATCATATAATAAAAGGTGTTGGAGCAAGATAAGGTCAACAAAAGCATCATCCTGACTATAAAAATCCTTGTCGGGTTCAACTTAACAAGCGTGACAATCGGATGAGAGATCCTACTTCCCACAAACGATAAAGGTTGATGAAGAAGACCCTTTTCGAGGTGGTGGATGGCGATATTGGTTACAACATCATCCTAGGGAGACCATGGTTGCACGAGATGAAGGATTTTCAATCTACATATCATTAGTAGCTGAAATTCCCAACTCCCGAGGGGATTAAACAAGCAAGAGGCAACCAATCGACATCGAGAGAAATGAATTCAATCTTAGTTTTTAGGAGCAAAGGGAAGGAATGTGCGACATAGCAATTATAGGAACCGACACCTGCTCCCGAACAGAGCGAAGCCAACCAAGGGGAGGAGTTGTCAGAATCTTATAAGGTACCAAACAAAACCCATAACGAAAGAACTTGAACAAGTCACATTGTTTGAAAAGTTCATGGAAAGGAAGTCTCACTTGGGAACAATACTGCATCCCCAAACTCAGGTCTAGATTTATCGAATTTCTTATATTTAATATCGATTATTTTGCGTGGTTGCATGTGGATATGACAGGTATTCCTTCAGATGTGGCCGTACACAAGCTAAGCTTGGATCCCAACATCCCCCCGGTAAAACAGAAAAAATGTCCTATTGCCGAGATCAAAAATTAAATTTGTCAAAGAAGAGTAACTCGCTTGCTTGATATCGGTGCAATCCGACAGGTAAATATTCTGATTGGCTAGCTAATGTAGTAGTAGTTCCAAAGAAGAATAATAAATTTTGCATCTCCATAGATTATATGGACTTAAATAAGGCGTGCCCACCAGAGTTATTCCCATCGCCAAACACTGTTCAAATGATTGACGCATTGGCCGGGCATGAGTTAATGAGTTTCCTCGATGCTTATTCCAGGTATAACCAAATCAAGATTAACGCATAGGATCTGGAAACAACTTTGTTTATCACGAATTTTAGCACATGTTGTTACCAATATGATGCCATTCGGGCTAAAAAACGCCAGAGCAACTTATCAACACCTCATGAACAAAACTTTTGAAAAGAAAATGGGAAAAATCATGGAAGTTTACATCAATGATATGATTGTCAAGTCTTTGAATACATGTGATAATCTCAAACATTTGCAAGAAACTTTTGACATCTTATGGAAGCATAACATAAAGCTTATCCCCGAGAAGTGTGCTTTCGGGATCAGCTCCGATAAGTTCCTACGATTCCTGGTGTCACAAAGGGGGATCAAGGTTAACCCTGATAAAATCAAAGACAACAAAGACATCCCGGATCATCTATCCAATGTAAAAGAGGTTCAAAGGTTAATAGGGAGACTGGCCATATTAAGCAGATTCATTTCCCGGCCTTTTGAGAAATGCCATCATTTCCTCTCGCTGCTCAAAAAGAAGAACAACTTCGTATGGACTTCAAAATGTCAGCAGGCTTTGAGGAATTTGAAAAAGTGTTTTTCAAGTCCTCCGTTTCTATCAAAATCATAGGAAGCTAAACAACTGTTGATCTACTTTGTGGTCTTGGAAATTGCGGTAAGTGTCGTGTTAATGTGCGAGGATAAAGGTACGCAATCTCCTATTTATTACATCTATAAAATTTTAATGGGTGTAGAAACTTGCTACCCACATTTGGAAAAGTTGGCCTTAGCTCTCGTTCGATCAAAAGCTTAGGCCTTACTTCCAATGCCATTTGATAGCCATAGTGACCACTTTCCCCTTGTAAAACATTCTTCACAAACCCAAACTTTTGGGAAAGCTGGACAAATGGGCCATCGAAATGAATGACTTCGACATACAATATACGCCTAGGACTGCAATTAAGTCTCAAGTCTTGTTCGATTTTGTGGCCGATTTCAGTCGAGGACTGTTACCTTTGGCTACCATAGAAGCAGTCATGGTATCAGAAGCAACATCAGGAGTTTGGACCCAGTTCACGGATGAAGCTTCCAACGTAAAAGGTTCCAAGCTCGGCATAGTATTAGCCACGCCTTCGCGAGAAACACTAAGGTAGGCCATAAAAATTATTCCCCTAACGAACAATAAAGTGGAGTATGAAGCTTTGATTGTAAGGCTCGAATTGGCCCGGGTACTAGACTCCGAAGTCATAGAAATCAAATGCGACTCCGGGTTGGTGGTAAATCATGTCTACGGGATTTTCAAAGCTAAAGAGGAATGCATGGAAAATACGTGATGAAGGTTCAAACTTTGCTTGCTCAATCCGGGAATGGTCAATTATGCATATCCCGCAGGAAGAGAATGCTGAAGCAAATGCTCTAGCTAACTTGGCTCATCTATGGAAATGAAAGAATCGGACTCATGTACGGTCGTATAGTTTATGCACTTGGTACTAGACACAAATAACTATTACAAGGTAAACACGAATAATTTGGTTTGGGGCTGGAGGAAGGAGATAATTGACTATCTCGAACACATATAGTTTCTTGAATCCCAAAACATCTCACGTGCTACGCGCTAAGACAACACGATATAGCTTCAAAGGTGGTCAATTGTACAAAAAAATCTTTCCAAAGTCCGCTGGCCTAATGTTTGGGAGCCTCCAAAGATAATTATATTATGTGAGAAGTCCATGAATGGATCTGCTGAAACCATTCGGGCATAGATTCCTTAGTGTTAAAATTAATTAGGACAAGATACTATTGGCCTCGGATGGAACAAGATGCTAATGCTTATGTTAAAAATGTGATAAATGTCGATGCTACGCACCGTTGGTACATCAATCGGCAGAGCCATTGCACTCAGTTTTGTCACCATGGCCATTCATGAAGTGGAGAATGGATATCTTCATACCACTACCACAGACCCCTGGTAAGGTAAGATTTCTTTTGATTTTAACTAACTATTTTTCGAAGTGGGTTGAAACCTGTCCTTATCAGAAGATCGGCGATTGTGAAGTGGTAAAATTCTTGTGGGAAAACATAATTTCCATATTTGGAATACCAAATAAGATAGCATGTGACAATGAGCCACAATTTATAGGTGCGAAGGTCACAAAGTTCCTCGAAGACATGAAAACCAATAGGATCACATCATCACCCTATCATCCGAGTGCAATCGTCCAAGCAGAATTAACGAACAATTTGATTATACAAAATCTCAAAAAGGATTGGAAACAGATAAAGGAAAATGGCCCGATGAGTCGCCAGGTATACTATGGGCATACCCAAAAACGGCCAAATCAAGCACGGAAGAGACTCCTTTTTCTCTTGTGTACGGGGTAGAAGCCCTGATCCCGCCAAAAGTATGAGAACCTATCTTGAGGTATTTTCAGGCAAACGAAGAAGAAAATAATGAAGCTATGTTAGTCAATTTGGAGTTGCTTGGTGTTCTCCAAATCCACTGCTTAAAAGCAATAGGTATGGTCGATCGCAATATAATTTACCCAACTAAGAATCGGGGTCGGATCCACATGGACAATGTGTAGGAGACAAGGGATGTAGGGGAATTATCGCTTATGATGCAAAGCCAAACGAGTTAAAGAAATGTTTTGGATTTATATTTATTTAATTTCGGAAATATAAACTATTCTAGAAAGCAAGTAAAATGGTCAATGGCTACAAGGATGGTTGCATCGGTAACGATCCAATGTATTTTATATCCCTTCCAATAATGGTCACAAAGGTATTCTTAGTTGCTTCTATCAATCGTGAACTCTCTACTTATCATAAATCTCTATTGAGTAATTATAATAATTTACTACACGCACTCCGTCGAGCTACACTAACTAGATTCGCATAATGGTTCACTTGGATTGCACCCGAGGTATTGCTATCTCTAATCCAACCTCTAAACCCTCGGTTATGACTCTCGTCTATACTCCGAGAGCGATGTTCTTCAACAACTACCTAAATATGCACTCTTTCACGAGTAGATACACACTAAATAGGCATGGTTAGTTGAAATTCCTTTCAATTAACTAATTATAAATATGTAGTTGGACAAATAAAGATTCAACAAGCAAAACCTATGTTAACAATACAAGAATTTCAATTAATACATAAGCATAACAAGGTATTTAATCCACACTTTAATTATGAATATTTCCATAAACAAGATTAAGTGTTGGAAATAAATAATACACACTTAAATTTTCAATACAAAGCAAGGAAATGAAGAACGCAACATAAATAGGTAAGAAAATCTTAAATACAAGCTTCAATCTTCAAGACCCAAGTGTGTTTGTGCAAAATATAGCTTCCAACCTTGTTCTCAATCAAAAATGAGCTCCCAAGCTTGTTTTCCTCCCAAAATGCTCAAAAACTCGCCTGCCTTGAATATGGGCGAGCTCCTTACAAGATATAGGGTTTTTACAAAAGTTTTCTAGATTTTACATTTTTGTCCTTCAGTTTTTTGCTGTTGATAGAAGCTCTGCGCCCGCTACTGTGGCAGGCTCTGTGGCAAACCGCGGTGTGGACCGCGGGAATCCCTATTTCGTTTGGAATTTGGGAAAACATAAAATATAAAGGTTGTAGCTCTTTGAGTTAGCTTTCCAAAATATATATTATGGAGCCCAAATGGAGTTTTGAGCAAAACGTTATGTCTATTTTACTAAACAGTGCGCAATATGCCTCATCGGGTCTTCGTTCGTACTTAATTATCAAATTTGACCCCCGAATACGATCCCAGCTTAATTACTTGGGCTTTTATTTAGACTTCAAAGCTCCAAATCACTTGAATTCATTCCAAAATATCTATGTAGCTCGAAATCACTCCTATAAAGCATAAAACACACTATTAGTGCAAAACACTAGCGATTAAAGAGCAATGTCAACTAAAGTGTAGTAAATTAGAGTGTAATAATCGACTAAAATACGTAATTATAGCCTATCATCACTGCTCAACGAGCACAGGTACCTGGCACATATAATGATGGTAGCCCAAAAACAAAGAATAGAGAGATATTACAATCGACGGGCCAATCTATGCTATTTCAAAGTAGGAGAGTTGGTTTTAAGAAAAGTAACTCAGAACATCTGGGAGCTCAATGCGGGGAAATTAGGTCCAACATGGGAAAGCCCCTGCCATATTTTACCCGTCATTAGGAATGGATCATACGAGTTAGAAAACCAAGATGGAGAAAAGTTTCCAAGCAACTGGAACGTGGCACACCTCAAAAGATATTATTGCTGATGAACATCACCTATATCGAAAGTATGTGCCGCAATGAAAATGTCGTAATTGGGATTTTTCTGGAAAAGTTTTTAACAAGGTAGCAATGAAAAGTATACTATGGAAGAAACTTCAACAATAATAATAAGACTTTTAAGTGACAACGCACACAAGAAAAATAGTCACTACGGAGAGGTTAGTTAGTCTTTTGCTCGATATCAAATTTCCTACCGGGAAATTAAGTTTTCTATCGAACAAAGATTACCTGAACGCTCGCAAGTGTAATCTAGTAGGGGATTGTTAGATAATCTTTGGCTCGATAGAAAAAATTCCTAAGCGAAAGCGAAGTTTGTTATCGAAATGAAGATTATCTAGCAATTAACAGGTTGAGTCCTCGAAGTGTAAAGCTTCAAGTGTTCAAATTCGCATTATTCGCATTTGAACACATGGGGGGCATGATATGAGGATACGACAACAACGACTTCCACTTTTACCGGAGTACGAAACTTGGAAATACAATTGTATCATCAGGACCGGGGACTGTGCGACAACCCCGTATAAATAAGTTGTACAAGTTAGCCACAAGAAATGGCAATTTCTTTGTAGCACAACAAATAATTATGTACTTTTGAAAATGGAAGGAATAAAGTAAAGTCATTCTATTTCTATCTTGTTTCTTGTCTGAATGATGAATTAATTTTATCATTTGAAAGTTTAATAAGTACTTCAAATGTTAGCATCGTAATGAACAAGAGACGTCCTATTCAAGAGCACCATAAACATAAGAAGGCCCTCTCTTATGAAAACCATCACGTAAAAGTGTTGATTTTGGAAGAACTTATGCTCGTAATCCAAACGCTTTCAGGGGAAATACATCCAAACCCTTGCACAATTTGACACAATAGTAAAACTTTCTCAAACACTTAAATAAAGGCGCAAAGAGAAAAACTTATACTTGAAAAAAAAAGCGTCTCCATTTACAATAAAAGTGCTAAACAACACAAGTGCAAAGGTTCAAAAAAATAAGCAAAACTAATCTAATGCATCTCCGGATCCCAGAGGAGGGAAACATTAATGTCCCTAAGAGAAACGAGTAGATCCACCGTTGGTTCGATATTTTGGTCCTCATCTTTTTGGCCTTCAACATCCTCATCTTCCGGTTCTTCTCAGTTCGTGAGAACTCAAAACCGGAACAAGAAGAATTGGTAGCATCAGGCTGGGTTTGAAGACCTCTTTTTGCAGCTAACTCTAGTTCATGAGCCTTAATGATTTAGGCATCAAAATCAATGGCACCCATTTTGGCCTTTTCCAAGGTTTTTCTCTTCATGCGGTATAAAGAATGCATTTTTTCAAAAATTAGGGAAGTCTTTCGGCGTTAAAGTTCTTCTTTATGTTGGTCAGCCTCAGAAGAAAGACTGTCCCATGCGGATCTGTCCTGGAGGCTGACATCAAGGTCACGAACATTTGATATGAAAACCTTACTGTGCTCCATGACCCTCTTATTCCTCTCCTCTAGCCGGGCATACTTCTCCTCAACATCAGCAATTTCTTCAGTTTTGGTGTGTAAAGCTGCTCCAAATTATTCAATCTTTATGTAGAGGCAGCCTCACGATCGGATGCAACAAGAATGGCATTTTGAACCTCATACCATTTGGCCCTAGATTCTTCAAATTGCACCCTTAACTGGCGTTCTCCTGGCCAAGGGTCACTATTTTTTGCTCGATTTGCTGCAACTGAGCCTCCAACTTCATAGCCTCAATGGACAGTGCCTCTAATTGTGAGAGGAGAGCAGCTGCTCATCATGCTCTGTCAAAAGACTGCTCAGAGGTATATTCCTCCTTATCACATATCAACCTTTTGAAGGCCCTCAAAAGCAAGGAAGTTGGCTTGCAAAACAAAAATGCAAACTCAAAACATGCCATAACAAATATTGAAGAAACAACTGAGAAAATGAGGACTATACCTCCACTACATTATGCCTGGCATTATTCAGCAAACATTCTCCCGAGAGAGTTTGCCTTTATTCCTATCTTTTTCTAAAGCCAAAGGCTTAATTTAGTTAGCAAGTTTAATTGGTCGGAATAATATATGGCATCCAGTGGATATCGAAACGATAACATTCCTCCTCCTTTGGGGATATTCAGAGGGTCTAGAATAGTTATGCCCCAAATTTTGATGAACTGGGAGCTGGGGAGGAGGAATATCACCCTCTCGGACAACTACAGCCAGGGGAGATAATATAATAGTTGCTGATGGAGAAATCAGAGTCGGTGTTGAAGTAGATGAAGCTGATGGCATTGTAAGTTGAGAAGCGATTACGGCAAATGCAGCACTGGTTGATGGTTGCTCATCAACTGAAGATGGAAGGTATCCGGTACTCAGCCTCATAGTTTCGGGCACGACAACTAGGATGCGGAAGCGGGGGTAGAATTTTATACCATATCATACTCCCCTAGAGCACCGAGGCATCGTCCTTGGTTTGTGTAGCTAACTCAATAGATTGAGCATTATGTGGAGATGATGAAGGTCATTATCTTCTATAGATAGAAGCTCCCTCATGGCTAACTTCTCCATCATCACAATCACCATGGTATCTATGGCCGCTCGAGCATGACGCTCAACACCATAGCATCTGAAGGCAACTAGGGACAGTACTCCTTGCCTTTTTATTTCCCCACCCCCCACCCGTGGAGGAACGTCTCTTTTTTGGTTTCTTTCTCTCTAGTCAGGGACTCCGAGAAGAAGCACTTGCATCAGAAGCATTCTTGGAGACACCTATTCGTGTAAAGGCCTCTTACAGCCTCTCCGCATCAGCAAATTTACCAAAACATCCTCCTCAGGGATGACAACTAAGCCTTGGGGTATACGTGAATTCAATAAAGAAAAAGGGTTAGTCAACTTCCTTATGCGAAAGGGAAAAATCAAGGTGAGTTTAACCTACCATGATTTTTTGCCTTCCACCCATATTTGAGGGCTAGTCCATTTGACGTGCGGGTTTCGGGCGTAGCAACATCCAAAAACTTTCTAGACCCACTGGTCCAAGCGTTCAACCCTAGGTGGTACCCACCAAGTTACTAAATAAGAAAAAGAAGAAGTATCAATAATGATGGGAGACGATCTTTGATGGAAGAAAAGACAAATTATGAACTTATGAGTATGGTTCCATAATTCCAGAAAGGGTGAAGCCGTAGCTAGAATAATGTCATAGGTAATGACTGCAATGAACCGTTCCATCCACCCACAATCATTATCATCATCCATGATAGATAGCAGAGCATGGTGGCCACACTTGCTGAGATTTATCAATCCCCCACAGAAGATCTTGGGGAACAAAGGTTCATTAACGGAGCTAGGGTTAGCTCATCTCCCGCCTCCTAGCATAGGCGATGAAGATAAGCGATTGTCCTCCACACAGAATGACTTGCTTGCTCCAGGCATACTTGGTAGCGGATGCAGAACTCCACAATGATGGAGTCAATCTCTCTGCTCAAAGAGAACGACCCCAAGGTGAAGGGATACGTATAAAGATACGTAAAACCCTTTTTGGGTAAGATATCCGCTCCTCCAGGGCATGAGAGATAATGTTAAAATCTTGGCAGTAGTAGTCTTCCTTCACAACATGAATGCTCGAAGGTCGGATAGAAGAAGGATATCTGCCAACATCCCAAGTGCGAGGATTTGAAGTAGGAAACTTCTCTTCGAAGTCCTTGGTTGTGATAAGACTTCTTAGGATGATGGTGCTCACCATAGGAGGGGTGGCATAATTAGATTTACCTTTGTTCTTTGAAGAACTAGGATTTTTAGAAGAAGAAGCCATTTTTTATCAGAAGGGGAGGAAAACTTTCTGTCAAGAAGAAGGTTAAAGAAAGGTTGAAGACAAAATACAAAGTTGAGTAGAAAGAGTTTGATAAATTAAGAAGTGTAAATGAAGAAGTTTGATGTGTATAAGCAAAGGAATAGATGGCTAAAATCGTGGTCATAATTACTCTGATAACCAGCAAAAGTGATGTCGAATCGTGGGATGACGCATGTTCAAGGTACTAAATATGGTGAGACATGCATCTAATCAATTGTCAGAAACTTTTTAGAGGGGGTCAGAGAGTTTCTCGCCAAGAAAGGTATCTATACCAACTTCTCGGTAACACGAAGTTATGCCACTGGAAAGCAGGGAGACTATCTGTGTGAGATAAAATATGCCCACATTTAATAATCACATGAGAAAGCGACACCTGTAGCCGAAGAAAGAAGACAGTCGAACCTGAAAGCAATGATCTCGCTTGTCATTAAAAAGAATGATATTCATAAAGGCCAAAGAAATATCTGCCATCATGTAGCATTCAATGAAAAATATTCTACAACATAAAGTGTATGATATATAGAAAATGTGACGTTCACTGTCTACCATTACACATTCTTCAATGGCCCTCATAATTGTCATTTATGAGGGTCTTGATCCTACGACCTTGTTCCCTATGTGTATGTATAAATAGTAAACTCTACCATCATTCTAAAGACACGAATTTTCTGAGAATCATAGACTATATTCTATCAAAAGCTCAATAATACTTTACTTTTCTTGCTTATTTGCATTGTTGTTACTGACAGTGGTAACTCTGCACCCGGAAATAAGCTATTTACCATTTATCTCAATTTCAAGGTTAAGTCTTATATTTTTGTCAAATTCATCGAAATAGATTAAATTAATTTACTTGTTTATAAATCAAATATAAGTTCAACTGTATCATTTTACTGATAAATAATATCTTAATCACATTAAATTTTGTATAAGTGAATCTCGTATCAAGCAAGTGTCTCATCTACGTACATGTATCTTGGATAGTGAATGTCGTAGACCTAATTATTCGAGCTATTAACTACACAAGATTACTTTATGCAACAAAATTTACCCACGCCTAACGTTTTTACCAATTTAATGAGTACATAACATGTGCCTTTACATACACCTTTTTATATATATATTCTCTCATTTAAATTATGACTTAATCATAGTAATTAGTATAGTTTGGTACAAAAATAACTTTTTACCTTTGTAATATAATTAAATTCGTATATAGCTGTGTAATATATGGAATAGTTCGTTTTTAAATTTAAGAATCATATATCGTAATGATTACAGCGAGTAAATCAGCAAATTTGCAATTATAGATTTTGAGAATGTTTGTTAAATATTACTAAATGTTTTCCTTTTTAAGATTCAATCTTATCTTGGTGGAAAAATTTAAACGTATTTTCTAACAAGTCAAAGAAGGTAAAAGAATCCTACTTGGAAGCAATTTGTGCTTATCCCAAATTGATTTAATCTCTCCATCTTATCCCGTTTACCTTTATCATCTTCGTTTAATTTGTAGATATCATCTCAAACACTAACACTCAAATACTTACTCTATTATAAAAGGTTCATAACAACTGTAGTATCTAGCTTTACTTTCTTCCCTTTTCTTGGTACGTTTTCTTTATTAGTTGATTATGAATTATGAATGAAATTGTAATGCAACATCCTGTATCAATTTAGTTATGCACAATCATTAGAATGCCTGCTCATTGCTTTGTTTTTACGTAGTACAATATATTCTTTTTATTATGTTGAAGATTTTAAGACAAGAGGGGTTGCTCTGATAGTAACCGAGAGGTTGTGAGTTTGAATCTCCCAAGAGCAAGGTGGGAAGTTCTTGGAGAGAAAATTGCCGGGGGTCTATTTGGAAACAGTCTCTTTATCCCAAGGTAGGGTTAAGGTTTGCGTACACACTACCTCCCCAGACCCCACTAAGTGGGATTATACTAGGTTGTTGTTGTTATGTTGAAAATTTGAACTTCTTTTTTTATGTTAAAGAATTTAACCTTTTAATCTATTAAATTCTTGAACAAAACCCTAATTTTTTTTCCATGTCAATTTACAGAAATCATGATAAACATGAGATCAAGAATTGCAATCCCTATATTGGGACTTCTGATACTATTCTCTGCCTGCATGGCAGAAGGAGATTACTTGCCTTACAAGGATCCGACGAAGCCGCTAAATATACGTATAAGGGATTTAATGAGCCGAATGACATTGGCTGAAAAAATAGGGCAGATGACACAGCTCGATAGAAGAATTTTGACACCTAAAATTATGGAAGAGTATGGAATAGGGAGCGTACTGAGTGGTGGAGGAAGTGTGCCAAAACCTGAAGCAACAGCCCGAGAATGGGTTGATATGGTGAATGAGTTTCAAAAGGGAGCATTGTCTACTAGGCTTGGAATTCCTATGATTTATGGAATTGATGCAGTTCATGGCCATAATAATGTTTATAAGGCTACTCTTTTTCCTCATAATGTTGGCCTTGGTGCAACCAGGCAAGTTCACTTGATTTTTATAAAGCATTTAAATTCACGATTTTTGCACGGTTGGATTCACCATTTACTTTTTAAAGTCGGTATACATAGATATCCATTGTACATAGATGATACATACATTAAATATTTGTCCAACTAATTTTAGTTTAAATTGTTAGGTGAGCGGCTATTTAAGTTAATTCTTCTTTGGTGGTCACTTTAAAGGTAACTAAAAGTGATTGTCCATAATAAATAGTGCTGATTATCTGAAAAATAGGGTAACTAGATCATTACAATATCATTGGCTATAAATACAAAATAATATTTTATTCGAATTAATATATGAATAGTCAAATTAGTAAATTCATAGCTTTAGTTACTTTTTTTGTCAAGTTACATGATTTCTTTGTCTTTCTTTCAAATCTTGCAGAGATCCAGACCTAGTGAAAAGAATTGGTGCAGCAACTGCTCTTGAAGTTAGAGCTACTGGCATTCAATATGTTTTTGCTCCATGCATCGCGGTACATATATATATATATATATACACACACACTTATCCAAACCTTACTCTAATTTTTTCTGTTATCAGATCATGTTTGTAACAAACAGTTTGTTACAATTCTATTGAACAGTGTTAAATTATTATACACTATCGATGCATAGAATTTATAATTATTTTCAAATAATTTGTGCTTTAATAGGTATGCAGAGATCCAAGATGGGGAAGGTGTTATGAGAGTTACAGTGAGGATCCAGAAATTGTGAAACAAATGACTGAAATTATCCCTGGATTACAAGGAGACCATCCTCCTCGTAAAGCAGGCATTCCTTATGTTGCTGGAAAGTAAGCTTCACTTTCATTACCCTTACTAAGTCTCTTATAATCTGTTTGGCCAAGCTTCTGCGAAGCCAAAAATACTTATTTTTTTAAAGAAAAAGTATATATTTTAGAGAGTGAAGGTGTTTGACCAAAGCTTTTAAGAAAAAAAAATATTAATGCTTTTGAGCAGTTGCAAAAACTGTTTTCGGAAGCTGAACACAAACTGATAGCCAATGGCGGAGCCACCTTATAGGGAGGGGTCACAAATTGACACCCCTTTGCGCAAAAATACATTGTGTAGATAGGTAAAAAAAAAAATTATATGTATATATACTATGTATTGATTCCATTTAATTTTCTGATGTTTACTTTTATATATTTAACGAAAATTCTAGCTCCACCGCTAATAGCTACTTTCAAAAGTATACTTTTTCGGAGAGTAATTCTCAAAAGAAGCAAATTTTGAAAGCTTGACCAAACAGACAATTACTCATCAACTCTTTAATAAACATGTCTAACATTTTCTTCTTAATATAAATTCACACCATTTTTTTAGGAAAAAGGTAGCAGCTTGTGCTAAACATTTTGTTGGTGATGGTGGTACAACAAAAGGGATCAACGAGAATAATACAGTGACAGATTGGCATACATTGCTAAGCATTCACATGCCTGGATATTATCAATCAATTATCAAGGGAGTTTCAACAGTTATGGTGTCTTATTCAAGTTGGAATGGTGTTAAGATGCATGCAAATCATAATCTTGTTACCAATTTCCTCAAGGATACCTTAAAATTCAAGGTAATTAACCATTTCACTAACCTTGATTAGTTGAATAATTCAATAATTTTTTAGTTAAGAAATTAGAAGTTTGATTATTTATTTATTTATTTATTTTTGAAGGGATTTGTCATCTCCGATTGGCAAGGAATTGACAGAATAACTTCACCACCTCATGCAAATTACACATATTCAGTGCTCACTGGGGTTCAAGCTGGCATTGACATGGTTAGCTTCTAATACTCTCTCTAATCCTTTTTATATGTCGTTTAATGTTTTTGAACGTTCATAATTATAAAATTAGTCCCTCTGATCCTATGTATCTGCCATTTATTCCGAAAATTAAGTATTTCGGAACAATTATTTTTATCTAAATTGTAAAGTAAATAGAATCGAAGGAGTATTTAATAAAATTGAGTCATTAAAACATTTTTATCTCTTCCTTAAATCATGAGTAACTGATAAACTATATGTCTTCTTCAAATAATGCCTATTTTCTGAAGTGACTAATAATATTTTTGGACCAATTTATTTTTTTTTTATAAAAAGGATCAGATGGAGTATTATATTAAAATTTTTAGGTGAAAAATGAAATTTGACGTTTGGGAATTTGAATTATCTTCTGATTATTTTGTGCTTAATTTGCAGATTATGGTCCCTTTAAACCATACGGAATTTATTGATATATTGACTTCGTTGGTGAATAATAATTATATTCCCATGAGCCGAATTGATGATGCAGTGAGTAGGATCTTGAGAGTCAAATTTACCATGGGTCTTTTTGAGAATCCTTTGGCTGATTATAGATTAGTTAAACACCTCGGAAGCCAGGTCAGTTTCTTTTTATATACTATATGGATAATCAAATTTTCTAGACTATATATATATATATATATATATATATTTAAAATAATTGCTGAATTTAGTGATATAGAGATTTAATTAATGTTGAAACAGGCACATAGAGATTTGGCAAGAGAAGCAGTAAGAAAATCACTAGTATTACTAAAGAATGGGGCAAATGCAGATGAGCCTGTACTTCCACTACCTAAGAAGGCAACAAGAATATTAGTGGCTGGATCCCATGCCAACAATTTGGGCTATCAATGTGGTGGTTGGAGTATTACTTGGCAAGGAGTTGAAGGAAACAATGTCACACTTGGTATTTTCTCCGCCCATCCCCTCTTTCTGAACAAATAATAAAGATTTTGTAGAAAGTTTATGTTTGGTATGCGGAGTCAAGATTTTAATTAAGGGGAGTCAAAATATAAATAAATTAGCATACAAAAAATTAAGGGGAGCCAATGTACAGCATATACATATAAAATTAAGAATTTAATATTTTTACACAGTGTAAGAAGTGTCAATTTACTCCCCTTGTCAATGAGTGGCTCCGCGCCACTGGGTACGTTGAATTCTTACACTATCAAGTTAAGTTAATGTACAATAACATGTAATTCCCCATTTAAGCATGAGATAGTAACCTAAAATGAGTAGTACATACACAATAATCAATAACTTGCATTTCTAGTGTTAAAATTTGTCACACTCTAGCGCATATAACTTAAACTCTTTTATAGAAGTTGATTTTTGTCCTTCACCAGACCTGCTGCCTCTTTTTTTTCTCTTTTTTGTTTAGCCTTTTTGGTCAAAGAACAACAATCGGCCCTAACTAACTTGGGATTCAGATATTGATGTTTTGTGGTGGTGGTCAAGAAAAAAAAATTCACCTTAGTTGCGAATAAGTTTGGCCGGCTACATCAACATCTTTAATATTTGTATCGCTTCATTTAAGCTCATCTCTTTCGAATACAACTATTTATAAATCTCTAGTTATTTTACCTTTTTTGCCATTTTTGCAAAATTTCAGGGACAACCATTTTGGATGCAATAACAGCTACTGTTGATCCAAGTACAGAAGTAGTCTACAGTGAAAACCCCACCATAGAATATATGGAATCCAACAAATTCTCATATGCAATAATGGTAGTAGGTGAACTACCTTATGCTGAAACAGCAGGAGACAACTTGAATTTGACAATCCCAGAACAAGGAATAGCAACATTAAACAATGTCTGTGGAAGTATAAAATGTGTAGTGGTCTTAATTTCTGGGAGGCCATTAGTTGTTCAACCACATTTAAGTAACATTGATGCACTTGTTGCTGCTTGGTTACCTGGTACTGAAGGACAAGGAGTTGCTGATGTTTTATTTGGTGATTATGAATTTACTGGAAAATTATCAAGAACTTGGTTCAAGACTGTGGATCAATTGCCAATGAATGTTGGTGATTCACACTATGATCCACTTTTCCCATTTGGGTTTGGACTCACTACTACTAAAGTCCAGGACCAAATTGCTTCTAGATAGAGAGTTTTTTTCTAGACTAAAGAACAATGTTTATATTTTAGCTAGTTTTGGTTTTGATTTCGAGTTTCATGTTTACATTGTTGTGTTAGTAGTGTTCGTTTTACTGGATCTTAATACGGGTGAAAGTTGATCAACATTTATGTTAAAATTTTTTATTTTTATAATAGTGTCGATAAATAGATAAATTAGATTCGCTTATCGGAAAGTTTATAGTGCAAATATTGTCCTTATATCACATTCTAACAAAATTATGGTAAAATTTAATTAGTCAATTTTTAAATTATAAGTTGTAACAAACTCCTACATGTTAATAGTATTTTGTACCTTAGAATTATTTTTTATAAGGATAGTTTAGTTTAGTTTTTAAAGCTATAAAAGTGAATCGCTAACTTCAATTCTATGGCAATTAATTTCATATAAGTTACCTACCCCATAAACTGTTTGGTCGTTAGGTAGGTCAAATATTCTTTTGGGTACTTCGGTTCAAGAACTTCAATAGTTATTTTATATTTTTAGATTATTTATTTTTTAAAATTTACTATCTAGGTAATTTTAAAATTGAAATATGATTTTTTTTTTAATTTGGTGGTAGCGTCTCTTCTTTTACCATCTCGGATTTTGGAGCTTAGGTGGTAGCAATTTGCCATTTACATCTCGGTTTGCGACGTGATGGAAAAGATTGATAAAATTGTTATGTTACATAATATAAATAAAGAGAAATTTATAAAACGTATACAATATCAAAGTATTTATTTATTTTAAATAAAGAGGATGTTTAAATAAAGAATTTTAAAAGCTATAGAAGGATTTAATGCACAAATATTGTTGATTTCGAACTTCTAAATATTAGGGTAATAACTAAATGACTATTTCCAGTTACTAGAAAATTATTAAATGAGGATTCCTACATATTAGGAAAAATAATCAAATGACTATTATATCTAGTGTGAACTCTATTTTTAAAGGGTAAAAAAAGTAAACTATATTTTGCTAAGATTTTTGTGCTTTTAATATATATATATATATATATATATATATATATATATATATATATATATATATATATATATATATATATATATATATATATAGTAATTCAGGTAAGATACAGTCAAACTTCTATATAACATCTTCGTTTGTCCCTAATATTTTTTAATGTTATAACGAAGTGCTGTTATGGATAACATATTTATAGGGATTTTTACATTCTTATGCCACACAGGAAACTTTATTACCCTTAATGTTTAAGGTTGGATTTAATTACACTTAGTATATCAAATTACAAATCATATACCATACTTAATTAAGGGTCTAATTAATGGACATTTTTTACTCCTTATCCATATATCCCATGTTTCTCTATCCCCCTAATTCCTAAGACCTGCGCTGTTTTTCTCCGCCCCTTTCTTCCTCTTCTCCATTTCTTCTTCTTCTCAAAAAATACAGAGGTAAAAATTGCAATTTTGTTACATATGTTAATAATCAAGTTCAGATAATCTTTAACCAGCTCAATAGCTAGAGTGATAACTTTTTCATCTTCTTTAGTCATGCCTTCAAGACTACAAAGCTTAAGAACTTCAACTAAGAGTCCCACAGCTTAGGAAGCTTTTCAAACAAAGATCTTCCCATTTTTTCACATAAGTACTTTAAGGCAAGTTTAAATTCATGTCTACTAATGAAGCCCTTAACCTATAAAAAATCTTCGTCATGGGTGAGCATATGAACTTTCGATTTGTGTCTATTACTGCTACAAAACCAATCAATCCCTTACCATTCGCCTCAGGACATTACCTAACTCAGTTTCCAAGTTAATTCACTTGAGATACTTTGATCTGTTAAGTAATAGATTTGCTGAACTACCTCGTTGCATCTCTAAATTATATCATTAGCAAATTTTGAAGATACCTAACTTAGAAAAGCTTCCAATAAAAATAGAAAAGCTGGTAAATTGGAGACATCTCTGCTTCATCAATTCTCTTGAGTTATCAACACTATTTCAAAATCAAATAGCATAGCTTACATGTCTGCAAATATTAAACTTTTTCAATGTCAGTTATGAAAATAGTTGTCACATTAAAGAGTTGGGTTGTCTAAAAAGCATTATAGTGAATTATGTATAAGCAACCTCCAGTTTGTACATGTCAAAAAAGAACCTCAAAATGCATGCTTAAACGAAAAATTTTGGACACTACTATATCATATAAGGTAAAATTTTAGTCGATTTTAAACTCCTAAATATTAGTAATTCTTACCGTTAGTTCAATAAAAAAATATTTAATAGCTAAAATTTAGTTGATTTAAATGTCCTAAGTACTTTAAAATTAACGTAAATGATAATTTTATCTAATATAATTCTAATTTTACAGAATAAAAAAGATGAACCTTATTTCGCTAAGGGCTTCGTATTTTTAATATAATGTAGATGTAGATTACATTACATCATAAAAAGTGAGAATACTAATGTGAAAAATAAGCATGCTACTTGATACAATAAGCTAAAATATGCTATTAGTGTAAAGATTTTTCACACTATAAATATATATTATTAGTTAAACTCCATGAATAATATACCCACTCATTTATTGTTTTCATCTAGTACAATACTTTTATAAGGCGTTACTTTTTCTTTAATACAAGGCGAGGCGTATATAGACCGTGAGACATGAGGTGTAAGCCCCATAAATATTTAAATATTTTAATTTATAAATTAATAAAATAACACAAAAATATATAACAAAAAATGAATATTAAAGTTTTTTAAAAAGTAAGTTAATCCTTATTGGAATAGGGACTTATAAGTTGCATTTCATAAATGCGAATTATAAATTGCATGTTAGAAATACGAATTTGATAGCTCCATAAACTAATAACTTATAATAAACTAGCGCAATTATTCTTATGTTCTGAACTTGCTTCGTTTCCCCACCTTAAAAGTACCGAGCATTTTAGGGGTCTTCTTCCTGCTATCATGTAGTAATGGAATAAACGCACCCCTACTGGAACCAGTCTTTATCTAATCTCTTTCTTGCCTCTTGAACCTTCATATTTCCTGATACTTTCTCGGTAGCAGTTGAGTTCGATCGAGATAGAATAGAAAGCTTGAGCTTTTTATTTGACACAAAGCGCAAAATCTTATCATTTATCGTGAAATTTCTCAGGGCTCTTCTCTATGAAGAATGATTCCTAGCAGCAGGCACTGATCGTGAAGGCAATCTTTCTTATTGCCCGTTTGATTTCACAAGGTAGCCCATCTATATAACATAGTTTTATTAGTTGCATTTCTAAAATGCAATTTCATCTAACGTCGCTTTGTTGACTTGTCTATTACCTGAGTTAACTTAAAACGCATGTAAGTCGAATTTCATATATACGTTTTGCATATTTTTGTATTTTTGACAAAATTTACACACTAAATAAATTTTGTAGCCAAATTGCACATTTTGGGAAAACTTCCATTTAACATACACTGGTATTCGGCAGCTTTAAAAATAATATTATTTGTCTTAACAGGATTCGTTTGTCCATGGAAATATTATTATGGTTTTCCTAATAGTATTTATTTCATAGATACTACAGAACATTATACTCGCGGAAATCAATGATGGGAAGAGATACCTCTCCAATATTATGAATATTAAGGTCAACTCTTTTTGGCTACAAACTTATAAAAGTTACCGAAGCTAGGATCTTAACCCTTCCAGCTATGTCCCTTTAATAGTAGCTCATTACAAAAATTGACCACTTGATAAATATTACTAATATTAGCCAAAATGGCTAATTAGCTATTTGTAGCAAAAGAATATCAAATTTATACTTTCTTTTGAGTGGGTGCTATTAGAATAGATTATGTATATCTTAAGGAGCTTGAATCTCAGTTTTGGGATGATTTGGTGAAGTTTTGAGGTGGTTTGAATTGAAAATTCGAAATAAAAACTGAATATGAAAAAAATGATACATGTATCACAATGTGTAACACATATGTATCATATATGTATCGATTGTGCATCACATGTATATTTATGTATATCTTTGTGTGAGATACATGCGTGATACACGTTTTATACATGTGTCACAGAAGAACTTTTTGGCATCGATTTAATTATGAATTTTGATACAAAACCAGTCCAAATCACCTTCAATCTTCCTCAAATTTTGTATATTGACTTATCTATATGTTTTCAATGAATTTCGACTATACCCATTAAAAAAATTCCTTGTTTGTTTCGATTTTGGAATATTGGCTAGAGGTTGGTAAGTTGAAACTTATATGAGACATTTCTATAAGTTTCCCTTTCTTTTTTTTAGATTAAAGAGTCTGTCAGACATCTATTAGACCATCATAGGCACCATAGTTGGAGCTGAGAACGATCATCTATGGCACCATGACTCGAGGGTGGGGGTTGTTACTAACGCTCTGATCTAATGGCCAAAATTCATCCACCAGATTTGGTTTCCTGCCACCTTAGAAGTCAAGGATACTGGGGTACGAGCCCTATAGAACAGATCATGTTCAAGTAAGGTCGTAGCTAGGGTCTTAACCTATATTCTTTAATATGTATGTGATATTAGATGAAACTAATCAGGGGCGGAGCTATACATAGCAAAGGGTTCAATTAAATTCCTCCATCGAAAAATTATCCTGTATAACGAGGCAAAAATAATTGTTCTCGTTATATATAAACTATTGATAATATTAATCCCTTTGACAAAAGAGAAGATTCTAGGTCAATGGTACAATCAAAGCTATCTAATTAACAGAATCTCACAAGCTATAACCTACACCTATTTCCTTATCGAGGCAAGCATTACTTTGTTATACACATGTTACACATAAACATACACACACACACAAAAAGTTTCCAACTTTAGCGTTCATGTTTTCAAGCATCCTGGTTAAGTAGGCAAATATAGAACTTCACTCCAAATATTTGATTTTTACAGGAATATTGAGTATCAGATGTTTGATCATCGAGACTAGTATTTTCAGGTACTGATTAAAAGTCAGCATCCTCTTCAGGTGATGGAATGGATTTCAATTCAGAAAAAGATATGCCAATGTTCATTCCAAGGTGGCTGATGGTAGAGTTTGCTGAAGCTTCCTTAATACATTAATGATGCGACTTTTAGTTTCTTCTGTAGCGAGATCTTGTTCAAAACATAGAACCTGTAGAAGAAGTAACATTCAATTACCGAATGTTTATATATACATAAGTTTTGGTTTAATAGGCAACATCCACAATATAATGATACGTTTATATCGGCAAATCAATGGGATTATAATCCACTAAGTGGGATTATACTGGGTGGCTGATTTTGTTGTTGTTATATCGGCAAATCAGTCAACCATCTCGATGAAATTTAAATCAAAGGGGAATTTTACACGAGAATGTAATTTACTGTTAGATGCTTGAAAAGTATTAGTTGGGACTTCTTTTTTACCTCTCTACTTTAGATGTTATTAACAGTATATTTTCTGCTAGGGAACTGAGAGTCAATCAGTACTTCAAAAAAAGTAGAACAAAAACAAGAAATAGCAGTACTAGAAATTCGGTAAAAAGCGACCAAAGTTGGTCGCACATAGGCACAAAAGCAACCAAAAAGTGATCAAACCAGCATGGTCGCTTGAAATCTGTGTAAAAGCGACCAACTTTAGTCGCTATTTCCCAGAAAATTATTTTTTTTAAATTAAAAGTGACCAAAAATAGACCAAAGTTAGTCGCTTTTATGGTATTATTTTGGCAGAAACTGCCTGTTTTGGCAGCTACACCACCTGTCAATCATACCAAATCCCTATTACAAGCAACAACAACACAATACCAACAACAACACAAAACAACATTAAAACCAACAAAGTTTAAAGCTCAATAGAACTACCACATTAAGCTAACTAAACTAAGTTAAACTCTTATTACAAGCCCATTTGAAAATCGATTCTATTTTTCTAGTTCAAATTGTCTAAAAATCAATGAGTATTGTGTACATCATTATCATCACCGTCTGATGAACTTTCATCACCATGACGGTATTAAGATATATATACACACACACACACACACACACACACACACACATTAAAAGTAGAGACAGTTGTCGAGGACGGGAAAAACGATCATGGGGATGATGGGAGGAACGAGCACTTGGAGGACGGGAGGAACGCGCACGGTGAAGGCGAGCCTCTGCAATGACTAACGAGACCAGGGAATCGAAAAACCTCCAAAAGCTAGGAGAGATTTGAGCTGCTCTTGAATGCTCTGGTACTGAGCTTGCATGTCAATGTACTGAGCATCTCTAAGCTTTTCTCTTTCCTTGGCCGTTTCTAGCTCGGATGTTAGCTTTGTCACCGTTTCTCGCATATCGGAGAGGCTCTCCCCGTTAAGTTGCTCGGATTGCGAGGAAGTTTCTATTACTTTCATTGCACACTTATAGCGATGGAATTTCTTAGTAGGAAGCTCGTATACCTTCCCCCACTTCGGACCACCTGTAGCCTCCGTCCACATTCTTTCAGCATCCTCGTCCAAAGGCTGAATTGGCTCGCTCGACTCATTAGGTGGCTGACTGCGTATGAATTTCTCCACTTCAGATGTGAAGCGACCCTATAAGAAAATGTACATTGAATTAGTATTTCAAAATTTATATAAAAGTAAATCAAAATACTTAATGAAAAGTGAAAACTTATATGTACAGTCGAGGCTCGTCCCTCGATCCAACTTTCTTGATCCGTCTCTTCTTCTTCACAATATGAGTCTTCTTGAATATAAATTAATGGCAGGATCATCATAGTCCTTGAGGGTGATGGGTAAGAGTTATTTGTTATTTTTACATTTATTGTTTTGTACAATTTTTACTAAGATATTAATTTTTTTTTATTAAATTGCAAGTTCATCCCGAGTAATGTTACTACGAGGATAATTAACAATGCAACCAGAAAGCTTTATGATGGCCCTTGTGCGTCTTGGTGTGAATTCCCATTCTCGCTGACGGAGCAAATTTTCAATGAATTTAAGGTATAATGTTCTTTTAAGCAGTATAATTATTTATATTTATGATGTTTCCATTTAATATTTAACTTTTGAAATACAGAGTAAGTTTGTATGGGAACACCGCTATAGCGCGGACGTGCTGCCAATTTTCATTTCAAAGCTCGCAAGCGATTGTCACATACTTTCTCCAGAGCTAGAAAGTTGAACCAGAAGCCTGACTGGTTGCTTCAGAATTTATGGGAGGATTTGCAAAGGCAATGACTTACTGCAAAGTTCTTAGAAAAAAGCGAAAAAGGAAAGAAAGCTCGCACATCTGAGAAGGAAGGATCCTTACACATTGGAGGTGAAATCAGCATAGGGACAATAAAAAGAAGAATGATATATAATTGCTTAATTTATTTTAATTTTCAAAGTATATCTATTCTATTTTCTAACTAAAATTTATGAGTTTTCAGAGAAAGAAGTTGGGGCTTCCGATGAACAGAGATGAGTTATTCAAGAAGACTCATATTGTGAAGAAGAAGAGACGGATCAAGAAAGTTGGGTCGAGGGACGAGCCTCGACTGTACATATAAGTTTTCACTTTTCATTAAGTATTTTGATTTACTTTTATATAAATTTTGAAATACTAATTCGATGTACTTTTTCTTATAGGGTCGCTTCACATCTGAAGTGGAGGAATTCATACGCAGTCAACCATCTAATGAGTCGGGCGAGCCAATTCAGCCTTTGGACGAGGATGCTAAAAGAATGTGGACGGAGGCTGCAGGTGGTCCGAAGTGGCGGAAGGTATACGGGCTTCCTACTAAGAAATTCCATCGCTATAAGTGTGCAATGCAAGTAATAGAAACTTCCTCGCAATCTGAGCAACTTAATGGGGATAGCCTCTCCGATATGCGAGAAACGGTGACAAAGCTAACATCCGAGCTAGAAGCTGCCAAGGAAAGAGAAAAGCTTAGAGATGCTCAGTACATTGACATGCAAGCTCAGTAACAGAGCTTCAAGAGCAACTCAAATCTCTCCTAGCTTTTGGAGGTTTTTCGATTCTCTGGTCTCGTTAGTCATTGCCAGAGGCTCGCCTTTCCCGTGCGCGTTCCTCCCGTCCTCCAAGTGCTCGTTCCCCCCATCATCCCCGTGATCGTTTTTCCCGTCCTCGACAAGTGTCTCTACTTTTAATGTGTGTGTGTTTGTGTGTGTGTGTGTGTGTGTGTGTGTGTGTGTGTGTATATATATATATATATATATATATATATATATATGTATGTATATCTTAATACCGTCATGGTGATGAAAGTTCATCAGACGGTAATGATAATGATGTACACAATACTCATTGACTTTTAGACAATTTGAACTAGACAAATAGAATCGGTTTTCAAATGGGCTTGTAATAAGAGTTTAACTTAGTTTGGTTAGCTTAATGTGGTAGTTCTATTGAGCTTTAAACTTTGTTGGTTTTAATGTTGTTTTTGTATTGTTGTTGGTATTGTGTTGTTGTTGCTTGTAATAGGGATTTGGTATGATTGACAGGTGGTGTAGCTGCCAAAACAGGCAGTTTCTGCCAAAATAATACCAGAAAAGCGACTAACTTTGGTCTATTTTTGGTCACTTTTAATTTTAAAAAAATAATTTTCTGGGAAATAGCGACTAAAGTTGGTCACTTTTACACAGATTTCTAGCGACCATGCTTGTTTGATCACTTTTTGGTTGCTTTTGTGCCTATATGCGACCAACTTTGGTCGCTTTTTACCGAATTTCTAGTACTGCTATTTCTTGTTTTTGTTCTACTTTTTTTGAAGTACTGATTGACTCTCAGTTCCCTAGCAGAAAATATACTGTTAATAACATCTAAAGTAGAGAGGTAAAAAAGAAGTCCCAACTAACACTTTTCAAGCATCTAACAGTAAATTACATTCTCGTGTTAAATTCCCCTTTGATTTAAATTTCATCGAGATGGTTGACTGATTTGCCGATATAAACGTATCATTGTATTGTGGATGTTGCCTATTAAACCAAAACTTATGTATATATAAACATTCGGTAATTGAATGTTACTTCTTCTACAGGTTCTATGTTCTGAACAAGATCTCGCTACAGAAGAAACTAAAAGTCGCATCATTAATGTATTAAGGAAGATTCAGCAAACTCTACCATCAGCCACCTTGGAATGAACATTGGCATATCTTTTTCTGAATTGAAATCCATTCCATCACCTGAAGAGGATGCTGACTTTTAATCAGTACCTGAAAATACTAGTCTCGATGATCAAACATCTGATACTCAATATTCCTGTAAAAATCAAATATTTGGAGTTAAGTTCTGTATTTTCCTACTTAACCAGAATGCTTGGAAACATGAACGCTAAAGTTGGAAACTTGTGTGTGTGTGCGTGTGTGTGTGTGTATGTTTATGTGTAACATGTGTATAACAAAGTAATGCTTACCTCGATAAGGAAATAGGTGTAGGTTATAGCTTGTGAGATTCTGTTACTTAGATAGCTTTGATTGTACCATTGACCTAGAATCTTCTCTTTTGTCAAAGGGATTAATATTATCAATAGTTTATATATAACGAGAACAATTATTTTTGCCTCGTTATACAGGATAATTTTTCGATGGAGGAAATTAATTGAACCCTTTGCTATGTATAGCTCCGCCCCTGATTAGTTTCATCTAATATCACATACATATTAAAGAATATAGGTTAAGACCCTAGCTACGACCTTACTTGAACATGATCTGTTCTATAGGGCTCGTACCCCAGTATCCTTGAGTTCTAAGGTGGCAGGAAACCAAGTCTGGTGGATGAATTCTGGCCAATAGATCAGAGCGTTAGTAACAACCCCCACCCTCGAGTCATGGTGCAATAGATGATCGCTCTCAGCTCCAACTATGGTGCCTATGATGGTCTAATAGCTGTCTGACAGACTCATTAATCTAAAAAAAAGAAAGGGAAACTTATAGAAATGTCTCATATAAGTTTCAACTTACCAACCTCTAGCCAATATTCCAAAAATCGAAACAAACAAGGAATTTTTTTAATGGGTATAGTCGAAATTCATTGAGAACATATAGATAAGTCAATATACAAAATTTGAGGAAGATTGAAGGTGATTTGGACTGGTTTTGTATCAAAATTTATAATTAAATCGATGCCAAAAAGTTCTTCTGTGACACATGTATCAAACATGTATCACGCATGTATCTCACACACAGATATACATAAATATACATGTGATGCACAATCGATACATATATGATACATATGTATTACACATTGTGAAACATATATCATTTTTTTCATATTCAGTTTTTATTTCGAATTTTCAATTCAAACCACCTCAAAACTTCACCAAATCATCCCAAAACTGAGATTCAAGCTCCTTAAGATATATATAATCTATTCTAATAGCACCCACTCAAAAGAAAGTAAAAATTTGATATTCTTTTGCTACAAATAGCTAATTAGCCATTTTAGCTAATATTAGTAATATTTATCAAGTGGTCAATTTTTATAATGAGCTACTTTTAAAGGGACATAGCTGGAAAGGTTGAGATCCTAGCTTCGGTAACTTTTATAAGTTTGTAGCCAAAAAGAGTTGACCTTAATATTCATAATATTGGAGAGGTATCTCTTCCCATGTCATTGATTTCCGCAAGTAAAATGTTCTGTAGTATCCATGAAATAAATACTATTAGGAAAACCATAATATTATTTCCATGGACAAACGAATCCTGTTAAGACAGATAATATTATTTTTAAAGCTGCCGAATACCAGTGTATGTTAAATGGAAGTTTTCCCAAAATGTGCAATTTGGCTACAAAATTTATTAGTGTGTAAATTTTGTCAAAAATACAAAAATATGCAAAACGTATATATGAAATTCGACTTACATGCGTTTTAAGTTAACTCAGGTAATAGACAAGTCAACGAAGCGACGTTAGATGAAATTGCATTTCAGAAATGCAACTAATAAAGCTATGTTATATAGATGGGCTACCTTGTGAAATAAAACGGGCACTAAGAAAGATTGTCTTCACCATCAGTGCCTGCTACTAGGAAGCATTCTTCATAGAGAAGAGCCCTGAGAAATTTCACGATAAGTGATAAGATTTTGCGCGTTGTATCAAAAGAAAAGCTCAAGCTTTCTATTCTATCTCGATCAAACTAAGCTGCTACCGAGAAAGTATCAGGAAATATGAAGGTTCAAGAGGCAAGAAAGAGATTAGATAAAGACTGGTTCCAGTAGGGGTGCGTTTATTCCATTACTACATGATAGTAGGAAGAAGACCCCTAAAATGCTCGTACTTTTAAGGTGGGGAAACGAAGCAAGTTCAGAACATAAGAATAATTGCGCTAGTCTATTATAAGTTATTAGTTTATGGAGCTATCAAATTCGTATTTCTAACATGCAATTTATAATTTGCACTTATGAAATGCAACTTATAAGTGCCCATTCCAATAAGGATTAACTTACTTTTTAAAAAGACTTTAATATTCATTTTTTGTTATATATTTTTGTGTTATTTTATTAATTTATGAATTAAAATATTTAAATATCTATGAGGCTTACACCTCATGTCTCACGGCTTATATACGCCTCGCCTTGTATTAAAGAAAAAGCAACGCCTTATAAAAGTATTGTACTAGATGAAAACAATAAATGAGTGAGAATATTATTCATGGAGTTTAACTAACTTATCCACAGTGCCGTCAGGCTTGCGTTTGATGCGATAAACCCACTTGCAACCCACAACATTCTGCGAGGAATCAGGCTGGACAAGATCCCAAGTGCCATTCCGTAGCAGAGCATCAAACTCTGATGACATAGCAACGCGCCAGCACTCATCAGACATAGCACTGGACAGGGTCTGAGGTTCAGTAACAGCAGGAGAGGTGACAGCAGACATACCAAACTTCTTGTTGGGCATAAAGATGTTTTTTTTGCTGCGTGTCTGCATATGATGACCACCCTGAGAGGATGCAGGTGGTGGCATAATGGGTGTAGCGGCGGCAGGGGCTGCTGGCGGTGCCGGAAGGGGCGCTGGTGGCGCAGGCGGTGGCGCCGGGAGTGCGTCCGGTGAAGGAACGCTGGTGGGAGCAACGGCAGGTACTGGTGGCGGCAGCGGGAGGACTTCTAGGGAGACCGGAATGGGTATAGGGGGAGACTCGGGGTTAGACATTTTGGAGAACGGGAAGACATCTTCATGGAAGGTGACATGACGCGAGACGAAGATTTTAGACGTTGAGGGATCAAAGCAGAGATAGGCGCTTTGAGTAGTAGAGTAGCCGAAGAGGACACAGGTTCCATTTTGTGTGAGGTGTAGGGCCGAAGCCAAGGGAAGCATTGACAGCCGAAGACACGTAATTTGGCAAGGTTGGGGCGTTTCTGGAAGAGAGACTCAAAGGAGGAGCGCATCGACAGATTTGTCTTGGGAAGACGATTAATGAGGTAGACTGCTGTAACAAAGGCATAAGGCCAGTAAATGAGAGGTATAGAGGCATGATGAAGGAGAGTGAGACCAGTATCGACAATATGATGGTGACGGCGTTCAGCATAGCCATTGTGCTGAGGAGTATGAGGAGGTGACGTAAGATAAGAGATGCCATGAGAGGCAAGAAAAGAGCGTAAAGCGAGAAATTCACCCCCATTGACAGTATACAGAGTAATGATTTTAGCAGAGAAATATTTCTCTACAATGGATTTGAAA
Source organism: Nicotiana benthamiana (assembly GCA_034376525.1). Lineage (NCBI taxonomy): Eukaryota > Viridiplantae > Streptophyta > Magnoliopsida > Solanales > Solanaceae > Nicotiana > Nicotiana benthamiana. Next base: position 79,624,863 of record CM067329.1, read on the forward strand.
ATGGGGAAGGTTTGTGAGACATCAGATTTACGGCGTAAAGGAAAAAACCAAACATACTTAGAGAAATGATCAACAAAGATGACATAATATTTAAACCCTTCATTAGAAATAATCGGAGAGGTCCATACATCGGAAAAAATAAGCTCCAAAGGAGCAGTAGAAGACAGACTTGACTCAGAAAAAGGTATTATGAAGTTTGCAAGATACACAGGCAAGATCAGACACATTACTGGATGCTATACTGCTAGACGATACTAAATGACGCAAGGTTTTAGCTGACGGGTGACCAAACCGAGAATGCCATAATGACGCAGAGAGATTTTGTGCCGTAAGGGCAGATGGGAGACTGGGAGTTGCCAGCCAGTAGTAGGTGTTGCCCCTAAGTGGGCCGCGAACGAGCGTTTCCCACGTGCGACGATCCTTCACCTGAAAATCAGAATCAGAAAGAACAACGTTAACATTATTGTGACGACATAATTGGGCAACAGAGATCATATTTTTACGCATATGTGGAACACAGAGAGCCCCAGGTAATAAATGAGAGGAATGACTGTTAAGTTGTCCAGTATGAGTAATTGTCAAACCTTCACCGTTACCAATAACCACATTGTCGAAGCCAGTGTAAGGACTGTGAAGAGACATGTTGGCAAGATTAGAGGTTATGTGATGAGAGGCACCAGAGTCCAGGATCCAATCAGATGCAGAGGGAATCGCCGGAGAGTGATGGACTGTGTGAGCAGCTGGATAAGGCGGCGAAGCATAAGCTGGCCGCGACAATGGTCCACCGTAAGGGGGATGGTTGGCGCCGGAGACGGGATAGGATGGGCAGCGGCGCGCGGAGTGGCCAACTTCACTGCAGAGTTGGCACTTCCCATTGTACCCGCGAGATTGACCATTGGTGGAGTAACCACCGCGACCGGAGACTGACCTGCGGCTGATGCGGCCGCGCCTGCGGCTACCAAATCGGTGACGGACTGGCTGTTGTCCGGCGATGAAGGCAGCCAACGGAGCCGAGTCGGATGTGACGGAGGTGGCCGGCACACGAGCAGTAATCTGAGCCTCCATGCTTAACAGCTTGTCATGTATCAGCAAAAGAGATGGGAGATTCACGGGCTTGGATGGCATAAGAGAGTTCCATATACGGGTCATCAAGACCATTTCGAACCTTTATGACAAGATCCTCAGAATCAACGGTAACACCCAGGAGAGATAATTCATCCACAATCACGCGAATACCGTGCATAAAGTCAGTAATAGATTTAGAACCTTTTATCGGATTGTGGAGCTGCTGTTCGAGAGCCATGATACGACCACGAGAAGCGGTGTTGTATGTGCGCGCGACAATGTCCCAGGCCTCTTTAGAGGTTTCCGCAGCGGTAATGAAGGAGATGATCGTCGGTGTGATCGACGAGATGATGGCACTGAGAATAAGGTTGTCCTGGTGAATCTAGTAAGGATATGCTGGATTGGGAGAAGTCACGTCGTTGTCGACGATATGGCCGGTGGGCATGGCCTCGATCCGTCCAAGAAGCCGAGGAGACCGTAACCCGTAAGGAGGGTTCGAAATTGAAATTCCACGCCAGGTAATTAGTGGAGTCCAATTTGAGTGGGATTTGAGCCGATGCATTTATGGCAATCGGCTGGAGAGGCGCGGTTGACGTCGTGGCGGCCATGAGCGCGAGGCAAGGAGAGGAGGCGCCGAACGACGTCGAGAAAAAGAGGGCTGCCGATTAGTGCAGTGGCGGAGGCTACGGGCTCCGATGAGAGGAGCTACGGCGGCGGCGGGTAGTATGTATTTAGGGTTTGTTTGGCGATAAAGCCACTGGCGTATGATACCATGTAGGGAGTTTTGGAGAAGTAACTTTCTTGTATTGCTCACCAAAGTATATATAGAGTACAGAGAAATCAAAACCTACCAACTATAGGATTGTACAATAATGAAGGAAAATCAAAACCTACCAACTATAGGATCGTACAATTAATGAGAGAATATTCTACCAAGAATAAAAAGATACACAAAAGATATTTACAATATTTCCTAATAGAAAAATCTTTACACTAATAGCATATTTTAGCTTATTGTATCAAGTAGCATGCTTATTTTTCACATTAGTATTCTCACTTTTTATGATGTGATGTAATCTACATCTACATTATATTAAAAATACGAAGCCCTTAGCGAAATAAGGTTCATCTTTTTTATTCTGTAAAATTAGAATTATATTAGATAAAATTATCATTTACGTTAATTTTAAAGTACTTAGGACATTTAAATCAACTAAATTTTAGCTATTAAATATTTTTTTATTGAACTAACGGTAAGAATTACTAATATTTAGGAGTTTAAAATCGACTAAAATTTTACCTTATATGATATAGTAGTGTCCAAAATTTTTCGTTTAAGCATGCATTTTGAGGTTCTTTTTTGACATGTACAAACTGGAGGTTGCTTATACATAATTCACTATAATGCTTTTTAGACAACCCAACTCTTTAATGTGACAACTATTTTCATAACTGACATTGAAAAAGTTTAATATTTGCAGACATGTAAGCTATGCTATTTGATTTTGAAATAGTGTTGATAACTCAAGAGAATTGATGAAGCAGAGATGTCTCCAATTTACCAGCTTTTCTATTTTTATTGGAAGCTTTTCTAAGTTAGGTATCTTCAAAATTTGCTAATGATATAATTTAGAGATGCAACGAGGTAGTTCAGCAAATCTATTACTTAACAGATCAAAGTATCTCAAGTGAATTAACTTGGAAACTGAGTTAGGTAATGTCCTGAGGCGAATGGTAAGGGATTGATTGGTTTTGTAGCAGTAATAGACACAAATCGAAAGTTCATATGCTCACCCATGACGAAGATTTTTTATAGGTTAAGGGCTTCATTAGTAGACATGAATTTAAACTTGCCTTAAAGTACTTATGTGAAAAAATGGGAAGATCTTTGTTTGAAAAGCTTCCTAAGCTGTGGGACTCTTAGTTGAAGTTCTTAAGCTTTGTAGTCTTGAAGGCATGACTAAAGAAGATGAAAAAGTTATCACTCTAGCTATTGAGCTGGTTAAAGATTATCTGAACTTGATTATTAACATATGTAACAAAATTGCAATTTTTACCTCTGTATTTTTTGAGAAGAAGAAGAAATGGAGAAGAGGAAGAAAGGGGCGGAGAAAAACAGCGCAGGTCTTAGGAATTAGGGGGGTAGAGAAACATGGGATATATGGATAAGGAGTAAAAAATGTCCATTAATTAGACCCTTAATTAAGTATGGTATATGATTTGTAATTTGATATACTAAGTGTAATTAAATCCAACCTTAAACATTAAGGGTAATAAAGTTTCCTGTGTGGCATAAGAATGTAAAAATCCCTATAAATATGTTATCCATAACAGCACTTCGTTATAACATTAAAAAATATTAGGGACAAACGAAGATGTTATATAGAAGTTTGACTGTATCTTACCTGAATTACTATATATATATATATATATATATATATATATATATATATATATATATATATATATATATTAAAAGCACAAAAATCTTAGCAAAATATAGTTTACTTTTTTTACCCTTTAAAAATAGAGTTCACACTAGATATAATAGTCATTTGATTATTTTTCCTAATATGTAGGAATCCTCATTTAATAATTTTCTAGTAACTGGAAATAGTCATTTAGTTATTACCCTAATATTTAGAAGTTCGAAATCAACAATATTTGTGCATTAAATCCTTCTATAGCTTTTAAAATTCTTTATTTAAACATCCTCTTTATTTAAAATAAATAAATACTTTGATATTGTATACGTTTTATAAATTTCTCTTTATTTATATTATGTAACATAACAATTTTATCAATCTTTTCCATCACGTCGCAAACCGAGATGTAAATGGCAAATTGCTACCACCTAAGCTCCAAAATCCGAGATGGTAAAAGAAGAGACGCTACCACCAAATTAAAAAAAAAATCATATTTCAATTTTAAAATTACCTAGATAGTAAATTTTAAAAAATAAATAATCTAAAAATATAAAATAACTATTGAAGTTCTTGAACCGAAGTACCCAAAAGAATATTTGACCTACCTAACGACCAAACAGTTTATGGGGTAGGTAACTTATATGAAATTAATTGCCATAGAATTGAAGTTAGCGATTCACTTTTATAGCTTTAAAAACTAAACTAAACTATCCTTATAAAAAATAATTCTAAGGTACAAAATACTATTAACATGTAGGAGTTTGTTACAACTTATAATTTAAAAATTGACTAATTAAATTTTACCATAATTTTGTTAGAATGTGATATAAGGACAATATTTGCACTATAAACTTTCCGATAAGCGAATCTAATTTATCTATTTATCGACACTATTATAAAAATAAAAAATTTTAACATAAATGTTGATCAACTTTCACCCGTATTAAGATCCAGTAAAACGAACACTACTAACACAACAATGTAAACATGAAACTCGAAATCAAAACCAAAACTAGCTAAAATATAAACATTGTTCTTTAGTCTAGAAAAAAACTCTCTATCTAGAAGCAATTTGGTCCTGGACTTTAGTAGTAGTGAGTCCAAACCCAAATGGGAAAAGTGGATCATAGTGTGAATCACCAACATTCATTGGCAATTGATCCACAGTCTTGAACCAAGTTCTTGATAATTTTCCAGTAAATTCATAATCACCAAATAAAACATCAGCAACTCCTTGTCCTTCAGTACCAGGTAACCAAGCAGCAACAAGTGCATCAATGTTACTTAAATGTGGTTGAACAACTAATGGCCTCCCAGAAATTAAGACCACTACACATTTTATACTTCCACAGACATTGTTTAATGTTGCTATTCCTTGTTCTGGGATTGTCAAATTCAAGTTGTCTCCTGCTGTTTCAGCATAAGGTAGTTCACCTACTACCATTATTGCATATGAGAATTTGTTGGATTCCATATATTCTATGGTGGGGTTTTCACTGTAGACTACTTCTGTACTTGGATCAACAGTAGCTGTTATTGCATCCAAAATGGTTGTCCCTGAAATTTTGCAAAAATGGCAAAAAAGGTAAAATAACTAGAGATTTATAAATAGTTGTATTCGAAAGAGATGAGCTTAAATGAAGCGATACAAATATTAAAGATGTTGATGTAGCCGGCCAAACTTATTCGCAACTAAGGTGAATTTTTTTTTCTTGACCACCACCACAAAACATCAATATCTGAATCCCAAGTTAGTTAGGGCCGATTGTTGTTCTTTGACCAAAAAGGCTAAACAAAAAAGAGAAAAAAAAGAGGCAGCAGGTCTGGTGAAGGACAAAAATCAACTTCTATAAAAGAGTTTAAGTTATATGCGCTAGAGTGTGACAAATTTTAACACTAGAAATGCAAGTTATTGATTATTGTGTATGTACTACTCATTTTAGGTTACTATCTCATGCTTAAATGGGGAATTACATGTTATTGTACATTAACTTAACTTGATAGTGTAAGAATTCAACGTACCCAGTGGCGCGGAGCCACTCATTGACAAGGGGAGTAAATTGACACTTCTTACACTGTGTAAAAATATTAAATTCTTAATTTTATATGTATATGCTGTACATTGGCTCCCCTTAATTTTTTGTATGCTAATTTATTTATATTTTGACTCCCCTTAATTAAAATCTTGACTCCGCATACCAAACATAAACTTTCTACAAAATCTTTATTATTTGTTCAGAAAGAGGGGATGGGCGGAGAAAATACCAAGTGTGACATTGTTTCCTTCAACTCCTTGCCAAGTAATACTCCAACCACCACATTGATAGCCCAAATTGTTGGCATGGGATCCAGCCACTAATATTCTTGTTGCCTTCTTAGGTAGTGGAAGTACAGGCTCATCTGCATTTGCCCCATTCTTTAGTAATACTAGTGATTTTCTTACTGCTTCTCTTGCCAAATCTCTATGTGCCTGTTTCAACATTAATTAAATCTCTATATCACTAAATTCAGCAATTATTTTAAATATATATATATATATATATATATATAGTCTAGAAAATTTGATTATCCATATAGTATATAAAAAGAAACTGACCTGGCTTCCGAGGTGTTTAACTAATCTATAATCAGCCAAAGGATTCTCAAAAAGACCCATGGTAAATTTGACTCTCAAGATCCTACTCACTGCATCATCAATTCGGCTCATGGGAATATAATTATTATTCACCAACGAAGTCAATATATCAATAAATTCCGTATGGTTTAAAGGGACCATAATCTGCAAATTAAGCACAAAATAATCAGAAGATAATTCAAATTCCCAAACGTCAAATTTCATTTTTCACCTAAAAATTTTAATATAATACTCCATCTGATCCTTTTTATAAAAAAAAAATAAATTGGTCCAAAAATATTATTAGTCACTTCAGAAAATAGGCATTATTTGAAGAAGACATATAGTTTATCAGTTACTCATGATTTAAGGAAGAGATAAAAATGTTTTAATGACTCAATTTTATTAAATACTCCTTCGATTCTATTTACTTTACAATTTAGATAAAAATAATTGTTCCGAAATACTTAATTTTCGGAATAAATGGCAGATACATAGGATCAGAGGGACTAATTTTATAATTATGAACGTTCAAAAACATTAAACGACATATAAAAAGGATTAGAGAGAGTATTAGAAGCTAACCATGTCAATGCCAGCTTGAACCCCAGTGAGCACTGAATATGTGTAATTTGCATGAGGTGGTGAAGTTATTCTGTCAATTCCTTGCCAATCGGAGATGACAAATCCCTTCAAAAATAAATAAATAAATAAATAATCAAACTTCTAATTTCTTAACTAAAAAATTATTGAATTATTCAACTAATCAAGGTTAGTGAAATGGTTAATTACCTTGAATTTTAAGGTATCCTTGAGGAAATTGGTAACAAGATTATGATTTGCATGCATCTTAACACCATTCCAACTTGAATAAGACACCATAACTGTTGAAACTCCCTTGATAATTGATTGATAATATCCAGGCATGTGAATGCTTAGCAATGTATGCCAATCTGTCACTGTATTATTCTCGTTGATCCCTTTTGTTGTACCACCATCACCAACAAAATGTTTAGCACAAGCTGCTACCTTTTTCCTAAAAAAATGGTGTGAATTTATATTAAGAAGAAAATGTTAGACATGTTTATTAAAGAGTTGATGAGTAATTGTCTGTTTGGTCAAGCTTTCAAAATTTGCTTCTTTTGAGAATTACTCTCCGAAAAAGTATACTTTTGAAAGTAGCTATTAGCGGTGGAGCTAGAATTTTCGTTAAATATATAAAAGTAAACATCAAAAAATTAAATGGAATCAATACATAGTATATATACATATAATTTTTTTTTTTACCTATCTACACAATGTATTTTTGCGCAAAGGGGTGTCAATTTGTGACCCCTCCCTATAAGGTGGCTCCGCCATTGGCTATCAGTTTGTGTTCAGCTTCCGAAAACAGTTTTTGCAACTGCTCAAAAGCATTAATATTTTTTTTTCTTAAAAGCTTTGGTCAAACACCTTCACTCTCTAAAATATATACTTTTTCTTTAAAAAAATAAGTATTTTTGGCTTCGCAGAAGCTTGGCCAAACAGATTATAAGAGACTTAGTAAGGGTAATGAAAGTGAAGCTTACTTTCCAGCAACATAAGGAATGCCTGCTTTACGAGGAGGATGGTCTCCTTGTAATCCAGGGATAATTTCAGTCATTTGTTTCACAATTTCTGGATCCTCACTGTAACTCTCATAACACCTTCCCCATCTTGGATCTCTGCATACCTATTAAAGCACAAATTATTTGAAAATAATTATAAATTCTATGCATCGATAGTGTATAATAATTTAACACTGTTCAATAGAATTGTAACAAACTGTTTGTTACAAACATGATCTGATAACAGAAAAAATTAGAGTAAGGTTTGGATAAGTGTGTGTGTATATATATATATATATATGTACCGCGATGCATGGAGCAAAAACATATTGAATGCCAGTAGCTCTAACTTCAAGAGCAGTTGCTGCACCAATTCTTTTCACTAGGTCTGGATCTCTGCAAGATTTGAAAGAAAGACAAAGAAATCATGTAACTTGACAAAAAAAGTAACTAAAGCTATGAATTTACTAATTTGACTATTCATATATTAATTCGAATAAAATATTATTTTGTATTTATAGCCAATGATATTGTAATGATCTAGTTACCCTATTTTTCAGATAATCAGCACTATTTATTATGGACAATCACTTTTAGTTACCTTTAAAGTGACCACCAAAGAAGAATTAACTTAAATAGCCGCTCACCTAACAATTTAAACTAAAATTAGTTGGACAAATATTTAATGTATGTATCATCTATGTACAATGGATATCTATGTATACCGACTTTAAAAAGTAAATGGTGAATCCAACCGTGCAAAAATCGTGAATTTAAATGCTTTATAAAAATCAAGTGAACTTGCCTGGTTGCACCAAGGCCAACATTATGAGGAAAAAGAGTAGCCTTATAAACATTATTATGGCCATGAACTGCATCAATTCCATAAATCATAGGAATTCCAAGCCTAGTAGACAATGCTCCCTTTTGAAACTCATTCACCATATCAACCCATTCTCGGGCTGTTGCTTCAGGTTTTGGCACACTTCCTCCACCACTCAGTACGCTCCCTATTCCATACTCTTCCATAATTTTAGGTGTCAAAATTCTTCTATCGAGCTGTGTCATCTGCCCTATTTTTTCAGCCAATGTCATTCGGCTCATTAAATCCCTTATACGTATATTTAGCGGCTTCGTCGGATCCTTGTAAGGCAAGTAATCTCCTTCTGCCATGCAGGCAGAGAATAGTATCAGAAGTCCCAATATAGGGATTGCAATTCTTGATCTCATGTTTATCATGATTTCTGTAAATTGACATGGAAAAAAAATTAGGGTTTTGTTCAAGAATTTAATAGATTAAAAGGTTAAATTCTTTAACATAAAAAAAGAAGTTCAAATTTTCAACATAACAACAACAACCTAGTATAATCCCACTTAGTGGGGTCTGGGGAGGTAGTGTGTACGCAAACCTTAACCCTACCTTGGGATAAAGAGACTGTTTCCAAATAGACCCCCGGCAATTTTCTCTCCAAGAACTTCCCACCTTGCTCTTGGGAGATTCAAACTCACAACCTCTCGGTTACTATCAGAGCAACCCCTCTTGTCTTAAAATCTTCAACATAATAAAAAGAATATATTGTACTACGTAAAAACAAAGCAATGAGCAGGCATTCTAATGATTGTGCATAACTAAATTGATACAGGATGTTGCATTACAATTTCATTCATAATTCATAATCAACTAATAAAGAAAACGTACCAAGAAAAGGGAAGAAAGTAAAGCTAGATACTACAGTTGTTATGAACCTTTTATAATAGAGTAAGTATTTGAGTGTTAGTGTTTGAGATGATATCTACAAATTAAACGAAGATGATAAAGGTAAACGGGATAAGATGGAGAGATTAAATCAATTTGGGATAAGCACAAATTGCTTCCAAGTAGGATTCTTTTACCTTCTTTGACTTGTTAGAAAATACGTTTAAATTTTTCCACCAAGATAAGATTGAATCTTAAAAAGGAAAACATTTAGTAATATTTAACAAACATTCTCAAAATCTATAATTGCAAATTTGCTGATTTACTCGCTGTAATCATTACGATATATGATTCTTAAATTTAAAAACGAACTATTCCATATATTACACAGCTATATACGAATTTAATTATATTACAAAGGTAAAAAGTTATTTTTGTACCAAACTATACTAATTACTATGATTAAGTCATAATTTAAATGAGAGAATATATATATAAAAAGGTGTATGTAAAGGCACATGTTATGTACTCATTAAATTGGTAAAAACGTTAGGCGTGGGTAAATTTTGTTGCATAAAGTAATCTTGTGTAGTTAATAGCTCGAATAATTAGGTCTACGACATTCACTATCCAAGATACATGTACGTAGATGAGACACTTGCTTGATACGAGATTCACTTATACAAAATTTAATGTGATTAAGATATTATTTATCAGTAAAATGATACAGTTGAACTTATATTTGATTTATAAACAAGTAAATTAATTTAATCTATTTCGATGAATTTGACAAAAATATAAGACTTAACCTTGAAATTGAGATAAATGGTAAATAGCTTATTTCCGGGTGCAGAGTTACCACTGTCAGTAACAACAATGCAAATAAGCAAGAAAAGTAAAGTATTATTGAGCTTTTGATAGAATATAGTCTATGATTCTCAGAAAATTCGTGTCTTTAGAATGATGGTAGAGTTTACTATTTATACATACACATAGGGAACAAGGTCGTAGGATCAAGACCCTCATAAATGACAATTATGAGGGCCATTGAAGAATGTGTAATGGTAGACAGTGAACGTCACATTTTCTATATATCATACACTTTATGTTGTAGAATATTTTTCATTGAATGCTACATGATGGCAGATATTTCTTTGGCCTTTATGAATATCATTCTTTTTAATGACAAGCGAGATCATTGCTTTCAGGTTCGACTGTCTTCTTTCTTCGGCTACAGGTGTCGCTTTCTCATGTGATTATTAAATGTGGGCATATTTTATCTCACACAGATAGTCTCCCTGCTTTCCAGTGGCATAACTTCGTGTTACCGAGAAGTTGGTATAGATACCTTTCTTGGCGAGAAACTCTCTGACCCCCTCTAAAAAGTTTCTGACAATTGATTAGATGCATGTCTCACCATATTTAGTACCTTGAACATGCGTCATCCCACGATTCGACATCACTTTTGCTGGTTATCAGAGTAATTATGACCACGATTTTAGCCATCTATTCCTTTGCTTATACACATCAAACTTCTTCATTTACACTTCTTAATTTATCAAACTCTTTCTACTCAACTTTGTATTTTGTCTTCAACCTTTCTTTAACCTTCTTCTTGACAGAAAGCTTTCCTCCCCTTCTGATAAAAAATGGCTTCTTCTTCTAAAAATCCTAGTTCTTCAAAGAACAAAGGTAAATCTAATTAGGCCACCCCTCCTATGGTGAGCACCATCATCCTAAGAAGTCTTATCACAACCAAGGACTTCGAAGAGAAGTTTCCTACTTCAAATCCTCGCACTTGGGCTGTTGGCAGATATCCTTCTTCTATCCGACCTTCCAGCATTCATGTTGTGAAGGAAGACTACAACTGCCAAGATTTTAACATTATCTCTCATGCCCTGGAGGAGCGGATAACTTACCCAAAAATGGTTTTACGTATTTTTATACGTATCCCTTCACCTTGGGGTAGTTCTCTTTGAGCAGAGAGATTGACTCCATCATTGTGGAGTTCTGCATCCGCTACCAAGTATGCCTGGAGCAAGCAAGTCGTTCTGTGTGGAGGACAATCGCTTATCTTTAACGCCTGTGCCAGGAGACGGGAGATGAGCTAACCCTAGCTCCGTTAATGAACCTTTGTTCCCCAAGATCTTCTGCGGGGGAATGATAAATCTCAGCAAGTGTGGCCACCATGCTCTGCTATCTATCATGGATGATGATAATGATTGTGGGTGGATGGAACGGTTCATTGCAGTCATTACCTATGACATTATTCTAGCTACGGTTTCACCCTTTCTGGAATTATGGAACCATACTCATAAGTTCATAATTTGTCTTTTCTTCCATCAAAGATCGTCTCCCATCATTATTGGTACTTCTTCTTTTTCTTATTTTAGTAACTCGGTGGGTACCACCCAGGGTTGAACGCTTGGACCAGTGGGTCTAGAAAGTTTTTGGATGTTGCTACGCCCGAAACCCGCACGTCAAATGGACTAACCCTCAAATATGGGTGGAAGGCAAAAAATCATGGTAGGTTAAACTCACCTTGATTTTTCCCTTTCGCATAAGGAAGTTGACTAACCCTTTTTCCTTTATTGAATTCAGGTATACCCCAAGGCTTAGTTGTCATCCCCGAGGAGGATGTTTTGGTAAATTTGCTGATGCGGAGAGGCTGTAAGAGGCCTTTACATGAATAGGTGTCTCCAAGCATGCTTTTGATGCTAGTGCTTCTTCTCGGAGTCCCCGACTGGAGAGAAAGAAACCAAAAAAGAGACGTTCCTCCACGGGTGGGAGGTGGGGAAATAAAAAGGCAAGGAGTACTGTCCCTAGTTGCCTTCAGATGCTTTGGTGTTGAGCGTAAGGGGGCTGGTTGGCGCCGCAGACGGGATAGGATGGGCAGCGGCGCGCGGAGTGGCCAACTTCACTGCAGAATTGGCACTTCCCATTATACCCGCGAGATTGACCATTGTTGGAGTAACCACCGCGACCGGAGACTGACCCGCGGCTGATGCGGCCGCGCCCGCGGCTACCGAATCGGTGACGGACTGGCTGCTGTCCGGCGACGAAGGCAGCCAACGGAGCCGAGTCGGATGTGATGGAGGTGGCCGGCACACGAACAGTAATCTGAGCCTCTATGTTTAACAGCTTGTCATGTAATTCAGCAAAAGAGATGGGAGACTCACGGGCTTAGATGGCATGAGAGAGTTCCATATACGGGTCATCAAGATCATTTAGAACCTTTATGACAAGATCCTCAGAATCAACGGTAACACCCAGGAGAGATAATTCATCCACAATCACGCGAATACCATGCATAAAGTCAGTAATAGATTTAGAACCTTTTACCGGATTGTGGAGCTGCTGCTTGAGAGCCATGATACGACCACGAGAAGCGGTGCCGTATGTGCGCGCGAGAATGTCCCAGGCCTCTTTAGAGGTTTCCGCAGCGGCAATGAAGGAGATGATCGTCGGTGTGATCGACGAGATGATGGCACTGAGAATAAGGTTGTCTTGGCGAATCCAGTAAGGATATGCTGGATTGGGGGAAGTCACGTCGTTGTCGACGATAGTGGCCGGTGGGCATGGCTTCGATCCGTCCAAGAAGCCGAGGAGATCGTAACCGTAAGGAGGGTTCAAAATTGAAATTTCCACGCCAGGTAATTAGTGGAGTTCAATTTGTGTGGGATTTGAGCCGATGCATTTATGGAAATCGGCTGGAGAGGCGCGGTTGACGTCGTGGCGGCCATGAGCGCGAGGCAAGGAGAGGAGGCGCTGAACAACGTCGAGAAAAAGAGGGATGCCGATTAGTGCAGCGGCGGCGGCGACGGGCTCCGATGAGAGGAGCTACGGCGGCGGCGGGTAGTATGTATTTAGTGTTTGTTTGGCGATAAGCCACTGGCGTATGATACCATGTAGAGAGTTTTGGAGAAGTAACTTTCTTGTATTGCTCACCAAAGTATATATAGAGTATAGAGAAATCAAAACCTACCAACTGTATGATTGTACAATAATGAAGGAAAATCAAAACCTACCAACTATAGGATTATACAATTAATGAGAGAATATTCTACCAATAATAAAAAGATACACAAAAGATATTTACAATATTTCCTAATAGAAAATTCTTTACACTAATAGCATATTTTAGCTTATTGTATCAAGTAGCATGCTTATTTTTCACATTAGTATTCTCACTTTTTATGATGTAATGTAATCTACATCTACATTATATTAAAAATACGAAGCCCTTAGCAAAATATCGTTCATCTTTTTTATTCTGTAAAATTAGAATTATATTAGATAAAATTCTCATATACGTTAATTTTAAAGTACTTAGGACATTTAAATCAACAAAATTTTAGCTATTAAATATTTTTTTATTGAACTAACGGTAAGAATTACTAATATTTAGGAGTTTAAAATCGACTAAAACTTTACCTTATATGACATAGTAGTGTCCAAAAATTTTCGTTTAAGCATGCATTTTGAGGTTCTTCTTTGACATGTACAAACTGGAGGTTGCTTATACATAATTCACTATAATGCTTTTCTAGACAACCCAACTCTTTAATGTGACAACTATTTTCATAACTGACATTGAAAAAGTTTAATATTTGCAGACATGTAAGCTATGCTATTTGATTTCGAAATAGTGTTGATAACTCAAGAGAATTGATGAAGCAGAGATGTCTCCTACAAAAGCGACCAACTTTGGTCTCTTTTCAGTTGTTTTTCATTTAAAAATAATCATTTTCTGAGCAATAGCGACCAATGTTGGTAGCTTTTTACCCAGATTTCTAAAAAGGCGACCAACCTTGGTCGCTATTCCATTAAAAAATAATTTCTGGAGATATAGCGACCAACTTTGGTCGCTTATTTTTAAAAAACATAAAAACATTAATAAAACCGACCAACCTTGGTCTCTATTTTCCAGATTTTATAATATAATATTTGGATTAGAGACCAAAGTTGGTCGCTTTTTTATGACTAATAATAAATAAAAAACGTATTTTACATTTAGAGACTAACTTTGGTCGCCAAAATTAAATTATTAAGTTAATAAAACGACCAACTATAGTCTTTACCCATAATATTTGGTCATTTTACCTTAGAGACCAAAGTTGGTCGCTAATTAGCGACCAACTTTGGTCACTTAAATAAAGGGACCAGCAATATAGCGACCAGGCTTGTTTGGTTGCTTTTACGCCTATAAGCGATCAACTTTGATCGCTTTTTGTGGTCGCTTTTTACCGAATTTCTAGTAGTGCATAAAATTTCTTATGCATTTTTTATGTCTTAATGAGCTAAATTGGAGATTACTAGGTAATCCAAAATAGCATAACAACCTAGGCAAGATAGACTCTTATTATGAGGGTTATCTCCTTTTCTACCAGTAAATTAATAATGCCTGTAAGCTTCTTGGGAAATTTATGTCAATCATGAATGAACTACTTAATCTAGTATTTAATAGTTCTGATGTCAAACTAACCTCTGCAACAACAACAACAACCCAGTATAATCTCACTTAGTAGGGTCTGGGGAGGGTAGTGTGTACGTAGACCTTACCCCTACCATAGAGTAGATAGGCTGTTTCCAAATAGACCCCCAGCATCCTTCCCTCCAAGAACTTCCCACCTTGCTCTTGGGAAAACTCAAACTCACAACATCTCGGTTAGAAGTGGGGGTTGCTTACCATCAGAGCAACCCCTCTTGTCCTCTGCGAAAACCAAAATAATTTTTGGAATGTACTGATAGCTGGGAGCAATAAGTTCTCTATCTGACCTGCAAATGAGAAAATTTGGTGAAACAAAGACTAAAAATTCATTAAATACTACAATCAGAAAGGCTTGCAAATGCTACAAGGATCATATGAAGGCTTGTAAATGCTACAAAGATCGTATACTTAATATACATTAGAAGAAAATTGGTGATCTCTTATCACGAAAGCCTACACTTGGAATTGCACATCCTAATGAAATATTTCTAAAACATATAAAATAAACATTGCAGTTACACTGTCACAAACTTCCCCAACTTGTTTGGGGTTGAGACATAGTTGCTGTTGTTGCTGCTGCACTGTTGCAAATTTGTAAACTACTTAAAATGCTAAATAATACTTCAAGAGTTTGTTTGGCTAATGATTGGATGGTTTTCCCAATATGTGAAATCAAAAAACATGCTAGCACTAAGAACGCTTGTAATTTTGTTTACTGGGAATAGTTCTAATCATATGTCGCCATTTTGTAACCATTCCTTTTCTAGTTTAACATAAATGTGTGAAACGGATAATAATGAACATTTAAAATAGTAAAGTGAAGACCAGATAATGATGAAACCAGAGCAAACTAATCCAGTACCTTTCAACCATCGAACATAGTTCGCTTGGCTTCAGCCAGATCACCCTTTATAGGCAGGCGATTCAGCCAAACCGGAATAATCTACCTGTTGGGGGTATGTGGATCGATTGGGCGTTGGTAAACACAAATTTGAGAGAAAAACAACCTCTATTACTCACAAGAATAGACAAAACTCATAAAAAACTCTAAAAAACTCACAAACAAGGATCACTCTCTAGGATCACTCTTGTTCTCATTCTTCTTGGTGATGAACACTCTAATTTTTGTGATGATTTACAATGAAGGCAAGTACCTCTATTTATAGCAAAAATGGTGAGGGTTTTTTGTGAAAATTCCTGTCTGAATAAGGAAGCTTCCCATGGAGACTATGGTTGGCTTGTTCAACCATTGTGGGCTGCCCGTGTGAATAAAGAAGCTTCCCATGGAGGCTATGGTTGGCTTGTTCAACCATTGTGGGCTGCCCGTGTGAATAAGGAAGCTTCCCATGGAGGCTTCCGTTGGCTTGTTCAAAGTTTGTTAGTTTGAACATCTAGAAGTACGGCTGGAAGTCATCACTACCTAAAGATTTGGAATTAGAATTGTGAAGAAATTATAGCAAGGTTAAATAGTACATTGCAGGAACATCACTTTATCTATGAAGATCAAAAGCTATACCTTTACCATATTTCGACATATGAGCGCATGCACAATGAAACAGACTCTTATCAGAAGGTATTAACAGAAGGCACAAACAATTGCACCAACGACCATGTTAGCAATTGTTTGCGGTCTTCTTAAAATGTGAAAAAGTACTGAAAATGTAAAAGTGTCTTGACTATTTTCTTCTCTTCCTTTTATTAAAGGCTTTTGAGCTTAGTAAAGCATCTTATGGTAAAGCTAAATCAAATGCTCCCTCCAACCCAATTTATCTGAAGAACATCTTAAAATGTTTGACACCACTTGACTAATAGTAATATTTACTATACAACTTTCAGAAATTTCTAGATTTCAAATTCATTTAAAACTAAAATTTTAATGAATAATAATGAAGAAGGTCATCACATTACTATATTCCCATTCTAGTGCAATTTAACTTGCAGAACTGAATCAGCGGCTATGAGACAAAGATTAGGATGAACCATAAAAAAATAATTGCAGCTCTCAAACTATTTGATGCATGCAATGAAGTTTGCAATAAAGACCTAAAGGTACAACTTAAATATCAGAATTCCAACTCAAGCATATATGACATGTAGGCTTAAGAAAGTGTGAGAAAGCACGGGAGAAAAATATAACTGATATTAAACATGATACAATGAGCCCTATATATATACACATAACCTATTCTACTCCTAATAAACATTGGATTAGGGTTCTACTATTACATATTCTAACACTCCCCTCAAGCTGGTGCATATAAATCACATGTACCGAGCTTGTTACATATGTAGTTAACATCGAACCCGGGTTTCTAGACCGGAAAGCATCGAGTCCCAAAGACATCGTTGAAAACTTGCTGAAACAGATGAAGGAAATACTGTTTTTGCCGGAAAAACTTCAAAGTGGTCGGAATTGAAAAGTAAAAATATGGGTAGGCTCGGAATTTGAGGGCGATCCAACTGCCCTAAAGGACCTTCATCAAAATCTCACCGAAACAGTGCTCACGCACCGGCGCGTGGGGCGCGTGAAGGGCAGTTTTCCGGTGGGTTTTGTTGGGGTTTGGTCGGATCTCTCTTGGGAACCTTGTGGTGGTGTTGGTTTTTGCACAACACTGATAATTAGTGACTTTGACGCAATTAGTCACTTAGGTCACCGGAAAATTGCACAGTGACTGAGTTATTTCTTCCCGGATGTCGTTGGAATGACGCACAACGATAATTATCTCACAAAAGCTCTAATACCATGCGAGAAAGCACGGGAGAAAAATATAACTGATATTAAACATGATACAATGAGCCCTATATATATATACACATAACCTATCATACTCCTAATAAACATTGGATTAGACTACTCCTAATACACATTGGATTAGGGTTCTACTATTACATATTCTAACATAAAGAATAGACAAATAAATGTTAGGGATTTCAAGAAGGACAAACCTGGGCCGAGTTGATACTTTCCCGATGGAACTGACATATTTTACCCAGTGCAGAAACAGTATTATCATATGCACATTCATTCTCAGGTTCACGAGCGCATAAATGCATTGTCACTACGTTGATCCTTGAAATAACCTCTGAATCATGTCATGAGATTTAGTAGTAAGTACTAAAATGTAGTATCATTTTTCATCCAGTTCTCATGATGAGAAGGATCTCAATATCACATTCAACGGTATTATACCTTTAACAACATGTTTGAAAACAGAACTACCATATTCCGCGTAAAGCCCAAGTCCATAAAGAGCATTCTGGACACGTCATTGATGGCGTTTGGTTAAATGATATCATGAGAAACTAGAATAAAGAACCTGACAGCAACCACTAAGATAGCCAGACCTGTCTAACTTTTGGGTTTTCATCATTGCTTGCATCCAAAAACAAAGGTAAAAATATATCACAGTACCTAGTTGACAAACGAAATAATTTTTATCAAAACAATAATCCCAACCATTTAAGAAAAACTCATACACACAAAACCACTTTAGAGCCACTTCAGGGTACTCCCTTACTAGGCTAGCAAAGATAACAGTTGGTGCACATCTCTCTTGAGCTGTTTTATCTTTGCCCTTCATAGAAGCAGGAAAAATTTAAAATTTAAATTAAAAAAATTAAGACAAATAAATGAATAAATAAGTAGAGTGTTAGAATGAAGGTGTTTATCATGTACTGAACTCACCCAAATAGGAATCAGATATGATGCCAGCTCGTCAAAGAAAGGCAAGAATGCTGCCTTCACCATTCTGATCAATGTTTTTAATATTCGACAAAGCCGATAAAAGAAAAAGCTCAGGTTATTCGATAAGTAAAAGTAGAATCAAAGTGAAGCTTGCATAAATAGTACAACAGTGTGTCATTTATATCTGAACTTCATTCTTAGAATGGAACATACCTGCCACAAAATATGATCTTCTTGCCATTTTTCCCTCCTCGGCAATTCATCTTCCTCATCATCAAAGTCTTCTGATTTAGCTCTCTCTTTGAGTTTTTGTTTTCTGTTTGAACTTTCTGTAATGACTGCCTTACCTCAATCACTATTCTACGATGCTGACCTTCATTTAGAAGTGGACTGATCTGAAAGAAGAAACATAAGGACAAGAATGACAATCCTATTTTGCTCTTCTAACTCACTTTCTGCCACTCTTGCTGTTTCTCGCTTTTATAGTACTAATATAACATTTCAAGCAATAGCTAGAAGCTGGATTAACAGGGGGTTTACTAGAAAGTAGTTTCCCAATGGAGTCAATCTAATACAAAGTTACTAAGCTGTTTGTCAGGCTCACTAGTCTTACCTAGTCAAGACAACTTTCGTGATTTCCCTATCTGTCATAAATTTGATTCCACATTTCAAATTTATAGGTATAAATGCACACTTAGTAAGAATTGATTAATGACCTCCTACTTTACTTGATCCCTGAACATATTAGCATGCAAGTCATTGCGTGCTCTTTGTTCCCATGTCTTCCTCTTTTTAAAAGATGTACTAAGCTTTCTTTCCCAGGCCCCACCTGATGGGACTATATTGGGTAGTTGTTGTTGTACTAAGCTTTCTTTGCTTCTGGTATAATATAACTCATATGAGTTTGGTTGAGTGTTTTTGTAGATCTCTATTGAAGGAGAAGAAATTGGAGTTATTTACTGTGTGGTTACTTAAAGGCCAACATTATGATCAAGTTGGAACATAAAAAATTAAAAAGAAACATACCACCACAGTAGGAAAAAATGCAAACGTGGATCAAGAATATAAAGGAAATTATCTTCGACATAACCGAACCTGCAGGCAATTGTTCAATGTACTCAACATAACTGCACATATATCTGTCATAGGCTCCTGCATGAGATAACAAATCAAGTGTCACTTCTCTTTATCCAAATAGACCGAAGTTAAACAATCTCTGAACCCCAAAAGAAAGGAACATAATTACTGAGGTTAAGAACAACCTCATGCAAAGCATCTAGCAAAGACTGCATTATATGGTCTGACAAACTTTGTGAAACATGTCTCACTTGCACCTTGTGCGATCCCTTTCTCAACAGCCAGCCAGTTTAGCAGAACGCAACAAAATATACATGGCTTAAACAGCAAAAATTTAGAAAATTGTTTCAGCAATTGAAAAATTAGAAAATTAAAAACCATATGAAATCACGAGAATTCTCACAATTAACAGCACATTTCCTGACCATTGTGGGTATAGAATTTCAGAAGTGGAATAAAGACTGAAACAGCCTGTTTAGTGCATTAAGCCATTGATATGACCTTTTTAATTTGACATCACTCAACAGCACATGACAAAAAGGAAAACATGCAGATGATTGTTCATGCCAACCTGGGAAACCCATGGGTAGAAGTCTCCCTTTAATGTCTCAGCAAAGAGGCATAGCATAAAACAGGCTGCAACTTGGTTCCGCTTCGCAGAGATGGTTATAGCAGGTTCAAGTTGAGCACATTGAATAATAAAGGGCATGACTTTATGGATATAAGGAAGAAAACCCTGTCTTAGGCAATCACAAATTGCAGCACATGCCTGCAATAAAATTAAGAAAATAAAAAGAGGCCAATCTAGAAAGAAGTTTGATCTTAGAATTAAGTGATTTACACATACCCTTAGCAAGTATACAGTTGGAGAATCACCCCCCCTTCGCTTGCATTCCTTGTAATGATATCATAATCACTTTGATGACCTTTAATGACGACAGAAAAAGGGAAATTAATAAAAAGTAAGCTCTATATTCTGAAATGACCAAAGGAGAATAAGCTCACACCAGAACAGGCCAAGACAAGAAAAAGAATGTCAAGAGATAGCAGAGAGATATCACAGTCATACATTTTGTTGCACATAATTGTTGAAAGAAATAGTAACTCAAACAAGAGTGATTTATATTATGATTTGACTACGTAAAGCCATGAAACAAGAACGAAGCAACCCCAATCGATGGCATTGAAGCTCAGTACTGGGCATAGTTGGAAGAAGACCTGCTCTACATCTTCTCTAAATTTCTCCCTGCCAACAGCAGACCCAACACAGCTCATGCACTCTATCGCTCTGGCACGAAGAATGAGATCGGACTTAAGATCTGCATTTCTCAAGAAAGCTTTCAACTGTGGCATAACAGTGTCATAATAGGTCCGGAAGTACTCCTGTTCACGTATAATATATCAGCCTTCATGATTGATAATTTAATCAAAAATAGAACTTAGTCAGGAATAAAAGCACCAGTCAATACCTTAAAAGATTCAGTTATACGAGACAATGCATATAATGCTTCTTGTTGGACCATTTGTTTGCCATTCTGCATTTCAAGCAACAAAATGCCAAAAAAGACATCATTAGTCTCTTGCACTTGTCAGAAGTAACATACCTCCGTAATTTGGTGGCCTCTATAGTTACACACCTGTACAAATACAAGAAGTTTGTTAACTATTCCATCTAGTTAAGGTATCAAAGAATCTGGCTTGTTGGACACACAGAAGAAGGATAGAGCTCCAGCAGCAGATGCCTATAAAAATGCCAAAAAAGTAAAAGGACCAAATTAGTTGGCATCGGCAACTGAATGGATTCACATCTACCAAATCTTTAGGCTTATGCTTATTTCCAAACTTTATTTACGGGTGCACTTAAGATACCTTCCTTGACATTTAGTAATAATTACTTCCTCTATAATCTCATAGTATATTACAATCATTCAACGTTCTTGTAAGTCAGAAAAGAGATGTTGCAAATAAAATAAAGTCACGAAATAGATTTTTCGGAAACACACTGCCGAAGCCAATAAATGTTTGTATCACAAAATTGTAGAAGGGATGTTACACAATACATCCTTAATTTGCGTCATGTTGCAGAAAAGCAAAAGTGATTGTTGAGGACCAACAGGGAATAAGTGTTGTGACTAAGCAAATGAAGCAATATATCGTGAAGAGACTTCTTAGAGTAACCTCAAAATTATATCAAGAAATCAAGCAGAATGCAATAAGATGAGTGGATCGATAAAGAGACAACCCCGACAGCTGTGATATATTTAGTTTTAAGCCCAAGATTCTTAGGAATCCGATATACTAGAATATAGAAGGTATTAGAACTCAATTATTATATTTATGGATAAAGATAAATATTAAAAGGGAGGGACCTAGGCAAGGTTAAAGAACTTCTACTGCATGGTACATGAGACCGCCTTGTAGACGTGCAGCAAGAACAAAAACTTTTTTTAGTTGTTCCGTGTATCAATGATCATCTAATCTTCTTTTAGCTGGCAATTATTCTTTGGGAAATATGAGAAAGCACGGGAGAAAAATATAATTCTTGATATTAAATATGATATAATGAGCCCTATATATAATACACATAACCTAACTTACTCCTAATACACTTTGGATTAGGGTTCTACTATTTACATATCTAACACTTCCCCTCAAGCTGGTGCATATAAATCATATGTACCGAGCTTGTTACATAAGTAGTTAATACGAGGACCAATGAGGGACTTGGTGAAAATGTCTGCAAGCTGATCATTTGACTTTACAAACTTGTAGCAATATCTCCCGAGAGCATCTTTTCTCTGACAAAGTGACAGTCAATCTCAATGTGCTTAGTTCTCTCATGGAACACTGGATTTGACGCAATATGAAGAGCAGCTTGATTATCACACACAAGTCCCATCTGACTAACATCACCAAATTTCAGCTCTTTGAGCAACTGTTTGACCCAAACTAGCTCACATGTCGCCATAGCCATTGCTCGATATTCTGCTTCTGTACTAGACCGAGCAACCACATTCTGTTTCTTGCTTTTCCAAGATACCAAATTTCCTCCTACTAAGACACAATATCCAAAAGTAGAACGTCTGTCAGAAGGTGATCCTGCCCAATCAGCATCGGAGTATCCAACAATCTGCTCATGGCCTCGATCCTCAAACAATAAAACTTTACCTGGAGTTGATTTTATATAACGAAGAATGCGAACAACTGCATCCCAATTACTATCACATGGCGAACCCATAAACTGGCTCACAACACTCACAGGAAAGGAAATGTCAAGTCTTGTCACTGTAAGATAATTTAATTTACCAACTAACAGCCTATATCTTGCAGGATCGTTAAGAGGCTCCCCCTGTCCTGGAAGAAGTTTAGAATCCGTAGTCCAACTCATAGTGCGCGAGGGATACACCGGAATCCCATTTTGTAGTCCCCAAATGTAAATACCGAGTACTGAAAGAATCTACCGAGTGCATTTCCATAGTTCCATATAATTGTGCAGGGGGATCTACGGGAATCCCACATCAGTAGTCCCAAATAAACATACACAGCAGTAACAGGAAAATATTTAGCAAATGTCAATTTCATATTAAGGCAAACAATTAAAACTAGCCTAGCTTGTTGCACCTAATCTAGGTAAAATAGTTTGAGCAAATAAGGCAATTAAATAACTTAGACAAGCTTCCCTAAGCTAACAACTCGTTTAACAGTGCAAGTAATAAGAGTAGGAAAGAAATCATACTAGTAATTACTTAATGAAAAATTGAGTTTCCAACAAGTAGCACAAGTATGCACTCGTCACCTCACTTACAAGATATTTCAATTACCAAATATACCAATTCTAAGGGGAAGGTCCCCCACACAAGATTAGACAAGCCACTTACCTCGAACCGTCTCAAAATCAACCCGAGACCACGTTCTTGCCACGAGTACTCGATTCCGAATGGCTCACATCTATTCAATCCAATTTCATAATTTAAATAACACTTTAAGTAACTGTTTTTACAATTAAATTCCAAGCTAATACGCGATATTATGTAAAATAACCAAAACGCCCCTCCGGCCCATGTCTCAGAATCGGGTAAATATATATTTTCAGAATCCTTACACTCTCACGAGTCTAAACATATTGAAATTATCCCAGTCCGAAGTCAAATACCCAATCAAAACCCAATCTCTTGGTCTAAGAACTTTTCCCCTAATTTCTACCAAATTTTCGAAATTCAAGATGGATTTCAGTTTAGATTCATGGAAATGAGTCAGAACCGAGTAGGAATCACTTAGTCAAATCGCCCAGGTGAAAATCTCTTCAAAAATCGCAATCTCCCGAGCTCCCAAGTCCAAAATATGAATTATGGTTTAAACCCTCGATTTTGGGTTTTAAGAATATGCCTAGGTATTTAGTATAGCGCGATCGCGAGAAATGATGTGCAATCGCAAAGAGGAAAAAATGAGGGCTACCTAAATGGTCTATGCAACAAGATGTATGCAAACTCTGAAGAGGAAAAGGGCATGTTTATGTGTTCACGGACAAGACCACGCGAATGCAAATGGAAAAAGGTCATTGAACCACCGTCTCCTAGTTCTACAATGCGAACGCGAAAGGAGGGATGCAAACGCGAAGGAGGAAGGGGAAGACTTCCACGATCGTGAATCAAATCATGCGATCCCGAAGAAGAAATTAGACATCCTCCAAAAATACACTACGCGAACGTGGAGGGAAGGCCGCGAACGCGATTAAGGAAACCATATACCATATTTTCTGCAATTCTAACATGTTCCAAAATGACCCGTTGGGCATCCGAAACACAGCCGAGGCCTCGGGGACTTCAACCAAACCTGCCAACCAATTCTAAAACATCATTCAAACTTGTTCCAACCTTCAGAACGCTCAAAACAACATCAAAACACTTATTTTTATCAGATTCAAGCTTAAGAATTCCAAAAATTCTAAAAGTATGATTTTGATCAAAAAGTCTATCAAACCTCATCCTAATGACCTGAAATTTCGTACACACGTCACATTAAACACTATGAATCTACTCCAACTTTAGAAATTCTATTCCGAGCCTTAGATCAAAATCTCACTATCGAACTGGAAACTTCAAAAAATTGAACTTTTGGCATTTCAAGCATATATTAACTACGGACCTCTAAAATATATTCCGATCACGCTCCTAGCCCCGAAATCACTCAACGGAACTAACGAAAAATTCTGATTTCCATTCCGGGGCTTTCTTCACAGTATTCTGACTAAGGCCAACTTTTCAACACTTAAGCTCTCATTTAAGGACTAAGTATCCCAAAACTCTTCGAAACTCAAAACCGATTGCCCGAGCAAACCAAATAACAGAAATAAATACGGGAAAAGCAGTTAATAGGGGATAGGGCGTAAATTCTAACAACAACCGACCGAGTCATTACATCCTCTCATACTTAAACATTTTTTCGTCCTCGAATGAGCACAGAGACATACCAGAAGTAGTGAAAAGATGAGGGTATATCCTACTCAGCCTCCCAGGTCGCCTCCTCGATCGGCTAGCCCCGCCAGGCAACCTCACTGATGTAATATTTGTTGAACTCAGCTTTCTGACCTGCCTATCCAATATCGCCATCAACTCCTCAACATAAGATAGACCTTTGCCCAACTTGACTGAACTAAAATCCAAAACGTACGACGGATCACCGTGATACCTCTAGAGCATCGAAACATGAAATAACGGATGAACTCCTGGCAAGCTGGGAGGTATGGAAAGCTCATAAGCAACCTCCCCAACATGCCTCAATATCTCTAAAGGCACAATAAACCTCGGACTCAGCTTCCCTTTCTTCCCAAACCTCATGATATCCTTCATAGGCAAAACCCGAAGCAGAACCTGCTCTCCAACCATGTAGGAAACATCACGAACCTTCCGATCCACGCAGCTCTTCATATTGGACTAGGCTGTGCGAAGTCTATCGTGAATCATCTTGCCTTCTCCAAAGCATCATGAACCAAGTCTATGCCCAATAATTTAGCCTCGTCCGGCTCAAACCAACCCATCGGGGATCTACATCGCCTACAATAGAAAGCATTATATGACACCATCTGAATGCTAGAGTGATAGTTGTTGTTGTAAGCAAACTCTAACAGTGGCAAAAACTGATCCTAAGACCCTCCAAACTCAATCATGTACGTACGAAGCATATCCTCAAGAATCTGAATAGTGCGTTCGGACTATCCATCTGTTTGAGGGTGAAATATTGTGCTCAACTCCACCCGAATACCCAACTCCTGCTGAACAACCTTCCAAAATAGTGATGTGAACTGAGTACCTCTGTCTGAAATGATTGAAACTGGAATACCATGCAGACGAACAATCCCTCGGATATAAATCTTCGCTAACTGCTCCAAGGGATAAGTAGTACACATAGGAATGAAGTGTGCGCACTTGATCAACCGATCCACAATCACCCAAAAGGCATCGAACTTCGTCGCAGTCCGAGGGAGTCCAACTATAAAGTCCATGGTGATCCTCTCCTATTTCCACTCAGGAATCTCTATCTGCTAAAGCAACCCACCTAATCTCTGGTGCTCATACTTCACCTGCTGAATGTTTAGGTACCGAGCTACAAATCTTACTATTACTTTCTTCATCCGCCTCCACTAATAGTGCTGCCTCAAATCTTGATACATCTTCGTGATACCCGGATGAATGGAATACCACGAACTATGGGCCTCCTCTAAAATTAACTCCCGAATATGATCAACATTAGGTACACAAACCTGACCCCGCATCCTCAATGCTCCATCCTCATCAATAGTCTCATCTCTGGCATCACCATGCTAAACCCTATCCTTGAGGACAAGAAAATGAGGTTCATCAGACTACTGCTCTGTGTTACATTCAAATAAGGAAGATCGAGAAACCACGTAATATAGAACATGAATGGGCTCCGAAAGATCCAATCTCACAAACTAGCTGGCTAAGGCCTGAACATCCATCACCATGGGCCTATCTGCTACTGGTAAATAAGCCAAACTCCCCAAACTTTCTGTCCAGCGACTCAAGGCATCAGCCACCATATTGGCCTTGCCCGGGTGATATAAAATTATGATATCATAGTCCTTCAGCAACTCTAACCACCTCCTCTAGCGAAAATTTAGAACCTTTTGCTTGAACAAGTATTGCAACCTCCGATAATCCGTATAAATCTCACAAGGCACACCGTACAAATAATGGCCAGATCTTCAAGGCGTGAACAATAGCAACTAACTCAAGAATATGGACATGATCATTCTTCTCATGTACCTTTAACTATCTAGACGCTTAGGCAATCACCCTATCGTCCTGCATCAAAATCATTCCAAGGCCAATCCTCGAGGCATCACAATAGACAACATAAGAACCTGATACTGTAGGAAATATCAACACTGTGTATGTAGTCAAAGTTATCTTGAGCTTCTGAAAGCTTGCCTCACACTCTTCCGTCCGCTGGAACGAAGACCCTTCTGGGTCAGCCTGGTCATGGGTGCTGCAATGGATGAAAACCCCTCAACAAATCGATGGTAATACCCTGCCAAGTCAAGAAAACTGCGGATCTTTGTAGCTAAGGATGGTCTGGTCCAACTTTGCACTGCCTCTCCTTTATTCAGATCCACCCGTATACCCTTACTCGACACCACGTGACCTAAGAAAGCCACAAAATTCATCCAAAACTCACATTTCGAGAACTTTGCATATAATTTCTCTTTCCTTAAAGTTTGAAACACTATCCTCAAGTGCTGCTCATGATCTTCCCGACTCCGGGAATACACCAGAATGTCATCAATAAAGGCAATGATGAATGGGTCAAGATATGGCCTGCACACACTGTGCATCAAATGCATAAAAGTTGTTGCGGCATTGGTCAACCCAAATGACATGACAAGGAATTCCTAATAACCATACCGAGTCCTGAAGGCAATCTTCGGGATATCTGGCTCCCGAATCTTGAACTGATGGTAACCTGAGTGCAAGTCAATCTTAGAAAACACATGTACGCCCTGAAGCTTGTCAAACAGATCATCAATACAAGGCAAAGGATAACGGTTCTTCACTGTAACTTTATTTATCTGACGATAATCGATACACATACGTATAGAACCATCCTTTTTCTTCACAAACAAGATAGGAGCACCACAAGGTGATGGGCCGGATAAAACCCTTATCATTCAACTCATTCAACTCAGGAGGATCCATACAATACAGAGGAATAGAACTGGGTTGATTGCCCGGCAATAGATCAATTCCAAAATCAATATCTCGATCAGGCGGCATGCCCGGAAGATCAGCTGGAAACACATCGGAAAAATCCTGTACTATAGGAACTGAATCAACAAAAGGGGTATCAATACTAATATCTCTCACATAAGCTAGATACGCGTCACATCCCTTCTCAACCATATGTTGAGCCTTAAGGAAAGAAATAACTCTACTGGTTGTGTGATCTAAATCACCCCTCTACTCAACATGCGGTACACCTGGCATAGCCAGATCACGGTTTTGGCGTGAAAATAAAGAATAGTATAATGGGGCGACAACCAGTCCATGCCCAAGATAAAATAAAAATCTACCATGCTGAGTAATAATAAGTCGGCTCTGGTCTCAAAACCACTACGAGCAACCAAAGATGATATATAAATGCGGTCTACAATAATATATGGCCTGGCCTTCCCCTCTAGCTGGCTGAACAGGTGGGGTAGCAACAGGTGCTATAATCATAGCCTGTGAACATTTCGGGGCACGCTGCAGTTGAGAAATCGGTGGAGGTGCACTCCTCCCAAGCCCAGGGAAATACCTTACCATATGGCGTATGTCACCACACTCAAACCAACCTCGCGACTGACGTGGAATTGGAAATTGTGGGGTGCGGGTACTCAAAGACCCTTAAACACCTGAAGCACTATCTGAAATTTGAGACGCAAACTGAGTTGGCTGACCCACAAAACCTCTACCATGCCGTAATCTTCCTCCAAAATAAGGACCAGTGGGTCTCTCCAGTCTACAAGGTCTCCTCACTTCCCTATACTCTCTCTCCTAACCTTGATTGTCCTCTCCCTCCTGGACGCATCTGTCCTCTACTAGGCGAGAGGTCCTCACCACACTCTAAATTGGGACTACAGGTTGTGTCACCATGACACCTGGAACCTGAACAACGGGAACTCAATGCTTTGGAGTGGGGTGGTGGAAGTTTGGGTTCCTTCCCTGATCTGTGAAGTTGTTGATATAACCTGAATCAACCCCACCTAAACTAATGCATCAAACATCCTTGGAACTGTGATAATGTCTCCTGAAGTGCCGGAGTAGCAGTAGTAGTAGGCGTATCCGGTGCCTGGAATCTAGCTTGAACTACTAGTTGCTCCTCGGTAGCAGCTCACATAGGTGCTCTAGCAGCACCGCGTGCCTTTCCTCAGCCTCTACCCCGGCCCCGACCTCTGACAGCTCTCGCAAGGGGCGCGGATATCTGATCATCTCTGGTAGTATATGTCCTCATCAATTGTTAGAGAATGGAAAACGGAGTTTTAGGATTGTGATGTCAAAAATCTCGCACGACCGGGAAATCAATTGAACCTGAATTTTCCTAATGGTTAAATAGTCACTCATAGATAAGTACATACGTCTTCCTACCGATCTGCGAGACTCAAATAAACCGGCTTGTGATTAATTATTCCTATGAACCTAAAGCTATATACCAACTTGTCATGATCACGGTTTGCCCTTCGTGAACCATCTTACGGCACCTAGTCTCTACGACTAGGTAAGCCTAAATTACAGGAACAAAACCAAAATTTGCGGAAGTAAAATAATGTAAAACAGGAATAAAGTAATAATAGTGTTCAAATGTGATGCTCGGTATACACCATATTTAACTATCAATGCCAGTACATAAATCCAAGACCCGGAAACCCTCAAATCACAAGCTATGAAATACTACATAGCTCTAACTCCAGAATGTCTAATAAAAATAGAAAATGCAGAAGTGCTAAGTACTAAAAAGCAGGAATAGAAAGAGACTCCTCGGTCTACGGACGTGGCAGATATACCTCAAAGTCTCTACAGAGCGCCTCGTCTCAAGGATACTGAGTTTGAGTAGAGGTACGTGGTTCTGCACATGAAAACATGCACATAAAGGGGCATGAGTACACCACACCGGTACTTAGTAAGTGCCAAGCCTAACCTTGGTCGGTTATTGACGAGGAAGGTCAGGGCCTACTGAGGTTAAATAAGAAAAATACAAAGTTTAACATTGTAGATTAAGACAACATAATTAAGTACGACACTGAGAAATAACATAGAATTGAAAGAACAACAACAACTAGGACAGAGGCAAAATAATCACTGAAGGAACACAGCTTAACGCAGAGATAGCAATCGGGGATCCACCAGGATACTGTCATGTAGCCCTCAATGTAAATATCCAGCAAAATCGGGGATCTACTAGGATACCGTCCTATAGCCCCCAAATATAAATTTCCAGTGGAACTCCCGGGTGTCATCCCGTAGTCCCCTAATGTAAATACCCAGTACTAGAAGAATCTGCCGAGTGCATTTCTATATAACTGTGCAGGGGGATCTACCGGAATTCCACATCTGTAGTCCCAAATAAACAGACAACGGGGAGCTACCGGAATCCCACATCCGTAGTCCCAAATAAATATACACAGCAGCAACAGGAAAATATTCAGCAAATATCAAGTTCATATTACGGCAAACAAGTAACTCTAGCCTAGCATGCTGCACGGAATCCAGATAAAATAATTTGAGCAAAAATTAAATCACTTAGACATGCTTCCCTAAGCTAACAACAGGTTTAATAGTACAAGTAATAAGAGCAGAAATCATACTAGTAATTACTTATTGAAAAAACTGAATTTTCAATAATTAGCACAAGCACACACTCGTCACCTTGCATATAAGGCATTTCAATTACAAAATATACCAATCCTAAGGGGAAGGTCCCCTACACAAGGTTAGACAAGCCACTTACCTCGAACCTGTTCAAACTTAACCCGAGACCACGTTCTTGCCACGAGTACTCGACTCTAAATAGACCAAATTTATTCAATCCAATTTCATAATATAAATAACAATTCAAGTAACTAATTCTACAATTAAATTCTAAGTTAATACGCGAAATTAGGTAAAATAACCAAAATGCCCCTCGAGCCCACATATCGAATCGGGTAAAATTTATATTTTCATTCCTCACACTCTCACGAGTCTAACCATATCAAAATTATCCCAATCCAAAGTAAAATACCCAATCAAAACCGAATCTCTTGGTCTAAGAACTTTTTTCGAAATTAAAGGATATATTTAGGTATAGATTCTTGGAAATTAATCGAAACGGAGTATGAATCACTTATTCAAATCATCCAGGTGAAGATCTCTTCAAAAATCGCAATCTCCCGAGCTCCCAAGTCCAAATTATGAATTATGGTTTAAACCCTTGATTTTGGGTGTTAAGAATCTGCCTAGGTATTTTGTAAATCGCGATCGCAAAAATTATGTGCGATTGCGAAGAGGAAAAATTGAGGGCTCCTGAACTGGTCTATGCGAACACGACATGGTGTACGAGAATGCGGAAGAGGAAAAGGGCAGTCTTACGCGTTCGCATACAAGGCCATGCGAATGGGAAAGGAAAAATATCACCGAACCATTGGTTCCTAGTTCTAGTATGCGAACGTGAAAGGAGGGATGCGAATGCGAAGGAGGAAGAGGAACACTTCCGCGATCGTGAGCCAAATCATGCGATCGTGAAGAAAAAATTAAACATCCTCCAAAAATGCACTACGCGAACACAGAGGGAAGGCCACGAATGCGATTAAGGAAACCAAATACAAGATTTTCTGCAATTCTAACAAGTTCCAAATTTACCCGTTGGACATCCGAAACACACCCGAGGCCCCCAAGACCTCAACCAAACCTTCCAACCAATCCTAAAATATCATTCAAACTTGTTCCAACCTTCGGAACACTCAAAACAAAATCAAAACACCTATTTTTCATCAGATTCAAGCTTAAGAATTCCAAAAACTCTAAAAACACGCTTTCAATCAAAAAATCTATCAAACCTCGTCCGAATGACCTGAAATTTTACACACATGTCATATTAAACATTATGGAGCTACTTCAACGTCTCTAATTCTATTCCGAGCCTCGGATCGAAATCTTACTATCAAACCGAAAACTTGAAAAAATTCAACTTTCTACATTTCAAGCCTAAATTAGCTACGGACCTCAGAAACAAATTCCGATCACGCTACTAAACCCGAAATCATCCAGCGGAGCTAACAGAGCCATTTGATTTCCATTTTGAGGTTGTCTTCACACTGTTCCGACTACAGCCAACTTTCTAACACTTAAGATCTCATTTGGGGACTAAGTGTCCCAAAACTCTCCGAAACTCAAAATCGATCGCCCCGGCAAACCAAAGTAACAGAAATAAACATGGGAAAAGCAGTTAATAGGGAATCTGAGGGTACATTCTAAAAATAACCAGCAGGGTCGTTAAGAAAAATAGTATCACGATAACTTATACTTTCAGTGGGTGGAATAGTAATCCCAGAATAAGTTATCATAGAAAACGTAGAAAAATTCACAATACCAGGATAGATACAACATACCAAATAGTTAGTAACATATAGTAGTAGGATAACTAATCTTAAAATAACTAATCACAATATAATTAATCCCAACATAACTTGTTTTCAAACCAGACGACCACTTATATTTTCACTAAAGTATAACTCATACCAAGATTTGAGTAGGGTCAATGTTTGTAATTCTGTTATATCTTCACTTAAATTTATCCAGTTGTTGATGAACTCTCATCGTCCAATATGTTACAATTAAGTAGTCCAAACTATTTGTGTTGAAAAGACCATTTGTATCGGAAAAAGGACTATTTTATATCCATGTGTTTGAAGTACTATGAGAAATAATTCAACAATATACACTTCCAGCTAATGTTAAATTATTGACCATGCAGTGAACTATATTATTTTTTTGAGGTAAAACGAGGTGAATTGTTACAAATTATAAGCCCTAACTGAATTTGAAATAATTGTCTTCCAATTCCCACCATATGAAAAAGTAAAAGTTATACAAGACTCCACTAAGATTATATATATTTCAAGTCCCTTTTTGTTTCAAAGATTATGCAGCTATCCAAGCAACAAGGGCAGATCTACCTTGATTCAAGTGATGTTATGTGACACCGCTTGATCGAAATTTTTATTACATATATATATAAATAAAATTCAAAAGAAAAATAACTATTAATTTTAATAAAGTGACACCACTTGACAAGAAATGTTGTCTAGCTCATTTGGTTAAGAGCTTCAGTTCCCAAGGAAATGTCACAAGTTTGAGGACTAGTAGCTTCATTTTTTGTTTCAATTTTTTTTTGAGCCGCATTTACAAATAAAAGCGTGTTACCGTCAATATTAGTACTATCTTATTAACATAATACTAAAATAATGGATCAAAACTCACATTAGCATATTTTATGCAACACTAAATTATTTGATTTTTGTTATAAGTTTCTTAGGCATTTTTCTCCTTTCATCTTCTTCAACATTGAAATTGATTAAGAACAATTTGCAAAATCGAATGAATGATGAGTTTTGTGTAATTTTCCACTGTTTTACATTAAAAACTCAAGCCAGGGAAAGATTGACCATCGGGTTCATTTCCGAGTCAAGACAGAAAAAGAAAAATTTAATCTTATTTCTAATGAGGTTGTTGATTACACTTTAAAAAAAAATACTTACTATTCTTGAGTTGTTTTACTAATATGATTCTAATTTTTTTTTTAATATGATGTTGTTATAGTAAATTATTATTTGTTCACTATATTTTACATTGCGTACGCTACTGTCCAGCAAGTCTGTGAACCTAATTTTCTATCTTAGGCAGTCGATAATGAAAAGGGATGCCAATAATCTAACGTGATGTAGTAATATTTGATCAATCATCTGACTTGCTTTATATTAGATATATTCTTATGTAACTGACATTTCTTTTTTAATTAATTAGTTGAAATTTTCATATTTATAAAATTTATGTTGGCTAGACGAGACACAAACTAATGACTAACCTTTGTGAGCAAGTAAACTTAAGTATAGTTAGGTAATTATGGTTAGTGGTTAGTTAATTTACTCTGTGTATATAGTGTACTGTGAATAGAAAACATACGATTGCACTTCCAATTTTACTCAATCTGTTCTTCGTCTTTCTCAGTCCTCTCTCTCTCTCTCTCTTTCTCTCTCTCTCTCTCTCCCTCCCTCTCTCTCCTTCTCTCGTTGATGGCTATGGCTGCTAATGCAATATCAGAGCCACCGGCGTAGATCTTCATCGCAGCTCTAGTTCCGCTCCAGTCTTCTCAGAAACCTCAGTTCAACAATTTCTGGTTGAATTGTCTTAGAGTTCGTCTGAGCTAGAAGGAGCCAGGTTTGTGAATTGAGAGAGGATTTTGCATAATTGTTCACTGCAACTGGTTTTCGAGTACTTTACTACTAGAAAATGGAAATTGGAGATGAGTCTAGCCCCTCGAGTGGTGTACCTTTTCCTCCTAAGACTTGAAACGGTGATTTGGGCATAGGTACAACAACTTTCTCAATAATAGATCACAATCATCCTATGTTCTTACAGCCAACAGATACTCCATGAAGTATATTGATATCACTTCAGCTGACTGGATGTGACAATTATGCTTTATGGAGTCATGCTATGAGAATTGGCCTTTTAGGTAAGAGCAAATTAGGTTTCGTTGATGGTTGATTTCCTAAAACTAGGTTTGAACCTGAGTTACATGATCAGTGGGAAAAAGTTAATACCGTTGTTCTGTCATTGATCATGAACTCGGTTAGACAAGGCTTATTGAGTAGTGTTCTGTATGCTTCTGATGCTCATACAGTTTGGGAGGATCTTAAGAAAAGATTTGATAAAGTCAATGGCTCTAGAATTCTATATCTTCGTAGAGAAATCCATAGTCTTACTCGAGGAACTATGACAATTGCTGATTATTTCTCTAAACTGAAAGATCTGTCGGATGAATTTGATGCACTTATTCCTTGTCCTGGTTGTCCTTGTCCTAAATCTAAGAAATTATCTCTGCATTTTGAAGCTAATATGTTACTGTAGTTTTTGGTAGGTTTGAATAAAACCTATGCCCAAGCCAAAAGCCAAATTATGATGATATCTCCTATACCTAGCATCAACAAAGAATATGCACTACTTGTTGATCAAGAAAGTCAAAGAAGGCTTGCAACCTGTCAGCAGTCTATGATAATTAGCAAAGGGATAGAAAGCACAACATTCTATAGCAACAGAGGAAATGGAGCCTCAGGTGGTAACTACAAATTCAAGAAGGATAAGATTCAATGTGAATATTGTCGTTGCAATGGATACACCAACGAGAATTGCTACAAACTCATAGAATATCCACCTGACTTCAAGACTAAGAGGAAAGGTCCTACACTATCCCTAGTTTGTATGCTAATGGTTCCTCATGTTTAGGTTTTACTGTAGGAGATACTACTCACATGCACTCTCAACCACACCGTGCACTGCCTCAAGCCAGTGTTTCCTATCAACATATTAAAGGAGAAAATTCCTACGTGTATTCACAGTATTCAACTACATATCCACAACAGCATGCTCCTAACTTTGGACCTCTTGCTTAACCTCATTCAGCTCCTGCTTTCTTTACTAAGGAACAATATCAGTAAATTCTTCAAGTGTTGTCAAAAGTGAATGAGGAAGCTCCAAGATCATCTAGTAATTTGGTTGCAATAGGTACCCTAATTTCCCTAATGAACAACTTTATCAATAAGAACTGGATCATAGACACTGGTACTTCAAATCATATAACTTCTAGAATTGATATGCTTAATTCACAAAGTACTATTAACAAAAAAAAAGTAAAAATATAGTTCACTTACCAAATGGAGAAATGGTGTATGTTACTCATAAGAGGGAGGTTACTGTTAAGCGAGAGGTTACTGTTCTTAAGGATCATACTATATCTAATGTGATGTACATACCAAACTTTAAGTACAACTTGTTGTCAGTATCACAACTCACCAAGGAGATTCAATGCCTTGTTGACTTCTTCCCTGGCTTTTGTATTTTTGAAGATCTCTACAGTATTTAGGTGAAGGGGATTGATAGGAAGATTCATGGACTGTATATCCTACAAGGAGAAGGTCTTCAAGACTCCTCAACAGAGTCTAAAGGAAGATGTATTAGCAAAGTTTATATATCTTATAGTTCTAAGCCTAAGTCGAGTTCTAGTACTATTGCAAGTTCTAATTTCTTCTCATCTAGTAATCCGTGGCATAACAGGTTAGGACATGCTTCTGTAAATAAAATAAAAAAGCATCAATATAATCAGTGATGTGAAGGACTGCTCTCATGAACACTGTTCTATATGCCCTTTGGCTAAGTAATCAAAACGGTCCTTCTTCTGAGTAACTCAACTACCAAGTCTGTGTTTGAATTAGTGCACGTGATATTTGGGGACCCTATAGGGTGCCAACCTATGATGTAAAATAATTATTTTTCACTCTAGTTAATGACTACTCTAGATATACTTGGATATTTCTTATTAACTCTAAATCTGAAGTTGTAGTAGTGCTGAGGGACATTCTGGTAAAAGCAAAGAATTTGTTCTCTATAATTGTAAAGTACTTGATAATTGACAATGGAAGTGAATTACTTAGCAATGAATTTACATCCTTGCTAACTATGCTTGGGATCATGAACCAAAGTTCCTGTATACCCTCCACAACAAATGGAGTTGTGGAACGAAAACATAGAACAATCCTGGAGATGGCAAGGTCTCTGAGATTTCAAGCCTCCATTCCTCTAAGATTCTGGAGATAGCGTGTCACTACAAATGTCTATCTCATCAAGTGACTTCTATCTAAGGTAACTGGGTACAATACTCTTTTTGAGATTCTTTATTTGCATCCTCCCTCATTACATCACTTAAGAGTCTTTGGGTGTTTGTGCTATGTATCCAGTCCTAAAGTGCATGACAAGTTTTTACCTAGAGCAATACTAATTGTTCTCATGGGGTATTCATCCACTCTGAAGGGATGTATTCTATATGATCTTTCATAAAAAACTTCCTAGTCAATAGAAATGTTACATTTGAGGAAGAAATATATCCTTTCAATCACATTAAACAAATTACTAATCCTTTGTTTCATGTGTTGGAGTTTGTTCCAGATGCTATTGACAACTCAGTTCAGCCTATCACAACTCCTCAAAGTGTGATACAGTCCTCTCCAGCAATCTCAGAAGATGACTATGAAGATGATCACTGTCATATTCAAAACATAACTGAAATTTCAACTACAAGCGAAGATCCTGTAGTTGATCCTCTGAGTTTACAAGAACTTAGAAAACCTTCTAGAACTAGTACACTTCCTTGTGGTTACAAGACTTTGTTGTTCAGCTAAGAGGGTCCAAATGTTCTTATCCAATCTCAGCTCATGTCACCTACGCAAATATATCTTCATCCTATAATCAAGTTTTATCATCCTACTCTGCATGTACTGAGCCTCAAACATTCTCAGAGGCAGTCAAAGATCCTCGGTGGGTGGAAGCTATGAAACTGGAGATAGCAGCATTAGAAGATAACCACACCTAGAGTATTGTGGATCTACCTCCTGGAAATAGACCTATTGGCTGCAGATGGATATTCAAGATCAAGTATAAGGCATCAGGGGATATAGAGAGATTCAAGTCAAGACTCGTAGCCAAAGGCTATAGTCAATGGGAAGGCTTAGATTACAGTGAAACCTTTCCACCAGTAGCTAAGATGGTCATAGTTATGTCTATTGTTGCTCTTGCAGCTTCAAATTAGTGGTTCATATATCAAATGGATGTGTATAATTCCTCAATGGTGATTTCCTAGAGGAAGTCTATATGGTAATTCCTAATGGGTTTTCCAGACAAGGGGAGAATCAGAAGGTCTGCAAACTAGATAAATCTCTATATGGTCACAAACAAGCTCCTAGGCAGTGGACTTTGAAACTGAATGAAGCTCTGGTGTTAATGGGATATGAACAAAGTCATTATGACTATTCCTTATTCACCAAGAAGACTGCAGGTGATGTCGTCATGGTTTTGGTGTATGTGGATGACTTATTAGTCACTTGTAGTAATTTAAGACTGATTAATGATATTAGGTGTAAACTGCAGTAGAGGTTCAAGATAAAATACCCGGGGAATTAAAGTTCTTCCTTGTAATCGAACGTGAAAGATCAAATAAGGGCATATTCATGAGTCAAAGAAAGTATTCTCGTGAGCTAATTGCCGAGGCAGGCCTAGGAGTAGCTAAACCCGTTGATACTCTACTATAATTGAACCAAATACTGCCATAAGTGATGTATGATGAGCGTATCAACCATAAGGAATCATGTAAGGATAAGCTGCTTGAAGATCCCAGCAGGTATCAAAGGTTGGTTGGAAGATTGTTGTATCTAACTATGACTAGTCCTAATATTGCCTTTGCAGTACATGTATTAAGTCAATACATGCACTCTCCTAAAGTATCTCATATAGAAGCAGCATTTAGGGTAGTGAAATATATTAAAGAAGCTCCTAGTCTGGGATTGATCATGCATATAGGACATACTGAGCAGCTCTCTACCTACTATGACTCTGATTGGGGAGCATGCATAGAAACTAGAAGATCAGTCGTTGGGTATTAGTCAAGTTTGTAAGGTCGTTGATATCTTGGAAATCCAAAAAGAAGAACACTGCCTCAAGAGGTTCTGCAGAATATGTGTTTAGAAGCATGGATGCATGTGCAGCAGAAATCACATGACCGGTAGGCCTGTTTAATGAACTTGGAGTCAACATTTAGATGCTACTGAAGATGATATCAAATAGCAAGGTTGCAATACAAATAGAAGCTAATCCTATATTCCATGAGAGGACAAACCACATCGACATAGACTGTTTTTTGTTAGAGAAAGAATCAACCAAGGACTGATACAAATTGAACATATTCATACTAAGATCAACTGTCAGACCTGTTTACCAAGAGTTTAGGGAAGGCTTAACATCATCATTTACTGAACCATCTTGGAGGCGAGAACTTGTTCAGATTATCAGTGTAACGACACGACCCGTCGTTTCACGTATCTCCACTCCCTTTTTCCTATTTTATGCTTCTATATATTTCAATATATGTGTTTAGTGAATTTGAGGTAATTCGGATAGAGTCGGCTAAAAATAAGACAAATAGTTTCTTTAAGGGAAGGGTAGTTTGGAAAGGTCAATCGGATATTGACATGTGAGTTAGACGGATCGTAATGGATTTTTGATGGTTTGACTAGTTTTGGAGGATGATTTAAGGCTTAGAAGAGCAATCCGAGGTGAATGTTGGAGGCTCGGTATGGAAATAAGCATATTTTGGCGAAGTTAGGAATTTGGTGAATTTCGGTTGATAGGTGAGATTTTGATCCGAGGCTCAGAATGGAGTTCTGCTAATTTTTGTAGCTTCGTCATGTCATTTTGGACTTGTGTGCAAATTTTGAAGTCAATTGGACGTAATTTGATAGGTTTCGGCATCGGAAATAGAAGTTGGATTCAAAGTTCATCAAGCTTGGATTGGAGGTTGATTTATGATATTAGCGTAGTTTGACATGATTTTGAAGCCTCGAGCAAGTCCGCTATGTGTTTTGGGACTTGTTGGTATACTTTTGTGGGATGCCATGAGGCTCGGATAAATTTTGAAATAGTTTTTGGAAGATTTTTGTCGTTTTGAGCATAAATGTAATGATTTAAAGGTTCATTTTTAGTTCTAGAGATCCAAATTTGATTCCGAGACTTCCAAAATTTTGATAATAAATTATAGGAATGATATGGAAATTTTGGTCTAATTTCATCAAGTCGCGATTGGATTTTAGACGCCAAGCAAGAGTAATTATTTAACGAGCGAAATGGATATAGCACTGGGTAAATGAGCTCCGAATTGAGTTTCGATTGAAAGGTTGTGATCATATTATTATTATTTTTCACTCATAGGAATAAGAATCATCTAATTCTGAGTTCGTATGAAAGAGTTAGAGCCTTTTTAGTGAAATTAAAGAGTGCTGGTGCATCACTTTTAGCAACCAAACCTGGCACTTTTAGCGACCTGATTTGGGTTTTAGCGACTAGATTAGCTTAATAAAGCTGCTGCATTTTTCTGCTAGTTTTTTACCCTTTTTTGCGTAAAAACACGCCTTGGCGATTTTTGAGCAAGAAATCATGAAAAATCTTGAGGTAAGACACTTGTAATTATTTCTACTACATAATATTGAATTTATCTCCCCAGACCCTACCTGGTGGGAGTATACTGGGTAGTTGTTGTAACATTGAATTATCATCGAATAATCCGACTAGATTACATGTTTTTGAGGTGTAAATTGGATATTTTAGACCTAGGGATTTGAAAATAAGATTTAAATATTTGAGGGGTCATTTGAACTCCGATTTTGGTAAATTTTATATGTATGGACTCGTTGCAAGACGAGAAATCCGGTAATATGACTTTCGTAATTTTTCAAGATAAGTGGGCTCGGGGCTCGAGTTTTGCCAACTTCGTAATTTTTAGTGTTTTTCGAGTAATTTCAATTGGGCTATGTTTCTTTAGCATAATGTAACGTATTCATTGTGATTTTGACTAGATTCGATGCGTGAAGAGGTCGATTCAAGAAGAAAAGGGCATTGCGTTCTAGCCTACGGCCGGTTAGAGGTGAGTAGTTTGTATAGATGATGCCTGAGGGTTTAAAACCCCAATTTATCACATTGTGATGCTATGTTAGGGCGTGACTCGCACCCCATGGCAGGTGCGGGATTGTTTACGGGGATTGTGACTTGGTCCAATACCGAACAAGAATTATACTATGTTGGTGACTGATACGCACCCTGTATTGATTATATCTGGGCTTATTGCCACATTTGGGGCATTGTTCCGATCTGTAGCATCCTTCTTGAATGAATTTTATTTTGATAGCATGATTTGTATAATCATTGATCTTTGTTATGTATTTAATCACTGTTATGAAATGCTAAGCCACCTTTTTCCGGAAGTTAAATAACTAAATCATATTACTCTTAATAGTTGGAAACTGGGAAATTAATTGAACCTGTTATGTGACTCAGATGAATATTGTGGACTGAGTATGGATCGGGTTGCACGCCACAGTAGTGAGATGATGGTATTGTGTTTTGGCTGTAGGAGCTCCTCCGGAGTCTGTACAGATTCCCAGTGAGCGATGTCGACGTTAAACGGATCGGGCTGTACGCCGCAGGGGGTCATATGCATTGCATTGCATTCTTGCATTATATTTGACTGATATATTTGTTATTTATTTGTTGTTGGTTCGTAGTTAAGATGTCGGACTGTTAGTTTTAGCTTTACTTTGTGGTATTTCATAAATTTTTTGTCTTCGGACATTTTATATGCTTATTACTGACTGAGTAGGTAGTAATCACCCCTACTCCCTGCACCTTGTGTTCAGACTCAGGGGCGCCGGAGGCTTAGCTGAGCAGTCGCTATCTCCAGAGCTTATCCGAGTTGTTGAGGTAGCTACCTGACGTTCACAGGACCTGGCTACTCTTCCTATTTAAGTTTTATTTATATATACATTTGCAGACTTGTGTATTTTTGTTCAGATATTGTTACCCAATGTTTTAGAGGCTCTAGACTCGTGACCCCAGATCTGTTGGGAGTGTCTTATCAGATTTCGTATTTCTCCGTCTTATCTTACTATAAATATTGGATTATTATTCTAAAACTATTGCATTTCCTTAAATTGTCGGTTTTTGAGACTTGTTGTCGAATTGAGAGCGATCGCCGGTCAGGCTTGCTTAGCTTTAGGGTTCGGCGCCATCACGATCGGGTTTGGGTCGTGACAAGTTGAGATCAATGCCTAGGTTACTAGGCCTCAAGAGTCATGAGTCGGTTAGTAGAGTCTCGCGGATCGGTACGTAGATGTCCGTATCTTTCCCCGGGAGGCTACAGACCTTTATCAAATACTTTGCTTTCTTTAAATCTTATCGTGTGTCCTTGATTCAGCTTGAAAGAGTAACTCTTGAAATTCCTTCCACGTGTTCGCATGCGCGTATGAGCACTCGGTAGCAGATGTGCCTTGATGGCTTATGATTCCCCGATCGAGGGGCGAGATGTGATTCCTATGAGTTGATGTTGATCCAGTCTAGAGGACTTGAGGCCGAATCTTTAACTAAGGCTTGAGCACCGAGGTGCTGATTTTTACGAGCTGGTATTATGAAATTATATGTTCGGCATTGTCCCTAATTGTAGGAATGGCGGCTAGATAGCTACGTGATGAGTATGTTGGTGATGTGTGGTGTGTCAATATGAGTTGGAGGTGTCGAGGAAGTTTATTAGATGATAGATAAAATACTGAGTCTATGATTTCTATTGTGATAGGATATGTAGCCCCAACTTATGGGTGCGTGAAGAATCTTTTTGTGTCACCGATTTGGAGTGAAGTAAATTTTGTGTTATGAGATGAGTTTAGACTCGGGAAGATTTAGTGATTGTGTAATGTGTATGGCAGTGAAAGGTATACAAGATATTAACTAAAGGTAAAGCTAGCGGGTAATTGGCTTATGGGGGAAATGTATTCGTCATACCAGTTCGATAAGTCTGGAAACTGAGATCGCTTCTGTAAATGTATTATGACGAAGTCGTTGAGTCAAGAAAACCACCTTAAAGGTCGAAAACATTAAAGAAAGAATATGTTCTTACTCGGTTGATTAGCCCAATAATGGAAGATTGAAAGGTATTTTTCCATGTTTTATGATTCAAATAGGTGCAACACATGTCCATGTATCAATTTTTGATAATATAATATATGTAATATTGAGATTAATGTTATTGATATACATTGTGATGCTTTGTCAAGTTGTGAACGTGTTGTTAGAATGGTTTTGGTGATTCTCTAGCAAGTGGATAGGCCCAATTACAAAGGAAACTCTGCTGAAATTTTTGAAAAATTTGGGACTTAGTAAAAATTTTATCGCCTAAAGAGTGGGCTTAACTGTTGTGTGAATGAATGCAAGAATTGTAGAAGAGTTAAAAATTCTGATGATTCGTGCTTTCACAATCTTATAGAAGAGTGAGTTTAATATCATCATGATATTACGAAAGCGAAAGAGTATATGTGTTGTGGTATATATGGCTTCGAGCTAAGTTGGGGAGGTTGTTGTTGATTAGCTGATTGTACGATTATGTACTATGTTAGTTCCGCTTTGATGCATGCGGGTGAATTTGTTCTGGTTGCAGAAATTGAGCCGAGGATAGCATGGGTGAAGCAAAAATTTTGACAGAGGTTATATGGTGCTTAGGAGATGTGAGAAAATAATAGGATGCCTTAAGTTGTTGATAAAGAATGCTTAGTATAAAGAGAATGAAGTGGTTTGGTTTTATCAGAATGAGATCATGTCCTGCGGTGTCAGAGTGCTTATAACGCATGAGTGGTTAGACAGTGTGGTCTTACGTTCGAGTCTCGTGTGGTAAGCCTGGGTTGAGACATTGTGGTGCTACAGCAATAGAGTATATCAAGTTGAAAATGAATCAAAAGA
This sequence comes from Nicotiana benthamiana, assembly GCA_034376525.1. Taxonomy (NCBI): domain Eukaryota; kingdom Viridiplantae; phylum Streptophyta; class Magnoliopsida; order Solanales; family Solanaceae; genus Nicotiana; species Nicotiana benthamiana. Next base: position 79,668,139 of record CM067329.1, read on the forward strand.
AAACCTAGACAAATGAACTAGCTTGTTAGTGGGCCGAATCGTTGTGGTAAAGATATGATCAATTCCTTATTTATGTTTGAGGTAATGAGCCCTTACGGGTATTGGGCAGCAGAGCTTTTGAGTTCGAACAACTTTCTTAGATTGGTGTGGATAGAAGGATTTAGTCCTGGCAGTTTAGCTTGTGGTTAGGAAAAAGGAGATGGAGTTCTCAAGTTATCCTAGTATGGTATTGTATGTGCAGTCTGTTGTGGAGAATTGGGATTTGTGTGTGTAAGGTACGCTGCAGTTCCGAATGGAAAGTCATTAAATTCCTAAGCAGCACGGGCAGCTGCATGTGATTTAAGAATCGACCCTCAAATGATAAAGGAAAATGGTATTACTATTCTAGTGATTTTACTTGTGTATATGTTCAGTAATAGGGGAAGGTGTTTTACACTGATAACACTTCGGTGGGATTTCGGCAGTTCCCTGTTGGATCGACTGTTGACATTAGATTTTGTTGATGGCACATGGAAATTTTAGAATATCTTTTGTGAAATAAATGGGTACTTGATGTGTAATATGTATTCATGTGGCGAAATGTGGGATCAGGTATAGTGATTTGTGTGTCATATGGAGTTGGAGACTGGGAGTTCTCCGATATAGTCTATGTCGCACTTGTGGATCTTGAGTATTCGGCAACGTTTAGCTACAATTAGGATTTGGAGGCTATAGTGGATCTTTATTTGTTGATATGTTATATTTTAGACATGATGTTGGGTGTAGACTGGTTTTCTCAGTGTTGGGTTATTCCAGACTATTGTGCTATGGGCTAGGTCGAAAAATGCTATAGGTTGCGTTGCAAGGTGCATCAGATTATGTTATAGCAAGAGTGGTTTGTATTCCAAGGATCAGCGGACGGCTGGGAGGGATTTGCTTTTCTTAATTTGGCCTTTGTGACGGATGTCAGTATAGAGGTTTCTACCATTGATTCCGTTCTGATATTTAAGGACCCTTTCATATGCATTCCTTGTGGCTGGCATGTTGCGAGGCGAGATTGTGAATTTCATTATTTATTTCGTGTCGGGCCACCGAATCGTACAGCTCTGGCATGAGTTATAGTAATGGAAGGCGCAGCTTCAGGCTTCTTGGTAATGAGCTTGCTGGTAAGCTGGTTGGATATGTGTTTATCTTGGGTTGGCTTGGTTAGTCCCGGATTATATTGATAAAGGATGGGTTGACTCGATCGTTATTGGATATGCTAGTGGTCTGGGAAGATCTCTGAGTTGCTTTTCTTTGCTGCGAGGCACTATGATTTTTGGGCAGTGATACATAATTTGCAGTACTATCGAGATTCATAGTGGAAGTTAAGTTTATTAGCTTACACCGCCATAAGTAGATATGATTATGCATTCAGTGTGCTTACGACCGATACTCGGTATTTTGCTATAATGAGCAAATTCTGCTTGATGTGCATCTCCCTATGTGAGATATTCGTGTGGATCGGGTGGCACGCCGCCATAGGGTATGTTATCTGGATAAGGTTGCACGCCGCAACAGTGTGATGTTGAGGATATTTTCCGTATGTTACTTTGTATGCCTTGCTTCCTCGTTTCTGAGGAAAGTCTGTATTGGGAGTTGCTCGGCGAATGGCGCATCGGTTATGTCCTTTCAGGATTGAATGGTGTATATAACTTTCATCACCATGGGTGTGATGGATTGCTTAGTTTCAGACATCAATCTATGTGTGGCTGTCTATTTCGAGCATGGTAACGCGAGGTACGTCATGTGTAACAGTGTTTTGGACAGGATCGCGCATTGTAGCGAGGCCATGTGAAGTCATGGCCTTTCAAAGAGGATTCAGGTATTCTATTTCCTATGATGTGAGGCGGGGTCTCCGCATTGTGTTTTGATGGTACTGATGAGCTTGAGATACAGGTCTTTCATTGAGGAAATATTAGGATTTGAGTATATTCAAGTCATTCCTTATTGGTGCGCATGTTATGTAAGCGTGGCTTTGGCCGGTAAAAAGGTGTCATATCACAAGAATGGTATGTAGGATTTGAGTTTATCGTTGGAGTCATTAATGAATACGAACGGATTTGGTTGCAGCTTGTTGGAAGGTTAATATCGAGGTTCGACTCGGAAATCTGTTGTGATAGTAGTCTAATGGGAAGTGACTTCATGAATGGTTGATCTGAGAGATTGTTACAGTATTGCATATTCTATTTATTGTTGGCAGTGTATGAAAGTGTTGGAATAAGATCTTGGTTAATAAGAGGTTTTTCCACCGGTATTCGGGTGTTGTGGGCAAGTGCAGTGAATAGTAGATATCGTTTCGAGTGTTGGATTGTGTGGTTTGTTGCAGGGGTTCACCTGGGGTTGCATGTATGGGTTATTACAGTTGGTTCGGGCTTATTATGAGTATAAATGTGAGGTTCCGATCTTGTGTATGGTTTCGGAAGTGCAATAAGGTTCAACGGTTATGGTATGGATGGACTGTGAAATTTTAGTTGTGCTGTATTATCGGGCCTACGTGAGATAGGGTGACGTGGGATCACTCTAGGTATATGGTGTCACACCTCTTTTTTCGGGAGCTCGCGAGGGCGCAGGGGAGTTTTTTCCAATTAAAGGACAATCGAAACGGGATTATTTATTATGGTGTCCCAAGTCACCGGTTAAATCCCGAATCGAGGAAAAGAATGACTCTGTTTAACAGTCCGCGCATCAGAAATCCAGATAAGAAGTTCTGTTAACTTGGGAGAAGGTTTTAGGCATTCCCGAGTTCCGTGGTTCTAGCATGGTCACTCAATTGTCATATTTAGCTTATTTAACCGATTTTATTACATGAAGAACCTACGTGACAACTTTACTTTTTTATCGCTTTTATTTAATATATATTTATTCGAGAAAGTGAACGTCGTTTAAAGTGTACTTTCGGATTGCGCCGCTAGAGCCCGCAATCCTAGGCAAACTCTATCCCACGTTTTAGGATTTGGATTTGGGCCGCATAAAATATCCACCCGTATTTAGGAATGTAATTTATTAAAGTCGCGCCTAGTAGAGTCTAGCGCGTTGTAATCTTTTGGGAGGATCGGGAAATTCGCTAAGTGACCCTTCTCAATTTTTCTAAATATTTTTAAATATTTACTGAGGGCCCCACATTTTACGAATTTTTATTTGGCGAAGCAAGCCTCCTTTATTTTAAGGATATCCTAAAGTGATTACATTTCTATTTAAATTCATCTCTAGAATAAAGAAAAAAACCTAATAAATTACGAGCTAACAAATAAAAATGTAACACACTAATTGCTAAATTATGACAATTATTGATGGAAAGGAATTTTATTTAAAAAATAAAAAAAAAATCGAAATTTGTAAATAAAATGTAAAATTCAACAACTAATATTCAAAACAATTAATTAGAGCAAGATTAAAAATCGCATTGTTATATGTAAAAAACTATTGGAATTATGTATTCACAATCACTTGAAACTAGATTTAACCAAAATTACTAAAGCTTATTAAAAAGTTTATTAAACTTAAATGTTAACTCGTCTTGTATGAACTCAAATCATGTCTAAATGCCTATTTGGGGACCCTATAGGGTGCCAACCTATGATGTAAAATAATTATTTGTCACTCTAGTTAATGACTACTCTAGATATACCTGGATATTTCTTATTAACTCTAAATCTGAAGTTGTAGTAGTGCTGAGAGACATTCTAATTTGTTCTCAATTATTGTAAAGTACTTGATAATTGACAATGGAAGTGAATTACTTAACAATGAATGTACATCCTTGCTAACTATGCTTGGTATCATGAACCAAAGTTCCTATGTATTCCCTCCACAACAAACAGAGTTGTGAAACAAAAACATAGAACAATCCTGGAGAAAGTATGGTCTCTCAGATTTCAAGCCTTCATTCCTCTAAGATTCTGGAGATAGCGTGTCATTACAAATGTCTATCTCACCAAGTGACTTCTATCTAAGGTATCTGGGTACAATACTCTTTTTGAGATTCTTTATCTGCATCCTCCCTCATTACATCACTTAAGAGTCTTTGGGTGTTTGTGCTATGTATCCAGTCCTAAAGTGCATGACAAGTTTTTACCTAGAGCAATACTAATTATTCTCATGGGGTATTCATCCACTCTAAAGGGATATATTCTATATGATCTTTCATCAAAAAACTTCCTAGTCAATAGGAATGTTACATTTGAGGAAGAAATATATCCTTTCAATCACATTAAACAAATTACTAATCCTATGTTTCCTGTGTTGGAGTTTGTTCCTGATGCTATTGACAACTCAGTTCAGCCTATCACAACTCATCAAAGTGTGATACAGTCCTCTCCAGCAATCTCAGAAGATGACTATAAAGACGATCACTGTCATATTCCAACATAACTGAAATTTCAACTATAAGCGAAGATCCTATAGTTGATCCTCTAAGTTTACAAGAACTTAGAAAACCTTCTGAACTAGTAGACCTCCTTTTGGTTACAAGCCTATGTGGTTCAGTTAAGAGGGTCCAAATGTTCTTATCCAATCTCAGCTCATGTCACCTACTCAAATATATCTTCATCCTACAATCAAGTTTTATCATCCTACTCTGCATGTACTGAGCCTCAAACATTCTCAGAGGCAGTCAAAGATCCTCGGTGGGTGGAAGCTATGAAACTGGAGATAGCAGCATTAGAAGATAACCACACCTAGAGTATAGTGGATCTACCTCCTGGAAATAAACCTATTGCCTACAGATGGATATTCAATATCAAACATAAGGCATAAGGGGATATAGAGATATTCAAGTCAAGACTTGTAGCCAAAGACTATAGTCAATGGGAAGGCTTAGACTACAGTGAAACCTTTTCACCAGTAGCTAAGATGGTCATAGTTATGTCTATTAGTGCTCTTGCAGCTTCAAATTAGTGGTTCATATATCAAATGGATGTGTATAATTCATCAATGGTGATCTCCTAGAGAAAGTCTATATGGTAATTCCTAATGGGTTTTCTAGACAAGGGAGAATCAGAAGGTCTGCAAACTAGATAAATCTCTATATGATCTCAAACAAGCTCCTAGGCAGTGGACTTTGAAACTGAATGAAGCTCTGGTGTTAATAGGATATGAACAAAGTCATTATGACTATTCCTTATTCACCAAGAAGACTGCAGGTGATGTCGTTATAGTTTTGGTGTATGTGGATGACTTATTAGTCACTGGTAGTAATCTAAGTCTGATTAATGACACAAGGTGTAAACTGCAGCAGAGGTCAAAGATAAAATACCAGGGGAATTATAGTTCTTCCTTGTAATCGAATGTGAAAGATCAAATAAGGGCATATTCATGAGTCAAAGAAAGTATTCTCATGAGCTAACTGCCGAGGCAGGCCTAGGAGTAGCTAAACCTGTTGATACTCTACTATAATTGAACCAAATACTACCATAAGTTATGTATGATGAGCGTATCAACCATAAGGAATCATGTAGGGATAAGCTACTTGAAGATCCCAGCAGGTATCAAAGGTTGGTTGGAAGATTGTTGTATCTAACTATGACTAGTCCTAATATTGCCTTTGCAGTACATGTATTAAGTCAATACATGCACTCTACTAAAGTATCTCATATAGAAGCAGCTTTAAGGGTAGTGAAGTATATTAAAGAAGCTCCTAGTCTGGGATTGATCATGCATATAGGACATACTGAGCAGCTCTCTGCCTATTATGACTCTGATTGGGGAGCATGCATAGAAACTAGAAGATCGGTCGTTGGGTACTTAGTCAAGTTTGTAAGGTCGTTGATATCTTGGAAATCCAAAAAGCAGAACACTGCCTCCAGAGATTCAGCAGAATATGTGTTTAGAAGCATGGTATATGTGCAGGAGAAATCACATGACTGGTAGGCCTGTTTAATGAACTTGGAGTCAACATTTAGATGTTACTTAAGATTATATCAAATAGCAAGGTTGCATTACAAATAGAAGCTAATCCTATATACCATGAGAGGACAAAGCACATCGACATAGACTGTTATTTTGTTAGAGAAAGAATCAACCAAGGACTGATACAAACTGAACATATTCATACTAAGATCAACTGGCAGACCTGTTTACCAAGAGTTTAGGGAAAGCTTAACATCATCATTTACTGAACCAGCTTGGAGGCGAGAACTTGTTCATATTATTAGTGTAACGACCCGACCCGTCGTTTCACATATCTCCACCCCCTTTTTCATATTATATGCTTCTATATATTTCAATATATGTGTTTTGTGAAATTGAGGTAATTCGGATAGACTCGGCTAGAAATAAGACAAATAGTTTCTTTAAGGGAAGGGTAGTTTGGAAAGGTTAATCGGATATTGACATGTGAGTTAGAGGGATCAGAATGGATTTTTGATGGTTTGACTAGTTTTGGAGGATGATTTAAGGCTTAGAAGAGCAATCTGAGGCGAATTTTTAAGGCTCGGTATGGAAATAAGCCTATTTTGGCGAAGTTAGGAATTTGGTGAATTTCAGTTGATAGGTGAGATTTCGATCCGAGGCTCATAATGGAGTACCGATAATTTCGGTTGCTTCGTCATGTCCTTTTGGACTTGTGTACAAAATTTGAAGTCAATTGGACGTGATTTGATAGGTTTCGGCATTGGAAATAGAAGTTGGAGACTTCAAAGTTCATCAAGCTTGGATTGGAGGTTGATTTATGATTTTCGCGTAGTTTGATATGATTTTGAAGCCTCAATCAAGTCCATTATGTTGTTTGGGTCTTGTTAGTATACTTTTGTGGGATGCCATCAGGCTCGGATAAATTTCGGAAGAGTTTTTTGAAGATTTTGTCGTTTTGAGCATAAATGTAATGATTTAAAGGTTTATTTTTAGTTCTAGAGATCCAAATTTGACTCCGAGACATCCGAAATTTTGATAATAAATAATAGGAATTATATGGAAATTTTGGTCTAATTTCATCAAGTCGCGATTGGATTTTTGACGCCAAGCATGAGTAATTATTTAACGAGCGAAATGGATATCGCACTGGGTAAATGAGCTCCGAATTTAGTTTCGATTGAAAGGTTGTGTTCATATTATTATTTTTCACTCATAGGAATAAGAATCATCTAATTCCGAGTTCGTATGAAAGAGTTAGAGCCTTTTTAGTGAAATTAAAGATTGTTGGTGCATCAGGTCTGGCGTGGCACTTTTAGCGACCAAATCTGGTACTTTTAGCGACCTGATTTGGGTTTTAGCGACTAGATAAGCTTAATAAAGCTTCTGCATTTTTATGCTAGTTTTTTACCCTTTTTTTGCGTAAAAACACGGCTTGGGGCGATTTTTGAGCAAGAACTCATGAAAAATCTTGAGGTAAGTCACTTGCGATTATTTCTACTCCATAATATTGAATTATCATCGAATAATCCAACAAGATTACATGTTTTTGAGGTGTAAATTGGATATTATAGACCAAGGGATTTGAAAATAAGATTTGAATATTTGAGGGGCCATTTGAACTCCAATTTTTGTAAATTTTATATGTATGGACTCGTTGCAAGACGATAAATCCGGTAATATGACTTTCGTAATATTTTAAAATCAGTGGGCCCGGGGCTCGGGTTTTGCCAACTTCGTAATTTTTAGTATTTTTCGAGTAATTTCGATTGGGCTATGTTTCTTCAGCATAATGTAAGGTATTCATTGTGGTTTTGACTAGATTCGATGCGTGAAGAGGTCGATTCAAGAAGAAAAGGGCATAGCGTACTAGCCTACGGCCGGTTAGAGGTGAGTAGTTTGTATAGAAGATGCCCTGAGGGTTTAAAACCCCGATTTATCACATTGTGATGCTATGTTAGGGCGTGGCTCGCACCCCATGGCAGGTGCGGGATTGTTTACGGGGATTGTGACTTGGTCCATACCGAACAAGAATTATACTATGTTGGCGACTGATACGCACCATGTATTGATTATATCTGGGCTTATTGCCACATTTGGGGCCTTGTGCCGATCTGTAGCATCCGTCTAGAATGAATTTCATTTTAATAGCATGATTTGTATAATCATTGATCATTGTTATGTATTTAATCACTGTTATGAAATGCTAAGCCACCTTTTTCCGGAAGTTAAATAACTAAATCATATTATTCTTAATAGTTGGAAACTGGGAAATTAATTGAATCTGTTATGTGACTCATATGAATATTGTGGACTGAGTATGGATCGGGTTGCACGCCGCAGTAGTGAGATGATGGTATTGTGTTTTGGCTGTAGGAGCTCCTCCGGGGTCTGTACACACCGCCAGTGAGCGACGTCGACGTTAAACGGATCGGGCTGTACGCCGCAGGGGGTCATATGCATTGCATTGCATTCTTGCATTATATTTGTTGATATATTTGTTATTTCTTTGCTGTTGGTTCGTAGTTTAGATGTCGGACTGTTAGTTTTAGCCTTACTTTGTGGTATTTCGTAAATTTTGTCTTCAGACATTTTATATGCTTATTACTCACTAAGTAGGTAGTACTCACCCAACTCCATGCACCTTGTGTTCAGACTCAGGCGCACTGGAGGCTTAGCAGTCGCTATCTCCAGAGCTTATCTGAGTTGTTGAGGTAGCTACCTGACGTTCACAGGACCTGGCTACTCTTCCTATTTAAGTTTTATTTATATATACATTTCCTGACTTGTGTATTTTTATTCAGATATTTTTACATAATATTTTAGAGGCTCTAGACTCGTGACCCCAGATCTTTTGGGAGTGTATTATCAGATTTCGTATTTCTCTGTATTATCTTACTATAATATTGGATTATAATTCTAAAAATATTGCATTTCCTTAAATTGTCGGTTTTTGAGACTTGTTGTCGAATTGAGAGCGGTCGCCGGTCAGGCTTGCCTAGCTTTAGGGTTCGGCGCCATCACGACCGGGTTTGGGTCGTGACAAGTTGAGATCAATGCCTAAGTTACTAGGCCTCACGAGTCATGATCCGGTTAGTAGAGTCTCGTGGATCGGTACGTAGATGTCCGTATCAATCCCCGGGAGGCTACACACTTTTAGCAAATACTTTACTTTCTTGAAATCTTATCGTGCGTCGTTGATTCAGCTTGAAAGAGTAACTCTTGAAATTCCTTCCACGTGTTCGCATGCGCGTATGAGCACTCGGTAGCAGATGTGCCTTGATGGCTTGTGATTCCCCGATCGAGGGGCGAGACGTGATTCGTATGAGTTGATGTTGATCCAGTCTGGAGGACTTGAGGCCGAATCTCTGACTAAGGCTTGAGCACCGAGGCGCTGATTTTTACGAGCTGGTATTATGAAATTATATGTTCTGCATTGTCCCTAATTGTAGGAATGGCGGCTAGATAGCTACGTGATGAGTATGTCGGTGTTGTGTGGTGTGTCAATATGAGTTGGAGGTGTCGAGGAAGCTCTACTAGATGATAGATAAACTACTGAGTGTATGATTTCTATTGTGATAGGATGTGTAGCCCCAAGTTATGGGTGCGTGAAGAATCTTTTTGTGTCCCCGATTTGGAGTGAAGTAAATTTCATGTTATGAGATGAGTTTTGACTCGGGAAGACTTAGCGATTTTGTAATGTGTATGGCAGTTAAAGGTATACAAGATATTAACTAAAGGTAAATCTAGCGGGTAATTGGCTTATGGGGGGAATCTATTTGTCATACCAGTTCGATAAGTCTGGAAACGGAGATCGCTTCTGTAAATGTATTATGACGAAGTCGTTAAGTCAAAAAAACCACCTTAAAGGTCGAAAACATTAAAGAAAGAATATGTTCTTATTCGGTTGAATAGCCTAATAATGGAGGATTGAAAGGTACTTTTCCATGTTTTATGATTCAAATAGGTGCAACGCATGTCCATGTATCAATTTTTGATAATATAATATATGTAATATTGAGACTAATGTTATTGGTATACATTGTGATGCTTAGTCAAGTTGTGAACGTGTTGTTTGAATGGTTTTGGTGATTCTCTAGCAGGTGGATAGGCCCAATTACAAAGGAAACTCTGCCGAAATTTTTGAAAAATTTGGGACTTAGTAAAAAATTTATCGCCTAAAGAGTGGGCTTAACTGTTGTGTGAATGAATGCAAGAATTTCTGAAGAGTTAAAATCTGTGATGATTCGTGTTTTCACAATCTTATAGAAGAGTGAGTTTAATCTCATCATGATATTACGACAGCAAAAGAGTATACGAGTTGTGGTATATATGGCTTCGAGCTAAGTTGGGGAGGTTGTTGTTGATTTGTTGATTGTACGATTATGTACTACGTTAGTTCCGATTTGATGCATGCGGGTGAATCAGTTCTGGTTGCAGAAATTTAGCCGAGGATGGCATGGGTGAAGCAAAAATTTAGACAGAGGTTATATGGTGCTTAGGAGATGTGAGAAAATAATAGGATGCCTTGAGTTGTTGATAAAGAATGCTTAGTGTAAAGAGAAGGAAGTGGTTTGGTTGTATCGGAATGAGATCATGTCATGCGGTGTCAGTGTGCTTACAAGGCATGAGTGGTTAGACAGTGTTGTCTTACATTCAAGTCTCGTGTGGTAAGCCTAGGTTGAGACATTGTGGTGCTACAGCAATAGAGTATATCAAGTTGAAAATGAATCAGGAGAAAATCTAGACAAATGAACTAGCTTGTTAGTGGGCCAAATCGGTATGATAAAGATATGATCAATTCCTTATCTATGTTCAAGGTAATGAGCCCTTACGGGTATTGGGCGGCAGAGCTTTTGAGTTCGAACAACTTGCTTAGATTGGTGTGGATAGAAGGATTTAGTCCTGGCAGTTTAGCTTGTGGTTAGGAAAAAGGAGACTGAGTTCTCAAGTTATCCTAGTATTGTATTGTATGTGCGGTCTGTTGTGGAGAATTGGGATTTGTGTGTGTAAGGTATAGTGCAGTTCCGAATGGAAAGTCATTAAATTCTTAAGCAACACGGGCAGCTGCATGTGATTTCAGAATCGACCCTCAAATGATTAAGGAAAATGGTATTACTATTCTAGTGATTTGATGGGAGTATATGTTCAGTAATAGGGGCAGGTGTTGTACAGTGATAACACTTCAGTGGGATTTCGGCAGTTCCCTGTTGGATCGACTATTGACATTAGAGTTTGTTGATGGCACAGGAAATTTTAGAATATCTTTCGTGAAATAAATGGGTACTTGATCTGTAATATGTATTCATACGGCGAAATGTGGGATCATGTATAGTGATTTGTGTGTCATATAGAGTTGTAGACTGGGAGTTCTCCGATATAGTCTATGTCGCACTTGTGGATCTTGAGTATTCGGCAACGTTTAGCTACAATTAGGATTTGGAGGCTAAAGTGGATCTTTTTTTATTGATATGTTAGATTTTAGACATGATGTTGGGTGTAGACTGGTTGTCTCAGTGTTGGGTTATTCCAGACTATTGTGCTATGTGATAGGTCAAAAAATGTCATAGGTTGCGTGGCGAGGTGCATCAGATTATGTTATAGCAAGAGTGGTTTGTATTCCAAGGATCAGCGGACGGCTGGGAGGGATTTGCTTTTCTTAATTAGGCCTTTGTGACGGATGTCAGTATAGAGGTTTCTACCGTTGATTCAGTTCCGATATTTAAGGACCTTTTCGGACGCGTTCCTTGTGGCCAAACATGTCGCCAGGCGAGATTGTGAATTTCATTATTTATTTGGGTGAAATGGATCCATACTGTTTATATCAAACATCACCAGTTGGAGAACCTTACTATCCCAGCTAATGCTAGCTGGATGGTAAGGAAAATTGTGGAGGGAGCTAAGCTACTACATCAGCACCAATTGCTAGATAACACTGACTGCACCATAAGGAAAGTATACTTGCAACTGCTTGGAGAATCACCTAGAGTTTCATGGAAGAATCTGGTAATGCAAAATGCTGCTAGACCTAAAGCTATCTTCAGCTTGTGGTTGTTACTGCAGGATAGACTTCCTACCAAGAACAGACTGCTGCAATGGAATTTGAACATATCAAGCATCTGTGTTATGTGCCAACAAGAACTGGAAACTAGAGATCATCTATTTCTGCATTGCACTTATGCTTCCCAGTTGAGATATCAAGCAATGCAATGGCTGGGAATTGAAGACTTCACTGGACAAGTTTGGACACAATTCTGCCACTGGATCATCATACAGTCCAAAGGGAAATCTCTCCGAGCTCACAAATTCAAGATGACAATTACAGAAATGCTGTATAGTTTATGGTTAGAAAGGAAAGCAAGAATCTTTGAAAACATTTATTGTAATTGTGATAAACTCCTTAGTAGTATAGCTTATATCTGTAATGTTCGAGCTCCTCCTAGGCTTAGTTCATATATTCAGCATTTTATGTTATAAATGCTGAATGATTAGAGTAGCATTGATACTTTATGTTCCAGTTTTGATAGGCAGTTGAGATTAAACTGTCCTATGATTTTGTAAGGCATCCTTTTGGTGATTAATAAAAATTTAATTACCAAAAAAAACATATTATTTAATAACCAAATTAAAAGAGACTATTATTTAATATATCACTACAAGCTTCCCAGACATACGAACATGGCAGACACTTTTATAACAATAGTATATAGAGTGTCCTAAATACATTCAGTAACAAAACAAAATAAAATGAAAACTTCAACTCTTCATTTGTATTCACGCTTCACGTTATCAACTTACAATGTGTACCAGTTGTGTACCTGATATTAGAAGCAAAAGAAGAATGGGAGAGATTAGCAGGAAAGCAGTAAAAATACCCAGCAACAATAGCTTAACAACACGGAGTAGCCCAATATTAGCGGGAATAGCAAAAAACCCAGGAGACAGACCAACAAAGAAGTATGCAGAAAAAAAAAATAACTACTGATTTTTATCACTCAAGAAAAAGAAGCTTGATGCTTTAATGAACAATAGAAGTTGATGTTAATTGTTAAGAGTGAAGAAGAATAGATTTTTCTTTAATTTCTAACTTTCAAAAAAAACTCCCCGAATTCTTAAGATTCAAAAGTCTTTTTATCTTACCTCAAGTTCTGAAAATATTTTTCTCTCTAAATTCCGTCCCCCTTTCTAAGTGTCAAATGACCCCTATTTATATCCCCCCAAAAGGCAAGACTATTTCCTATCCTTTTGTTATTAACTTCTTACTTTTTTACTATTATTACTAATCATTTTACCTCTTTTTTACTTTTCCTCCTCAATATTCTTTCACTATGTATCTTTTAACCTTTTATTATTACCTACGCTATTTCTGATTTTTAATTAAGCAAAAAGTAGTCAATGCGTACCCCACAGCCCCCCCCCCCCCCTTTTCAATGGACAAAGAAGACCATATTATTACCCCCTCTTTATATAATTATGTCTTGTCCCCCACCATATCATTTTAATAATACTTTAGTGACTAATAGACAAAACTAGTAAATTAAATATCTATCTAAATTTTGTATTCCAAAAATATCCCCAAAATTACTAAAGATTACTATTCTACCTCTGCCAGCTATAACCAATTCACCTAAATCAATTAATCAAAATATAGCAACTATAATCAATTCTTAATCAAATTCAATCAAAAAATTCAAATTATATGATGAACAACAAAGAACCAACAAAAACTTATTTTAAACAACATTGTTAACAACATACATTCAGATTCAACAACAATAACAAAATTGAACATAACAACCGAGTAGACTCCAATCACTAAACTCAGATTCAAATTAAACTTAACAGAACAATAAAACAAATTCAACCTAAACTTAATCATCAATTGAAATTCAAATTAAATCTAACAACATTACAATCAAGATAAAAAAAATTCAAGTGATTAAACTAAAACATTTCTATATTAAGGCTAAACTCTTTTAAATGAATAAAAACAAACTGAAGAAATAAACAAGAAAAATGATAACCAACGAACAAGAAAATAATCAAACATATACTAATTTTAGCTCCTCAAATATCAAACAAAATAAGGATAAAAATGTAACTTAAACCAACTAACTAGATCGAAACAATGTAGAACTCGAGCGGAAAACAAATCTGCCCGGAAATTTTAAAACCCAAAATAACTCGAATCTGCCCGAAATCTCAACAACGAACTCGAACTGCTTATTCTTTAAACTCGAACAGAACTAATAATCAACATACAAACCTTGAGTTGGAGAATACGTTGGAGGCAACAACATGGACGCTGCTAGCCGCGATGAGCGGCGAACGTGAAGCAGCTGTCGCTGCTCGTTGGCGACGCTGGCAGCGGGCTGGTGGGTCTGTTGCTTGTCGAAGGATATGGAATGGTTGGGTAGTCGTTTGGCGGGTCAGTAGGGTGGTTTTAGGTCGTTCATGGCTGGTTCATGGCTGGGCGAGGGTGGTTGCAATGGGCAATGGGGAGGTTCACGTCGTGGGGGGGGGGTCGTTTGGAGCGTAACGGGCTGGCTGGAGGAGGGTCCGTGGGGCTGGATGATAACGCCATGGGAGGGGATGTTTTGGGTGAGGGGGGCTGGTGGTTTCTAGGGTGGTTTAGGGTGAGGTTGTAGGAGGTGAAGAAGAGGGGGGGTTGTTTGGGGGGTAGTTTGAAGAATATGAAGAGAGGAGAGTGGGTGCTTAGGGTGTGGAGGCTAGGGAGAAAGAGATGGGGTGTCTTTAGGGTTTTTTAGGTAGTGAGTGACAAAAAATGAAAAAATAAGAGGAAGAGTGAGGGGGGCCGTGTGATAATATGGGGGGCCGTGTGATAAGAAGGGGGGCCTGGGTCAAGGGGTTTTGGGTTGGGTAGAATTGGTTTGGGCTTGGGGTTAATTTAAGAATTGCCCAATTTCGAATTTGTTCTTCTATTTTTTGTTCTCTTTTCTTTTGCTAAACTTCCTAATTAATAAAATTAATATGCTAAGATTAAATTATAAAAACCAAAATTATCTTAAAATACTATAACTCCTAATAACAATTATCACATAAAATTAAATAACAATGAAAACACAATCACACAATTTGGACATTAAAGTCTAAAAATGCAAAAGATGTCTATTTTTTTTTTATTTTGTAAAACAAATTTGATTATTCCTAATTGTAGAATTAAATCCTAAATGTAAATGCAATATATTTTTGTATTTTTTTATTAATTTAACAAATAAACGTGAACATACAAATGCAAATAATACAAGAAAAGCAACACAAAATTCACAAAAATTGCAAGCAAACAAAAAATTATTTTATTTTGAATTTCTGGGAGTAATTCATATATAGAGAATAAGTCACGTGCTCACAGCTTCCCCCCTTTGTCTAAAAACACTAAGAGTTTTCTTGAAAAGATAAAGTGAGCGGATACGAGCGATTTTTGCCTGTTTTTATTACTCCGTGTGAAGCATTTTTTTGAAAGTTTTGACCGAACCTTTGCTTCGAAGGTTTCCTACATATCCCTGGCTAAAAGGGAATCAAGTCAATGCAGTTCGGGATATTTTGGTAGCTGGGACTACCATGAAACTGTAATTTTGTTGTTGCTGATGTTTACCAATTTCCTTATTACACCGTGCTAAAAGAAAAATCAAGAAGCTAGGCTAGACTATGGATTACAAGATCCTATCTATCTTCAACTTGTCCATGTTGCCTTGCTTTCCTGTCGGTTTGTGTTTCCTCTGGTGCTTCTTTCCTCCGCAAACTGCTGTGGATGACACTGGTCCTTTTGCTTTTTCTAAACACAAGCTCCATCATTTTATTCTGTGTGCTGAGGATGCGGCTTCCTTCATTATGTTATTATGCTTGGGATTTTTTTGTAACCCTCCGCATTACTGACTTTTGATTTGATCTTGAAATGTATTCCTCTGTTATGCAAGCGGGCTCCTGACTTCATCAGCAACATAAAGATAAATCAGCCTCCATTCTCAAGGCGGGCTCCTAGCTCCATCATCAATTTAAAGGTCATTCAGCCTTCGTTCTCCAAGCGGGCTCTTGACTCCTCTAACTTAAAATAAATACCTCCGTTCTACAGGCGGGCTCCTGACTCCTCTAACTTAAAATAAATACCTCCACTATACAGGCGGGCTCCTAACTCCTCTAACTTAAAATAAAGACTCTCGTTCTATAGGCGGGCTCCTAACTCCTCTAACTTAAAATAAATACATCTGTTCTTGAGGCGGGCTCCTGACTCCTTTAACTTAAAATAAATACATCTGTTCAACAAGCGGGCTCCTGACTCCTTTAACTTAAGACAAATACCTTCGTTCTGCAGGCGGGCTCCTGACTCCTTTAACTTAAAATAAATACCTCCATTCTACAGGCGGGCTCCTAACTCCTTTAACTTAAAACCAATACCTCCGTTCTACAGGCGGGCTCCTGATTCTTTTAACTTAAAATAAATACCTTCGTTCTACAGGCGGGCTCTTGATTCCTCTAATTTAAAATAAATACCTCCGTTCTACAGGCGGGCTCCTGACTCCTCTAACTTAAAATAAATACCTCTGTTCTACAGGTGGGCTCTTGACTCCTTTAACTTAAAATAAATACCTCCGTTCTACAGGCGGGCTCCTGATTTCTAACTTAAAATAATAACAACTTCCATTCTACAGGCGAGCTCCTGACTCCTCTAACTTAAAATAAATACCTCTGTCCTACAGGTGGGCTCCTGACTCCTTTAACTTAAAATTAATACCTCTGTTTTACAGGCGGGCTCATGACTCCTCTAACTTAAAATAAATACCTATGTTCTACAGGCGGGCTCCTGACTCCTCTAACATAAAATAAATACCTCTGTTCTACAGGCGGGCTCCTGACTCATTTAACTTAAAATAAATATCTCTATTCTACAGGCGGGCTCCTGACTCCTTTAACTTAAAATAAATACCTCTGTTGTACAGGCGGGCTCCTGACTCCTCTAACTTATAATAAATACCTATGTTCTACATGCGGGCTCCTGACTCCTCTAACTTAAATAAATACCTCCGTTCTACAGGCGGGCTCCTGACACTTTAACTTAAAATAAATACCTCTGTTCTACAGGCGGACTCCTGATTTGATTAACTTAAAATAAATATCTCCGTTGTACAGGCGGGTTTCTGATTCCTCTAACATAAAATAAATACCTCTATTCTATAGGCGGGCTCCTGATTTCTCTAACTTAAAATAAATACCTCTGTTCTACAGTCGGGATCCTGTCTCAACTAACTTAAAATAAATACCTCCGTTCTATAGGCGAGCTTCTGACTCCAACAACATAAAATTAACGCCTCCGTTCTACGGGCGGGCTCCCGACTTCAATGACTTAAAAGAGTAACGCATCCATTCTACGGGCGGGATCTCGACTTCAAAAACTTAGAAATAACGCCTCTGTTCTACGGGCGGGCTCCCGACTCTTTTAACTTAAAATAAATACCTCCGTTCTACAGGCGAGCTCCTGATTCCTTTAACTTAAAAGGTTTCCTCGTTCCTCTGAGAAAAGTTCAACAATGGCAGAAAATTTTCTACCCCAGTTTTGGTGCTTTTCCTTGTGACGTGTCTACGCGCCATCAACGATATTTCTTTTCCCTACTTCAAATCAAAGAAAACTTTATTAGCTTAAAATGTGGTGAGTGGTCGTGCCACTCCTGCTGGGGATGATTTTTCCTTTTCTTCTTTCCATACCTTGCATTTCATTACGCTATCAAAACTTGCTGGCAATGATATTATTTACTGGGAAGGATATTTCTGCTGGGGATCTCTTTTCTTCCACTCCTTTTTTTTTCTTCAGAACTACTTCTTCAAAATTTTATTTTTCTCTTAACGCTGTTGGGGATAAAAATATCATCAGCTGGGGATAATGTTGTTGAGGATAACATTGATGGGGGATTTTCAATCCTTCAAAACTGGTGCTTCATTCCTCCAAAAATGATTGGGGATGACACTGGCCTCTTACTTTTTCTGAACACAAGTTTCATCTATTTTGTTCTGTCCTCTAGGGATACTATTTCCTTCATCAAGAGTTGCTATGCTGGGGATAATATTGGTTCAAAGATCACTTCCCTTTAGACTTGTCTTATTTTCCTTCTTCCCCAAAGTGGTTACCTGATTTTCACAAAATTTTCAAAATGAAAAGAAAGTTTTCTGCCCCAGATTGATAAACCTCCTTGCATCACGCTTCTCTTCCATTAATGACATTTCACGTCCCTGTTTCATATCAAAGAAACCTTGGGTCATTTTAAAACGGAGTGGTTGGTTGTGATACTCCAGCTGGGATGATTGTCTTCTTCTCTTTCCCATGCTCTCGTTGTCCAACCATCTTGAAGCTGGGCTGATAACTCCCGACCTTCTTGATGATTCCTTATGCACAAGCCTCTCACCATTGTTTCCCATATGACCCCGTATCCTTTCCGCTACAGCTGATTTTCCTTGAAGATTTTGCAATGTTTTGCTGATATAGCACTTTCTCCGGGAATATCCCTCTACTTTCCTGGCATAGCCAGAAACTGGCATTTCCCCGACCCTTAAGTCTCACATGAATTTCCCCAAATCATACCCATTGCTCTCTGCACTGTTCTTTGTCCACGGGTCTTGGCCTTGAGGTCTATAGCCTTTGATTCATGTGGGATATCCTTCTTGACAATGGTCGGTCCTTTCGTCAATCTCATCATTCTGGGGATATCCCGACACAGGCCTTGTGCTTGTTCCTTCCTGACTCATACCCGTTGGATGCACCAGTTAGATCTCGTCTTGCTTAATTGGAAGCTGATGGCATATTTTGAAATCATTTCTCATTTTTTTTGACCAAACAGACTCTACTGGGGAATTTTTCTATGAAAGGAGAAAGGTAAAAAGAAACAAAATAAAAGAAAAGAGATGACTCTCTAACAACAGAAACTATAAAATAAAAACCTATCAAACGCGGATACTGACTCTAATGGTCATGACATGCACACGTGGCCTATCCTCCGTCGTTAATTGTCTTTCAAGATCTTCGTTTGGCGATTGTTCATATGATTCTCACCCTTATTCGATTTGTAGTGCCCGAAGGTTTTCACTGTCAAGCCTCTCTCATTTTTGGCTTTTTCTCTCAGCTTTCTTCGCCTTATGGTGCCTGTGAAGATTTTCACCGATAAGACTCTCTCATTTTATCTCTCAGTCGGGGATTGGGGTGTTACCGCTAAGACTCTCTCATATATCTTCTCAGTAGGGGATCGGAGTCTTTTCTGCCGGGGGTCGGTGTCTTTTCGTCGGGGATCAGAGTGTTATGCTCTGATAAGACTCTCCCATTTTCCTAACTTGGCCTCTTTTGAAGACTGATCGGAAGGTCTTTCTTTGGACCGTAATGTGGGATTTTGATAGGCTATAAAGAAAGGCTATTAAAGGCTAAAAGATGTACCAATTTTGAGTCAAAAATTACAACTTTTGGAACTAGATTTATTTATAACAAGCGCTACCTTTGCCCCAGTTTCGTGCTTCGGGATATTTTAATTTTTGTTACACTATAACCGAGCTGTGAGGTGCCTACTTATCCTCTTGAGGAATCAAGTCGAAGGTAGTTCACATTCCTTTGTTTTCTTAATGACTTTCTTTTGTTTTCATTTTTCTTTTTTTTTTTCTTTTGTTGTTTTTTTGTTGATTTTGTTGCTTTCCTTTAACTTTTTTTCTTTTTCTTCTACGTTTGTGTTTCTAACCTTTGCTACTTATTCCGAACGAGGGGTATGAAAGAAAATAAACAAGGCTCAAAAGGGGTAACGAAGGATAAAGTACTTAGGTAGCAGAACGAAATGTCTTCGTCATTCCAGTCTTCAAAACATGCCAAGTACAAACAACACAATTAAATTAAGATTTGTAACCTCTTGTGATGGTGCTCGACTTGACAATTATATTCGCACATTTGATTTTTCATATGTCATCTCTAAAACACCGTTGGGCAACACTTTCACTCTCATTATCATGAACGACCCTCATGTCAATTTGGCGAATCTTGCCTTTAAAGGTTTTCCTTATGCTTTACTTTCCCCAGTTCCACATGACTCGAGCTCCGAATAATCTCAAACCGTCCTTATTTCCTATAAATGTTACGATCACCTCTATGATTAACTTTAAGATTAGGCCTAAACTTTGTGCACATGTCATATCACTAGAATCGATGTTGAACCAAATGATAAAAGAACTAAACGAAAAGGTGACTAGGAATAATAAAATACCGAATTTTGCATTCGGTTCAAACAATTGAAACAACAAAACAAAATAGAGCACAACCCTCAAACAAAACCTGGACAAAACTAAGTAAACCGCTATGACAAAATGGAAAGATAAGGAGGTTTGACACAAGACAATGTCCGGATTACAACCCTAAGAATAATCCGGACAACAGAAATGAGCACAAAATAAGCCACCAAAAGCTTCTCTACTGCTAACCAAGGAATGGAGTGTCCTTCAACTTATCAAACACGACATATTAGCCATTGAGCTTTGCATCGTACATATCTTCCCCTTTAGTGAATATCCCAGGAGGATTCACATGCTTTTCACTACCATCATCGATCACAATCACTCTTTCATGAATCATTCTTTCTATCTCTTTTTCAACAAATGACAGCTTTTAATGTTGTGCCCTCGGACATTGGAGTGGTATGCGCACCGTGCGGTAGGATCAAAGCTTCTGGCACGTGGATCAGGAGTACATCCGGGGAGCGGCTCAATCAGGCCAGCATAGTTTAGCCTTTCAAACAAGGTTGCATAGGATTCTCTAATCGGGGTGGGAGCCTTTTCTTCTCGTCTTAGAAACCTCTCATTCCTAAACGCCTGACTTGGCTTAAAACCTGATCCAGGATGCTTCTGGTATGCATTAGGGGGTGGATAGGCTTTTTGTGGAGCTGGATATTTGGAAGTTGAAGTATGTCTTTGAAATTGTGTGGGGAAAAGTGGCATCGGGGAGGGCTATCTGGCGCACGAGGATACCCATGGGGATAACGTTGATACTGAGGGCATTTAGCACGGATGACCACTGGGCCTTGTTGTCGGGGAGGTTCAACACTGTCCTTTCTTTCCATGATAAGTCTATCCCGAGCAACTTGCTCACTCCATTTGAGCCAGAACTTCCCAAAATCTTCTTTTGGCTTCTCCTCCATGTGTGTTATGGAGGAGTGGTCCGGGAGGATGTCTGATATACAAGGGTGATCGGGAGATGCCAAATTTTGGGTGATGATATCATTGGAGAAACCAGGCGGTGGCGGTATGGGTGCCTTTCCAGCCACCCATGCCTGATACATGTCTGCCACATGTCGTCTCAACATTTTCACTTCTTCTTCCAACCCGTTGTTCCAGTCAACCAGCTGTTGTCGGTCATCGATATTGACCCACTCGGTCCTGAGTTTCTCTGTCATTGTCTTTCGACTTTGTTTTGCAGGGAACAGTTACCACAACCAACCAACTTTCTGATTTGAACACAATAAAGTGAAGCCACCACGTTAATATTAGGGCATTTGATAGATAGGTAAACGTATATCAGGTATGCAATGCACCTAAGCAGTTAAACCATTCTATCATGCATTCCCTTCAATCATGTCACTTCGAAATCACCCGAACTTTCCTTTATTTATTATTCCCTTTTTAATTTTCTATTATTCCCTTTTTTCTTTCTTTTCTAGTGGTGGTCGAATCATATGGAGATTGCCTACGTATCATGACCCCGCATGAATTAGACCTTGCGTAGTTCGGACCAATAAAAGGTAAACAACAATGAAAAGAATTACGACTTCAAAAACAAACAGACACCTTCATTTCCCTGTTTGCCAATTTCAACCAAATGGTTGTTTCTGCAAACTTGGCCCCTTCCCAATTCACATGAATTTTGAGGCTGGGAAAATTATTTCATAACACTTCACAAACTTGTCCATTCTTTTACAAAAATAGCCTTTTGACAATTGAAGGATATTCTAAGGCTATCTCGGCAAGAACGGTTTAAGACATTGCCGAAGCTGGATCGGCTTATTTTGACAAAAATCCAAACGGCATTCACTGGCCCACTCACTACTATTTTTTTCAATTCCAAACTAAAAATAAAGACTCCTTTTTTTTATTTTTTAGTAACACAACCTATTTTTTGAAATAAAAATAAAGACTCTTTTATCAATAAAACATCCTATTTTTCCATTGGCAAAGAAACTATTTTGAGACAAGAAGAACAAAAATCAAGACCTTTTTTTCTTTTCTCATGACAAAACAAACTATTTTTTATTTTTTATTTTTGAAAACAAGACAAACTAAAAATGACGGACTCTTTTTGAATAAAACAACTATTTAAAAATAAAACATTTTTATATTTTCTCAAAATTTCGACAGGGTTCCGACAGTACTTGGACATCGATTTTTCGAAAACAATCAATTAACTCACCAATTGCTATTTTTCTCTTCTCTTTTCTTTTTTTCTATTTTTTCTTTTACTTTTTAATTTTCTAACATTCCCAAGATTCAGAAGTTGGTCAATATGCAAGCCCGAGCAAAAAAAAAGTGCACAGAAAACAAGTAGGATGCATCAGGATGGTCTTTTCATTTCAGGTTGCTAGCCCTAGACGGACCCAACCCCTGTGTTGAGTCTCCTCAGTCAAAATGCACATGATGCAAATAAGCGTTCCTACTAGGGATCCGGCATGAGGTTAAGTTATTCTAGGTTCAAAACCTGGGTGTTTGTTCTAGACCGTGCTTACCCAAGCGGACAGCTCGAGCCGAGGAGGAGCGGCAATCCGGGAATACAGAAGCTTCGCCAGCGTTGCGACTTATCCAAAACTCGTTCTAAATTGGGATTTGACACTATACAGAAAAGAAGTCGTACGACGTATACCCTTCTTCATGATTTAGAAGACTTAGAGAGGAGATGAGTTTCAGCATAGTTTATATGCAGTTTGCATAATATCAAAAAGGTAAGAGCAATCAATTAGCACATTAGGCACATATCATGTAAAAAAATCAGCTAACGCCAAACACAACAATTTATCTAAGTCGAATTCTGAACCCTGAACCAAAGTTCTGGGTTCTTGTCCCCAGCAGAGTCGCCAGAGCTGTCACACCTCCTTTTACGGGAGACCGCAAGGGCGCAATGCAGTTTTTTCCAATTAAAGGACAATCGAAATGGGATTATTGATTAAAGATTCAAAGTCGCCACTTGGGAAATTTATGGTGCCCCAAGCACCGGTTAAATCCCGAATCAAGGAAAAGACTGACTCTATTTAACAGTCCGCGCACCAGAAATACGGATAAGGAATTCTGTTAACCCGGGAGAAGGTGTTAGGCATTTCCGAGTTCCGTGGTTCTAGCACGATCGCTCAACTGTCATATTTACCTTATTTAACCAATTTTATTACATGAAGAACCTATGTGCCAATTTTAATTTTTTAACGCTTTTATTTAATATATATTTATTTGAGAAAATGAACGTCGTTTAAAGTGTGCTTGCGGATTGCGCCGCCAGAGCCCGCAATCTTATGCAAACTCTATCCCACGTTTTAGGATTTGGATTTGGACTGCATAAAATTCCCACCCGTATTTAGGAATGTAATTTATTAAAGTCATGCCTAATAGAGTCTAGCGCGTTGTAATCTTTTGTGAGGGTCGTGAAAATCGCTAAGCGACCCTTTCTAATTTTTCTAAATATTTTTAAACCTTTACTGAAGGCCCTGCATTTTACGTATTTTTATTTGGCGACGCATGCCTCCTTTATTTTAAGGATATCCTAAAGTGACTACATTTCTATTTAAATTCGTCTCTAGAATAAAGAAAGAAAAATCCTAATTAATTACGAGCTAAAAAATAAAAATGTAACACACTAATTGCTAAATTAAGACAAATATTAATGGAAAGGAATTTTGAAATTTGTAAATAAAATGTAAAATTCAACAACTAATATCCAAAAAAATTAATTAGAGCAAGATTAAAACTCGCAATTGTTTTATGTAAAAAAAACTATTGGAATTTTATTTATTCACAATCACTTGAAACTAGATTTAACCAAAATTAATAAAGCTTATTAGAAAGTTCATTAAACTTAAATGTTAACTCATCTTGTTTGAACTCAAATCATGCCTTTATGCCTAGTTCAAGAAATTAATTCAAATTCGAACCTTAAACGGATTTAGCGACATGTTCGCGATTAACCTACTATTGACAACATCAAAACCTTCGCAGCTAACGAATTGCACAGCTTGACCAAACCGATTCAATAAAGATTAACTCATGCTATTTCCTTTTATTCCCATTCTTAAATAGTTTGACAGTAATAAGCATGTTTAAACACATATTATTTAATAACCAAATTAAAAAAGATTATTATTTAATATATCACTATGCCCAGACATACAAACATGGCAGACACTTATATAACAACAGTATATAGAGTGTCCTAAATGCATTCAGTAACAAAACAAAATAAAATTAAAACTTCAACTCTTTATTTATATTCATGCTTTATGTTATCAACTTACGATGTGTACCAATTGTGTACCTGATATTAGAAGCAAAAGAAGAATAGGAGAGATCAGCAGGATAGCATTTACAATACCCAGCAACAATAGCTCAACAACAGGCGATAAAGAATAAAGAAAGAAAGCTATGGGGAAAGATCCCAGACCCATGGAGCAGCCCAGTACTAGCGGAATAGCAGAAAACCCAGGAAACAGACCAACAAAGAAGTATCCAGAAAAAAATAACTTCTGATTTTTATCACTCAAGAAAAGGAAGCTTGAAGCTTTAATGAACAATAGCAGTTGATGCTAATTGTTAACAGTGAAGAAGAACAACTATTTTCTTTAATTTCTAACTTTCAAAAAAACTCCCCGAATTCTTAAGATTCAAAAGTCTTTCTATCTTCCCTCAAATTCTGAAAATATTTTTTTCTCTAAATTCTGTCCACCTTTCTAAGTGTCAAATGACCCCTATTTATATCCCCCCAAAAGGCAAGGCTATTTCCTTTTACCCTTTTGTTATTAACTTCTTACTTTTTTACTATTATTACTAATCATTTTACCTCTTTTTTACTTCTCCACCCCAATATTCTTTAACTATGTATCTTTTAACCATTTATTATTACCTATACTATTTATGATTTTTAATTAAGCAAAAAAAAGTCAAAGTGGAACCTACAGTTCTCCCTTTTTCAATGGTCAAAGAAGACCACATTATTACCCCTCTTTATATTATTATGTCTTGTCCCCCACCATATTATTTTAATAATAATTTAGTGACTAGTGGACAAAACTAGTAAATTAAATATCTGTCTGAATTTTGAATTCCAAAAATACCCCCAAAATTACTGAAGATTACTATTCTACCCCTGTCAGCTATAACCAATTCACCTAAATAAATTAACAAAAATATAGCAACTATAATCAATTCTATATCAAATTCAACCAACAAATTCAAATTATATGATGAACAATAAAGAACCAACAAAAAAATATTTTGAACAACATTGTTAACAAACATACTTTCAGATTCAACAACAATAACAAAATTGAACATAACAACCGAGTAGACTCCAATCACTACACTCAGGTTCAAATTAAACTTAACAGAATTCAATTGAAATTCAAATTAAATATAATAACACTACAATCAAGATAAAAAAAAATCAAGTAATTAAACTAAAACATTTCCCAAACTCTTTTAAATGAATAAAAACAAATGAAGAAATAAACAAGAAAATGATAACCAACGAACAAAAACAGACAAACATATACTGATATTAGATCCCAAAATGTCAAACAAAATACGGATAAAAATGAAACATAAACCAACTAACCGGATCGAAAGAAAGACGAACTCGAGCGGAAAAAATATCTGCCCGGAAATTTTGAAACCCAAATTAACTCGAATCTGCCCAGAATCTCAACAACGACCTCGAACCGCTTATTCTTTAAACTTGAATAGAACTAATAATCAACGAACAAACCTGGAGCTGGAGAAGACGTTGGAGGAGACAACATGGACGCAGCTGGCCGCGACGAGGGGTGAACGTGAAGCAGCTGTCGCTGCTCGTTGGCGACGCTAGCGGCGCTGGTGGGTCTGCTGCTCGTCAAAGGTTATGGGGGATGGTTGGGTAGTCATTTAGCGGGGAAGTAGGGCGGTTTTAGGTCGTTCATGGTTGGTTCGTGGCTGAGCAAGGGTGGTTGCAACGGGGAAGGGGGAGGTTCACATTGTGGAGGGTCGTTTGGAGTGTAACGGGCTAGCTGGAGGAGGGTCCGTGGGGCTGGATGATAACGCCATGGGAGGGACTGTTTTGGGTGAGGGAACTTTTGGTTTTTAGGGTGGTTTAGGGTTAGGGTGTAGGAGGAGAAGAGGAGGGGGCTGTTTGGGGGGTAGTTTGAAGACGATGAAGAGAGGGGGTGGGTGTTTGGGGTGTGGTGGCTAGGGAGAAAGAGATGGGGTGTCTTTAGGGTTTTAAAGGTAGTGAGTAACAAAAAGTTAAAAATGAGAGGAAGAGAGAGGGGGGTTGGGCCTGGGTCAAGGGGTTTTGGGTTTGGTAGAATTGGTTTGTGCTTGGGGTTAATTTAAGAATTGGTTCAATTTCGAACTTGTTCTTCTATTTTTTGTTCTCTTTTCTTTTACTCAACTTCCTGATTAATAAAACTAAGATGCTAAGATTAAATTATAAAAACCAAACGTATCTTAAAATACTAATTAACTCCTAATAACAATTATCACATAAAATTAAATAACAATGAAAACACAATCACACAATTTGAACATTAAAGTCTAAAAATGCAAAAGATGTCTATTTTTGTGATTTTCATTTTGTAAAACAAACTTGATTACTCCTAATTGTAGAATTAAATCCTAAATTCAAATGCGACATAATTTTGTATTTTATTATTAATTTAACAAATAAACATGAATATACAAATGCAAATAATAGAAAAAAGTAACACAAAATTCACAAAAATTGCAAGCAAACTAAAA